>OU906959.1:900000-2236463 GCA_918317495.1 Synanthedon vespiformis | reverse complement strand
TCCAACACAAAAATAAAAAAAAATAATTCGAATCAGTCGTTCCTGAAATTCAACCAAACAAACAAACTCTTCAGCTTTATATAATACTAGCTGCTTCCCGCGAATTCGCCATCGTAATTTTGTAAATTATATACTAAAATCTTCCTCGAGAACCACTTTATCTATTGGTGCAAACAGCATGAAAATAGGTACAGTAGTTTTTGAGTTTATCGCGAACACACAAACAGACAGACAGACAGACAGACAGACGCGGCGGAGGACTTTGTTTTATAATATGTAAGGATAGCATATAGATTATAGTATATAATAAAGTCGCCGTTTTGCCTTTTTTTATCTTCTTATTAACGTTGGTTTAGCTACAGTTTTCACTAATGGAAAGAGCGAAAAACTAGGAAGATTTAATGTGTATATATAATTTAAGAAGGGGGTCACAATTTTTTTCTATATTTTAATTATTTAGTTGTCCATTTACAAAGCTACTTAGCGTCGGTAGTACCGAGCGAGGAGAGAGCTAAAATAATAGTCCTGTGCGTCGAACGGAAAAGACGATTTATTGTAGGTTGTTGAGAGGTGATTTCGTTATCAAAGGACACGAATGGACGGGTGTACACACGACCCGGTCATGGCGTCGTGACTGCTGATAAGGTGATATCAGTTAACGTGATAGCGAACTGTGACTCCGCACGACCGGCGCACAAAGTAAAATCGAATCGGATTCAGGGAAAACTCATAGCGATTAATCAAATTTTCCATTTGATATACATTTCTTTTTTAGTAAATATAATAAACCAGCTGGTGCCCGCGACTTCGCCCGCGTACCTATGTAAGGTACAACCTTCCTCGAGAACCACTCTATCCATTGGTGAAAACAGTATGAAAATCGGTGTAGTAGTTTTTGAGTTTATCGTGAACAGAGAAACCAGACAGACGCGACGGAGAACTAACTTTGTTTTATAATTTATTTTATTGAATAAAAGATAAAAAATAATAATTTCAGGAAGCTGAAAATGGCGCGGATTCAAGTCCTATTGACATATTTAATTTATAATTTAAAATTTGATTAGGTAACATACCTAATCAAATTACAATTCGTACTTATGTATGTCGGAAATTAAGATATTTATGTTATTGTTGCAATTGTATATTATTGCAGTAAGATTGGGAGAGATTAAAATGTGTGCTCGAATCAAATGAGTTGTATTATAAAACAGTAATCCAATAAAACAGTAGGTACATTCACATCTATTATTGTCTTTTGAGAATGCCCTCAAAAGATCGTTGCTTCTGGGAATGATGTCAAAGTAATATGTATTAATATTTTTGCGGTGGTACGTTTGTTGGCATTTGCCTGGCACCTGGTACGTTGTCGTCACAAGCTAATTCCGGCGCGACGAGGTCGTGACCCGACGCCCCACAGCACACACTTCTCATTATTATTCATTCAACAACCGATTAACAATTGTGTATTTTATAATATAGTTATATAATTAAAAAATATGTTGTGACTGCATTACCTCGTTTCTTTCAAGGCTAATTTCATCAATCATTTAACATCAATAATTTCGATTTAATGAAAATTAAAATATACATTTTCTTCAAACCCTTTTTGTCATAGTTTAGATGATTTATATTGGTATTAGTCCAGTACCCCTCAAAGGATTTTTTCTGATTACTAACAGGCTGAATTCGTGAGTAGCTTCAGTTTGCCGAGACGAAACACTTTTTCCTCTGCGAAAATTCTCGATAAAAGTAGCTAAAGGAGTTAGCAGCCGTAAAAAACTTCCAAACGTAGGACTGGGAAAACTTGCCAGTCGTGCCACTCAATATTTTGTAGGACTGTGCGGCCATTTTATTATACAAATATTTACTAAGCTGCAGACAACTAATCAGCTGGTTCGTAATAATTTTTATGACCTCATTATTATGGGTAGATTTTTGGGAGGGATGGGTATACTAACTAGTGAATTTCATCTTGTACAGAAATTAAGCTGTTTTGTACCCAATTGTAGCGTATGCAGAAAAGTATATTCTTTACAATAATTACTAGCAAAAAATCCATACATAGAAAAAAAGTACTCCACATTTTAGAAAAAGAATCATCGATTACTATGAATACCAATTTCATCTAAATCTATACTATCGCAAAGCAAAACGCTTATTTATTAGTGTGAAGTTTTAATTTAAAAAATAGATGTCGCTGAATTTTGTACTAAATGGTTACAAAATCATATTATAGATGTCGCTATACCTGGAGATTATATCGCGCTATCGTTTCGTTCTTGCGTTTCGGTGACTACCATACCTTTTGAAATGTCCGTTATCGCTTCTCGGCCTTTTGGCTAAGATCAAAGTGTAGTATCTGTTCTTTTCAGCTTAATATCTGAAAGTTCCCTCATCGAGGGACCAGTATATTAAACTGATTTTTGTAACCAGACGGGATGTTCGGGGCTCGCTCCACTCCCGTCACGGGTCGGCCCGGCATTGCAGTGCCGCCGGGATTGGCCCACATAATAAAAAAAAAATAAAAAAAAACAAAAGCAGTTAAATGAAAGACTGAAACATTATGACTATGGTAAATAAAATATGTTATGAAATGAACTTATCTTATGAATTTATGAAATCTAGCTCTTGCCCGCGACTTCGTCCGCGTTAAAAAAGATAAAAATAAAAAGTAGCCTATCACGTGTCCCGTACTTCTGAATGTTTATCTACCAAACCAAGTTTCATGAAAATCAGTTAATTCGTTTAAGAGTTATGGAGGAACATACATATATATATATACAGAAAAAATTCTAAAAATCGTCAATTTAGTTTCAGTATCATGTATAGAGCCTATCTATATACACGATATTTCTGAAAACAAAGTAATTTACTCCATGACCGACCCCTACAGATTTATTATTAGTATTGATGAATTTATGAACATATTAGTTATTAGCATAGATAGATAGAGATATAATTAATAATATAATGAAATATTGATGGAATGGATGTGCCAGCCAATGTCAACTCGGAGCTCGGTGTTGAAATTCACTTCACGTAACTCGAGTTAACTGGACTGGATGGTCTGGATGAAACTGAGTAAATCAATAAATTATTTGTTTGGTTTTTACCAATTTAATGACTCAGCTTCGCTTCGTATTCTTCGTAACAATATTTAAAAAATTAGAACAGATTCAGCATAACACTTGGGTGCTTCTTTGTTTTAATAAAGTGATCGTATTGCCACTATATTTGTATGAATCTGAAATTCAGTACTGTTTCAACACACACAAAATTCAAATACATCCCAATTCCCAAACAACAGATTTACTTTTAGGTCCCGGCATTTGTACCGTGTAGGTTAGGTAACCGTAAAGGTATATTTATTTTATTTAACTAGTTAGCTACTCTAGAGTCTAGTCAAGTTAGATACTTAGATGGATTAGAATTTAGAATAAATATAACTTAAAAAACGTCTTGGTAAAACATGCCAATTGCCATCCATCCATGCGAAAAATGTTTCACAAAATTCAGTAAACTGAATTAAGTTGTTACACTGACTAACTGAACTGAATTTTGATTAGATGTATGTATTGTACAGTAAGTAGAATAACTTTTGTTATTTTCATTTTACGACAAAGTCAAATATCAAAATTGTATTGTAGAGAATTTAATTGCAACAAAAAATGATTTTACAATTTTTTGCATAAAATTGCTTAAAAACCATTCGCAAATCGCAACCCTTTTTGGATGGCTTGAACAGGATGGCTGACTAGCGGAAGCGGAAGTGGGAATAAGTGAAGGGTTGCGACAATTAACTCCCTCAGCCTGTACTGTACTTAGTCCTGTGGGGGGATGTTCGCGTATAGTGATATTTATTCAGAGTCTTAGCAAGTCTTTTACACTTGGGTGGACATCCGTCGTACATTTTCAGATCAACGTTTTATTGGCCTAATAATATGTAAAGATGATACACCATAGAATGACTGTTTCTGCCTTAATAAAAAATCATCTTAAAAATGTTATTCTGATTTATTTCGAGCCACTATATATTCATTTCTATTGTAAGTAATAACCACTTTGGCAATGTGCCCACATTATAGTGTATATTTTAATAACGGGATGAGGTCATGACCTGTCAACGTTTAGATACAACACATTCACAAAACTACCTAAAACTACTATTTTTATATACTAGCGACCTAGCCTCGGCTTCGCACGGCTATAATATGATAAAGAGTGAAAGTAATTTTCGAATTTTTAATTTTGGAAATACGTATTTAGGTTCATTGATATAGTTTTACAAAATAGTTGATAATATAGTCTTAGTCAACTACATTACGTATAGTTTCTTACATTCTTACGTACGTATTCTTTTTTAGATTAAAGTAGGTAGGTACTAGCTCAGTTTATTACGTTTGTACCAAGACGAACATCAATTACGGAAACCCAGTGAATAGTTATAGAAAGAAATAAGAAAAGTGCACATTTGTTTCGTCGCGATTTCGCAACGAATGCGTTACATGTAATCAGCGGCCGTAAGAACAATAGGAAAGCGTACAACACCTGACTCCAATCAAAATTATTGTATTGCCGCTAGAAAGTAGACCGGTTGTTGTTAGAATTGTTCGAATAAAAAAATATACTTCACTTTTAAATGAACAAAGTGATTGAGAGATTACATGGGAAATGCGTCAATTGGTGCGTATTTTTCTTAATTAATTGTTAAAGACTGTTGTTGAAGGAATTGCTTTAAAAAATTTACACAGGAATTCGCACAGAAATGAAATGTTATAATTCTTAAAATATCAATACAACTTTAAAATTTAGAAAAATGCGAACCAAAAAAGTTAAATATTTACCATGAATTTATATATTTTTTTTTATTTTTATATAAAAAAAAGTAAAAATGTTTACCAGAGCATTCCCCCTTATCCCGTGGATTTTTTTCCACTTATCCCTACTAGCACAGGGATACATTTCGACTTATGCCCACTGTTCGAAAAATTCAAAAAATATTACGCAGTTTAATTTATTTTTAAATCAAAAAGTTGTGTTTTATTCATAAGATATATTTTCTGATTTTATTTTTCAATATTTTGCTATTGTATACTTGTCAGAGCTTTCTTGTTAATCGATGATTTTTATTGGGTTTTATTATATTTTATTGGCTTAAACTTCATATACTTACTTTTATTTTTAAGTTAGTTTATTTTTACACAATCAACTAAGTTACCAATTACTTTTGATATATAGACTATATGTGGCTGTTCCAACGTATCGTAGTTAGGTACCAAGTTCTAGTCTAATCTATTACACAGATCGAAAGTTGTAGATTATAAAATTCATGATAACCGTCCGTCATGGTTTTAAAGAATTATTAGTTTAACGATCCACTATAAACGACGCGCACGCGCGCCTATTGCTTTGCTACATTGTTACCAATCTATTTATTAGCTAATGTTTACTTATATGAAAACTCGGATATCATAAAACTATTGCACTTAGTTAATACGGCCACAACTTAATAAAATTAAGATTCCTTAGCGTTTTAGTTCGCTGATGTGTTCACAGGAAGTGTAGGCACTAAAACGTACTATATTAATAAATTCTTCGTTACTATGATTATTATGAATATTACATGTACATTTATGTGTAAAAATTACCAAATACTTATCATTTAAACAAAAAAGTAAAAAAGCTAACAGGATTTCATAATATTTGTTCGCTTTTTCGGACGTATTTAGTAAAGGATATTATCGCGATAAATTTTCATTAATGTTTTAACAAGAAAGTGACTCTATTTTTATGATTAAACTGCTAAACAGATTTTTAATTTTATGCCAAATCAGAAGCTATCATCAATAAATATCAATCATCAATGCTAATATTAAATCTGTAAGTAAGTGTAGCTATTGTATGTATATTCATCCATAAGTCTTAAACGAATTAACTGATTTTCATGAAACTTGGTAGATAAACATTTAGACTTACAGGACACAGGATAGACCAATTTTTCAACGAGGACGAAGTCGCGGGCGCCAGCTAGTTAAAAATAAATAATGAGGATTCGGACAACAAACCTGATAGATACTAATAAAATAAATTATTTTCAGGTGTACTTGGTTTTTGCATATCATCTTTATTTAATCAACACAAAAACATACTGTGAAGCTTCTTACAGTGAACAAGAAGACATAGATTACGCAGGGAGTATGTATGACGAACAAGATTACACTAACGAATTATCACAAGAAGAGAATGGTTTCGACAAAGGAGTCTTGAGGAGCAGATGCGGAAGCAATTGGGGCTGCAGTAAAAAAAAGCGTAAATTTAAATTGAAAATATATAAGAAATATTGTAAATGTTCATGTGATAAATGCAGCTTGCCAAAGACTTGTTGCGTGGACTACTGCGGCAGGGACTGTTCGAACGACATTCAAAGTCAAAGTCAATCCGGGCTCGTTATTCTTCCATTTCCGTATCCTGTAGTTATGCCTCCAATGCCTCCAATTCCGCCAATTGCTCCATTTGCTGACAATCAAGAACCTCTAACTCCAACAACATCTTCACCTGTTACCCACTCCACGACTCCCATAATGGTAAAAAACAAACCCGAAAAGTACACTGGGAGATTGGGTGACATTTCATACGTAGATAACGACTTCAGGGATATGACCAGAAGAGAACACACGAGGCAAAGATTCGCTCTTGTACCAATAAGAGATCAATTAATGGCAGATTCTCTCACACCAGAAATTAGGACTTTGCGAGAATACTAAAATATATCTAATCTATAACACTGTTACGAATGAATGAAGAACAAAGTGCGCGAAAAATAGAAAACTCTGAGTCAAAACATGCTAATACTAAGTATAAGTATATGAAATTTGAGTCACATCATGCTGAGTCAGGAGATGATTTTCACGCTGCAATGTCTCGCTGCAATTAATATGTCTATTGCATACTTATAAGGGTTAATTTAATTAAATAGGTGCCTACATTAGTTTTGATTCGTCTAATAAATATGATAGTTTATTTTAACTTCATGTTTCTTATCTTTTTTTATATAAAAATGTTAATTTGGTTTGTGTATGCTTCAAAAACTCGAGAACGGTTGGATCGATTTTAATTCGGTTTTTACATCAGGAAAGAGGGATAAATGCAGAAGGTTAGAATAACATAAAATTGCGAAGCCGTACTCTTGTTATGTCTTAGCTCAATGTTTATGATCTATTTATTACTTATGTGCGGATAAGCTTTGGGAATATATTGTGTTATTTTTTTATAATTTTTACCTTTACAGTAAATTATGTTTGTATCCCAAATATAAATTAAATCATATAAAAATAAATAATTATTTTTGTATTTATATACTGCCTGTTTTTATTTTATATTTATATTCTATTTACTTATTTATTTTTTAGATTTAGTCCATCATTATACACCCTGACATTATATAGCGACAGTAGTTAAAGTTACTGCCTCTTAATCATTGGTTAGAGGGACACAGAAAATGTGGTTATTTTGCTACTTAATACATACCAAATTAATATCTTATAATATATTTTACAGAAAATATATTATCCTGTGTCGGTCATATATAAATTTACTTGTGGAAATTGGCATCATAAACCTATTTAATTTCAATCTATTTAACTATATATAAATAACAAGTTAAATTTTTTTCATTTCTCTAGAACCAAACACTCAAGGAACTATTTTTGCCATAAAACACATTACACCACACATTGAAACACGTAACACACACCACTCCAATTAATGGTTCCATTAATTGTAAACACATTAAAATTTATTAATTTTCACATAATTCAGTGTTTAGCACGCGACATGTTTGGCGTGGATTGACCTTTTCGAAGGCGCAGAGACTGCGCGTGAGACGCGCGGGGTCACCATTAGTGTATTTTTAGAGTTTAAAGTTCAAAATACTACGGCATTATTCACGAACGGTTCTGACTGGGGCGGGCGGCGACGTCGGCAGCGCGTCGTCCGACTTATTATAAGTTTTCTGCTATACATTAATATTCATATAAATTTATTATTTATCTATTTATTTAATTTATTTAATTACTTAATTTTCATTTTTTACAATATTTTTATATAAAAATAACAAATATTATTAAAAAAAAGAACTAAAACTAAAACTAAAGACTTTTTAGTCTTGTAACTTATTATATGTTTTAGTAATTTAGTGGAAACTTTGTTGATTTATGTTTTACTTATATGTGTATAATGTGTATCGAGATATTGTATGTTTCCCAAATATAAATAAATAAAATAGAATAAAATAAATAATCCGCAGGTAGCGAGGCAAGGCCTAATCTACCGGTGATTATAGCTTCAGAGTAAGGTACCCTCTGACAATGCGTATGCGCATTGTCAAGAAGTGCCGCTTGGAATGTTGTTCGAGACTCTTCGCTATAAAACCGTTTCAGAAACCTTTCAGAAACAATTATCTGGGCAACGATTATCAAATCGACATCCCACATTTCAGTGATCTCGTGAGCCAAGTTCAAGTAATTACTTACTATATCTTTCTCGACTTACACGTGATTTTCGTCGTGTGGGAGGACGCCTATGTATATAAAATTGTATGTATGTATAATGTTATAGCCTATGAATGTAAAGTAAAACAATTCAATACATACATAAATAAATAAATGGTATTGTTCTCCGACAAGAAAGAACTTATAAATAACTTTTTATTGAACAAAGATCTGTATTTTTTTATTTACGTAGAAATTTATAGTTAACTACTGGATGCCCACGATTTCACCCGAGTCTGATCGCTACCAAACTCGACTAATCTGAAGGTTGTCTGAAAATTTCATCAAAATCGGTTCAGCGGTTTCGAAGACCATAGGGAACAAACATACATACAAACATCGTCTTTTATATATAGATAGATATTTAATAATTAAGTTAATGAGTCATTAAGCCACGCCTAATGAATTGAAATTAAACTTTTGCCTTTATTTATGCCTCTCACAATGTTACTTAGGGCATGGGCAGAACGATCTATTTGCGTATACTCTTATCTGGGGCGTGTGTGCCTAATTTAAAACAATTTTGTTATGTGGGTGTTTATTAATTGAATTTTAAGACGCTACAAGCAACATCGTTATTACAATGTCACTCTCTCTTCGAATAACTGAACCCAGAGTCCCAGACCACTGGAATAAGATAGTAGTGCTAGTGGACATATTTAACAGATGTAAATTCTTAATTCTGTCTACTTCTATCGTAAGATATTCTTAGAAAGATTGTTTTATATATGTTTTTTTGTTGTAAGAATACTTGGTACTTCCTATATTTTGTAGCTACGCATGTAACGCGCCTATCATTTGTTGTTCAGCAAGTAAAGTATGGATATTTTAACTAGCTTCTTTTTAAAGGCACTGGCGATAGTACGATATATTTATATCACTAGTCTAGTACTATTAAGTACAGGTCTAATGGTTACTAGAGCAACTACATCGGTTCATTAATACGAGGCTGAACCAAAAAGTTTTTAGAACTACATATTGTTATAACCTTTTTGTCACAGTTGTTTTTTTTTTAATATTTAATCTGTCATTATGACACTTTTTTATACCAACATACAAATCTTTTCGTTTTGATGTAATTGAGTAATTCTTTTTTAAGGGTCAATTTAAAACTTGCAAATTGAAGATAACTTATCGAGATTAAAAATTTAAATAATGTGTTGGTGATTGTTGGCTATCTATACTAATGTTACATAAGAAAACAGATTTGTATTTTTGTTTAGTAATGAATGAACTCGAAAATTGTGGAAACGATTTAACATAAAGAAATAGTAGATAATGTATTGTGATATAAAAATCTAATACCCAACACGCCTGATAAATTATTTATAGCAATTCCGTTTAAATATTGCTTTTACTAAAACAATTGAACAGGCACTCCTTTCGTGTTTTATCTAAGTAATGCGAATTATGTCCTCATCTACTACTACTAAGTAAAAGTACTACTAGTTAAACTGTACTGTAAGATATATAAGTCATATATATAACAAGTAATAATTAATAATAAAGCCTTTTAAAAAAATATATTGTTAATATTGTTAACAGTAGGTAAAGGCTTTACTATATGACAAGTATTAATCCTTATTAATATTATAAATGTGAATGCGTGTTTGTTTGTTTGTTACGCTTTCACGCAAAAACTACTGAACCCGATCACCATACATAGGGTTTTTTTTTTATTAGAGATGGGTTTGCCACGAAGTCGTAGGGACCCGTATGAAGTCGCGGGCACCAGCTAGTATTAAAATAAGTGAATGAAAAGGAAAAAATGAAACGTGTTTTAATAATAAGTCTATATTTGTAAATAATTTTTAAAATTAGAATTACACAGCCATTATAATCGATAAACAAAGATTTCATCTATACTTAGCCTATGCTATAATTATGATTATGGCAAAATTTTAACTAAATTGAATAAATAATTGCACTAATGAATTTATATTTGAAACAGATATTATACATTACTTTACTTGATTAAAAAGCTTATTACAATTGATATTATGCTAACAAAAAATAATATTTTAAACTAAAACTTACATATTTTATTGTTATTCTAATAATACAATGTAGAAAAAGGTTGTGTTTTTAAGTCTGAAATACCTTTATTACATTCACAACTAAAAATTTCAAGAAAACATTAAAAATATTTAGAATTGTTTGTTTCATGTTTTCAGACTTAAAAACTTTTTTATTTCACGCCACTACATTACATTTTTTTCTTTTTACATTTTTCTAAACAGTTTGACAGTCCTGAACTGTCTTAACTCTAACTAAAGCGAGGCCACGGACACAACGGGAAGAATGTAAACAAAGTTTCAGGGGTTAATAACATTTTTTTATAACAAAACCAATACCTAGTTTAAACGTATTTTTACTAGTAGGTACGTATTTTATTAAAATTATCACAAAAATTCATAAGGTGACCAAGTTTTATCAAAATTACTCCCCTGTGCCACATTTTTACGTGCGAGGGAAACGGACGACGACATATAATCCCATGTTGCAAATGCTCCCATGTTGCAAATGTTCCCATGTTGCAAATGCTCCCATGTTGCAAATGCTCCCATGTTGCAAATGCTCCCATGTTGCAAATGCAAACAACCTATGTGCCCCACATAATATTCCATAACTCAGTATATGTGTCGTGTTTGTTTACATTGTTTGCAATGTTTGCATGGCTTTAAATTAATAACAATACAAAAACTCAACTGTCTTTCTGTCCAGTGGGCGCAACACTTCAGGTAATTTTTTTTTTATTCAGTAATTAATTTCAAAGTTAACAACAGTTAACAAAAGAGTAAATGCTAACAACTGTATAGAAGTAAATATTTAAACATTTAAACATAAATACTATTTAGGTTAAAAGTTACTTATAGATTTGACTGTGCATTTATGAATGGTTATGGTAGGTAAGTTTGATTATTGAATAAAAAGCTATCATAACATTTATAATAGTAATCCTATTTTGAAGAGAACATACGAAATGAAAAAAAAAACCAGATAGTTAAATTTAGTGCTAAAATTACTCAACAAAATCACTATTTATGTAAAATTTTCATATTAAAATATATAATAATTAATAAATTAATTATTAGCTACCTTCTAAATTTCTTTTTGCATACAAATTTTCAAAAAATTTGGTATTTTAGAAAAATATTTTACAGCGCCATCTATATAGACGCATCGAATTATCCATTTTATACACGTCGATTAAAGGCTCGAGTACATTTAAAAAAATAATTATTCTACAATGCATGGCAGTGAACATTCCCTATTGGTTCTCACTTAGCGGAAATCCCATAAGGTGTTTTCATTCGTACGCGTCTAGTAATAGTAAGTTCATTTCGTTTGAACCGCTAATGAACTAATCAATTCGTTGAAATCGATCACATACCACGAAGCTTTCCTTTTCACTTCCTCGCGCAAAACATTTCCTCCAAAACCTGAAAAGAAATTAAAATTATCTTTTAAATACAATTCTTTATTTACACTTATCCCATACAGATGACAGATAATTTCGTGTACCATTCTGAAACGCCGCCGTACGAAAGTACGGAGAACTAATTTTGACTTTTGCGTATTTTTATTCCACAGAATATTATGTATAATATTGTCTGTTTTATATTCTATTTGTTGATGTCTTGGGGAGTGTTTAAGTTTATTTGTGTCCGCTTTACGTTTTGAAACATGAGAAAATGTGTATTCTGCAAATGTACCACCGTCCATGGACAATTTTAGTTATTGCATGACTAATTTTAGTTCCATGTACTTTCTGCTCCCATAGGCTACGGCGCCAAAATGGCGCTTTTCAAATAGGCTTAAAAAATAATGTGACAGCAGCCTGTCCAGTGGTATATATTACAGGTTAGTGCTCCAAGTATGTACTGTCTGTTTGGTAATGGCATTAAACTGACCAATGAATCCGTCCGCCGGTGGACTAGCCTCAGCGTCTGTGGCTCCGTCCCCGATCATGACCACTCGCTGGTACTGATGTTGTTCCTTCAGCCTTCTGATCACCAGCCCCTTGCCCCCGGACCTGGAAGTGGGCTCGTTTTCATCGAAACCCGCGTATTCGCCTAGAACAATCACAACAGATTGGTTAGTTAGTTCAACAGAAAAAGAAAAAAAAAACACTCGATAAACTATTGAGATAGAAACTAGATTCGATCAAATTTCCTTAATATTATGACGATTTACATTAACTACTAATATATGTATTCTTAAATAATAGATAGGACTGTCCAAAAAAAAGAAGGCATAGCCACTAATTTATTGATATTTGACGATAGACAATATTTAAAAACTACGTGGGAGTCGGTTATGATATTGTTATGATATTGATATTGTTACGATAAACACTCATAAAATATCCTGTGTTCGAACTACTAAGTAGTATATATATTCAGATATTCAGTAAGATTCACATTTATTCAACAAACATATACATTACAATATTACCATCGTTTTTATTATTTTTCGCTTATATTATTTCCTCTCGTTCAACAGTATTCAAACTGTTCGATTAGCAGGAATTGGTTTAAAAGAGGCAACAAAAACGGAATCAATTGACGTACGTAAGCACATTTTTTATCAATACCAAGACTTTTATGTACGCAAACAAGGAACCCTACAAATGCAAATATGTAAAGCTATATTTTGTTATCTGTGCGTGTATAAAAACAAGGTTAAACAGAAACGTTCGCGAGTTTCATCATGCCGGGCGTGTGCATTGAAAACAAAACGCAATAGGCGAACGTCGTCTCGTCAGCGGCTGCGCGCACGCAGTCAGCGCGTGGGCTTGATAAACGTAAACTTCATAATTACTATTTACTTATAAACAGCACTGTTACTTACGAATATTCTTTACATTTTTATTTGTATCTAGCTATCATCTGTGACTCGACAAAATCAAAACCTACCAAAAACAGATAAAAAAATGAATTCTTGTTTACATTTTTTTTTTTAATTTGTTGAATAATAAACGAACAGATTAATTGCAATCATACTAAACGCATGTAGTAAGGAAGCAACTTTGTTATTTAACAATTTATCACTATGCAATTTACTTATCACTAACTGTAATACATAGTTCGAATGACGACCTTTGTAAATCTTGATTAATGTCACGAGCTGGGAATCAATTAACTACAGTATTATCGAAAAAGCCATTAATTAATATATAGTAAAACTCTAGCTAAACGCTCCCAGCTTTGCCCGGTTTCAAAATATATAGAGATGAAGCTAGCAATTAATAAATATACCTAATATAATAATTGCACATCAAGTTGTAATATGTATTGAAAATAATTGTTGAATAAGAAATGAGCATACACCCCTTTCTGTGACAAACCATAAATCGACAGATAAAAGCAGTCTTTCATACAATTCTTTATAGAAGTGCGATGTATGTGTAATCAGTTGGTTTTATACTTGCCTTGTTGTGCGTAATAGTAAATTAAACATTATAAAAAAATATCTTAATGATAATTCGTCTGCGTTAATAATTCATATGGTCTTATAGATTTAAGACAACCTAGAATAATGGTTTAATTGACTTTTTAGGGTTTCTTGTGTTAATATTGGTAACGGTAACTTTTCTATCGAGCAAAAGCATGGAATCAATTACTTGAAATTGGTTCTGCACGTTCTTGAGTACTGAATAATTTGTTAATAATAATAATAATTAATTTTAAATTTGTTTAAATTTAAAATGGTGCCATTTTTATTATTATTAACAAATTATTCAGTACCCAAGAACGCGCGGAACCAATTTCAAGTAAGTATTTCCATAATTTTGCTCGCAAGTGTTGTTTATATGAAGTAAAACGTCTACTTGTCTGTCATCGTTAAACTAAAAAAAATATTACGCTATTTTATTTTTAAATGTATTTAATTTAATAAAAAGAAACCACGTCATAATGTGTATGTATACATGTTAAAATACCTCTTAATCTTGTCCAAATTCCTGTAGAGAATACAATTTTCATGTTACGTGATCGATGAAAGTTAAAAAAAAATATATCATGTACTTTTTTGTCAAAGTTATCTCGGAAATTAATGTTAAAGCGTCGATTCTGTGTTGTAATGATAACAGACCGACCTCGTTTCCTTTGAGAGTCATCTCCGAACGACACACTTGCATTTATCTCTCAAAAGGAAACTGGATTCCTATTATCACTACATGTAAACAATAACATGATGAATTTTGAACTTCAATCTCTTACGATTAAGAGTCAGATTGCATTAGTTTCAATAAAAAATAAGTTCTTACAATATACTAGTTTCGTAGATAGTAAGTAATAAGCAACGAACTGGGAAATAAAAACATGTTTCATGTTACTTAGGTGGAAAGCAAATTTAAATTTACCAGAATACATACGAAAGTTTAACAAACGTTCAATAACGTCATGCATTTCGTCAAATATTAAGTATCAAATATTTGGCTAACCTAGAAAAATTAGTAAATATTCTCAGTGACAGTCTAGAACTAGATAATGGAAATTTATAGTTATTAATATACAAAAAAAAATACATATTATATAGTTTCACTCACCATTAAAGAAGAATTTGAGTCTATTGGCGAAGATATTAGTTATAGGAATTCCCAATATTTCCGCTACCGGTTCTATGAGACATCTGAAACCTCCTGACACTAGGTACACGACAACGCCTCGGTCGTGGAGAGCCTTCACTAACTGACTGAAAAGACGACAAAAGAAAACAATAAGTAAAAAATAAATAAAAATTAGCAGAAACCAGTCAAAGTACAAGATTAAATTGATAACTCTTTAAAAAAAAACCGACTTCAAAACGTTTTACCATGGATGCCATTGTCAGCACTGGACCAAATTTAAATGGGACCACAGCTAGTATTATCTATTTTTATTGGTGTTTCCATATTGCGTTTGCCTATTAATGAGAAAAGTTTTAGCGCTCGTAAGTGTAGGGTCTGTCTGTATAAACTGCGTTAAAAAATCGTAGAAATTTATTATGTACCAGAATATATTTATTTATGTATTAAAAATCCCCATCAAACGTTTAGTACATTTATTTGAAATTTCATTCAAAAAAATATAACATGTCTTTGGAAGTAATAATATAATAAGGCATAAAAATGCTTATAAGTTTCAATTATTTTCATGGTAAAAAATAATCTATTGGTCTCAGATTCATCGTATTTTCTATACTAATATTATTGGTTAAACGCATTAATCTCATGAACTCTATGAATCTTTTTTTTGCTGAATATAGTCCATTTATCGAGGAAGGCATCGAGGAAAATCATTTTGAACGCGGACGAAGTCGCGGGTACCAAAAAGTTCTTTTATAAAAACGTAATGCAACAACGCACTGTTTATGACACATTTTTTTTTATCAACTTTTTAATCAAACATAAACACATTGTTCATAACATCGCATTCAATATTTCATTTATATTAGCTATTTGACGTTATAAGAAAAAACTTATCGAGCCGTTTGAGGTCATTGGCAAGAAGATAAACTCGGTGACAGGCAAGCAGAAAAAACTAGATATTAAAACTACATTTTACCGGTTGAACATTTTATGACAGCATAAATGGAGTTGTACTTTGGATTGTTTTTAAAAATATCACTGTTACTATAACCGACTCGAGTTAAAAATTATAGTAAACCTAAAACTACGAGAGTGCTAAAATGTTACGTCGTCGGTCCGCAAAAATTCACCTTTTTCAAGAATTTCTTAAGTAAAATTAGCAAGAACATTTTTTGTAATTTATGATTATTCCTTTCTTTTTAATATTAGAAACTAGCAACCCGTACTTGATTCGCACGGATGCAATTTTTTCTGCAAATTATAATGCACAAATCTCCCTCGTCTTTCGCTCTTTGCATTAGTGAAAATCGTAATCGTATGTAATCCAAATCTATATTCGGAATTTTTGAGTTTTGAGATTCTAATGAATAATTATTCGAATTTAGTGTGTAAAAACTCACATGAGAATAATATTTAAAAAAATTATAAATATTATCTGATAGCACGTATGTGATTGCAGCAATGAATATTATCTATTTTTTTTTTTTGATAAAAATTTCACACGTGAATGAAAAAGTTGAGAATATTATTTTGAATATTTACGCTTTTGCATTTACAAGCTTGATTGAAACGTATTTCTTTATATTTTAATTCTCACATATTCTTATACGTAGATAGAGACAGTTCGCGTCTCATTTTGTAAACAATCTTGACACATTAACACGTCTTTATTTTTGATGACCTATAAATATAATATAAATAAATAAGATTTCTCTTGTCTTTACTGAAATATCAGTTAAAATTTTATAAAATTAAAAGTTTCTATGAATGTTTTCTATGAATTTAAGTTAAAATTAAATCTATAAATCTATAAATTAAATCTATCTAGTAATAAAATAAAATGGTCCTTACGTAATTCCCGGAGTCAGTCTAACTGGAAAAGTTTTGATGAAGTCTCCAATCTGTGTGACGCTTGGTCTGATTATGTCTAACCTCTTCTTCAAAGCCTCCTGAAAGGTCATGTTGCCGCCCATAGCCTCCGCTGTTCTGTAACAAATAATAGATAAATAAATCTTTATTTGCACAAACACTGGAATATGAATGTATAATGTGAATGTGAAGACACGTTTGGTCTAGTGGCTAGAAACCCTAGCTGTTAACCAAACGGTCGCGGGTTCGAATCCGTGTGTTCTATGTGGAATGTGCGAAGATATTTATTTTTTTATGGCTACCTACGTTGAAATGAATTTGTAATAACTTTTATTTCTATTTATATTTATACCTATATGAAAATATGTACAGAATCTTAATCCACTATACAGCATTTACAATACAAATTATTTTCTACTCGTCAAGACGTGCAAATGTTTATTTATTTATAGAAATTATATATTAAAATTGTTTCACATGCTCTCAAAAGTTCTCAGAGACTATAATCCAGACCTTATCCAGACTCACTCAGCACGAGGTAAAGCAGCCAGTATCAAATTAATCAGACGTATTAGGTTTGGTAGCTTATGCGAAAGTTAAAGTAAAAATAATTTAAAAAGGTATTAAAATTACTTAAAAAAAACTGATACACGATTTGTTGGAAACATTACAAAATACAATAACGTAACATTTTGTATTACGTAATTCTTACGATAAAATTAACTTTGTGTTTTTAAGTCAACAAGCAAGACCTTCCGTTGTTCCCGTGTCAATAGCTTCTGTGAATCACACTATTATATTTCCGATTATCTATAGATAGATAAAAAAAACAACACCGCAGTCGCTAAGTTCTTAATAAAAAATATTTGCGTTAAAAAGATAATTTATTCTCTTGTGTCATTTGTTTAATTTATCACTTGTTTTTTTCGCAGAATTATTTATTGTTGTTTTAACAGTTGTTTTTTTCTTTCATTCTTTTGAGTTTAAGTATTATTATATGTAAAATAGATAGATTTGTTTGTATGCATAGTAGATGTTTAAATTATTATTTTATCGAAAAGCTGTCTTTTTTTGTTTATGAATTAAAATTACTTTTGTTTAAACAATTAAAGCATAAAGATTATTTTTCGTGATCTTTTAAATTTATTTATTTAATCTTTACATATTATAGTCTGCTCCTCTGTATGTACGCTTAGATCTTTTAAATTATGCAACCGAAATTAATGTTAAAGGAGGATGGTTTTTATATATAATTTTCCGGAAAAATAAGCACCCGTGCGAAACCCTAAGCTGGCGCCAGTTATAAATAAGGATTATCGGAATCGGGAATAAAAAAATTACGATATTTTCAGTAGACTTACAATTTTTTAACTTCATCTCCTTTACCGCAGAACTTGGCCAGTTCATCGATGCCCTCATCTTGTATGACAGTCGAGTCTACGTCGAAACAAACGCAGTCCGCTGTTCTGAACAACTCCTGTACTGTTTGTTGCGGTGACATCACGCTGATCGACACTAAGGACAAAGTCTTTAGGGTCGCGTATTGAATATTGCTTTTTAAGCTGTAACAACGAAAAAAAACATATAGGTAACTAAGTAACTAATAGTTTCTTCGACATTCGTGCACTCTTCATCAATGCTAATAACAAATCTGTAAGTGTAGGTTTTGTATGTATGTATGTTCCTCTGTAGATAACTCTTAGACGAATAAACTGATTTTCATGAAACTTGGTAGATTAGATACACATTTAGACGTACGGGACACAATATAGGCTACATTTTTCTTTTTCAACAACTGCGCGATTAAATATTTTGTAAATAATTCACAATATTTTCTAGGAATATTAATTTAATTCCTACACATTGAAATAAGAATTAAAAATTAATATGATTTTTATATTACGCAAATATAGAGATTCGAATCGGCCTTAAATCATTTATTTTTTTAAGTCAACAGCGACATCTATTGACGATGTATGCAATTGAAACAAACCAAATTAATACGAATGGCAATAACAAAATATATATATATATATATATTATAACTAGCTGCATTATAACTAGCAGGTTTTAAGCATTAGAATTTTATATATTAGATAAAACTCCACTTATATTTGTTTCTACAGATAACACATTAATTCTATTTGTGAAGACATATCGTGAGAAATAGTACGTTTCCGTAGATAAGCATGCAAGTACATAGTTGAGAACACAGATGCCTTGTTTGTATGCTGCGCTGGCGCATACTACGAGAATTTGCCATACCTGGCCTACTTTCTAATAATTAACTACATTTTTTTTAAACTAAGAAAACATTTATATTTGGTAAGATTATTGAAAATATATAGAGCGGTCTCTCACAAATCCGACAAAATTAAACCATTTAAATAGGTATAAAAACTAAATAAATATAATATTGTATACATACAAAATTACTGCTGGTAGAGTTAAATTTAAAACCACAATATAACACGTTTAAAGACGTGTACAATCTATAAATTAAGTATTATTGCCACATTACTGAAGCAATAACTTTAAATTAACATGCTATTATTAATTTATGAATACAATTGGAATAATAAACAATAAAGGAAAACCTGGGTTTAAATTTGCATCTGGCCTTCATTATAATATATTTAAAAAAAATCATGCATTAAACTTTAAGACTTTCACTTATTTTCAAGGCATGCAGCAAAACCAATCAAACCTGTATAGTGCCATCTTAACAGCGTCTTCTTCAAAAAATCGTTAACAAATTAGCAAGTGTCGCCTTATATAAACGCGATAATTATTTGTATCGAGGTGAAGAGAGCAATAAAACAAAACCCACTTGACTGGGGACTACCGCTGTACACGCCTCCGTCGAATGTGATATCATACGGTACAGTAAACATAGCTGGCCGTTATCGCCTCGCCTTATATCCACCAGCCTCCCGAGATAAACGCGTGATGCGAGCTACAAAACTACGATCTGAAAGCTACGTACTATGAATGACGTCACTAGATCGTTCTTCATTTAAAAGACACTGCGCCAGACACAAGCCATATTTAAAGTAGGGGCGTCGAAACTACACCCATCTCTCTCACTCGCGATAGAAGCGTATGGAATATTTGTGGGAGCGCTTGTTTTGCGAATTGCGACGGGCGCAAAAACTTTTCTTATCGGCATGACGATAGAGGTGTTGTTTTCTTTTAATCGTTTCGTCGACTTGGATGATGAAGTTATATGTTATGATAACAATATGATACTATTTAAAAATAGAGACAATGCACACGTTCCATATTAGGGCTAGTGTAATATCTCTTTTATTTTAGAAAATTTTAAGGATAAGTAAATTTTATATGTAATATTATTGTTTGTGGACGTTTATATACTTTTCTTATTTAATAATATATTATCACTTAATTAATATTTAATAGCCATTGAAAGTAAATAATTAAATTAAAATATCTATGCTTTGCAGCGTCATTTGAAGAATAAAGTATTTTTGGTAAGTTGTAATTAGTGATGAATAATAATAAATAATGCCGTTCTTGGTGGACTAACAGATGCTCGTAGTTAAGGGCAACGTATCTAAGGTTATTGTCAGTTAATTAATACCCTTTAAAGTATATATTTAAAGGTTACCAGACAAGAAAACCATAGCAAAATGACTATGACTTTAAAGACTTAAGACAATAGTTACTTATCATTACAACAATAGATAGTATGGATCATCAATAAAATAGGTCATTCATTTATGAGATCGACCACATGTTAAACGCGTAAGTATGATTAATTCGAATAAACGCGGGTAGGTATTTACTTGGAACAACCATATAATAATACGAAACTTATTGTCTTCTTGGAAAAAATATTTTAATGACGACTTTTCAGTGTAAACAAAAATTTTACAGTAAAAAGATTTTTTTTATTAGAGTTGGGTTTGCTCTTGACCAAAAATCAACTGTGTAGCAAGGATGAGGCCTATGAAGCTCACCCAGAAGGTGAAGGTGCCTATTCACTCGAACTTTGAAAAGATTTGGGTTATATGAGCTCGGAAATACAGACGCCGGCAGGGAGTTCCAAACCTTGGCAGTGCGCTTGGTCAGAAAAAGGGATTTCGACAAGATAAGGATGGTAACCAGCCATACTTCTGTATGTCCGATGGAAGAAAGGGAAAGGCGGTATGAGTTCATGTGCTGCTGTACACTCTCCGAAGTACATCTTACAAAAGACACATAGACTGGAAATTTTGCGTCTATGTGCCAGGCTCTGCATCTTAGATTTTAAAAGAGTCGCCAATGAGTCTCCTAGCTCTACGTTCCACCGAGTCGAGTGCGGCAAGTTAGTATTTGGCTGTGCCATCCCAAAGGTGGGAGCAATACTCCATGCAAGATCGGACTTGCGCCTTATACAAAGATAGTGTCCAGGCGTAAAGTATCGCTTCACCCTATTTAGGATGTGCAGCTTTTTGGCTGCTGTTTGGGCTTTGGACTCAATAAATGTGCCGAAGTTGAGATTTGAGCTCAACCTCATGCCAAGAAGTTCGAGATCATTGGCGACAGGTACGGTTGGAGCCAGTCGAAGGAGCTCCTTTTTGCTGAGAACAAACACACTTGCGTTTTGGTGGTTTTTAAAACTAACCAGGTTCCTGTCACCCCATTGGGATACAAGACTCGAGGTGGATTCAATTCGCTCAACCATTGCCTCTCTCTCTCGGAATTAATTTCATCGCGACTGACCCTTGCGATGGACAAATATCTCTCCATGAAAGAGCTATCATCTGCGTACGCAAATACTCCTGGAAGAAGCGGCATGTATTAAAAAAAACACGCGAAACAAAATATACTCAAATTATTGGAAATACACTTTAAGACGTGGTTTGGTTGCTTGTGAATAAGTGATAAAGAACACGACAGAAAACAATACTATAAATTTTTAGTATGTACACCAGTGCAACTAATTCACGTTAACGCGAAGTTAGTTATATGCCGATGATATTATGTCGTTTTTATTTGGATTCTTTGTATGTACCCCTGTCATTTTTTACTCTATTTAAAATACCTAAGATTTGGAATATCTACTAATATATTGTGTATCCAAAGAAAAGCAATGCTCTACTTAATGCTCAACAAGATAGATTGTCTGGTAGCCGTAATAACCTCTTACAGAAGACCAAATAAATAAAAGCAAACATTGTAGTGCTACCTTTATTTAATCTTACATTGAAAGTTTAATTCATTGCTTATGTTAAGTACTAGGTGACCTACCATTAATGATAGTAGTCACCTAACATTCTTTGTTCTTCTTTGTTCCAAATAATAATATATTCATTACGTACATTATGTGTAGTGTAATACCTATCATCGAAATAATATATCTGATACCTATACGTAACAAGCACTTATTACATCTCAAATAAGTAATGTGCGGGGAACTGGGGATCCCCTAACCAAGACATCCCTTTATCTTACAACTCATAATTATTATAAATGCAAAAGTGAGTTTATTTGTTTGGTCCTTTGGTCGAGTAGTTAAGGCGCTGGGGCTCCTGGGTGTGATTTCAGCAAAAAAAAAACTTTGGAAATGTACTTTTCATAGTTTGCTCTAGTCTGGATCTGGTGAGTAGTGGCAGGGCACACTAAGTTTCATAGTAGTAGTTCATTTTGGGAGCCTGTTTGTTATGGTGAGTGATGAAGGGATGCTAGAGCCCCTTTTCTCTATAAGGGTTTAGGGGCGGGGCTCCCTAAAGTTTGTCGCCAGCGCACTTCCAAGTTATCAGGGGGTATGTGATACCTTTCATCTAGACATAAGGTACCTTTCATCTAGGAGTATAATACTTTTTCCATGGGATGCCAACGAAGTTGCGAGCAAACGCTAGTTATATATGACATTATAATTAAATAAACCTTCAAGGAAATATGTTAAAACTATTAGAAAGAAAAGTCTTCATTTCATATGTTACAAATTGCTTCACCAAAAAGGTTTAAAAAGTCATTCTGGTTATCGATTTGTATTGAGCACGGTGTCAGTGTATGATTGTTGATCACGTTTTTATAACTAATGATAACATTGTTGATTTTTAAATAACAATAAATGTGACAGTGTGGTGTTAAGAGATGGTGTAGTAATAATCTACCTTATATACTATATTTTAAGAGCTATTATTCTCATTTAAAACTTATGAAAGTAGTCTCAACAGTGTCATCATTATTATAAAAAAATCTTTACTGATTGGGTGATTTTGTGAGTATTGTTTTGATACATGTGGCGCTTATATGAAGTGACATGTTTTGTAAGAGCTTTCAAAGTAATTTATTTTCATTTGATTATTTATTTATTGTGTATTGACAAAACATTTGCTAAATTAACATTCTATTAGCGTAGTCACATTGCGTTGCGGCAGAAGCAAACTAGATTATGGTAATGTAGAGTTTTAGTGTCCATTGTTGGGTTTTTCAGATTACAAAGGGGAACCCCCACAAGTTCGCTCATACTATTAACAAAAATTTTGCATGATAATAATTATTAACAATGAATATATGTAAACTTACCAATTTGTTTGCAAAACTAATAAAACCCCAATGATAGCTTGACAAATATTCATTGCAATAAACTATTGTAGTTGCTTTAATTTATCTTTTATTTGCCTCCACATAAATCTGTAACAGAAAACGTACAAAATCATTAAAACATATCATGTAATATATTGTGTAAGAATACTAAATATCTAATATATAAAATTCTCATGTCACAGTGTTAGTTGCCATACTCCTCCGAAACGGCTTAACTTATTATTAATACGCGGGCGAAGTCGCGGGCAGCAACTAGTTTTTTATAATATTCAATATGAAAGCAATGTGTTATTTCAAGAGTTTGTTTAACTGAAGGGTCCTCATTTTACAAAAATTTTGTATGTATTAAATACATAATTTGGCACCGCTACAGTGTTTTAAAAAATATATACTTTGTTTTGATAAGCTTATTTTTTTTCATGTATAGGGCGGCTAGCAGAATAACGGTAGACTTATGTGCCTGTTAACACAAGAAACTCTATAGGTTCTGCATGTGCACTTCCAACCATTATAAAATCAAGGATAGAGAAATGGGCTCTGCATCCCTTATTCACTCACTGAAACACAACAGCATATTATATACTGGATCTATTGTACGGAGGTGGTAATTGTGGCCAGGCGGGCTTCAAAAATTAAACACAAGCATCACCATAGGTGTTGCAAGTGTATTGTCGATTTTGATAAGATAAAGGGGAATGGATAATGATTAATGGAGTAGACGAGGGAACAGACTCTAGCAGATTTTCTATGGCGAGAGGGGCTGACCAGTTTATGACTGAGGTATGCTGTGTGCTCTGCTGCCACTAATGAACTTTTTATACTATTTAATTATATATTTTTTTTACTTCTTATTGAAATAAGAGTTTATAGGATACTGCGGGCCTATTCTCTATTTGTGGTTTTTAAAAACGTGTCGACTTCAAAGTCGACATTAAATAAGAAATAGTACTTTGTCAAACTAAAAACCACACAATAACGCGCCAATAACTTCATCGACATGTATAACTATGGAAAAAACGTCGTAGACATTTTGACATGTGCTTAGTGAATACCAAAGTAGACAATTGTCGAGTCTATAACCGCATCGAGTCGATAACCACAGCAAAACCACACTTAGAGAATACGGGCCCAGCAGGCCTATTCTCTAAGTGTGGTTTTTAAAACGTGTCGACTCCAATGTCGACATTAAAACGTTCTACATTAAAACCACATGTAAAACTTTCGTATTCTCTATGTTCATTTGACAAGCGCGTTAAGATTGTCTACCCATTGTCTACATTCGGTCAGTCAGTCAGCTAATCAATCACTCATTTATGTCAACTTAGGTTTTGTTATTGTTAAATATTGTTTGATTATTGTTTTAAATAACATAAAGTAGTAAATTAATTTATCTAACTGTACAAAATGAGTATCTTATTTCATATCGGAAAGTTAAAAATAATTAGTGCGAGATCTCTCAGATCCTTTAGATGGCAAGGCGAAGCATATTTGCTTGTTCTCTCCGTCTAATGGTCTAATGTAAATATCTAAATATTACTTTTTTACAGTGATACCAACCACAGTAACTCTTATTTAATTTGTGGTGATACTTCTATTAAAAACGTACAGATTACTTACCATTCTCACTAAATAAATACTGATTTAAAGCACAAAATCTTAAATTGCAAATTCTTAATTTATATGTAATTAATTACGTAGAAATATTGTAATTTATTGTAAATAAACAACAATATATATTTAGCTTCTATATTTTTAGCAACACATTATGACAGCCATACATTAGTTTCTTTTTATTATATTTAAATCTAGTTCTTATAAAGAACACTAATAGATGTACACATTACAATAACAAGGAGTAAGTATTTACTCCAACACAAATAATAGGTACTTTCGAAGTTTCGACAGCAGAGTGAGTGAAAAATATATGAAAACCACACAATAACGCGCCCAAAACGCGCCAATAATATCATCGACATGATGTCGACGTCATAACCACGGTAAAACGTCATCGACATTTTGACAGGTGCTTAGTGAATACCAAAGTAGACAATTGTCGAGTCTATAACCGCATCGAGTCGATAACCACAGCAAAACCACACTTAGAGAATAGGCCTGCTGAATAGACATGTCCTGGTTAAGTCTGGGTGTTATTGGAAAGTCTATATATCACTACATATTTTAATACAAAGTCACATTCGCGATAAACTCAAAAACTACTGAACCGATTTTCATGTTGTTTTCACCAATGGATAGAGTGGTTCTCGAGGAAGGTTTTAGTATATAATTTACAAAGTTACGCGGGCGTAGTCGCGGGCAGCAGCTAGTAATAAGATATAACCATCTGTATTAAAGTAATATACCTTTCAAATAGTTAGGTTAAAAAAATTTAAATCAATTATACAAAATTTACTGATTATTCTGATTAGGTTTTATATGTAGCTGCCCTATCTTTAAGAATATGAATTACATACAATTAATTACGAATATCAGTTATGTACCTACATGTTATATATAGAAACTGGATTGAAGCGGGTCTTACTAGTAAATTAAGTGATTGTGTATTTCTGAACCTCAGTGTAAATACTGTGTGTATTGTATATAACTATGTATTATAAATTAAATGCTCAAGAATTTGTTGATTACAATTTACATAGTTTTAAATTTGTAATTAAATGCAGATTTATAATGTCTCATTACTATTATAATCTCTGTTATTTAATCTCGAGGAGGACATGCACGAGTGATAATTATTATAATACTATTATGTGTTATTATGAACTAAAATACTATGATAAAGTGGTTACTATGAATTATAGAAAATGAAGATATTTGTTTGTGTAAAAATTTTTATTTAATTAGAAAAATATTTCTACAATAAAATATATTTAGAACTACACCATTATTCTTAAATTATATCCCAAAATGAGGGATGTATTATTTGATTAAATTGCTGCACTAGATCTCTTATGTTTTAATGATTAAGCGTCTACAATTACTGTTAAAATTTGTGACTACCCATGGAATGTAATACAAGCATACACCCAATCACATTTTTAGTTTGAGTTTTAGTTACCGCTTTCAAATTCACTGTTATAAAGGAAAATTATAAAATAAACTATAGGTATGTATCATTCACTTACTAAATCACATGCCAACAGTAAAAAACTCAAATTATATAAATAAATCAGACAGATAGTAGCACCAAATAGATAAGAATATAAGTGGAATATCTTAATTCAATACTTATCAGTATATTTATCTGATACTTTAACTTTTATTACATAAGTCACAATACAACAATGTCATTGATTTAATTGTAATGACCTTGCAATAAAAAGTAGGTTACGTTTAGTTACTTTACTGCTAAGTTTAGTTTCCAAAACAGTTTACTAATTATGATATGAATAAGCAATGCAAGATTTTAATAATGGTGGGAATAATAAGATAGATATTTGTTTATAATGTAAAATATTTTCAAAAACGGTACCTATGTAACGATGTCCTTCAATCTGTAAATAAAAATTTCAATACCTTTTTCCGCTGCATAGTATTTCAGATATTTAAATATTATTGTTATTTGTTACTCCTCTTGCCTAACGTAAAAATGAAATAATTATAATAAATAAATAAATAAACATAAAATCTAAAGCGACAAGTGGCTGACATACAAACAAACAAAACAAATCAGATCAGGATCAGAGGTTAGGTTATTGTTTTGACTTTTGATATGACTTTTGATGACTTTTGTTTTGGTTTGGTTCATTTTGACAACGATGACATTGACACAAAAACAACGCAATTTTTGAACATTTTTAGAAACAAACGTTGAAAAATATTTTATTGTTACAACAAGTAGACCAAATCAAATGTGTATAATAATTATTAATTTTAGTTATTATATTTAACCTGATTGCTTTAGATATGAATAAAAATTAAAAATAAAAGGGTATTTTAGGACGTAAATATTTTTGTGGATTAATGTAAGTTTTTGAACGAACTCTATGTATTTTTATCATATTTTTACTTTTTATAAATAAAAAAAAAATGTGTCAACCACAGAACCCAATTGTCACTCTTCCCTCTCTCTTTTATTGACGTTGATTGGGCGGGAAACTGAACTGAAACTGAAAATATTAAAAGTATTTGATTAAAAATTAAAAGGCAAGCCTGCACGTATTTTGTTACTTTAAACAGTGTAATATTATTTAAAAACAAAATGAATGTTGTCAAAAGGGATAAGTATCCAAAATTTAAAGCAAAATTCAAAAGAGATCAATTTACAGGTACTTATTAATTTACTTTATCTGTTTTTCTATAATTATATTTTTTTGCTTACAAAATTTTCATTGCCTACACATTTTTATTACTTAACTAGGCTGTTGCCCGCGACTTCGTCCGCGTTGAACGATGAAAGGTACCCTATGTCCTTTCTGGTGTCCTAGAAAACGTGTATAAAATTTCATGGCGATCGGTTCAGTAGTTTTTGCGTGAAAGCGTAACAAACAAACAAACTCACATTCACTTATAATATTAGTAAGGATATACAACTAAAATTTTTTAAAGGTATCAGAGGGGCTTTAACAATGCCCAAATTGTTTACATCCAATCTTACTCGATCCATAAATAAAGCGCCTCGGTATTCGTTTATCAATGACGAACCAATTGCATCTACATCGACCATGGGCCCTCCATTACATCCTCCCCGTAATTTAAAACGCAAGTAAGTCTAGTTATTTATATATTGATTATTTCTAAAATTAATACACGGATGGTAAACGATATTTTAAACCTATTGTACATATTTTATTTAAAAACTAGCTGTTGCACGACTTCGTGCATTATAAAATAGGTATAGCTTATGTTACTCGCTGATAATATAGCTTCCCAATCCCAACAGTGAAAGATTTTTTCAAATTGGTTCAGTAGTTACGGAGCCTATTCAATGCAAACAAACAAACAAATCTTTCCTCCTTATAATATTAACGGTAGCCTTCTATAAAGGTTTGAAACAGTAAGACCAACAGTGTGGAATCGTAGTTGGCATACAGAATCAGGGCCCAGTAGTTTCGGAGCCTACTATACAAACAAACAAACAATCAAATCTTTCCTCTTTATAATATTAGTAATAGATTAAAACAATGCTGATCGCCATAATTATGAAATATGAAAAATATTTTATTCTATATTTTTGTTTACATTCTATAACACGAGTGCTTTGAGTTTGCCGTCGCCAACGACGTATGACCGACCGGGTTATCTCAGGAATCATTGCATCTAAGTTCTTATATTTGAAAATTGTTTGCATCATTTAACGGTAATTATTTCAGGTGGACATACTTAAGGTCTACTGTTATACTTAATTATTATTTACTTGTGTCCCAATGTCATATAGACGAATAGCTTATTGCGCGGTGTGGTAAAATCGAAGAGAAAGAGTCTATAAACTATACCTACTTTTATACTATTATTATAAAGAGAGAAGATTTATATGTTTGAAATTAATAAACTCAAAAACTTCTAGACGGGTTTTAAAAATTCTTTCTCCTTTAGAAAGCTACGTTATCAGCGAGTAACAAATGCGAAAGTTTGTAAGGATGGAAAGATGTATTTTTTTGTTACTGTCTTTCACGTAAAAACGGATTTGAATATTATCTTCCAAAAATAAACAAAAATTTGGGCACCACTGTCGCCCGTTACAGCGATAATGATGTCAGGCGTTATATATTATTACTAGTTGGTGCCCGCGACTTCGTGCGCGATGACTAAATTAAAAATATAAAAGCAATTACAACGCTTAACCAGCTTGTTGCTATAACACATTGGACAGGCATTAGTTACATTACAGATTTATATTTTAGATAATCCCTCGGGAACATTACTTTTTTCTTGGATGGAAGGTATCCTATGTCCTTTCTGGTGTCCCAGACAACATGTACGCGAAATTTTATGGTGATCAGTTCAGTAGTTTTGGCGTGAAAGCGATACAGACAGACAAAGTTACTTTCGCATTTATAATATTAGTAAGGATAAGGATAAGGATAGATCATTTGTTAATTTTAATAGAACAATCTCCATACACATTCGTTGAGAAATATTTTTTGTTTTTTTCTTTCTGAGAAATAAGTAGACTGAAAAAACATCGGTTTCGTTATACCTATATTATCGTATTGTATTTACCTAATATTTCTTATTTGAAGACAACAACACAATTCATCGACATCAAAACTAGAATCTTCTTCAAGCTGCAAAACTAGACCTATAGTTTTAGCCAGCGATTCTGCTACAGGAAATATGACCACTCAAGGTTTCACTACGCCTAACAATCGCCCCATACGTTACATTAGCAGCAGTAGTAAAGGTGACTAGTAATATTATGTTTTTAATAATGTGCAATTACTTAGAATATTATTTTATACTATAGCTGGTGCCTGCGACTTCGTCCACGTTGAAAAAGAAAAAAGTTGCCTATCCTGTGTCCCGTACGTCTAAATGTTTAAATATACCAAGTTTCATGAAAATAAGTTAATTCGTTTAAGAGTTATGCAGGAACATAATATTATCTACATACATACAATACCTACAGTTACAGATTTATTATTAGTATTAATATTGATTGATGATTGATGATAAATATTTAGTATTTAGATGATTTTCTTGATGGAGAGGGCTTTCACACTGAGTAATGACCAGATAACACATCTGATTAAAGTCAAGGACTGATGGCAGAAACAAAAAAAATTGGGAATATAAATTTCTATAAAAAATGAAAAAATCTATATCAAATCTAATTAATCTAATTCTTTTGTTTTCGATTAGTGAGTAGGGAATGCAAAAGCCCAGGCCATTTCTAAACTCTAATCCTTAATCCTACTATGCTAGCACAACTTTCATTTTTTTTTATTAGCAGATATTCATTTTTACGATAAACACTACTCATATGTTATAAAGTTATAGGTAATAATATTATAAGTTAAGATTATTTATTAATGTCAAAGGTGTCGTTAAAATAATTATTTCAACAATTTTCCAACGTTGGACTTTATTGGCAGGGAATCCCCTTTAACAAATGACAAATATAAATAAGACATAGGTACATCGCCCGGTTTTAACATAAAAACTATCCTACCTATCTTTTAAGTTGGACCAAATTACACATAGTTACGAATTTTTATCAAGCAAGTTTATTTGCAGAGCTAAGTTTATTTTCTTTTATACATATACGAGTATAACTACTGAAATTAGCTATCCAATGTCCAACTTCTTTACATCCACCTCTGTTTTAACTATTTTGATATTTGCCGTAAAATTTTATATTTTTTTTACAATCTATGTTGTTTTAATCTAGTGCCAATTTTTTTTTAAAGTTATTACCCATTTTATTAGGTACCTATTATGATAAAAATAGATATCTCCATACAAAACATGTGTAAGTCAACAATAACAAATTAAGTAAGGTCAAACAAAATTATACAATATCAGAAGGTTTAGTCCCGTTACCAGTTTAATATTAATAATCACAAACATTTTCCTGGTGCCATCAGTTATAGATTTATTTAAAAAAAACGTCTTTGACAATATCTGCAAACTGCACAGCCAGCCTCATAGTGTGCCCTTGTAAGCTTTTTCAGTTTCATGTGTGGATGATCGTTAATTAGTCCAAAATTGTGAAGAAGGAATAAGATCCAATCACAGTACATAAGTATTTATCTCAAGTAACTCACTTTTTACAGGGAAGTAATAACATTCCTTATTTTAAAGGTGGATACAGTGGGAATCGCTCAGTCAACAGATCAACTACTAGCACTTCTGTTGTTGATCCAAGTGTTATTTTAGGTTTGTACTAATGTTAATCTATAGCTATACCTAAGCTAAGTGTGTCGATATAATTTTATGAATTTAATAAAAACTTTTTGCTTATTGTAAGCAACCCGTATATTCTGTTATTTTTATAGTTATACTAGAGTGATGATCAACCTGTATTTTTTCATTAGTAGATTAAAAAAAACTGACTTAAGAAAGAGTAATTTGTGAAATAAAACAAGCTTTCTGTCATTTTTTTTTTATATATAAGTATTTTTAGCAATATCTGAAGGACGCGGTTTGGCCCGTGGCGAAATAGGAATAGCTGCTATAGACCTCAGGCATCCTAACCTTGTACTCTGTCAATTCAGTGATACTCTTCTATATACACATACATTGTCCAAGATTAATTACTTCAATCCCGTGGAGGTAAAATAAAATATTTGATTTTTATATTTTGAATAAATTGTTATAAGTAGTTTAGAAATGACTCTAATAACGACGAAAGAAAACATCACAAAATCATGTTATGTATTGTATAATATGTCAGTCAATAAGTAAAAGATTATTATTGAATAGAATTTATGGCTTCATTCACCCAAAATACAATAACATGTGATACGTAGTGTCGTATCACATATTGTAAATAGGATACACAAACAAACATAACATTATATAAATATAGATATTTGGGCCCTTTATAAAATTTTGATAAGTGATACCTATATACGGTTAATAATTAATTTGTCGTTAGCTTTTTATATACATTAGGCGACTAAAAGTTCATATACCTTCACAGATAGTTGTTGAACGTATGTGTGTAGTTATAGGTACATTTACATAAGCGTAGAAAAACAGATAAAGAATCCAAAGTGCCAGCGTATCCAAACCAAGCAAAGTTTCTCATATTTTTGACCATGAATAGGTACTTGTTATTACCACACATATAATCTTAGATCTTCTCAAATATTACTAACTCAATTCCACAGATATTAGTACCCCACACGTTTAGCGAGGGTGCAAAACCTAATCAGCTTTATCAATTGATCAAAAACAATTATCCGTTCCTCACTCTGACTCCGGTACAGAGAAAGCATTTCAACGATGCAGCAGGGTTTCAACAAATACAGACTCTCTGTGCTCTTCAATACAGGGCTGTGTTCCTTCAAGTTAGCGACAAGTATGTTCATATTTTAATATAGTATAAACTACTTATTTACTTAACTCGGCAACTTTAAATAAAACTTAAACTTAAACAGTTTTAAAATAAAACTGAAAGATTTTTTTTAAGGTTCTACGCTTTAACTGCAGCAGCAGCAGTTTTGAAATATGTGGAATACATTCAATGTGTAGTTTACGCAAGAGAATCCCTAAAAATCGATTACCATTCTTCCGCCAACACAATGATTATAGGTAATTTATTTGTGTTTATAATAATTAATACCCAAAATTTAATCATCGTCATTATTTCACGCACGTAGGTACCTATGTATATCAAGAAATAGGTAAATATTTAGTACATACTTACTTAATAGTTAGTTCTTTCTTTTTTTTTCAAATAAGTAAAAAGTCCCGAGTTGAAAACGTAAAACCATTTTATTTGTATCATTACGTGTCAATGTGAGCACTTTAAAAACACTTTTGAGCTAATAAATACCTAAGTCTAGTTACCACATTTTGAACATATAGCCTAATAAGTAAGAAACTAAAGACAATTTGGTACCAATTTGGACAATCAATTTATCTTTTTATTCAGATGTTGGAACAGCAACGCAGTTAGAACTGGTCCAGCCGTTGAAAGCATTAACTGGCCCAAATTGCTGCCTATTAGGAATTTTAGGGCCGACATTCACTACTTGTGGTTTGAGAGCCTTACGTGCCACTATATTGCAACCTTCGTGTAATAAAGACTTCATAGAGAATAGATTAGACGCTGTGCAAGAACTTATTGAGAATGAAACCGGATTGATTGCAAATGTACAGGTGTGGTGTGTTATATAAAACGTGATATTCAGTGTTTTAAAACGAATTTCCTAGTGAGTGTTTCCTAGAAAAACTGATAGCAATAATCACCTCCTTAAGGAAGGCCACTGGGAAATAACAAAACGTATGCTGGGGTTGTTTATCGGTGTAAGGAAAATCAGGGCCCACTCCTTCTTACAGAATATTTTCCTTCTTCACTAAAATTTAGATGCCTGTTATAGATTATTGTGATTTTCTGATTTTTCTTTTCACCTAGTGAATGCTCCCCAGAAAATTGCAACTAAATACTCATACTGTTCGTATTTGAAAATTCTGTTGAAGGACGTGTTGAAAAAACTGTGCGACATTGATAAAATATTGCTTCTGTGTCTGGAGTATCAGAATATTGATAATACTGGCGAAGCGCAACTGAACCAAGTTCTCTTACTGAAAACCACAATGGACTTAGTACCCACATTGGCTGAAGCGTTGGAATCCTGTGATAGTGGAAGATTGAAAAAGATGCATCAGGTGTTTTTCCATCAATCTAAGCATACATTTAGATATACATACTTACAAATATTTCCTATGACTTCTCGATATATTTAATAGAGAAAAAGTTAACTAAGAAAGCCGAACGAAAACAAGGATGATTTGTATTGTGTATTGTAACTTCAAATTTTTTAGGCTTATTAAATTTTTACCAATAATACCTGGTCTAAGTATTCTAAAAGTAATGCTCATGACTGTATTCTTACGCAGGACTACCTATCGCTTACAATCATACTAAAATATTTTACTCGTTTAATAATTACTGCACAATATTTGTGATAAAAAAAAATAATAATAAAAAAAATATAATAAAAATATTTTGACCAACACTCGCTACAGAAAACTTTGTTATACCTATACTAAAAATCTTTTGGGTTACCTCTTACATAAAAGCTTATTAATTTGACAGATACCTGAATAAATAACCTGGATGATTTTTGCAGGTTTTCAGTAATCCCAATTATAAACAAATATATGAACGCATATTGGACATAATTAATACAGATGCACACCAAGAAAAGGGTGCGTCTGGAAACCTTCAAAGATGTTTTGCAGTGAAACCAAATGTAAACGGCCTATTGGACGTAGCGAGAAAAACATATTCAGAGTTGATTGAAGATATGCATAACATAGTGCAACAATTGGCAAAGACCCACGAAATGCCTCTGAGATTACATCAGACTATGATGAGAGGATTTCATATAATGCTACCGATTGCACCTAAAAATAGATGCAGTTTTAACGTGAAAGATTTGCCCCCAATTTTTACTCAAGTATGTTTTTTGTTATCTTCACACATTCCACACAGCACCTAATGCTTAGCAGTTCCAAACTAAGCAACTATCTAATGCTTGTATTGTGGATACCAGACAGTCGATGAACTACATAGATACTTTTTTTTGTAAATACATACATAATATTATAAATAAAAAACATCCATGACACAGGTATAAATAAAATATAAAAAAATAAAGGCAAAATGTCAACACATATGTCACATGCCTCTAGCGGGATTCGAACCCGCGACCGTTTGGTTACTAGCCACTAGATCAAACGTGTCGTCAAAGTAAGTAAAACAAAACTTAATTCTAGGTTCCGCTACGCGATGGTCAGTATCAGAAAGTATATTTCTGATTCTGATGACTTTTAACCAAAAAAATAAATAGACTAAATTTTTTTTATTTAATTTTTATTAAATTAAATATAAAAAAGACATTAAGCGCCTCTTTCACCGTTAACCGGGGATATACCTTTGTTTGTACGGTAAAAGTCCCAAACATTGAAAAGAGAATAATAAAAAAAATCGCCTATCGAATGATGCAGTAAACCGAGTGCATAACTAATTCAATAAAACAGAAAATTATTTCCAAAAATAACTAAACAACACTTTACTTCTAGTTGGTGAAAGAGGCCCTAATAATGGTTAAAATTTATCTTTACCGTAACATTCGCCGCAATGTAGGCCAACGTTTTCAACCTTTTCAAGCACGGGTTCGATTCCTGTCAGAGTCAACTTTGGAAATGAACTTTTCAAAATTGACTAGTCTGGATTTGAAAAGTAGTGGGCGGTCAGTCGTTACGAAGACCACACCACCGTGAAATAACAGCATATGTGCTGTTGTGTTTCGGTGAGCGAGTAAGGGATGCCAGAGCCCATTACCCCTTCCCTTCCTTAACCCTTATCCTTAATCCTTCTATGGTCGGCAGCGCACTTGTAGCACTTATGGCGTTGCTTGTGTTATAGGCGACGGTAGTTACCTACCATCAAGTGGACCGTCAGTCTGTCTGTCGACCTTAACATAAAAAAAAACCACCGTGAAGTAATAGCAGATGTGCTGTTGTGTTTCGATGAATCTGTCGAGTTTAACATAAGAAAAAGCTCACTTCCTGAGTAAATCTGGAAGAATAATATGGTTATGTAGCATATTCATGTTGTTCATGTTGCAGATACAATATAACGGTGCAAGCGTTTCAATGTCTACAGAAGAAATAGTTGTTATGGACCAACAGACGAAGGAGTCCATGAAGGAAATACTGAAAATGAGCAATATGTATGTATACATTTAAAACACTAGGTATATTTAAAGTGTGATTTAGTTCTTATTTTTATGTAGCATGTTTTATTTCTAGAATTATTGCGGAATTGCTGAAAAAATTGCGTCCATTTATGTCGAGTCTTTACGAATTGTGTGACAATGTTGCCGAATTGGATATTTTATTGGCATTCGCTCAGGTATGTGTAGACTAATTTACTTATATAAAATATAATATATTATACGTTTATCATATACTAGCTGGTGCCCGCGACTTCGTCCGCGTTGAAAAAAAAGCAATATAACGCTTGGCAACTTGTTGCTATAAAATTTTGGCCAGGCGTTAGTTTTTTTATTTTATTTTAGATGATCCCTCGGGAATAGTGCCTTTTTCTGGATGAAAGGTACCCTATGTCCTTTTTGCTGTCTCAGACAAAGTGTATGTAAAATTTCATGGTGATCGGTTCAGTAGTTTTTGAGTGAAAGCGTAACAAACAAACAAACTCACATTTCAAGGCAAGGCCTTCACCTCAATCTGATTATGATCCAAAAGCGACGTTAAAAATACAGTTAAACTTGAGATTTTTTAATTGAAAACTTCTATAGCCGCGTTATACGACTTTGTGTAGAGAAAAAATGTATCGGTTCGCGTCATCAACATGCTAATGGTGCTAATGCACACAGTTATGCGCGCGCAGCTGTCTACACATTGCATATATCCGATTGTATGTGTGTGCGTTGGACGCTCAGTTTTAAGTTTTCACTTATGTCGCCAGTCTTCATGTTTTATTTAATTTAATACAATTAAAAAAGACAATTAAAATGACTTGGAATTTTTATTTAATTTTATAGACGAGCATGGCAGGTTCATACTTGAGACCTGAATTCAGCGATTACTTGAACATTCGCAACAGTCTTCATCCTCTATTAGAGTATAATTGTAAGAAGATGCCGACGCGCAATGATATCGTAAGTATAAACAAGCTATTAGTAGCAGTATCTCTGTTTTGAAGAAGTTTAAGTTTTATATAAAACATAAACTTCTAATAATTTCTACTCATATCACATGAACTTAGGTACATGACGGTGAGGACTAGAATCCAGGCATCAAATTGAAAAACCTCATAACTATGAGCAAATATCATCATAGCAAAAATCAAATAGTAATGGTAGCAAAAAAATAGTTTAAATTTTTGATAGTTACTTTATTTAGGGCTTCTTTCACCAACTAAAAGTAAAGTGTTGATTAGTTACCTTTAGAAATAATTTTCTGTTTTATTGAATTATGCACTCCATTTACTGCACGATTCTTTTTAATGTTTGGGACTTTTAACGTACAAACAAATCTATCAGCTCCATTATCCCCAGTTACCGGTGACTTTAAATGACAGTGAGCCTACTTGACAGTTGGAGAAAGAGGAGCTAGTCCAAATTTAATTTTCAAAAATCTAAAAATTGTAAAAACTTCATCTTGTGATAGTTACGTGTTCCTTTGCAATTTCAGTCCGCTAGCCCAGAACATAATTTCACAATAATAACTGGGCCCAATATGGGTGGCAAAAGCGTATACATAAAACAAATCGCTACTCTACAAATAATGGCACAGGTTCGTAAATTGTAGTAATTCAATAAAAGTAAATAAATAATATGGATCTAGAAATTATTCATTTATACTCATGTATCTATTAAATATATTTTTTTTTATATCTAAACAAACAACGCCCATTTATGTATTGCAAACTTGCAAATGCACTTCATCAAAAATCAGAAGGCGAAAGGGAAATAGGTCTATGGGGTTCTGTAATGTTACTTACCGAAACACAACAGTAGTTCTCTTTTTCAAAACGCAGTGTGCCCAGCTACTATCAACTCTTAATACGATTTAATGTAGGACCTAAACTGGATTGCATTTGCTATTTCGTACCATCAACTTCGTTTTTTGTATGAAAGCGATTTTGTTTAGGAACCCAAATTAAACTGCTCTGAATTTGAACCGTCTTTTAAAAGTTGATAGTATGGCCAGGTGATTATTCAAAGGTAGTATTGATAGTAGATACAAAACAGAGATAGGATGCAATAAATACTTAGTTGTGGATGCTTTTTTGATTCTACTATCAAGAGAAACATAAATCATAATTACTATACATAGCATAGTATAAAACAAAGTCTCTTTCCGCTGTCTGTCTGTCCCTATGTATGGTTAGATCTTTAAAACTATGCAACGGATTTTGATGCGTTTTTTTAAATAGATGAATGATTCAAGAGGAAAGTTTTAGTATATAATTTACAAAGACAGCAGCTATCTAAATGGCTAAATACCTATATCTAAATACTTGAAAATATTATAATACCAAAGATGTAAGGCGTTATATTGCTTTACACATTTAGAGTCAGGAGCTACACATGCCTTACTTTTAACGCGGGCCAAGTCGCGGGCACCAGCTAGTCTATACTAATATTATAAAGAAGAAAGATTTGATTGTTTGTATAGAATAGGCTCCGAAAATACTGGACTGATTTGAAAAATTCTTTTACCATTAGAAGCCGACATTATCCGTGATGAACATAGGCTACCTTTTACCGCGGTAAAATGCTTCATTCCTACGAATTAAATAATACAATAAAATTAAATACTAGCGGCTTGGCCCGGGAGTTAGCGCCATCTATCCAAAATACGGTAGATGGCGTTTTATACTTTTCTACGCGGACGAAGTCGCTAGCACCAGCTAGTAATACAAAAAATGAATAATAAGAGAAATTATAAATAAATAATACTTTAAATAATTACAGATAGGTTGTTTTCTACCGGCCACGAGTGCTGTGCTTCGTCTGACTGATAGATTATTCTCTAGATTGGGTTTTCACGATAGCGTTCAATTTAATGCGTCCACATATGCGTTAGAGGTAATTATGTCTTTTTTTTTCCAATGTGTTTATTTTATTTTTTACTGTGAAATGTTCCCCCACTGGCCACCTACCATCAAGTGGACCGTCAGTCTGTCTGGCATACAATATTTCTACACCTTTTGACTGTAAAATTCACTTCGTATTTCGATATTCCAGATGAAGGAAGTCCAGCACATTCTGAAAAGTGTAACTAAATCTAGTTTAATAATTATTGATGAGCTTTGTAGGTAAGGAGCGGTGTTATTGACAATATTATTTTCTAATTACACATGGTGGCTATAAAAAAAATATCTGTTCAATCGTACTCTGCAGTGGAACTATTTACTTGAATTTTTTTATGTCCAAACTGTTCTATCGTAGAACTAGTTGGACTAAACCGTCCATTGTCCCTAAGACCAGGCTTCCCCATTCATCAAAAACCAACGTTTCAGAGGAACTTCTACTGACGAGGGAACAAGCATGGCGTGGGCCATTTGCGAAGAATTAATGATCAGCGAAGCGTTCACTTTCTTCACAACGCATTTTATGTACCTCACTAGATTGGGAGATTTATATGGCAACGTCGTTCTGTGAGTACTTTTTTAACATTCATTTATTTAATAATTTCATTATATGTATAATGTAAGTATATGTGTTGCACATGTTAATCCTTTTTGGAGAATCTGAACTATTCCTTTCGGCCGCCTACGAAACCAACGCTATGTAACCAGTTACGTGACAAGAATTGTTTTTCTTGCTATGAAACCAGTTACGTACAAAGAATTTTTTTTTCTTTCTACGAAATAGCCTTACTTATTCATTAGCCTGTGTTAACAAAATACAAAAATGTGTTTTGTACCTTTACTACAAATGCAAAAATATGTCAGAAACTGGTTTCGTAAACGGTCGTACGTAACTAGTTTCATAGGAAGAAAAAACCTTGTACGTAACTAGTTTCGTAGCAAGAAAAATAATCCTTCACACGTAACCGGTTACGTAGCATTGGTTTCGTCGGCGGCCGATAATGTAGGTAGTGAATTCAAATAAAAATTTCAGCTTACACACTGCAGTGCGCGAAGAAAGTGCAGACACAGAAAGTCCACAAAATATAACAAAAAAAATCGTATATCTCCACAAAATAGAGAACGGTGTTACCAACATTGATAATTACGGATTGACTTTGGCTGCCAACACTAATTTGCCAAAAGAAACTGTAAACTTGGCCAAAGAACTATCTGAAATTATCAAAGACACTTTGAAGGTAAGAGCGAACCAAATGTTCTAATGGTTCTATTACTGTACCTAAAGAAAACACTTCGAAGGATTGTTATTTATATTATCTCACAGCAATAATACAAATAAAAAAAAATTCAAAGAGAACGTCTGCAAAAAAAACACGAAAATTATCCGTCCATATGTAAAACTAGCTGTTGCACACAACTTCGCCCGCGTAACTAGGTGAAAGATATTTCAAAACCGATCCAGTAGTTTTTGAATTTATAAACATACAAATCTTCTCTCTTTATAATATTAGTATAGATATATAACATCCTATTTCTGGTCTTCTGCTTGAAAGAGACTATCTCTTTCTGTTTAAGGTGTTTACACTTAATTTAAACTTTTGAAAAATTGTTAGTACTTTTGCAGCCACCTACAATATGCTCGCCAATAGTAAATGACGAAAGAACCTTATACGAATTAAACGCAAAAATATGGCAAGAATATAGAAAGCACTATGACGGAAATACGTGCAGTACTACAGCAATTATAAATAAATTCAAACAAGATAACCCTCAACTTATTGAGAGATTAAAAGTTGAAAGAAGCAGGCACAGATTTAGTGCAGTTATTGATAAAGACTCTTCAAGTAATGTAACCAAAAACACTACCACAAATAGTGACCAAGATACTAACTTACCAAATTTAGAAAATATTACATCTGTGCTACAAGGGCATGAAGTAGAAAATGAATTTCACACAGCAAACAATAAAGACTCTACTATGGATAGAAATTTAACATCGACCATGATAACTGATATGGAAGACGATGAATTATTAGAACAAGACATAATATATGCACGCGAAAAAGATAGTAATGAAATAATAATGAATGAAAATTCAACGTCAGATCTTCGTCAAACGTCAAGCAAAAACTCCACAACGAACTCTGAACATGAATATTCTCAGACCGATAAGTCTGTGCGTATAAATAATGCAGAAAACTGTATTGAAAACCTATTTGAAAATAACAATACTATTAAATCGTCTGAACAGCTGCTCAATACTATAATAGATAATGATGAAACAAGAGAAATCAATTATTACACACCAACAAATGAGAATCAGAATTCAAATTATGGTAACATTAATATGAAATTTGATGGATATAATAATATAGAAAATGACATTGATGATATTAATCGAGAATCGATACATGATTTTGATAAATCTCGTTCAAATAATGATTTTGAGAACAACGCTAATGTTAAGACAAATATTCTAACTAATAATCAAAGTAATTCAACCTATAATTGTGGTGATGATGATGTGCCTACACAAATAATAAATATATCTGTAGACAGTGATTCCTCACTTGAAATAAGTTCAATAGACGGTAGATTAGATGTCAATAAAATGCAAAAAAGAGTCGATAAAGCCATAGAGGAGTTAGACGATAAAATATCAATGGTTTCTTCATCTCAAAAGTCGAATGGTTTAAGCTTTAGTAGCGATTCGGATGATGAAAAGTTAATGAAAGAGACGATTAATGAAATAAATGAAGAATTGAATGCTTTAGACATTATACTAGCGCCTCCGCCTGGCTTCGAATGAGATAAGAATTTATTGACAATTTATTTTATTTTGAATTTGTAAGATATTCGATAGCTAGTTTTCTTATGTTAACTATTTTTTTTTTGTAGTCGAAAATATTCATGATTATTAATTATAATAGGTAAATTGATATTAACTCTATATAGTTTCTGACAAAAATGGTTTAAGTTTTCAATTCTGTTGTCTTTTTATGACGTATAAAAATTAATACTTACTGTTTCTTAGTTTTATTTTTGTTAAAATAATGATTGTTTAATGTTTGTTCGCCTCGTAATTTAAAAAAAATAAAATTGAACTCCTTAATAATTTTTTTATTTAATCTTCATGGTCCAATGACCATGAAGAGGAGTTGAAGACCAACAATCTATGTAAACTATCGATTAGCGTGAATTTAGTATTTTTGTACATTTTGAATGTGGATTGTGATTTTAACACTTTACTCTGAAGGAAAAAAGTGTAAACTTGTCTACTACTTACTTGCTGACTATTTTTCTTGTGAAACGTATTATTATTTTCAAAATTAAAAAAAAATATATATAATTAAACAAATGCAAATTGGCTTTAAAAAATTTATTATTCTTATTAACTATTTACAAAACTATTAAAATATCAAATTAAACCTCGCAACACTCTTGCAAACTCGAGTTATACTGTTCATTTGCTAGTCGTAATGAAATTAAGCGAAGAAATCTTCCCTATCGGCGGCGAGTGTCGGCGCTGTGGCGTCCTCCATCGCGGCAAAGTTCATGAAATGGGCCGGTCTGTGCACTTCGTGGTAGAACTCGCGCGGATTACCCAATTGGACGCCGTACTTCATGTTCGGGTCGTGACGGACACCTGCAAATTATAATGTACTCCATTGAAATGTTGCATTTTTTTGGGCTTAGCGTGCGTTTGTCAGGGGACGCGATTTTATTTTTTAGATATGAAGGGGGGGGTTAGTGTAAAGTTAAATCCAAGTTTGTGGGGTCGCAACCCTTGTCCGCCATCTTGGAAAAAGGGGTTAAATGGTTTTTACGGTTTATCTGCCAAACTATAGGCCAAAAATATTTAACATTTTTTGTTGGTAATAATAAACAAGGGTTGCAACCCCACAAACTTGAATTTAACTTTACACTAACCCCCCCCCCCCCCTTCATATCTAAAAAATAAAATTGCGTCCTCTGACAAACGCAACCCCAAATGTAACTTTTCAATGTTTCATTCAACTTAACTATAGATATCATAACAATCCTGTGTTAGAATACTGGTGGTATCATACTGACCCATAAAGTTGTAGTTCCAGCTGCCCTGCGAGGGCACCATGAAGTAGCCGAGGAAGCGGTCCGAGAGCAGCATCTGCACGCGCTCGTAGTGGCTGGGCAGGTAGCCCTTTGGGTTGTTGCCGCGGTCGGTGTTCTTTGAGCCCCACTCGTAGCCGCTGGGTGTGAGCTTGTAGGCGGTGAGCGAGCACGAGCCGGGCGTGAACGAGCACGTGATGACGATTGTCTTCTCGCCGTCCCACGACGGGTTCTCGGCCATGATCTTGGCGTGCGTGGTGATGTCCTGCGGCGACAGCTGCGGCAGCTCGTTGGGCTGCGTGTGCATCCAGCCGAGTGGCTGCAGGTGAGCCAGCGCCGGGTGCTTGGGCAGCTGCCGCGGCAGGTGCACTTGCTGGTGCGTGCCCCACTGCGGCACCACCACTGCGCACTGCACCTCGCGCACCATCGGGTTGTCGCCCGGCGACGTGCCGTACAGGTAGCACGCGATCTAAGGACGTCACATCATATCAACTCTCTTATCTCAAACAAAAACAGAACTGTTTAATATAATATTTTAGTTTTTAAGTTTTTCAAAGCTATGGATATTTGTCTGCAATAAAGTTATTATTATTATAAAATTACTTATAAAATTTTTAGTGTGTTCCATTGACGTAATAAAAATTATTAAAGTTCTATGAAATTGATAGAAAATGTAAAATAAACTCACCTGTGCTCTTAAATCGGAAATGGTGACGAATTTCTTGAGTAGATTCTTTGGCAGAATGTACGTGTACCCGCTCTCCTTGATGTCATCGGAGCTCACGTATATGTGGTTTGTACGTAAGTGGAGGTTTGTTGCTGATATTGCTCGGACTCTCCATTCGGTTTTTGAACTGATAAAGAAAAAAAAATTATGACATGATAAAGAAAACCACGGTAGTTGAGACTGAGCTGGGACGGAGTTGTAGTACATAAAACAAAAACATTCCTTTGTATTAATGATGTTTGTTTGATGCCCCTGCTTCATGCCTTGTATCATAAATGAATAGATAGATTACCTGAATGTCTGCGACTCGTAGTTGCTCGTTGTCGACGTGATGATCTCGTCGCCGTGCTTGTTGACCGTTCTCGTGGTGGTGGCCGTGAGCTGAGACTGCTCCTTGCTCTGCTTCTCGATCTCGGCGATCTGCTGTCTTTGGGCCGATGGCGCCGAGATCTCCATGCCGAGGATGATGTCGCGTATCTCAGACTGCGTCAGCGACGCCACGTTCACGTTGTTCTTCTTGCCATAGTCGGCGAGTATCAAGTCCTTCAGCTGCACCTCCACCTTGATCCAATCGTCGTCGGTGAGCGTTGGCCAAATGTGGTGAGGCTCAGTCAGAGTTGTCTTGTCGGGTTTCAGCAACACTTTAGTGCGCTCGGTGTTCACGTGGAGAGCTCTCAGGATCAAGATCAGACGGGAGAATGCCTGAAATTATTGTTATATTATTTTCATTTTAAAGTTAATAATTAACTTTTAGAAATAAATTTTAAATAATACTACTAGAAGAAAGTAACAGCACAAAGATGTCCGTTATGGTACTAATCAATGAGCAGACACATTTGAATAAATATTGAGTACTTACAGTATAAGAAGAGATTGTTTTGAGCCAATCGTCGTACAAATTGAACAGAACCATTTGAGGTTCGGTCGCCTTCAATATGTGATCACCAAACTTCTCCACTTTGAGGCACGCCTGGAAAGGCAGTTGCAACTCCGAACCCTTGATCACGATGTTAGGGAAGTCTAGTAAATGGACCTGTTAATATATATACAAGAAAAATGTTTAAATCGACTCCGGGCATTTCCATATAAATACTCGTGTTTCAAGAAATGAACAATATCAAAATTATACCTCAAGTGGATCCAACATTCCTTTTCTGGTGACAATGATCTGTTTGGGCTGCTCCTCGACGGGCAGTGACCGAATCAACGCCGCCACTTCCTCGGCTGTCTTCCACTTGGCGAGCTACGTTAACATTGCAAATAGACATTATCAATACTAATAAAGGCTATAAACAATAATAATAATAGGTTTGTGGCGGGGGACGTTTGTGCTTGTCTTTTTATATGTTACCTATGTATGTTGTTATAATATCCTTTGCTGCAAATAAAACATTAATCTATTCTATTCTAATAATAAATCTGTAGGGGTCGGTCATCATGGAGTAATTTACTTTGTTTTCAGAAATATCGCGTATATAGACTCTATACATGATACTGAAACTAAATTGATGATTTTTAGAATTTTTTTCTGTATGTCTAATTGATTTTCATGAAACTTGGTAGATAAACGTTTAGAAGTGCGGGACACGTGATAGATAGGCTACTTTTATCTTTTTTAACGCGGACGAAGTCGCGGGCAACAGCTAGTATTGTAAAAAAATAAAAAATGGGTCATGTAATATGGGTACGTTCGTTAACCTGCTTTTATGAATAGAAATAAAAATATTGGTGCTCACCTGTCCGAGACGTTTCTGTCCGGCCCAGACACTGGTGTGAATGACTTTGAGGAAGAGCTGTCCGGTGCGCGGGTTGAATATGAAGATGGCACCGTTGATGGGCTTTGTAGTCAGATTGCCCTCAAACGTCTTGTGAATAGTCACGCGGTACACGTTCGTGTCGTCTACGAACCTGCAACCAATCATATTTTGTACTACGAGCATTTATGAGTGAATTTTTGCATCTACTAGAGGCCTCAACTGTGTGTATACTTCAGAATTACATAACAATAATTAAGATATATATATGCTACTAAATACTAAATCTCTGCCACTATTATTACTTGACAAACATGTTGTTATTACTAAGCAATAAGCGCTAGATAAAGAAATCACTATTTCTATCAGACGCGAAATCTATACGAATATAATATAAAGCTGAAGTTTGTTTGTTTGGTTGTAAGCACTAACCTCGAGAACTACTGGTTCTTATGTTGAATAGTCAATTTATCGTGAAAAGCTATAGAGAACGCGGACGAAGACGAGGGCACCAACTAGTTTAAAATATTTGGAGAAATTCTCAAATTAAATATTCTTCAAAAAATTATTTTTGATAACAAAGTACATAGTAATACAGTATAAGCTATGTATAGGGAAGGTAATGTTTTTGTTATGCTCACCATATAATTTGATTCGAGAACAGCTCTCCATAGTTCTGACTGGAGAGGTAAGGCTCGGTGGGCTCAGACGAGTAGAGCTGCAGTGCTTTGCGAATACGTTCGCGCAACACGTACAAAGCCGGATTAGCTTTCATTATTTTCGCCATCGCCTGCTGGATCAGAGGCTTGCATCCAGGGAACCAGTTTCCGTAGGCGCTGTAAAATTACACAAAATATATATTTTTTGATATTACCAATTCAATTATCATAAGTATCCAATACAGTTAAAATTTTAAATTATGCAGTTTCTGGGCAATTATAAACAGAGAGAAATGGAAACAGTCATCATAATTCCTCTATAGAACGCTACTCTATTTTAATTTTTTTGTTATTTCCTTTTTAATTTTATTTTTAAATCAAATTCAAATATTTATTGCGAAACCATAATGTACAAAGATGTTACTATATAAAAATAAAGACCAGTATTATGGACTCTGTTGGGCATGCAACTTAGGGACTAGGATTTGGGACTTTTACCGTACAAACAAAGGTATATCACAAAGTTAGCCTACTTGACAAGAGGCCCTTAAATAAATAGATATTGTACCTGTGTAAATTGTAGGCCAGGTCAATAGCGATAAGCAGTCCGGTTGGCGACGGGTATATGGACATGTTGTCCGTAGTGTAGTCGAGGAACTTGGCGCGCGCGTATCGCTCGATGTCGTGCGAGTCGTAGTCGCCCCATCTCAACTGTATGTCTAGCCAGTACTTTTGCGTCGTTGTGTTGTCCATCGTGTCTCTGACGAAAAAACATTACACTTACAAAAACAATGCTAAAAAAAATAACACACAACGCGTGGCGTAATTGTTAAGCATTAATTCAAGACAAGCAAAAAAATTAATTACTAATCCGGTTGATCGAATAATACTATATACAATTTGTAAATATAATAAAAACTTAGTTTTAGATATAGATCAATTGTTAATTTCTTAATTAAAATTACCTTTACATATGTCATAAAAATTATAAATAAATAATTATAATAATATTTTTTTTGTCCGAACACATACACACATCACTTTCTTTCAAGTCTCGAGTAGAAGTCTCGCAGAGGCCGTGATCAACCAAGACTCAAAAGATAGGAATATAGGACCAAGAACAAGAAAAAAAAGACAATATTTTACTTGGTATCAGCCAGAAGCGAGGGTCTGGACACGTTCCACTTGTATGCGGAGAACAAGAGTATGTCGGCGCACGAGGAGTTCATCTTGTACGATTTGCGTGGATGTATTGTCTCCTTTTGCACCGTTTCAATTTCCAAGGCATCCAGCTCTTGATCGAATACCTAGAGAAATACATTTTATTATGTATCCCGCTTAAAAAGTGTGGTTACACCAAATACCACACTATACATTGTTTTAAAAAAGTACACAACTCTAAAAAATAATAATTTTAATACCAAAGCAAAGGTTGGATGATGACAGTTAATATTGAAATCAAGTGAAAATTGCTCTTGCTTACAACTCTACTATAGCACTCGGATAGGAAATAGTGACTCACCTGACACAAGTCCATGACAATAGACTCGTGCACCTTCTGCCACAAATGGGCTCTGAATATTTGGATGAGCGATATCTTCAGGGTCGGGATCTTGCCGTGCATGAATATACCAGTCAGATCCAGTTGCACCTGTGGACAACGCAATTATTACATTAGCCAAGTACACTACAATAATTGTGGAACTGTACTAACTATAATAGCGCTCCTTAAAAACTAAAGCGCCACAAATCAAAATTACACTTTTTACAGGAGAGCAAATCGAAAAAAAAAAGTATTTTTTTCTTATTAGATACATATCAAATATATGCATATACAGATACAGACGATAGAATACAGTGTTAGAAGCGTATTTATAAGTAGCATTAAATGTTTTAAGTACTTTTATAATAAACGGAATACTATATAGGAGATATCAGCATATAATTTACTTTTGAATATATAAAAAAAAATGATCAAAATATACTAAATATGGAATAAAACAACTTTAAAACATAAATCTTTTTGCAACATACAATATGAAGGATTGTGATTATATTTTTGCAATAAAAATATTTTCGGATTTTTTTTTTATGGCCCTTTAGTTTTTAAGAAGCGATATGTACTACTAACATGATTCAATGCCAACAAAGAGTTTGAAACTTTATTTTCGTATGAAGATTTGAAACGATAGAATGAAGATTCTTGTACATTTCCTTAAATAGGTCGCATTCAGGACATGTTTATAGGCGACTGAAGCTACCTATCATCAAACAAAGGTTTGTCAGCGTTCCTTATCGCCATAATATTACGTAACAAGAACAGTAATTACAATAAAATTGTTTTAATTTTTTACCTGGAAACCGACGTACACGTTAGCTCGGTTGATGGTCGGAGACCACCACAACGTGAAACGACGATTCGGTATCTGATTCAAACCGGACCTTTGAGCGTTTGTTAATTTCTTGTACTTCATCGACTCTTCGAAACCGGACGCTTTCTCCCTGAAAGGTGTAATAACACGTATTTGAAAAAACAAAATGACCAATGAATATTTTTTTATTGTCATCTTGACACACAATCAGATAGCGTATAATCAAACAGAACGCAACACTGTACATTGCGATCAGCAAGCCAGTATCTACACTCTGTTTCCAGGACACATGGATCTCCTGATTTCAGGACCCCTACGCGATTCATCACATTTTATTATAATAGTTAACTTAACTTTTCATTTAATGATTCCCAATAATTGTCAAACAGTTATTATAATTCAAAACAACTCACCAAAACAGACCTTCCCACGTCGGGAAGTATGTACCCTTGAAGAGTGTATGCTCGAGTATTCCCTCAACCCCTCCCAACGCTTGAATCATGTCTGTCCTGTAGTTGTTCAAGTTCCACAACTTTCCGTCGTGCCGTTGGTGTGTCCACCAGAATGGATTTTGTTTCAGCACCTAAATTTTAATATTTTATCTTTTACTACAAGTGCCTTCGGTACCGATAAACTTATGTAAAACCATTTCGTATGAACGCATAAATAATAATTATAATATACAGTTCACTTTTGGAAATTACTCTAATTAAAAAAATAAATCTATATTCATACAGATGTCTGTACACTTTGTTACCTGGTATTGTTTGAATTCCGTTCGTATGCGCCATCCCTTGTCGTAAGCGAGGGTGTGTCTGTCCTTTTGGAACAATGTGTTGATCCTGGGAATACCTCTGTCCCACGAGTCTTCCAGATCTTCTAAGGTCAAACGTCTGTGCAAAATAAATACTTTAAAGAAATATGAAAATCATATTATGCCTTCACGTGAACAAAACTATCAGGGATTATAACATTTTTTAACAAAAACAAATAGTTTACACGTATTTTTGGCGAGGCGTAATGGCAAGGAAAAAGGAGAGATACACTCTTTGCAATCTCTAATGTTGCAAATCTCAGTACGAGTTTGGTTTGTTTTCATTGTCTTTATAGAAAAGTTTGATAATATTTACAAGAAAGTCACATCGACAAAAGACACCTGTTATGTTCTTTGGTACGAGTGTTTTATCGGGGCGTGTCAATATTAAAGATAATATAAACCAACGGACGTACCGATTCTGCGCGTTCGCCTCCTGTCTCTTGAGCGCGTACTCGGCCCAAACACGCTGCGAGTCGACAAACTCGGCCTCCCACGGCTGAATGTAGCGGTACAAGTTGGGAATGAGCTGGTCCTCGTCGTGCGACATGCCCGAGCGGAAGTGGGTTATGCCCACGTCCGTTTGCTTCGACCAGCGCAGATCCGACTGGTGAACGACAAAACAAACACTTTATTATAAAGCACATGTAGCACTGTCCTAAATTATGTATAGATCTACATTCTGTTGGATCGAATCTAGTCGCATACAAACAGACCCACAATCATATTTTATTTTCAATCTTTCCACAAAGTATGCCCTATGTACTACTTCACTTGTACTTAACGTGACTTTTAAATATTGCTAATCTTATTGATTGTTTCAAATACACACACACAAAAGACCCAGAAATACACAGGTTTAACGAAAATATACAGAGGAACGTTATAAAGAAAGTTTTATAAAAAAAAAATAGATAAAATATCATAAAAACCAGATTATACGTTTCTATACATGTCAATTTTGTTGATGTAAAAAGGAGTCAATATAATAACATGTCGAAATCATTTTCGTATTTAATAAATAAATTAACATCACATAAACCCATATAGGAATAAAATCCTATCATAACTTACACATGATATTTAATATAATAATAAAAATACTTAGTCCACCACACAAGTACAAAAAAATGTTAAGTCACCTGTGGTATCAGGACGTGACCCATAGACAACATGCCGAGCCCACCCAACTCTTTGGGTGTATAGAACACCACGGGAGGGAAACGGGAGGGCATTTTCGAGTTGAGACCGATCTTTATACGCGTCTGTATCTTATTCTCACACTTGACGAGCAGGTCTAGCAGCTCTTGCGTGTTCACGACCGCCTCGCGGAAATACGTCATTAGACCTGAAACAAATTTGGATAGAATTAAAAAAAAAACACATCTACTGGTGACATTGGGGAAAACTTTTTTAATGTACAACTTTATTGAAACATATATTTATTTTGATTTTTTTTTGTTAAGTTTTTAATTCAAAATATGATTTTTGAGTCTGAATAAAAAAATTATTTGATTCACGTCAAATTATAAATTTTAGTGCAAATGAAGATTTTTTTTATCTGGGTTTGAGACCGACCCTCTTCAAACCCAGATAAAAAAAATCTTACGGGAAAGAAAGGGGAGTCGAAGAAATTTAATGTACTCTACGTAAGGGAGTGAGTAGTAATTGACCAGTCATCCTTAATTATGTAAATTAGGACCGTCAGCGTGTCTGTAGAGACCTTAACATTTAAAAAAAAAATGTTGTAATTGGTATACCTATGAGGGCCGTGTTCCACTTGTTGACGATCTTTGTGAAAGTGGTGGAGCCGGAGGCCATGAGGATCTGGCGGACGCGGTTGTGGAAGCGCGCGAGCGACTCGTCGTCGACGCGCAGGTAGCACTGCGCCGTGCGCTCCTTCGTCACCTCGTTCTGCAGGTTCCACACGCCGTCGCGGTGCGACAACTCCTCGTGCTGGCTGCGCGACTGCAAGCGACACACACGTGAATACTTGTTGGTAGATTGTTGACCTTCGCCTAACACTCAAGCAACGCCACGAGTACTGCAAGTGCGTCGTTGACTATAGTAGGATAAGGTTCTGGCATCCTTCACTCACTCACTTACCTACTGCACCACTAATGATTATATTTTACAGTGGTTTTCTGTAAAGGGGTTTACTGCTGCCAGACACGACTCTCCTGTTGCATCTGGCTATATCAAAATATTGCTACCCAAATGACTGCAAGCGCCAACTTTGAAAAGTTAATTTCCAAAGTCGAACAGAGTGATTTGATATCGAAAATTCTAAACAACAATTGGACAGGATGATATCAGACAATGAGAAAACTTACCTTCGGTAAAATCCTGCATTCAAAACCGGCCATATTGAAGAGCAAGTTGGGATTGTCCTTAGAGTAGCAGGAGACGAAACTGTTCTCCCACTGTATTGTGGTAACGGAACGCGGCAGACGATTCTTGATGTCCCAGAACACCGCGCGGCCACTGTACGACAAACAAATCTACGTTTCACAAATGAAATTTTAAACACTGTTCAACATTGACTCATTGAATAGAATTAGAACATAAAAATAGTATACATAATAATATGTAATTTTGTAATCAGATATTATAATCTGCGTACAGATTAATAATATTTTTAGGAAAGTACAAAATTTATTTCTAGTAACCTCATTCATTCTTAAATTAAATGACATTCATTTATAATAAAATTCATACATTATATACATTATCAGAGCCCTAAAAAAAAGAAATACATATATCACTGTACAAAAGTGGTGATGTTTAAAACATAGGGTTCATTTTTCTTATTTTGAAAAATGATATCTCAATCAAAAGGAAAAAAAATCAAGGATAATAAATATTATGCAAAAGTTATACCTAAAATTAGAGATTAAGTTGACATGGTTTAGTTATAGATAACCTAGACACTTACAGGTTGACATCGTGCTTCATGAGTCTCATACGGGCGTCCCTTGGCCAGCACTTCTTATTGTTATAGCCAACAATGTTCTCATTGTTGGGATCGGGATGTTCAGTCAGGTATCGTTGAATCAAATCACGGGCCTCCTCCGCTGTGAACCTGTAAAACATTTTTTTACTTATTTAGGACCAATATAGTAAACCCTCCATCTATTTATATTATGATATAGAAGCTTATCAGACAATTAATTAATATAGGCTCGTGTGCTTGGAAAGGATTATATTTATTTAGCTTTAAAGTCTCACCTGAAGAATATATGTATGCGATCGACATATCTGCAGTACAGTCTGATAGGGTGAGCGGTCTCCGTGGACCTATCTTGGTAGGACAGGAAGTCGTTGGGCAGCTGAGGTGGACCGGCCATCTCGCTGGCCCTCTGCAACCCCAGTACGAGAAGATCCAATACTAAACCATAGTATTGGACTATGAACGACGCGAATTGTAACCCTCGAATTATGCCATACGAGTTGGTGTGATTCATATCCTGTCAACAAAAAAATTCATATCTTTATTTATAACACCAAAGCCTGCCGAAGGCTACATAAGATACAAGTTTAAATGCTTTTCATTCAATTAAAAATAAATTAGTTTGTGTAATTAAACAAGTTGCTTAGAACTCATCTATGTGCTCTTGATTTATCAGCAAAATAGTGACACAAATCATATTACTTTTTAAGAAAAAAATTGGCAGTGGCTGTAAAACGAGTTGCAGTTTTAAATCCACACTTAATTTGTATAGGTGAATTGTTTAATTATCGCTTTCTTCTGTTCTTAAATCGATCGTAGATTTCATGTTATCATCGCACACTAAGTAAAGGTTCACACAAGCACTCCTGTACAACGGTGTGGTTAGAGGCTGCGACATCAAGGACAAAACTATGAGTTGTGCTAAGCGCCTTGTCTTAAAGTGGCTGCTAGGTCTGGGTTATGGGGACACGGAGCGATTGCTTAGAAATGGTTCCGTGTCTTCATGACTTGGGTTTTGCGCCCACACGCGACACACACATGAATACACACATATACCCATATATATTATATACACAACATATATATTATACTTTCGTGCACATACATTCCTTCACGACATAATGTATTACATACTCCTGCCATATAGATACTCCACACTATGCGCGGGGTCATTCATAGATTAATGCTCAACAACACCTAATATCATCAAACACCTATTTGCTTGGGTTTTGTACTTTTCAACTACAAATTATTGACCCTTACGGTACAAGCTATGCTTAGTGTAGGGGTCAAAAATAAATCTATTCTGTAAAGTGTTGAGAAAATAAATGATTATTATTATTATTACTTTAAAAAAAAAAACTCTAAAGAAGACGCTACCTTATAATTAATAACGACGTTGTTCTTCGCCGTCATGTAATCGGCAATGTTGTGATCGACAATGAGACGCAAAAGTCGATTCAGCAACGTAAGATCAATCTTCTCGTATAACTTCTCGAAGCGAGACTCCAGTAGCACGTTGCATTCACCCTCGCCAACTTCCCACACGTCTTGCAAATTGTTTATTCCTGTACATCATTTATTGGATTTTAAAATTATAAAAAGTTGTTTGACAAAATTTTTAACACTCGCAAACAAATTCAAATAAAATAAACACTTGGGGTTTATTCAGTCATTTATATAAGGCCTTCACAAACATTATAGAATTACGATGGAACATAAGAAATACATAGGAATACAAAGAATATAATTATATTTAGTCTTCATAGCAAATCTTCCAATAGCAGATAAGCGCAATCAACCGCAGTGAGGTTTGTAACAAGGGGATGGTATGACCATAAAGATCTCCTTTGCCACAACGCACACAGCGGGCAATCACTATCACTTTTGATGATGATGCTGCGTCTGATCCATTTGAGTCACCCAAGATAATACACAAGTCATCAATGCATTATTACACAATTCACAATAATTCTTTATTAATTAGGGATATAACACTATATAATTTTGCCCATACAAAATTGAAAGAAAACATTAATTTAGGTAGGCAACCAAGTGATAATTAGGAAAATAATAATCATTACACAACCTAATAAAATAAATTGACACATAAATTAAGTTTAAAGTTAAAGTTTACTTTTGGTAGATTTTTGGTAAGAAAGCCACAAATCGAATTATTATCGGTATGTAATGTATTATTATAATCGGCGATGCCGATATATCGGTATCGGAAATGTTACGTCCCTAGTTATGTTTAGTTCAACCATCACACGATGACTTACCCTGACACCACTTGTAGACGAGCAACGGTGAAGGCTCCGTGTCGGCCGGCTTGTCCCAGGGCGGTAACAGACGACGTTTGTCCGCCTCGTACCACAAATATTGGTCCAGGTACGCGTCTGTGATCTTCTCCAGTGGTTCCACGTCGTACACGGGCACCAAGTGCGAGTATAGATCCATGAACTCTATGCCCACCTATATAGGAAGTATCAAATTTTCCACTAAATATCAGTCTGCTAAATTTCTGGTTCATACATTGTCATCATTGGCAACAATCAATGTGTGTTACCAGAAATGTGGTCTTGAAAAATTATAGGAGAGGCATTAATATCTAGCAGTGGACATCCTACTGGCGAGATAATGATGAAGATGAGACTGATTTAGAAGACAATAAAATAACAATTGATATAAATATATCCACTGGTATCTGCAGATATATCCACTGATATATTACTCACCTCTCTAAACGTCCTCTGGGTGAGTAAATGACGTTTGATCCTAGACAATGCCTCGTGAGGGTTGTCGTATGCCTGCTCAATGAGACCCAACTCCTCTCGCTGACTTTGATTTAGCCTGGACTTGACGCTGTAGGCCTCTTTCAACCTCTCGAGGGCTAAAATGAGCAGCTTCGTGTCGTGCTTGTATGACAGCGGCGGGAATGGAATTGGAGCGAATCTACGCGACTCGAGCCAATGCACTGTTGTCGTGTAAATCGCTATGGCCTCTTCGGGCGAGAGGTATGGACCATCCTGTAAAAAAAAAAATACCAAATCATTTTCATTTCATATTCAACCTTTGAATCTAAATAACTTATATAAGAACATTAACAAACACAAAAAAGTCTGTAAGTTATACAGATAAGTCCACATAGTCTTCGTTGGGTACACTTTATGAACACGAATAAAAATTAAATTACATTTTGTGCCTACACGATCTTAAATCTATGAAAGTTATTCGTGGATTTCTGTTAAATTTACCAAAAATGTCCCATTCGAATATGCATAGATGATAATCATAATATTATATCATTTACATAGACGTCACACTTCAAAACGAAATACGAGTATGTGACTTGAGGTATAATAAAATAATACCTTGAGGTAGTTGTGCTGGCGCTCCTGCTCGGCCTTGAGATAGAGCCGGGTGAGACGACCGAGGTTCTTCTTGCAGACGGTCTTGTCGACGGTGGCGCCGCGGCGGATTCGCTCGCGGTTGTAGTGCGCCGTGTTGGTCCACCAGTCGGCCTTCATCTTCACGTAGCGCAGGATCATGTTCTCGATGGGCGTCGGCAGGCCGGGCACTTTCCACGGGATGTTCGCCTTCCAGCAGCGCCACGCCTCCGACAGGTGCTGAAGGATCGTGCGCGCCTTGTTCTGCTTGATGCCCTCCGGCATCATGTCCACTATGTCGTGCATCACAGAAGCGCGCAACTCCAGGTCGAAGTGAGACTCGACGCGCTGCTTCGTTACAGTCTTTGCGACGCCTGGACACCATTGAAATAGTATTAGCTAATACATTATTGCGTTTTAAAGTTATAAACTCGATAATACATGAAAAAAAATATCCATTACAATAATGCTTCATACGAAATAAAAACTTACCCTTCGAGTGTCGCCCTTCAAACTGTCTGGAGAGAAGGTTACCCAGCCACCGTTCCAGCAATGGTGTAATGCCTCTCATGAAGAACAGCCACACACGCCATCCAGGAGCCCATATACCACAACCTGGACCCTTTGACACTGGACCCTACAAGAAAATTTATTTTTCATGTCAAAATTTATATTATTAGATGTAGTTTTGCGTGTTAGAAAGTAAAATGTGTTTCAAATCTGTGATTTTTTTTTTTACATATAATTGAAAAGTTGTAATTTAATCGTTTCCTTCCCTGTGTTTTATACAATAAAAAATTACTATTTATTAAATTTTTTACAACATAAAAAAAACAATAAGCACGACTTACGGTATTGAATCGGTAGTAGATCAAATGTTTCAAATCTTTGCACATTCTGATCTGCCTCATCAGTTTGTACTTGTATCTGTACATTCCAGTGAGCTGACCGACGTGAGCGAAAATGTACTGCAACCCATCGGCCAATTGGAACGAGTCCACATTGTTGAGACGATATTGGACGTGCGAGTCCACTATCAGTTTAGTCAGACGGAGAATCTCACGGCATAAGTGGAACGCTGAAATAAAAGACAAAGTTAAAAGTACATATATATATATATATGGTCAATTTCACGTTTTACTTCAACATTAAATTATTTACAAAATTTATTCAAACTCTCTGAATATTGTTGTATTTAAATCTCACTTAAATTAATATGCAATTCAATGGCAAAACATGTCAAACTCTATATATTTCTTCTTGTATTTTCCAAAATGAGTGCTCAGTTGATTGGATCCTTGTAATATTAAAATCCTTATATAATATAAAACAAAGTCTTCTGTTCTCGTCAGTCTGTTCGCGATAAGATCAAAAACTACTGCACCGATTTTCAAGCTGTTATCACCAATAGATAGAGTGGTTCTCGAGGAAGGTTTTAGTATATAATTTACAAACTTCCGCTACGGAAGCAACTAGTTTTTTTATAATAATAGAAATTTGTACTCACCATTACCGAATCGAGACTTCTTTCTCTCCTTAGTAGTGAGAGTTTTGACAGGCTTCAAATTGAAATTATAATCTAAATGCAGGTAGTTTAGATTTTTACGGTGAATCAGAAGATTGAGCATGTTGTACCCTTGTCGGCACACTTGCAGACCTGCTTCCACCCAATCCAAGGTTGTTGTTTGGAAGAACTTGGTAGACTTGAAGGAACGGAACAGATACCTTAAAAAGGAAATTGTATTGCAAACTAACCCACATTGATGAGGCTCATTGATCTCAAGAAAGTTATTTAATTATGTAAGTGAAAAATGCAATCATTTCTAACCACATGTTTACATTTCAAACACTTGTTGTTAATTAAACGGGAAGTCATTTAAAACAATTTTTTAAAGAAAAATTATGGCAATAAAGTTAAATATAGATCCATTTCTCACCGTTTCTTCTGAGGCTTTGGTGGTCTGTGCTTAAGAGAGTTGAGCACATAATATTTGAGCAGCTTCTGGTACGAGACCCTGACTTTAACAGGCTGTCCTGGCGGACAGTGCTCCTTGTACCAGGTCTTCACCAGGGGAACATCGATGGCACGACGGCAGCGTCCTGTGTAATAATTTTAATTTATATATATCAGTGACTATTTGAAAACTTCTTAATGCTTTATTCCTTTTCTTTATAGGATCTATAATGGAATTTAAAGGGTAAAAGTGGCGCTCGTCGCATTTAAAACTTTATTTACTGTTATTTCTTATATCAATAGTCATTTGAAACCTCAATCTAAATTTATATTCTATGGTAAGAGTTGAGAATTTCTTTATACAAAAAGTTTATTTTCTCAATTTATGATTTAAGAACACAATATTATTATGTATTGTAATTATTAAATGATAATTCTCTGAATATTTTTTAGTATTGTTACGACAAAACTAAACAATACAAATAAATTTACCTGATCTCATATTGAACGGTCTGGGAGCCCACAGCAACGCAATGCCATTAGCTGTGTTGTCTGTGTACAAAGCAGTTTCCTGCAGGAATGGAGACACTTCCTTTGGAAGGATGAACTCCTCCTCATCAGGCACTGGATCTAAAGACTTGACTGAATGCCTGTGTGATATTGGATTTATCAAGGGATCAAAGTAGAAAGCGGGCAAGTCGGGATCTTCTGTCTTTATGTACACCACATTTGGTGTGTGATACCTGAAAGTAATATCACATCTTTATAAAAATGGCAGTGTTTACATTTTCCAAGAAATTTATTAAAAGATGTTAAAGATGACACCTTTTTATTTGAAATAGTTTCCATTCTTATGTACCTAGTCTAGTACTTTTAAGGATAACACCACCATATAAATAACCTACTTAACAAGATCTTTAATACAGCTGAACTATTAATAGACAATTATTTTTATACTTTTCTTCATACAGTGAAAATCAGTTGTAGCATCCTCCAAAAAGACCACACAAATTGGTCGTAACAAACAGATAGTCGATCATATAAGTAATATTAGTTTGTTATAGTGATTTGGCAGGGACTTTGCTACTCCGTCATTGTAACAGAAGTCGTTATAACAGTTTTCTTCTATAGTTCACAGTGGCATTGCACATTGTAAACTTCTAATGCAAAACTTTTCAGAGCAGTTACTTATGACTGGCTTGATTTATAACTGCATATGGAAATCGTAAACTAACATTTTAAATAGAAGCCCCTTATATAATTCTGACAATAGCACAAGTGCACTTGTGTTTATAAAATAAGATAAGGGATGTCTATACTCACCAGGAGAGTTGGACGAAATGTGGCAAGTTATTGTACAAGTATGGAAAAGCGATTCTGTATTCTGTCCTAATCGGTTGACGAATGATAATTTTATTTATATCATTAAATTCATTCCAATCTTCATCACCGGCGGAATTGTCTTTCACTAGGGGCTCAAATTTGGGTCCGCCAGGAATAGCCATGTTCAACGCTTTAGCAGTGAAGAAGCTCTTTGAATCGAACAAGTAGAAATAGTTATCATCTACTAAATCTGTTAGCAACTGATTGGCGAGACGATATAAAGTAGCCATTTGTGGCAAACTTAAGTTCCAACGTCTGTAAGTTGACCCGTTCACATGAATTGTGCCCAGCAGCGGTTTGTGATCGTAAAACCAAGAGGCTACAGCGCCATCTTCTTCAGAATCTAACTCAATTTGGATCGGCTCCAACGGTTCAACGTCAAGAACGTTATCTGCATAGTCCAATGGGGGTTCCTCATCATCAAAAGGAGGGAATCTCATGCGTTTGAAGTGTCTGCGGTCACGTTTCTCTCGTCTCATCATGATCCACATGGTACCCCATTGAGCTATGTACACTGGCTCTATGACCCATGGAATTTCATTCACAAAGGTGATAGCACCAGTAATGTGATACAAAACTTTGACATCCCTGATTTGTTCCCAGGGCATTGGCATGTTTTCCAAAAGTTTCATGACAGCATGAGGCATATATTTTAATGCACCCAGGTATACTCTCTTATCGTGACGGTATTTACGACTCGTCATGTCCCCATGATCTCTTATAATTTTTCTGATGTGTTCTGGGGGCATGTCTTCCTTTTGTGCATCCACAAAACCGAATTTGCGCTTCTCGGCAAAACGTTTCGATTGAAGTTGAAGCCATTTTTGTGCTGTAAAAAATTACTGTTATTATTGTAAAGTAATATGACAACAAAATTATTAGCACCTACATATAATGTGGTAAAATGGTTCCCACACTTACACTTCAACTTACATGACCAGACAAGGTAGGTACCTAAAATTAAACCAATCCTGTATATAGACAGAGAACTATTCCTTATATTGTTACTTAAAGACATAATTTAATTCAAGAAATATCTATCGATCTGTCATCAAGTGCTTCATCATGAAATAATTAATTTGTGTGCAATAACAGCATTTTCCATCAAAACTTATATGGAAAATTATATCAATTGCCTTTAATGTACCCATTTGATTGCATCTCCGACATAAACTAAAATGACAGAGATTGCTAGAATGGATTTCATACACTTGCAGCATCTATGACATTTATTGTTATAGGCGACATTTGCCATCTATCATCAAGCGAACCGTCATCATAAACATGACCTAACATTAAAGGAATACTTATTTATTAATGTATTTTCAAGGAAAACTTACAGTACCCACTGTAGGCAACCCCATTAAAAACTTTAAGGAGATTTAAATTGCAGCACCTATTGCTTGTGTCGTTATAGATGACAGTTGCCACCTATCATTAAGTGAACCGTCAGCCTTAAAATATTTTTTTATGTTATCCACTAACACATGGAAAATTATATTGATTGCCATTAATGTACCCATTATGTGCAACTCCAACAAAAACTAAAATGACAGAGATCATGTTGTAATGGGTTTCATACAAAGAATTAAATTGATTTTAGTACTACCCATTAGGGAGTAACTACATTTATTCAACTCATTTCATCTTTTGTCCATAGAAAACACCTGTTTTGTGTGCATTCAAAACAGCACCCGCGCAGTAACAGGTGATACGACGCTTTTCAGCCAAGATATCAGCTCTATGACATCAGTATGCAGCTAATAGAATCATAACTGTATTGTCAACCTTGGTAATTTTAAAACGAGAAAAATTAAAACTGTTATCATAATTCCTCTTTGTTTGTGAAAAAATCAAACATAACCTTACTTTGAATGTTCAAAATGTGTGCATGTTAGTCAAGATTGTTTACGGCGAAAGAAGCAATCAGTATTGGTTGCCCCAAACATTATAAAATTTTCCCTCGAGATCTCCGTTCCCTTACCAAACTCAATCTTGCTAGCTCTTGGAGTGACCAATGGCAGTCTTCTAATAGACTCAAGGGGGCACATTATTCCTCTATCCAACCCTACATATTACATTTTCTTGCTAAATTACATATTAGAGATCACTCTATATGTGAATGTGGCTTGGCTGAAGGAACAGATGAACATATATTCCTGAGCTGCTCTAATATACGCTATCCACTGTATGATCTTCACCCACGAACTATACCCAGGCCAATTAACTTAAATTATTTTCTATCACTTGTCTTCACTCCTAATATAAATATCCTTCATAAGTTCATCAAGCGTAATAATATCCACCTATAAATTAACTACTGATCCAATGTTTACTCTCACATAGTTTATTTCATCCCCTCTGTTACTATTACTAAACATACCTATTTATTTAAGTCTTTCTTTGTTTTATGTCCTTTTTTTTTTATAATATTGTTATTTGCTTTCTTAATTTTTTCTTTTATTCACTAACCCTGCTCTCAACACTAATTACTTAAATTTTTTTTTAGTATTAGCTCAATTAAACAAGGATAACTTTTCAATCACCATCTCGCCTCACCTTGACACTGGCAGAATCATCGTGGAATACGATGGGGCCATAACAACAAAATTGGAATTGGCAAAATTGTTTCCAATTTTTAGATTCCATAAATCAAAATATGTTGATGGGTAATTTTAAGCAGAGGAACTAGTTGACTGCACTACACTAAATTGATTTCTAAATCGATTGAAAATAGATAATGGAATTAAAATCTAAATTGGATCCAATTTGTTCTGTGTTTACACTTTCCAATTTCCTACAAATTGAATAGTGTAATAACTGCTTTAGCGCTTGAATGGTAATTTTTTTAAAGAAAGCAACTAAATGTATACAAATAAACATTATACAAGAAGAGAAATTTTGAATACATGAATACATGAAATGTCAAAAAAATCTGACGCTGGCAGCTAAAGGCTTAACAAACATAAATGTAGAAAAAGGCATTTAGGAACTTACATTTCTCCTTTATCTTCTCCTCTGGTATGTGGTGAGGTTTAGGTGGTTGTGCTGGAGGCACAGGTGGCGCAACAGCTGCAGCGGCTGCATGAGCATGCAAGGCCGCCTGCTGGGCCGCAGCCAATTGCTGCTGCGCCATCATGGTGGCCCAGGGATTGGGCCCCAATAAATACGGCGGCAGCGACATGGCCGCGTGCCTTCTACATAAAAAAAAAAACATTTTATTTTTAACATAACAAGCGAATCACCTCTGGCTTTGCACGGATGAAATTCATCTCAGCTAATTTTATAATACACAAACCTTCCGCGTTGATCGCTCCAGCCATTAGTGGAATCTAACCGTGTCAAAATTTGTTAGGTATTTAAAAAATACTAGGTGGTGCCCGCGACTTCGTACGCGATGATGTTGATGTACCCAATGTCCTTTCTGGTGTCGTGTATGCAAAATTTCATGGTGATAGATTCAGTAGTTTTTGTGTGAAAATGTAACATACAAACTTCACATTTATAATATTAGTAAGGATTATTAAAATACATTGGTTGGTGGTTCAGATCAGAAGAACAACCCTTAGCAGACCGACGAGGATAATGCAATAATAATTATAATAGTTAGGTATGTTCTTATAGAGAAGATAGTATACAGTACTGCGCAATGTATCTACAAGTCTAGAAAAATGAAATTTGGACCATAGGCTTATTTTATAACGTAAGCATCCGCTAAAAAAGGGTTTTTGAAAAATTCATTTCCATGCGAAATTGCGAATCCGAGATCTGGCACTGGTAGTCTCGCTAGTATAAACCTAGGGCGGATGTAATGAAACAAGCGTGCGTGTATCAAGCCGGTTAACAATCAATCAATAATCTAGATATTACAAGAGTAGATAATTATGCACTTACTTTGATTCACTCCTTGGTTATTAAACTGTTATTCATTAGATACTACAAGGAATAATAATTAACCAAGACAAAAATAAAAATGCCAAACTGTAGCATAAAAATCAGCAGCCATTTGCATTTTGGTTAAATTGATTTTATTTTATTATTTTTTGATTGATGTGATCATGATGTGATGATGACTTCATTCATAAATGAGTGACAACGACAGACAACTAAATATAAATATTTTACTATATTGCTCTGTAATAAGACATACTAGATGGTAATAGACTTAATTAGTCTGTGACCTCCTTACCCTTGCCCTGGCCGGATAAAGTTACAAATAATGTAAAAGAAAAAGCATAAATCGATGTAGATTTAATTGCTCCATCTAATTATAAATTTTCAAAAATTACTCCAGCTTATAAATAATGATATTTGCAAAAACAAACGAGACCATTGCTACGCACATAATATCTTAATAAATATGTATTATTTCCTTATCTAGGTTGCACAAGAAATCTGCTCCAGGGTTGTGGAAAATTGCTCCACCATTATTATTTAAAAACAATCAAAGATTCATTAAGTAAATGAAATTTTTGAAATTGATGGAGTAAATTTTGCAAATGTCATAATTCGATGGAGGAATTAATTTAATTTTACATCGATTAACACGGCCTCCACACTCTCGCGAAGTTGGGCGAGTCGATGCAAATAAGAGAGCGTAAACGGTAACCTCGCCATACTTCGTCCAACTTTACCTCGCTTCGTGCTACTTCCATTTGTTGTCGGGTTTTGCGACCGAGTCAAAGGACTCGAAGCCGCGTGCCTAGAGTAACTTATAATGGTTAGAGAGCCCACGATGCTAAATTTGGACTTTGAAGATTGGATGGTAAGAAGAATCAGCACGATTAGGAATTTAGGCTGAACCGTCTATATGAAAATTATTTGAAGCGCTCGGGTATTACAAAATGAGAATCGTCAATACATCCGAATCGTCTTAATTTTAAATGGGAGCTTTGTTTAGGTTCACTTAATATTCCCTCTGAAAATCTGACGCGCTCGAATTGTATTTACAATTTTACCCCCACCCCCGCCAACCCCACCAACCAAACCGTCAGATTAATACATAATATCCGTTATCGGAGACACGTGGGGAATATACATTGGCAATATCTGACGCGCTCGAGTAAATCCAAAAATCCCCTCTTGGACTCCTCTACCATAATATATATGCAACGCGAATGAGCTCCTCGCGAAGTTGAACGAGTGTGTAGCAACGCACTTCGTGTTCGGTCAACTTTCTCGAATACTTCGACGAGGAACTTCGCGAGAGTGTGGAGGCCACGGGCCCTAGGGCCCTAGACAAAGTGACATGACGATGACGATAACGAAGTTCGAAAACAATAAAATGTATGGGATTGACATATGCCTTCGTTAAGTCACGTGATACTTCCCATACATTTTGTTGTTTTCGAACTTCGTTTTCGTCTTCGTCATGTCACTTTGTCTAGGGCCCCTGATTATGCTTGTGCTTTCGCATTTGTTTAATTTCATCAGGCCAGGGTTACTTGTATTTATGAACCACTATTGCATTGTAATATTTCAACCAAAGAAATTGAACTACTTTAGTTATTATTGTATGGCTTCAACCATCTCTATGAATGGAACAAAATGAGAAATTCCACAGAACACTATATGTGTCATAGAATAATAACTAAAATGACTGCACAATTTGACATTGAGTGATGTCATTTGTCATGTTATGTCATTGGCATGTCATATTTGATTGTTAACGTAATTGTCTGAATTGTCAATTTCAATTCAAGAGTCAAGCAAGAAGAATGAAAGGAACTTTACGTTAGCTAACTCTTGCTTTTTTGTTTGTTAATTGTTTAAAGTTGATTAATTTTCAAGTGGAACTTGAATTTATTTACTGAACTGTTGTACTTTCTTCAAAATGGGAGACGCTTCTGAAGACACCAAGTTCCCTGACAACGATGAACTAGTCCCATACGTTACTGCTGGGAACTTATCGCAAAGAAATGGCGCGAAAGTAACACTTTGGGGAAAGGTTACAAAAGTTTCCGCAACTGAAGGATTTTACGTTAAAACTGTAGATGATCAAGAAATATTGATAAAGTTAAGAAGTCCTTTAAGCGAGGCATTGGAAGGATGGTATGAGATTTGCGGCGTGTCGCAAGGAAAGAGTGTTCTATGTGATGAATACATTCCATTACCTGCAGATATAACAAAAAATGTTGATGTTGACGGACACAAAGCTTTGGCAAAATTTTTAGCTACTCTCGATGATCCGTGGGCTCTCGATGACGGTTTATCTGAGGATCCACAGGGAGTTGTTCCAATGGTACTATAAGTGTTAATAAAAAAAAATAAAAAATATATTATAAGTATAATTATTATAAGTGTAAAATTAAAAAAAAAGTGTAAAATGTTAAAAATAAAAAAAAAATACCATTCTAATTTTTAAGTTTCATTTTATTCAAAACACACTTTTTCTTCTATTTAATATAAATGTTAAAATATTCTAGTATTGTTTGTAATATTTTAAAATTATCGAAAACACGTGCTATAAGAGGATAAAATTGTATGATTTTCTATCTGAATGCCATTGTATTGTTGGATACCATAGTTTTAAAGTTTGTAGATTAGTTTTGATACTATTCATGAAATACTAGCGACCCACCCTTGGCTTTGTATTTGTACGGAGTTGAAATTATAAAATAAACGAAGTTTCAATTTTCAGCATTCTAAACTTAGTAGTATCGGCTGAGCGTGGATAGTCAAGACAAAAATTTTATAAGTATAGATAACAGTATCTTAGTTAATATAACCTGTTATAGAAAAAATAATTTAAGTCAAACAAACCTTCAATAAAGTAGGAAATCAATCTTTTTTCAAATACTGATTTGAAATATGAAAGCTTTTTGTGAAACCTAGGAAAATATTTTTTCATTATGTACTTTTAAAATACAATCAAACTCTATTGTAGTATAGGTATTATCTCCTGCTGGTATCATCAATACGAATAAATAATATTCTTTTTATTATACTTGTAAAGTGTTGATTAGTTACTTTTAGAAATCATTTTCTGTTTTATTGAATTATGCACTCGTTTTACTGCATCATTTGATAGGCGATTTTATTATCAACACTTTACATGATGTTGGTGAAAGAGGCGCAATAAAAAAACTTTGACTTCAGAGATATCATGTTTATAGGCTCTATACATGATACTGAAACTAAATTGACAATTTTTAGAATTTTTTTCTGTATATATAATGTATGTTCCTCCATAACTCTTAAGCGAATAAACTGATAGTCATGAAACTTGGTAGATAAACATTTAGACATACAAGAAAGATAGATTACTTTTTCTTTTTCAACGCAGACAAAGTTGCAGGCACCAGCTAGTGTAGTATAAACATGAAGATTGATGGCCACTAGACAGTGATATAGATATGCCTATCCTTCAAAACAGGTAGTTAATCTATCCTGTTTTCATCCAGCATTGAATGCGAGGGTAGGATCGTATACCACCAATTTCTCTTTGCCTTTGCTCATACAATTTCTCTCTCTTCTCATGGAGCACAGCATTAGATAGTGCACCTTCTATACAGGTAACTGGACGATTTCTGAAAATTTAACAGTAAAATAATGGTTTAGCTCAGCTGTGGCTTGTATTTCTGTATATCAACAGTAATATAATGTTTCTGTGCATAGTAAAATTGTTTTACTAAATCAGCAATAGATGTCGGTAAACAAATTATTTCGATACCTATGTTTGTAAGTACTTTTAAAGTTTATAAGCCTGAAATTATGCTAAAGGATTGATTGCATAAGACACTAAAAGACATTCTCAAAAGAACCGAAAAGTATAGTTGCATACACATAATGTTTAAAAAATGCATTATTTATGATTGTCATGTTATGCACTACCTACTATTTAACTAGCTATTATTTTTTATGAAAAACGACAGTAAAACTTACTTTTTTACAGCAGCACGTGTTTTTTCCACATTTGTTTCCAAATTAACACTAACTGGTCTGCTCTTGTTGCCCTTTAAGGCTAACTCAGTGAGGTATCTCTTGAAGTAGTGTTTTAATTGCGAATTTTCTTTCATCAGTTTAGCCTTTTCAGCTTTTAAACATAGTGTTTGGACTTTTACCCTGTTCATTTTGAGCATAAATTTGCCCATTTTTTTATATTCGTTGCACTCGTTCTGGGGATGAAAATTATTATTAACTAGCTGCTGCCCGCGATTTTGCCCGCGTAACTTTGTAAATTATACCTACTAAGACATTGTTTTATAATATGTAATGAAGGTACAGGATATACACATTCAAACTTACAATCATATCTCTATCTAAATTTTCATAGTCATTTATCGAATCTTCTATCATTTCATATTCCGTTTCTTCTGCTTTATCGTCATCGTGTTCATACTTACTACAAATATTTGCTACAATCATGATTTTGTTCAATTTTTCTTTTAAATTTTCGAGACGCTGCAATACAATATATTTTTTTAGTTTCATCACCCCAGCACAGAGCCTACATTCATTAGCTTTTGATTAGATACTAGATAGAATATTATGTACACAAACAGATTTAAGAGTGAGGCTTACTTTGATGGCTTCAGAGGACAAATCCACCATAACGGTCAGTTGTTCATTAGCCTTATTTTTTTCAAATTTTGTCTCCCTTTTTAACTGTAAATATCTCTCTGTAAGGTTCTCTTTATGTTTGTTCATTCGTTTTATTTTCGATGACATCGTGTTTGTGGTTCTTATCCATTGTTTTTGAAGATTTAACAAGATCTCCTGTAAAAGTTTTCAGACAGTTGACGTTACCATGGCCTATTAATACTTTGGGTGGGATGCAAGTGTCGAATAGGATAATAATTAATAGGATCAAGGTGAAGAATTGACAGAATATAATGCAGCAGTACTAGGTACTTATAGTACTTAGTAGGTACTTGAACGTTATGTGCATTTTGAATAGTACACGAACGATTGAGTTCCTCCCGAATTATGAGCGAATAGAAGTTAGTTGTCCCTCGAGGAACTTAGGGAGAATAATGTGGATTAGTTATCGATTTACTTAGTGCACTCACATCCTGTCTAAGCTTTTTTATGTTAAGGTAGACAAACAGGTTGATGGTAGGTGGCTACGTCTAACACAAGCAATAACACAGATGCTGCAAGTGTGCTGTTGACGACGGTGGGATTAAGGTTAAAGGAATGGGATAGGGAGGAAATGAGCTCTGGCATCCTTCACTGACTCACCGAAACATAACAGCACACATGCTGTTATTTCACGGTGGTCTTCTGTGCTTTTGCTGATGCATCGGCGAATCAATTATAATGAGATGAGTACCTTACTTTCCTATAAAATATTCAATACATGAAGGTAAACTTACACAGGATCGTTGTATCAACACTTCGTTCCTGGCTATATCGCGCTGATAGAAGTCATCTTTCTCCTTCAAGGCGTTGTAGTGTGCCATTATGGGGTTGTGTTTCTCCAGATAGGAGTTATATACATCCCTTAGTTTGCTCCAGTACATTTCAATCTCGAGCTGTTTAGGCCTGCAGAGACTTCGCATTTCTTCCTCATGCTGAAAATGGTAAAGTAGGTAGGTATATCATAAAGAAAAATTATATATTGTGGCATAGATTGATTCTATGTAAAAATTAAAAATTAAAAAAAAAACGACAACTAATCCTACGTACCTATTTTGATGATGATTTTCCTATTGGAAAAGTTATACCTAAGTATATACTTACGAAAACCCAGAGGACGGTAAACTTAGGTGTTTCTTCGACTACGTATAATACCTTGATTGCAGTGAGTTGATGTAGGTAAACCTACATGAAATTATAAATAATAGAAAATGAAAATAGCTTAAGGATAAAAACTTGCTGAACTTATTTTATATTGTATGTAGGTAACATGTAGGTATTAGGTACCTTCTTTAATCGATTCGATTTTTTAAAATTTTGTATACGGGATAGTGAGGAAAGTTGTATTTTTCCAATTCAGGCTGACTTTCCACTTGTTGGTATAAAGACAAGCATCGTTAAGGCAGATCTATCTAGGCTAAGGATGGAAGTTTGTACGAAAGCACGCGTTCTGGGTCTTCTATAGGTAAGGTGTTTGTTCCAAAGTCTAACTAAACTCATCTTAAAACGATCTCGCGTAGCGTACCTTTTAAAGACATAATACCTATGTTAGACTTTAACATTTAGCAATTACCTAAGATCTAGGAAAGAACTAGATCGATTCTAAGTAACTAATATCTATCCAAGTACCTACGACGTACATTACAGACAACAATAATTTTAAATTCGTCACACCGGTGCTTCCGGCAATTAGTGGGCTATCACTGACGTTTCCTGATGATGACGAGCTTTATGTCACACTACGACAACTGTGACAGATTTGTTTTGATGCTATTGTAGAGTACAATTTTGTTGTAAATATATTGTTGGTGCGCTCAAAGATGGTGTAACGTTTGATAACCTATTTTCTTTTTAATATTTTTTGGCTATAAGTAGGTCTAGGTACATGTCGCTATGTCGCTATCTATGTCTTTAGACTCGGTATCCTCGCTAGAGAGTATAAGTATACTTATGTTCCTTGCTCGGTATCCTAATAAGACATACTTCTATCAGTTGACCGCCTTTGTTTAATTAATTATCGGCTTAGTGGTCATCATGATATTTTGCATACAAGAATGGCATACCTTTCATCTTTCATACAGAAGAAAGTACTGTCCTAAGGGATCATCTAGAATAAAATAAAAACTAACGTCTGGCCGAAGTGTTATAGCAACAAGAGGTCAAGCGTTAATATTGTTCATTTTTTTTAATTTTTTAATGCGGACGAAGTCGCGGGCACCAGCTAGTAAATAATGAAGTTGCACTTTTGTATCGCGTGTATAGTGTATAACGATTAAAAATTTATTTCGCTCTGTTTCGGTCTTTGTGTGCCTCATATGACTGTTGAGTTAGTCAAGCGCGGTCAACAATATTTATATGACCGCTTTTCATTGACCCTCAACATAAACATGTAAAAAGCGAAGTTAAAATGTGCTTCTCAAAGTATTATTTACTTATTTATTGCCTTTTCATTGTTGATTCTTATGTAAGTAGCTTTTTATTTAATTTTGTTTAAACGCGAGTATTGTAACTGGACACTAATATCTTCAATAAATTTATTAAGTATGTTAATTAACAGTTTAATATATAACAGAATATAATAGAACTATTTTATTACGCTTGTAGGCTTTAAACTGTCGATCAAGTGGTGGAAAGACGCAAGATGAATTGAAAACAATATATAATAACTGCGCAAAGAAGGAAGAAGGCAGAAATTCTAGCGATGCCAGAGGCCTGTCTGAAAAACAAAATTGGAGGGATTCTGAAAAGGAAAATAGAGAATCAGATTGGGAAGGAAGGAGAGTTAATATAGGAAGTAGGAATGACAATATGAATGATAGGGATGATAGGGAAAGATCAGACAATAATAATAGGAAGAATTATAGAAATAGGGACGACGATACAAGTGGATCTATGGGTACAAGACGTTGGAATGATAGAATGGGTGGAGGAAATGATAGAAAAAACAATAGGGATATATCAATGAGAGATATGGTAGATTCCATGGATGATAGAGATCGTATTGGTGTGATGCGGCATAGTGGTAGATATGGGGACAGTGATTTTTCAAATGATGATTTTGGAAGCGTAAGTAAGAATACACCTAAAAATTTTACTTCTATAGTCTCTGACATGTTATTATTAAACTATTTCATTAATTCATTTGTTGATATTCAGAACACTCAGCATTATAATTCGTACCCTTCAAATCAACCGTCGAGAAGATTCAAACGTGAACGGCGTATGGAAATGAACTCAGGTCGTCGGAGCCAATACAATCCTAATTTGCAAAAATCTTCAAATTTCGATGAAACCGAGCGAAACGAAACTGAAAACAATTCTAAAAAGAAAGCAGACAACAAAGCTTGCGCAATGCACTGCTTTCTTGAAGAAATGGAAATGGTGAGAGAATAATTTGCGAGATACTGTATTTAGTTTTATTCGAGATGCTGTAAAGAAAATGTCAATTCAATGTTTTTTCGTTAATTTTTCTTTTAGACCGGAGATGATGGTATGCCTGACAGATATATGGTGACTCATGCCATGATCAAAGACGTAAAGAATGAAGATTTAAGAGACTTCCTTCAAGAGTCCATAGAGGAATGTTTTCAAATTCTTGAGAACGGTATGTAGATGTAGACTTTTACTTCCATGAACCTAGAAAAAACAATTTTCAAGGTTGTTTTTTGTTTTTTTTCTAGGTTCATGGTAAAATAATAATATTTCACTATTGTAAAGTTGGAAGATAGGACTTTTTGGCAACTATTAAAACATGTACCTAACTATTCGTTCTCGAGTTTTCTTTATTTTACCGTCGGCAGACAGTCGATAGTATGTGGTTACAGTCGCCTGTAACCGTAGAGGTATAATTCTAACGCCACAGGTGCTGCACTGCAAGTGCGTTGCTGATTACAGTAGGATAAGGGATTGGGAAGAATTAGAGAAATAGGCTGTAGCATCTCTTACTTACTCATCGAAACATAACAACATACTGCCGCCACATGGTCTGCCCATATGAATGAAACGCCCCTTTTTTTAAACGAGGATTTCCAACGATTAACGAGGAAATCCAACAAGGGTTTCCCAACTATGGGGACGGGCTAAAACCCAACGACTTTCTAGCGCGGCTGTAAATAGGCATTAATTATTATTAGATACTTATTATTAAAAACGATAATTAAGTCATGAATTTTTTTACAGAAAATGAAGAAGACAAATGCGAATTTTCTAAGAATCTATTGATGTGTTTATCAGAAAAAGGCAGAGCGAATTGTGATGATTGGAAAGACGATATAAGTTTCTAACTTGCAACCGATGGAATATTAATAATTATATATATACATAAGTGAACATAACGTTTTATATTGTTATTTTTAGATAATTTTAAAATATATTAAAAGAACATTAAACTAACTGACCTCAAGTCTAGCGTCATTTTTGGATGTGGCTCTTTCATGTTCCTTTCCTTTAATATAGTTCTTAAAATCTCTATCTCCTATATAAGTTATTAATTTTAATTTGAATTCAGCCCTTTCTTGATTATCTGATATATCTACTTCTTCTTTATCCCAATTCTCTAGGAGCGCGTTCTTGCGATGATCGTATTCTGTTTGTAGCTTGTCAAGACGTTGTGAACCTATGCCTACATAAAATTATTTTTAACAAAATAGAAATAGAATTAAAATGAAATAAATTTTAAAAAAAGCTTACTTTTTTTCTCTCGATAATCACCACATAATAATCTAATGTGATTTAAATTAAAACCAATAAAATATATAGATCAAATAAAGCGTCTCTGATTGAGATTAATTTTAACGTACACGTATTTTTCGGTAATATATTCAAAAATATTTATTTCTAAAAATAAAATATTGTTTCTTTTTGTTTACTTACTGATGAAATAACTCAAAGTTTCAGTATGAGCCTGAAAAGCTCGTCGATGCTGTTCATCTGAGTCATCCGTAGCTCTCATCAAAGTGTTTATGAGGCGATCCTTTCTCTCTATTAAGAAGGTGAAACTTTTCATGAGACCCTAAGCAACATAGGAATAAGTACATATTTATTAGTACATAGAAATATGAATTGGCTTTTTTTAAAAAAAATACTATAAAATATACTTACTAATCTATACTTTACTAATATTATAAAGAGGATAGATTTGATTGTTGTATGAAAATAAAAACCCATCATCTTTCAAAACTGTAACACTTGAAATGTATTGCTTATTATAATTTTTCGGGCTTTAATTTCGTTATTTTTGAACGCGGGCGAAGTCGAGGGAACCGCTAGCATAATAAATTAGTCTGAATAAAAATTGCTCCTATTATAATTTCATTTACTTATTGACGTCGTAGGAGCTCCTATGAAAGTTTAAAGTAGTTTCTAGTGTACTTAGTTTTTATTTTTAACTATAGTTTAACAAGCTATAGTTAAAAATTATAAACTAACCCTCGACTTTCTTCCTAAACAGCCTTTCGGAGGCTCTCGTCCTGACAACCCACAACTTACCTGTATAAAAAGTATTGCTATGAATAATTCTAATTTTAACATAGTTCTCTTTTAAATTGATTTTACCTGTATTTCCAAATGCATCTGGGTACACTTAACTCTTCTAAGTATGTAACGCCATTCTTGGTTTAATTTTGCAGTGTTTATCTTGCTATACGATTCCTCTTTATCTAATTTATTCTGAAATATCAAAAATCTTCGTGAATATTAGAAAGGATTGTTATAAAAATTAATATTTTTATAATATATTGACAAGTGAAAGCAATAAGTTTATTTTAGATAATTTTTCAGAATTGTAATTAATTTGTTTACCTAAATTAACACAATATCGGATTATTTAGCTGAAATTAGCGGAATCTTTAATCCGTTAACACGTGATAGAAATTGCATTTTTTTTTTTAAATTATATACTTATAAAAACTCGTCACTCAGCCCCAACGCTAAGTAATAAAATGAATCATAAGAAACAAACCATTAGACACATTTTTTCTTGATATTAGTATGATAGTTCTATTTGTAACAATAGATAGCAATGTAAAATTGTGGTCTTTTTTTTAAAATTTATACCTTGATGAACCTCGCAATGAGTTCTTGTTTCTTCCTTCGTGCTTCCTCTTCCATATCAGCTCGGTGCTGTAAATACCTTGCGCGCTCTTCGTCAGTCATGCGCGCCAACTTATTCACTTTTCCTTTCTTCGGCATTTTCACCAAATTACCTTTATTACCTATGAATTAAATAACATATTTATTTATTTATTTATTTATTTAAGGTACACCAACAGAAGACACAACAATAAACACAATTTATACATTCCGTCCTAGTCTGATGTGAATTCCAATGACAGGTATAAACAGCATTAAACATCATTATCGACCCTTAATAATACAATAAATAAATACTAACAATAAATTCCAAGTTTTTACTATTATATTCACAACACACGAGTCATAATAATATACTAGTAGATGATACACATACATACACATACACATAAACATATCATCATCATCATCATCTCAGCCGTAGGACGTCCACTGCTGGACATAGGCCTCCCCCAAAATTTTCCAATTGGACCGGTCAGAAGCAGTCTGGATCCACCGTCGACCCGCGGCCCTTATTAGGTCGTCTGTCTACCTTGTGGGTGGACGTCCTACGCTGCGCTTGCTGGTCCGTGGCCTCCACTCGAGAACCTTCCGGCCCCAGCGGCCGTCGGCTCTTCAACTTACTGATTATCGACGGCTTATGTCGGTAACTTTCGTACATATACATATATATGCACATATACATACATACATACACATACATACAAATAAGTACAAAATTACAAAGTTACATTTGTCAATATTATTATAAAGGGTGGCAAACACGCTGACGGTCCACTTGATGGTAGATGGTTACTGTCGATTAAGGACACAAGCAACACCAGGAGGGGTGCTAATGCGCTGTCTACCACCAGATCGCTTGAAGAAGTCCATATTGTAGCTAGGTGAAAACATCGCAAAAGGGAGATTATTCCAAAGTTCCGTCGCCTTTGATATACTGTATTATTTTTGTGACAATGTTTATTTATTTTTTTATTAAGTAGAGATGGGTTCGCTCTTGGCCAACAACCAGCTGTGTAGCAAGGATGAGGCCTATGATGGAGCGAGCTCACCCAGAAGCCAGAAGATGCCTATTCACTCGAACTTTGAAAATATTTGGGTTATTATGAGCTCGGAAATACAATTATTATGATAATAAGTAAAAAAAAAATAGTGTTTTACCGCCTAGAATTAGATAATTGTATATTATAATTCTGTTAACATGAACAAAAAAATAAGTTTAATAAGATACTCACCAGTAATCTAACTGCTAACTGCTAAAGCAAGCTAACTGCAGCACTGCATAAACTCGAGTCAAAATTTGTATCCGTCTCTCGGTAATAAGATATCGATTTAACTGTTCAGTGACAACCATGAGGGGAATTTACTTGGTTGCGATAAAGTTCTGTAATTACTAATTATGTATTCCAATTTTAATTATCTATAGATAACGTTTATAAATTATTAGTATTTATAAACGTTACTATAGATATTATCATAGCGTTATCTTTGTTTGACAAGACCACTTGTCTTTTTAAGTTTAAGGCACATGATGACCATGTTTGTATAGAAGAGTGACAATGATTAATATTTTTAATTAGTTAAGCCAGGGACAGTTAATATTAGGTATTTATTAGTATGAACTACTAACGATCCGCCTCCAGATTAGCACAGATGCTTTTTTTTGCACATTAAGTATCCTACACAAACCTTATTTGTGTATCGCTCTTTCCAATAGTGAAAACCATATCAAAATCTGTTGCCTGGTTTAGGAGAAGTTAGTGGACAAACAGACAGAGGCGGAGAGAGCTTTAATTTTTTATAATATTAAATAGATACATATATAGAAGATTTAATTAAAAATATAATAGATATAGGTACTACCATCTTAATATTATAAATGCGAAAGTGAGTTTGTTTGTTTGTTACGCTTTCACGCCTTAACTACACAAACAATAATTATGAAATTTTTCATACACGTTAGTTATACAGAAAAGAACTCCCTCTCCTTAAAAAATACTGTTCCTGAGGGATAAACAAAGTGTATAAATGTAAAAAATATATTTTCTGTGTAATTTTATTTCAGATTTTTTTTTATTGTTCTATTGTGATAAGAATAAATGTTTTAACACAAAAGAAAAGCGGCGCGGACGACGTCACGGGCACCGGCTAGTTATTTAAATCACTGGCTAAATATTTAAAACGTTACCACGGCAACGATTGCCTTTGTTGACATTTTAATTAAAGTTGACATTTAAAAATAAGTAAATTCCAATTTGTCTTTGTGCTATTGTATTTTATTGTTGAAGTTCCTATTTCTTTAGAAACATTACAGTAAGAAATAGTTAAAGAGAAAATTACGGATACAACATAGTATGGAAGCAATATCGACCGGTACACTTCAATCGTTATCAGGATATTCGGAGAGCTCGAGGACTGGCAGTAGCAGGTCTGCAGCAAGTACTGACAAAGAAAGAGATTTGGACCTGACTAAAGACAATGGTAAATCATAATTATATAATACTAACGGTTGCACGCGACTTCGTCCGCGTAGAAAAATATAAAACGCCATCAACCGTATTTTGGATAGACGGCGCTATCTCCCGGGCCAAGCCGCTAGTATTTACTTTTATTTTAGATTTCCCGTAGGAATGAAGCCTTTTCCCGAGGTAAAAAGTATCCTAAGTTCATCACGGATAATGTCGGCTTCTAATGGTAAGAGAATTTTTCAAATCGGTCCAGTAGTTTCGGAGCCTATTCTATTCTATACAAACAAACAAACAATCAAATCTTTCCTCTTTATAATATTAGTATTGATAGCCTATGGTACTCGCTGAACATAGTTCTATGTCTTCTGGTATTACTTGTGTATAGTATATAGAATCTTCCTTACGAGGCTTTTCCTTTATGGACATGTCGCCTCATTGGGCAAGGTCGTATAACTATAAATATATGACTAAACTAAAATAACTAAATTATTACAAAACACTAATGGTCCATGAGCCAGCGACAGATTTTCATGACCAATTTCCTCCCAGTCGATAACTTGTAAAATGACTGAGAGAGTTGTATCATGAAGCGTTGTGAACGTCAGCTGCGGCTCCGATGGTGGGTTGAGCAGTAGAGTGGTAGCCGCCCACTCACATAATAAAAAAAAATTATCATTTATTTCCGATTAAAAATTCATCAAATTATAGTTAGCCTAATATTTTGAAGAAATAAAACTGTCAGCTATTTATAAAATGGTGGATTATGCGTCTGCAGGTCACACGAATATATACGTGTTCAGTGATTACCTCCCAATAGAAAATTTATCAGATGATAGTTTGTATTACTGTTAATAAATAAAAAGTCAGCTGGCTATATCTTGGTGGAATTCTTGTCAGCTGATGCTCTGAAAGTGTAACGGGCTACCACTGCTCAACCCACCATCGGAGCCGCAGCTGACGTTCACAACGCATCATGATACAACTCTCTCAGGCATTTTACAAATTATGGACTGAGAGGAAATCATTGACGAAATTAGTGCCTGGCTTACGGACCATAACTCTACAGTAGTCAATATTGTACAGCTCCCTGGCATCATTAGAGATAACGGGAATGCCACGGCGCTGTTCAGGTCACCTAAAGTGTAAACTGAACTTTCAGACAGGCTGCCACGTTTCAATATAAATTAATATTAACTCGCCATTCTCTACATTCCAGCTGCATCACCAGTCGACTTGGAGTGTCAGATACAAGCGGAACGAATCACGAAAATATTAGACGAAGCCGTGTACAAGACGAAGCTTGCGGTCTGCCTCCCGAATCTCGTGCAAGAGTATGCGACTCTTAACGCCGTGCTTTCTTCTGAACACAAAGAAGATTTAATGTTCATATTTGAACAATACGATAACCCTCTGTTCTCGGCAAGTTTATTGAACATTGCAGCCGTAGAGGACATTAAAGGGGTATGTTATTTTATTATTTATACCTACTTATATGTCGCACGTTTATAGTGAAAGCTGTGATAATTATTACTTTTGAACTAGTAAATAGTAATTTATATAAATACAAATTATAGCGAAATGTGTTGCTAAGAGCAAAACTCGAGAACAGCTGGATCAATTCGGCCAATTTATTTTTTCAATATTTTTTCAATTTTCAAGAGAAAAAAATCGCATACTATACAATTATTTAAATTTGAATTTACTTCTACGATAGTACCAGAATCTGCCATTCCAGAATCTGTCGTTCTCAGAATCTGCCATTTAGCGAATAATCGCAGTTTTCGACTTTCATGAACATTTTTTATATAAAGATTGAAAGACAGGCTGACGATCACTTAATGGTCTACAACACAAGCAAAGAAAATGGAATGGTAAAATTGATCTAATATAAATATAACTGTAGATCTCACACTTGATGATATACCACATAAAACTTCACAAAGATTACCTGGGTATAGCAGAAATCAGCTTAAAAAAATTGTTAGAATTAATAGGTTTATTCAAAAGAAACAAAAATTATTAACAAAACATAAAAGTATGATAAAAAACACAAATAAAAATAATAAAAAGTTAAATATAATAGACCAATTAAAAAAATATAATACAGAATTGGAAAATATTAAATTAAAATATGAAAGTGATATTTACTTATTAAATAGTAATATTTCACATTTGGAGTCACAGCTTCGGATGATGACTCGAATGTATGAAGATTCCCAAAAACTTGTGAAGGAATACTCAAGGTATCAGCCGGAAAGTGAGCCTTCGCAGACCTCATTGAACGCATATATTCAATGTCAGTCACCATCGGAAGCTGCTAAGTCGGTTCAAATTAATGATTCCCAAAATCATTGTATAAACACAAATTGTAAAACTACTGATGGGGAAAGTGTAATAATGTTTTGTGACGAGATAGGAAAGGACATGGGTCCGCTATTAAATACTCACTTGGGCAACCAGTTATAAATCATTGTATGCCTAATGCCTCATATTTCGATGTGATGACAAAAATAAATAGTTCCAAATTCAATCCTAATACGACTATTATAATTTTTGTTGGTAATAGGGGCAATTTAAATAAAAAAGAATTATTGCATTTCTATGACACATTACTTTCTTTCAAAATCAAGCAAATTGTGTTTTATACACTCCCCTATAGTACCAAGTTGTCAGTTGAAGAAAATAATATTAGATATAAGCTAAATATGTGCTTACATACTTGGTCATGCTACAAAAATAATGTACATGTCATTGACACAAACAGTTTTGTTAGAAAAACATATTTTTATAAAGGACAAATTTTATTTCCTTTCTCTTTTAAGAGACAATTAGCTGTTATGCTATACTTTTATTTTAATATGACTGCTAAAAATTTAGCAAATAATTCTTTTATTGACAAATCACCAATTAAGGTGTTGACATGTAATAATTTAAATTAAATATTGAGACAACAGAGTACGCCTCTGGCAATTTATATTCAGAAAATTTAATAGAAAAAAATATTGTTAATCGTGATCAAATGTGTAACAAAAATTGTAACAGTACCAATAAATATCACAATGAAACTAATTTACTTCAAGTAGTACACCAAAATATTCAGGGTATGTCACACAAAGAGTTGGAGATTGAATTATTCATGAACTATAATAATATTGACATTTTTTGTATTACAGAACATTGGTTGCAAAGTCACCAGTTTATGTTTAATTTCAATAACCACCTAGTAGGCAGTTCTTTCAGCAGAGTTAATGGTATTCGAGGTGGCTCTCTAATTTTAGTTAGTAAACACTTAAAATATAAGGAACGAAAAGACATTGTGAGTCTCTCTGTTGAGCGGATTGCTGAGCTGGCCTGTGTGGAGCTGGAGGGTTTTGTTGTTGTAAGTGTATACAAACCGCCCTGTGCTATATATGATTGCTTTGAAGGAGTTGTAGATGTTGTGCTAAGCAAAGTATGCAGATTGAACAAAACTGTTATTTTTTGTGGAGACTTTAATATAAATATCCTGGAAAGCACTAGTCAATCTACTAGGTTGCTTGCTTTATTTAAATCATATAATTTGAATAATATATTTTGTGAGCCGACTAGGATTGCTGCATCTAGTGCTACTTGTATTGATAACATCTTTTCTAACATAATTCCAGTTAATAAATCAATAATTAATAATTTGGATTCGGATCACTCTGGTCAATTAGTAACTTTTGAAAGGTATATGATTACCCATAGTAAAAATGAACTGACGTTAGTACCGGTTACTAAAAAAAGATTAAATACTTTTAAAAATAGTTTATATGATAAACTTTCCACAGTTAGTCTGGATGAGGAAGCGAATAATATGTTTAACCAAGTTTTTGACATACTTATTGCAGAATTTAAGAAAATTTTCACACCAAAAAAAGTAGTTTTAAAGGGTCGTATGAATTTTAGTGATTGGGCTACTACAGGTATAAATAAAAGTAGACAACGCTTATTTGAACTGTACGAAGAAAGAAATTATAATAAAAGTGCAGACTTTCATGAATTTGTTAAAAAAAATCGATCTATTTGAAACATAAAATAATAATGTCCTCAAACAAGATTAAAACTATTTGGAGTATCATTAATAGTGAAACGGGAAAGTCAGTAAAAAGCAAACAGGATTTGGAACTAATTGTGAATGGGTGTAGGTTACAAACAGAGGTGGAGGTAGCCACGGCATTTGAAAATTACTTTACTTCTGTACCGTTGGTTACTACAAGGCACCTTAACTCCTCCCCTGGTGTCGCATTATCGTTCTTAAAAGCGAGTGTACCGGAATGTACTACTGATTTTAAATTTAAAACTATAGGGCCCATTGATATAGTAAGTGCATTTAAATCTTTAAAACAGAAAAATACGACAGATCTATGGGGACTATCTGTTAAAACAATAAGTTCAGTAATTAATATTATAGCTCCTCATTTAGCGGCTGTGTTTAATTGTTGTATTACTACAGGCATATTCCCTAATCAGATGAAATTGAGCAGAGTGATACCTCTATTTAAGTCTGGTAGTACTACGGACCCCTCAAATTTTCGCCCGATTTCAGTGTTACCGGTTCTTAGTAAAATATTCGAAAAAATCCTGTTTAATCAAATGTACTCTCACTTTTCAACGAATAACCTTATGTGTAATAAGCAATTCGGTTTCACAAGGGGTCGCTCCACTATTGATGCTGGAGTAAAATTGCTTAAGTTTATTTATGAAGCTTGGGAGGATAGACAGGATGCTCTGGGTATTTTTTGCGATCTGTCCAAAGCTTTTGACTGTGTTAAATATGATAATTTATTCGGAAAACTTTCCCACTACGGTATTAGAGGTATAGCTTTGGATCTCTTGAAATCATATTTGAGTGATAGAATTCAGAGTGTAGATGTAGGTGGGACTAGATCACAGGGATCATTAGTGACTATGGGTGTCCCACAGGGCTCTATTTTGGGTCCGTTTCTCTTCCTTGTTTATATAAATGACCTTCCTTACCATATTAATGATCATGATATTGTTTTATTCGCAGATGATACGTCATTGCTTTTTAAAGTTAACCGTAGAAGTAATCATGATCATGTTAACTCGGCGATGTCTAAGGTTATTGATTGGTTTAATGTTAATAATCTTTTGTTAAACAATAAAAAGACAAAATGTATTAAATTCACTTTACCTAATGTCAAACAAATTGATCATAATGTTCACGTAAATGGTGAAGACATTGAGCTGGTTGAGTCGACTGTATTCCTAGGTATAAATGTAGATTCTAAGCTACAATGGGGACCACACATTAATAAACTAGCCATTAAATTAAGTTCGGCTGCTTACGCTGTTAAAAGAATTCGCGAGCTAACTGACGTAAATACCGCGAGGATAGTATATTTTAGCTATTTCCATAGTGTAATGACGTACGGTATTTTACTTTGGGGTAATGCTGCGGATATAAACACTATATTTGTGTTACAGAAAAGGGCTATTCGTGCCATCTACAAGCTCGGTCCCAGAGTCTCGCTAAAAGATCAATTTAAAGAAATAAATATACTTACTGTAGCATCACAATACATTTTTGAAAATCTTTTGTTTGCTCACAAAAATATTAGCACTTTTAGTAGAAATAGTGATGTTCATAATTTAAATACTAGAAACAAGCATAGACTTCAACCAAATAAAACTCGTCTCCACAGGGTTAGCAACTCCTTTATGGGACAATGTGTGCGCTTCTACAACAGGCTTCCAGCTAATATACAACAATTATCTATAAATAAATTTAAAGTTTATATTAAGAAAACCCTGTGCAAAAAGGGTTATTATAGGATATTAGATTACATAAATGATGACTGTCCTTGGAGTCAAATATAGTTGATTATTGTGTTATGTAGATTGCTATGTATTGTTACGGATTACTTTGTAATTAATTTATGAAAAGAGCAACTAGGGGGTTTCTTGCCGAGTTCTTCCCCCTAGAAACAGCTTTCCGAACCGGTGGTAGCTTGTAAAGAATGTTGACGAAGATAAATGTTTTGTAAAAACTTACGTCGAATAAATGATTTATTTATTTATTTATTATTATTTGTTTACCATTTACCAGGGTGATTATTCACTAAAAAATCGTTTGAACTCCGAATTGGGACACCTCATGTATATTTTAAACAGTTATCCAGAATTGGAACCGAAGGTGGAAGAGATGATCAGCGAGGTGAGTTTTTCATTATAGAACTAAATAATAAATTAATTTAAAAAAAAAACTAACAAAACAAACAGTAAATCGACTTTAAATTCGAACAATTCCCTACATAATAGGTAAATATATTAGAATCTGATAGCATTAAACAAATAAATAAAATGTTTAAAAGCATATAATATGTATAATTTATGTATCCGGGTGTTTAAACCTCGTGTAAATAAGAAACCATTTGCAATGAGTTTCTTGTAGACCTATACTGTTTTTGTACCTCGACTTTACAAATTAGCTGTATTTTTAATACGATGTTTTTTTTATTTTTAGATGAAAAAAGAATATTTGCAACAAAGTGTGCAGGTTAGTATTTTGCTAAGTATTTGAATACCTATTTTTTTTATATAAAGGTCATCACCATCAAACATGCAAAGGTCCACTTGATGGTAAGTTGCTTGCTACTGTCGCTCCAATCTATATCTATTATATAGAGGAAAGATTTGATTGTTTGTTTGTTTGTATAGAATAGGCTCCGAAACTATTGGACCGATTTGAAAAATTCTTTTAACATTAGAAGCCGACATTATCCCTGATGAACATAGGCTACTTTTTACCGCGGAAAAATGCTTCAATCCTACGGGAAATGTAAAATAAAATTAAATACTATAGCGGCTTGGCCCGGGATACACTTGACAGCGCCATCTATCCAGAATCGTTGGAGCGACTAACATGACAACTGCTTGGTGATATTTTTGGCGATCAATTCCACGGTAGATGGCGTTTTATACTTTTCAACGCGAAAGAAGTCGCGAGCACCAGCTATTATGTTTGAGCAAGATGGAATTGAGAAATGGTTTTTTTTTTTAATATAGCAAAAGCAAAAATTATCAGTAATTGAATACTTGATGATACTGGAGCAGTTTCGTGAGTTGATGGTAGTGCAAATGAACACAACGGCCGCTGAAGAGTTGGGGGCTAAGCTGCACACGAGGAAATTGGAAGGTTCTAATGCCAAGCTGATAGGAAAAATTCAAGGTTTGTTTCGTGTGGTGAACCCTATATACTGTATAAACTTTTATAATATTACTTATATTGACAGAATAACCTAATGTGGAGTTACTTAAAAAACACGAGCTATAAGATTTCAAATTAAAATTAATGTGTGTACTGAATGTGAATATACCAGTATACCTACAATACAATTGTTGTTGAAATTTTAATACAATATTTATTAAAATTTCTACACATATTTGTCCACATATTTGACCGAAAGCTGTATGCAAATAATAAGAATTACTTGTCTTTATCTATAAGTAGGTAAAGACTAATATTATAAAGAGAGAAGATTTGTTAGAGGCCATAGAACAGGCCAATTTTTTTAGCCTCGTTGGACGCTTTTACGATGGGAAAAACAGTGAACTCGCACCGTAACGCTTTCAGAGCGACACCCTCAGTGACATATATATCACTATATAGATATTAGAATTTAATTTATTTAAATATTGACAATAGTATAAGTGTTACAGAATATACCACAAGCCTAAAGGAAGAACAAGATAATTTTGAAGAAACAATGAGGAATAAAGCAGAGATCATTTCAAAATTGGAAAACGAGCTAGCATTTCTAAATCACGAGGCAAATATTAAACTCAAGAAGCAGATGTAAGTTAGACGTTTCATCTTATCATCAATTTATCAAATGGAATGGGAAAAAAAAATTATTTTTTTTAATTACTTAGATCAGTGGCTGGACTAATTAAACTTTTTTTGTATGGATGCGAAGAGCGAAAAAGGACCACGGACGTGGTCCTTATTAGCTCCTCATGATTCGCTTATTCTTTTTTAATTGAGCTGATATAAAAGATGATGCTTTATAAGAAATTCAGTATTAATTAATTACGTACACTAACGTTTATACTAATTGTGGTTTTCTTTAACAAAATATAGCTTAGATTCAGACCGCCAAATGGTGTTAGCAAGCAGGGCACACGCAGTCAAAGCTGAAATGTTGAAGGAAGAAGAGGCAGAAGCGCGTGAAACGTACGAGAAACAATTGAGACAGCATTTGATTGATGAGAAAAATCAAAGAGCACGGAGGTACATAAACCAATTACCAAAATGTTAACTTAAAATAAAAATCACCACAGTACCTACTACATTATTAAGGTCGCATTAATATTCTAACACCGTTTATTCCACTAATATTAAAAAGACAGAAATTTGTACGTTTTTAATGAGTAAACTCAAAAATTGCTTTTAATAATTCTTTCATTTGGAAAGCTACATTATCAGCAAGTATAACATAGGCTATCTTTTATAAAATCACGAGGGCAAAGTCGCGTGCAAATGTTAGTGTTTCAATAATAAATCTGTGATAGTACAAAAAAGTATTAACTGCTATTGGTTGGATATATGTCATATTTAGGTTATTTTTTTATGCAATAAATATGATCTACAAAACCGCACAGTGTTTCACATATATAAATAAATTTAAATCATAAATGTCGTCCTTTTTTGACAAAAAATGTTTATAAATAGCTCCTAAAAATAAAAATAAAATATTAAAACTATTTTTTTTGTTTTTAAAAATAACTCCTATCTCACAGCAAATTAAGACAAGCGCCTTAATTCTCTCTGATGTCCACAACAATACCTTTTAAATGATAATATAATAATCTATCATCTCTATTAGAGCGAGTACCTATAATGAAACCCACCTTTCACTACCTTTTAGCTAAGAATAAATTGTTTAGAGGAATTTTCCCCATTTAGGTAGCCATGGCATAACATTTCTATTATACTTACGTACATGCAGTGATATGTTAACGTACATGTTGTATCTTTAGATTCAAAGTGGAGACGCAATTGACGTCTTGGCTGCAAAAGTACGATTCAGAAATGAGTGACAAACAGATCGAATTGGACGAGTTTTCAACGAAATTTGAGGAGGAATTGGAAAAATGTGACATTCTAAAGGTAAGAATTTGCTTAATTCACGTGTTACATAATATGTTACATTGAATAGAGACGGGAGACTTCAATGGGCGGATTTTTTAGATTTTTAGAAGTTCTCTAGTTGGTATCTTAATATCCTGCTCTGTCTACATTAAAATTGTATTAATTAAATTTAAATAATTTGAAATGATTCAAACGAAATAAAATCAATTTGAAATAAATTGAAATAAGGCTTAGGCAAAAACGCAACGTATTGTATATATCCAATGTGGAGTACATTTATTCTGTAAGGAATACTCCCATTTTCCTGTTTGTAGGGTATACCGACTACCATTTTCTTCTATTAGTGAGAACAGGATTTTTTTGTAATACACGACATAAGTACAAATGGAAAGTACAATTGTAATCGATTTGTAGGAGAAATTGGAAGAGCAAGACAAGGAATACATCCCATTAATGGAGGAAAGAGAAGCGGAATACCACCAGGAGATGACTGAGAAAATGCAGAAGTTCTTAATTGAGCACGCAGCTAGGGTGATACAGAACGCATGGAGAGAAGTTCTAGCCAATAGGGCGGAAAAGAAGAAGGTAATAAATATTATGATAAAAATCCTTACTAATATTACAAATGCGAAAGTAACTCTGTCTGTCTGTCTCGCTTTCACGCCAAAACTACTGAACCGATCACCATGAAATTTTGCACACACGTTGTCTGGGACACCAGAAAGGACATAGGATACCTATCACCCAAGAAAAAAGTAATGTTCCCGAGGGATTATCTAAAATATAAAACTGTAACTAACGCCTGGCCAATGTGTTATAGCAACAAGTTGTCAAGCGTTGTAATTGCTTTTATATTTTTAAATTATCATCGCGTAGGTACGAAGTCGCGGGCACCAGCTAGTATTTTTATAATACAATATCGCTGCTTAAAAACTAATGGGCCATATAAAAAAAAAATCCAAAAAATATTTTTATTGCAAAAATACAGTCACAATCCTTCATATTGTATGTTGCAAAAAGACTTGTGGTTGTTTTATTCCATAATATGTAGTATATTTTGATATTTTTTTATATATTCAAAAATAACTTATACCTCTTCTAGTATTCAGTTTATTATAAAAGTACTTAGAACATTTAATGCTACATAAAAATACGCTTCCAACGATGTACAATATGCATATATTTGATAATATAATTATATCCAATAAGAAAAAAATAGACAAAAATTATTTTAATTCATTATGAAATTTTGCATACACTATGTAACTTTGTTAAAGTTAAAATAAAATTGTTATTTTCTTTCACGCAGCAAAAAGGAAAAGGTAAAAAGGGTAAAAAGAAGGCTCAATAAACTATTTAATCTGAGTTTCGAGTTAATTATGTTAAAAAGAATCCTTTTCCAAGTAAAAATCCATCACGTTCCTCATCCTTTCCTTTTCAGTTGAAGAAATTAATAAAGAAAATGCAAGAAGCCGCTGCAGCAGCCGCAGCAGCCGCCGCTGCTGCAGAAAGGAAGGCAAAGAAGAAATAATAAAAAAAAAACAACGTTTTAATTTATTATGTTTTTATTTTCGTTCAAATTCGTTCAAAATCAAATTTTGTTTTTTATACAACGTTTCCTCTACAGCTATACATTTGCAAAGCTTTTATGATTATACTCAATTTGATTAATAAATCTTATTTTCCTTTGAATTATGTATTGTGACATTTATGTTTTTTTTTTCTAAAAACAAAGAATATAACAGAAGTGTGAGTGTTCAACAAAATTGCTTTTGCCAAGTACAAAAACATTAAAAAAGCGATTTACGATATGTAAAAAAAATAATTTCTAGATAAGTATATACATAAAAAAATATATAGACAACACACAAGACATCATTTTCCTTACATTGTCTTTCCTTCTGGTTTGTCCAATATTAGAGTATTTTTTTAATTTGAATAGTTTTGCGATTTAAGGCTATATACACACAAACGTCACAATTACAAACTTTTTTGGGCATCATGCATTTTTATAGTACGTATATTGTTTTATACAGATTTCAGATCGTTGCTACTCAATTCATCGAATATATATGTATTCACGAAATTTGTTTGTAAATACAAAGGATTATATTATGTTAGGCGCCATCTATTATCGATTATCTTACTGATTTTTTGAATAGTGTATTTTTTGTAGAAAAATATTGTTTTAATGGAAGTATAGTTAAGGTTGATTTGGCTCTTGAGTAAGACCATCGATAAAAAAATGGGTTAGTCCAAACAGTTCTACTACTTATTAGTTCTACAATAGAACTGTTTGGACAATAAAAATACTCACTTAAAAGTATTTACTTATCCTTTATTTTAAAGAAACTTTGACAGAACCATCACATTCACATGATTATTATTATGCAAATCCATTATTACTATTACCACATCCACATTATGCAAAGTGGTATTCGACTGCGACCTTTGAATTTTCAATGGAAACTTTAAAAAAATAGGTAAATAGATAATAAGCGCAAATTAAAAATAAGTTACAGAATCAATGGACGTTGAGTACCAATCTATACTGGTTAAGTAATCTATACTAATATTATAAAGAGGAAAGATTTGATTGTTTGTTTGTATAGAATAGGCTCCGAAACTACTGGACCGATTTGAAAAATTCTTTTACCATTATAAGCCGACATTATCCGTGATGAACATAGGATACTTTTTAACGCGGGAAAATGCTTCATTCCTACGGGAAATCTAAAAAGTAAATACTAGCGGCTTGGCCCGGGAGATAGCGCCATCTATCCAAAATACGGTAAATGGCGTTTTATACTTTTCTACGCTGACGAAGTCGCGAGCACCAGCTAGTATAATATAAGGATGGTAAGACCAAGGAAGTGTCTTTGAGGATATTTTTTGTTTACCGTTTGCAATAAGATTCTCTTTATTATTATAGTGCGTAATACGATCATAGCTTCTCACTGTCGTCTAGTATTTGTAAATGTCTTATAGCTCTAACATCTATCAGCGTGTCCGAAGAGCTCTTGGTGGTAGGCACGAAGGAAATTGCGCGGCGTGCTCTCTCGCCGTTACGAAATACTGGATTGAGATCCTTTAAAAAACAAAATATTTTTTTATTGATTTTATTTTTATTTATTTATTTACAATAACATCCATATTTTAGTTAACACATTCTAAATTTATTGTGTCATTTACTTTTATATGTACCTGCCTTAAATTTGTTATTATTATAATTAATATTTTTATTTTTATTTTATTTTTTGATATTTAATTAAATTTAAAATAAATATCCAAAAAATAAAATAAAAATAAAAATATTAATTATAATAATAACAAATTTAAGGCAGGTACATATAAAAGTAAATGACACAATAAATTTAGAATATAAAATGAGGCGATATATTATGTTTTTAAATTGATTTAAATAGTTTTTCAACATAATCGTATTTGAGACTGAACAACCATTTTTAATCTTAACCTTTAACAATTCTTTAAACGTTAAAGAAATTTAACACTAAGAAAGTAAATAAATACGTGTATACCAATAAAAGTTACAGACAGTAAATCCAGTATACTTATATTTTTTTAATTTTTTGGTAAGCAACTTGACTGATACCAAAATAGCAAAACAAAACAAAAAGACAAAATGTTTAAATAGAAAGTAATCTCTTTTTAATATGTAGAAACTGGACCTTCTAGCCAAATTGACTGATACATCAAAACAAGACAAAAAGTGTCTCCTCTTTTGTCTTTTTATAGAAGATAAAAGAAGAAGAAAATTGAGGATAACGGAATGTTGTTGCATCTAACTCAAGCACCGAAACATAACACTTATTTAAAATTTTACTGTTTTCTTCTACAAGGGAGTAAATAGAGATAGGACGCATACCCTGAGATGTACGTGAAGTGCCTGGGCATTGTGTTCAGTCCTGGTGATCTTGTCGCGTGCCGCTCGAAGTTCTTCGTCTAACCTTTGCTTCTCTACCTCCAATTCTTGTAGGCGCCTTTCTGCTTCTGTAAATTGTTTTGAAAATGGTCAATATTGGGAAAAAGTGACAGCTTTATTATGGGGAAAAATATATTGAAGGCATACCAATAAGTTGGTGTTGTGCATTCTGATCATAGTTTTTTACTTGTATTGAGAATCTGTCTTTTTGAGAATCTGCCCTTATGCGAATAAGCCATTGTTATTTATAGTTTATTATTATAGCTATTAAAGCTAACTATAAAACCAAAAAACTAACAATCTTCAACTTAACTGACAATAAATGCGCTAGTATTTCTGATAGTTATTCGATATAGGAATTCTTATCCCTTAAGTTAGAGGATATTGTTTAAGCAATAGTTTCCTACCTTTGTACTGTGCTTCTTTCTCCATTTGTAATTGCTCAAATTGCTGTCGTTTTAGTCTCTCTTCTTCAAGCAATTTATTCTGTTCTTCTTGCAATCTTTCTAATTCCTCTCTTCTTTCCCATTCCTCTGCCAATACTCTATCAAAAATAACATACATTGTATTGAAACCACATTAAATAATTCACTATAATCATATCCTTCTCAGGTCCTTCTCAGGTCGTATGTTCACCTTGTCGATGGACATGGTCCGTGGCATTCACTCGAAAACCTTCCGGCCCCAGAGGCTGCAGGCCGTAATAATTAGTGCAATGTTTATGATAAATATTATGAGATTTTTAAAAGCCTTTACCTCGCCTGTAACGCGCGCACAATTTCTTCGTCTCTCTTTGCTTGAGTCTCTTCTTGTAGAAGTTTCTCTAATTGCTTTTGGGCATTTTGTAATTCTTCCAATTTCTTATTATCCTGTTGTGCTATTTGTACTAACTCCTATGAATAAAATGTTATAATATTTAAGTACATGACAAACAATTATTGCACAAAAAAATCATAACTAAATATATAATCCATACTAATATTATAAATTTAAAAGTAACTCTGTCCGTTTGTCTGTTACCTGCTGTTCACGCATTAACTACTCTACCGATCATCATGACATGTTTAATATTGTATATTTTTTCAAATCAATTCTTGAAATTCCATATATTTAGCCTCAAGCAGAAACGTCCATAATACCTGCGCTTGCGCTTCAGCTGCGAGCCTCGCGCGCACCTCGCTTTGTAGGCGCGCTCTTGCTTCCCTCGCCTCCCGCTCGCGCCGCGCCCCCGCCCCGCGCCTTCCTGCCCGCGCCGCCCGCTGGTACCCCTCTGCGCCCCCAGACACCGCGGCCGCCTGCCGCACTGCCGACACCCACTGCAGCCGACTCCTGCGTCACACACTTGTTTAACTAAAAGACAGCATTTTGTCTTCTTCTTACGGTGCTATCTTTTACCAGAGGTTGGCAATTTGAACTTTGACCGGAGCCTTTATAAACAACGACCCTGTGCTCATCCCGAAACCCTCGCATAGGTTTCTCGTCTGCTTGGTCTTCGGTGTCAGCACTTCACTATTATAATAAAATCTATGCAGTTCTAACCACTCTCACACGGAAGACTACAGTGAAATAACCGTAGGTACGTGTTGTGTTTCGGTAAGTGAGTAAGGGATTCCATTGCCCATTGCTCTTTTCCCTCCTAGTCTAGTGACTAGGAGAGGAAAGTGTCCTGCATACTTGCAGTAATAACAATTTGTTAAGTGACGATTGCCACCTACCATCAAGTGGATCGTTGCCCGCCCGCAGACCTTTGCAAAAAAAAAGAAAGATAATTCATTCAAACAGCGCACATACTTGTGATCTTGAGTACCGAATTCGAAAGTCCTATCTGGAGTTATTATCTGGAACCTCTGTATCTTTCCCTCACCAGCAGCCGCTTCCACGGAACAGTATTCGTCAATAGAGATCCTTCCGCACTGTTCCTTCTGCGAGGAACTCTTGTAGTATGTGAGAGCACACGGCTGAAGGACACACCAATATTCTCTCATTGTTGGCAGCAGGTAACCTCGCTTCAACAGATACCCCTGGAAATTAAGTTCGCTTTTAGAATATTGCATACATTACAAACGGATAATCGTAGAGTATGACAGTCTGCTTTTATTATCTTTAAGGTAATCAGGTTTCTTTTAAATTAAAGGGCGAATGGTACCTTCTTGATAATATCCTCGATGAAAACGTCATATATTTCATCGACGGCTTCGACTAGAGCTTTAGAGTGTAATTGCTGATCGCTGCAATATTTGGCTTCTAAAACTGCCAGGAATGCTGCCCATTTAAAGTGTCCAATCGACGAACCGAGAGCATCCCAGTCGGCTGCGTCCCAACGGAGTCCTAAGCAATACACCAGTTGTTCAGCTACTAACCCAGCCTCGGATGGCTGCAGAACCACCTGAGAAAATTTTATTAAACCTAATCTATGAAAAATTTTCAAAAAATATTACTGACAATGTTTTTTCTTAACTAGTGTCAACTTCAGGACCAACTAACTTGCTAAATTAAAGATAGGAGTAACTTGCTGATAAAAATCACGATTTCTTATAGACATACCAAGATTCTATTTTGAGTTTGCGATAAGTTTGTTTTAGGCTGAAATGTAAAACCTTATATTATAACAACCTACTTGAAAGTCTAACCTGAGACAAAAAGTTAAGGCAAGCACACTCGTCTAATGGGCTCGTGAAATAGGTACTGTGTGAAAACTTTCAAACTCCCATTGAAAGCCATATCAAAATTGTTAAAACCCAGAAACGTACAATAAATTTTACCTAATAAAAAAGGAACCACAAAATAATTTACGAAACAATAAAATGTCAGTAAATAATAGTTATTCCTCTAAATAATTTCAAAAGATTAGTTATCTCAATTATATTATCCCGTCTTTCAGTTTAGCCACTTAGTGATGGTATGAAACGTAATTTATACCACACCAACTCAATAACATAGTCATTGTTTCTCTACAACGTGTAGTAGGTATTTCTTTCAACAGATATTTTTATTAAGGTCAATAAACTATGACGACCCCATCATTATAATGCAACATCTGTTTCGCATGTGCAGTCGATATTTGTACGCAAACTCTTTTTGCTTGATGACGTGGATCATCCAACTTATTTGGTTGTAAGTTAGTCAGTGACATTTTTTTAAATTTATATGCCTCGTAGTAGTATAAGTGTGCCCTGCCATTACTTATTGACCTACTTCAGAATAACATAATTACGCAGACGAAGTCGCGGGCGAAAATTAGCAATAAAATATTTTGAAAATATCAGTTTTAAATATGTTTATGGTGAATAAATGAACAGTTCTTACCATGTAACGTTTGCTGTCGTCGGCATCTTGAACTAAGTCGGCGAGAAGACAAAATATTCTGAAGAGTTTGAATACTGAGTCGTCGCTGAATATGGGCTTGTCTCTGCCAAGAAGATTTTTCTTGCATACGAACCAGCACACCTGGAATTAAACAAAATTATCATTTGTATATAATATACGTTTGTACTTATATCCTAACTAATTTATAAATGCGGAAATGAGTTTGATTTTTGTTACGCTTTTACGCCTTAACTTACACGTTAGTATACTTTGTAGGCATATTTCATATTTATCTATTATTGTCTATTGACTATGTATGGAACTCACATTCTAATAGCTACAAGGAAAATATTACCGACACTAAATAACCGCAACAATATTACATAATAATGATAAGGCCTACAAGTACCTAAACCAAATATAGGCATAGTCTCTCTTTATACATAAATCAGCTAACCGATATCTACGACTTCGTTCGCGTGGACGTTCATAATATTAACTTTTTGTGGTTAAGTAATGAGTATAATAAAAAAAATTAGTACATTATTTTATGTAAGTATCTTCAATAGTTTTTGCACGACTTCTATCTGTAGACAAATTTTTGATACATTATCGTCATTTTCGTAGGCACTTTTATTTCTTTTTTAAATACAACCCATTTGTATGTTTGTACTGTTGAAAGAACTTTTTAAATCAGTTTATATTTTTTTTAATTTATCCATTACAAATAAACAAATATACAGAAAATCAAATTCCTAGTAGATGTAACGAAATTAATACCTTGATGTTCTCTTGTTTAGAGACAGGATACGGTCCTATATGTAATGTTTTAGTTAGATAATGGTAAAATAATGATTCACGGCAACGCTATCATTGTAATTGAACGGCAGGTAAAAAAAACGACTAATAACTTTGTAAAATTATATAAATTATAACAAGTTTTACCTTGAAAGGCCGATAAGGAGCGAGACAGTCTTACATTCAAATTGCTCAGTCAAGCGGAGTACCGCCTAACAAATTGGCTGCTGTGCTGACATTTTATTTTGCGACAATGTATGGCAAGATCTATATTATATCCATCTATATGTAAACATATCTATACTAATATTATAAAGAGGAAAGATTTCATTGTTTGTATAGAATAGGCTCCGAAACTACTGGACCGATTTGAAAAATTCTTTTACCATTAGAAGCCGACATTATCCGTGATGAACGTAGGATACTTTTTACCGCGGGAAAATGCTTCATTCCTACGGGAAATCTAAAATAAAAGTAAATATTATTAGCGGCTTGGCCCGGGAGATAGCGCCATCTATCCAAAATACGATAAATGGCGTTTTATACTTTTCTACGCGGACGAAGTCGCGAGCACCGGCTAGTTATAAAATAAATTCGCCGTCCTTCTCTGTCTAAATCTCTGGTAAATTTTTTATAACTTCAAACGGATTTTTGATACTATTTTCAATAATGTAAAGAGCGATAAAAACTATATAGGTACTAAAAAAACTTACTTCGCTGATTTTCTTCTCGTACTCCCTCACTGATGGCAAAGTGACAGTTTTAGGTAGCGCGCTAAATACTTCATGTTGCAAATAGTATCGGAATTCTTCAAAGGTTAGTTCATTTGAGGATCGGTAGTGGTCCAATCCTTTCTCTACGCCATAGAAGTCTAGAAGAGTGCCGATATTTGCCGTTAATACCTGGAATTCCATAGCAAGTTTTGTGTTAAGATAATCAATACTAGTACTAATAATAAATCTGTAAGTGTAGGTAAATAATTTATAATGGAGAATGTTCACTCATTTTAATTTTTAACTCTTCGTATTCTCTATTGAATATAATAAATACCTGTGAAAAAAAATATTTTGATACATCGTCTAGTTTCTGAGATATGGCGTTTTAAAAATGAGATGGCGACGCGGATGTCACGGGCTTGCGCTCGGAGCAGTGACGTCATAATCAAACGATCTCTCGGTCAGTTCGCGCGCTCCCATATTGGAGCGAACCAACGCGACCGTTGGAATGTGACGTCACGCGGCGCCCAGCGCCTGCTAGAGGTCTCGATATTTAAGAGAACTTTAAATGTCTGTAAAATAATAACTACTGGGTCTTTTTGGAAAAAAAAAAAACAAAAAGTAGTGTGTCTGTATACATAATAAGCTCTAGTGAGACAAAGTTTTAGACGATTTTGCATACCTATTAACATTTAACTTCTCCATTACGTTGGCAGGCAGGCTAGCTGTATTTATGTTTTTTTATAGTTCTATAATTTCATGGGGAAAATACATGACTATGACATATCTTTCTCAAGGCACACGAAACTCAAAACACTCAAAACACGATGACGAAGATAACTTCTACGTAATTTCTGCTTAAAAATGTCTGTAATTTAGTACAATATAGATGAAGGTCATAATATATCAGCCATAGTTAATATATAGTTAACATGTTCCATCACTATTCTCTGTGCGCGAAGGCATTGAGGCTATGTAAACAAAAAGTTTAATCACTCCTCCAATGACTAATGAATGTGTTAGTCAACACTTATCGTTACTTAATTAAAATAATTAAGATAATAATATGCACTAAGCTGGCCTGGGAGGCTGTTTCCGGTAGGTTTATTAACTTATCGACGTTAACTCGAATTCAAACATAATGTCAACAAATTAAGAATAATAAAAAAAAACATAGACCGCTAGGTTACCGCCTAGGTGAAATTCCAAAGAAGTAATTATTATTACGCTATATTAGACATTTCTAAATGTTTATTAACAAATTTGAAATTTAAAAATAAAATCAATTAATTTATTGCATTTTATGCAAAATATGTGCACATTGAACATTAATTGGTGTAAGAATTTTTAATATCGGTGAGTAAATTCCATTCCATGTTCTTTTCATTATTTAAACTTTTTTTTTCAATTTTCCATCTTCACAAACTCTGAAAATACTTTACTTGTTTTCATTCCCTATAAATAGGAAAAGGTAAAAATATGCATTATTATTTAGCGTTGAGCGTTCCCCACTATTGATGATACCACATGTTTATATAGTAGGCTCATCATTACTCACAAAAAAAATAGTAATTGTGGGTATTGTGACATAACTAAGTATACCTGGGCCCTTAGCCAAGAGCACAATGCAAACGGGAGCGTTACGCTTATTAACGAAACGATAGAAAATAAAGCCCGGTGATTGGTTGTAACGCCCACATAAAATTTTGACCAATCACCGGGCTTTATTTTCTATCGTTTCGTTAATAAGCGTAACGCTCCCGTTTGCATTGTGCTCTTGGCTAAGGGCCCTGTTTTTTGTGTTCAAATTAGTCTTTAAAACATTCAAATGGGAACCCTTCGTTTAGAAGTTACGACTGATATAAAAATGCTAAAAGTAAAAAAAAATATTACAGTCTATTAATAGAATAGTTACCTACACATTTATATTTTATTAAGTCTACTAGTAAGTATATAGTTTTTGTTTATAAACATAAATTATGTATAATATATTCATAACTTAAAATGAAGTCCACGCGAAAGAAGTAAGGATATAATTAGATTTTAACATCAGAAGGCTTTTAGAAACGAAAATGTAAATTGATTACAATGACAGTAAGTAGTTACTATGAACTTAGTAACTTATAAATCGAAGGAATAAAGTAGATATCTAAATCTAAACCTTCATAAATAACAGTTTTGTTTCTTTTAATGGTTACACACCTCAACGCGTGGGAGGCAATTTTGTATGTATTAACTACAAGGATGATTCATTCGTTTGATGCTTCATTCTAAAACAAACAAATAAATATTATGAGGAACATTAAAATTTCCGCAATACGTCAAGAAATCCACATATTCGATATGTTTAATTTTAATGAGAGATATATTTTTATTTTTTCATCAAACGTTCACTAAGTAAGTACTTGGTCAAATTTAGACACAAGTTAGTTAATAGTTACAGAGACAGATTTAATGTTAAAGAAGTGGTATCATACTTAGCTAGACTATACAAAAACAAAAAATACATTATTTTTTATACATATTAGGTGGTATATTCGTTATAGCGCCTGACATACATAATAAATTATTATTAAATTTGAATGCCAATATATGTATTTCACGATCATATTGGCAAAGATGATATTATTATTTAAAAACCAATTATCAACCTTATTTTTACAGATAAACTCGTACAATTAAAGCTAGGTATGTTTTCCGATTATATCAAGTCTCAATATTAAAAAACATTTTTAATATTAGATATGTGGTATTTCGTATTTTATCCTAATTCATTATCCAGTCGAGGACAGTTAGCTCATTTGCAACCCAACCCCTATTGCGTTGGTTGCGCTAAGGCCTTTTGCACATTATCAGACACGAACAATAGACAAGAAAAATGTCTTGTCTGGTTTATCGTACACATTTATGCAAGACGTCTTTTTAGTCTGTAGTCACAATACAATTTTTGCTCGCAATGTGCACACGCAAACTTGTTTACATAATCTAATAGATAATATTATGTCTAAACAAGACGTCTTGTGTAGGCACGACATCGAACATACAGCCGACAAAATGACTAGAATGCGCATTTCTTATCCGACATAAGAAAAAATATCTTGAAATATTGTATGGTCTCATATAACAATCAATGAGACTGAATTTCTTATAAGACATTTTCTCATAAGACTCAAGAAATTTTCTTATAATGTGCAAAAGGCCTATAGACGACTGTAGTCTGCCGACATGGGCCGGCATAAAATTTATATGCGAACGCCGTCTTTTCATTAAACAATAGAGGTTGCCAAGTTCCAACATTGAGAATAGGGGGCATTGTAGTTATTACAATAATATAACTTGATTAATATGTGTGAAACAAAACTAGGTCCTTTTTATTTCATTTATTAATAATAATAATAACATATTCAGTAAGTACTAGCTTTTTCCTGCGACTTCGTTTGCGTATGTTTTTCTTTGGGCATTTATTTTATTTAAGGCTATTTAACCTTTATTGCTATTATGGAATTTTGTCAGGAGTTGAATTTTTGATTTTAATTTTTAGATTATCTCTCGGAAACAGTATCTAACAATTTTTTTTTCTCAATGAAAATTATCCCACGACATACCTTGTAACGCTGACAACGTGTACCTATACAAAAAGAATGTAAAAAGTAGGTCAAAATGGTATGAAGAATAACTCACTATTGTTATGTTGTTATGGTATCTATAAATGTATAATCTATAATTAACTTCAGTCCACATACGCAACATAATACTATAATATAATAGATATATAAGATATATTGTATAAATATTAATTGTGACAGAGGAATGACCTTACACCCACCCAATGACGAAACGACGACGCTGTCTCGCGAAGGAAATTCGTCATACAGTGCCTCTGTATATTACGCTAGTTTTATATGTGTTACATTACAACTAAGGCTAATATCATTTGCTTATGGTGTAACGGTTTTTTTTTTTTCATATATTATGTATAGATAGTCCAGCCACCTTTTACCCGCGAATTAGTCGCGTCCCATTTTTCTAAAGCCTTAAATAATATAAAAATCAGCGCTTGACAAAAATATATGAACAATATTATAATGAATTTGTTTATTTGTTACGCTTTTAGGCCTTAACTATTGAATAGGTCATCATAAAATTTTGAATATGGGACATAGAAAAGAACATTACATACTTTTTATTTAAAAATGTACTTTCGTTTAAAAAAACCTCTACCCGAGGAAACGACGCGGCCAAAAGCTAGTGTAGTATAGTGAGTATTATGCATTATCTTTCTTAATATATAAAAGGCGATGTGTGTGTGTATATGTTCCCTATGGATTCTTCATGAACTTTCATGAACTTTGGTGAATCTTTCAAACAATCTTCAGATTAGTCCAACGAGTAATCCTGTGAAGTTTGGTAGCGATCGGATGCGGGCGAAGCCGAGAGCGGGTCGCTAGTTATTGTTAATTACATTTTAATGCTACCCAGTTCTTATCTTAAGTACCTATTAACTTAAAATTAATTTAAATTAATTGTGTAACTAAGTACTTACACAATTTGTACACATCTGTACAAAAGTTACCTTTTACGATCACTTTATTAAGATATAAGGCCATAAATTTAAGTCAAAACGTAATGAGTGATATTTCAACAATCAATTTGCGTCGAACATTGCCATAATGAAATGTCACTTTTTGCGCGAAATGGTGCGAAAGTGGGCGAGCAGTGCCGACACGAATGACATTTCGAGAACACATTGTGTCAGGGCTGACACCCGTGTAATTAATAAATAATTACAATTAAACACACTTATGTACAACCCTACAATTAAGTTTACGTAAAAATCACCGAAAACCACATAATTTTTTCGACGTGTGTGGCAACGAGAAAGTTTTAAGACAATTTCAATTTGGCTTGGTTTCAAATTACACAAGCGAGACAATAATTATTGGGATTTTTTTTTTTATGAGCTTATTTTGTAAGTGTAGTGTGATAATTGTTTAACACGTTCCAAAATTAAAATAAAGTAAAAACGGAAATTTTTATATTACATTACCTAGCTGTTACACGCTACTTCGCCCGCGTAACTTTGTAAATTATATACGTTAAAGAAATCAGCATGAAATCTGTGTAGTAGTTTTTGAGTTTATCGCGAACAGACAGACAGACAGACACGCGTCGGGGGACTTTGTTTTATAATATGTATGTAAGGATTTAAATATTCTTTTTAAGGTGTTTTATTTGATAACAAAAAATAATAATACTACTACAGTATCCTTTATTTGAATTTATTGAAGACTCGCTGGCGCCTGCGACTTCGTCCGCGTTGAAAAAGAAAAAGAATTATTGTTTATATCCAATCCAATTATAATTGTGTAATTAATAGATAAGTAATGATGTGGCATTTATTAGTGTTCAAAAAAGTTGATTGTCAGAAACAAAATTGCATCAAGGTAAGTATTGGAAATAATTGCAATAAAAAACTCATTTTGGTGCTAATGAAATGAAACATTATTTATATGACAACTTGACAGATTTATAGGAGATGTTTTGTCCGTTATAGGGACATTTTATGATTTCACATTACTATATTAACTTCGGTATTTCTATCTCATTTTTTTAAAAAGCATCATGAACTCACTGACAGGCGTCATTATACATATATTTGTGTATTTATATAAGAAACCTTCTTTATACATTATTCTTAAGTATCTATATCTATACTTCTATACTAATATTATAAAGAGGAAAGATTTGATTGTTTGTGTGTTTGTTTGAATAGGCTCCGAAACTACTGGACCGATTTGAAAAATTCTTTTACCATTAGAAGCCGACATTATCCGTGATGAACATAGGATACTTTTTACCGCGGGAAAATGCTTCATTCCTACGGGAAATCTAAAATAAAAGTAAATACTAGCGGCTTGGCCCGTGATACACTTGACAGCGCCATCTATCCAGAATCGGTGAAGCGACTTACATGACAACTGCTTGGTGATACTTTTAGCGATCCATTCCATGGTAGATGGCGTTTTATTGTATTATAAAGAGAGAAGATTTGTATATTTTTTTATACTCAAAACTCAAAAACTACTACACCGATTAACATAGGCTATATTTTATAAAGTTACGCGGGCGAAGTCGCGTGCAACAGCTAGTTGTGTATAAAGAAGGTCAAACCGAAAAAGCTTTCCTAATTGCCGCAAATTGCTTTCGTAAACCCACAACAGTGCACTTTCACGACCTGCATACTTGAGATTGAGATTGTGTTCGTCTTTATAGTAGCTACCAGTTTAAACGTATTATTACACAGCGTGTAATCCAGTGTCTCAACTTGAGGTTTTCTCGAATTGTAAATTGGTTAAGAATTAAATGTTAATAATTATGTATTATCAATTAATTTCACTAGTTATTTTTTTGATAGTTTTCATCACCTAATTAATTAGGTTTATACACATACACATAATAAATAGAGGTAAAATTAGTTGAAAATAAAGACTATGGGAATAAAGGAAAACCACGAATTAAATTAAAAAAAATTCCAGATGTAAATTAAGTAAATTAAGATGTAAATTAAAAAAATTCCAAATGTTAACCTTTTCTTACGCCGACTGTAGATAAAAGAGGGACAGGGCGGGAAGCGACTTTTATTTTATACTATGTAAATATACTTATTTTGAACAGAAAGGTCTTAAATATAACACTTGGCATCTATTGGTACTCAACTAGGGTGTGAGCGGGGGTCATGGAATTGATGGAATGACGCAATTATCCTGACCTTGACCTAATGTCATTGATAATGTCAATAGGTGAGGAGCTTTCTTTCATTTAGGTTAATAAAGTTAGAATTACGTGAAAGCTTCCCGTCAATTGCGTGTCTGGCCGCGATGAGTCATACGACGACGCGCTGCTATTATTCTTTCAGTAATTAACAAAATGTCTTCGTTTTATTGAGAGGACTTTATAATAATAATAATAATCATTTATTTCAGACAAATTAGTCCATACAAAGTAAAACATAAAAATTAACATAAATTAAACTAAGTTTTACTAAGTTTATGAAAACTTAATATAGGTATTAGATTGAAGCGATTGATCTTTAATATATTATATTGAAATAGTAAATAAATTTCAGTGTCTAAAGAACAAATTTTACTAAAGAACTAGTATAGAGCGAGCATGCAATCGCGCAGATACAATCTATTCTGCAAATTATATTGGACACAAATCTTCCTCGTTTAGAAAAAGAAACCTATGTCCTGTACTTCTAAATGTTTATCTACCAAGTTTTATGTAAATCATTTCATTCGTTTACGAGTTATGGAGGAACACACACACACACACACACACACACACACACACACACATACCTACATACATAGCAAGATGCTTGCGTTAACGAATAACCACCCCATATTTGCGTGTATATAGGCTCTATACATGATACTGAAACTAAATTGACCATTTTTTTTCTGTATGTATGTATGTTCCTCCATCACTCTTAAACGAATTAACTGATTTTCAAGAAACTTGGTAGATGAACATTTAGAAGTACGGGACTCGCGATAGGCTACTTTTGATCTTTTTTAACGCGGACGAAGTCGCGGGCAACAGCTAGTAACGAATAAGGATCGACCCAGCTATGAATGTAACAATGATAATGACATTGTAGCTTTTCAATAAGCAAACATATAAAACCAGTGTACCTATCCTTATGTCTTTAAATTCCCTTATAAAACTGATAAAAAATCTTATAAATTAAGTACACGGGCTGACTGTCTATTTGATGGTAAGTGGCTACCATCGTCTAGCTCTTAGGAAGACCACGAATCTTTCGTCTTTATGGGATAAATTATAATAAGGCTCAGAAGAAACCCTACTACACACATACACATAGTTATTTTTATTGAAACCAAGTTATTACACAAATTTAAAAATTTAAAAAAATACAGGGTATTTTAATACTGTCTTGGCTGTCCATTTTTCACGTTGAAATCTAAATACATACTGTCACAACAAAACAATTTCAAGACAATATAGCGATAAAGTTAATGTAACAAGAAATAAAATAATTTAAGCAAACATAAAACTTAGCAAACTATGGTATATATTATATACAAGTATGTACTTGTTTATATACAAAAAAATCAATAATAAACCAACCTTTAATTTAGATTTATGCACCAGAGAATTACTTTGCAACGAATCGAAAGCATGCCAAATGCAATTCGTAACATTTTTCAAAATAGCCGTCATTGTAAGTATTTACACAACACAGAAAACTTCACAGAAATATTTAAAAAAGGAACGGCGCGCGTCATTCGTTCGCGCGTTCTTATTTCAAACTGGCAAGAGTAGCAAAGCAATAGCAAGTGGCGACGAGACGAGTCGCGCAATCAAGCGAAAGGATGTTGTTGGTCACACAGATTGTCCAATGTCCACGCAGCTAGCCTTTAGTGTGTTGATATTTATTAACAACAAATAAAAGGCCGATAATAAGAAAAATAAACTATCTTAAAAATAATAGTGAACCAAAGACCTAATTGGATTAATTTTGTCCTCAATGTATTTCGATTTATTATCCTAATCAAAAACTACTGAACCAATCATCGTGAAATTTTGCATACTTACACGTTCTTTGGGGCACCAGAAAGGACGTAGGGACCTTTCATCCAGAACGCGGACGAAGTCGCGGGCACCAGCTAGTAATATTTTAAATGCAAAAGTTTGTATGTATATTGCGCAATATCGCAAAAAACGGCTAAACAGATTTGGGTGAAATTTGGCACACATAGGTATAGTTTATTACGTGGATTAGGAAATTAGGATATCCTATAATATGTAGGTAATAGGTAGTACATTTATATAGTAATCCAGGTAATGAATAAATAACTTTTTATCTTAGAAGGTTGTTAGGTTCCCGAGGATTAGTCTAAAAATTATGAAAAATTCGGCTGTTGACTGTCGTCAAACAGTCAACAGTGGCGGCGCCACCGTCGTCACAGTTATAAGGATTTCGCGTTATAACTAAATATATTATTTATTTTCATTTTTCAACGCGTACAAAGTCGCGTGCATAGGTTGTATGCTAATAAAATTTCGCAATAAGTTTGGTATCATCAAATGACCCGGATGTGAAAGAGTAAGTAGCACGTACTTTATATGCAAAATGTTGCAGTTGCACATTGCATACAATGTCTCGACGAGTTTTAAGAGCTAAACATTTTCTGTCACTGAGTATTTGCAAAAAAACTCAATTTAGATAGAAATAATTTAATACTTTATTTCTATCTATACCTACTGGCTTTTCTTACGTGAAACCGTTTAATTAAAAAAGAGCTATGTCAATAGTTAGAGTTTCCCATAGCTATAGCTATTCTTATAAGTGTCGTTTATTATTAATCGCAAAGTTCAAAGACCGAAAAGTGAACTAGGGGCAGGGCACACTGCTTTTTGCAGTCATAGTTTGGGCAGCCCGTCATAAGAAGAACTAAAAATCCGAAAACCATCGTGAAATAATAGCATCTTTTCCTATAAATTAAGTAATATTATCACAGCAGTGTGCACTGTGTTTCGCAGTCATTTGGGTTGCCTTAACAACCCTTTTACAGAAGACCATTTTCATCATCATAAATATCATTGTTGTATGTCGGCGGTGAGTCCATTTCCCTAGGATCCATTATCCTTAATCCTACTAAGGTCGGCAAACACTTGCTGCAACTATGGCGTTTGCTTGTGTCAATGCCTCTTTCACCACCTACAAGTAGTGTTGATTAGTAACTTTAAAAAATAATTTTATGTTTTATTAAATTATGCACTCTGTTCAGTGCATCTTTCGATAGGCGATTTTTTTAAAACATTTTCTTTTTGAGACTTTTACCGTACTACAAAGGTTAATTATCCCCGCTAACCGGTGACTTTAAAAGTTTAAATGACGGTTAGCCTACTAGACAGATGGTGAAAGAGGCTCTAAGACTAACTTAACAAGGCCGTAGGTAGGAGTAACATTAATTCGTTAGGTCTAGGGAAGAAAAAGCAGGAACCTTGCCATTTAGTTGTTGTAACCAAAGTCATTATTACCATTTTCTATAGTATTTGACGTATACACCTTAATGATACCACCATATTATGCTTTAATCCAATTAGCGACAGATAACAGTCTAATTGGATTCGAATCCGGAGCAATACAAAACTATATTAAGAAGGTAATAGAATACAAAAAAAAAATACAACATACCTACCTATAGTCATTACCATAAATCTTACGATGCAAAACGTTATGACAGCCTTAATTGGTAAACTCCAACAAAAACAAAATGGCCCTCGGATCCTGGACAACATAATAATTACATTACTCATCAAAACATCGCGAAAACAGTTCAACCTCGGACGTTTTCACCATATCTGCTCGGCTCGTTGACTCATCATTTTGAGAGCCGGAGTCTTAAGGACATTTGTAAGACGCCAAATAGGTAAGACACCTACAGTTATAACTGTAGATAAATAATACTTGCCATGTCTATTAGTCAAAAAGCTATTTAATATTAGCGAAGTGGAGCTCCAAAAGGTTCCAGACTTTACAGCTCGCGTGAACTATAGACAGTTTTAACACAAGCAACGCCACAGGGTGCTGCAAGTGCGCCGTCGACCATAGTAGGAGATGGATAATTATGGGAAATGGGTTCTGGCATCCCTTACATTATTATAAAGTCCTCCACCGCGTCTGTCTATCTGTTCGCGATAAACTCAAAAACTACTGCACCGATTTTCATGCTGTTTTCACCAATGGATAGAGTGGTTCTCGAGGAAGGTTTTGGTATATAATTTGCATCCGTGCGAAGCCGGGAACAGGCCGCTAGTTTATAATAATTTAGTAAGATAATCACAGAGCGAGTTTGTTACGTATTCTGAGATCTTAATTTAGAACTTACCATACCTATTTTTCTTTCTTGTACGAATTTCGGTTTTCTAATCATGACTCCCTTGGTGTGTGCGACACTTGAATAAGTCTAATGTGACACATTTCTTCAAATAGCCTACAATTTGAGTAAACATACAGAACATTGAAGTACCAATCTTAATCGAGCAAGTTCTTTTCCAAGGCGACTGGCGAAAGTCAGCCTTTTAAAAATTGCCACAAAAAATATTAGAGCACGATTTTTAAATCCACAAGGCCACCCAGTATCGAATATGGAGTCCGAGGTCTTCTGTTCATTTCCGATTGAAGATTTGCATCTTTGAGCACACTTAAAGCGATCACCGATACGGGCATGCACTGGTATGAGGTTCCTGTTTTAGCGATTTAGTTAACTTGTATCCTTATTTGACAATGTACAGGAAAACTAGTGCAACATCATTTATCAGATAAAGTTGTTAGTTAGGTAGTATGCACATGCCTTATAAAACGCCTTGTTATAATGTCTACCAAGGATTCGAGCATTGCAAATGTATAAACTTAGGGTAAAGGCCAAATTAAATTAACTCGACAAGTATCAATTGTACTTTATTTGTACCTTATTAGTAGTGCCAGGGTACCGTGAAATAACAGCATATGTGCTCATGTGTTTCGGTGAATGAATAAGGGATGCTAGAACCCAATTATCCCATTTCTTGCTTATCCCTTATCCTTCTATGTTAGGCAGCACACTTGCAGCATCTTTGGCGTTTCTTGTTATAGCCATAAAAATATATTACATAAAAAATAAAACAAAAATTACGTCAGTCTTCACTCAACGTACGAGTATATTTGATCCTTCCGTTTTCTTAAAATGAATTTTGTTAGAAACAATGAGATTTTGTCGTGCCGAAAAAAGGAAAAAAGACAAAAGCAGGTATGAAATAAAACACGATCATGTCTTTGGTAAGTTTATTGATATCTATCTAAAAATTGTTGAATGACATTTCACCAACAGCTTCGTTTACATAAAATGGTATTAACTTTAATTGGTAGGGTAGTTTAGACAAAAATGTACTATCTAAATAGCATTTGGACAACGAACAAAGTTGTTTTAGCGAGCGCGTAGAAGGTTAGTTTGGAATATCCTATATTTACCTGTTCACGGTGAGTGGTTACGAAAATAATACTAATAATACTAATAAGAGTCTAGTTTACTCTTCCATGTCAACTGAAATAAATTATAATTAAGTATGTCTTACACTGAGGGCCTCTTTCACCGTCTCTGAGTAAAGTGTCAAATAGGCTAACGGCCATTTAAAGTCACCTGTAAGAAAGCGTACGAATTTCACCATCTTCGAGTAGCATTATTCGATGAAATTGACACAAGATACTACTAAAATTACTCGCCAATTAGCGTTACTTGAAAAGTAACCAAACAACACTTTACTTGTATTTGGTGAAAGACGCCCTTAGACTATTACTTGACGATGTGACGAAAATAAATTTTCTCCAAGTGCTGAGTCCAACGCTGTATTACATCTAACTTAATACCTAATACAGAGATTCGAAATAAACAACAAACATATTCTACTAATAAATAACATACAAAAATACCAAGTATTCTTCACTCATAAACTAAACACTATTGAAAAAAATAAAATACGAAAACCATAAGTAACAATATCTTTATATTGTTGCTGTATATGTCGTGGGCAGATCGTAAAGTATGAAATCAAAAACCTTTCACCAAAAGAAAAAAAAATAGGTGCGACGAGGAGCGGAGCGAAGCAAAGCGAGGAGGAGCGTGTTAGGTTTACATGTAAATAAATTTGGGGACCCGAGCATAGCGGAGCGGAGTGAGGCGACCCTCTCACTTTTAACAGAAACATGATCTGCCCAGGAATATCATGATATGCCCAATTCTACGACCTGCCGACGACATATATATGAAATTATTAGGAATGTAAGAACTTACAAAAAAAATATACATTACATTTTAAAAATGAACATTGTTATAATCATTATTAACGTAATATAATGAGTTATTAATAACTCGGTCAAGTTAAGGCTTTAAGAAACGTCCAAAACCATTTTTTGGACTATCAAGAAGAGCTCTATTCTAAATTGTAGGTACTATCTCAGTTTTCTTGCACTTTTTTTTAGTTTCCTTTAATTTTTTGTCTAATTGGTATGAAGTGGTTCACCCTTTTTATCTTACAAAAATATTTCAAGTTAGGTTACGATTTCAACATCAAGTTCGCGTTTCACGCTCAATTAGTTGGTGTTAAGTTTCAATTAATTTCATTCCTGAACGTTCTTAGTAAAGTTAGTGCAATGCGAAACGAAATTGTGTTTATTTAGCGCGTTTTGCAACGCACAGCTCGTTACGGGTTATCTAACTATTCGAAAAAATAGTCGCAGACCGTCTGTGGCAGACCTTACTCTCGTGCCCGGTCGAACCTTTGGACGTGGAGAGGGAAGCGGCGCGGCTTGGCGACAGTATGTCACGAGTCTGTGACTTCGTCATGCCCCGCACTCCCTCTCATCCGTACCTTCGTCGGCAAGTGTACTGGTACAGGAGAAGTCTCCTGAGCTCGCGACTCTGCGCAAGGAATGGCTTGAACTAAGCCAGGACAAGTTTTTACTCTGAGCTTGAATAGCGCTCACTATGTGTACGTAACACATCCCAAACACCTATCGCGTGTCCCACATCTGTCGTGTGAACGTACCCTTAACTTGACCGAGTAGTAATGCGACAATGCGTTTGGTAAAACTTCCTAAATTAAATTTTTCATCTTGGTAATTAACAAAATAAAGATTATCTAGAAGGAACAACGTAGTCTGTACTGTACCTTATAATATTATATGTAATCTTAAAATTATTAGTGATATATAAATAATAAAAATGGCAAGTAACATTTTTAAATGACACGAACAGTGTCTAATTTTTAAAAAGTAATATTTCAAGACGTTTTGATTCGAACATAATTCAATAAATAAAATGTTATGTAACAATCAATAAGTAATATAATATCATTGCTTTACGACGCCAAGACAAAATGTCTAACGATCACACAAACCCAACAGTACAGTCGCAAACAATGTCTTACTAACTAGGTACACTCGACCACAGAAAGTGGTAAATAAAATTACAAAAAATAATAAACAAAATTATAATATTCCTACAATTATGTGGTACTTGACAGCTTTAATTAATGTTATAAAAAAGACACAAATAACTACATATTATATGTGTTTCTTACGTCATGAATACCAAACTTATATAAACATAATATAAAAAATGAACAACCGAACTTACCTAACATTTCAAAATTCTATAAATGTATAGAAAAATAACTCAACAAGTGCAAAATTTACAAAGAAATGTGTAGCAGGCGTAAAATTGTCCATCTATTACAACTAACTTAAAGCGTAACTTGTTTACAAGTTTGGTCAACTCATACAATGCCTAGACTATACTTTATTCATTTAAACGAGCTTATAGGGAGATAAAAGTGTTCGGCTGTGATTGGTGGAGATAACAGGCAATGTGTGTGTACACGGTACATGTACTTTTAGTCTATTCGTAGAACTCTCACTGTTCAGACGCTCTCACTGTTATCATATTGCGTTTTTTTAATTTTAATTCGTATTATTGTTATTTTAAGTTTCGAATTTCGTTTAACGTATATTTATTTTTCATATTATGATTATATCAGGAACAAAACTGTCTATTACTTATCTTAATTAATAAATAAATAACAACTTAATAGCTAGAATAGTTTAAATACAAAATAAAAAGTGTAGGGTTGTGGGTAAGTACGTAGGTATTACTATAATATTTTATTATAGTTTACAAAGCTAAAAGTAGCGTAGAATGAACGTTCACCTATTTATTGTATATCTATTGTAGCAAATCTTGAATGGGCGACTCAAGATTTGCTGTCCTTGTCTTTTGTATGGAATTGGGTGAAAGAGAAAGCGCTATATAAGTTCGTTTAAATGAACAAGTTTAGCTACCAATGTAAAATACGAGGTAACTTTGTGCCACAAACTTAAAATGTGTGTGAGTGTGGACGCAACATCGATAACGAAGTACATCATATATTATTATACATCGAGAATTTTAAAATTGTCAATGTACCTATGATTCTTTAAAAAGTGACAACTATATTGGTATATTTTTAATATTTCTTTAAGTAATTTTCACTTAAGTTGCACTGACCTTTTGGTCAACCCTTTACTTAAGTCTTTTGTTCTGCATTATTTATTAAAATATGATTTAACCAATAAATTAAGTCCATTAAGTCGACCAAACCTGTTGACACGAAATAACTCATTATTTCCGCCTAGACTTCATGACTAGGAATGTCACAGAAATGTAACTTACACTAAGGTATACATTGAACAACTATTTTTTTTTTATTTTTACTAAAGAATTGTAATTCTTACTAAGTAAAATTTTATGTGCTGCCCCACATTGGTCAACGAATGCTGGTTAATTTTAAGCGTAACCTTATACTCTAGAACATTCTAATTTAAGCAAATCTAATGTTGGCAAACAAATATGACTTCCGTTCAAAAATTTCCACACAAATAATGTCAAATATCATAGAATATGCTATGTTGAACTGATTTTGCTTTAACACCGTCATGCTTTAAAATCAAGATCTGCACTAACGCAGACGAGGCCTTTGTCCGAAGTTTAAAAACTTTTTTTGGGTACTCCCACGTACAGTCGGGGTAAGAAAAGGTTCGTCACTTTAAAGTCGACATTTTCTTGCATCAGGACAATTATTATTATTGTCAGTCATACCAAAATTTCACTTCAAACGTCTGTCAGTTGCCTGCTTAGGTGCTTTAGTTTCAAAAGGTGCTAAGAGTCTAAGATTTTGACAAAGGAAAGAATTTGAAAACTGACGAAGGTTTTCCTATCCCGACTTTACATCCCTCAGTTACTTTAGTATGAGGCAATTTCCTCATTATTTTGTGCTATCTTATTTGATACAGTTGTAAGCAATCTATTTTTGATGAACAAAAAGTACTTCGAGGACTGTCTCTCGTTTGCGCAGGCCCAAATTAGTCTACCGGTTGGAGAATATTTAGTTTAGATTTACAGGATGTCGTTGAAAGTGCATAAATAATGGATATTCATGCTTGTAATGGATAACTTTTCTATTTTATACATTCAAAGACATCCGTAAAATCGAAACTTGTGTATTTTTTTCTATGTGGTAAGTATTTGTCGATACGAAACTACCAAAAACGCTGCGAAACTACCTCATAAAGGTGCATTTAGAATCGACGCGCTAACTTCTGCTTATCTTTCTTCCATAAATGTGGGTACAAGTTGTGATCTCACTTAATTCTTTCATTGCTAGAGAGAGAACTTACGACAGTTCAGTGGCTGGCTCGGTGGCTCGTAAGTATATTCAAAGAAATTAACATGAACCAGATTACATAAATTCTTAGCAAACTCAACACAATTTCACTTCACGCGCTCCTCCTCAAATCACATCAAATCTCTACGTTAAAATGAACACGTATATTTAATTTTATTGGACGAAATAAAATTGGCACCGAGACCTTTAGTTGGAGACTGATAGTTATTTTAATGGGCGTCTCTTCATTTTCATAGTTGGATATAATGGTGACAAAAAAAAGCTAGATATTTTCAATTTCTAAAACGTCAGCGCCTACTGGATACCATAGAAATAAAATAGATTTAATTCTGAACTGGTGAATTGATATTTTTTTTAGAATCGTAATTTAATTATACTTCTTCAAAAAAAATCATATTTTTTTTATTGTGATAAGTTAGTTAATATACTTAAATCGTCATTACATTAAATTACTTTTAAGACTGTTTTATAACAGACTTGAATTCATCTTTTATTTTTATGGTATCAGATCAGACGAAGTAAAAGGTGGCGATTTTCAACGACAGATTATAAGATGAATAGGAAAATATCCTTTCAGATTAACTATAATTTTTAAACCATCAAAATCTAGAATCTTATTTATTTCTTTACATGTGTATTATACTTATGCTCCTTCTTTTTGTATTTTAATATTATATAGCATTAGAAAAATAATAATTTTTAAGATGCAAGCAGCTGTATGTTTTAACCACATCACTTATTTTAACCAAATGTTTAGGAAAAATATTAAGAAAATATATTTGTTATTGAACATAATAATATAGTTAAAAAAAAAAATTTGTTATTTATATTTTTTTATCTATAATATTGTTTCATCGTTAAAATTTCTTTAGTAGATTTTAAACCCAGTGAAATATAATAATATATATAAAGAAAAATTAGTCATTTTTTTAAAAAATAGCTTATCTGAAAGGTAACAACGTCTTAAACACTAAAACAACAGGGTAAATGATTTTATCTTAAGGGCAAGAAGATTTTTAACACCTTTTAATATATAATTTAATTATGGTCCAAACATGATAATATTGATAAAAGGTTAGAAAAATCTGGAAGAACAACAACACTTAAAGGTAGGGGGATATTTAAGACGAACAAGGCAAACCTTGGAACCTCCACTAAATGGATTTTGATACAATTAAATTAGTATAGTAATTATTAGTACATATTAAAAACTTAGTTGCGATGATCAGAGTTCCTGAGTTCGTTATAAACTTTGTTAATGAATATTAATTAATTATTGCTTATAACAGAAAATAGACCTGCTGACTTAGTTTGTGTTATAGACGATGACGGTAACCATTTACCATCAATTGGACATACACTTTTTGAAGTTAACTAGGTATAGAAAATATATTATAAATTTCTTAAATGAAATTAAAGGTCTTCTACTATATAAGTTTTTTTTAGGAAATCTTTAATCGGCCTTAGAGCGTTACTGGCAATAAAAAATACTATACACAATACTAAAAAATGACTTATGGAGATGAAAGACAATTTTTTTTTAATGTTAAGGTCGACAGACAGGCTGACGGTCCACTTGATGGTCCAATTAATGTAAGGTTCAAAGTATGCCTCACTCATTAGATATCTTTTGTACATTACTAAAAGTTTTTATCACACACGAGACGATGCGAAATAACTATCAGTCTCAATGGATCTGTGTGCAAGATGATTTTTCAAATCAATCAATCGACCCATCAAAGTCCCTGTACACGACGATTTTGGCACAGTTAGGTTAAATTCGAATCTATTAAGAGCACCTTTCACATTCGAATCCAAATCAACGAACAACCCTGACACATTAATATTATTTTCGTATGCACCGATCGGATTATTTAAACCTATTGAATTCAAAATAACTATAATTGAGCATTGGACAATTTTTAATTTAAGTTTTGTGAACTTTAAAAAGTGCTTAACAATAGTAACTTTGGAAAGACTATTGACTAAATATAACTTATAAACGATTTTTGGATACACTAAAAATGTTACAAACTTTGTGCTTAGACTCACTTGAGAACTTGTCTCAATCTTTGAGATTATAGAGATGATTCTATTTAAAAAGTAATTGTAGTACGAAAACCGGGGATTTATTTTAAAATTCACAAATTTTTGGTGGTCTATTCTCAATTTGGCCAAGTGTAATGCAACAAATCGGGGGTGCATTCTCAACTCTCCGTGACGTCGAAAGACTAAAATCAATTTCCCATTACAACGCGCGCGCACTTTGGACGTTCCGTATCGAAACCGGGGGAGTATTATGTCGCCGAAATATCGTAAAAGTGTTAAGAGCTTTTGAAAATGGCGTCTATGTTGTGTTGGGGAGTCTTTGAACGGAAGCCACGTGTGTGTGTGGCGTGTGGGGCAGAGCGGGGGTGCGTCGCGCTAGGCGGCGGGGGGGCGAGGCGCGGCCTCTGCGGGTCACCGCGGACCGCGTCCACGGCGGCCTGGCTTAGCGCGCCGATTGAACCCACTATATTAATTATTACAATGTTAACATTAATTATTATATTATTATTAAATTTATTTTTATTAATATCATATAATACTATATACCGGCAAATTTCTTGGGCACACAATACAAACTGTACAAAAGCCAAATCTCTGGTAGTGGGGTGAGGGGACCGAGGAGGGCTTGGCTCCGATCGGTTCAGCAGTCGAATTACGCCAACAACGATTGGCTCCAATTGGTTTATCAGTCAAATTACGCTAACAACGATTGGCTCCAATTGGTTTATCAGTCAAATTGCGCCAACAACGACTGGCTCCAATTGGTTTATCAGTCAAATTGCGCCAACAACGATTGGCTCCAATTGGTTTATCAGTCAAATTGCGCCAACGACTGGCGCCAATTGGTTTATCAGTCAAATTTCGCCAACAACAATTGAATTTTGGTGTATCAGTCAAATTGCGCCAACAACGATAGGTTCCGATTGGTATACCTGCGCAAACCATTTCCCCAATTTGTGCCAAAAAGTTGCCGGAATTTATACTATTCATTAGAGAAAACAACCGTTGAGTAACAGCGAATGAGCTTTTGTGTTTCGGTGAGCAAGGGATGCTGGAACCTATTCCCAAATCGCATTCTTATCCATTATCCTATCAATACTGACAGCGCACTTGCAGGTTATGTATTTTGCTTGGTGTTGCTTGCGTTAATGGATGAGTTTTGCAACTAGACATCCCATAATATGGCGCAAGTAGTGGGTATGTGCCGTTGTTCTTTGCACCCACACAATCCCTTAACATTTACCCAATTTTTCTTGACACATTTTAAGTGTGACAGCGCTCTCAATATAGCTGAAAATCAACATCAAGAGACTTGCTTGTATGGGATGAGTAGCACTCTAAATACTAGAGATGAATACTTATTGATAACCGGGTATGGATGGTAAATACTCACCGGTAGGGTACGCGTTGACCCGCGCTATCCGCCGAGGGGACAGTAGGAACCGAGGGGGGGCTAGAGGGAGTAGCGGGGGAGCGGTCAGAGCGCGCGGGGGCCGAAGTGCTGGCCTGAATAGGCGTGGCTTGGGGCGAAGACGACCCAGAGGAAGACGGCTTGTCCTGTAATAGTAGAGCTTTAGTTGTGAAAACCCAATAGACAACCGAGTTAAATATTATATTAATATACTAAACACACAATTGCATGGCGCCCAAAGTAAGCACCATTGTCTTCCACCCTCTTATAGAAGATCACCGTGAAATAAAAGCATGTGTGCTGTTGTGTTTCGGTGATTGATTAAGGGATACCAGAGTCCATTTCCCTATAAATAACTCTAATAAGGCTGCATAGTACTTTTAACACCTATGTAGTTGCTTTTATTATAGGTGATGGTAGTAGCTACCACCTACCATCAAGTGGACTGACATAAAAAATAAAAATAAATGTCCCACAAGAGAAAAAATATTCACAAGCGCAGGCCCATCCGGGATATGAATCTCTATGTGCCTTTTTTTTTTTTTTTTTTTTTTATCTTGATTCCCTCCAGCACTATGCTGAAGCCTATTTTTACTATTTCTTCCATACCAGTTCTCGCTTGCTTACCTCTCGCACTTTGTGCCTTTACTGCAATCGAGTTTGCGTATCACTCTGCTAAAACTTCTTTTACGCATAGAGGTTTAGGTATACCTTATCCTGATCCGCGGGAGAAGTGATCATCAGAGGTGGAGGTCCATCATCACCACTACCCACCACACCTCCCCTGGCAATCTGGTGTGTCAGCAGAGCAGCCATCTTGCGTTGCAAGGCCTGTAATTTTTTTTTAATAAATATATTATAATATAAAATTATATTATTACTGGTTAAGATATCTCTAACAAATTATTATTTTTAATTTCAAAATACATAACCTCTTGTAGGTTGAGAAAATATTGATTTCTTTTATCGATTGGCTTAATATAAAATCAATTTAATGGTACCAATTACAGTTGTGACAATGAACAAAAACAATATTAAAAACTAAAATAAATTTCACAGTAACACGACCACGAAAAGTAAATCACTAATGATTAACTAATGTTTAATGTGTGCGAGTGTGTACATATGTAAAACTAAATAGTATCTAATCTATGTAGGGAATGTACCCATAATACGTGACCCATTTGTTACCCCCCTCCCCCTTCGGTGATTACCCGTAGTATATGCCAAGAGAGTGTTTGGTTTTACCCCATTGCCCCTGTGATAGTTCCCTTATCTAACAAACCTTCAGTTCAGCAGTCAGTGCGAACGGCGGTGCTGTTAGGGAATCCACTGGCGGTGGAGCTTTCTTTAATGTCTCCAGATCAAGTAAGATGTTACTACGGCAAACGGGACAAGTTTCCTGAAAATGATTTTTTTTATATGATAATTATAGGGCCGAACATTGTATAGTTTAAGAATCTTAGAGATATAAGAGTAAAATAATTGCCAGCCCTCTTTATATCCGATCTCAACTGCCAGCTTCTTAAGAACAATTGCCTCATCAAACACAATCCGGCTCGAAGGACCAGTGTCCCGGGACTGGAAGGTCGAAGATCGCTGTTCGCCGAGTGAGTACCTCCGGATTCCTTTCTCTTTTACCCTTTAAATTCGCTAACATCTTTCTGGTCCAATCGAGCCGGATGGTCCCAGCTACCATCCTTCGTCATTTAATTAATTCTAACGGAATCGGACTATTCGCTCAGATGTCCTATAGGACGTAACTGACCTTCCGCCTTATAAGAGTTGCCTTACATAAAAATATATATAGGTATTTCTATTAACAATTTCGTTATAATCGCTGTTAAAAATCGCCGTTAAATTGTAAAATTAATTTCATATATACTTAGTTTTATATTCATATTTAGTACTTACTTACGCCGTATTCGCATTAAAATCAGTTAAAAATATTGTTCATTTAAATTCGCAGGTCTATTGTATAATAAAATTAAAATATAATAAAATAAAAGTATAGTGGGTACCTAATTCATCTTCTATTAATTGAACCGCATTCATACATTGAACATTCACATACATACCGCAGTTGTTTGCAAACGAATGAGTTACCCACATGCTTAAAATATTGTAACAAGCTGTATTGGTATTTCGTGGTTATTCTATTGTTTAACCAAACATAGTTAATATTGTAAATAATTATAGTTTTATTAGATAAGTTATCTGATTTAGTTAATAAGTATGTCTCAGCAAGGGGGTGCGTTGGACGATGGTGGGAGTAATACAAGGGCCAAACGCGAAGTAAAAAGATTAGAAGCAAAACGAAATGCCCTATTTGAACGGGTGCAAACTATCTATCAATACGCAAAAAAGGCTCATCAAGATGATGAAGCAAAAGATAAATTTCTCAGATCGATAGCTACTATTGATGAAACCCGCTCGAATTTTCAAAATATTTTAGACGAATGGGTCGATAAACAACTCACCATCGATCCGACCGCAGCTCCTAATTATCAATCTTTGAATTCAATGGACGAACTTATTTGTCATATTAAAAGTGTGCAATCTGAACTGTCAATCCAAAAACCAATGGTGGAAACCGCATCAAAAAGGGTCGTCACTTTGCCTCCGATAGAAATAATGTCATTCGATGGAGACATACGAAACTGGTCATTATTTTATTCTAGTTTCAAGTCTATAGTTCACGACAACCCATCGCTGACAGATTCAGAAAAGCTTTATTATCTTCTTGGTAAGCTCTCCTCTAAGGCCCAAGCAGTTTTCGCAGGTATTACGCCATCCGCTGATAATTATAAAATTATAATAGATTCGTTAATCGATAGATATCAAGATACGCGCACGCTCGCATCTACATACCTAGATCAAATATTAAACTTTAAATCTCAAGGTCCAGCTTCTTCGCTAAAGTTCCAATTATTTATTGATAATTTTATAACCGCTGCAAACGCTCTTCGAAATCTTAAACTTGATAATTTGGAAGATTTTATTCTGTTACATATTGGATTAAAGAAGTTAGACGATGAGACCATTCGCGCATTTGAAGCGCATTCGCGTGATGTAAAAATGCCAGCCTTTCAGAATCTCATTGACTTCATTAAAAGTCAGAGTAAAATTTATAAAAGCGCTCAATCTAGTAATGATAATAATATTTATAATAGATCGAAGAAACCGAGTGGTCGCATCGCTCCCCACCCGAACGCTTATGTCGCTAGTACATCGCCGTGCAAAACGTCTCGCAAATGCCTCTGTGATAACGCTTATCATATGCATCTATTTAAGTGCAGTTCGTTTCATAACTTATCACCCGCTAATCGATTCAATTGTATAAAGGATAGAAACGGGTGTATTAATTGTCTCAGCCTAGAACATAAGACGCAATTATGTAATTCAAAAGCAAGGTGTCGTATATGTAATAGTAAACATCATAGTTTGTTGCATTTTGATAAACAAATTAAATATAATCGGGAGGCGCGTGAGTCGCAAGATGCACAAACATCCGTCCCTGTCACGCACGCAGAGACACCGCTATGCACCATATCGCTTGCGTCCTCACGTTCACTTCAAACGAAACACGACTTTAATTGTATGAACAATAGCACCGTTTTGCTTTCAACTGCACAAGTTATAGTTTTTGATATTAAAGGAAAGCAACACATAGTACGCTGTTTGTTGGATAGTGCATCTCAAACAAATTTTATTACTAGCGCATGTAGTAAACGTTTAGGTTTAGTTAGCAATAAGAATATTCATTTAGTAGTTAAGGGCATTGGAGGCGCTGAAAAGAAAAGCACCGGTTCAGTAAATTTTCGCTTTTATTCTCGATTTAATTTAAATATATTTTTCGACGTGTCGTCGTTAGTCGTCGATCGCATAACGGACAACTTGCCATCCGCTCCAGTCGACTTGTCCGGTCTTTCGCATGTACATAATTTACCGTTAGCAGATAGTGAATTTTATACGTCTAGTCCTATAGACATACTATTAGGCGCTTCGATATTTCCGCATTTATTATTGCCTAATATGATACATAGTAACAATATTTATATACCGCCCGCTGTACAAACTATTTTAGGCTATGTTATCATGGGAGATGTGCCCGCACTCCCGCGCGCTCGCAATAATAATACTATCGCCTGCTGCTCAGTAGTAGTAGACGATACTGTAAACGAGCTTCTTAAACGCTTTTGGGAGCTTGAAGAAGTCTCCGCCACGCTCGCCCACACTCAAGAAGACGATGAGTGTGAGAACCACTTTCGCACCACCACTGTTCGGGATGACACTGGTAGGTATACTGTGGCGTTACCGTTTCGTAAAGATGTCTGTTCTTTAGGAGACTCCTATAACGTCGCGCACAGACGTTTCCTGTGTTTAGAACGTAAGCTAGAAGCGTCGCCCAATATGCGTGTAGCTTATAACGCTGTTATCCGCGAGTATGTCGACCAGGGCTACTTGTCCCCGGTCACATTTACTGAAGCCGTAGATACCACTTACCATATCCCGCATCACGGCGTCGTCCGCGAGGATAAGTCCTCAACAAAACTCCGCGTTGTTCTCGACGCAAGCTGTAAGACCAGTACGGGTCTTTCGCTAAATGACATACTACATACAGGCCCCAATTTACAGGCTGATCTTTTTAATATAATTTTAAACTTTAGATTATTCGCTACCGCTGTATCTGCCGATTGCCGGCAGATGTTTCATCAAATCGGCATGCGTAAAGAAGACCGCAGATTTCAACGCATATTGTATAGATTTAATCCGCAAGAACCGATTCGTGTCTACGAATTTAATCGCGTTTGTTTCGGACTACGGTCAAGTCCCTATCACGCCCTCCGCGTTGTACAACAGCTTATCACAGATGAGGGACTTAAGTATCCAGCTGCTGCTACAGTCGCTTCTGCAATTTATATGGACGACATTGTATTTAGCATCATGGACGAGAACCACGCTATAGTCACTTGCAAAGAGTTGATTGCGCTGTTTAAATCTGGACAACTCGAGCTAGTGAAGTGGACCAGCAACTCGCCAAAGGTCCTATCCGCCATTCCCGTATCTCATCGCGCTGCTCCCGACATCGAATTCGATAAAACCATACAGCAAAAGATCTTGGGATTACGATGGGATATATCTAGGGATTACTTCTACTTTCAAGTTTCTATCTCTAAAGAAACTTGTACTAAGCGTCTAATGCTTTCTACAGTAGCACGCCTATGGGACATGATGGGCTTTGTGGCTCCCACCATTTTGTATGCTAAACTTCTTATCAAAGAACTTTGGCTGCTAAAGTGTGACTGGGATGACACTCCCCCATCACATATACTCGAGAGCTGGAACAAGCTGTGCTGCGAACTCCCGAAGCTTAATTCCATTCGCATACCGCGTCACCTGGGTGTAGTGCGAGGTAGTATTGTCAACCTTCTAGGTTTCGCTGACGCCAGTGAGCGTGCCTACGGAGGCGTCGTCTACTTACAAGTTAGTAACGAGAGCAGTAGCCTAGTCAGATTGGTGTGCGCCAAGTCAAAGGTTTCGCCAGTGAAGCCTCTTTCTATAGCGAGACTGGAGTTATGTGCTACCGTGCTACTCTCTAAATTGCTTCGTCTAGTATACGACAACTATTCTGTTCGCTGTAAAATTCATAAGACTTACGCCTTCACTGACTCCAAAATAGCGCTTTGCTGGATTCGCGGCTCGCCAACTCGTTGGCAAACATTTGTCGCAAATCGCGTTGTCAAAATAACTGACAACATACCCGCCAACTGTTTCCATCACGTGGCAGGTGTTGATAATCCCGCTGACTGTTTATCGCGAGGCTTAACCCCAAATAAACTAGTCGATCATCCACTTTGGTTCCATGGACCACCATGGGCATCACTTGGTCCCGCAGAATGGCCTATCGAGGAATTCGATCACAACTCGTATAGTGACGTGCCAGAACAGAAGGTTTTCGCGCACCCCGTGTGCGCGCCTGCAAAGCATTGCGCTCTATACGAGCTTGCGCTCCGCACCTCCTCATGGAGTAAGCTTTTACGCACCACTGCCTACATATGTAAATTCGGAAAGTTATTGCCACGCCGCAGCACTACTGCAGTGACTGCTATTGACCTTCAATTCGCTGAAATCAAAATACTACGCGCCCTACAAAGCCAGTACTTTGCAGAGGAATATAAAAATATTAAAAATAATAGATCGTGTTCGCCGGCCTTCAACCGTTTGAGGCCTTTCATTGACAACGGTCTGATTCGTGTAGGCGGTCGCCTTGTCAACTCCGCGCTGGACTTTTCGCACATGCATCCAGTCATCTTACCGCGCAGTGATCATGTGGTGAACATGATCATTGACTACTATCACGTAAAGTATCTACATGCCGGGCCGGAACTATTAATCTCGCTCCTTCGTCAAAAGTTCTGGATTCTATCCGCACGCCGCATTGTGAGACAAAGGGTCCACATGTGTAATACCTGTTTCCGACGAAAACCGCGTCCTACTTACCCGCTGATGGCTGACTTACCTGACTGCCGCACACGTCAGGTCGCCAAAGCGTTTACGCACACGGGCTGTGACTATGCCGGTCCCGTGCCTTACACTCCTGTGCGCCGCCGCGGTATTCGCAGTGAAAAGGCCTATCTATGCATATTCACATGCCTTACGACTCGCGCTGTGCACATTGAAGTCGCCACAGATCTCAGCACCGCAAGTTTTATCGCTGCGCTCAAGCGCTTTCTGTCTCGTCGAAGACCAGTGCAATACTTGCATTCGGACAACGCAACCAACTTTAAAGGAGCCGCTTCGTATCTCCGCGATTTATATAAATTTCTCAAGGGTGAGTATTATCCGAAGCTTGAACAGGAGTGCGCTGAGAGTCGAATAACATGGAGATTCATCTGTCCCAACTCTCCTCATTTTGGAGGCGCTTGGGAGAGCATGGTCAAGAGTGTAAAATCATTTCTCCGCGTATTGGGGCAGCAGCTTCTCTCGTATGAGGAACTCTGCACTGTTCTCGCGCAGATTGAGTGCTTACTGAACTCGCGCCCTCTAACCGTATTAAGCTCTGATCCCGCTGAGCCTTCAGCTCTGACTCCGAGTCATTTTTTACACACTTCTCCGCTAAATTCATTACCTGCGCCTGAAGTCGAGTCCGATCAAGTCGGCTTGCTTCACAGACATTCACTGCTGGACAAACTGGTCCAGTCGTTTTGGAAGCGCTGGAGGATGGAGTATCTGCACAGCTTACAGGTTAGGCAAAAGTGGAATACACCTACTGCGCCTATCACACCGGGAACGGTAGTGATAGTCATAAGTGACAATGTGCCGCCCTTAGCCTGGCCATTAGCTATTGTAGACAAAGTTCATCCCTCCAAAGACGGGATCGTACGCGCTGCAACTGTAAGGACTGCCAGGGGAGCTTACCTCCGTCCTGTCGTTAAGCTATGTCCTCTTCCCGTTCAATAGTTGTAAGTTTTAGTTTGTAAGGTTATCTATTTTGTAAGTTAGATTATAAGTTAGACTATAAGTTAGATTATAAGCTAGAGATATATTTTCTTTTTCGCAACTTGCAATTTGTGTATTTCTTATTGCAAGAATCGCATTATTAATTTCGCAGTTAAGTTAATGTAACGTTTGTGTAGGTCGCTGTGTCTCGCTGATTTCCGCGCTAGCGGATATATCATTAATTTATTAAAGGCAACCCTTTAAGGCCGGGAGGATGGTTCCGCGCGTTATCTATACCCCGCCCCTTCTCCCTTTCCTACCCCCCGGCACTCGCAGAAAAACGCGATTTACCTACACATTCGACACAGTCCACTATAAGTCGCAAAAGTGCACGCGGTTCGCTGATCAATTGGACATTGCAAAAGCTATATCCAGAAGTCGCGAGTGAAGTGTAGGTGTCCCGGGACTGGAAGGTCGAAGATCGCTGTTCGCCGAGTGAGTACCTCCGGATTCCTTTCTCTTTTACCCTTTAAATTCGCTAACATCTTTCTGGTCCAATCGAGCCGGATGGTCCCAGCTACCATCCTTCTTGTCATTTAATTAATTCTAACGGAATCGGACTATTCGCTCAGATGTCCTATAGGACGTAACTGACCTTCCGCCTTATAAGAGTTGCCTTACATAAAAATATATATAGGTATTTCTATTAACAATTTCGTTATAATCGCTGTTAAAAATCGCCGTTAAATTGTAAAATTAATTTCATATATACTTAGTTTTATATTCATATTTAGTACTTACTTACGCCGTATTCGCATTAAAATCAGTTAAAAATATTGTTCATTTAAATTCGCAGGTCTATTATACAATAAAATTAAAATATAATAAAATAAAAGTATAGTGGGTACCTAATTCATCTTCTATTAATTGAACCGCATTCATACATCGAACATTCACATACTTACATACCGCAGTTGTTTGCAAACGAATGAGTTACCCACATGCTTAAAATATTGTAACAAGCTGTATTGGTATTTCTTGGTTATTCTATTGTTTAACCAAACATACTTAATATTGTAAATAATTATAGTTTTGTTAGATAAGTTACCTGATTTAGTTAATAAATATGTCTCAGCAAGGGGGTGCGTTGGACGATGGTGGGAGCAATACAAGGGCCAAACGCGAAGTAAAAAGATTAGAAGCAAAACGAAATGCCCTATTTGAACGGGTGCAAACTATCTATCAATACGCAAAAAAGGCTCATCAAGATGATGAAGCAAAAGATAAATTTCTTAGATCGATAGCTACTATTGATGAAACCCGCTCGAATTTTCAAAATATTTTAGACGAATGGGTCGATAAACAACTCACCATCGATCCGACCGCAGCTCCTAATTATCAATCTTTGAATTCAATGGACGAACTTATTTGTCATATTAAAAGTGTGCAATCTGAACTGTCAATCCAAAAACCAATGGTGGAAACCGCATCAAAAAGGGTCGTCACTTTGCCTCCGATAGAAATAATGTCATTCGATGGAGACATACGAAACTGGTCATTATTTTATTCTAGTTTCAAGTCTATAGTTCACGACAACCCATCGCTGACAGATTCAGAAAAGCTTTATTATCTTCTTGGTAAGCTCTCCTCTAAGGCCCAAGCAGTTTTCGCAGGCATTACGCCATCCGCTGATAATTATAAAATTATAATGGATTCGTTAATCGATAGATATCAAGATACGCGCACGCTCGCATCTACATACCTAGATCAAATATTAAACTTTAAATCTCAAGGTCCAGCTTCTTCGCTAAAGTTCCAATTATTTATTGATAATTTTATAACCGCTGCAAACGCTCTTCGAAATCTTAAACTTGATAATTTGGAAGATTTTATTCTGTTACATATTGGATTAAAGAAGTTAGACGATGAGACCATTCGCGCATTTGAAGCGCATTCGCGTGATGTAAAAATGCCAGCCTTTCAGAATCTCATTGACTTCATTAAAAGTCAGAGTAAAATTTATAAAAGCGCTCAATCTAGTAATGATAATAATATTTATAATAGATCAAAGAAACCGAGTGGTCGCATCGCTCCCCACCCGAACGCTTATGTCGCTAGTACATCGCCGTGCAAAACGTCTCGCAAATGCCTCTGTGATAACGCTTATCATATGCATCTATTTAAGTGCAGTTCGTTTCATAACTTATCACCCGCTGATCGATTCAATTGTATAAAGGATAGAAACGGGTGTATTAATTGTCTCAGCTTAGAACATAAGACGCAATTATGTAATTCAAAAGCAAGGTGTCGTATATGTAATAGTAAACATCATAGTTTGTTGCATTTTGATAAACAAATTAAATATAATCGGGAGGCGCGTGAGTCGCAAGATGCACAAACATCCGTCCCTGTCACGCACGCAGAGACACCGCTATGCACCATATCGCTTGCGTCCTCACGTTCACTTCAAACGAAACACGACTTTAATTATATGAGCAATAGCACCGTTTTGCTTTCAACTGCACAAGTTATAGTTTTTGATATTAAAGGAAAGCAACACATTGTACGCTGTTTGTTGGATAGCGCATCTCAAACAAATTTTATTACTAGCGCATGTAGTAAACGTTTAGGTTTAGTTAGCAATAAGAATATTCATTTAGTAGTTAAGGGCATTGGAGGCGCTGAAAAGAAAAGCACCGGTTCAGTAAATTTTCGCTTTTATTCTCGATTTAATTTAAATATATTTTTCGACGTGTCGTCGTTAGTCGTCGATCGCATAACGGACAACTTGCCATCCGCTCCAGTCGACTTGTCCGGTCTTTCGCATGTACATAATTTACCGTTAGCAGATAGTGAATTTTATACGCCTAGTCCTATAGATATACTATTAGGCGCTTCGATATTTCCGCATTTATTATTGCCTAATATGATACATAGTAACAATATTAATATACCGCCCGCTGTACAAACTATTTTAGGCTATGTTATCATGGGAGATGTGCCCGCACTCCCGCGCGCTCGCAATAATAATACTATCGCCTGCTGCTCAGTAGTAGCAGACGATACTGTAAACGATCTTCTTAAACGCTTTTGGGAGCTTGAAGAAGTCTCCGCCACGCTCGCCCACACACAAGAAGACGATGAGTGTGAGAACCACTTTCGCACCACCACTGTTCGGGATGACAGTGGTAGGTATACTGTGGCGTTACCGTTTCGTAAAGATGTCTGTTCTTTAGGAGACTCCTATAACGTCGCGCACAGACGTTTCCTGTGTTTAGAACGTAAGCTAGAAGCGTCGCCCAATATGCGTGTAGCTTATAACGCTGTTATCCGCGAGTATGTCGACCAGGGCTACTTGTCTCCGGTCACACTTACTGAAGCCGTAGATACCACTTACCATATCCCGCATCACGGCGTCGTCCGCGAGGATAAGTCCTCAACAAAACTCCGCGTTGTTCTCGACGCAAGCTGTAAGACCAGTACGGGTCTTTCGCTAAATGACATCCTACATACAGGCCCCAATTTACAGGGTGATCTTTTTAATATAATTTTAAACTTTAGATTATTCGCTACCGCTGTATCCGCCGATTGCCGGCAGATGTTTCTTCAAATCGGCATGCGTAAAGAAGACCGCAGATTTCAACGCATATTGTATAGATTTAATCCGCAAGAACCGATTCGTGTCTACGAATTTAATCGCGTTTGTTTCGGACTACGGTCAAGTCCCTATCACGCCCTCCGCGTTGTACAACAGCTTATCACAGATGAGGGACTTAAGTATCCAGCTGCTGCTACAGTCGCTTCTGCAATTTATATGGACGACATTGTATTTAGCATCATGGACGAGAACCACGCTATAGTCACTTGCAAAGAGTTGATTGCGCTGTTTAAATCTGGACAACTCGAGCTAGTAAAGTGGACCAGCAACTCGCCAAAGGTCCTATCCGCCATTCCCGCATCTCATCGCGCTGCTCCCGACATCGAATTCGATAAAACCACACAGCAAAAGATCTTGGGATTACGATGGGATATATCTAGGGATTACTTCTACTTTCAAGTTTCTATCTCTAAAGAAACTTGTACTAAGCGTCTAATGCTTTCTACAGTAGCACGCCTATGGGACATGATGGGCTTTGTGGCTCCCACCATTTTGTATGCTAAACTTCTTATCAAAGAACTTTGGCTGCTAAAGTGTGACTGGGATGACACTCCCCCATCGCATATAGTCGAAAGCTGGAACAAGCTGTGCTGCGAACTCCCGAAGCTTAATTCCATTCGCATACCGCGTCACTTGGGCGTAGTGCGAGGTAGTATTGTCAACCTTCTAGGTTTCGCTGATGCCAGTGAGCGTGCCTACGGAGGCGTCGTCTACTTACACGTTAGTAACGAGAGCAGTAGCCTAGTCAGATTGGTGTGCGCCAAGTCAAAGGTTTCGCCAGTGAAGCCTCTTTCTATAGCGAGACTGGAGTTATGTGCTACCGTGCTACTCTCTAAATTGCTTCGTCTAGTATACGACAACTATTCTGTTCGCTGTAAAATTCATAAGACTTACGCCTTCACTGACTCCAAAATAGCGCTTTGCTGGATTCGCGGCTCGCCAACTCGTTGGCAAACATTTGTCGCAAATCGCGTTGTCAAAATAACTGACAACATACCCGCCAACTGTTTCCATCACGTGGCAGGTGTTGATAATCCCGCTGACTGTTTATCGCGAGGCTTAACCCCAAATAAACTAGTCGATCATCCACTTTGGTTCCATGGACCACCATGGGCATCACTTAGTCCCGCAGAATGGCCTATCGAGGAATTCGATCACAACTCGTATAGTGACGTGCCAGAACAGAAGGTTTTCGCGCACCCCGTGTGCGCGCCTGCAAAGCATTGCGCTTTATACGAGCTTGCGCTCCGCACCTCCTCATGGAGTAAGCTTTTACGCACCACTGCCTACATATGTAAATTCGGAAAGTTATTGCCACGCCGCAGCACTACTGCAGTGACTGCTGTTGACCTTCAATTCGCTGAAATCAAAATACTACGCGCCCTACAAAGCCAGTACTTTGCAGAGGAATATAAAAATATTAAAAATAATAGATCGTGTTCGCCGACCTTCAACCGTTTGAGGCCTTTCATTGACAACGGTCTGATTCGTGTAGGCGGTCGCCTTGTCAACTCCGCGCTGGACTTTTCGCACATGCATCCAGTCATCTTACCGCGCAGTGATCATGTGGTGAACATGATCATTGACTACTATCACGTAAAGTATCTACATGCCGGGCCGGAACTATTAATCTCGCTCCTTCGTCAAAAGTTCTGGATTCTATCCGCACGCCGCATTGTGAGACAAAGAGTCCACATGTGTAATACCTGTTTCCGACGAAAACCGCGTCCTACTTACCCGCTGATGGCTGACTTACCTGACTGCCGCACACGTCAGGTCGCCAAAGCGTTTACGCACACGGGCTGTGACTATGCCGGTCCCGTGCCTTACACTCCTGTGCGCCGCCGCGGTATTCGCAGTGAAAAGGCATATCTATGTATATTCACATGCCTTACGACTCGCGCTGTGCACATTGAAGTCGCCACAGATCTCAGCACCGCAAGTTTTATCGCTGCGCTCAAGCGCTTTCTGTCTCGTCGAGGACCAGTGCAATACTTGCATTCGGACAACGCAACCAACTTTAAAGGAGCCGCTTCGTATCTCCGCGATTTATATAAATTTCTCAAGGATGAGTATTATCCGAAGCTTGAACAGGAGTGCGCTGAGAGTCGAATAACATGGAGATTCATCTGTCCCAACTCTCCTCATTTTGGAGGCGCTTGGGAGAGCATGGTCAAGAGTGTAAAATCATTTCTCCGCGTATTGGGGCAGCAGCTTCTCTCGTATGAGGAACTCTGCACTGTTCTCGCGCAGATTGAGTGCTTACTGAACTCGCGCCCTCTAACCGTATTAAGCTCTGATCCCGCTGAGCCTTCAGCTCTGACTCCGAGTCATTTTCTACACACTTCTCCGCTAAATTCATTACCTGCGCCTGAAGTCGAATCCGATCAAGTCGGCTTGCTTCACAGACATTCACTGCTGGACAAACTGGTCCAGTCGTTCTGGAAGCGCTGGAGGATGGAGTATCTGCACAGCTTACAGGTTAGGCAAAAGTGGAATACACCTACCGCGCCTATCACACCGGGAACGGTAGTGATAGTCATAAGTGACAATGTGCCGCCCTTAGCCTGGCCATTAGCTATTGTAGACAAAGTTCATCCCTCCAAAGACGGGATCGTACGCGCTGCAACTGTAAGGACCGCCAGGGGAGCTTACCTCCGTCCTGTCGTTAAGCTATGTCCTCTTCCCGTTCAATAGTTGTAAGTTTTAGTTTGTAAGGTGATCTATTTTATAAGTTAGACTATAAGTTAGATTATAAGCTAGAGATATATATTCTTTTTCGCAACTTGCAATTTGTGTATTTCTCATTGCAAGAATCGCATTATTAATTTCGCAGTTAAGTTAATGTAACGTTTGTGTAGGTCGCTGTGTCTCGCTGATTTCCGCGCTAGCGGATATATCATTAATTTATTAAAGGCAACCCTTTAAGGCCGGGAGGATGGTTCCGCGCGTTATCTATACCCCGCCCCTTCTCCCTTTCCTACCCCCCGGCACTCGCAGAAAAACGCGATTTACCTACACATTCGACACAGTCCACTATAAGTCGCAAAAGTGCACGCGGTTCGCTGATCAATTGGACATTGCAAAAGCTATATCCAGAAGTCGCGAGTGAAGTGTAGGTGTCCCGGGACTGGAAGGTCGAAGATCGCTGTTCGCCGAGTGAGTACCTCCGGATTCCTTTCTCTTTTACCCTTTAAATTCGCTAACAGTTTACTCACGAATTGTCTAGATGGCGTTGTAGGTAGCATAAGTACAATTCAGGTAACCAATAATGTGAATTACTTATAAGGTATAATATGTGAAAAATGTAAATAGTTTTTAAAAAATAAAAAGAAGGTCACTGCAAGACCAACACATGTTTGGTTTTATTTTATTTTGAGAATCAAATCAAATATTATCACAAATCTGTGGTAACAATCGCATCAGATAAAAACTTTAAAGTAAGTACAATCCCTAACAGAAATCAAATATATGTTAAGTACTTATATTACCTGATATGCTTGAGCTTGCATTTGTTGCCAATTGGGCAGTTTCTCAATCTCTTCATAATAATATTTGCGACCGAGGATGAAATGTTTAGCAAGACAATGGCAGTGGAAATAGTGGTAGCAGGAAGTCTTTACAAATTCATCACCGTCCGAGAAACTGTACAGACAAATGGCGCACTGTCCCCTTGGTAAGTTGGTTTGGGATAAATATTCACGCACCACCTTTAAGAAACAAGTTTTATTTAGTCTAAATTGCATTTATTACTGTGCTGTGTACCTTGGTCATTGGCATGTATGAAGGTCAATGTACTTATATGGTAGGTCATAAAGTAAGCCACATTCTATATATTAAAATTATAAACAGTGTAACAGTGTGTGTAACAGTCTATATTATGCTGTGCCAGTCATACTATCCACTCCTCTTTACTGGCTATTGTTCTGTCTATACACTTTTCTGTCTGGTTTATAAAAACCATAAGTTAATTGTATACATTTTGTTTAATAGGAAAAATGCAGTATGTAGAAAATAAAAAAAAAATTAGGTTAAGCCATAATAATATAAATTCACAGCTAGGACGTTTAACTTTAACTAAAAAAACTAAACTAAGCTTACCTCAATTAATTCAAAAACTACTGGTTGGCCTCGACAATCATCCATTTTCTTATTGATTTGCTCATAGAGATCATCAACTAATTTATCATCTAAGCCTCTTGGGTTTCTGAGCAACACCTCCGGACTGTTGTCGGGGTAGCCCTGTGTCAACTTCACTTCTAAAGTCACACATACATACTGCTGTTTCGGGTCATTACAAGTTGATGGATGGACTACCATTTCAACAGATTTAGGCACATCGTCCACGGTGTTAATGACGATATCTGACATCAATATAGCCTGCAAGGCTTCCACTTCATCGGTAACTCTAAAATAAAACATGAAATCAGCATTTAAATCAACATTACAACCGATTCACATTTAAATGTAAAAATACACACCTCTCGTCCACAACAGCCGACATGGTGACTGAAATCCAGGGGCTTGTTTCTAGATATATCTTAAGTGCATTCAATTCAATTCGGGCAGGCGCAATGCAGATGGTGCACCCAAAACAGCTGGGAAAATCAGCGAGATCCTCAGGTAAAAATCAATCAAGCTATCAAAAAAGCAGTGCTCTGTGCCCTGTGCTGTTGTCCCAGATTCTCCAGACTACTATTACTAACAAATCCATTTAGCGCTTAAGAACACAGGTAAAAGCGCTAGAATCTATAATATAAAAGTAAAAACATAAAAGTGCTAGATTCAGCGTTATATTGCAATGTAAAATTATGCTTATTTTATCATATATTAGATATTTACGTAGTCATAAAATAAATAATGCCTAAAAACATATCCATAATTGGCTATTGTGGCATAAAGTTGTCTTTGTGGTTGTCATCTCTTTAATTTCAAAATTATAGAAACAGACTCAACAAAATCTCAATAATATATTGTTTTATCTAGTTAAATTCAGAATAACTCAAATGTATTAGAAGCTCATTCACTGTAGAAGCTATACTAAAAGTTTAATAATCGCTATATTTAGCGCCGAAAGCACTAAAATGGAAAAAAATTCAAAAGCTCCTATACATAGGTGCGTTTACAAAGTCTGATTAAGAAATCACAAAACAGAAAAATACAATATGAACATACAACCAATAAAACCGCATACCCTTAATTCGCAGTAACATAACCAATTTTGAAATTTTAGTCATTGAAATTACTGTAGCTTAATAATTTTTATTTAAATATTACTATGACTTATTAGATTTTCAATCAGATAATCAGGTAGCAAGCTTCGTAAACGCTTATTTCTATCTCGCTCACTCTATCTCAAAAACATAGAATAATGTAAAAATTCTGTTTCATTCGCACATGAAAGGCGGGACATGGGCGGGACATACGAAAGAAATGGGATATTTTTAATTGCACATCAAATAAAATAACCACCCATCGATTTATTTTCATCATTTATATACATGACATCAAATAACTTATTTCGCTACAAATAATCTAAATGTTTAACAAAACTATATAGTACTGCAGATAATTCGTACATCAACACTACACTACTTTGTTCCTCTAATGCGATACAAATAAATTCCTTTAGATACAAAAATACTACAACCTTATCAGAAATCAGCGTGCATAGATAAATACTCATTCCCATAGCAAAATAATTATCCGAGAAGCATATATCCTAATATAATAAGCACCTTAAAACTTGCTCATCATATTTGTCTTAATTTTTAAGAACATATGCTCAGCAAAATAAGTAGTATAGCAATATTTTTAATTTTTTTTTATTAGATAATTTATTAAAAGCAAAAAAATTAACTGAAATTTGATTTCGCGCGCTTTTTTGTCACTAAATAAATTGTACCTACAACCTACACTACATAGCTATTATTTTGTGATATTTTATGTCACCTGTGAGAATATTCTCATCATAAAAAATATAATAATCGAAAAGAAGACTAAAATTTAGATTATAAGCATTACTGATTCATTAAATTCATTAATTAGTGATGTTTGCGTAAAATACTCGCATTTAACTTACCTACAATGAAAATTCCATCAAAGTTGCGGTTTCAGGACTATCCAGACGATTGGAGAATAAATCCCTAAATAATATTATGAATGCGAAATTAAGTTTGTTTCCTTGTTACGTTTTCATGTCTAAAAAAGTAATATAATTATATACATATAATAAAAAGTTATATATATATAATATGTATACTATTCGCTGTTTTATTAAGTACTTACTATTAGCTGCCCACGTCTTCGTGCGCGTCAATTTTTCTTAAATAATGGGTTATATATATTTTATATTTAACCGAATAAAACAGTAATAGTAGGTAAGTATACCTAATAAAACAGCGAGTAGTATCTGATTGTAACAAAGCATAGTAATAGAGCTAGAAGTTTGAAATATGGAAGAATTTTTTTAGCACCTAAATAATTCATTATTTTATAAAAAGATTATTAAAAAAATCGCTTGTGAAAAAAAACATTAACATGAAGAAAAAAAACTGAACGTCTGAAACGCCCTTTATGAGAACATCAGTAAATTGTAACATCCCAAAGGGATACATAATTATATTATTATTTCCTGCATTACTTTACTCGCCCAAGCACGCGAACAACAGAACATGGCGTCATTAATAATAATATTAATTAATTTAATTTTATTATATTATTCAAGTGTTGAAAGTGAATTTGTGGACTACAAAACTAAGTGTAAGGAAAGATTGTGTATAGCCAAGTGTTGTCCGGAGAACCAGTACATAAATGTTACGGAATATGTTGGTTTTTGTATTGATAAGCTACCAGACGACGGTTTGCGTGAATTTTTCAAAGATTTCGCCGATATGAAAGTGTACGACGAACGATATTACAGAACTAGTAAAACCGTCAAAGACACATTCTACTTGGTGCCTTCTGATGTTGTCAACAGCACACACTTTCAAACTGTGTCTATGGATCTCACACAGTTTGAATATTACGTTTTTTTAACTGTGGTAAGATATTCCTTTATCTTTAATCTTCTTCTTCATTTTCTTCTTCTTCTCTTTTAATGTCGTGACTCCATCAGATCTTTTCCGATGACTTTGCCAGTCTCAGTTGTAAGACAATTTAAAATAGCCGTTTTTTAAATAATTTTAAAAGGCAAAATTAAAATTAAAATAAAAAATAGCGATCTCGAGACTGATTAGTCAATTGACTAATTAATCAAGTCCACGATTTTTCATTGAGTTTTCCAAAACAAGCGATTCATCAAGTCCAAAGCAGTCAGGTCAAGTCAATATTAAATATTATTCTCTTTATTCTTCTTATCCAAATTACTTTGTACTCGATAAACCAAAAATGGCCCACTTGTTGGTAGGTGTTAGGTATGCTAGGCAGCCCTGGGGGAGTTGTTGCCTCGGCAGAGCCCGGTCCACCCTCGTACAAAGGGCAAGGAGGCACCGGGGAGTTTTAGTGGGTAGTGGCCGGGCCCGCTATGACTAACATAGCGCGGTGCGCCGGCTGACCCCCACATACCCCTACCGTCTAGCCAGCGGTAGGGAATCTGTAAACGGATTTCTCCTCGAAAAAAAAAAAAAAGGTGTTGGGTATGTGTTTGTTTTTATGATGAATAAACTCAAAAACTACTGGATCGATTTTAAAAGTTCTTTCACCTATAGAAGGCTACATTGTCGGCGAGTATTAATATAGGCTACATTTGATAAAGTTACGCGAACGAAGTCGCGTACAACAGCTACACGAAAAACTTGGTCCGCGTTTTCTATAGCCTATATATCCTTCCTCGATAAATGGACTATCCAACACAGAAATTATTTTTCAATTCGAAACAGTTGTTCCTAAAATAAGCGCGTACAAACAAGCAAAAAAACTTCAGCTTACTTATTTTGAATGAGGAAAACAGGTAAATAAATAGACCGTTTAAAATATATTTCATAAAATAAAAATACATTTGGACTTTTAATTTTACTATAGTTTTGTTTTCCCGCATCCGCATGTTGGATTGTATGTTAATACTGTTGTTTCATATTATTATGTACCTATGTTAGTCACGATGGGAATATTTTCAGCTCACTTATATGCCTCATAATAACAATTATAATGTTTATATTGACCACAAGCTGGTACTCGCGACTTCGTCCGCGTAGAAAAGTATTTACCGCCTTTACCGTATTTTGGATAGATGGCGCTATCTCCCGGGCCAAGCCACTTGTATTTATTTTTATTTTAGATTTACCGTAGGAATGAAGCATTTTCCCGCGGTAAAAAGTGGCCTATGTTCATCAGGGATAATGTCGGCTTCTAATGGTAAAAGAATTTTCAAATCGGTCCAGTAGTTTCGGAGCCTATTCTATACAAACAAACAAACAAACAATACAATCAAATCTTTCCTCTTTATAATATTAGTATAGATAAATAAATAATAACACTTGGCAATTGTGAATTTTCATCTCGTTTCCTTCCCTATGACGAATTATAATGCCTACTTTCCGGTTAAAAAAGCTTAAAATAAATAGTATTTACTATACTTTTGTTCAATAATGTATAACAATACAAGCCGGTTGCTATAACATACAATCCAACATGAGAGATGGTGGAACACCTGCTACTCCGGTGCCAGGGCTGCCAGGCTATTCCAGCTAAAAGGAATAAAAAAAATATATAAAAAAGTAAAACCTTTCAGCGGTGGACGTCCCATTCCGTTCCCATGACTTTCCCATTAATACAAAAAGGCAAAATTTCTAGTAATAAAATTCTTTGTAAAGTTTCTACAAACAAGAAATAATTATTGTCTGGGTGGAACTTCTAAATTGTTAGACGAATTCATTTACGATGTATTTATTATAAATGTGAGTCATTATCGCGGTACGTTTACGTGACCTTTGGACATTTTTAATTATTATTATTCATTTTATTTCATTCCATTGTTTTTTTTCAGCGATATTAGCCAAATTCTACAAATACATCCGTACATTATTTTGCATTAATAATATTACTTAGTAGGATTCCGATTTCTTTATAATCAATTTGTTAGGGGCATATTAGAGTTCTTACAAGTGAAGAAGATAAAATTTTAAACGAGGCTGCTAGGTACTTTGTTTATCGATTATTTGCAGGAATTTCAGGAAAGTCTGCAAAAGTGCTTAGACTTTATGACTTATTAATATTAACATACATATTACCATGGAGTAAATAGTACAGTTTTAGCAATATTATTTACAATTTACACTATGATATTACCTAAATAGTTTAAACAAGATGTCTACTAATTAATAAGGAATAATTATACTCAGAAAAAAATATCCCAAATTTTCGGCTCCTTTAAAAAATAGCTTCTTTCTACCCAATAGTGTTATTGACATGTTTTTTTTAGAAAGGCGAAGCAGTGTTCGGTCTAGACAACACTTACGGCAAAACGGCCCTTAATAGCTCTAATTTCTGTGTGGACTACACGGTGACATCAACGGATCAGGAACCCCAACCGAAGATATGGGTCCACATGGACAGTTCACAGGATGCCGAAACAAATATATACTTCATTTTGTCAGGTAGCTTTTTTAAATGAGCTTTGAACACAATTTGGACCGTTAAGTATCTCTTTAAAGAAAATTTGTTAAATCACATCACTATTTTGACTATTGAACTCTTTAAACTTATTTAAACGGGTACTGCAGAAAATTCCAAAAATATTTTAGGCGTCTATGAATAATTACATAAAAACCCAAAAAACGTAAAAAATTTAAGTTTTTTTTTATAAAGTTACATTTACACAAAGCCAGGTAAAACCTTACTTCATTAATTAATTTTTTCTGTGTTTTTCATATAATTTGTAATTTCTTCTTATAAATTTCTTAAACCATTCTTCTTATAACCCAATAATTCAAACTTTCAAATGTGTTCTATATTTTTAGCGTTGATAGTATCCAGTATATTTCTGATACTAGTCCTGATTGTCTACGGACTACTGCCAGAATTGCGGAATATGGGTGGTCTGATTTTAATGGCTTACGTAGTTAGTCTATTGGGTGGGTTTCTACTGTTGGCGATGTTGCAGATTCTTACGCTCGTCTCACTAAACTATCCTTGGGTTTGCCTCACTTACAGTAAGAAACTTTTTTTTATTTCTTATTTTTTTTTAATTAATAAGAAAATATATAAAAAAGTATCTCGTGGTTTCAGCGTTTCTCATCTACTTCTTCCTGTTATCGAGTTTTTGTTGGATGAATGTCATGTCTTTCGACATTTGGTGGACGTTCAGGTAGGAACATAAATTAAAGTTACTAGATAATTCGTATTCCTTTAGCGGTCGCTAGACGATCGTGCGTCATGATATGCGTTTAAGTGAATCATCATGCTGCATGTCATGCCGCAAGATCGTCTAGCGACCGCTGTACGATCATGCTGCAGCCCCTGCAGGATGAGAAATAAATGGAACTATCAATCAACTGCCAGCACGTAGTTGCATTGTCATTCACATCAATCGATACAATTAAACGGTCATGCATGCATGACAGCACGTAACGCATGTCATGCTGCATGATCTTTAGGGATCGCCTTTCGTTTATGTTCAGCGTCAGAGAGGTTCAGGTCGTGGTGGGTAGAAACCACCACGACCTGAACCTCCGCGCTACTGCCGCGCTAGAAACTTGTTGGGTTTTAGCGTAGAGGGATTTCTACTTGTTGGAATTATACCTCCATGGGTTTTAGCCAACAAGTTTCTAGCGTAATCCCGCAATGTCCCCTTCGCTGCCGGATATCCACAATGATTTGACTTTGATTTGATTGGAGGACCTATATTGACAAAGTGTGCAAGTGCAATAAATCTGTCAATTTTGTATAAGCAACGTGAAATATATTTAATTTCTTTTGTAATATATATTTTTAACACATAGCCAGTATTTTATTTATTTACAGAGGTTATGCGAAGGCTCGTCCAATCCACCGCTACGGTGAACGTTTCAAATTCTTCGTATACTGCATTTACGCTTTCGGTATACCTTTGTTAATGACTATTGGCCTTATTGTATTGAATTTCATCGATATGAAGGCTTATCCGTTTTTCATCCAACCAAATATAGTTAGGAATGGATGCTTTCTTGAAGGTAAGTGATTTTTTATTAAATTTTTGTCTTACATTTTTCGACTATTCATCCTGAAATTTGAGTAATGTATAATATGTATACCTACAAAATTGTACTTAAATGTAGCATATTTATTGAAGAAGACTTATTTTTTGTTTTTTATTTCTACTTGAATATGACTTGAAAAGTATGAAAAGTATTTTTGCATAAAAAAATGTAAAATATTATAGACAAATTATAACTTAATTTATACATTTTTAATATTACCTATGTTCATGTTCATAGGTGGTGAAAAACTGTTGTACCTTTATACACCAATGCTGATTCTGGTGATGAGCAATTGGATATTCTTCTTGATGACGGCGTTCAATTTGTGGAGACTCAATCGAGCTACTGCAGTCCTCGATTCGGCGGCCGCTGGAACTCCTGCCGCGCATCGAACTCAACGACACAGGTACAGTCGGCCGCATAAGTCGATTAACATATTTAAAAGTGCAAAACAACGTATAGGTCGTGCAGCGAATAAAGACTTCTCGGCAAATGTGCGCAGAATCCTATTTTTAGGTCTTTGAGGGGGCAGAGGAAAGTGAGGGGCGGGTACGCCTTGGTGTGCCGACACGTTATTGGTAGACTCAGTCGCTCTTCCCCTCCCGCATTTCGTTCACGCGTCTCGAGTTTCTTAGGTACTGTTGCGTACAGATTGTTTTATCGTATTAGTAAGTACGTCATGGTGAATAAATGCCTAAAAAAACGTTCTTCTTCGACATTGCACGATGATTTTATGGAAGGAATATCAACACTGCCTGTAATGTTTAGTTAGTGAGGTGAAAAATTACGAAATAAAAAAAAATAAATGTCATTTTTCTTAGCAATTTTGTGCGCAATTCACACATGCGCCGATTCCCCCACAAGTCCCGCCTTCAAACCTTAATATAATAATTCACCTATAACACGCGATCGCAATTCGCATAATTCGCAATTCTCAATAGTATTTTTGAAGGACACATCTATTGTTTGTACAGGCTAATGGTTTATCTGAAGTTGTCCGTCATCATGGGAGTCAGTTGGGTGCTGGAAGCGGTCAGTTTCAAGATTCCCGGACTGAAGATTTGGTACTTGAGCGATGCATATAATATACTCATTGGCGTCAGCATCTTTTTCATCTTCGTATGCAAAAAGAAGATCATTAGAAAACTTTTGAAAAAGTGAGTTTCTTTTTATTTTGTTTATTATTCTTTTCAGACCTTATCTCTGTTAAACTGTACCTATGTTTGAATTTATTTATCTATTTTTTTATCAGGTATCACGGCTATAAACATAGCAAGAGTTTACGTTATTCCAAAAGCCAGTCCAGTGCCACGACAGATTCTGACTGCGGCCAAGATGTTTCGCTTCAAGTTTCTCAAAATCCTAAAGGTCATGGACAATATGTTAGACAATCGTCGTTTGTTAAAGGTCACAACGGAAAAATTTGAAATGGTCAAACACTTGTTATTATGGCCATCCATCACCACTTTGTCGTGTGTAGTCAAGCGACGTGTTTTGAACGAGGCTTTGTAAATAGATGATACCAAAGATTAATTATTCAATTAATGTAAAAACTATGTTAGCTATTTGAGCTATTATTACCTAGTTACACAGTGTGAACTTTACAATACAGTCACTGCCCAAAATATTTGAACTACAGTCAGAATTCTCATCAGACACTACGATCAGTGCTAAACACGTGTGTCATAATTAACTTATTAATAAATTCTTTACTGAGTAATAGAAAAAAAATAGTTTAATGACATAGTATCAGAATGACTCATTAGTAGCTTATTAACATATATATTATACAAGCTGGTGACCGCGACTTCGTCCGCGTTCTCTATAGCCTATAGCCTTCGTCGATAAATGGATTATTAAACACAAAAATATTTTTTCAATTCGAACCAGTAGTTCCTGAGATTAGCTCGTACAACCAAAGAAATAAAACTAAACAGGTTATATAAAATAGTATAGATGTAGTAACAACTTTTCTTTTAAAAGTCTTAATTACTTACTTAATTTTAGTAGATAAATAACTTTACTTAGTACTTAACTTAACTTAGTGAGTACTTAATTAACTTTAGTACTTTAAAAAGCTAAATTGATTTTTTTAAATTTGAGTGCAGTATGTAACTAAAAAAAGTGCCATTTTATTTTATAATCTCTCTACATTGTACTGTCAGTTTTCATTTATCCCACAAAATATTTAGAGGAAATATTTATATACCTAATGTATACCACGGCCTTGCTAGGGCTTTGAAAATTAAAACTGACTAGTGTTAAATTTAAATTTATCGTATTAAAATTATATATTTAAATAAATATATGTACCTATTCATGTAAAAACTTTACTTGTAATAATAATTATTAATTAATTACTTGAATTATTTGTAACAGAAGAAGGTCCAGAGAAACGTTTTGTTTGTGTTCAATTAATTTTTACAATTTGGTATAAAATTATGTATTTTAAAATTATGTGGAACTAAATTAGCTATAAAATTATGTAGAACTACTTAGCTGACGCGGCAAATATTGGTTTGCAAAAAAATGGGATTGGTCACTTAGGGGTCCAAAAAATAGTTTACGACCTATTCTCAGACCTACCGAATAGATATACATAAAAAGTTTCATAAACTTAGTTTAGGAGTTTTGGTTACAAACACTGTGACACGTTATATATTTATATATATATAAAGATATATAATATAATATACAGAAGATTATTTTAATAAAATATATAAATGTTTTTAAACTTGATAATGTATAAACATACATTAAGTTCACTACTAATAATCTATTTTGTTACCTTCCTTTTCCTGTTCCATTTTAATTCAGATTTTTACTAATAATAAGATTTATGAGTCAACAGCAATTCCAACGACATCCTTTGTTTATTTGTTAACTAATGACGCGAATTGTGATTAGCACGAAAACGGCTGGAGTTCTAACAATTTGTATGAACAATTTGTGGGTATTATACGCAGAAGGATTTTTATTTTATGTTAAGGCCGGCAGACACGCTGATGGTCCACTTGATGGTAAATGGCTACCGCAACATAATTATATAGCACTGAGCCAATGACTATAAATCTATTTTAGTGCTCTGTGCTTACAGCCCGTCCACTCGGGGCTCTCCTGCATTTTTGCGGCACACGGATCCTGCAAAAAACAGGTTCATTTAAAAATTTACATTGGCTTTTAATTGGCACAGCTAAAAAAATGCATTCGGGTATTGCCCGTGGTTCACCCAGGTAAGGCAAGTGTAAGCACCACGTTCAATACCCGCTATTTTACTGGAACGACTTTATAGTCGCGTTTTTTATTTGCGTTTTCGCAAGTCAGTTATCCTTCATACAAACGTAGAATGTTAATTACTCCGCTGTTTTATGTTTAATTTACAAAAGTAAGCATGATACCGATTTATCTTGTTGTTAACTAGGTTTGTATGCATACAAACTTAAATTTTTTATTAAAATTATTTATTATTTATTAACACAAGTTTTAATGCAACATTGAGGGTGATTAGGTCAATCCAGTGTACAAAAACTCCAAAATACTTTGCATACAAACATTGATTAGTTATTCAAGAGTTCAAATAACTTTACACGAAATAGATATATATGCAGTAGTTTTGTCAAAAAGAGTGTATACCCAAGGGTCTGTTTATGATTTTATTTTTGGTATGAATCATTGTGCATCTCACTCGACTGCTCTTTCCGCTCTTTGTGTTGTATAAGACAGGGCGCATTTTAGCCATGAGACCGATGAGTTCGGGCCGCCGACTTGTTAGACCTTAAGAGACGCATTTAAAGACAAGTACTGTTGGAACTCACTTCCTACCCCGCATAAAAGCGGCATTGCAAGATGCTCAGTGTGAACACTGTTCCACAATGCAGCTTCCTTTAAAACGCAACCTCTTACATGCACTTAATGCTAAATTTTAATTGCAGGCGCTTAATAAGCGCTATCACATTAGACATTAGGCTTCATCCATACACTCGACTATACTTTACAAACCGCAGCGGTTGAGCAGCGGTTCAGTGGCCAGTGGGGAACAAGTGGTTCAGTTTTCAGTTGACCTTGTATGGGAGTACCGCAGACAGTACACGCAAGTTGCCTTATATATATATATAAGCCTTATATACGAAAATAATTTTGTTGCACGACAAGCTGTAAGTGAATTATTATATTAAGGTTTGAAGGTGTTTGAAGGCGACACTTGTGGGGGCAATCGGCGCATGTGTACAATTGCGCACAAAATTGCTAAGGAAAATGACATTTTTTTTTCTTATTTCGTAATTTTTCACCTCACTAACGTTGATATTCCTTCCATAAAATCATCGTGCGATGTCGAAGAAGAACGTTTTTTGTAGACATTTATTCACCATGACGTATTTACTAATACGATAAAACAATCTGTACGCAACAGTACCTAAGAGACTCGAGACGCGCGAACGAAGTGCGGGAGGGGAACAGCGACTGAGTCTACCAATAACGTGTCGGCACATCGACGCGTACCCGCCCCTCACGTTCGTCTGCCCCCTCAAAGACCTAAAAATAGAATTCTGCGCACATCTTATCGCAAGTCTTTAGTCGCTATACGAACTATAACTAGGGAAAATTAATAAAATAAAACTCCGAATTTCTAAATCATTTTCATTATTTACAAATATAATACATGCCACGTAAGACACACGTTCCAATACTGATCAAACCTGATCAATATCTGATAACTTTCTCTAACGGTGCATGATAAAAACCATAATAGCAATAATGCTTTTTTTATAGCAATAATGCTAGGAAACCTGTTTCTCCTAGAATATGGGCTAGAAAAATTCTAAACAACACGGAGGATGTCACGACCTGGACATAAAATAGCTATACAGTAGGTAATGTAATTGATGGATTTCGTTCGTCTGTCTGTACGTATACAAGTTGTTTCAATTTTCACCTACGTTTCTTTTGTTGCTTTGTTTACTAAGTATATTATGTGTATAGTTATTGTATGTGAAATTGTAATAAATAAATAAAATAATGAAGATAGACCTGTGTCCAAAACATTAATATAAAACAACACTTTGTAACAAGTGGGTTGGCGATAGAAACGTAGTTACGTAGTGAATTATTAATTATTTATTTTTAGCAATCAACAATTTCGTTGTTAACAGTATGGCGCCTGCACGAGTTTTCTCTTGTCTCTCAAAGTAAAAACTAACCCCACCACACTAAACAAATCACGAGATACACAGGCTGCTCCAATTGGTGGACGATAACTATTGGCGGGCTGTTTGGCTTTGCTATTGGCTGGCTGGCTGGCTGGCGAGTTGCGAGGCTGGCTATTGGCAGACTGTCTAGAGTCTGCCTCCTTATTGGCATTTGCTTGCATACCATTGGCTGGCGCGTTACATTCGGCCATCCTGCAAAAAAATTGCTCCCGCAATGGAAACATTGGAGAACATGTTAGCTTTCTAGCAAATCGATAAGATCTTCGGTTTCTAATTGCTCATCGGAGCTGCTGGCACTGTCAGATACAGGTGCCACGCTCTTGTATGGTCGGAGTGCGTCAGCTGGTACCAAACCGGTAAACTTTTTGTTTCCGATCATAATACTTTTTCATCCTATCACTAGCCTTTTCAATACGTGTGCTCGCATTACTACGCCTCGTTTGAATCGATTCATGCCCACGTCCCGGAATAGAGACATCACAAATGGATCTACCCTCACGAGAAAACATAAGGTCATAGGGTTTGTACCCAGTGGTTTCATTTAGTGTGTTATTTATTCCCCAAATAACATCTGGTAGACAATTTGCCCAGTTGTTTGCTGCTTCACTCGGATCGGTTGCCCGCAAGGCGTCAAGTATGGTACGGTTTGTCCGTTCAACCTGGCCGTTTTCTCGCGGGCATGCAATAGTGTTGAGGATGTGTCTAAATTGTTTATCGCTTGAAAACTTCTTGAAATTCCTACTAGTAAATGCTTTCCCGCGATCAGTTACTACGCGATCTGGATACCCAAATTGACTGAATACTTTTCTCATAACACGAATAGTTTCTATAGAGTTAACAGTTCGCGTAGGTTCTGCTATAACGAATTTGGAAAACCCATCGGTCAGTACAAGCATGTACGCATAACCTTTCTTTGTTCTACAAAATGGTCCTAAATGATCTACATGTACCATACACATCGGTTCAGTAGGTTTAGGGATTGGATGCAACTTTCCCTCCTTCTTGCCATATTCGCTCTTACCGTAAGCACAATGTAGACAAGAATTTACATATTTACGTATGAATCTTGACATTTTCGGAAACCAGAAATCTTTTTTTATTAAGTCCATGCTACGCTTCAACCCTACGTGCCCAATATCATCGTGATGCATCTGTAATATTTTCCACCTAGCCTGTCCCGGTACTACCAATCTTTTGCCGCTTAAAGTTTTCCTATACAACTTATCATCAATAAGTTCGTAATTGTCTATCACGTTTGGGTCTACCGTGTCACCTTTGATTTGTTCAATGATACGATTCAGTCGCTCGTCTTGTAATTGAACTGTACGAAACCAGTCTGCTATTTCTAATCGATTCACGTTGACAGCATCAAGGGGGGCGCCGGTATCGACAGGATGCCTACTCAGTGCATCAACGTGTTGCATGCGTTCTCCCGGTCTATACTCAACACTAATGTCGAAATCTTGAATGAGAAGCCACCATCTGGCAATGCGTGGTATAAGATCGCGTTTGGTCAAAGTTGCACGAACAGCTGTACAATCAGTTACAATTTTGATAGGTTTACCGATTGCATAAACTCGAAGTCTACGTAAAGATTCTACTACCGCTAACGTTTCAAGTTCGTAACTATGGTACATACTCTCTTCCTTACTGGTTACACGGCTATAGTATAAAACAGGTCGCAAGTTACCATCAACCTGCATCTGCAATAATATACCGGCGATTCCCGATTTGCACGCATCCGTATGAATCTCAGTAGGTAATTTTGGATCATATAAAGCAAGTACGGGCTTAGTACACAAGCTTCGTTTTAATTCTTCGAAACTATTGGTTTGTTCTGAGCCCCATATCCAAGTTACATTTTTCTTTGTCAAATCTGTCAAAGGTCGAGCTATGACCGCAAAATTATGAATAAATTTTCGAAAATAGCTACATAAGCCAATAAATTGACGAATGTCGTGAACATTTTTCGGAACAGGAAATTGTGAGACAGCTACCAACTTAGATTCCCCCGGTTGTACACCTTCCTCCGAAATCTCGTGTCCAAGATAGGTAATTTTATTTTGTAAAAAGGAACACTTGTTCATATTCAATTTTAAGTTTTCAGTATGGAGTTTTATCAATACGGCTTCTAACATTTCTAACCCGGAATCAACGTCTGCTGAGGGTAGGAGTAAATCATCTAAAAATGCTAATATTTCATATCTGCCTGAACATTCAGAATGCAATGAATCAACTAATTTGTTGATTAATCGCATGAAAACAGACGGCGCGTTTGCTAAACCAAATGGGACCCGTTTATATTCAAAATGACCATGTGGGGTAACAAACGCCGTCTTGTGGGTATCCTCCGGGCAAATAGGAACCTGGTGGTAGCTTTGAGCCATATCTAAGCTAGTGAAGTATTTTTTACTTGCCAACTTCGAAATCTGGTCTTCTATGTTGGGTAATGGGTACCGGTCTTTGATAGTTATAGCATTAAGCGCGCGGTAATCTACACATAGTCTACTATCACCGTTTTTCTTTTTAACTAAAATGACGGGTGAAGCGTAATTGGATTCGGATTCTTGAATAATATCTCCCTTAAGTAACTCTACTATCTTAGACCTTACTATTTGCTGCTCGTGGTGAGACAGACGATATGGTTGTCGATGAACAGGTTGCTCAGTGGTCAACTTAATTTTCATTTGCACTAATTTTGTGCACCCTAACTCCTGTGTACTGCTCGCAAAACAGTTACTATAACGTGCTAACAGAGATAACAATTCATTGTACTGTTTTTCGGATAATTGTCCAGTCCTAATTTTTTTTGCTTCTACCCCACCAATGATGGCACTGCTGGCATGGCTGATATTAAAAACTGTGCTGGCTGATATATTAGAAATAGATTGGGGACTGCTAACCTGGCTAAAATTATGCGACTCCTGGCAGCTCTCAGCTCTGGTCAACACTTCGCCCGGCTGCCATACGACATCCTTGGTTCCCGTGTTGATAACCTTGATATAGCCCTCTTCACCACGCAGCACGGTGGCGGGAAGGGAGTAAGTGACACCATGTAGCTCATAGTGACGTGGAACTATCGCTACGTCGTTACCTTTGTCGTTACCCAAGGTGCGTACTTTAATTATGGAAATCCCTGGTGGCAAGCGTTCTTCTGCTGAGGTAACCACCTTAAAGTGGTGACTTTCTTCAGATACGTAGAGGGAATTGAGAAAAGTAGGTTCTTGTCTAAGCGTGACAACGCCATTACAGACAAGTAATGATATTCCTTCTTTATTGATTACAGGCTGGCCAATTAATAAATTAATTCCTTTCATGTCGACGTCAGAAAGATACGCGCTACACGTCATGAGTATATTATCAATTGTGAGTTGAAATTTGGCCTCGGCTCGACTCGTAATGAAGCCTCCGGAGAATCCTTTGAGGACGACACTAGTTGGTGTGACCTCAAGTGCAAGCAATTTACAAACTTGGGTAGAAATCACATTGACTTCACTTCCGGTGTCTATATAAGACTTAACGTGGATGTCGTTCACCTTTACCACCTTCTTGTAAATGTCGTTATAATTCTGTAAGAGTTTAACTTCTTTGATGTTGCTTGATTCTTGCCCTGAGACTGTAGGCATTATATTTACTTGATTCTTGGGGCAACGTGTTGCGATGTGTCCTTGTTCCCAACATTTAAAACATTTGCGTAAGTCGGGTAGAGCGCAGTCACGTAATGTGTGCCCAGTTTTTTTGCATCGTGGACAAGGAGCTGTATCTAAATTTATGACCTTCCTCTCTGTTGTCGTAGTGGGTATGGCTGAGTTCGGAGCGCGTACCTCTGAATACGACGGGCGGTAGTCATCGAGAGCGCAGAGATAACCCTCATATAATTCATCGGGGCGATCACATTGAAAAGCTCTAGCGTTAGGTTGAAGCATTGGCGGAAGTCCTCGGATAATGCACGAGACACTGGCGCTATCTGATAGATTGCAGCGGAAACACATGGCGATTTTATCTTGGTAATATTTCGTCGTTTCTGTGGGTAGTTTTTTTCTTCGTAACATTTCTTCTAACATATTACAGTAGTCACGATGTTTCGGAAATGCACGTAGCAACAGCACTTTCCATTCGTCCCACGAATTATTGTAGTTTTCGAGGCGATTATACCATTTCCTCGCCTGCCCTCTCAGCTTGTCTTGCAAATAGAATGATTTCATTTTGCCGTCCCAACCGTGAATTTCACCAAGTTGGTCAATTTTTCTAAGCCACGCTTTCACCGTACAATCTTCGCTATCGGGATCAAATTCCGGAATTAAGGAAGCGGCGCGATGTTCCCTTTCCTTCGTGAATGATGGACTTTCCTCGCTTAGCTCCCGTACAGCTCGACTAACCTTCTTTTCCAGCAAATCTTTCAGCAACTTTCTTGCAGGCGGCGACGTTTCGTCTTCTTGTGAAGTATTTTCGTCTGGATCTTCGTTTTGTGACGGATCATCCCATCCAGGAGGTCGCACACAATGTCCATGATGATGACTGCGCTTCATTTTCTTGTTATCCCACTTCTGACTTGTAACAAGTGGGTTGGCGATAGAAACGTAGTTACGTAGTGAATTAATAATTATTTATTTTTAGCAATCAACAATTTCGTTGTTAACAGTATGGCGCCTGCACGAGTTTTCTCTTGTCTCTCAAAGTAAAAACTAACCCCACCACACTAAACAAATCACGAGATACACAGGCTGCTCCAATTGGTGGACGATAACTATTAGCGGGCTGTCTGGCTTTGCTATTGGCTGGCTGGCTGGCTGGCGAGTTGCGAGGCTGGCTATTGGCAGACTGTCTAGAGTCTGCCTCCTTATTGGCATTTGCTTGCATACCATTGGCTGGCGCGTTACAACTTACTTACCAGGTTATATCAAAAAGTTCTTAGAATTTGAGTATTTTTTTATTCCTCTACGAGAAAAGCTTTTGACGGACATGCTCTTTTAAATAAATAAAAATGTTTGTATCAACAAACTCCGCAAATTTAGACTTCATACATCACAATTTACCAACAATAAACTTACCACTGATTAATTGATTGATTTAATAAGTGGTAAGTAAAATGGTAATAATAAGTTGTGTATTTGTATAATTAATAGTAAAACATAAGTGATAAATGTTTTAGTAAAGTAAGTAATTTCTATTATTTGCCGGTGAAATATTCTTCAATTGCAATTTATTATATATAGTGCTTACTATCCCACGTTGAAAAAGAAAAAAGTACCTAACCTATCCTGTGTCCTGTGTCCCGTACGTCTAAATGTTTATATACCAATTTTCATGAAAATCATTTAATTCATTAAGAGTTATGAGGGAACATACATACATACAATACACTTACTGATTTATTATTAGTATTGATTGATTGATTGATTTATTTATTTAATAAAGTACACAAACAGATTGCAATTATGTACACGAATTCAAAAAAATACATGTACTTATAAGGTAATTTGCTAAATTGCAGTCCTAAATAGTATATATACATAGCACGATTAACTTAATTTTAACTAAACACTAATGAGCTTAACTAACAGTAATAATTAAATTTCTATTTAAATATTAACCTTAATCTACTTTTAAACAAAGAGAACCTATCGTCGAATCTATATCAAGCTCTTCAGATCAGCTGATCACCACATCATTGAAAGTTTCCTTTCAATCGACAGATCCTAACCAAGGGATTGTAATAAGATGTGTTGTTCCTATGCGATTGGATGGAAAAGGGACCCGAGTGAGGAGAACGTAATCTATGTATATATTTTTTTTCATTGTTTCCCCCAGGGGTTACGTCACCCCCGCAGGCTGTTTATTTTAAGTAAAAATTACAATTTTAAATTAATTTTACAAAATGAAATTACAGTTACTAATATTATTTTTTCTTATATAGGTAATATATCTACAGTTACCAAAAAAATTAAATTCAGAGTTACGGGGGTTTGGGGGATTAAAGCCTCCACCTCCGACATGATCGGAGACTTTGATGTTTTTAATAAAAAAATACGTAATACTGCTTATGTTTATTTATTTTTAATTAAGACAATTTCTCGTCCATCCATTCCTTCTCCCTCATATCTTTTCCCTATATACGAATCTGTATATTTATTTTAATCCTAATCGCGGATAGAAGATTCAAACAGTACGAGTGCAATATTTTATGAAGACAGACAATATCATATCTCCTTCGTCGATTTTCCAAAGATAACGTCCGAAACTTTGAAGGCGATCAGTATAATATTGGTGAGTCCATTTCTGTATGAAGTTATTTTTAGAATTCTTTTCTGCATTTTGATTTTCTGATTGATTGATTAACATACCGGATTTTGTCCGACCGGATAGCAAAATTGGTTGGATAGTTTCTATACACACTCTCTAATATTTTCATCTCATATCTTTGCCAGGCGTCGCTTGACGGATCAATATATATTTTTTTAATATTGTTCAAGTCCGTCTTGCTCTCGAAACTTGTTAGGTACCTACGTATTGGTTGATGGTATTTAGCATGGTCATTTTTAAATGCAAGGTTGTTGAACAGGATTTTTATTGTGTCTAAACTTCGGAATGCTGTGTGTTGTCAGTTTGGTTTCTATATCACGGCGAGTGAATATTGGCTTTTCATTTATGTTTATTTTATAATTCGTAAGTAATTTTTCTAATATTTATTGTAATTTAAAATTCATGCTTATATTACTGTAAAATTCCGAATACCTGTAAATCTTAGGGACATTTTGTCGTTAGGTTTTAGCCAACTTTCAGTATCCATTAGGATATCCCAACGTTATAAAAAACACCGCGGTATTTTTTTACTTTTTATACCTAACCCATCGTAACACGGAAATGGTCGTAACTACTAAAAAACGAAAACTAACTAATTTTTGCAGGTATCTCTAATGCAATCTGTACAGTAGTTTTGTAGTTTATCCATTACAAAAAAAAATACAAAAGTAAATCTTTTCTCTTTATAATATTATGAGTGTAGATTACAAAGTATAACTGATGAGAGCAATCGCATCACCTTGTCAATCTTCCGCCAACTTCCTTAGATTTCTTCCGTCTAACAACTTTTTCTGTCTATTTTCAGCAGTCTATGTGTGGTTTGAACTAAGATTTAGCCAGTGAATGGTGATATAAGTTCGAAATTAACGTTGATTACGCAACAGTCTGGAATTTAACCACCAATATGACTAGTTTTGTTTAATTTTAAACTATGTCACCATGATAACAAGGAGAATAGTCGTTCTTATAAAATTTGTTATTCTCATTGGGCCTTCTTTGCAAGCGAACTCAAACGGAACCGATCAAATTACTAATAAACAGAATTCAACTGAAAGTACCACAGAAAGGTTACATATTAGAAAATGTTGCCCGTTCGGACAAAGCTACAATTCAAGCTCTATAGATAAATGTCAAAACACTACTGAGGAGTTCAGTCCGGATGTATGGAGGGATGGCAAGCTCGATGAGAGAGCAAATTCACTGAATATATTTCATTTCGATATCGGACTACCAGATTGTGAGAACAGTGAAGAAGTCTGGTTGAAGCTTTCCGATGTGAATGATAATAAGGGATATTACCTCGATACGGTGAGAATTTTTAACTATTTAAGAGGGTACAATAGTACGTACTCGTCCATACAAAAAGAGAAAATGTTTTTCCACTTCTAAATATTTTCCAATCTTCATGATTTTTTTGTATGTTATTGATACAATGAAAGACTAAGTTTATAGGTTTCCGTTTTTTAAAATTTCTTATAGATTCAAACTTATACTTAGGCACCTCAAATAACATAATTTTTGTGATAAAAACTTTGTCGAATTAAACCGTTTGTTTTATAAAAACAATCTATTTTTTTTTTAAAAAAAAGCGAAGCCTATAAACCTACAATATATTATGCTGAATCGATTGATATGAAAAGCAAAGTGATTTGTTAAGATTTAGTGAGTGGAAACTGTTATTCCCGAAATGGAAATTTCATCCAAGTACAGTCGGCCGCATAAGTCGATTAATACATTCAAAAGTGAAAAACAACGTAACACTCAACGCGCCATAAGTCATTGTCACGACTACAGAACAAATAAACTTCACATACAAACGATCGTAAAAAGCTTCAGTAAGTAAGTAATTAAGTAAGAAAGTTGAGTGTACAGTTGTATTGAACTTTTGAATGTGTTAATCGACTTATGCGGCCGACTGTACCTATTGTCAGTCGCGATCTATAACGATCTCTATTGCGGTCGGCAAGAGCGCACGAGCGATAGCATGTGTTTTCCTAAATACATATTTCGTTAAGATTGCAAAGCTATACTTTCCTCTTATCACTAGCGACCCGCAGGCTTATTATCTAAATGCCTCTGCTGAGCGACAGGCGCAAAATTTGTGCAATATCACACTAAATCGTATCACGTAACTCATAACACAGTGTGGTTTGCGTAAAAATTAACGATTTAGTGTGGTATTACACAATTTTTTCGCATTTTTCGCCTGTCGCTCAACAGAGGCATTTAGATAATAAGCCTGCCGCTCCCGACTTCGCCTGGGATGCAATTTGATCTCCTGCTATGATTTAACTGTTATTTTAATATACATATTAGCGACCCCGCTCCAGAATATTAACTATTTCAGGACGGAAACTTAAATCCTAATGGGTCAAGAATACTTAAACCTGGGGAACATTGCTTAGATAAATTGACAGACGATGATGATGGTACAAGTTTTGTGTATAATGCTATAGTATGTTACTTACCACCAAAGCAACAGAGCTTGGTCTTAAGTAGCACATGTAAGTATTAAAAACTTTATTATGATTATTATATTGTTACTAGCTGGTGCCGCGACTTCGTCCGCGTTGAACGATGAAAGGTAACCCTATGTCCCTGAGTCTCAGACAACGCGTATGCAAAATTTTGTGTGAAAGAGTAACAAACAAACTCACATTCACATTTATAATATTAGTAAGGATTAGCGGCAAAGCACGGTTGAATTATTTACAGTAACATTTGTTACACAGTCAGTTGGTATGACTTTCATATCTTCAAAAATTTCTTGTCTCCAGGAACCCGATTGTTTTTTCCTCGAGAAGATTAAAGTAATTATTCTTTTAAGGATATAAAGTTGGGTTAAGTTAATGCGAGGTTAAATTTCTTTCAATTGAAATAAAATCAAGGCATAATAGCTAATGCTAATTATTGATTCACAATTTTCAGGTATGCTGATATCATGTGTCTTCATCATAGCGACGGTAGCAGTATATGTCATATTGCCAAAGCTGAGAAGTTCAATGCTTGGCATCATACTTATTACTTATTTAATTGTACTTTTCTTAGGATTTCTAACTTTAGGTTTAATGCAGATATTAAACGAAATGTATGTGATTTCAATAGATATTCGAGTAATATGGAGTAAGTAACCAACTCTTATTATTATTATAATATTAGCTATATTTTATTATACTAGCTGCGAAACCCTGCGTTGCCCGGGTTAAAAAACAACGGACGTTTAATCAGTTTTATATATTATAGTGTTTTAATAATTAGTTCTATAATCCGTTTTTATTTCTCATAATCAATACTAATAATAAATTTGTAGGGGTCGGTCATGGAGTAATTTACTTTGTTTTCAGTAACCTATTATGATATCATATAGTTTATAGGATATTGATATATTAATTAGCTATTAATGTTAAATACTATTTGTATTTTAGATGTTAGATATTCTTTTATAGTATAGGTAAGTTATTGAAACTACTTAAGTAAAATAAAAATAAAATACTTATAGAGCATGCTAAAACAAAATAGAGGGCAATTAACCGTTTGTATTTTGTTTCAGGCATTACAATATACTTTTTTTTACTGTCTTCCTACTTCTGGTTAAATGTGTTATGCTTTGATACGTGGAAAACTTTACGATCTACGTGAGTTAATGATTTTATTTATGATTTTCATGATTTTTTTGCACGTTATTGACACAATGAAAAACTAAGTTTATAGGTTTTCCTTTTTTAAAATTTGCATTAGATTTAAACTTATAGGCACCTCAAATAACTATTTTTTATGGTGAAAACTTTGTCGAATTAAACCGTTTGTTTTATAAAAACCATCTATTTTTTTATAAAAAGCGAAACCTATAAACCTAGATTATATCATGCTGAAACGATCGACATGAAAATCAAAGTGATTTGTTAAGATTTAATTAGTGGAAACTGTTTTCTCCCGAAATGAAATTTCATCAAAAAAAGGACTATTGTCAGTCAGAAGCTGCAACGCTCTCTATCGCACGACTGCCCCGGGGCTAGAGCGCACAAGCGATAGCATTTGTTTTCCTAAATACCTATCGCAAAGCTATACTTCCCTCTTAAATATCGTAGATAGGATATTTTGCTGAAAGAAGACTCTATATTATTTTTAAAAGTTAGTAAGTAATACTGCATTCAAAGATTTTCTAAAAATGACTTGCTTCGTCTGGAAATCGAACCGACTTAAACATTAAGTAACACAGTATCTTAAGTAACATAGTAGGTATCTTAAAAGAAAGGAATAACATAAAATGTTTGATTCAAATTATTTATTGTCGACGACGACGTAATTTTTAGAAAATCTTTAAAGGCAGTATTACTAACAATTGAATTTAATTAAAATAATTAGTGGTTAAGTTAAAATTAAGTTAATCATGTGCATGTTATATCCTAATCCTAATATAATGTATTAAATGGGAATATTTTATCACTTTTGTTTACGTTAAATTTTGTAGAGTTAGTTGTCGCTCACGATTTCACTTTTAATTTATTTTAACAGATCTAGAAGATCAGGAAAACGAGAAGTTATGAAACAATTTTACAAATATGCCGTGTACGCATTTGGTGTTCCTGTACTTTTCACAATAATTTTAATATCATTAGAATTTTCTACCTTGCCTCCATATGAGTATTTACCGCTGATCAAATATCGTGGTGCAAGATTTCTTGTTGGTAAGTATATCTTATTTACCTACTAACTAGCTATTGTAAGCGACTTCACCCCCTTGTAACTTTATAAAATACTAGTTATACTGTTGCACGCGACTTCGTCTGCGTAACATTCGTGTCTGTGAAACCATGGAAATACACGTACAAAATTTCAACCCAATCGGTCAAGCCGTTAAGTAGTTGACATACCGACAGCAGCGCCACCTATCGGGTCCAATTGTATTTTTAAATCACTTAGGAAATCATCGAAATAACCATATAAAATTTTAACCCAATCGGTTCAGCCGTTTAGAAGTTATGTGAAAAAGAAGTTAAGTACGGGAGGATAATTCTTACTACCCGTTGTCCTTATACCCGTTTTCCCATAGGAATGAAGCATTTTCCCGCGGTAAAAAGTATCCTATGTTCATCACGGATAATGTCGGCTTCTAATGGTAAAAGAATTTTTCAAATCGGTCCAGTAGTTTCGGAGCCTATTCAATACAAACGAACAAACAAACAAACAAACAAACAAATCTTTCCTCTTTACAATATTAGTATAGATTGCCTATGTCCAATTGTCCATCGCTGATAATTTAGCTTTCTATAGGGGAAAGAATTATTTTCGGTCCATTAGTTTTGAGTTTACTCATTACAAACAAAATCTTTATAATATTATCTTATTTTCTGAATTATAACATACTAGGTGCCGTCCACGACTTCGCCCGCGTAACTTTGTAAATTACGCTATTACTAAAACCTTCCTCGAGCCCTCTATCCATTGGTGAAGCATGAAAATCGGTGCAGTAGTTTTTGTGTTTAACGCGAACAGACAGACAGACGCGGTGGAGGACTTTGTTTTATACATGATAAATTTTATAAGATGATTTTTTTTGTTATTTCATTACTAAATGACAATGTGCCGAGACGAAAAAAAAATCATTGAAGGCAAACAATCTGCGTTCTCGAGTTATCAAACATCGGCGGTATCTAGTCGAACGCAGCGAGACCATTTATTAATCTAAGATTATCTTGTTTCATTTCAGGTCTGAGTAGATTCCTGTATCTATATGTTCCATTATTAATACTTTGCTTTGCAAATTTGACCTTCTTCTTATGGACTATTTGGAATCTTATGGAGCACAAACGGAAAATGAATGCAGTTCTGAATAGTGAGGATAGTGCGAGGACTGACCAAAAAAAAGTAGACTTCAAAAGGTGAACTTAATATACTTAATATACGCGACCTCTTCTGTCCTGTATTCACCCGGGATGCAATTTTTTCTATAAATAGAAACTATTAGTCGTTTATCCCTCTGTCCAATCAAAATCAAAACCGTATCAAAATCCGTTGAGTGGATCAAGTGGCCAGACGTCCGAATTAGACAATGCGGTTTATTGATTGAAACTATTGTCTTTTTCTGAAAAGCTGAAAATAAGCGCTGCAAGTGCTAATAGCAACTCAGCACAATGCTGAGCCAGGACTTTCTTTCTTTCTACTTATATAAAAAAATAATTAGACTTAGCCCGGAATCCCTGACTCACAATGCCAAAGCAAGCATCTTAACCGCTCGACCAATGAGCTCGTCATTCATGTGTTCTTTTTGTAATATGAAATTGCCATATTATCGCAAAATTGAATAAATTAAACCTGCATGGTGCCAGATTTCAGAGTGAAACTTAAATATTATTTTATTTTATCCATTATTGCTCTGTTAACTCAAGACTGATAACAGGTTTAACACTACACCAACTGCAGTTAGAAACCATCCACCACACAGTTTTTGGAGTCCATGTGCCCAGAGTTGTATCTCAAATGTTCAAATGATATTCTGATTAGATAGCAGAAATGTATCTAAGACAAGGAGGGTAAATAATTTGATTAAATTATTCGAGTCTAATCTGTCATACTCTGCAGTAGAACTCCTTAGATTTTTTTGTCCAAACTGTCCTATCGTAGAACTTATAGTAGAAATAGTTGGACTAAACCAAATAAATAAAAAAACTGGTTTTCAGTAAGAAACGGCAATTTCATACTTTAAAGTCCTAAATGTTATATAAGTTTTATTTCTAACATTCATTTATTTTCCACAGTTTCATATTATCCTTGAAGTTGTTCGCAATCATGGGCATTTCTTGGTTCATCGAAGTTATCAGCTCTTTTTATCCCGAAATTCAGGATACTGTGTGGCAATACTTCGACGCATACAATGTCCTAAGTGGACTTGTCATTTTCATCATATTTGTATGCAAAAAATCCATTTATACACAGTTAATGGACAGGTGTGTTTTGTACTTATTATATTATAGAATTATTTTATACCATAGTTGTTAAGTCAATAAATGACGAAAGATTATCTAAATATAAATTACTAGCTGGAGCTCGCGACTTCGACCGCGTAGAAAAGTATAAAACGCCATCTACCGTATTTTGGATATATGGCGCTATCTCCCGGGCCAAGCTGCTAGTATTTATTTTTATTTTAGATTTCCCGTAGGAATGAAGCATATTCTGCGGTTAAAATTATCCTATGTTCATCACGGATAATGTCGGCATCTAATGGTAAAAGAATTTTTCAAATCGGTCCAGTAGTTTCGGAGCCTATTCTATACAAACAAACAAACAAACAATCAAATCTTTCCTCTTTATAATAATAGTATAGATATACCATATATTATAGCATCCAAATAGAAGCTCTAAAATTCAAAATTAAATTTCAAAATTCAAACACATCAAAACCTTCACGTACAACGCAGTAGATACCCAAGACCTTTGCCCTGAAATTTCTGGACCTTTTTATGTGTTTACATGAAGCAAGTAACATTACATAACTTTTTTAACTTTACCTTTTTAGTGGCATAAAGGATAGGTTATTAGGAGAGCCTGGGAAAATGGGTTCTGGCGGGCGCCATACAATTATGCCATACAATTACTTCTATTTATAATTTCTACAGATGTATCTATATAAACATCTATCTGGGACCTTAGCCAAGAGCACAATGCAAACGGGAGCGTTACGCTTATTAACGAAACGATAGAAAATAAAGCCCGGTGATTGGTTGTTGTAACGCCTAATAAAATTTTGACCAATCATCGGGCTTTATTTTCTGTCGTTTCGTCAATCTACGACGCTCCCGTTTGCACTGGGTGCTCTTGGCTAAGGGCCCTGTTGTGTTTCGGTGAGTGAGGAAGTGATGTCTTATTCTCTATGGTCGGCGGTACACTTGCTGGTGTTATATGCGATGTTAGGCCACCTACCAATTGGTAAGTGGACCGTCAGCCTGTTAGTCGACCTATCAAAGGTTTAATATGTAAATTATTTATTATCACAAGGCCTCCAACGAGGCAGGCGTCAAACAAAATTGTCGTCATATTATAAATCAAGTAAAACTTGGCGGATGCCGTCGCAATTACAGGAGGCACAGCCTGCACCACAAATACATTAAGGGCCTCTTTCACCAACTTCAAGTAAAGTGTTGATTAGTTACTTTACGAAATAATTTTATGTTTTATTAAATTATGCACTCGGTTTACTGCATCATTCGATAGGCGATTCTTTTTTTATTAATTTCTTTTTAATGTTTGGGAACAAAGTCATATCAGCTCCATTATCCCCGGTTCCGGTTAGCCTACTTGACAGACGGTGAAAGAGGCCCTAAATCTACATCTAAATGAGAGATGAATTGAACAATTTGTTATTATAATTCTCGTTCCTTGTATGTTTAGGTATAAAGAACTGCGAGGTATACCTAAATCACAATCGGTGACCACAATGCGTACATTCGCTTCGACTAATGATAACTTGAAAGCATGAGGAACACCCACAAGTAATGTCATGAAAAACACAACCTCGTGAATAAGTACATTAAATAACAATGCCTGTGATGGATATTTGAAAGATTACCTCCTTCTTGATCCTGTCATTCCTTCTCGTGATTTTTGGATTTTATTTCTTAACTTTAAGTATATGAACCAATAAAGTCAGGAGTGTGAGTTTTATTTAATACCTAAATATATTAAAATTTGAGTTTTACCAAGAGCAACTCAAGTTATCATTATACATACCAAATTTCCGATTTGGAAAGCCCTTCGGATCATTGTTAAATCTTTTAAACTTTAAGATTTTTTTCAGTTATCAAAACCACTAAAAAAGCATTGAAGATAAACTTTTCTATGTTTCTTAAGGTCAAAGTGAAAATAAAGACAAAATTTAAATTAATCTATTAAATTCTCATGTCACAGTGTTAGTTGCCATACTCCTCCGAAATGGCTTAACCGATTTTGATGAAATTTTATATGTACAACTTGGTAGGTCTGAGAATAGGTTTTTATCTATTTTTTATACGCGGGCGAAGTCGCGGCCAGCAGCTAGTGTTCTAATACTTTTTACATTATAAATTGTGATTACACATAATTATGATGATAAAATAATAAACTCGAACGAACTTTACATAATAATGGGTTATATTCCGAATGTGGAAGTAATAAATCAAGGTTGTCATGAGAAACAGGTTTTATACGAGATGTTTTTTAAAATGCTGATGTCTAAAAAGCTTAGTATGTTTTGGTTTTTAACGTGAAAACAATATTATATAAATTTTCATTATAAGTTTTTTTGGAAATAATAAGTTTTATGGTTATATTAGCAGAAAATTGTTAATAAAGTGAAATATTTTACTTTTGTTTACATTAAAGTCAAGTGAAAAATTCAACGAAATATACCTAATATATTTTAAAGTTCGCTGGAAAAAGTACAAATTTTTAATTGAAAGTGTTCGAATAGACCTTAAGATTTTTACATTTCTTACTTATATAATAGAATCTTACTTATTACTTAAGATAAGAAGCGTAACGAAAGTGAAGTAATAACAAGTAAGTAGACAATAATTATAAAGGAAATAACTTTGGCATTTTTTAGTTACACGTGTATTCGACAAAACAGCATACGTGCTTATATCATCAGTGGTCTCTGTAATTACTAGATATTGCTTTTTTTTTCAACGCGGATGTAATCGCGGGCACCAGCTAGTTAAAAATAGAACCTTGTCCATTATGAGAGAAGAGAGAATGAATCGACAATGAATTAGAAAATATCTTGCCAAGTGTTTCTGGGTGTCAGTAGTCACATACCATCAAAAATGTCACATCAATAAACAATAGGCTGTTAATTTTTTACAGAATATTGAACAAACTGGACTTTCAAACAAGTTTAATTAAAATAAATATTATTTAAGAATCTTTGTTGGTCACTTCCTAAATATGATAAAATACAGAATAGATATAAATCTATATCTATTCTGTAGTTATCTATACTAATATTATAAAGAGTAAAGTTTGATTTGATTCTGTAGATATTTCCCACCTTATTCAGAGACCAAATAAGAACTATTATGGCATTTTTTACGCAGTTATCATTATTATAATTATTTTTTTAAATAAAATAAGCTTTTATTAAGCGGATTTTATTTAGTGCTCATTTTTTGTTGAAAAAAAAAAGTCTATTTTGTTCCAGGACGGAGATTTGTATATAAATAAGAACGAATCTATACCACCATGGGTTATACTTAAGCCAAATAAATACTGCTTGGATTCGTTTACGACTTTTAATGGCTCAAATATAATATACGACGCTATAATCTGTTTTCTCCCTCCAATAGAATTGTACTACGTTGTGAGTAGCTCATGTAAGTCATAAGTTCCCAATTATATATATTAAATTACTAGCTGGCGCCCGCGACTTCGTCCGCGGTGAAAAAGAAAAAAAATAGCCTATCCTATGTCCTATACGTGTAAATGTTTATCTACCAAGTTTCATGAAAATCGGTTAATTCGTTTCAGAGTTATGAGGAACATACAATACTGTAGTTATTGTATGTAAGTATATATTACAGATTTATTATTAGTATTGATTGATATGTTTGGTACGTCTTCAGTAATTTAGTATGGGTTTGCTCTTGGCTAAAAACCAGCTGTGTAGCAAGGATGAGACCTATGATGGAGCGAGCTCACCCAGAAGGTGACTATTCACTCGAACTTTGAAAAGATTTGGGTTATATGAGCTCGGAGTCTGCGAGTCCCAAACCTTGGCAGTATGCATTATGAAGGATGTTTTAAAGCGCTTGGTCCGAAAAAGAGGGATTTCGCTGTACGTACGCCTGTATATCTAATAGAAGAAAGGGGAAGGCGGTATGAGCTCATGTAGTCCTTGAGCACACTCTCCGAAGTACATTTTATAAAAGATATATATATATATATCTTTAATCAAGGCAGCGCTTGGCCGCGATCTCACTTGATGTTAGGTGCAGATGCGGCCAAAGATGGACCACGCTTACCTAGTAAGTGCCCATACCCTAGACTTGAAGACCCCGAGGTTGTAATTTTGGGGAAACACGGACGCAGGCAATGAGTTCCACTCCTTAGCAGTTCGGACAAGGAAGGTGGAACTATAACGCTTCGTGCGTGACCGGGGAACATCAACCACGAAGGGATGAAACCCCCGCCCGCGCCTCGTGTTCCGCAAGTGGAACATATACATAGACTGGCAACTTATGAAGCCATGTGAAGAATCAACACCTTTCTCGGAAATTATGTTGTAGAGTCTATTTTTTTCTTGTCACGTTTTCTTTCAGGTATGTTTATATCATGTGCCTTCATCATCCTTACAATAGCAGTATATGCGATATTACCAACGCTCAGGAGTACTGCTCCTAGCAAGATCCTTATTGCATATCTCGTCTCACTGTTCGTAGGATTTTTTTTCTTGGGACTTTTGCTAAACCTTTTTAAAACGGATGGGATATCAGAAGACGTCTATCTTGTTATGGGTAAGCAATAGAAATAAAGGTCATATAGGCACATATCGAAGGGTCTTTTCTTGTTATGGTATTTATATGTATTGCTGGTGCCCGCGACTTCGTCCGCGTTGCAAAAAGAAAATATATATGAGTAATAAAGCAATGTATAGCACTAGAAATTCAAAGAGGGAATGCTGCATTTGCTGCAGGCGTCCTGGGTACTACGCAGGATTCGGCGGAGCTAGACGACTTATTCTTTTTAGCAAATTAGTTTCCTCCACGACCCTGCCTTGCCAGCCTGCACGTGTTATTAATTTTATTTTTATGTAAATATGTTAGTTTAGTTTAATTATGTATTCATTCTCTTTTAGTGTTTATAATTGATGTATAATTGTACCTAAATAAATAAATAAATCTCTCTTTATAATATTATAGTAGGTATAATATATTTGATTGGATTTCCTTTTCAGATTTCATTGTGTACTTTTCTATACTGACTGCATTCTTTTGGTTGAACGTTTTGTGCTATGATACGTGGAAAACTTTGACGTCATCGTAAGTAATATAAAGAGAGTTGAGAGATCTCAAAAATAATTTTCCTCTACAACAAATTTCTTTTTACAGTTCGAGAACCGTATTAGCGAAGAGGGAAATAATGGTACGTTTATACAAGTACGCAATATATGCATACGGTGTTCCAGCGATTTTCACAATAATTTTGATAGCATTGGAGTTTTCGGATTTGCCTCCACATCCCTACTTACCCCTGTTAAGATTACAAGGCCACGTTCTATACGGTAAGCTAAGAGTTTCTAACACTGCTGCCAGATTCATTTGAGTATTGGGCGCTAAATCAGTTCAAGAAAAGCGCTAGATTCCGCTAAAAAGTCTGTGATTAGAAAAAGCGCTAGATTATGATTTTATTTTTAAAGTAGGAGTTAAATCAAATACGTTCCACATGACCATATTGTTTGATTGACCAAAAAATTAGTGCTTTTAGGCTTAGTTTTTTTCGTCATTTCCAATACCTATAGTTTTCGTTAAGACAAAAATGGCTTTTCATATTGATGGAACGCAAGGCACGATAGAATTAAACCATAAAGTATTTTAATAAATTTTCATTTACCAAGTAATCTAAGCAAAAATTATACAAATAGTACCTAATTTAGTTATATATACCTAACCTAAAATGGCAGCAGTGGTTTCTAACATCAAAATATTATATCTTTTAGTTTCAATATTTCTAATTTTAAAATTTCCAAATTTGTAAAAACCCAAAATTTTACATATAAAAGCATGTACAAAATTATATTACTTATATTAAATTATACATTTCTTCTGTGCTGAACTCCTCCTAAATGGCTGGACCGATTTTAATTCTGTCTTCACTTATGGATAATCAGGAATGGTTCCGCAACCGATTTTTTTTTGACCACGGAAACGAAGTCGCGGGCAACTAGTAATTAAATAATTAAATAATAGTATAAGATCCGAACAAGAAATTACCTACACTCATCTGTTTAATGGATAAAAATTATTTTATATCAAATATAAATCTTGAGCGGGTATCCTGGCCAGACTATTATTAAGTTGTTTTTCAATTTTTAATCTACTAGACTAATATTATAAAGAGAAAAGATTTGTATGTTTGTAATGAATAAACTCAAAAACTACAGGACCGATTTTAAAAATTCTTTCACCTATATTATCAGCGAGTAAAATAGGCTATATTTAATTAATAATAGTCTCGCTAGGAATTTTTTAACCAACCTACTCGAGATCGAGATACATTTTATAATATTATATTCAATTTGATATAAAATAACTTTTATTTATTAAGCACATGGGTGAAGGTCGTTTCTATTTCGGATCCTCTGCTAACACATAACATTTCACTTTATTTCTTATTTCAGGTATGAGTAGAGTGATATATCTGTACATCAGATTTTCATTATTTTTGTATGCAAAAAGGCTATTTTCAAGCAATTGATTCACAGGTTTGATTTATTTGTTTATTATGTATTATAAATGAGTTCCTCCCTCTATATATAATCAAATACTCCATTAGATAGGGAATTACGTAATACAAGGTGCAACAGTAGGTATCAAAAAAAAGAATAGGAAATTGGAAAACATAAGAATGAAGCTAATGACTCTGGCACATCGAAATAATATATCTTTGTCTCTGGTACACTTTAATGAGAAACTGCTGAGTTTTTGATTGCAAAAACCGCTGTTAAATGAATGTTATTTTTTTTTAAATGCAGATATCGTGAGATTCGTGGGGAATACAAATCTCACTCTACAATTACAGTTTACGATATTAAACTGAATTCAAGTAATTCAATTGCAAAAGAAAAGGAAAACATTAAGGATTTCAATAGTAAGGAAGAAGTAACACTACACTTTAAATATATCTATATCTATTAATATCTACTCGTATTTTTAAGTCAGAATAAGAAACCTAACTAACATTAAATTAACACCAAATACATTAAAGCTACAGCTAAATGTGAGAAAAATTTAACAATTTGTTATTCTCGTTCCTTGTATGTTTAGGTATAAAGAACTGCGAGGTACCTAAATCTCAATCGGCGGCCACTGCGCACATTCGCTTCGATTAATGATATTTTAAAGGCATGAAGAACTACCTCAAGTATTGGCAAGAAAAACACAACCTCCTGAATTCATTAAACCACCAATGGGTGTGATAGATAACGGAAAGATTCGTCCTTCTTGATTTCCTTCTCGTGATTTTTTTAAAAGTTTAAGTATAATAAAGTCATGACAACGTCGAGAGTGTGACTTTTATTTAATAAATATATTAAAATTTGAGTTTTACTAAGAGCAACTCAAGTTATCATTATACATCCCAAGTTTCCCATTTCGAAAGCCCTTTTCAGTTATCAAAGAACCTAAATATAAGCGGCCTATTAAAAATTCCATTACAAAAAAAATATTTTATTATATACTATGTTTATTATTATCCTTGTTTTTGCATTCTATTTTAAAAAACACAAAACTTTCAAAAATTGACTTACAATTCTTTGCCTCTCAGCCTCTCTCAGCTGCAGATATTAGGTTAGGTATGATGCTACTAGCACGCAGCCTGATACCTTCATGACAGGCTGCTCTGACGCCCTGGGTACAACAAAAGATATGGACAAAGTGGGGATTAAGGATCTACTATTTTTTTTATTTTTTTTAAGGTCAAAACGAAAAGTAAAGATAAAATTTAAATTAATTAATGTTTTCATATATTTTTCTAATAATTTGTAAAATTATCTCGAAAGAACTAAATCACGTATTTTACATTCCGAATGTTGATGTTATAAATCAAGGTTGAGATGAGAAACAGGTTTCATCTTAAAAAGCTGATGTCTAAAATGCTTTAGCCTGTTTAGGTTTATGACGTGAAAATAATATTTTACGTTTTTAATATAAGTTTTTCGAAATATAAAAGTGTAATAAGAAAGTGTAATATTTTATTTTTGTTTACATTAAAGTTAAGCGTAAAAGTACATCTTTTTAATTGAAAGTGTTCGAATAGACTTTTAGATTTACAATCTTACTTATTACTTAAGATTACTTAAGTAACGAAAATGGCGTAATAACAAGTAAGTAGACGATTATATAGGAAATAACTTTGGCATTTCTTAGTTACACATTGTATTCGACTGATCTTCTGTAATTATTAGTTCTAATTAGACAGATTATACGGAAACGCAGTATTAGATGTCAAAATAAGGGATTTTTGAGCTTCTTGTCTAATTGGATTTGTCTAACAAATGATTGGTTGGGTCACTTATGTATTTTTTATTTGTATCTGTATTTTATTGTCCTATAATTTATTTGTCCCTAATAATTTGGCCACATATGGTACTTAATATTATGATTGTGAAAAAACTCTGTCTGTATGTCACGTCACCATTTCACGCCTTAACTACTCTACATTTCGCATGTATACAGGGGTTGCGAGAAAGACTTCGGCACCTTTTATCCAGAAAAAAAAGTACTGTTTCCAAAAGATCATCTAACTAAAATAAAATAAAAACACTAACACATGGCCAAAGTTTTATAGCAAGAAGGTCAAGCGTTATATTGCTTATATGTATTTTTTTTTAATATTTCAACGCGTACGTAATCGCGGGCACCAGATAGTTAAAAATATTACCTTGTCCTTTGTGAGACGGAATGAATTTTTATGTGTCAGTAGCCACATACTATCAAAAATGGCACATCAATAAACAATAATTGGCTGTTAATTTTTTACAGAATTTTAAACAAACTGGACTTTTAAACATAATGTTTTGCGTACATAAATAATAGTATAATGAATTAAGGAACTCTGTTGGCTACTTCCTAAATATGATAAGATAATCTATTGTGGATTTGAATTTTTTTATAATAACAGTTCAAAGTTGAACCGACGCAATGGCGACACGTATACCATTCATATTATTGACGACCAGTTTGTGTAGTTTTAATGCGATAGCGGAAGAGCTATTAACAAATATTATTGCTCTATTAACAAATTCAACCACAAATGATGGCGGAAAACTGCGCCTAAATAAGTGTTGCCCATTCGGTGCAAGCTACAATGCTACCGCAAAAAAATGTCAAAATACAAGTGAGCAATTCAATCCGGAAGTATGGAGGAATTATCGAAGAGACGAAACAGCGAATCCGTTTGACCTCTTTCATTTTGAAAATGCGAAACCAAATTGTATAAAGGGTAAGGAGTATTTTGTACGCCTAACGGATGCTTATGACATGGGACACTATCTCAATGCGGTAAGAATGTTATTAGTTTAATCGCCCCTTTCACCATCTTTGAGTAAAGTGTCAAGTAGGCTAACCGCCAGTAAGAAAGGATACGAGTTTCACCGTCTTCAATGATATTTCAATGATATACAAGATACTCGTAACATTTACTCGCCAATCAGCGTTACTTGAAAAGTAACTAATCAACACTTTACTTGAAGTTGGTGAAAGAGGCCCTAATATAAATTAAAATTTACAATAACGATCAACATGGCTATATCTTTAGTTTTTATTTAATCTGAGCCTGTGTTAGAATTTTTCTAAATAAATATACATTTTTTTGAGTTTTAAATAAAAGTTATCCTCTTAATAAAAAAAAATGTTTCAAAATTGTTTAATAACAAAGGAACATTTTGAAAGGAATGAGGTTGTCATACATTTGTACATACATTTTGTAATTTTTAATATTTTTGTTGATTTTAATAACATAACTAAAATATAAAAATTACACTTTGAATTATGTTGCTTTAGTTAAACAACTAAAATAATAACTTCCATGCCCGATGCCATGTTTTTATTAAAATTAAGCTTTTATTAAACGAATTTTACTTAGCTCTAATTCTATTTTAGGAAAGTATCATTTTTTCTTGTTTCAGGACGGAGATTTGTATATAAATGAGAACGAGTCTATACCACCATGGGTTATACTTAAGCCAAATAAATATTGCTTGGATTCATTTACTACTGCTAATGGCTCAAGTATAATATACGACGCTATAATCTGTTATGTCCCTCCACCAGAATCGAACTATGTTGTTAGTAGCTCATGTAAGTCATTGTTCCTTATCGACGCCCTCTGTAATTTAGTAAATATACCTTCTATGTGTAAATCTAGCCTACGTTTCATAATCTATAACAAGGTTTGTTGACCTCTGTTTAAAATCTATAAAAAATATCCAAATAACTTTAAATATATTTAGAGAAATATAAGAAAATTTGGATAAAAATAATTATAAAACATTATTACTAGGTATATTATCTTTACGTTGAAATACCTGTAAGTTAGATTTTAAAACCTGTGATAAAAATTATCTAATTCTTAAAAAAAATATTCTAAGAAGAGTACTTCTTATACTATCCTTTTTAAATAGTTGGTGATATTAAATGCAAATTTAAGTTTTCCATTTACTTTTAAAACATATTTAAAACATTAGTTCATTAAAAGTATGAAAAATCATCAATACAAATAAATATACACATACTTACCAAAAATAAAAGAAATATGACTAAATGTGAAGAATGAACCCGTTTTATTGCATTTGAAATTTTTCTCAGAAATTATTTTGTAGAGCCTAATATTTTCTTTTCACATTTTCTTTCAGGTATGTTAATATCGTGTGCCTTCATTATCCTTACAGTAACAGTATATGCGATACTACCAAAGCTCAGGAGTACTGTTCCTGGCAAGATACTTATTGCACATCTTGTCTCACAATTCGTAGGATTTCTTTTGTTGGGACATATGCAAATCTTTATTAAAGTAAAGGGAGTGCCACAACAGATTTTTCTTGTAATGGGTAAGCAATAAGCAATAACATGATTTAAGTCATGTATCTAATTAATTGTATTTACCCTTTTACCTATATTTTACATAATTAATCAAAAATATATCTTTATGGACTGCATTAACATATAAAATAAAGAGAAAATTTAATTCAAGAAAAACAAAAAGAAAATAGTTTGACCAATAATTTTAGGTCTACTATAAATTTAAGAATGACATGTACATATACTATTTAAAAATAAAGTTAAAATCTGATGTAAGCCGAATTTAACAAGTATAAAACAAAGTCGCTTCCCGTCTGTCTGTCCCTATGTATGCTTAGACCTTTAAAACTACGCAACGGATTTTGATGCGGTTGTTTTAATAAATAGAGTGATTCAAGAGGAAGGTTTTAGTATTATAATTTACAACTAAAATACAGAAACAACCCCTGATAATTTTATAAAAGCAAAGATGTCAGGCGTTATATTGCTTTACACGTTTAATACACAGGCGCTACACATACCTTACTTTTAAAGCGGGCGAAATCGCGGGCACCAGCTAGTAAATAATATATGAGTAATATAAATTGAATAAATATTTAGAGAAGGGGTCGCGGATGAAATTACAGGAAAAAGCTAGTGCAGTATAAGAAAGGTATTCTAAAACATTCATTTTATTAGAGACTAGCTGTTGCACGCGTCTTAGCTCGCGTAACTTTATGAAATATAGCCTATGTAACTCTCTGATAATGTAGCTTTCTATAGGTGAAAGAATTAATAAAATCGTTCCAATAGTCTTTGAGTTTATTCATTATACACACATACAAATCTCTTTATAATATTACAGTATATATTTGATTGGATTTCCTTTTCAGCATTCATCATATACTTTTCTGTGCTGTCTGCGTTCTTTTGGTTGAACGTTTTGTGCTATGATACATGGAAAACTTTGACGTCATCGTAAGTAAAATAAAAGAGGGTTAAGAGAGATAAAAAATAATTTTTCTCTACAACAATTTTTTTTAACAGTTCGAGAACCGTGTTGGCGAAGAGGGAAATAATGGCACGCTTTTACAAGTACGCAATATATGCATACGGCATTCCAGCGATTTTCACAATAATTATGATAGCATTGGAGTTTTCGGATTTGCCTCCACATCCATACTTACCGCTGATAAGATTACACGGCAACTTTCTTTACGGTAAGCTAAGAAGTTTCTAAATAGTTTCAAAATATTTCCAATGTTAAATTAGGGATATTTTAATATTACTCGTTACTAGTGTGAGTGAATAGCATCGAATTAATATAAACTCTGCGAGGTGAATAGTCACTAAGTAATACTCGTGTTTGGAATCTATCGTGTACACATAAAAGCTTGTAAAGTACATAAAGTAAATAATATTTCACTTTGTTTCTTATTTCAGGTAAGAGTAGAATGTTATATCTGTATGTTCCCTTATTAATAATTTGCTTTGCTAATCTCGTATTCTTTGTTTTGACTGCTTGGAAACTTATTGAACATAAACGAAAGACGAATTCTGTATTACGTGGTAAGGACAGTTCAAGAAATGATCAAGGAAATATAGCTATGGAGAGGTGAGCAGATAAACTTTTTTTTAATTACATATGACATTCAGATATCCTTTTAGATAGGATGTAATAGGCTTTGTGTCTGTACATGAGTATAGGATTGTACGTCACAGTGGTGTCATATATTACTCGAAAAAGAGTACAAATGAAATTAGATAATAAAGGGACGTTTCTAAGTTAAAAACAATAAATACAATTGAACTCAAAGACATATCTGATATGAGATATCTATATCTGATGAAGTGGATGAGGACTTTCGTGACCCGCAGACTCCTTCATCAAGGTTTCCATGTCACGGAAATACCACCGAATTAACTGTATACCAAATTTGAAGTAGCTTGCCAGTTACCATTTTTTTTAACTGGCTTATCTTTTAATAGTATGTGGCAAGACAAGCCAGGTACCATCAACAGTTTAAGAGACAGACCACACCAAAGAGGATGTGGGCAAGTAAAATTAGGCAAAGAATACTTGAGTGTGTCCTAAAGAAATAGTTTGGAAATATTTTTTCTTTTGTGGAAACGTAAATAATAGATAGAGGAAGATAATAGATAATGTCGATGTTCGAAAAAAAAACATAATGATGCGATAATCTTGAAATCCATGCAACTTATGCTAAAACGAAAATTTGTTTATAGATAGGTTATGGCTGGACCAAGGATTCCAAGGGTATCCATTAATTATTACCGGACACCATTTATTTTTGTTAATTTTCGATCCACGGATTAAATTTGATTTATATTTCTTTGTAGTTTCATCATTTGCTTGAAATTGTTCGCCATCATGGGCATCAGTTGGTTTCTTGAAGTCATCAGCTCCTTGTACCCGGAACTTCAGGACGCAGTTTGGAATTTCACTGACGGATACAATTTCCTAATTGGATTTATAATTTTCATTATATTTGTTTGTAAAAAGGCGATTTTCAAGCAATTGATTGACAGGTTTGATTATTTTTATATTTTGGATTATGAATAGTTAATTACATAGGGAATTTCCTAATGCAAAGTGCAACAGGGGTGCGAAGAGATGTCTGTAATTCTAAAAAAAAAATAGGAATTTATAAAATAATAGCTGTTGCACGCGACTTCGTCCGCGTAACTTTATAAAATATAATATATACGTGTTTGTGAAACCATGGAAATATACATACAAAATTTAAACCCAATCGGGCAGCAGGTCAGTTGACATACCGACAGCAGCGCCACCTACCGGGTCCAATTGTATTTTTAAATCATCCAGGAATAGCCATATAAAATTTCAACCCAATCGGTTCAGCCGTTTAGAAGTTATGTGAAAAAGAAGTTAAGTACGGAAGGATAATTCTTACTACCCGTTGTCCTTTTACCCGTTTTCCCGTAGGAATGAAGCATTTTCCCGCGGTAAAAAGTATCCCATGTTCATCACAAATAATGTCGGCTTCTAATGGTAAAAGAATTTTTCAAATTGGTCCAATAGTTTCGGAGCCTATTCTATACAAACAAACAAACAATCAAATCTTTTCTCTTTATAATATTAGTATTGATGAGAAACCGCTGTTATATGAATGTTATTTTTTTTAATGCAGATACCATGAGATTCGAGGGGAAACAAAGTCTCACTCTACAAGCACAACACGTACTACTCTTTCAAGTAAAGACGATAATATTCAATTGAATTCAAGTAATTCAATTGGAAAGGAAGAGGAATACATTAAGGAAAACAGTAAAGAAGAAATAACACTCGAAGTGTAATTAAAAAATAAGTTTGTTACGATTTAAACTAATTTCAATTGTAAATGGGTAATAAATACATAATTATACGAACGACTGAGATGTTTTTTTTAACTAGTTTGTAACCAGTTATAATTATATCATAAGTAAGTAATAAAATAATATCAATTTATGTTTTTACCTTTGTGTAGTTTGTTTAAATAAAATATTAAAATGAAGTACTTAAGTAATTGTTTTTTGTGAATCATGTTTTAATAAATTCAATATTTCAAAAAAGAAAAGCCTCTTTATTTATGTACATACATAGATGATTCCGTGTTTAATTTCGCCAATAAAATAACAAAACAAATGAAAAAATGAAATTTTATACGTACGTATGCAAGTGGATGAAAAAGAAACTTATTTAGACAATTATAATTTTTCTTTAATTATAAAGTTGCACGAACCAAATGAATATCAATAGAATATTAAAGTTTTCACCAATAACATTTAATAATAAAGAATAAAACACACTTGGCATATCTAATAAATTTTATTACAATAAATACTGACGAGATCTAAACTATCATAGCGATTATGAAAGCAACAGAGATTGATTACTATTTCAAGCAATATATTCACTTATTGTTTACAACATGTTAATTAACGTTATATATTAAAACTTGTCAAGGAAAAAAAATAATATAGGTACTCAAAAAATGTAATTTTTTTCAAAGAAATAAATTAATTTTAATGGAAAAACACGCACTTGACAGCAGCGAATAGAAACAGTTGAGAAAAAAGATTTTTCGGTACCTATAGGTACGTACCTATGTTCTTTGACAAATTCTGATATACATATATTAATTATATTCTTAGTACTTACCGAATTAACGGAAAATTCACGAACATTACTTATAAAATATTTTTTATTTGGTTTAAGTTGACTATAATTATTGTAAAATATTGTAATTGTAGACATAGAGCGACCTAAGTATATACACACGTGTCTTAGTGGAATATTTTATCTAAGTAGCACATACTTACATTACTACGTACTTTTATATCTATTTATATTTATTTATTTTTCTTTTATATTTATTGTTCATTCGTCCTGAATATTAAATAAAATGAGTCAAAATATTCAGCCTCAAATGTAGGAAAACTGCATTAAAAACTTCTTATAGCTGCATCAATTTAACAAAATAGCCTTCTTACTTAACACCTTACGGGAATATTATAACAAGACTTCACATGATGATTTTAAATTATAGGATATTGACATTACAAGTTAGAAACTGCAGTCATTATGACTTAGGACTTCACCACAATTGCTACAAGTTGACATCGTGTTTCTTGTATTGTATTGAAAGTACTTATACTATTTAAATCCTCATCTATATACGTACATACTTAATGTTCTATATATATAATAAAAATCACATAGGTACGTTCTATCACACAGATATGTTCTGTAAGGCGCTATACACAGATATTTTTGTATAATAAATCTTGTAAATTACTATTGCGCCATTTTGGTGACGTAATCTCATAACACACTCAGTAACATTAGCAAGACTGGCAGACGAGTTTATAGCTGCGGATGACGTCACATGGATGGTAATGTGACAAGGTTCTTGCGAATTACCAATTTGAGTGGATTATATAATATAATATCCAACATGACCATTGGCGTTGGATATTATACCATTAGCGTTGGGTTCGGCTGTACGCTTACACTCGACTGTGTCCCCAGTGTACTCTAGGCGACGGTAGCCAGTTACCATCAAGGGTAATTTCACCTGTAGGTATATTTCCTTTTATCATGAAAATAACTTTGCATATTATTGAGGGAATCATAGTTTTGATTTCATTAAAACTTAATTGATTTAATGGAGTTCATTCTGATGTCGTCTCGGCTTGAAGTAGTTCGCGAAGTGACGGTTGTCTGAGATCGACTCATAGGTACACCTCGTGCTTGATTGTACCTGAACAAGTTATTTAAAAATTAGTAACACAACTCACGTCTACTTAAGTGCACAATATCAACTTCAATCGACCAAATCTCAAGTGAAAAAGAAACCACCCCAATCTTTAATGAATCTACAATTTTTTTTATTTTTTTTTATTTATTAGAGATGGGTTTGCTCTTGGCCAAATGCCTATTCACTCGAACTTTGATAATGATGTTAATGAACTTTATGTTAATGATCTCTAAAATTAATTTTATTTGCTTGAAAAGTTGATAATCATATCAAAATTTAATACTGCAATAATATAAATATATAAATTTCATCAGGGGACATTAATATAGCTATTTACACGCCAATTTCGTCTAAGTCCATTTGTCTATTTGTGTTATGCGTGATGTAACAAACATCCCAACATAGGTATAGTTTCAAAAAACTTAAAATAATATTATTAGTGATTTGCTTTTTGTATTAATAAATTCAAAATTTTGCTCTATAATCAATAATAATCAAACTATCCAAAAACCATTATTGTCACGACGAGGTTCTTTACATCTTACAGATTGACAGATTTTTTTTTGGCAAAAATACTCTACCTGGTATAATTCATATATCTATACATATAATAAAATAAAGACGCTGTTATCAGTTTGTATCAGTCAATAACTAAATACTATCGTGGTCTGTAAACTGTGGATACCTTTACTAACTAAGTATTGCTTTAAACTATACTAAAGCGATTTTAGTCACACACAAAGAAAATTAATGTGGCATTCTTATAAATTTAAGTTAAGCAAAATTAATTAGAAATTTTAGTGACGAAATGTGTGTAAGTAAATCAGTTAAAATAACTTCACTTATTTTTAAGTAGTTGTGCCATTGTGTAGATTTTAGTAAACGGTAAGTAATGATTGGTGCTAAAGTCTACTTTAGTGCACAAGTTTGTTAGTTTTAAATAAATTTCTCAAATACCTCGTGTTTTATTATTATTTCGGGTTCACTTATGGAATGTCTTCAAATGTTAGAAAATCCTTTCAGTTGATTAGAAAATAAAAAAAATAATTAAAAAATATCTGTCAGTGATTTTATTTATTTTTAATATAAAAATATAATAACTCTATAAGTGCTTCTTAGAAACAGAAATAGCCAAATAGCTTAAAGTGAATTGGCAATATTTAAATAAAATATTGGCAATATTTGAAATGTTAATTTAATAAATTTGGTTAATTGTCAAAACGTATGTGCCAATTTAATACACAGATCGTACCGTGTCTAAGCTATCGGTTCTTTGTTTTTGTAATTTATTTATTTGTTTATTTTTAAAGTATTTTATTTCCTCTTCTTGATTCATTCTCGAACTGAAGCTTTCTTTTATCCTGTTAAGAAAAGACTTGTTTTATTTTGGGGAAAAATTAACGTCAATTTTAGTTAGCATTATTTCACCAATAAAACCAAAATATATTTTTTGATTATTTCTATTACTTTTCAAGAATATTCTTAATATTCATCAGGAATTAGACATTAGATAATCTTGTTATTTTATTTCTAATTTTTCAATTCGGGCGTTTATAAATTAAGTAAATACTTATATTACTATTTTTTACATAAACACGGAACATATAAATCCATAGACGCAAAATGCCCAAGTATTGGGTAACCAAGTGAATTATATTCGAAAATGTCTAGGATAAAATTGGCCCCTAGTCCTATATAAAAGATTTTTTTAACACCAATTTTATTATGTAATTAATTGTCGGGAGACAATCCAAAGGTCCACTTTAGTGATCGGTGGTTGCTGTTGCCCATTAGCACTAGCAACAGAGTAAAATTCTCTGTTGACCTCAGAAATATAATAGATTAGGAAAATATAGAAAATGGCTTTGGTATCCCTTACTCATTCACCACAGACGATGTTTATTTCTGCCATACGGTCTGTCCAATTCATATGACTGCGAAACAAGTATGTTTTGAGATTACTAAAATGTGACTAAGTTATTATTTAGTTTACATATGATTTGACCATCATTATTATCTAAGTAATCGTTATTCCCTTAACTTCAGTTGGATTTATGTTTATACCTAATTTAAGTTCCATTTATCTCTACTAACGTTCTAGTAATTTACCTATTTACATATTTAAAAAAAATATGTAAATTATATCTTTATTTTGCATCTAAAATTTAAACTCCACAAATTATTACCTATGCGATACCATAACTATCGAGTCTCTAACTAATGTTTGTAGGCGACAATAAAATAATGTAAAATATTGACAAACCTCTTTCGTAGGAGTCGAAATATTTTCCTCTTGCAGACGAAAATTATGAAAATCGTAACTCCAATGAGAACGTTGTATGCATCAGTGAAATTCCATATCTCTTGTATATCGGGATACAAGGCGCTGAATACTTCCATCAACCAGCTGACTCCCATCACGACGAACAATTTCACGTATAGAAGTAACCTGGAATTAGTAATTTATTTGTTTGAATTCATACTGTTATATATACCAATATATAAAGCTGAAGAATTTGTTTGGTTGTACAAACAACCGCTAACAACGCGCTAATTTCAAGAAATTCTTTTTGTGTTGGATAGTCCATTTATCGAGGAAGGCTATAGAAAACGCGGACGAAGTCGCGTGCAACAGCTAGTAATATTATAAATGTGAAAGTAACTCGGTCTGTCTGTTACCTTTTCACGCCTTAACTACTCAATCGATCATCATGAAATTTTGCTTACACATTGTTAGGGATATAAGAAAGGACGTAGGGTTACTATTGATTCCTAGGAATAATAAAAATAAAATAAAATAAATTAACGCCTGGCCAGAGTGTTATAGCAATAAAGAGTTCAAGCGTTATATTGCTTATATATTTTTTATTTGCTTATGTATTGACTTAGATATAGAGTCTAGCTAGACTCTCTCACACAGAGAGGGTCCAGTGTTCAAAAGTGTATGTGTAATATAAGCTACTAGCTGGTGCTCGCGACTTCGTCCGCGTAGAAAAGTATAAAACGCCACCTACCGTATTTTGGATAGATGGCGCTATCTCCCGGGCCAAGCCGCTTAGTATTTACTTTTATTTTAGATTTCCCGTAGGAATGAAGCATTTTCCCGCGGTAAAAAGTAGCCTATGTTCATCACGGATAATTTCGGCTTCTAATGGTAAAAGAATTTTTCAAATCGGTTTAGTAGTTTCGGAGCCTATTCTATACAAACAAACAATCAAATCTTTCCTCTTAACAATATTAGTATAGATAACAAAGTATACAAAGTATACCTTTGCCGGTCATTTTTATGTTGATCATGTCTCGAACTCTCCTTTGACTTTAATACTTTTGTTTGTCTGTCAATTAAGATGATTTTGTAGGCTGTCATCAGGAAGAATGTCATGTTCGCAACGCAGAGCACTACCATTGGGCCGTACAAGTAAAGAAGTCTACTTGTGCCTGAAAGAGAAATTAAGTTGCTTTATGCGACTTGTTGATGATACCAGCCTAAAAAAGTATCAGGAAAAATATTCTTACTATGTATAAAACATCCCCGCACTCTCAATAGCGGTAGCCAAGGGTTGGACGGTAATCCAGAAAACTCGAGCGAAACCAGAAGTATTGTCAATACTGTTGCTATACCAAATGAGTAAATGGCATACTTCATAAATCGAGAATTAGCTCTAGATGACTGTACATGATTCCCACTGAAAAAAAAAGCATTATAACACCTATTTACTTAAGAAAATTAGAACACCTTTTGCCCACAACTTCATTCTTGTTTCTTACAACAACACTAAATGACAACAAACAGACAGGCTCACCTAAATGTCCACCATATATCGAAAGACATCACGTTGAGCCAGGAGAACGCAGATATCAAGGAGAAGTAGATAGTAAACGCTGAAATTTATATAAATACAGATTTTATTAAAACTTCTTAATTTAAATCCTTAGATTCTCTGAATGAAATTGGAATAATTGCAAATTTATAAGAGGAAAACCTCTGAGAAGACTTCTCATATAAATAACTATCGTCATTGTATAAAATCTAATACTTTTAATTCACTGTTCTCAACTGTAAGCGTAGATGGCAGCAAAAGCAATATTTTAACATTAAAAACTGGGCAACCTCTCGGGCAACAATTACTAACCTACAGAACTTTTCAGAATACTATCTTGAATTAACTTAAGTTCTTATGTACTTAATTTATGTAGGAGTTCATCCCTCATAGATTTTGACATCTTAAAAAATACATAGAAATATATAATCAATACTTACTCAAACCGAGACAGGTCATTTGATCGATTTGACTCAACAGAAGTAAAATTTGCATTATGCCCAGTAGTAGAAAAGCAACAAAAAGGCACGAAAGGTACGCCACTAAAACTCTTCCGTGAAGATTCCTTAACTCTGGTAGCCATGAGTAGACACAGATTGTAGCTATGATGAACACACAGGACACCAGCATACCTGGAAATATTCACATTCGATTGATTTTCTAATTATAATATTTTCACAAATTATATTTAATTCAAGATTAATGCCTCCCTCAAAGATATTTGATTGGTCTCGCTGCGCTCTACTAGATACAGCCGCCGTACTTGACAAATGCGGCAACAAATACTACACCGAAATCGGCGTACACGATCTAGTCACACTGCAAACTGCCTGTGATGTGTACGTGGCGAATATTTTATTAAATTTTGGGTATAATAAAATACCAATTTGCGTAGTGAAAATGTGCTACGAAACCATTGCGAGGGAAACATCAACGGTCATCATTTGTCAAGCGTTATATCTTTTATTTTTCAAGGCGGACGAAGTTGCGGACAACAGCTAGTATATAATAAAGATCAAGTGGGGGGCAATTTGAGTGATGCCACTTCCGTCCTATACAGACAGTAAGCGATATACCACACAAGTATTATATTATTATGCTTTTCTATAGTTATGCCAAAAGCAGTGTGTCCTACCACAACTTAATTTAACTTGAACTTTTTAAAGCCTTACATGAGCTGCTCAGTATTCTACTACTCTGTGGCGCTTCGTTGTCCGCTGAGAAACAGACCAGAGCATTAAGTTTTCGGGTTCGTGTCCCGTTGGGCTCATCATGAACGAAGGTGTCGATGCAATACTGGTCTGGTTCGTGGATCATCCATGGCTGTACAGCATACGGAGTATTAACGAACAGTTTGCCATCCTGAAAACAATAGGTTAGGTTAAATAATAAATATCGTCACACATTCCACACAGCACCATCTAGGTCTACACTAAGCAACTATAGGCTTGTATTATGAATACCAGATAGTTGATTGAGTATGTAGATTTCTTTTATCACAACACAGTCCGAGTCCGACATAACCCACAGGCCACCCAGGGCCCGTGGGTATCCATGATGGATTTTCCCTTGTAAAAAAGAGGTTACTAACCACTAGATCAAACGTGTCGCCAAATCAAACAAAATAAGATTCTTTTAAACAGCAAAGGGAAATATTTAAGGCGACCATAAAACTCTCACAAGAACTTACAATCTTTTTTAAAATAGTAACGGTAGCCTGCCTACCAGGCAGGCTGACAGTCCACTTGATGGTAGGTATAGGTATGTCGAATATACAAATAAACACCATAAGTGCTGCAAGTGTTCTGCCCACTTTATAGGACAAGTGATTTGAGGGACAGAAAAATAAGTTCTTAGTTCTTACATCCCATCTTAAATAAATTATACAAATCAGCTTGAGCGAAAAGAAAAAGTCAGAAAGAACGTTATAAAATGATAACGTTGAGTTAGAAGCCGCCCGACAAAAACCGAGCAAAATCACTGGCAAAACCTAGTATTATATAGACTAATGCATAATGCAGGAATAAAGTTATCAGGGGACTAAGGCAAAAAAATCAAGGTTGAACTAAGGCGAGAATGCTCAGTCTTAATGACGATTGTTCAAATGTGCTTTTTGTTAATACTTAAAGCTAAATACTCAACATTTAATTAACTTAAAGCAATCACGTTAGTGAAGGCCATGCCATTAAACAATCCGACGTTATAGTGCGTATAAAAATGTTGGATTTTATGGAAAGTTAATTACTTTATGCGCAGAGTTGTTACTACTCAATCAATAAACAAATACTCAGATGTGATAACAGTTTTACTGTTTTCCTTTGTTCGATTTGTTAGCAAATACTTGATATAGTTATTTTTCCTTACTAGCTGGTGCCCGCGACTTCGTCTGCGTTGTAAAATGAAAAATATAATATCTACCTAAATAACTCCTGACATCTTTATTGCCCGAGACAGCGGTGACGACAGTGGCAATGTTTTTAGAATAGGCTCCGAAACTACTGGACCGATTTGAAAAATTCTTTTACCATTACAAGCCGACATTATTTGTGATGAACATAGGATACTTTTTACCGCGGGAAAATGCTTCATTCTTACGGGAAAACGGGTAAAAGGACAACGGGTAGTAAGAATTATCCTTCTGTACTTAAATTCTTTTTTACATAACTTCTAAACGGCTAAACCGATTGGGTTGAAATTTTATATGGGTATTTCGATGATTTCCTGGATGATTTAAAAATACAATTGGCTCCGGTAGTTGGCGTTGCTGTCGGTATGTCAACTACTAAACGGCTTGACCGATTGGGTTGAAATTTTGTATGTGTATTTCCATGGTTTCACAGACACAAATGTATTATATTTTATAAAGTTACGCGGACGAAGTCGCGTGCAACAGCCAGTTCTTAATAACACTATAGTCTGGAGCGCACTTGCAACACCTGTTGCCAGCCATATACCATATATACACTGTAGCCATATACACTGTCTCAAAAAAAGCAAGGCTCTTAAGTAGCACACCTACAAATAAGACAATAATTATTACCATTAAGAGATGAAATTCCATAAAAAGATCAGAGAGCATAACTCTCACTTCTTCCTCGGAACATTCAGGCTTCCCATAGTTGAAATGAAACAACTCTGTAGCGTTGGCGCCTTTGACGGGACCGTAAAATTGCCATACGGGCGGTTCGAAATTTTCCTCAATTGCAACACATTTTTTAACACTATAATTATATGCCTGTCCAGCCGGACAACACTTGTTTAAGCAGACCTTATCTTTAACTGCGCATACATTTTTTTCAGTTTTATTTGAACTTTTCACTTCAACACCACACACTATAGAAATTATAAGCGATAGTTTAATAATTAATTTGATCATTTTATTGTCTTTTTAATTGCTACAAAAATATAAAAGTATGACGTTTAAAACGAACATGTTGTCTGTCGTACACACAAAGATTCCGAATGACTAAGTTCATCAAATTATTGTTATCAACAACACAGCTCAATAACATCTACGCTAATAGATTTTGAATGAACCAGTGATTCTTTATTGCTTACATAGTCCTCAATTGGTGTGAAATTCCCAATTACAGTTAGCAGGTAAAAGCCAATTGGTTGAGTTTCCTTAAGTTTGGTGTTTGACTTGAGTTTATTTTATCACTAATTATTAACTGGCCTACAGACCCCGGCTTTGCAGTAATGATTTTTTTCTATATGTAATATACTTAGCAAACTCTTTCGTTTAACACTTAGAAGAAATTAAGAGAAATGATAAAAAAATAAGCGCACAGCAACTTTCTTTTATAATATGTAATAGATATGGATAACTAAGTACTAAGTATAGATTATATAATCTATACTTATTTACTAATATTGTAAAGACAGAAGAAGATTTGTATGTTGTAATGAATAAACTCAAAAACTACAGGACAGATTTTGAAAATTCTTTCACCTATTGAAAGCTAAGCTAAATTACGCGGGGCAAAGTCGCATGCAACAGCTAGGAGTATTATAAAAACGTAAAGTTTGTAAATAGAATGGAATCTTTTTGCTATGTTTGTATTCATTAGGAGTATTTTGAAATCTATATATAATATGTAAAAAATGTCTACGAGAACATTCTGTAAATCCCCTGATTTTTTGTAGGCGCTACTTACAATTATTATTTAAAAACATCACAATTAATTTAATCAATTCAAACCAGTTTTCATTGTTTACAGGTTTTGATGATACCTACTCGTATCCAAATATATTTTAATGATTAATTTCCTAAGCACATAAAACCCCGATAAAAGTATTAGTCACCTTGATATTAATAAGTATTTGAAAAGCTTTATTGAGAATGTTTATAATGTACTACCGACCTGCTTCCGACTTCGCTTGGATGCAATTTTTTTTTCAAATTATATAAGCAGACTGCAAACATTCCTTGTTTATAAACCTCTCCATAAATGAAAACCTCATAAGAATCCCAGTTTGCCGTTAGACATTTTACCTATATGACAATTTTTCAATTCGAACCAGTTGTTCCTGAGATTAGCGTGTACAACCAAACAAACAAACAAACTCGTCAGCTTTATATATTGATATCTATAGATGTACCATTTATTAAATAGGTGTAGGTAAAGTATGGTAAAAATTAAAAAGTATTTTTCTGTCTCGAAAGTGTTGCAACACTTCCCATTTGTACCCCAGATTACGGTACCTACTTTGTACTTTTACATAACTTTTTTAATGTAAATGTGTACATTTAAATAAAATAATATTATTGATTCTCAAAATACAGAACTTTAAACATTTAACATTCACCCAATAATGATAAAAAAAGATGATAATATGATCCAAGCCATCTGGAAAACATATCGCTCTAAGTAGGTCTGTACGTGGTATTTCCCAACAATTACAAAGCCGGAGAAACCTGTGCAAAGTATGAATAAGTAATTTTTAAATATGTATACGTTTTAATATTTTGTTTAGTCTGTAACTTTACATTGATTCTTCCCAGATTTAATTAAGAATCTGTTGATAATTGTCCATGTCATTTTTTGTACTCTCTATTGTATTTGTTGTCGTTCTAAATTAGACTTTATTAGTAACACCTTAAGGTGCATTTGTATTTAATGTCATTATAAATGATACAATCTTTGTTTTTAAAAGATATGTACATGTTTCAATGACCTTTATCTTGGGATTTCGGTAAAATACTCCCGACTTTATAAAAAATTATAAAGTAGGTATTTGTTTTTAAAAGATTATTCCAATCATCTGTGTTTTTGGTAAAATTCTCAAGCGATGAGCCATGGAAACCCTCACGCAAAAGTTTAATTTGGATTTTTAAGTTACCATAATATTAGCGGAAACTTTGTTGATTTATGTTTTACTTGTATGTATGTGTATAACGTGTATCGAGTTTTGTATGTTTCCCAAATATAAATAAAATAAATATTTTATTTTATAGAAGTTATATTATTTAGACAATTTAGGTATATTATGAATAAAAGTTGGATTAATATTCTAAAAGCTTCCGCAATATTGACCTGGTACTATCAACATTCCTTGGTATACATATTAAGACTTTAACCAAAAAAGTATTCCGCGTACATTTTTTATCCAAATAGCTAAAGTACAGACAAACAACACGCACATTTTAAACATCAACTTTTTAAACTGAATTTTAAATCACACACATATTCTCACAAGTTCTTGCTTAGTTAAAAAGTTTATAAGTTCTCGTTTAGGTAAGTTAAAGTTTGTTTTAAGGATGCGTGCGCCCACCTTGGGATTGCCTTCGACACTGTCCACTCAGTTTTGAATACTTAACAGATACAGGTTTTATTACACGCACACCAGCCACTAGTGATGTATAAAAACGTAACAATATAATTGATTGATAATGACAACACGCAAAGTCATCCTACTGGGCGACGGTCGGTGCGTATTAGCGTGCCCAGTGGTACGGAAAATGCACTAATTTACTACCAACGTGATTGTTGTCACGTGGAAAAGAAAAGATCTTTGTAAGAGTTAATGAAAAACCTGCTGTATTTGTGTATTCTTTTATTAAAATGCTTGAAGAAGCGGCCCTAATCTAGACTGTAGATGGGATGTCGTCTGAAGTTATCTACAACCTCTTGAGTGTTGCAATGGCAAGGGGCCAAAAACTAAATCAAAAAATGAATAAACAGCAAATAAAATAAGGCATAAGACAAAAATAGGACCCGGGATTAAGCTTTAAGCTTCCTCCCTTTGAAATGCTCTTGGATATCCGGCAGAACTTGGATATCCGGAGAAACTGACAATATGACAAACGATGGTAAGATACCGGATGGGATGTCTCTGATTCCATGGAGATTTGGTAGGGTGCTGGTGTGGGATGCTACCTGTGTAGACACACTAGCCCCTTCGCATCTCTATGGAACATCTACAAAGGCAGCAGCCTCAGCAGAGGCGGCTGAAAAAATAAAATCCTTAAAGATAGTAGTCTCGGCGCCGAATATAGTTTTGCACCATTTGGCGTTGAGACACTCGGTCCGTGGGGCCCTGCAGCAATGGGCCTCTTCAAAGATATTTCGAAGAGGCTTAGTCAACGAATTAGTTTTTCCATTCAACGAGGAAATGCTGCCAGCGTCCTTGGTACAATGCCGCAGGGTCAATTTTTATATTGAGTTTTAGTTTTAGGTAAGTATTTAGTTTACGTTTTTTAGTTAAGTTATTTATTTTTTTGGTTAAGTTAAGTCTCACAACAGATAGAGATATTTCAACGCTCTCTATATAGTTTTCTTAGGATTTTATAAAAATTACAATTCACTAGTCGCATTGAAAAAGAAAAAAGTAGCCAATCCTGTATATTATATAAACGTTTAAGTATCTACCAAGTTTCATGAAAATCTTCGTTTATGGAGGAATATCCATACATACAATAACTACACTTACAGATTTATTATTAGTATTGATAAAGGTTAAGCTTACGTTAATTTTTCACCAAATTGAACGGAACCTATGAATTTAAGTGGAATATAAAATTGAAAAGTTTTTCTTAAATCATTAATCCTTCTTGTAGCACATATTATGGCGTTGCTTGTGTTATAGGCGACGGTAGCCACCCACCATCAAGTGGAGCGTCAACCTGTCTAAAAAATATATATATGTAAAGTTGAAAAAAGAAAAGTGTTTTGGCAGTAAATTACTAAATATTTTTTCTAATATTTTTAAATCTATGAATTGAACTTTGTATATGGTAAGCTTGACCTGATGCTGCAGCATCTAGTAGTCTGTGGGATAACTAGCAACATATGCAGATATAGCGTGTTTAGTCTCCATAGAAAGTCGGGGGTTAATTTATAATTTTAATCATAGCTTGTAGCTTCTTTTTGCTGTATATCAAATCGTTTTCTTAGAAGGGGTTTTTATAAGGTAAATTACATTTACCACTAACTCTGATTCACTAATCTTAAAAATTCCAAACTGACTTTTGGCACGTACACCAAAATTTAAAGTAGTTATTAAATTAGAAATTAATTTTAAGTAGGATTAATTAAATTAGAGCTCTCCAGACATGACAGTTTCTACTATGGGAAAGGGAATGGTGTCTGGAATCACTTACTCACACTTCCAAACACGACAGCAGAAGTGCTATTGATAGCACTTTATATTCTAATTTTATTTATACTTTTACTACGGCAACGCTCTGTTTGTTGTTAGATTTTTTTTTATTTTGTTGGCTCATTTCCAATCATTCAGAAGACTAAAGCTTTGTTGGGTGTGGTTCACTTTTCTGGAGCAGCTTTTCACTGAAGGCATGTTCTCCTATTCTGTGAAACTAAACTAGAGGCGGCTTTTTTTTTTCTATTCCACGAAAAATTTATTTCTTGTGCATCATAAAAAAAACGCTTGTTAAAAAGTTTGCTAATCCTCAAAAAAAACATATTGTCCAATTTGTAATAAGTTGTTCTTTGTTACCTTCTTCTCCACCATTCTCTTACATAATCATTCTTCATCCAAATCGATTCTTCAGAGATTCCATTTTTTTAAATACGTTATTCTTGCCATTTTAAATTACTCTTTAAATTATTGGGTATTTTTATTCAGTTATAAGTGCTTATGATTCATTCGGAACTTAAGGAAAACTCTTCACTAATAAGATTATTTCGGTACCTATTGAGGTGAAGGTCATTGAGCTCAGTCAGTTAAAAGTATTGTTCGGTCACAATCCCTACGAAAATATCTCATGAATTCTTACAATACATATCCAGGAAATTTGTCAAGGATTGGTCTTTAACGATGTAGCAAAGTGCAGAATCAGAGCAGAGCATAATATCAAACTAATTTGGATTTTGCTTCCATTGAAATAAAACGGATAAAGACAACTAACAAAAATAGTAGCTATGAGCTTTTTATGATATTCATAATTTTCTTATATTATGACTGAGAAATAGTATTAGGTCGTAAAAAATAGTATAGAAATAGTATAAAAATCATTGATTGACTCTTAACCTTTATCCTTAATTCAATCAACGAACATTTAGCAATTATGACCTTTTATTTCAAGGCGGTCCTCTGTTATAAGTGCCTCTAGCTAGATGGGCTAGCAATTTTTTATTTTGGTATTATTATGGATAGGTATATCTATTTATATATATTAGCCTATGTTCATCAGGGATAATGTCGGCTTCTAATGCTAAAAGAATTTTTCAAATCGGTCCAGTAGTTTCGGAGCCTATTCTATACAAACAAACAAACAATCAAATCTTTCCTCTTTATAATATATTTTTCATATTTTTTTTATTATTTTTATATATATATATTTTATTTATAGATTATTTGTAATAAAATTAAACCTACACCTTTAACTTGTAACAGAACATTACAAGCTAAACAAATAGATGAAAATATGTTAAAACAAGTCATTTATATGAAAATTAGTAGTGCCTATTTTTAACTATTTTTATGCATAATGAAATTAAAGATCTTAGTGTGGAATGCGGTAGGCAGAGTTAACGCGTCACACTTCATATCTATCTATATCTTAGTATATTATTAGTATATTTAATACTATCTTTACACAGTAAAAACAAAGTCGATTCACGCCGTCTGTCCCTCTGTATATACGCTTAGATCTTTTAAACAACGCACCGGATTTTAATGCAGTTTTATTTTAACTAATGTAAAGATCGTTAAAGGGAGAATTAAGGCTTTTTATATATAATTTGCAAAAAAAAATTATCTGTGCGTATTTATCCTTTAATAAAGAGAAAATAATATTAGAGAAAAGAGACTGATATTAATATGTAAAGAGAAAATATTTGTATTTTTGTTTGTAAGAATAAACTCAAAAACTACTGGATTTAAAAACTATAAAAACTCTAAAAACTTTCACTGAATTTTCCAGGTAACCTATTCGCGATATATTACATACTTAATATAGGTATATTAAATTTAATATAAACTACTTTTAAACAGGAATGGATGAACATCGACGTCCCATTAGGATCCTAGACTATTAGACCTTCAAACTGAGACACTGCGGATTTGCAGGCTTTCTCACGACTTCAGTGATTGTTATCTTCAAGGATACAAGTTTTCTTGAGAAGTTTTCCTTCAACATTAAATCAAACTGTAATTATTTCTAATCCACATATGAAATCTAAAAACTCTGAGAAGTTAAGTATAAACTAATTAAGAAGGCTAATTTTAAATTGGAATAATTTAACAAAACATTTTTATGGTATTATGACTATTCCCATATAGTAACAATCACCGGGGATACGAATTAGAAATTTCTTTTATTATTTATAAATAAATATAAAACGTTTATTTATTTAAATTATTATTTTTCTATAAATAATAAAATAGGTTTAAATAAATATTTAAAACTAACAAGTAAGTTTACTTGCATTGAAAGTTTTACTTTAAGTCTATTACCATTAAGTTCTATTTTGAAAGTTAACAAAACATTGCGTGTAACACACCCAATGACAAATCAGATGGAAAAACAGGTAGGGTGAAAATAAGTGGTCATTTTCTTCAGATAACTGCGACAATCAAGTTATCCACCACTCATAATACTAATGAATTAAGATATGTAAATACTAGCCGTAGTTAAAAACAGTCTGACATCTTCGTCGATGTGACGACCTGTAAAGCCACCTGTGGCAGCAAATTAATAACATTTTTCTGGGATAAAAAGTATCCTATATGTTAATCCAGCTAATAAACTATCTGTCCAATTTCATCTAAATTCGTTCAGCCTTTTTGCGTGGAAGATTTTCACCCTAATATATTAAATTTATGAGTTGCCTTGCGAAGGTTTCTAATCAAAGACGAAATTAAGTAAGGCTGATAATGAAGTAAGACAGAGAAAAAAGTTGACTGATGTCTAGATTTTTTTTAGCTCTACATCCATAGTATGTACCTACATTATCATAATACATCATACTACATATACATGACCGGCGGCAGTTAGCGGTATTCTTTTAAAGTGTGTGTTAAACTGAATTATTGTTGGCAAAAAATAAAATATAACCTGTAGAATAATTTGTAATCAAAGAATTATACAGAAATTAATAATTTAACAGGCAAAATTTAAAAATGCTTTTCTGATAACAAGTGTTTTGTGTAAGAAAGAGGGCATTACACCATTTTCACATTGTCCTTTATCCTTCATCCAATTTAAGTCCCGTTTGTGTTGCTTGAGTGTGTTCATAAGCGACGGTTTCCACCTGCCATCATAAGTGGACCGTCACTTTGACTTCCCACTACACAAATAAATGTTGACAACTTACTTTCTGCACATACCAAGGAAGAGTCTCCAAGTACACAGGACTCGGTCGTCCTATCACCAAATTGAAAAATGACGAATTCACATCCACAGTCTCAGAGAAACTCGACAAGAACGACACATTGATACCTCTGTTGAATATTATATCGTCTTCAGTAGAAACGGAGCAAATTCTGTTCCAAATAACAGAACCGAGAGGACAACATTTCCTAAAGCACGACCTTATTTTGCAGACACATCCGAAATGTTTTATTTCACCGCTCACATTTCTTTCGTACACATAATAGGGTGGATATATGACGCTGTCCTTAACAATTGTCCCATCGTTATAAACAATACCACCAGACAAGTCAACACTGATACTAGGATCGCAAGGCTGTCCGTTGCACAGTGCGAATAAAATATGTAAATAAAATAGGGTTAACCCACTTCGAAACATTATTGCTGAATATAAAAATAATTTGATTACGCGCCAGTTCAGATATATTAATTTTTTTTTTTTTATATATGTCTGAACGCGAACGAGCGTTCTTTATAATCTGAGCGTTGTCTGAGCGCGCACGAACCATGCGGTCACGTTACTAAAAACGTACTACACGTTCGTGACTTATATATCGAGAATTCAATTCATTACGATACATACTTATGCATGTTTTTCAATTGCAAATAGTTTTTGCTCGTAGTAGACATTTTTTTATTAGGTACAGGTACCTAATATTTTTATATCACAAATTTTAGCTGCACTTTTATGAAGGCATTCGGTTGCTAGAAAAGCTTATAAACAAACCTGCTTCGTTTATCGCGTTTAGCAAAAACAAAATCTTTGAATGGTTAGAAGAAGTTAGCGAAGAAATAGACAGGATCTGATAACCATGCCTATGCGTAGATACCTAGATATATATGCAGACTAGCTGGTGCCCGCGACTTCGTCCGCGTTCTGGATGAAAGGTAGCCTAAGTCCTTTCTGCAAAATTTCATGATAATCGGTTTAGTAGTTATTGCGTGAAAGCGTAACAAACAAACTCACATTGACATTTATAATATTAGTAAGGATATAGATAATATAGAAGTTAGAAACTGTATGTGCATTTATAATGCACAATATAAGTAGGCGTTTATTTAAAATTTCCAACATTATGTTGGGATTTATCATTTGAAAAATGTCATTGAAATTGTCAGCCATAACAGGATGTGTGAAGGAGATACCGCGATACTATAATAATGTTAATTGAAATGCGCGATAATACTGGACATATATTATAATCCAGTATTGTTAATAAATATCATCATAATCATCATAAATATAATAATCAAGGCAAAAACTGTCTCATGCTGGTGTTTTACGGTTCAATACATAAATGTAAACTCTCCATAATATCTCTATTCCCCAGATTTTGGCACTAATTTTCAAATGGAGCATCAACCCGCCTGCCACTTTTTCACAAAATTATATCACTTACACATTCGTGAGCTTGATATTTTATATTTTTAGTATAATAAGTTTCGTAGTTATCACCCCAGAGGGGGTTTTACTGCCAAAGGAGTTGTCTGCCAGACAACTCCTTGGCAGTAAAACGTAAGACTTCCGAAAAATAAAAACAAGTCAGCTGTTATGTTACTCCTTCTATCACTTTATTCCTTCTCAATTTCAAATGTCTGTACTTCCTGATTGCATTAAACACTAAAGCACCCTGAGCACACTACAGCACCCTGAGGGCACATGCCATTGCTAGGTTGGATTTAAAAGCATAGCAGCAATTAATTATATTAATTCAGTGGCTAAAAGCCTTTTTTTAGTTGAAGTAAAATAATGGAAAAATAATGGAATATCTCTGTTTTCTGTTACTACTCTGGGATGTGCTCCTCCTTATCTCTTAACACCACTTTGGTGGAATGCTATTACCGTAAAATTTGCTAAAACAAATAGTAGTCATTGAAATAAATGGTCAATTACACTTTGCCAAAGTTAACTGTTAACTAACTGATAGGTGTTCTTGATCTTTCAATTAGTTAAATTAGGTACCTCATTAAAATGTGTTTCTGGGGATATTAGGGAATTAATTAGATAAACTTCTACTGACACACGCAATGTCATGTCAGCAAGTTGGCTGTCCACCTAGATGACTACTCTCGTATGTCGCTGCTTAAAAACTGACTGAAGGGCTACAAATCAAAATTACACTTTTTACAGGAGAGCTAATAAAAAAAAATTAAATAATTTTTGTGCATTTTTTTTCTTATTAGATAAATATCAAATATATGCATATTATAAGTAGCATTAAATGTTTTACGTACTTTTATAATAAACTGAATACCATAGAGAAACTTATAATATAATAGGCTGAATACTAGAAGAGATATAAGCATATATGTAGGTGTATAATAAGTTACTTTTGAATATATAAAAATAAAATATACTTAATATGGAATAAAAAAAACCACAAATCTTTTTGCAACATACAATATGATGTGATTGTGATTGTATTTTTGCAATAAAAATATTTTTGGACTTTTTTTGTTATATGGCCCTTTAGTTTTAAGGCAGCGATGTATATTAGAGGAGCGTGAGAATAAAACCATGACATGTGAGCTTTGGCTTTGCTTGTGTTATAGGCGACGGTAGCCAATTACCTTCGAGTGGATCTTCATCCTGTCTTAAGACCTTTACGTTAAAAAAAATCTCTGACATTACTTACTCACCGTAATACAAGAATGTATACCTTTACCTACACGCTGTTATTTCACGGAGGCTTTTTTACTTAGGCAAGTGTATAAAGCAGCAATTTTTTACCTGAACGTGAAAATGCAAATGAAAGTTGTTTAATTAGTTAACCATATTACCCTTATACACTCAATGAAAATATTAATTTAAAAATTCACCCCTATGACCTTCCATTTATTTTTTTAACACCTTAATTTATTTCCCCTTAATTAGCCATGTTGTTTAGGGGAGTGTGTTTTTGTGTGAGTCCTCAGGGGCTTAAAACAAACAAATTAAATTAGGGTAAATTGTGAGATAAATAAACAGAATTAATTTTTATGTTAAGGTCGATTGACAGGCTGACGATTTACTCGTCAGCCTAATTAAATAAAACTTAGATTAATTTAGGTACAGACTTCAAGTAACTCGTCTATTTAAGTATTCCCTGTCAATTAAGTAGGCAGGATAAGGAATCTTATTTTCCCGTGAATTTCATATAGTAAATTAATTATTTTTCCTATAACTTTATGGGTGCTAGTTATTAACTAGCTTTTGCTCGCGACTATGTACGCATCTTTATGACGATCAGTTGAGTACTTAGTTAAGGTGTAACGAATTTTCAAACTGACTCTCATTTATAATACTTACTAGTTATTGATGAAGATTATATGGTAAATCAATAGTTTCTTTTTATATGTATAAAGGTTGTCAGACAGGATGACGATTCACTTGATGGTAGGTGACTACCATCGCCCATAACCCGTCAAAAAATTATAAATTATAACACCAGCAACGCCACAAGTACTGCAAACGCGATGCTGACCTTAATAGGATTAGGATTAGAGGTATAGAGAAAAGTAAATTTAGTAGTAAATATTAAAAAAAAAAAGTAGGAATACACTCACCGTTTGAATATAAAATGGCAAATTAAGCCTGAACTTCAATCTGCAACATATACCATACAGCACAGTGAAATGTTCAGACAAATACACAGAATTTATAACATGATTCGTATAATGAACAGGTGTCGTTTCAATAAACAGATCAGTCTCTTGGTCTTTAATACACAAAACTTTATTTTCTTCTATTTGAACGGTTTTTCCTTGAGGGCAACATTTACTGATGCAATTCTCGCAAACGCTCGCATTTCGTATTTCAATTTTGGTTGCGTCGTAATAGAGTTCAGAATAACTCGAAACTGTTTTTAAGTATAGAAAAAACACGGTTAAACCGGCCGAGAGCATTTTATAACACTGATCAAGATTCGAACCAAAGGTATTTTTATCTGATACTGTTGGCAGTGATACAGATTTTACTATTTTAGTTAATATTTGGTTTTAGAGGACACTTTGAAAATGTGATAAAATGAAATTGAGATTTATTCGAATGGAACAAACAACATATTATTATTTGTTTGTTCGTCTGCGCTCCTTTTTTTAAGGGTTGAAAAGTAAGAAATTCAACTCCTGACAAAGTAAATAATATGAGCAATATAATTTATAGGGATGCAATTAATTATGTGACTTCGTTAAATCAAATATTAGTTATTCACAATATTTACTTATTTAATATTTATTTACGTTGTTAAAATAAAACAAAACTAATTAAACTTCTCTAAAAATAATAATTATTGTACAGGAAAATATTGTGTTTTTGGAGTTTAGTCTTCCTAATATATTTTTTAAATTTTTATTTAAATTTATTCACAACTATAAAATTCAGAGAGTACAATCCATCATACGAAAGGAAGCGGTTGTTGTGAAAGGTTTAGTTTTTAAAAATAGGTGAAATAAAACTGAAGTTGGTATAAATTATAATTTTAATACTGTTAACGTTCAACAATACAAAACTTAAGAAATATAATCTAATATGTACAAAAAGAATCTAGAATGAAACAATAACGAATAACCTATCAGGAAAATGGGTAGGTCTAGCCTAAATAAATGCAATATAATGTAGACAATAAGGAAGTGAGCATTACATTTGTTTTTTAATAAATTATAAAGTTCATGAAATAAAACCACCAGGAATTAATACAATTCTTAGCGTAGCATGCTTACAATCATTAGGTACTTTCATTTTTGTGATTTTTGAAAAGATTTGTGAATAAACTCAAAAACTACTGATCTATTTTAAAAATCCTTTCACCTTTAGAAAGCTACGTTATGAACGAGTAACACAGACTATATTTTATAAAGTTACGCAGGCGAAGTCGCGTGCAACAGCTAGTATTTAATTCTACTCGTTAGGTCGTGAAATACTTAGAACCATTTTTCTAATGATTTGCCATTATACTGAGCAAGATTTAGAGCTATCGTTAAGAATTGTAATTAACTGATGAAAATACAAACGAATAGAAGATGTTAAATCGAAGATTTCCGTTTAAAAATAACAAAGGTATTTTAAATGCTGTAAAATCCTCGCAATTATTATCAATAAATGTGATGTATGAACGTTATATAAGTGACTTATTTGTATAGAATTGTGTAAGCTTTGTAAAGTAGATAATAGTAAGTACAATCATATGATCAATGCTCATAGATTACAATAAATAGGTGATACTTATTCTAAATTTTCTTAATATTATGCATTTTACAATGTATTTAAAGTCGTACTTGAATTTACATTTATTATACCAATTTTTTATTGATGATTGTTGCAATTTCGGTTAAAATTTCGGTAAATTATGATTACCAAAATATACAATACTGTTATCTTTCATTGGTTAATTTGTAAATATAACTTTAAGTACAACTTAAATGACAAACGATGGCCTTTTATAATACCATTAAGTGCTTAGCATTAATTTGCATATTTACCAGTAACTGTGATGCTCAGACAGACACATTCATTATTCTAATTGTAGCAAAGGTTAGATAATATCAGTTGCACGTTTATTTCTTAGAAAATTTATATTTCTAGTTATTATATTATAATTTTACAGTGAATCATTTCAGTTACTTAATAATTTATGAAATTTTATTGATTGTAATTTTGTGAAATATTCGTCATACAATTTAAAAATACAAGGTAAAAACGATCCAGCTTCTCAGGTGTGCTATTGGGAGAGGTACTGTATGTAAATACATAAAAACATGGCCTATATCAACTTAAAGTAAATAAATTTAAGGTTTATATACTTAGGCATAATATATACGAAGTACCTGAGAAAATATACAATTAAAAAAAAGCAATAAAACGACAAAAAAATTTAGTAATCAAATCTGGATTGAATAAACAACAAAGAAATAGGTACGTAAATTTAATCTTTACGTAAAATCTGTTATATTTTATAATATTTTATAATCAGCCATAAAAATATAATATACAAAAGCAACTCATACATTAATTTACATTAGGGAGATCCATAAAACATTCAAATCACAAAAAAATAGTCTATATTTCCACAGCGTCTGGAAAAACGTGGTCCAAATACGCCTGATCACTAAAACTCTGCAACGGTTTTGGACGATCCCTCTTAAAGTTCACTTGGATTCCAGAACTATTTCTATTGAATTTTGAAGCTATTTCTTTCACCTTTCCAGCTCTGGGAACGAATTCTGCAACCACGTCACCTTTGATATTATCGGGTTTGATTTCTTCAAAATATAACTCCTTCTCTTTCTCTTTGATTTGTTTTGTGTCATTGTCTTCATTTCTCCAACTGCGATTCAATGACCTCCTATTGTTTCTATTTAAGTAGTCAACATCTGCTCTATCATTTACTGCTTTTTCGGAAACCCTTCTGCCTGAATTTCTCTCATGAGACCTTAAATAACCCTTGGAACTTCTTTGACTATTTCTTTCATGTTTTAGTTTATTTGTAATACTATCTCTGGTTTCAGAGTTCCTTTTGACACCGAAGTTTGGATCCCTAGAGTATTCTATGTCGTTATTTGATTTGCAAATGTATGTTTGGTCGTTTCTCTCAATGCTTCTATTAGAGTTTCTCACTTTAAAAGGTCCGGATTTGAAAGTAGAAAATCTATTTTCATTATAATTATTATTGTTGTTATTGTTAATTTCATTGTAAGTTATGATATTTTTTGGGTCAAAAGCATGAGTTCTTTGGTGCGTTAGAGGCTTTGACAGTGATAGGTATTTAGGCGGTTCGCCGTGTTTGTTTATAGTTATCTCATATTGAACATGCGGATCTAATACCGCATATACATTTTCTTTGGCTTCTTTTTCCAACGCTGATAGTGTTGCCTAAAAAGAAAAGTTCTTATTAATTAATTTTGTCACTAACACTTTGGTGGAAATAAAATCTATGTGTGTCCTTGTGTTTATAAACTCAATTATAAAACTATAATATTATTAATAAGTACAGAGAAACTACTGTGAGAATTATTATTATATCAGTAACCTCTCATTGAAACATTCAACAAATTACTTTACTTATTGGATATTGAGATAATTATCAGTCCTATTAAAAAAAACTTTAATATACTATAGTTTTGATAGAAAGCTTTCAGTTCGTCATTTATTTACTTTAATTATCAATATCATTGAATTGATAAATATCATTGGATAAGTTTCGAATTTATAAATGCTAATCAATACTTTTAAGTGTGCCAACAAAGATTTTCATAAAAATTATAAAAAAAATTCTATATGATAGAAATTTCTATCATTATCTTTCTGTGGTTTTGATGTCCAACAGTTAAGCATGGAATCACGAGATTTTGCCTAAGAGTCGCTGAAGTATTATAATATGTTACCTACTTATTATTTTCAGGGAATTCAGGCTTCAGTAAGTAAATAAAAATAAATTATTGTGAGTGTGTGTAAAATGCAAATATACAAACAGAATACAAATTACTGCCGCAAAAGACCGGCTTGATTGACGTGTCCGGGGTGCACTTAAATTGATGAAAACTGTGCGTCGAGTGAAATGTGCTGACAAACAATATGCGAAAGTGAATGTCATTATCACCTTTGTATTTTGAAAGCGTGTTAATTTATTTAGTTTTAAAATTCATCACAACAATTAGTGTTCAGATTTTCGAAAAAGGTTTTTATAATAAATCAATATAAAACATCAATAGCTAATTAGGTACATTACTGCTCAGGCCGAAAATAGAGCAACTTTCAGAGAAATTGAGGAGAGAGTAATATGGGAAAATTAAAAGTTCCAATTTTTATTATATAATTCGCTTCTAACTATCTATCAGTATAATTTTATACGGTGTATGCCGATTGGACGATATGTTTGATCGTGTATGGCTGGCATTTACACTAATCAAAGACACCGCAATTAAGAAACCACACAAAGTTGTGATATTTTAATGAGACTTGATAGTGAACTTTAAATGTAATATTATGTATTAGTAGTACAAACTTCAAACAATAGCAGACGCACATAAACAGGTGACAGTTTTGTATCATCAAACGGCATCGGGACGGAATCAATATTTCGGTACGAAGGCTTACGCTTCATATGAAGTAAGATAGCCACCGTCGCCTATTAACACGAGCAACACCAGGTGCTGCAAGTGTTCTGACATCCCTTAATCACTCACCGAATCACAATTGCACACAATATTTCATTGTGGTTTTCTGTAAGGTCTGGTCGCTATCGCTAGACTGGCTTCCCAAATTATGACTGCGAAATTCAGTGAGATTTGCCACAACTCTATTATGCATATGAATTTTTATGTGAAATATTATGTGTTAATGAACGATTGATTGATTAATTGATCTTTAAGTGTGGATGTAAATAAATGGTTCACATATTTTCTTCGAGTTAGTTTTTATAATTATGTTCCTGTTCGTATTCGTGCTTAACTGTCACCGGACCACTGATCTCTAATAAAGCACTGGATAGGTTATCCCATACAAATTACATATACTTTCGTGTACCATTTTGAAGCGCCGTACGAAAGTACGGGAACTAATTTTGACGTTTGTTTATTTTTAAACCATAGATACGTTAATTTAATAGTGTCTGTTTTATTCACATTTTATTCTATTTGTTAATGTCTGGGACTGTTTAAGTTTATTTGTGTCCGCTTGAGTTTTGAAACACGAAGAAATGTGTATTCTGTTAATGTCCCTATCATGCGGACATCACTAGTTTTAGTTCTATGTACTTACACTCGAAGGCTCCATAGCCTACAGCGCCAAAATGGCGATTATCAAATAGACAGAAAAATAATTTGACAGCGGCCTATCCAGTGCTTTATTACAGATCAGTACACCGGACACCGGACCTATTGTAGGATTTGTATAGTCTGCTAATGCTTGTGTGGTGCGGTTAGTAGGCGTGCTACCTTGGTGGGTCACACATCACACGGTGGTGGGAGGCTGCAGCACGACGGCGGCTCGGCGCACCTGCAGGGCGCCAGGGGAGTAGTGCGCGGGATGCGCGGGATACGAGGGATGCGACTGCTGAGGAGGAGGACCCCCACTGGACGCGTTCGAATGGGGCGCGTACACAGCGTCCGCTGGCAACACTGTCTTTTCGCTACAAAACAAACAAATGTGTATCATCGTCATTAACTTATTATAAAAGTCTAATACTGAATAAATAACTCTTTTATAGAATTTTTTTGATAATTAAATAGAGAACTTACCTATCCAAATCATCAGTCTTGTATTCTACGCTTTCTGTAAAGAAGAAATTTTATCTTTAAAATTTAATTTCACATATTAAATTAATCACTATAAGTTTGAAAGTATATCAATTATCATGCATTATCAGGTATGTATATTATCGGAGTATGATTGCATCAACATCTCAGCCACATTCATTCACAGGACATCCACTGTTGAAAATAGGCCTCCTCAATAATGTTTCAATAGGACCGGTCAGAAGCAGCCTGGTTCCATCGTCGATCCGTAACATTTATCAGATCGTCTGTCCACCTTGTGGGTGGACGTCCTGCTTGCCAGTCAGTAGCCTCCTAAACAAGTGGACCATCAGCCTGTTTGTCGAGCTTAACATAAAAAAAAGGTTTGTTATAAAAGTAATTGTCATAAGACTTAAAATACATAATCATGGAAGTCCATACCTCTCCGTCTCCTGCACCTAAGGACCAAACACAGCACAAGGACGAGTAGCGCGGCTAGTACCAAAGCAGCAGCTATCAGCGGCGCCACATGCGCGGTCTCTGTCAACGAGAAACTCTCTATGAGCAGATATAAGCGAGGCTGTCACTTTCGTATGGGCTTCTAGACAGATCCTACCGTGTACGGTGAGAGCCACGGCGTGTTCGGAGCCACCCCTTTCGTTTTCCACCCGGAGCGTGTAGACTCTTGCATCGGCAGCAGTTGCGCCGGTCAGCGTGAGTGCGTAGCGGTAGCATCCCTCTGTTCCTGCTGATGGAGGCAGAGCTCTGAAGCGGCCAGCATGTGAGGGAACATCAAGACGCAGACTGCCCCACAGCCACGTGGCCCTACGAGGGGGGGGATCAGCGCATACAGACGCCTGCAAACGAGCTTCTCCACCGCTCCAAGCGTGTGCAGCCACAGCACCAGCGCCAACCGGCGGACCCAGCACGTTCACAGTAATGGCTTCCGATTGGTGACTCCTGTAAACACTTATTGTTTATTTGGCGTTACATGAAAAAAAAAATATACTTTTGCGCTAGATAATCCTAGATAACAAAATTCACAGATTTCGTGCCTCACACGACTATCGAGCAAATTGGAAATGAATCTACGGAATTCGAAAAAATAATAATAAGTTGTTCTAACTTTTTGACTTCTTTCAAAAAGGTTAGGGCAAACCCTTAATCCGATCGTCTTTATTTTAGGCTCAAATTGTAGCTGACTAAATTGTCCAGAGGAGCTTTTCACAAATTTTTGATATCATTCTTCGTTTACAAAATATCGAGAGCCAAAACCAAAAATTCGGAATTTTTCACTTTTTTAGATTTTGACTTCACAGCTCTCCGAGATATAAGGGGATCGCACTTTTTCGTGAAATCGGGGCCTATACTGGAGCGTACGAAAGGACATTTCCAATGTCTAATTCAGGGAGAAAAAAAGAAAAAAAGAGAAACAGCACAGACTCGTCAGCGTAGAGATCATAGCAAAAAAAGAAATAGCATATAAATATTCAATAGCTGAAATGTAATTGAAATGAAAGTCAAAAAAAAATTATAAAAAATAAAACCACTTTCTTGCTGTCGGCAAATTCTTGCATTTTCTCCGTTTCACGCAGTCTAAAATATTCGTACAGTAGACTCTAATAAACGATAGATAATAGTACTGTCACTTAATTAATACCGACCTCTCCTGTAAGCCGATTTGGTTGGTGGCGAGGCAGGTGTACCGTCCATGCTGCGAGTAAGACACATTGTGTAGTTGTAACTGTGCGGTAGACGAAATGGGATATCCTTCATCCGGAGAATTCACGTGAGCCGATGAACTTGGACTGTGGTATTGAAAAAAAAAATTCATTTAAAACATATACCAATACATAATATGTGCATTGTGCATACTCATATAATATTATCGCTAATCTTCATTTATATCTAACTAAATCCGTTGGGTAGTTTAGAAGCGGAAGCAGACAGAAGCGGACAGAGGTTTTATTGTATAACTAGCTGGCGCCCGCGACTTCGTCTGCGTTGAAAAAGAAAAAGGTAACCTATTCTGTGTCCTGTACGTCTTAAATGTTTATCTACCAAGTTTCATGAAAATCGGAGTTATGGAGGAACATACATACAAACATACAATACCTACACTTACAGATATATTATTACAATACCTACATTATGAAAAATTAACTTTCAGCTAAAAGGACAAAACTTAAAACGAATTATTAAAGGTGAGGACTATAAATTGAAATGCCGTTATGAACATTTGGAAAATATATTTTATATTTAGCTCATTTAGGGCAGTTCAAATATATCTTTTTGTATGTGAACAAAAATAATCTACAATGAGAATAGTATTCCATCATCTGTCCAAATTAAGACGTGAAACTTACTTGTGGTACCACTGGTATGAGGGTGGCGGATTTCCTTCGGCCTTGCACTCGAGTGTCACCTGAGAGTAGAGGTTCGCTTCCACAACTGTATCAGGTCCGATCCACGTCACCTTCGGGGCGTCTGAAGAAGAAGTAATAATCACTCATTGGAAGTAAAACACCGAAGAGTAATTTCTTAACGTTGCAATCAGTACTTCAGTCCCTTAATTCTTAAATTTTTAATAATTTTATTTAGTTATAATACTTTTAATTTTTCAATTATTGATGGCGCCATCTATTAAACTACAATGGAGTTAGGTGAAACGATAGTAAAGCAGTCACGCGTCTATCGGATTAGGAATAGTATAGCTTGGTGAATACAATCGTCATAATTATTTCAACCAATTTACACAAAATATTATAACGAATTATACACCTGTAGATTCCTCGGCAATCACTTTGTTCAGTGGTTTTTTTTAAATAAATTAATATTTAGGGATATGTTGAGGAGCAGTGCAAATAAATGGAGAAAGCAAGTCACAGAATGGTACCCAAGAGACGGAGTTAGAAGACAGGGGCGTCCAATAAGAAGATGGGAAGACGACATTCGTATGACCTTAGGACCATATTGGCCGAGAGTGGCTCTAGATAGAAAACAATGGAGTCAGTTGGAGGAGGCCTATGCCGAAAGGCACACCGAATTGAGGGACATTTTGTAAAGCATTAGTAAAAAAAAATGTACAGTTCGGAAATAAATGGTTATTATTATTATTATTAATATTTAATATAATTTAAAAATCTAATATAAATTAATATTTAATATAAATTAATATTCAATATAAATTAATATTTAATAATAATATTTAGTTTTTGAATATTGCCTGTTTCGTTCTCGTTTCCTTTTGCCTACTTTGCGGGGAGTGGGTGAGGCCAGCGGGCTTACCGCTTGATTGTTGGAACGAAGCCCTGCGTGTGACGGTAGTCGTCCAAAATACCAGCGCGCACAAAATTATACACGCGCTCCAAGTGCGAAATCGAATAATAACATCGCAAATCGACCTTGATCGACCCCGCGTGTCGTCCAAAAGTCGTCAGACGAAAATCGCCGCGCTCATCACAAACGGTCGTCTAACGAATATTAAATCGAACCGCTAGTATCAATCACAAGTGCTGTCCCGGAGGGTGGTATCTCAACGGGGCTTACAAATAAATATACTATTCTTTGAGTAAAAAAATGTACCTTATCTTATCTTATATATTGTATATAATACAAATTAACTAAGACAGAATGTATATAAGTAAATGTATAACTCTTTTTAACAAAAAATAAACCGACTTTAAACCGTTTTCTCATGGATGCAATTGTCAGAACTGGACTAAATTGAAATGGGACGACACGGGAAGCATACTTAAGCTTTCAAATAAAAAAAGAATCATCAAAATCGGTTCACCTAGTCAAAAGTTCTGAGGTAACGAACATTAAAAAAACACAGAGTCGAATTGAGAACCTCCTCCTTTTTTGGAAGTCGGTTGAAAATAACAGTAGGTACTCACATTTGACGTCAATTTCAACTTTTACCGAGTCTGATGTCCCCAAAGAATTTCTTGCTTGGCAGCCATAGATACCTGAAAAAATATTGCGAAAATTAAAACATTACTATAGGTTTCATTGAACTTTTAGTGTGTGTGTTTATATTGAACACACTAAATAATTATGCGCGTTTTACCATTTACCAGTGTGTAAATACACACATTATTTAGTAGTGTAATATAACTATAGTGTAATAGTGGATTATTCTTCTATCTACCAATCATTGAAGTAATGCCACTATTAAAAAGATTTTTAAACAATCGTATGATTTTTATGCGACCCATTAGGTTGTATCTTAAAACTAGATGGCGTTAGAGGGTATGGCTAGTGTTGTTATATTAGAACAAATTTTCTATACTAATATTATAAAGAGGAAAGATTTGATTGTTTGTTTGTATAGAATAGGCTCCTAAACTACTGGACCGATTTGAAAAATTCTTTTACCATTAGAAGCCGACATTATCCGTGATGAACATAGGCTACTTTTTACCGCGGGAAAATGCTTAATTCCTACGGGAAATCCAAAATAAAAGTAAATACTAGCGGCTTGGCCCGGGAGCGCCATCTATCCAAAATACGGTAGATGGCGTTTTATACTTTTCTACGCGGACGAAGTCGCGAGCACCAACTAGTTTGGTATAAATCGAGGTTTTTAAACAATCGTATGATTTTTATGCGACCCAATCATGTTGTATCTTAAAACTAGATGGCGTTGGAGGGTTTGGTTAGTGTTGTTATATTAGAACAAATTTTATTGAATATTTTGTGATAATAAAATCTACCTGTATGGTTTCTGAGAATCGGCGCCAATATTAGTTTAGATCCGCCGGTAGATATGACTTGACCATTTTTGGTCCACCACACATAAGGCCTCGGGTTGCCATCGGCCCGACAGTCCAAAGTTAATGCACTGGCGCCTTCTTCAAGATTCGCCAATGTGCTTGGATCCGCACCAAAAACGGACACGACAGGTACAACTGAAAATGAAAAAGTACAGTTAAAGATTACACTTTTTTACTTAAAGGGTATAGCAGCTAAGATCACATTTGACCGTAGACAGATAGCTATTATTGTTGTTATAAATTGCTGGCAAATTTTAGACATTAGATTAGCCATAGGAAATCTTAACCAAATTATTTACCAACTTAGTTCTTGTTTCGTAGGGGTTCATTGTTTCATTTGCAATCTAGATCCTTTAGGAATCTGATTAGCGATAAACAATAGCTTATTGGAATTTGGAAAAGTACTTTATAATAATTTTTGGACACATTTGTTTAGTGACAAGAGCTGAACAAGTTTCTTACACTTATTTCAAGTAAAATATTCCTTATCAATTAATCATCAATACTAATAATAAATCTGTGTGTAGTGTTGGTGTTGTACCTATACGTATGTATGTTTCTCCATAACTCTTAAACGAATTAACTGATTCTCATGAAACTTGGTAGATAAACATTGAAACGTACAAGACACAGTATATGCTACATTTTTCTTTTTCATTTTACATTTTTCTTGACGGTAGCCACCTACCATCAAGTGGACCGTCAGTCTATCTGTCGACCTTAACATTAAAAAAAATTTTTTTTTCTCTTTTAGCGCGGACGAAGTCGCGGGCGCCAACTACCCAAGCAACACAGAATGGCTGAATTTTCTTTGCCGTTATCAGCCGTTATCCAAGCAATTTGGGCACAAAATAAATTGCTTTAAGCTGTATAGTAGCAACATAATAGCTGAATAGTAGCTGAATAAGCAACAAGAAGCCCATAATAGCCCATAGTGTTATAATAGCCCAAAAATCATTCAATACAGCATTTGCCTATCTAGTCAGCTCTAATACCCTTATAACAAAGCTTTCAACTAAATAATTTGTGAATTTCATACTGTGTGTGTTGTTGGGTGTGTGTGTTGCCTTTTTTTTTTTTTTTAACGTTGGGAAATCCTCTTGGATACCCGGCAGTAAAGGGGGACTGCGGGGTTATGCCGGATTCCTACCGGCTAAAACCCAACGACTTTCTATCTGTCGCGGCTGTTGATGGGCGGGGTCGTGGGGACGTTATGACACGACTTCGGTGCCCCGCCACGGCTATCCAACGCGGGGAGCCTGTGCTCCCTGTCAGAACCTTGACGTACCCGAAAGTAGAGGTACGCCGGCCTACTCGGGGGACCTTACGACGGGCGGCAGTCTCCCCCAAGACTACCGCCCAGGTCCCGGTCAGGGTGGAAGGCGGCGGATATAGGCTACCCGCCTGCGCCCGAGCCTTCTCCGGCGGATTGGCTGGGAGAGAGGATCCTCTTCCCGCTGCCTTTCCGCCGCTTCCTTACGCGACATAACGTGCTCACAGAACGTGAGCATCGCTTGCCACGCAAGGTCACTGCCAACCATCGATTTCACGACGGCCGGCAGCGAGAGATCAGCGCCCACGACGAGAGACAGAGCGGCGCGCTGCTCTGCCCATTCGGGGCATTCAGCCAAAGTGTGCTGCGCAGTGTCAACCGCGCAGCCACAATGGTGACATTCCTCGGTCGGCTCTCTCACGGCCACCCGGTGAAGATAATGCCCGAAGCAACCATGCCCCGAGAGCACCTGCACCAGGCGGAACGTGAGGGCCCCGCGCCGCTTTGCCAGCCATCCCTCTAGAGAGGGACGAATGGCCTCAATCGTCAGGCGGCCCGCGCTAGGCTCCGCCAGCCTTTCCTTCCATTCTTGGAGGAGGGTCGCCTGGGAGTGCCTCCTCAACCTGATGACCTCCTCTGATGACATAACCAAGCCGCGCGATCGCGCAACTTCTCGGTACACCGTCGCCAACACTGCGGCATCCAGCTCCCACGGAGGGGTGCCTGCCAGTACACACGCCGCCTCAAAAGAGATGGTACGGTACCCTCTCACAATCCTGACCGCCATGGCCTTTTGCGCGCGGCGCAAAAGTGGCCTAATACGGGCGGTCAGGCGGTCCGCCTAGATGGGGGCCCCATACAAGGCCATGGACCGTACCGCACCAGCGTAGAGGCGGCGACTGGCCGTATTCGGCCCACGCAGGGTGTGTGTGTTGCCTGGGTAGTATACTTATATACTTACAAGTTACATCAAGCATGGTGTAAGAGTCTCTGTAATAAGGGGAGGGGTACGATGGATGATGAGCTCGACAAGACAGTTGTCTTCCATGCGAAGATCTTGTAGCGCCGAGCTCCAGGACGGATCTAGCTGCCCACACTCTTGGCCTCTCTACTTCCGATGCGTTGGTCTGACTCCAGGCTGTTAAGCGTTCTTTTTCTGAAATTAATAAAATAAATTCTACAAAACTGGTATACAACAAATTAAAAAAAATGCAAATTCAGCCATTCGGAATGCAATCTACTACTTACATGTGAACACAACATCATCAATCAATATACTAATAATAAATCTGTAGGGGTCGGTCATGGAGTAGTTTACTTTGTTTTCAGAAATATCGTGTATATAGGCTCTATACATGATACTTAAACTAAATTGACGATTTTTAGATTTTTTAACTGTATGAATATTTATGTATGGTATGTATGTTCCTCCATCACTCTTAAACGAATTAACTGATTTTCATAAAACTTGGTAGATAAACATTTAGAAGTACGGGACACGTGATAGGCTACTTTTTATCTTTTTAACGCGGACGAAGTCGCGGGCAACAGCTAGTACAAAAATAAAAACGTACTAGACAGTTATTAGAACAAGACAAACAATTAAATAATAATTATAGAGTTACATATATTATGAATCCATTGGATAGTTTACTTCAGCATATTGTTCAGCAATTTTTCAAACTAATTTTAATGAATATTGCACAAACCTATATAAATAATTTGCAATTTTTTGGGGTCTTGATATTTATTTAAAATATCTATCATATTAAACACATAATAATATGCTGAGCTGCAACCCATTTCGACCTCATATGTATTTTATTGTAAACTATAGCTGGTGACTGCGACTTTATATATTATTGGTATATATTACTTCATTATTTTATTTTTGTATTATTTTATTTATATATTACTTTATTGGTATAAATTTAATTTCTGTTAGATAGTATACATAATGAATACAACACATATCAATACACAATTTACAATTACATAGAACAACTCACCTAAATACCACTCGATATAAGCTGGAGGATTTCCGTATCTTGCTTCGCAGACGACTGTTGCTCTCGACCCGGCTGGTACTGTGATATTTTGTCCGGGCATTACATGAGTACCGTTGAACAGTATTCTAGGTGATTGAGGAGGTACACGAACTGCGAGAGCTGCTGGAGGACTAGACAAGGCATCCTGAAACGTAACCAAAATACGTTAGGTGGCGTCATCTATATGTCAGGCTCGGGACTTATTGATTAATTAATAATTATATGTATACAGGGCGTCCCACGACTATGCCACATGAAGTGAAAGTACTTTGAATATTGTAGATGGAACATTTTACTGAAAGAAGACATTATTTTAATTTAAAAAATAATTTAAACTGCATTCATAGATTTTTAAATAATTACATTTTTAAATAACCGGGAATCGAACCCGCTACACGAGAAAAAAAAATACCCTGTAGCTTTATCATACCGATCGAAGGCGACCATAAGGATTATTTTTTGCTAAATAAATAACATTTGTCACCAGCATTTGACACCATTTATCACATTTGTCAAGTAGGCTAATTGTCATTTAAAGTCACCCTAGGATAATGGAGCTGATATACCTTTGTCTGTACGAGACTTATTTGTAGTAGACTTACAATCTCTATGAATAATAACATGATAATATTCACGATTATCTTACTTGGACATCGTAATTAGAGGCTGTAACTTGGCACTGCCACTGGCCATCGTCCAATTGCAACGTCGCTCCTCGCACCCATAGTGAACAATCGCCTCCTACAGGGCTGTCTTCGTTGGCCCACTCGTACTTCCCCCGGTAGATGCCTACCGGCTGCAACAAAATTATGATTTATTATAATTATCTGTAGTATTTTCATTAAAATATCTTTACTGTTTTTATTAAAATAGTATTTCCAATATGAAATATCTGTGGTAGTTAGTAACGTTAATAGCTTGTCACCTAAATATATATTAGTAGTCAGGTCGAGAAGTGAGTTTCCTGAGAAAAATAGTTGCCCGCCTCTTCAATCGATTCAATCCGTAATGGAATCTAGAAAAAGTCGTTTTTTGGATTTCTGCCAATTAAAATTGCAATTGTTATTAAAAAGAAATAAAAAAAGGCTTTAATTTTTTGACAATAACTCAAAAACTATAAGCCATAGAGAAAATTTTTAAAAAGTTTCAAAAAGAGGAGGAAATTTTTTAACTCAACTCTAGCTCTCTCAACTCCCGGTACTCTAGCTCTAATCCGCGCGGCGCTTTCGGCATTTGTTAGGTTACGTAAATGCATTCTAAATAAAAAGTGAAACAACAAAAAAAGACAAAAAACGAAAACAAAAGTTTTGACGGCATATTATTCCGAATTCATAACCAGGTTATAATTTATCACCAGATCGTCTAGACATGGTTGAGCCGTTTACAACAGCGATACTCAGTAATTCACGAAATGACCGCTCGCGCGGTCACCGAGCAGAACCGAGGGGTATCCACTAGTCTGTGACCGGAAAGAGGTGATTACACACGTTTTTATAAAAATCGAAGAACAGGAAGACACTTTTGTCAATATTTTTTTATGCAATCGTTTACAAAAAAAAGTTCTTTTGACCTCAACACTTTCTGGGCATTATCTAGGAAAATTTTCTTTTCTTACAGGAAACTCACTTGCTGAAGAATATTGATGTACGTATAGTAAGTAGCCTTAAATAGGTGTTGGGAGAATAGACATGCAACAGATGTGCTGTGCGCTTTACAACTTCGCAATGCAATGTAAATTAAATTGACATTTTTTTTTAACTAAAAGTATTGCTGTTCAGTGAGGTAACTGTGTAAAATGCCTGTCTTTTTATGGAGTTTCTTGTCTCTGGTTCACCTTCGCACAAACCACTAACCGTGACTTTTCGGGAGTAGCCACAAACAAATAGAGACAGTTTCTGATTAATAATGATCGAGAACAATGCGCGTTTGAGCAATATCCGCTCTGGGGAGCGACTGTGCGCTCATCCGCTATACTTAATATACTTAATATCCGCTTAAGATTCCCTAAACATATGTTTAACTTACTTTTCAGACGTAGTTCCGGTTATGGCATTTGATTTTACTCTACGATCCATCTATATTATAGAGTAATGTCAAATACCTACTATCACGCCTTAACTCCTCAACCGATTATCATATCATAACTTTTTTCCCAACAGGGTAGGCAACGCATTGGCCCCCGACACTGGTTATGGACCTACGGTAGCCCCCTTTGATAAAGGATACACTAGATTCTGGGTTGCTTCACTAAAAGTGGCATAGTAGAATATCACCGCACTCACAGCTTGGGGTGATATTTCAAATTAGTTGCACAAAGTTGTCCTTAAGGTGAACCCGTGTTACGACTTGAACCATTATTCCTAAATAAATAAAAAATAAAAATAAAATAAGCCTTTATTACTGTAAATACAATGCGGTTATTATTATATTAGACATTCAACGATCGGTTTTACAGCTTGTCCCTCGACAAAGGCCTCCCCCAAAGACTTCCACGTATCTCTCTCTCTTGCGATTGTCATCCATTTTGGACCGGCTATTCCCTTGAAGTCATCTTCCCAACGTTTCACTTGTCGACCTTTACATCTTTTGCCATCCCTGGGGTACCATTCTGTTATTGTTCTAGACCATTTCTCTCTGTTCTCTCTCAGCATATGTCCTGCCCATTTCCATTTAAGTGTTTTGTATACTTTGTTCACGTCTTTAAATTTAGTTACATTTCTTATTTTGGTTAATCTTATTTTATCCTTTCTTCTCACTCCAATCACACTTCTCTCTATTCCATTTTGACATACGGTTATTTTATTAGTTAGTTTGTCAGATAATGCCCATGTTTGACAGCCGTATGTTAAACATGGCAAAATACACATGTTATACACTTTTCTTTTATCTTTCATTGGCATGTCTTTGTTTTTCATAACTTCGCTAAGAGACCAAAATCTTTTCCACGTGTTGGCAATTCTTCTGTCAATTTCTTTATTCATAGTATCCCGTGTGGTTATTAACTGTCCCAGGTATACATACTCATCCACGTATTCTATTTTGTTCATATTTACAATGATGTCGTATGTTTTTGAAGCATTAGTCATGATTTTGGTTTTTGTTATGTTCATTGTAAGGCCCGCTTTTATGCTTTGATCCGATAGTTCTTGTAGCATTTTCTCGAGATTTTTTGGACATTCTGAGAATAGAATTAGATCGTCGGCGAAGCGCAAGTGATTTAGGTTTTCACCGTTTATGTTGAGTCCCTTCTTATTCCAGTCTAGGTTTTTGAATATCATCTCTAGAGCCGCCGAGAACAGTTTGGGTGAGATTGGATCGCCCTGCCGGACGCCCCTTTCTATGGGAAACTCCTCTCCCGTTGCTTCTAGCCTGATTTGGGCTGTGCTGCTAGAGTAGATATTCTTAAGTATTCGTATGTACTTTCCCTGTATACCTTGAAAACGCAACGCTTCCCAGATGTATTCATGTTCTAAGGAATCGAAGGCCTTGTTATAATCTACAAAGCCCAGATAGTAACTTTTATTGTATTCTTTGTATTTCTGTACAACTTGTCTTAGAACATGTATATGATCTATTGTTGAGTATTTACTGCGGAACCCTGCTTGCTCTTTTGGTTGATTGTAGTCAAGTATAGATGTGATTCTTTGCAAAATTATTTTAGAAAATACTTTATAGATATTCGACATTAAACTGATTGGTCGATAATTCGCTATTTCTCCCCTATCTCCTTTTTTATGTAATAGTATTATAGTTGATTTGGTCCAATCTGTAGGAATATTTTCAGTCTCTATAATTTCATTGAATATATCTGTTAGTGTAGGAGCAATGGTCAATAAATTAGCTTTTAGTATTTCGTTCGTTATTTGATCGGTTCCAGGAGTTTTGTCTCTTTTTTGTGTATTGATTGCTTTTATTATTTCTTCCTTTAATATTTTTGGTGTCGGTTCGAAGTCTGTTATGTTTGTTTCAGTTATCCTTTCTATTTTATTTTTACTTTGGTATAAGTTTCGGTAATAGTCTGTAGCTGTTTTTAGTATTTCTGGTCTTTTATTTATATAATTTCCATCTTTAGTTTTCACCTTTATCATCCAATCTTTTTTAGAGTTCAATTCTTTAATAGCCTTTTTTGTTCCCCCAGTTTTTTCGATATGTTTTTTTAATGTATTTTGCCTTCTTACTTTCTTATCTTTTCTTATATTTTCATTTATCCTCTTACTAATTTCTGCTATTTTACAGCGGTTTATTTTATTTTCTTTCCTTTGTATTAGTTCTTTTCTCTCCTGTAGCAGTTGTTTTGTCTCATCGGAAACGATGTTTTTGCTTCTTGAATTTACTTTCTTGGTTCCTTTTTGTAACATGTTTATAAATTTTTCATACTTGGTCTGAGTTGGTTCGTTGTTGTCTTTTTCTACTATTTCTTTTAAACTAGTCGTAAGTTGGTCACTATTACGGGCGCATACAAAGGAAGAGCTATCATTGTGGAACATCCTTTTTCTCTTTATGGGCTTGCTTGTCAGTCTAGCACGGACCATTTTGTGATCAGAATAAAAGTTTAAATTATGTATGATTGAGATATCCTGAATAATTTTGGCATTATTAGTCATAATGAAATCAATTTCGTTTTTATGTATTCCGTTCGGAGAAATCCAGGTCCACATTTTTGATTTATTTTTCTTGTAAAAACTATTGACAATCCTAAGTTTGTTTTCTAAAGCCAAGTGAACTAATCTATCTCCATTTTTGCTTCTTTTACCGTATCCATATTTACCTACTACGTATTCTTCTCCATTATTTTTACAAGTTCCCACTTGGCCATTAAAATCACCCATTAGAATAATATTTTTGTGTGAATTTGTAATAGTTGCTCTCAAATCTTCATAAAAAGTTTCAATTTTTACTATATCTTCTCTCTTATCTGATTCCGTTGGTGAGTAGGCTTGAATAATGGACCATTTTTCGTTTTTATTTAGTGGTAACGTTATATTCAACACTGTTATTCTTTCAGATATCCCTTTGATTTCTTCGATTCTATGTGCAAGTTTCTTTTTAATTAAGAAGCCTACACCATACAATCCTGGTGTCTCTCCTTTGTAATGCAGGATGTAGTCCCCGTAGTCTTCTATTCCTTCTCCATATCTTCTCATTTCACTAATTCCTATTATGTCCCATTTTATTTCTGCTAAGGCTAGTTCGAGTTCAATTAGTTTTTCAGTAGTTCGTAACGATCTTGTATTAAAAGTAGCTATGTATATATCCGAGGCGTGCTTACCTGTCTTTGGAGGGTTGTGGTCTTTTTCCCCCACGAGGACCAGTCGGCTTGGGGGAGAATATTTTGTTTCTGCTGTGTTAATGTTGTGCTTGGGTTTTTGTTGTTGATTCCGATCGCTGTTGTCTAATTGTTATTGTTCCTTTGTGGCGGGGTTTCCAGAGTAAGATGAAGATCGACCTCTCATCTTATCAAATGCGTTAATTCTTTTGTTTGTTGATAGTTTTATAATTTGTTGTTTCCTTGGTTGCGAGTCTGTTTGTGGGGAGGTAGATATCTCTCTTTTCCTTTTATCTTTAATATTAGTGTTTTCCTTGACAATCAGTTGATCATATTTTATGTATGCAAAATTTCCTTTTTTCCTTTCTTCCAAAAGCTGGGGTTGGAGGGCCTTCCTTTTATCTAAAGTTTCCTTTGAGTAGTCTTCGGTTATAAATATCTCCTTTAGTTTCTTTTTATTCTTCATGATTTCGTTCTTTTTCCACCAGTTAACTAAGGAAAGGAGTGTAGGCCTCGGTTTCCCATTTTTATTTGTGTTTCCAATACGGTATATTTTGTTCACTTCGCAGTCATCTACATTTACCTCTAATTCTTGCAAAAAGCATTTCTCAACATTTTTAAGTAGCTCTAATGTAGACTTTTCCTCCTCCTTCAACCCATGAATTATTATATTATTAGATTTTTTAGCTCTTTCCAAAAGTTCCACCTTTTTTTCTAAGTTTTCCACTTTAATTTGCAACTTTTTGTTTTCTTCTACAACATATTTCAATTTTTCGTCTATTTTTTCCATAATTGTATTAGTTGATTCTGCTATTTGCTTTTGCATTTCCGTTTTCATTTTATCAAACAAAAGTTGAAATTGATCTTCCATATTTGCGTGTAACGGAACGTGTGAATTAAGTTATTATTGTTGCAGTTTTAATTTTTATTGTTGGCAACACTTAAGTCAATCAGACACTTCATGTGACATATGTATTGATGGTCTTCTATGACATTGATGGTTGTCTATGAATTAATTAATGTAATTAGGTATCAACTTTCCTTCTTACCCTCAATTTGTTCGTCAGTATTATGACTTCTTAATTATCGTAAAATCCAACAATATGCACTGTTTACTATTAACAACATTCAATTTTCACTCTGTTTTTGTTCGGCCGTGATACAATTGTGAAACTGTGGCTTTTTACTATTTATTTGTATTTATTTTTGCGGAGCGTCGGCACTATGATGTTTACAAATTGACAACCGGAACCGGAAACTCATAATTACATTCCTAAATATTAAGGTTCAAATCAGTCGTGCAATATTTGGATTATTCATGTTTTTATCAGAAATTAACAAGAGCAAGTGATAGCATGTATAAAAAAAATCCAGTGGACACTTTTTCACAGTGAATTTGTTTGAGACCCTGAATCTAGTGCATCCTTTATCAAAGGTAGCCCCCATTGATAATGGTGGACAAAATAGAAGGGAGGCGGCGCTTTGAAATCTTAAAGAAATTCTGGCTACATATCATCATTGAATCTCTAGTGCAGTTCTTTAAATCTGGCATAACTTTTTAGAGCTGAGCGCCAACCTCCAGTAATGTAGGTCCACTTGTAAAAAGAGCCACCTACCACCGAGTAAGCCATCAACTTGCTTGCCACACTTTAACATATAACTTTAACATCATACGTCTCAATTTATATTTTGTAGTTTATCTGTGTATACCTTAAAATTGCCTATACCTATTATAATTTTTTGTTTGTGCTGTTTGTCTGCCTTTTGAAAAATAAATAAATCAATACTAATAACAAATCTGTAAGTGGTATTGTATGTTCCTCCATAACTCTTAAACGAATTAACTGATTTTCATCAAACTTTAGACGTATTACATTTAGACGTACGGGACACAGAATAGGCTACTTTTTTCTTCGGATGAAGTCGCAGGCACCAGCTAGTAAATAAATAAATAAAACAAAGAACCTTTACAAGTGTCGGTGATGTTTCTATTACATTCATTAAAACGTCAGAGCCTCCTCGCTCATTCTACCTGACATTTGCACTGTCTGCCGCTCTTTATCTTGTAAAAAAACCTGTATCAATTAAAGAATTATCTCTATCAAGGTCACAATAAGTATTACGAAATCCGATCGCGATTGGATGTTAAAGCGTTTGAGTTGACTCTTTCTCACGCCACAACAAAAGAGAATGACAGATGAACTGTGCAATATTGAACATGACGAGCACATTGCACAAACGCAATGTCAACTCACAACACTGACTGTGCTATATAATATAAAAAATCGTAACATCACGCTTTTGAATTTATAATTACGTTTCTTTTATTAGAGATGGGTTTGCTCTTGGCCAACAACCAGCTGTGTAGCAAGGATGAGGCCTATGATGGAGCGAGCTCACCCAGACGATGCCTATTCACTCGAACTTTGAAAAGATTTGGGTTATATGAGCTCGGATATACAGACGAGCCTGCGAGTTCCAAACCTTGGCAGTGCGCATTATAATGGATGTTTTAAAGCGCATGGTCCGAAAAAGAGGGATTTCAACAAGATGAGGATGGTAACCACTCGTACGTCTGTACATCCGATGGAAGAAAGGGTAAGGAAGGCGTTATTGTAGGCAAGGTATTGTATAAGAAAATATATAAGGCGATTACAGCCTTAATACTAATAATAAATCTGTGGGTTGGTTATGGAGTAATTTACTTTGTTTTCAGAGATATCGTGTTTATAGGCTTTATACATGATACTGAAACTAAATTGACTATTTTTAGATTTTTTTTCTGTATGTATGTATGTTCCTATTTTCATGAAACTTGGTAGATAAACATTTAGACGTACAGCACACAGGATAGGATACTTTTTCTTTTTCAACGCAGACAAACTCGCGGGCACCAGCTAGTATTTTAAAAATCTAAACTAATACCATAAAGTCAGACAGCTTAGTAGGATTAGGGGTAAGGGAATGGAGAACTGTAGGCTCTGGGCCCGTATTCTCTAAGTGTGGTTTTGCTGTGGTTATCGACTCGATGCGGTTATAGACTCGACAATTGTCTACTTTGATATTCACTAAGCACATGTCAAAATGTCTACGACGTTTTTTCCATAGTTATACATGTCGATGAAGTTATTGGCGCGTTATTGTGTGGTTTTTAGTTTGACAAAGTACTATTTCTTATTTAATGTCGACTTTGAAGTCGACACGTTTTTAAAAACCACAGATAGAGAATAGGCCCTGGCTTGACTTACTTACTCAGAGAAACCAACAGCACATATGTTATTATATCACGGTAGCCCTCTGTAGCCCTCCTTAATACTCTGTCCTTACAAAGTATTAACTAGCTGTTGCACGCGACTTCGCTCGCGTTATAAAATATATCCTATGTTACTCGCTGATAATTTATAGCTTTCTATAGGTAAAAGATATCTAAACTATAGGTGAAGATTCTATAGATTAAAGGTGGAAAGACAAACGTACTAATCTTCTCTTTTTATATGAGTATAGATAGATAAAGCAGAGATGTTATTTCGAAGTCTTGTCACTTCCAAATTGGCTCAGCCGGGAATCGAAGCTGGGAGTCATTCATAGCAAAAAGGCAATCACTCGACTAATGAAATAATAAGTTTAGGTCTACTTGGTAGAATAATACCTAGAAATAATAGTGTGCATTTAATGCAATGCAGTCGTGATTAGCGCTCGTAAGTTACGAGCGTGTAAACGAGCCTTAAGCGTTATTGCATGATTGCAAACTGTTTTCAATTTAATCCTGTTTTTTAGTTATGACTTTAAACATTACGGTGTTGAGTGGATTATACTGCGATTTATAATAGGGCCTGCCTACTTGATTAAATCTCGTATATATTACTTATATTTTTTTACCCTTATTCGTTTATTTATATTGTACATAGAATAACTTTATACATTCTGTTTTATATACACTTTAGATATTTGTGTGTCAATATTGTAAAATACTTTTTCTCATCTGTACCTACCTAAAATAATAAATGTAATGGTATAGTAGGATTCGCATACTATGGTGATTCAACTAATATTATAATTTTAGAAAAATAAACCATATAGTATAAATACTAGCACCCGCTTTCAAGCAATCTTTCAAGCGGGTGCATTTTTTCTGCAAATTATATACACAGTACACACACACATACCCTTTTCGTTTATCGCCATTTATTACTTTGACGAGCCCGTTGGACGAGTGGCGAGAGTGCTTGCCTAACGTTTCAGGGGCCCCGGGTTCGATTCCCGGCGGGGTCAACTTTGGAAATTTTAATATTATTTTCAAAATTTACTCTGGTCTGGATTTGAAAAGTAGTGGTAACTTAGAATCTGAAGTGGGTTAACCTGCAGTACACTGCTTATCTTATATATATTATCGCCTCTTTAAGAGTACAGTTAGAACATCCGTTTTAAATTGCCCGAAACAATTTAATCAAATACCTACACTCAAAAACATTATAAGCTATTTAGGAATGTGCCTTTATCTTTGTTCAAAATTGGCGCATTGTTAATACAAAGTAATCAACAAAGATTGCTTTGTTTATTTACGAGCTATTGAGAAAAGCTATTTCGCATACTTCAATGTCTGCAATAAACATAATACACCAATTATTCCGTAGTGAATGGTTTTCGTAATATAAGCGTACACTAGGTATCTATTGAAATAATTCGTACAGCGGGCATATATGGATGTAGAAAAGTTTTAAATGGGAATAGTGTGGCCAAACTTTAATGGAAATATATTTTTTAAATGTGTTGGCTAAATCGAAACTAGATGACTAAACTAAAATTTCAATTAAAATCAATAATACCTCAACTATCCATGTGTTTATATTGAAAATTATAAAAATAGTTATGAATCCTTTACCTGTTTTAGTTTTGACGTTCAAATATATAAATAGAAAATATGACATTGAATAATGTCGGTTACCGGTTACATTTTTATTTTATATTCCCTGGGTTCATGAGGCCCCAGCCCCCAACGCCCTTATATTTTACAATATTTTGGCAAAATACTTACAATATTTTGTAAGTATTTTGCCAAAATATTATCTCGGTCAACAAATTAGGTAGTCTTGCTCAATGAGGTATACCCAGCCAGCATGCTTGAGATCCTGTCAAAGGGTCCTGTTAATAAAATACCTTATAAATTTTAATATAACTTTATACGTCAATAAAATAATATAATATGTTTAAGGAATTAATAAAATGAACCCAGTAGTTCGTTTTATTAATATTATGTTGTAGTTAAAGAATATCTTAAATAATTTGTTAAACTTGCTTTTTATGATATAATAGTAAAAATAAAATATATATTAATGACAGTAACCGTTTGTGTATTGTTACATTATATGTATTAAATTAAAACTTTATTATAATTTAATTGTTTTTACATGAATATAGTTTTTGGTGAAACCATGGTTACACTACTCTCACATAATACGTGATGCAGATGACTGATGAATACTGATGACTAACTAATACACAGAATAGTGTGGGAATAATTGTCAACAATACGAGATGCAGGTCACGGTTTTTACTCATTGACCTTTGCATTGATGTGTTTTTTAAAGGAGTTGTCTATTTATTTTACTATTTATTTATTACTAGCTGTTGTACGCGATTTCGCCCGTGTAACTTTAGCCTATGTTCTACACGTGAAAGAATTTTCAAAATCGGTCCAGTAGTTTTTGAGTTTATTAATTACAAACATACAAAAATACAAATCTTCTACCTAATATTAGTATAGAATTATAGTAGATAATTAAATTTTAACAGGACCATTTTTGTTTAAAATACTAAAACAAAACAAAATCGTACTGATTGAACCTATAAATCTATGCAATCTGTATAAGATCTATTTAAGATAGAGTGCAAATACACATTTTCTGGGATACAAAGAAAAGACATAGGCTACCTTTTATCCACAAAAAGTATACAATATTTTTTGTGGATACAAAATTTCATGATGATCAGTAAGTTAATTTTTATCCTTAAATCAAAATAATAAGTCTGTAAGTGTAGTTATTATATGTATGTTCGTCCATAACTCTTAAATGAATTAACTGATTCATGAAACTTGGTAGATAAACATTTAGACATAAGCTATTTTTTTCTTTTTCAACGCGGACGAAGTTGCGGGCTTCGTATATTATATAAATCATGCAGTCTCTACATTGCCTAGTAGGTAACAATAGATGGGTTTGGTGCTATACCGCACTTAAATACTTTTAACATGTCATTGTGAATTTACTGTGAATGGTTAACTTTTTAAACTACTCGTAGGTATTTTAAATGAAGGACGTATCTCAATTGTATTAAACCAAATTACTCAATAATATGTGTGTCTCAATATTTTTAAACCTATATTTTCTATTAATAATAATAATAATATTTATTCCCGACGATTTACAATCAATATGAAAAAAAAAATATTTAGAAATATCAACAAAAACTAATATTTACAATCTTCATTTAGTAATAATTAGCAAATTAATGAATTTAATTAAATTAATTTAACAAAATATTTAATAAAATCTATGTGAATGTTTTTTCTGTAACATGAAATTCTAAACTGTCATGTGGTTAAAGACAAAAGTTCGTTTCTGATTGAAAAAATGTTTTAAAGACATTTTTTTTTTGGTAACACTAGTCAATGGCTTTATAAAACTTTTCAACAATAAATAAATATCGACCATGTATCGACGGAATCCGCTATTTAGGTAACATCAGTGATACCTTGCCTGATGTATGTATCATAATAATAATATTTTCATGAAAGTCATATGAAAAACTATACAAATAAGTATAACTTGTCCACTGTTTGAAGTATCAACAATAAAATCAATGGGAACCACTTGAGATTCTTGCTTTGAGGTTTGGTTAGCGCACTTACCGTACATTACAAAGTAAACATTACCATTCGTTTGACGACGCAAATATTTGTCATCGCACTTCCATGTTTCTGGATATAACTTCGAATTTAAAAAGAAAAAAAAAATTCACCACACAATCAATGAAAGCTCAAAATAATATGAACAAATAGTACCTTTATACCTCTAAGATTATAAAATAATGATTCATTCCATAATCTTAGCCTGTACTAAAATAAAATAATATGATCTACATAAAAAACAATCTTCTAAATAAAAATTCATCACACGACAAAAATAAATCAGCAGTTGCCAATTTCTTGGATTATATAAATCTTAGATGCCCAAGGAAAAAAGGCGCGCGGTCGGAGTCACGGGCAAAAGCTAGTATATAATATTATAACTCAACAACAAACTTCATTAACACGAACACAAGTCCCGTCCTTATAATAATCAAAGATCTTGAGTGACGTCATCTTTAAATCTTCTCAAACTTATTGAAGGGCTTCTCATTCATAGAGAACAAGAGGGCTTTTCAATAAGAAATCAATCGAGTATGAAAGGTAGGTACGGTACATTACCATACATTGAAAGTTTACAGCCACAGTACACCAACGAATCAGTACGGAATGTTGAATCACTTTAAACCAAAAATAATCTGATCTAGGTATTATTTTGAAAATTGTGACTTATCTACTAGATACTTTAAAATGTTAGTTTTCGAATGGGCCTTAAATACACCTTAACACAAGTACAGGGCATTTTTTTTATGTTAAGGTCGACAGACAGGCTGACGGTACACTTGATGGTAGGTGGCTACCGTCGCCTATAACTTAAGCAACGCCATGAGTGCTACAAGTGCGCTGCCGACCATAGAAGCATTAAGGGTAAGGGATAAGGAAGGGATGGGGGGTAATGGGCTCTGGCATCCCTTACTTACTCACCGAAACATAACAGCATTATGTGCTGCACACATAACAGCATTATTTCACGGTGGTATTCTGTAAGGTGGTGGTTACTGCCGCCAGACGGGCTGCCCAAATGACTGCGAAACGCAGTGTGCCCTACCACTACTATGCTCTATTATTTCACTGTGATCCTCTGTAAGAAAATGATTCAAATATTGAATCTTTCCATACGATTTCATATTTAATTTAATTTTAATTTTAATCATTAATTTAAATAAATTTAATTAAATAAGGTAATAACTAAGAATAAATAAATGGCTTTTAATATATATTTCTTAATTTTTTTTATATAAAATTAAATCTTTTAAAGTTTCCCTAATTATCTTCCGTGTACTGTGATTTGGATTATTGTATTTACCATCGCTAATGTTCTTGAATACTGACAGTAAGACATTTCATTCAAGTAATGAAAGCTTCGATAAGCTAAAACAAAGACTTGTTCACGTTGCATGTTAAGGAGCTTTTGAACGACTTAAAACTTTTATGATTATTTCTCAAGGTACCTAATTAAAATTATAATGAGGTTCTTTGTATTTAGGTTTCTAAGTTACCCACGATTGAAAAGAAATTATGTACATTAAATATAATTAAAATAGAAAAATATATAGTCAACAACTAATCTGTGAATTCTTCAAAATAGGTTCAGCGATTTCGGAAACTAGCCCGACAATAAAATTAACAGCAATGTAGAAAAACTATGTTTAACCATTTGTGAGAAAACATAACCATAACAATATGACCCTCAATATTAAGCACTTATTGGGCTTGTATTATGGGATAATTCTTTTCTTATTCTTAATGTGAAGAAGTTTCATGTTATTAAGCAACACACTCGTTACTAAAGAAAAAACCACCGTGACTGTCAGCCTGTATGTCTTAACATAAAAAAAAAATTTAATCAATCAATATAAATGTATAAGTGTGGGTGTTGTATGTATGTATATTGTATACTGTATATTCCTCCATAACTCTTAAACGAATTAACTGATTTTCATGAAATTTGGTAGTCTTTTTAAACGCGGACGAAGTCGCGGGCTAGTGCATAATAAGTGCGATTAACATACATAGTTCGAACGTTTGACATAATACTTCCGCCGCACCGAAAAAATCTTTTGTTCAGTAACCGTTCGTGTATTGATATATCAACGCATAGCAACGTGTCTCAACTAAAAGATGTACTGGGAATATTAAAATGTGTAGTCACGAAACTGAGTTGGCGTCGTTTTGTTCGAACACGAATCGCTTTCATTTATAGCCTTTATGCATGAAAGTATTCATTTAATATGACAATTCCTACTTCATTTTTAAATGTTACAATGGACAACAGATACAAGTTTGTAAGTAATCTATGTCTTACAAAAAAAGAATAACAGATAAAATATCACTAAAGACTTATGACAAAGGAGGTACAATGTATCATAAAGGTCTGATTGATTCGATTCCAAACGACATTATGTTTTTTAAACTTTTCTTTGTGAAGGTCGACAGGCAAGCTGACGGTCAATATGATGGTAAGTAGCTACCGTTGCCTTACCTTACCGTCAAACCTCTACACCCTCAGCACACCCCCGCCCTTGAGAACTTTTAGTATGTTCATCTAGATACCACAAGGTACAACTGTATCAATTTTCAAAACAACACGAAAGTATTCAATTAAATCTTCAATTTTGGCCATTTATATCCAAAAAAGAATGAAAATGTAATGGACAATCGTAATAGGCGAAATTATGCGATAGGATAAAGAATAAAAAATAATATAAAAAAGATACAATAATGGGACTGTGATCTGTTAGGTTTCTGTAAATAAAGCTAATTTCAGCAAAAAAATACATAAAAAAAAATCCGCGAAAACTATTTATTAAGTACCTATAATGTCACTAGTGTTCTACTAAATGTAGGCTACCAAGCGTTCTACCTACTGGCCTATCACGGCTTCTAACACTATAAGAAGTTACCAAAATATAAACCCCAAATAAAAAATTAATACTACTTCGGCGACTAGTCACAGACCCTACTCAATACCAATTAGTTAGAAATGTTTCTCGAACTTCTCAAACTTCAATCACTGATGTATATCGGAATTCTCGGCATTCAACTGCTCAATTCACCTTTATCGTTAATCAAATCAATAACTTTTTGTTTTCCACTGACCGTCTCTGAGGAGTATGCAAAAAAGTGGATGACATGACAGAGCAATGGACGCGTTTATCAGATTTGTATGAGTAATGGTCTGTAAAATATGAGGATTGAGTGACTCCGCATTATACGGCTGATTGGTAAGGTCTATAGTCAAAGGTTGGCGAGCGGATTCAAAGAACGCGGCTATTGTATTTTCTGCCAAACATACCGATCACGTATTTTCAAGGCTTTAAAAAGGGCTCGCAAAGGCGACCGTCGATCTAAGATTCCATTGTGTCATTCAAACTGCGTTCTCAGATTTACATCGGTATCGCATTCATACTCATCGAGAAGGGTACGCAGTGTTGTTTTTTTTTTATGTGAAATTGAAGTAAAAAAAAAGAGATTAAACACAACACACGTGTTCGATAAATAAAATTCCAAACTTAACAAAATAAAAGGACTAAGTTTCTTTAAAAAAAAGGTCGTCGTCACAGCCTTTGACAAACTAAACATCGGGAATGATCAAATTAATAACGACTGAGTAATTGCTAACAATTAAAAAGATAAACAAGGAATGTCAAATAAAATCTCCTTTTTGGAAGTCGATTGAAAAAACTCGCTTTAGCATTTAAAAATTAGTTAAGATGTGTTCTTCATTCATTTAATTTGTTTAAGGTAGTTGATAATATTGGCTTACTTATATTGATACTTTATCAAATAGGGTGAATCAACTATTTAGTAAAGTAAATTCTCAAAACAGAACTCATAACAATACAACTACGCGGAAAGGTAAAAGCACGAATGGTTGACACCGTCACACACGAGCACGGATGTGCGGGGCCCAAAATGTCAAACTCATGATAGTGAAAACTGATTCACGTTAGGTCCAAGCGAAAAGAGCTGAGCGATGACAAAAATTGTTACACTGACATAGGTACACTCGGCCGCATAAGTCGATTAACTCATTCGTAAGTGCAAAACAAATAAACACTTAACGCGCCATAAGTCGTTGTCACGACTAGAGAACAAAATAAACTTTACGTACAAAAGATCGTAAAAAACTCAGTAAGTAAGTAATTAAGTAAGTAAGTTGAGTGTTCAGTTGTTTTGCAGTTTTGAATGTGTTAATCGACTTATGCGGCCGACTGTACATAGGTTTCAGTAAGCGTTCTTTGTACCCATATAGGTGTTTTATAATTAAATGTTTTCTTAGATATTAAAATTAATAAATTAAACACACATTCAAAGTTCATGTTATTGAAGTAATAGATGATGAATATAAAATATTCTTAACTCAACCGAGTTTATAGTACACTTTACCTGTGTCTGTTCGGTGTAAACTCAAAAACTACTGCACCAATTTTCATGCTGTTTTCACCAATGGATAGAATGGTTCTCGAGGCAGGTTTTAGTATGTAATTTACAAAGTTATGCGAGCGAAGTCGCGGGTAGCAGCCAGTTGGTTTATATGGACAAACTGCTAAAATGTATACAGACAGCCGCGTCTCTTATAACTTGTACCAAACTTGCAAACTATGTAGAACAATGCGCCAGTACGGCGTGATCACTAGGCGTGACTGTAGGTACCTCCCATCGCTGCGTTATTTACGCCAAGTGCGATATGGGTACATCACTTAACAGTTGTTGGAATTTACATACATTTTAACACAAAGGCTGCAGAAAGCTTTGGGGACGTGTGTAATTTGGTCCTGAACACAACTTGAACACAGTCCTTTGAGTATACTGGATGTTGCTCGAATTCCTGTACAATTGTTAGCTTAGTTTTAAATAGGTACAAATGACGACGCAGAGCGTTTATGAAACTGATGATACAATAACCCTTAAGAACTTATGTTACTTAAATGAACATACTTAAAAAAATACGTAAATTCCAGTACTAATCTATATATAATACTCTTCTTAAATTTCTAATATTTTTATGAAATACTAGCAACCCGCTCCAGGCTTCACACGGGGTGCATTGTTTTTATGTAAAAACCTTCTCTGGTTATACCTCTATCTATGAGTGAAGACAGAATTAAAATCGGTCCAGCCGTTCTCGAGTTTTGCGTTTAGCAACACATTTAGTGATTAATTTTTATTTATAAAAGAAAGATTATTACCTACATTTTTAAATTTTTGTTCTAAAGCTTTTATTATCAAGAATTCAGTTTTTAAAATACTTAATATAATATTTTGAAAAATTAAAAACAAAGAAAGAATGGTTTGATGGTTGAATTAAGTGTGCAATGGAAAATTATAGGTAATCAAACGTACGCCTCCTAAATGCTTTCACAAACGCTTTTACATACTTGGCTTTTGATCATTATTCTACGAAATTATAGACAACAAATTTCCACGCGACATTATATCGTGTGAAATTATAGACACGGTTTATTGAACTTATCGATCGACAGTTTGACGTGTAATTTAACATTTAAAATAGCAATTTTACAGTGATATTTTTATTTGTTATTTATTTTTGCTATGTTCAACTTCACCTGACGTGACATTTCAGATTGTTAGCAATTAACTTATTAGCTTTAATTCCGTTTTAAAATATAATTCAGATATATTTTAATCAAGTCAACTATTGTTTACAAATGTAAACTCCTTAATTGGCTATTTAGCTATGTTTCGTTTTTATCTGTAAATTCTATGTTGAGACCTGTGGTTTTTTTTTTATTAAAAGTAAAATAAAATAAGTATAAAAATATGAACAAAAAATTCAAACTGAATATCGTTTATTACTACTTATTCTTTTAATTTATTGCCTTTCATCAAATGAACCTTCGGAACCTGTTGCCAAACCTTTACTAGCTATTAAAAAAAGTGTAAATATTTATTGAAGATATGAAAGATTCAATAAATATCAATTATATTTTAATATATTTTTTGGAAACTTTGTGATAGTTTAAAAATAAAAGATGTAAACTTCTGCTGTTGTACAGGTAATACAAACGCCAAAGGGACAATAGTTAGCAAGCAAATATTACAATTGCGAATTATTAAGATATTTAATAGGAAATTGAGTTTTTTCGTCAGATTGAACGCCCTGAATGAAGCCTCACAGTGCCAACTTTCCCAGGACACTGTGAATCACAAGTTCGTGACTGGGATGGCAATGAAGGCTTAGCGGCTCTCGCATTATCTTCTCACTATACTATTGGAATGTTAAGACTATTGAAAGCTGTTTGTGTCTTGAACGTCTTTTGTTGTGGTATATTTGAGGAAAAAAATCATCTTATTAACATTGTTTTGTTGTCATATACATATCAAGGAAAAATCGTAACTAATATTATAAATGTGAAAATACGTTTGTTGGTTAGTTACGCTTTCGCACCTTAACTAGGTACTCCACCGATCATCATGAGCTTACGCGTTGTCAGGGATATTTTTATACGAAGACTAATAAAATGACATTTAAAGGCTATGTAAAAAAAAAACAGAATATTTTTATAATTTTTTTTTGACGAACCCATTGGACGAGTGGTAAGGGTGCTTGCCTAACGTTTCAGGGGCCCCGGGTTCGATTCCCGGCGGGGTCAACTTTGGAAATTTTAATATAATTTTCAAAATTGACTCTGGTCTGGATTTGAAAAGTAGTGGTAGGGCACACTGCGTTTCGCAGCCATTTGGGCAGCCCGTCTGGCGGCAGTAACCACAACCTTACAGAATACCACCATGAAATAGCAGCATATTATGTGCTGTTGTGTTTCGGTGAGTGAGTAAGGGATGTCAGAGCCCATTACCCCATCCCCCCCTTATCCCTTATCCTTAATCCTTCTATGGTCAGCAGCGCACTTGTAGACATTATGGCGTTGCTTGTGTTATAGGCGACAGTAGCCACCTACCATCAAGTGGACCGTCAGCCTGTCTATCAACCTTAACATAAAAAAAAAATATTATGCAAAGTAAAAATAAAATAAATAAAAAAGTTCCATGGAATCTACCTTTCTACATTGACTACAGTCAAATAATTAAGACATAATATGTATGTACCTATATCTTTTCATACAATTATATTTTATTAACTAAAGAGACAAAGTAACCCGAAGAAACGATAACATTTGACAACAATGATCAGTTGAACCAAGTTAGAAATAACGGTTTCTTAATGTCCCCCGCCATAAAAATGTTCTCAAAAAGGCCAGGCATGTTATTTTAAAATTCGAATTGACAATAGACAAAGAAACGGATAAGCAAAGATAACTTAATAAGGAGTTCATTATCATAATAATTATGCTCGCTTACGTCTGTCTCTCTTAAAGATAAAACTAATAGGGTCTTGATATTTAACCTTTGCTGTCAAAGATTTTTACCGCTTATTTTAAAACGGGCAAAGTTTATTAATATTTACGTATATATATGTTAGGTAATTAATTACTAAAAATTAAAACAACGACACACACAATATAAGTAGGTGCCAAGATAAAGATAATAAAGAATAATTATATGTAACTAGCTGGTGCCACGACTTTGTCCGCGAAGACGCGTTGAAAGAAAGACCTTGTCCTTGTTCTGAATGGTATGCATTTCGTTATGATCGGTGGACTAATTAAGGCGTGAAAAGGTAACAGACAGTCGGTCATGGAGTAATTTACTTTGTTTTCAGAAATATCGTTTATATAGGCTCTATACTCTATACATGATACTGAAACTAAATTGACGATTTTTAGAATATTTTTCCGTATGTAATATGTATGTATGTATGTTTCTCCACAACTCTTAAACGAATCAAGTGATTTTCATGAAACTTAGTAGATAAACATTTAGACGTACAGGACACAGGATTGGCTACTTTTTTCTTTTTCAACGCGGACGAAGTCGCGAGCACCAGCTAGTTTATAATATTAGTATGGATTACGAATCCACAGTAATATACATAATTATGTAGATCAATTACATCGACGTGTTTTAAAACACTTATATAGCCACTTATAGCAGTGAGTTTCACAATTAAAAATGTATGAAGTTGGAGCTTCCCTTTTAAATTGAATTTGGCTTTTAATGTTTTATTCATTGTTTTTCAACCATATTTCAACTCAACTCGTTGTGGTGCGGTCATATTTTAAAACTTTGTTGGAAAACTCAAAATGTATATCTAATTATCTATATAGACATATTGCATAATATGTATTATAAAACACTGTTTAGTCTGTTTGTTAACTTCTACATAAGTTAATTAATCCTTACATAATATAAATTGAAGTCGCTTTGGGCATTTGTCTGTCTATAAATGCCTACATAAGCCTTACAAAAATACATAAGTATTTTACAAAATATTTTTTACTAGCTGGTGCCCGCGACTTCGTCCGCGTTGAACGATGAAAGGTACCCTATGTCCTTTCTGATGTCCCGGACAACTTGTATGCAAAATTTCATGGTGATCGGTTCAGTAGTTTTTGCGTGAAAACGTAACAAACAAACAAACTCACATTCACATTTATAATATTAGTAAAGGAATAAGGAAAGTTAGGATCCATTTTAAGTGGGTCGGGGATATTCACGAGGAATCTTTTTCTGTGTGCTATGTGGTTGAGCATCAAAGGATCGTGACTTACCCTACTTAAGATTCAAATCGCGTTTGTTCCAGCAAACCATACGGTTCGTTAAAAGTTAAACTCTGATAAACAACGGTTTAAATATCTTTCTTTTATCTCACTTTTAAATGGGCTCATTTAAACTCTTGTTACGAGTTTCCCTACAAGCGAAATTTTATTCGTGTGTCGTTTTAATTTTATTACTGTGACCAACTTGCTTTGCTTATCTGTAATTGAGTTATGTACCTTATCTCGAAATGTATTAATTATACTAATATAGGACATTTTCTCAGTTTTAAGAAGCTTTTTAGGAATGTCTCTAACAATAAAAGTTATTGATTTATTTGTAAAAAAAATTAATACTTTTTAAATATATTTTTTATAACTTTTATGCACACTTTTTTATGGAAGTAATATTAATCCAATGAGCTATCGCACGAATTTTTACTAGCCTTGGTCCAGTAGCACTACCATGAGTTTATGACTACCGAAATCGCTAGCGAGAGATGAACGAGAACGTAAAATATTTGTATGAAAAATTGTACAGCGCCTCTAGCGGTCACCAAAGAACTAAAACCAGTAACATGAGTTGCATAAGAAAAACACCTATCGAATGTAGTCGCTAGCGACCATTACCGACTAACGTTTAACTTGACATTTCTATACAAAATCGGTACCATGAGTTACAAATTTGACTGATGCTCTCGAGAAATACCATAACGTTAGTAGTTAAATCATTCACTAGCACATTGAGGGGTGAAAGGTTCGTTATCGACAGAAGTAAACTAACGTAAGATTTCGATAGCAAGTCATGGTAGTGCTACAGGACACATTCTTCACTTTCACAAAAACGCAATGATATATTTTTATTTAGTTCGCTTTTTAACAAGATTTTTAAACTTTTTCAATTTGTTAACTAGACCCAAATAGCCACTTTGTTTTATATTATTGGAGTAGTTTTTCATATTTACACTAATATTATAAAAAAGTAAAGTTAGTCGGTTTTCTAATATGTAAGGGTTCGGCAGGCAGGTTGATGGTCCAATAATTTAATGGACCATAACGCAATATTAATTCATTATAGGGATTCGGCAGGGACCTTGCCATTTAGTCGTTGCAACAAACTGTCGTAATAACAGAAGTCGTAATAACCGGTTTCTACTGTAATAATATAGGATCGCATACATTGCATACCGTTCGTCATATTTAACGTTTTGTATGAATATGTTTTGAAAACAATTCGTGACACACTGACTGAAACCAAATCATATGCATTGGGGCAAAACTACAAGAGAAACATGAGGTTTATTCTTTTTATTTTATTGAGTAGACGTGTTATTGACCTATTTAGAAAAAAAATACAATCGCATTTTTAATGGATTTAGTAATTTAGGAAAGTTCTTTAAACCCGTATCAGTTCGCTGGCACAATGGGAACGTCTTTCTTAATGACTTTCGTATAGTGGGAAATTAGTTTAAAAACTTTATCTCGGTCCAACTGTTAACTCAGTTTCAGCTTCGTTACTTATTAGTGCAGTACTTATTGTATACGAATAATGTGCAGAAGTAGGATTTAGGAAAGGGGATTAGGAAGGATTAAGGGACATGCTGTTATTTCATGGTGCTCTAAAATATTAAAAACATAATTTACTTTATTATCCTTCTGCCAGGAACAAACACCCTTCTTATCTGATATTCTACATTTGAGCAATGCATCTTCACCCGGATTCACCTCTGTGTAAGTGGGCATCTCAACGAACCGTTGAATTGCGTCTGAAAAAAGAATCAAACGTCAAATTCATGTCACTAATATTCTTTAATAAGATCATTATCATCATCTAAATCGTCATCTAAATCGTGGGACGTCCACTGCTGAACATAGGCCTCCCCTTTTTTCCATAATTTTCCAAAAAGGGCAGGTCAGCAGCTTGTATCCACCATCTACCAACCAGCGGGTCATCTATCCATCTTGTATTTAAAAATATTATATAAGTTAAAAAGTTGAAAATACTAAAAACATTGAAAAAGAATATATTAGTTGTATACTTAGTTGTATTTTTAATATTATAACATCTCTAATCAATAAAATCAATAACTCGAAATAAGGGACCGTAGAGCACATGACAGCTTTTTTAATTATTAATCCTAATCAAGTTACAACACAGTTTCTAAACTTGGGGTCACGACCCTCTAGCTAGAGAATCGCGGTGATATTACAGGATTAATATGAAATATTAATAGAAAAAGAAGTCATAAAGATTGCGACACTCCGAACAAAAATACCGCACAATACATTAACCACGAAAACACTTTCACGGATTTCAAGTGACAATTGCTAATACGAATAGGTATCAAAGATGATTTCTAAGAAATTGAAATATCTCATCATATTTTTTGTTGTAGAAGAATAGAGAATAAATTATACCGGTATAAGTATCTATTATGTTACCTAAAATTTATTATTAGACACAATAAAGCCATCAAAATAATATCTATATAGTAATAAATAAAATAAAATTCAAGTGTCTGTTTGTAATTTTCTAATGTCCAATGAGTACTTTTTACTAAATTTATATTAAAAATTATGTATAACATTATAACAAAAAAAAATTTCAAAGATTTCGTCTATCTCTCTGTTTGTTACGGCTAATCTCCGAAACGCCCGGACCAATTTTGACTTGGCTTTTACTGGCACATAGCTAATGTTATAGGAGTTAGAGTACCTTAGCAATACTTTCTTAGCTGATGTAATACATTATAAAATAAACCTACATGCGAAACTTCAGTTTTCTGTGCTTAAGTAGTTTTGTCTGTGCGTTGATAGGATAATTTTTTTTTATTTTTTTTTTGTATGTAATTTTAGATGGATTGGGTTGTGGTCCCAATGCAAATACAGGTTTTTTAAATAAATTTTGCCTAGCAAAAACAAAGTTAAACATTATAATTTATCGGTCATACTGAACAATACTGGTTGGCCAGAAACTTCTATAAAACGAAAATCCTTTTAGGCTAGAATTTTAAAATGAGAATTTAGCGAGAGCTCGTTAGTTAGCGCACGACCGACGCGACGAACGCCTGAAGCGAAAGCCGTGAAGATCCTCTAATGATAACCACGTTGATGCCACACATGCACCCACTGATCTCTATATACCTCTGGATGGGCTGCTGTCAAATTATTTTTATGTCTTTTTGAAAATCGCCATTTTGGCGCTGTAGGCTATGGAGTATAGGTACGTGGAAGTATAACTAGTGATAGGGACATTTTACAGAATACACATTTCTTCATGTTTCAAAACTCAAGCGGACACAAATAAACATAAACAGTCGATATAGTATAAAACAAATAGTATAAAACGTGAATAAAACAGACACTATTATACTTATCTACGGATTAAAAATACGCAAACGTCAAAATTGGTTCCCGTACTTACGTACGGCGGCGCGGCGCTTCAAAATGGTACGCGAAAGTATCTGTAATTTGTATGGGATAACCCATCCAGAGGTATATTAGAGATCAGTGAGCGTATTCCATTCGTAACCGTTTACGGATCCTATGCTATATAGATTTAAAAAGGGCTTCCTAGCGAAAACGCGGAATGATTTTACTGAGGCAAACTTGAATTCTGCATAAATTTCATGCATATTCACAATGTAAGATCATTTTGCGTGATGAATGCAAAAGTTAGAAGGGAAAATTTTATTTCACTCCTTTTCATTTACATAGAAAAGCTTACATCTGCTTGTGGCGTGGTGCTTGTGATTACAAGTTTTTTTGCCTGAAAATGCAGGGAAAATGTATGCTTAATTCTTCAGAAAACAAATGTGTTTTTTTTTAGTTAATGTATAGATCGTCAGGGTCACTCAATTAATGACTGTGTCCAGAGCAAACTTTGAAAATTTCTTGTCCACGTGCATTTATGGATCAATCCACCCTTATAAATTTTCGCATTTTTATAGGGTTATTGTTCATTTAAGAATTAAATTAAAAATAAACCGAAAGGCTCATAACAATAGACGATTCATTCCCCTAAAATAATTCAACATAGGTATATATATAACATAGCAACTCTGCCTATCTATCGGCACGTTGTCGGCCAGTCCGGAATTCCCTAGCTGTCTGCAGCCCCGATCGGGAATTGTAATAACGAAAGTTTTTCTCTTAGTTGTAAATCCTACTTTACCCACAGGCGTTTCATCTTTTCCTGATTTAATTTCAATTTTACTGACCTATCATTACGGCCATTTTAAATGTTGCTTCGACATGACTGGGGTTCAATACAATAAACGTTCATTGAACACTCTAGAACTTATTAACAAGAAAACTTACTTCTAAGTAAGTACTGGTTAAGTAATATATATTTTTATAAAGTTGTCAAAACCAATAATGATCCTCTCTTCATTAACAAAAAGCCCCGCGGGAAAAAACAGTTCGTACCCAAATTGCAATCGAGTAAACGCAAACATAGAAGTTCATTTTTCATTAGAGTCCGTACAAAAAGGGTCCATCAATCATCAACGACTAACAAAAGGTAAAGAACTGAATAATAGACAACTGCCCAGAGGTAGGTGTATTTTATTATATATATATTTCTATTGCGTCCACTTAAGCCGGTGGCAATATTGGCGGTGGGAATTGGAACGCATGAAGAGATGAATATATGCGCCTGTACTTAATACTCATTCACAAATTGCATACATTTTTATGATAAAGTTCAAACAGGTTTAGAGTCCACATGAAGAGTTAAATATACAATGTATATGTAACCTACTCATGTATGTACAAACATACACACATATAAAGGTAGGTGGCTATCCCTGCAATATACAAAAACACAGAACTAATGATTTCTAGTACTACTATTCTAGTATCCGACTTCAGTAGGTACTAGCATAGTTATATTATTTTAATATCCCTAACTCATACAATAGCACACCTTTCTTTTCCTGGCAGTTTGGTATGAGTGGCTATGTGCTTGCTTAGTATAGTTATATAGTAAGATTATAGTAAGTTTTGCTTTTGAAAACAGTGTGCTTTTGCCTCACTACTAAATGAATTATCTCAAACCTTTTAAACAAAAACTAAGGGTGCCCGGTTTATGGTTGCATTAAGATAGTGGCAAATATTTGCCTACTGACTAATTACAAAGCATTTCCATTAGATCACGTCAAACGCACTATGAACGCACCCTCGCATGTTTAATTTAGAGACCCTATATAATACATAAATATGAAGTATACATTCAGCTATAGTTAAATCTTTAGGAGCAGTTAATTTGGTGCTCAGCGGTTATAATGCTGCGTGGGAAGTGCACCGAATGCGCTAAATCCTATTGAAATACGTTTTCCCCTAATGGTTTTTCATTAGAGATCACGTGATTAGGGGAAATCTCCATGGGTGTAGGTACATTGTGGTTATTATTACATTTTATGAACCACGTCAGAAAAATGCACGTCAAAAAAGGCAGGGGCCCTTTTTTTAAAATTATTTTCCATTTCATTTCATTTCATTGCTTTATTAATAATAACTAGCTGGCGCCCGTGACTAAGTCCGCGTTGAAAAAGAAAAAAATGGATTTTCTGTGTCATGTATGTTAAATGTTCCTAAATGTTTATCTACCATGAAAGTCAGTTAATTCGATACCAATACCTTACAGATTTATTATTAGTATTGATGATGATGAAGTGAAGTGGTATTTAAATGGTTACCCCAAAACAAACAAACAAATTCATCAATATTTTGTTGGATTGATTCGTTTGATGGTATAGATTGAAAAAGGTAGATTCTGTCCACAGCTTTTTGAAAGCAATAAATGCAAACATGCTATAGGACTTGCAATTAGCTAAAAAGCCAAAACAAAACTATTCCCATGCATCGATGTTTTTTTTCTATCTTCTGATAAAATCGAAAATCCGTAGACCCGTAATCATTCACAATTATGACAAGTTATATCTCATGATGACAATTAAGTAAATATTTGTAGCTTCGTCGCCAAATTTGACTTGTTAGAGTAAAATTAAAACTTAGATAAGAATACTTTAAAAAAGTTTGAATCGGGATAATAAATATGTACAAAAAAAAACCTTTCGGACTATGTAGGCAATTATGAGTATGGTTACATCGACTTTAATTTATGGCATTCAATTTATGACTCAACAATTCATTAGAACATTCCTCTCATTGACCAGCCGATAAAACACAGGTAAAACACAGACGAAGCAGTCGGACGACTAAGTACTTACGAATATAACTATAAATATTAATTTTAAGCCAAAGCAAACAAAACCGATATGTTATATAAGGGAATTTACATTTAGAATAGAAATGAGAGCAGAAACAAACTGCGGAAAGGAAACCAATAAAAATGCGGATGCATACGAAAGTTTGGTAGTCTCGGATGGGAATTATGATAAAAAAATGCACCGTCCAACGCAAACATGTCATAAAAGTGTATGTTTTATTCAAAAGCGGTCGCAAAACAATATCTATTCTATTCCTATCGGAGCCCAGAAAGTGTATTGAATTTGAAATCTATATTTAAACGACAGAACTCCAAATTGGAATGTATCGATCGAAAATAAAGTAAATTTCAGGTAAATTTGTTTCCCTAATGATTCAGTTTAGTAGATTTTCATCCTTTCAATTTTTCTATTATTTTCAAACCTACATTTTCATATTATACTAGCTGGCTTGCTTATATACTCTAAGCTAGCTGGTCATATTATATTATACTTTATCCGCGTTGAAAAAGAAAAAAATTGTCTATCCCGTACGTCTAAATGTTTATCCACAAAGTTTCATGGAAATCAGTTAATTGGAGGAATATGATACATACATACAATATCTACACTTACAGATTTATTATTAGTATTGATTGATGATAAATAAGAAATTATATAAAATATATTAAGAGTCAAAGGTGCATTACATTTGAAATAAAAAAGATGACCTGTTAAAAATTAATGTGTGATTTCCAACAATGTTCTTAATGAAAAGCTCACCCCTCGTCTGAATTACTACAGAAATTTAAATTATTGAATAAACTGATAAAACGCCTGATCGACAAGATATAAGAGCAGGCAGCTTTTCAAGCAACGTAATTAGCATAATAATATGCATACTGTACTGAGGCTAGCAAAAACTTGACATTTTATTTCCTTTTTTTCTAAATGATTTGACGTTAAAATTAAGTGAATTGTGCTATTTTATATTTTAACGATGTCAAAAAGAATAGTATCCTGAGTTTCTTTCGGGATCTCTTCTCAGAATCGTCATCTTGGCTTTTTTCCGAAACCCTGGTAGGTTTAGATTTGTAATGACGATCATAAGAGTTTCTTGTAGAAACCTAATTGATAAATCAATATTTTGATTTTGATTAGTTTCATCAATAAAAGGCTTTCATTTTTCTCATCATGGACAAATACATCAAAGTTAATAGGAAATGGAAGCGGAGTGGTTAAAAATTTGTGGATCAGTACTCCGTGATTTGGCACCATACACTGATTATATAAATTATCAGACACTAGACTGTTGCCCGCGACTTCGCCCGCGTAACTTTGTAAATTAAATACCAAAACCTTCCTCGAGAACCACTCTATCTATTGGTGAAAACAGCATGAAAATCGGTGCAGTTAGTTTTTGAGTTTATCGCGAACAGACAGACAGACGCGGCGAATGACTTTGATTTATTATGTAGTGATTGTGGCAGTGATCACCCAAAATTTAATTTTAATACTTTGTATATTATATTTAACAAATTTTACTTATATTTTGGCTTTAATATTGGCTTTAAATTCTAGTAAAAGAGATATTATTTTTCAAACTCCCAAGAGTTAAACATGATATTCTGATTTAACTTAAGCAAACAACTTCAGAAGTTTCTCACTTCAACCGAGAACACTTTAAAAAGTTTTAACAGCTCCTGTATGATAGATATAATATAATGTGTACATAGCGCATGCGAAACTTTAATATGAAGATGAGCCAGACGGTCTCTGGAAACTTGGAACAGTTTAGTAGGTACGAAATATGTAATTTCATTTTACAACGTAACACTGACATCTAAGATAAGGATACTTACTTACTTACGAACATTTCTAGACAGGATAAGAAGTATTTATATGTCGTCTCTTTATCATCAATACTAATATAAATCTGTAAGTGTAGACATTGTATGTATTATGTTCCTCCATAACTCTTAAAAGAATTAACTGATTTTAATGAAACTTGATAGATAAACATTTAGACCTACAGGACACAGGACAGGCTACTTTTTTTCTTTTTCAAAGCAGACAAAGTCGCGTCAACTAGTTTTATTATAAAGGACAAAAGAGAGAATGACGTTCCGCTTGATAATCATATAAAATTCGGCTGTTATGTGATAAATGATGTTCCTTCACTAGTCGAGGCGAAATCCAATCATATTCATTTTGAAAGCGAGAAAAACACTAAAATCTCGGTTAGTAGCTACTAAAAAAAAGAGAAAATCCGTTTACAAACCGATAAGAAAAAGGAATCTGAAATGGTGGTTTTCTCTAACTTAAAATATAATGAAAATATATAATAATATAATAATCTTCTAATGGGTACCTATTTACAAACATTGCACATTTCCAGAATCTAATGCGTTTTTAATGGCCTCCCTTGGGCACACGTACCTTTGTTATTCATATTCAATACTGCAGTTCAAAGACTTCATGACTTCAATAGATATTCTCAAAACTCGAACCACATGTTGACCGTTAAGAATTGACGAAACACTACTTGCTTAAATTCCGTGACTAACTTCGTTATTGCAAGATTAAAAGAAAATTCAGTGTGACGAACATATGGTGCATAATATCGACATACTTCATTCAAGGCAGACCTTTGTGACGAGAATTAGCAAGAACTTAACATTCATTAGTCTCGTGGACCTTTATTTCTCCAAAGAATTGCATTGTAATGGTCACGTCGGAGCCAATATCTCTCAATACTTATAAAACCAATACTCACAACTTGACATTAGACCTGACAAAGGAAAAAAAAACTTCAACAAAAAAGGGCTCAATGTCACGCCCATGCAGCTCCGAAGGTTCTCACGCGGGCCCGAACAAACAAATCTTGTAGTAAGCAACGTAACTTGAAACTTAACCGCCTACTTTGTCATACACGTTAACTATTACTGCTTTCTCACGCGCCTAAAACGTTTTAGCCCGTAGAAAGCGAGCGTTGTACTCGTGAGAGTCATGACAACAGTTTATATTTGAGAGTGACCGTTACAATGTCCTATTGGAAGGGTAAAAAGTAAAAGAAATAAGGAGCCGCGAGGTTCGACACGTTTATATGTATCTTAACAATAATGCCCTCCCGTGGGAACTCATCTGCAGGCTATGTGATAATTGCCTAGTTTGCCTAAAGCCCTAAACAAATCATTCGCTTTTGGGGCGAAAATAAACGCGGTAATTATAGGTCGGGAAAAATATAGGGACCGGACCGATGCCAACCAAAATGATGGGTGGTAAATAAATTATTGGGGATATTATGAATTATTGAATACAAAGGGATTGTTAAGCACCGTGTTGTTGAAAACGTATTTTCAAATGATAACCTACATTCCTTTAATGTTTATGTACTATAATTAAAATGAGTTTGTGTTTGTGTTTGTGCGCGTTAGTTGAACGGAACTTTTAATGATAGCATTGAAAAATATAAGAGCATTTGTTAAACTGCTAATTAGCTCGACTTTTCTACAGAAAAAAAAATCTTTGAAATCAAGGCTAGCAAAAACATAGTACGTATTAACAAACAAGTAAAAAAACTCATTTGATTTAACCAGATTAAAAATTGTTCATATGATTACGCAATGCAATGGAAAATCATATATTTAATGATATATTTAATGCCTTTTCTTTTTTTTCTCAAAACACCTCAAACTCAAACCACTCGAATGATATTTTTGTATAATCACAATAACTTTGCAATTTATCAGTAGGTCTATTTGATTATTGTTTAAATTCGAATTATTATTATGAATAGTTGGGTCGTAATAACTCATCTATCTCACTATTATATTTTTCCTTTGATCAAGTTTTTATTTTTCCTAATTCGCCCTATTTTTGGGAAATATTCTTTTTAAATCAGGCCAGCAATTTCGGAGCATATTCATTGCAAACAATGAAACAATCAAATCTTTCCTCTTTATAATATTAGTATAATCAAATCAGATTTGACTGGGATTTCGTATAATAAATTAGTTTCCCAAAATTTGTTTAAATTGTAAAATATACAACACATTATTTGTATAATTGTGTTAACATTATATGTATATACTTGTATTATATTAAAACATAACTTGAAAGATCACACTTATCTTCGAAAATAATTCAAAAAATTAATTTAATAGTTACCCCTAGGTATTTTCATTTACTTTGTAAAAATAAATAGATAGATATAGAGGTATGTAATGTGTAACAAACAGCGGCAACAAAGCATATACATTTGACTACGTTCGAAATTAAAAATAGGACCGAGACGTATAAGCTCCGTTCTCCGTCCACCACAATCCGCACTCAGCGAAGCGCGTCACAGACACGTAGGTCCGATCTCGTTTGTAAATAAATATTTGTTTCACTTATTTTCACTTTAGAAATTGATTAAGTTGCTCGTGATATTTTATTTTTTATACCCGCTTTTGTTTGTTACTCCTGTAACTTCTTTTAAACCATACACCCAACAGATTTTAATACGGTTATCACTCATTTATTTATTTATTTATCTCAAAATAATAAATAGCGTTAAACGGTGAAGGTGTACCTAAGTTATAATTGTTTCTGTACTAGTTTCTATAATCTATATGTACTGTACTAATATATAAACTTGAAGAATTAGTTTGTTTGTTGTACCTATATATACGCGGTAATCTCAGGAACGACTGGTTCGAATTGAAAAAATATTTTTGTGTTGGACAGTCCATTTATCGAGGAAGGCTTTAGGCTGTATAGAGAAAGCGGACGAAGTCGCTGGCACCAGCTAGTAATATTATAAAGCTGAAGAGTTTGTTTGGTTGAACGCGTTAATCTCAGGAACTAATGATTCGAATTGTAAAATTATTTTTGTGTTGAATAGTCCATTTATCGAGTAACATTTTAAATGCGGACGAGGTCTAAATGCGGGCAACAGCTAGTTATAAAATAAAGTTGCTGACCGCTTCTTTTTGTTCTTCTTCTAAACCATCCAAGGGATTTTGATATGGTTTTTCTTTTCTCTAATGGAAAGAGCGATAAACGATGAAAGTTCGTCAATATAATTTGCAGAAAATGCATTCACACGAAGACGTAGGTCGCTATATAGGAATAATACAAAAAACACGTGTCACGCTTTTCGTTCTCAATAATCTGGAAAACCGCTGAACCGATTTCAAAGAAATTTTGTAAAATGTGAATGGTTTGGTTGTAGCTGTGAATGTTTTATAGTCAGCATCAATCAATACTAATAATAAATCTGTGTGTAGGCATTGTATGTATGTATGTATGTTCCTTCATAACTCTTAAACGAATTAACCGGTTTTCATGAAACTTGGTTGATAAACATTTAGACGTACGGGAAACAGGATATAGGCTTCAACGTGGACGAAGTCGCGGGCGCCAGCTAGTAGTACATAATTTTCTTGAAATTTTGTTACATAAGGATCTATCTATGAACAAATAAAAGGAAGTGAAATATTGATTTTGTCCAAGTTTATGGTTATCACCGCGACACGGGGCAAATATTGTGTTCTAGATAGTATTAAGTATAAACATCGATAAGTTCTAACAACTTTGACTTGAAGTTTCGATAGTCGACAAAATATTGAATGCATTTTTGATGTCCGACGCAAAAGAGGGGTGTCTGTGTGTGGTATCGTAGCTTCCAAACGGATGGACCCATTTTGATACGGTTTTACAGAGACGAGAAAGGTTTTTTGGGCAGTTTTTTTAAATATTTTAGTTCAAAATTAATATTTAAAAATTTTCTAAATTAAATATTTTAATTCAAAATATAGATTTATATGTCCGATTCAAACTTTTTTTTAAATAGTCTTTTATGCACTGTAGGTATTTTTATCTAAATTTTAATTTTACTCTAAGAAGTCCTATCCTCGCCTTAAATTAAATTCTATCACCACGAAATACACACAATATAGGTACTAATTATGCTACTTTTTAATTAATGTCTAGATTAGACCTGGCACGTAGGTACTTCATTTAACTGTATGGAGCATAAAAAGTTAAATTGACCCTGTTAAATAACATTTATTTTTACCAACTTATTGCAATCTGGTTTTAAAAAACCATCCGATGTAACCTTTAATGGTTGGCTGCATAGAGTTACGAACTGTTACTGTTACTACTGAATAGAGTTGTCACTACGGTTACATCGCCCTGCCAACCGAACACTTAAAATAAGTGCACCAACTGCGCCCACGCTTACTCGTATTTTGTTCACAGTGCGGATAGGAACTCCCAAGTTTTTATTATTTTCTTGTGTAAAAATGCCATCTTGTGCCGTAAAAGTGTGCAAAAACCATTCTTTAAATAAAAAAGTGAAAAATAGCGGTATAACATTTCATCGGTAAGTATTTGTTTTTAAGTTATTCCTAATTATAAAATTGCATAATTTCAATCAGTGTCGATGCCAAATTGTGAACGCGCCATGACCATTAGTGATGTCCCGCTGGTCGTCTTATGAGTTATCGATAAGTTATTATATTTTATCGCAAGCACAATATAATATTATATTGTTTTATATGTATATAAATATTAAATTACATATTAGTAAATTATGTAAAGGGGTGTTCATTTGGTGTTGCTGATCTAGAATTAAGTGTAAAATAAATATTAAGTGTTCTATTTTATATTACTATTTTTGTCCTAAAAATATTATAGTAGTGATAAACAATAACCATGTGTTATTTTGTAAATGGAATTGCACAAGACGCAATAAAAGTTGCGCAAAAAGTAGAAGGAATGAGCAATAAGCAACTAATTTTATAATTTACCCTTGTTTTAGCTTTCCCACTGATCCAAGAAGAAAAGAACTGTGGATAGAAGCTGTAAACAGAGGTAATGAGTGGTTTCCCAACCGTAGTACCACGATTTGCTCAAAACATTTTGAAAAACGTTTTATATACTTTTTGAACAATAAATGTTATTTGACATCAGAAGCATCTCCAACTATCAGTTTACAGGTGAATACCTTTGTTTTAAATTTTATTTGTTTGTTTTTTAACAAAATTAATTTGTTATTTTGTGTATTCTACTATGTTATATTTATTACTATAAAAAGTGTATCTCATACTTAATTATTTATATTATAGGATGATGAAATGTCAGACAAAGCCCTTAGCCCCGATCAAGGAAAAATCAAAATGGCTGTGGAGCCATTCACTGCGTCTGAGTGTAATACACCGCGTAAAAAGAAAATGCTCTCAAGGATAGCATATCTGGAAACTGTCTTAAAGCAACGTCAAAAAAATATTAAACGGCTTCAACATCGACAAAGGACTCTTAAAAGAAAAATGGGTAAAATGGAAGATTTATACAAGGAATTAAAGAGTAAATCATTATTACAAGATAATGACATTGATATTTTAAGAACAATTAGTATAAGTAATGCTGAAATAATGCAAAGACAATTATTAACACATAAAAACTTACCCATGAAAAGGAAATATTCGGAGCAACTTAGGACCTTTGCTTTGACATTACATTACTTCTCCCCTAGGGCATATGACTACGTGAGAAAATCTTTTCAATCATGTTTACCTCACACTTCCACGTTATCTAAATGGTACCAAAACATTAATGGTAGTCCGGGTCTTACGAAGGAGTCTTTTAATGCAATAAAAAATGTAGTATCAAACACTAAGTATCCTATATTGTGCTCTTTAGTGTTAGATGAGATGTCTATACGGAAAAAAATTGAGTGGGATGGTAATAAATTTCACGGACATGTGACTTTTGGCGGTGACGAAGATGGCGACTGTATTGAAGAAGCGAAAGACGCTTTAGTTTTTCTGGCAGTGGCTATAAATTGCTATTGGAGGATTCCTATCGTATACTTCTTGGTAAATGGAATAAAAGGAGAACAAAAGGCTAATTTAGTGCACCAATGTATAAGTGCTTTGGAAAATGTTGGAGTAAGGGTTACATCCATTACGTTTGATGGTTGTCCAGCCAATATCAACATGGCGAATATTCTTGGTTGTAACTTATCTGCAAATAACATGAAAATCACATTTCAAAGTAAAACAACTAATAGAGATATTGCTGTTATTATAGATCCGTGTCATGCATTAAAATTAGTAAGAAACTGTTTTCAAGCTAAATGTATCTTATATGATGCAGATAATTTAAGTATAAAATGGAGTTATTTGGTGGAATTGAATAAACTCCAAACTGACGAAACATTCGTACTAGCAAATAAGTTACGATCTAAACATTTGAACTTTCAAAATAATATAATGAAAGTAAAACTAGCTTCGCAATTGTTTAGCAGAAGTGTTGCAGTTGCATTAGACTTTTGTGCTAATAGATTAAATCTTACAGAGTTTAATGGGGTAGATGGAACATACAAATTTTTAAAAATAATTAATGATCTATTCGATGTTTTAAATTCTAAAAATATGTTGCAAAAAAATTTCAAGAAACCTCTTTGTAAAGAAAATTTTCATAGTATTCTGCAATTTTTAGAACTAGCAGAAAAATATATAAAAGGTCTTTATGTAAAGGAAACAAAATTTAGTAAAATGTTAAAATGTGAAGTAGAAACTAACGTTCAATTAATTAATTCGAGTAGGAAAACAGGATTTATAGGGTTTTTAACAGGTATTCAAAGTTTAAAATTTTTATATGAAACATTAATTATAAAGGAAAACCTCCTCAATTACATTCCTTTTTATAAGTTTAACCAAGACCACATTGAGATGGTATTTTCAGTGATTCGTGCTAAAGGAGGATATAACAATAATCCAACTGCGTTACAATTTCGTTCGGCATATCGAAAAATACTTGTAAAATCCCAACTACATTTTTATGGCAATGAAAATTGTATTCCTCTTGAAACAATACCAATTTTATCTTGTTCTTCGGCCATCGAAAGCATTAACAAAAGTAATGAACGAGCCCGTTTAAACGATTCTACATTAAGCAATGACGATTTAAATTACAATTTATTATCAGAGTTACAAACAATTACTCAGTTTTCACGTTCAGTTACAACGTACATTGCCGGATTCGTAGCGAAAAAAATTAAAAAATATATTTCTTGTGAATGGTGCGTCAGTGCGTGTATTACGACTAGTGGTGGTTACGAATTAGGACAAGAAGATTTAGGTTTTATTAAAATAAGAGACTTTGGAGGATTGTTATATCCTTCGGCAGATGTAGTAACAGTGTGTCTAAAAACAGAACAACTTTTGAAAACATATATTGAAGATGGTTGCATCAAATATAATTTCAAAAAGGCTGTTTTTATTAATTCCATATTAAGATGGTTTATAGGCACAAATATCTTTAAATGCTTAACTGAACATCAGTTCGATCAGGCGCCTTTAGAAAATCATCGGAATACATTGGTCAAAGCAGTGATTGATATATATTTAAATATTAGAGTTTTTTTCTTGACAAAGAATCGACAATCTGAATCGTCAAAACGGCAAGTTTTTAATAAAATGGTTTTGTTTCAGGGACAGTAGGTATTGTTTTTGTCTAAAGCTTCCATATTTTTTTATTATATTTTGGTAATCTTCTGTAGATATTTTTTCCCTATAACGTTCTTCTCTACTAGTTTTTATTGTACCTACCTGTAATGCTATTATGTTTAAAAATAATTATATTGTAATATTGTATGTTAAGATTGTAATCGTAGTTGTTAGTCTAATTAATATTATTTAATGTAAATGTAGAGTTTAACATAAGTTGTGTAAATACTTATACGTCAATAATAAATGAATACGTAAAACAAAATATTCTTAGCAATGGTCATTTATCGATAACTCGGCGACACATCTGCATCCTATTGTCTTCCCTAGATGTTGCACGTGTTTCGACCCCTCTGCGCTTCACCCCAGGCGACACCCCCCGTACGCGGTTCACTAGGGCCGCATAGTAAGTTTGTTTAGTTCACCTTCTATTGGTATTATATATTCCTACTTTCTATGGTTGGCTGTATTTGTAAATGTCAAAACTCTTAGCGCAAAGATTCAAAGGTCATTATTGATTGATAAGTGTCAGCTTGTAACAAGGTAAACCGTATTCCGTACCGACTGATAATCTTCAGTCGTCGTTAAATTAAATACTTCTCTGGCAAACAGATGTGTCTATCATAATAACTCTTTTTAACAAAAAAAACGACTTCAAATAGTTTTCATTGTCAGAACTGGACTAAATTGAAAGCAAAACCAAAAAGCAAATACACTAGTCGCCACTACGTTTTCGAAGGTTCCCCTCGATTTCTCTGGGATGCCACCATCAGAACCTGGTTTCCTTATCATGGTACCACCCTTGGGATATCTCCTTTCCAACAAAAAAAAGAATCATCAAAATTGGTTTATAAACGACGAAGTTAAGTAATTGAGAACCTCCTCCTTTTTTGAAGTCGGTTAAAAATAGGTTAAAGCCTAGTATGTTTCTTCTCTTCTTGATATTAATATTAACCTGCGGTTGGTTGGTGTAACATGGGCTCAAATGTCTGCATTGCATAGATTAATTCGCAGATATGAAATTAAATAGTTAGTAGGTAAGTACCTATATATAAATTAAAATATTTTATGAAGACCAGCAGATAGGCTGACAGTACATATGATAGTATGCAAATACTGCAACATTAATACAATAAAGGATAAAGAATGAGACAATCTGTAAGTTTAGGTATTGTATGTATGTATGTTCCTCCATATTCCTCCAATTAACTGATTTTCATGAAACTTGGTAGATAAACATTTAGAAGTACGGGACACGTGATAGGCTACTTTTATCTTTTTCAACGCGGACGAAGTCGCGGGCACCAACTAGTCTATACTAATATTATAAAGAGGAAAGATTTGATTGTTTGTTTGTATAGAATAGGCTCCGAAACTACTGGAATGACTTGAAAAATTCTTTTATCATTAGAAGCCGACATTATTTGTGATGAACATAGGATACTTTTTACCGCGGGGAAATGCTTCATTCCTACGGGAAAACGGGTAAAAGGACAACGGGTATTAAGAATTATCCTTCCGTACTTACTTATCTTTTTCACATAACTTCTAAACGGCTGAACCGATTGGGTTGAAATTTTATATGGCTATTCCTGGATAATTTAAAAATACAATTGGACCCGGTAGGTGGCGCTGCTGTCGGTATGTCAACTACTAAACGGCTTGACCGATTGGGTTGAAATTTTGTATGTGTATTTCCATGGTTTCACAGACACGAATGTATTATATTTTATAAAGTTACGCGGACGAAGTCGCGTGCAACAGCTAGTTTATAATAAAGCAGTCTTTGAGGTTGTATTAGGTTCCATAGGGGAGGGGGGACGGACAATCGCGCGTACTCACACGCTAGTGCATTCCGTGGCAAATATTAGTAAGTGTACTTCACATCAGTAGGCATAACAACACAAGGTTATTGTTGGCAGTATCAATGTGGGCATGATACATCTATTGTTTCAATTATAATGCGCGGTTGATGCGTGTATCATGGATGATTCTTGAATACCTACCATATTTACTCATATGATTGCTTCGCTTACATGCATATAAAACAACTAGCTGGCACCCGCGACTTCGTCTGCGTTGAAAAAGAAAAAAGTAGCCTATCCTGTGTCCTGTATGTCTAAATGTTTATCTACCAAGTTTCATGAAAATCAGTTAATTCGTTTACGAGTTATGGAGGAAGATACATACATACAATACCTACACTTACAGATTTATTTTATACTAGCTGGTGCCTGCGACTTCGTCCGCGTTGAAAAAGAAAATAGTAGCCTATCCTGTGTCCCGTACATCTAAATGTTTATCTACAAAGTTTCGTGAAAATCAGTTAATTCGTTTAAGAGTTATGTAGCTAGGAACATATTGTACATACATACAATACCTATACACTTACAGATTTATTATTAGTATTGACAATGTTTTCAAGAAGTTTAAACAAAAAGCTTTAGCCATTTTTTTTTTATTAGTGATGGGTTTGCTCTTACTTACTTAAATAAAAATATTCTTTATTTAAACAATAAATAATCTTTTTCGAATAAGAATAATTACCTATGTAAAGTAGAATCTGACATTAGGGTCATTCATAGTACCTTGATAGTACCTAATATGATGTAAGAAAATAAGTAAGCATAATTTTTAAAATATATAAATGTGTTTCTTCTCCTATTGTTCCTATTTTAGGTGTTTTTAGTAAAAAAACGTCATCCATAAAAGTGTAGTGCATCCCAGTTAAGTAAAATTAAGTAGGTAATGTAATAAGTATAGAAGAATTACTACATAATATAATAACAATAACGGCCACATTAAGCTACTGCGGGTTTCTGAGTTCTAACTAAATATTTGGGCAATACGTACATTAAGGTACGCTATTACCTAAAATTGCCCTGGAAATATTTGCTGTCGTCTATTATTACGACAACTATGTCATTTATATTGCAAATGTTGCATTAGCTACAAAATTGAAGCTAATATCGTCATGTCTAGGGATGTCACTTATATTATTATTATGATTATGACCCAATGACATACCTATCGATTTAAACTACTATCGACAACCAATTGGTGGACGTTATTAGTGTCCTAAATTTATCATAAATTTAATGTATGAAAAACCAATTTTATTATAACTTACAACGTAAGTAGGTACGTTCTAGCAGAACATTTAAAACTGGAGAAATATTTTGGGTTAAAATAACATAATAATGAAGCAAGCATTTTCGCTAAGTTTGTCGTTTTAACACGGCGACGTTTTGACAACAGTGACATCAGGCAATAATGACGTAGACATTTTTAATTTAGACGAAATGCTGCCTGAAGGTCTAATTTTATAAAATGTAAATGCCCGTACTATACTTACCACACGATATTTTGGTAAGGTACTAGGTACCTACTACTACTTACATATTTAAATGCATTCCAGGTATTCTAAGATATAAATAAAAATGAATCCCTAAATGTGTTGCTAAGTGCAAAACTCGAGAACGGCTGGACCGATTTTAATTCTGTCTTCACTCGTGGATAGAAAGATAATCAGGGAAGGTTTTTACGTAAAAAATAAATGCACTCCGGGCGAAGCCGGGAGCGGGTCGCTATTGTTAAATAAATTTAGACTTTTAAACCTATTTAGCAATCTAGACAGTTTAAGAAGACTATGTTTTTTATCGTTCGTTCAATCATATCACATATCTAGGTATTCAAAAACCCCAAATGTATACGCAATTCAACCCTACTTACAAAACGGCTAGTTTCCCTTTCATTACATTATACTCATACAATCACAACATTACAGAGATTATCATCAAATTGGCTGGACTGAGAAACAATGAACGAGCGCTAAAAAAATTCAATAACTATATATGCATTAACCATACGACCTGCATGGCCATTAACCGAATTATTCAAACAAACTTTACCGTTTACTGACGAAATACCTTCGAATGTATACTGATTAGGAAATAGTTAAGTGTAAAAAACAATCTCCATTTGCCGTTTGAAGCTTACTCCAGCTTTTCGGTCTTAATTATTTATTTTAGACAGGCTTACTGTCGCTCCGATTGATACTCGTAAAATTGATAATAAGTGCAAAGTAGAGAGATTAGGAGGTCCAAGAGGACCAAGGTCTGTTATATGGTCGTTTTAAGTACCAAAATTTTAATTATAATATTATACCTAATTGGAAATTTCGCTGTGAGTAATCCTCTACTATAATTACATATTGATTACCCTGATACATTAACACCTGATTTAGCTACAATAAATTACCATTAAAATACACCTGGTTTGGTTCCATAATCAATACTAATAATTATTATAAATAATTGTGTAGGCATTGCGAACCAAATAAGCGGATCATACCATACGAGAGTTGAACAGAAGTCGAAAACCATATCAAAAATTTGTTGCCGCATTTCGTATTCGTATCGTATACAAAAATTCGTATCAATGTTATTTTTAAAACACCAAATTAGTTTGAAAGACACGAAACGTTTGCAGACAAAATAAGAAACCTAATTAGGCCACTTACCTATGTATTAAATTAAATTGTAATAACTAGGTAATGACTCATATTTTTAATGATGAAACAGAATAATAATAAAGGTAAGATCGTGATTTTTTATATACGTTTTATCAATTTATTTGCAATGTCATATTAAAATATTGAATAACAAAATTTACTTACCGACTTCCATAATCATGTCAAAACAAAAAAATAACATAAAAACACAGCTCCAGCACAGTTTCTTCATGTTGAAAAACTTTTATGCACTCAGTTCAAGAAATAAATGTTCAAAATCACATTTTTCACATACAAAAGACAACTGAAAAAAATCACTAGTATATTTTTTTATTATTTTTAAAAAGTCACAAGCACATTTTACAATATATTTTATTTAAGAATTACAAACAGAGAGTTTTGAAAACATCGAGACGGAGCTCGAGATTTTGGCGCGAAACGCTACGACCGTACGACGAGTACGCGGTGCTTTATCGAAATGAAAATTGTAGGCATGCAAAGTAAAGGCTCGCACACACTGCTTTGGTGATCGACCCCACCGGAACCACAGTGGATGGTCGGCCGACTGACGACTCCATGTGCACCGCACCGAAACATGCCTTCAACCAAAACTTATGAACGTACAAGCAACTTTGCACTTTTAACAAATTGTTTTAAAGTCCAAATTTCAAAAAGAAGTAAGTGTATCGGAGTAGAGCGTATGCGCATAGAGAGGCATTATAGAGGAAAGCATGTCACCCTATTGTTAGTATTGTTTTAAAGGGCCATCGGAAAAACAAAAACCATAGGAGCAAAAAATTACAAAGCAATTCTTGGATAATGACAAAAGTGGGCATAGGGTTCGCAGATGTTTAAGACGGTTATTTATAAAAAAAAATAAGGGTGATTTAAGTGGAGACGTAATAAGATTTATGAAAGAGGCTGTAAATAAGGGATTGGTTGCATGAAATAATACTCAATAATTTACGTTTTGTTTTGTTTGCATTTGCAATGAGACGTTCTTTTCTTTTCTTTTTTTATGAAGAATGTTTTTTATTTGGGTTCCAAGGAGCTCGGAAACACAGACGCCGGCAGGAAGTTGGCAGTGCATAAAATACTGTGCATAAAAATTAGGTATTCATCTACAATAATAAAACAAAAGAATAGAAGGACGAAACTGTATATTTTAGGTGTGAATATCCTGTTAATAAAACTTAAATGAGAAATTAAAAAAACAAAAAGGTGTCAGCTAAAGACAGTTTAATAAAATTCTGCGGCTTCTCAGACTTCAAAATAAACTTGATTATGAATCGTAAATAGGTATCAAAAATTTCGTTGATTTTCCTTTAATAAAAAAAAAAATATTTTAATAATAATTTATTTTATTAATTTTTTTTTAATAAAAAATTAATCAAAATACTATTTTAATTATTTTTTAAGTTTCTAACTTAACCTCTGAAGTACGACCTAAGTACAGTCGACCGCATAAGTCGATTAACACATTCAAAAGTGCAAAACAACTAAACACTCAACGCGCCATAAGTCGTTGTCACGACTAGAGAACAAAATAAACTTCGCGTACAAACGATCGTAAAAAGCTTCAGTAAGTAAGTAAATTGAGTGTTCAGTTGTTTTGTACTTTTGAATGTGTTAATAGACTTATGCGGTCGACTGTACAAAGAATCATCAGTCAATTCATTATTATTATCTGATAATTATAGTCAAATTGAGAACATCTTCCTTTTTTGAATTCGGTTGAAAATACTTGAAAATAATTCCTCACGATGTCATTCAAGCGTAATATGAAAGATAATGTAAGTAGACGATTATTACCATCAGCTCAATATGAACCTTAATACAAAGATGTCAAAGTTTTATTCCAAAAAGTGTTGAGATATAATTGAAAATTTTAGTGCTTACATATTTTTGACATACGAGTGTATGGATATATTTGGATTCTGTTGTTGTGTAGATGTTAATGAAAAATTAAATGCCAACAATTATTTGCCTACTTCAGATGGTCATCTACTTCTGACTCTGACTGTACAGGACACTGGATAGTCTATTTTTTTCTTTTTCAACGTGGACGAAGTCGCAGGCAACGGCTAGTTAATAATAAAACTGCATTACATACTTAATATTTTTTTATTATTAATAGTATTTCTTCAAACTGAGCATCCAAGTAACACAAAACACAATATTATGTACACTTACAATAATATTTAAAAACGATAGTTATTTGTGAATATTGAACAAAAACATTCAATTCAAACAACTTCCATGATATAAAAACTCATATACTTAATTTAGATTTAAAAAGAATTGTCTTTTTTGCTTCCATAGTACACATTTATTGTATTAATGATGCATTAATGATATTTAAAATATTATTTAGCTATTAAAAAAAAAACAATAAACAAATAACCAAATTGGTGGTGATTATAAACATTCCTTGTTACATGATAAAAAAATCGCTAAATTATATTGTCATATTTATAAAAACTTAAACTAGGTATTTTAGACAATACTGTAAGAAAACAGTAAATCTGAGGTCTATACCATTTTGGAGGTGAAGATGCACGAGACATAAGTAAAATCTTCTCATGCTTTTTGATAGTAGCGCTTCCAACATTTTCTTTTCTTTTATAAACAAAAATACAACAAACACACTGTACTATATTATACTATACTAGCTAGTGCTCGCGACTACGTCCGCGTTGAAAAGTACAAAATTATATAACACTTGATATCGGTAGATACTGTGGAATGGATCGCTAAAAATAACACCAAGCAGTTCTACCCATATCCGATAGATGGCGCTATCAAGTGTATCCCGGGCCAAGCGACTAGTATTTACTTTTATTTTAGATTTCCCGTAGGAATGAAGCATTTTACCGCGGTAAAAAGTAGCCTATGTTCATCACGGATAATGTCGGCTTGTAATGGTAAAAGAATTTTTCAAATCGGTCCAGTAGTTTCAGAGCCTATTCAATACAAACAAACAAACAATTAAATCTTTCCTGTTTATAATATTAGTATAGATTCACTATAATTATGTTTTAACTACTTAACATTTATTTATAAATTAACATACGTCATCAGTTCAATATAAGTTTAATACGTGGATAGCGCACAATAACGCGCGCGGAGAGAGACCATGACAATTTGATATTTTTTTTAATCTTAATTTTTTTTAAGATTAATTTTTTTAATTTAAAAAAAAAAAAAAAAATTATATGCAATACTCAAATTCGTGTACTTGGACTTCTTGGTGCTTTGGGTGGAAAGGAAAGCATTGTTTGTCCCCAGTACACTCTTAGTAGTGCCTCGTTAGGACGTTGCCAGATTTATTTAAGGCCATAGTTGACAACAGGATAGCAAAGCAATGCTATATATGTTAGCACTTGTATGAGTATATGAAGGGAGGTAAAAAAGTTAGAGGAATGGAAGGCAAGAGGTGGGGACGCTCGCATGGGCGCAGCCACGGCGGGGCAGGGTGGGGCACTTGCCCCACCCGGACTCTGACCTGTAAGGTACCTAATCAATACTAAAAAACGATCAGGTAATAACTAACTAATCTGTAATCCGTAATTAATATCCGTAACTCGACAGTCATCAGTCGACATTTTTGGATGGATGATATCGTGGTGTATGTAGGTGAGCAATAAAGTGTTTTGGATAATTCGAATTATACATATATTAACAAAATTAACCGGGGTAAGACCGCGGGTATAGTTTGCTATATAGTTACATATTATTTTAGACTGCTGTCCCACCCTGAGCCCATGGCTGGCTACGCTCCTGGACGCTCGTATGTACAGTCGCTAGTTGTGTACCTCACAGTTAGTAGATATTCGACATATATTAGGCAAAGAGGGGAAGTGTGAAGGCCTAAAGAGAGAAGAAGAAGAGACTGAAACACCTCATTCAATGGGTAATTTTGGTTATTATAAAATTATTAGTCTTGAGGTATTTTTTCTGGGGCATCAACAATTTTTACTTAGTTAGTACTTAAATTTACCGACTCTGAGTGAACTTTCTCAGATTTCTGTGATTCTGTAAACACTTGATCGCGCAAAAGTTGTATTGATCATATTGAAATGGACGTTTGGGGAGTGATGTGCCGCACATAAAACATCTTTTTTCGCCAGCCTTCATCTGAAAATAATGAAACATTCACATTGTCAAAATTTTAACTAAATTTAAAGTCGTTCCAAAAAGAAATTGTACTTGAGACTTTCGACTTATTTTTTGTTTACACCTGGACTGTAAAGGCGAATGTGACATGCCATTTGTTGCACCCAGTATAACATTAGATACATAAGCTATGAGTTATATAATAAGTTAACATTGGCTTTAAAAAATGTGTAAATTCTTCGCAAATAAATACCTAACTAAACAATTTCTCAAAACGGTTCTTTATAAGTGGTTACTAAATCAATGAAAATACCAAGATACATTGCATAGAATTATAAGCACTTTAAGAAAAGAATTCTTAGGTTTCGATTTATTTAAATACTTGTATCAGTTTACTTAGTGTAATATATGAACAAATCGGTCAAAATTTCGAAATAAAAGTTACCTTTTCAGCATCGGGAAGCTCCAAGAACTTGGCAGTTTTAACCTTCTCCATCTGCTTCTCTTTCTCCCTTTGACGCTTCGCCTTCTTCTGTTGCGCTTTCTTCTCTTTCTCTTGCTCCAACTGTTCTAGCGTTACAGGGCCGGGGATTTGTGACTGTGCCAATAAAAATCAAACTCCATTTCATTGTTGATTTTTAGTTTATAATGGTTATGTCAAAGTTAGAGGTGTAAGTAAGAGAGAACATATTTTTCTTTAATAATAAATTAATAATAAATAAAATGATTTCAAGTTTTCAAATATTCAAATGTTCAAAGTTTGTACTGATGAAAATTATGATGAAGGTATCAAAGTTTGTACTGATGGAAATTATGATGGAGGTATCAAAGTTTGTACTGATGAAAATTATGATGGAGGTACGAGGGGAGGTCAAAAAGTTCGCGGAATGGCAAGGAAAGAAAATGAAATTAAGCCCAAAATTATTTTTCCTATTATATATAGTCTTCTTTAACGCTAATGCATTTTTCCGATCTGTCAAATAATTTGTTTAAGCCATCTAAAAAAAATGTTTTGTCGAGGCCTTCAAAATAGACCGAAATCGCCGACTTCACTTTTTCATTGTTTGTAAACTTTTGTCCAGGAAGTTCTTTTTTCATTTTCTTGAACAAATAATAATCCGACGGGGCCAAATCTGGACTATAAGGCGGGTGGTGTAAAATTCCGAAACCACACTTGTGTATGGCAGCCATCGCAACATGACTCTTGTGAACTGGCGCGTTGTCGTGCAAAAGCAACACACTTCGAGTCCATTTTTCCCTTCTTTTCTCTTTGATGACATTTTTTTAGCTTTTCGAGAAAGTTGGGGTAGTATTTTATGGTGATGTTGACCCTCTTTTCTTTGTAGTCGACCAATAAAATACCTAAATAATCCCAAAAAATCGCGGTCATGATCTTTCCGGCCGAATGTGTCATTCAATTGACTCTCTGCCTTACTTGAATTAGGCCATGCCATCTATAAATCATGGTTTTGCCAGAGCAAGAGTCCCCTAAGCAGATGACATCTCTTCCATTATGATCTGCGGCGTTTTGCCTGATTGGTGAGGAACTTTATGACAGCGCGAAACTCAATTTTTTTTGTATAGTTGACATTTTCTTCCCGATTGACTTGTAGACTTGGAGATAACTAATACATAAGTAGCCCGATTTAGCTAAAACTTTTTATTTATAGTTCAGTTGAGTTACTAATTACTCCTAGGTATACGAAAAAATTCCTGTCCCTTTGTAACCCTTTCATTCCGCGAACTTTTTGACCCACCCTCGTATCAAAGTTTGTACTGATGAAAATTATTATGGAGGTATCAAGGCTGATAATGATCCAATGGAATGGGCATTACCTTGGCATAGTTGTATTTGTCAGGATGCTGAGCCTGGAATATTCTAAAGGCGACTCGAGACAAGTGGTTCGGTGTCGCGGCGTATGGCGTCTGCAGCAAGTGATTGCGAATGCAAGGGTCGCCGCCGGCGCACAGGATTGCGCTGCAATATCAATACTCACTTCAATCTTTACATACTGTAAAATCTGTCTGTCTGACAACTACGCAACGGATTTTAATGCGATTTCACAAATGGAAAGAGCGTTAAAAAAGGAAGGTTTTCATATACATATACAATTTGCATAAAAATTGTGCACCGGTAAAAAAAAATTCGTTTTGAAAAAGCAAGCAGTGACAAAGACAGAGGCGGACAGACTTTGTTTTACTCCGTTTACAAAGAGTTATACAACCGTCGTTTAGTTTAGTTACTCGGGAGTTTCTTTCTAGCTCGGTAGAAATTTTAACAAAAAAAAACGGTATAATGGAAACCCAAAAATAAGACGCTGATTATTTTTTTTTACAAATATTGAAAGCTCAATAAATATAATATATTTTTAGAACATTCAAATTTATTAAAAAAAAAAAGTTCACGTTATCATGTCGGGTTTGTCGGCGATGGCCGCCTTGTGAAGTGCTGTGTTGCCATCATTCGGATCCTGAGTGTTGCAAGCCATTTCCACTTCTCCTTCGAAACCTTCCAAGATGGGCTCCAACAAACTGAATTCAGAACTCGCTATCACCTTCCACAGCTACAAGTAGGAATTAATATATTAACGAAATAATAGTAAATAAATATCTTCACACATTCACCATAGCACCGTCTAGTTCCACACTAAACAAAAAATGACAAATATATCTTAAAGTAATTTAAATGGTCTAATCTATGATTCCGTTCACTTTTTGTATCCAAGTTGTCTGTATATATGTGAATAAAAATGCATTTCAAACCTTTTTAACATTAGCTGGTATTTGTATCTGATTTGTTTTCTGTCCCTTTTTCTCCTCTTTACTCTTCTCATCTTGCTTCTTCTTCTTTCTCTTCTTAACTGATTGCTCCTTCTTAACATTCCCGTCTTCGCTATCCGAACTCTCTTCGTTGTTTTCTATATCTACGTCAATGAGAAGGTCTTTTCTCGAGTTCGTGATGACCCCATTGCTACTCTGCTCCGACAACGTTTTGATCCAATCTTTCGGCGTTTCCGAATCGATATAGCACGGGCCCTCGTCTTCGCTCGACATTATTTGTACTGGCAACTCGCGGGGGGCGCGTTCTCTGGAATATTTGACACATATTTGTATTCTAGATGGGGCAAGTGTCGCCGCTGCTTATAAAACTCTCAAACAAAAGACTAAGTATTAAATTTTAAAAATTTAGAGACAAACATCTTTGGTTTTACGTTTGAAATTATCTTAGTTCAAATTCAAATACATATACAACTTTTTTATGGTTTAGATTCGAACTTTTCTTGCCATTTATTTTCAACGCTCAACGCAAAAACGGGTTTTTATAAGTTGACGTGTGTGTCTGTGTATCGGTGTATCATCAATACTAATAATAAATCTGTAAGTGTAGGTATTGTATGTATGTATGTTCCTCCATAACTCTTAAACGAATTAACTGATTTTCATGAAACTTGGACGTCTAAAGATAAACATTTAGACGTACAGGACACGGTACTTTTTTCTTTTTCAACGCGGACGAAGTCGCGGGCGCCAGTTAGTACTATTATAGAATCATAACTCCCAAATGGATTGACCGATTTTTTTCATTTGAAAGCTCTCTTCAAGATCAAGATGGTTCTTAGCTATAGTTTATGAAGATCTATTCAAAGATCTATCTTCGGTTGTATTTCCATGACATGGTAATCTTGATTTTATTCTACGGCATCTACTAGTCAGCTGGACATCCAACTAGAATAGTTTATAACTTTAATAATAACTATTCCAACAATTTCTCCATACCTGGACTTAGCTCTATCTATAGGCTTTCCTGGACTGCTCTTTTGAGTCTTTTTACTGCGATCAGAGTTTGAATCTGTCGCTTTATTTGCAGGCTTAGTGGACGCTATCAGTGCCTTTTGAAACTGCTCCATTGCTTCTAAAAAAAAAATGTAAAATCCTTACATATTATAAAACGAAGTCTTCCGCCGCGTCTGTCTGTTTGTCTGTTCGCGATAAACTCAAAAATATTGATATACTACATAAATTACTTTTTTTTTTACAAAACAATCCATGCAACTCAGGTACAAAGGTAAAATGTTAACACATTAAACATTGGCCCCTAGCGGTATTCGAACTCGCGACCGTTTGGTAAGCAGCTAGGATCACTGGGCACTAGACCAAACGTTTCGTCATATTATGTCACAATATGTATGGCCAACAGATTTACTTACCATACACTTCAACACCGGCCACAGTTTCGTGTATTCTCTTAACTTCCTTGTAAGTGGGTTTTCTGGTTGGAAAAGGCAGTGCTCTCACTCTCAAATCATCTCGGCTGATCGGCGAGTTTTTGCCAAACAAGGCCGATTGGTTTGTGGGACCGACGGCTCTATATAAGATCAGATTCACAGTGGTCAAAGTTTGAGCCCAACTCGTTACTATTTCTTGTACATGCTGAAATTAACCAGAGGTATTTGTTTTTTTTAAGTATTGGGCATGAACTATGAGCAACATTATGAACTAAGTGGAGAAAAGAGTCCGTCTTCCTAATTTTCACGAGGAATTATGCTGTCACGTTAATGATATTTGTATTAAAAAATATTACCTGGATTAACATATTATGTTTTTTATCGTCTAAAAATTATTTAAAGCGTTATTTAAGTGTTATGTATATTGGACGAAGTCGCTGGCACCAGCTTGTCTACATGTACATACATTATACAGTATGAACAATTTTAGTTATATATAAGCTTAAAAAATATATATTATAAATTTAGATGTATACACTGATTGTCCAACTATTGCTAACAAACCACTGATTTTCAATGCAATGTTCTATACCTATAAAAGAAATTCTAAACTTTAAAATAAAAAACCACACACAAATTGACACTCACATCTATAAACTGAGCCTGGTTGTATCTCCTCAGACTGGCTCCGGCTGATCTCGGCGCGTGGGTGGCGTGCCTCTCGTCTCTAGTGACCTGAGCGTGACCCTGACCCCTTCTAGTCACGTAAGAGTGGAAGGTCTTGTGGCACACGACCACGTCCCCGGCGAATACTGCACCAGCGAAATGACCACCGGACACCATCATCACCGCCCAGCGGAGAAACAGTGGCACCGTTAGACGTTCCACTCGCTCGACCCATTTACACCCGTGGCCGTCGGTTGACAATTCTTCCTTTAAATTATAATATCAAAAACAAAAATCAAAATAGGGGAAACTGTTTAGTGTTAATAATAATTCTCATAAACCTAAGATTTATTAATTTTTTGCGGGAACACAGTTTATGGAATAGTTTTCTTATTTTTTTAGTGAAAAGTTTAGGGTATAAGTTGGAGGGGTGCCAACATTAGGTCATTTTACCCTATTTATTTAAATAAATTAGGTGTCTCCAAGAAACTCTTGTGATCGTGTCATTATAAATTTAAATTTGCCAGGATATCAGGATTACTCAGGATGATATCAGTATTTTCTCTTATATAGCATTATTATAGTTTATAATATTAGTACATCTATAACTACTAATATTATAAAGAGGAAACATTTGATTGTTTATTTGCATTGAATAGGCTCCAAAACTACTGGACCGATTTGAAAAATTCTTTCACTGTTGGGAACTTATAATTATTATCAGTGAGTAACATAGGCTATATTCTATAAAGTTACGCGGACCAAGTCGTGTGCAACAGCTAGTTCTCCATGTAAAGGATCATCGTAAGATAGCTTTATCAGTACAATAATTCTCATTGTGGAACATTATGTTGTCTAAAATCTCAACATACCTTTCTATGGTGCAATATACATCTGTAAACACAGAACACTTGACCGGAGGCATTGGTGAAGAAAGCCTTACAGTGACGTGTGCAGGCGGCAAACAAATCATTGACTGGCTTATTGGAATCATCCTCTGTTTCCGAATCGCTTCCAGACACACTTGAATCATCTGCAATTTAATATTAAAAAATACATATTAGATTTTAAAAGAATTTTAGTCTTAAAATCTTAAAGAATTTTTAAAAGATAATGTACTTAGCTTTCTATAGATGAAAAAAATTTCAAAACCAGTCAAGTAGTTTTTGAGTTTATTCAATACAAATATACAAATTTTCTCTCTTTATAATATTAGTATAGGTAAGTTTTTCCAAACTGATTTAAATCTTTCTATTTAAATCTAGACCTTACCATCCAATCTGGCATGAAACTGGCCAAGAGATAATGCTGGCTTTCCAAACAGTTTTCGTTTTAAATTATGCGTATGCCAATGATTCTTGTAATGTGCTATCTGATCCTCTCTAGTTTCAAACGGTCCGACTCCACAGCATGAACAGCAATTACCATCAGACGGTCCATTTATGGTTAAAGCACTAAGACGCTTGAGTACACTAGTCTCGTCAACTGTAATTTAAAAAGAAACATAAAAAATAAGTACATTTGATGGATATATTTATTATTTAAAACAAATTAATATAATGGAAACAACAATCAAAATCGTTAAAATGCTATGCCTAAACTAATTACTCATACAAGAGCAAACAAAAAACTTATTATAAATAAGTACATACACAAAAAGAAAACAATAAAACAACTACTTCCCACTACAAGCTGTTCAAGGCTATTACTAATTACATAAATACAATATGTATTATGTAATGCGTACAAAATTTGGGCAGCCCATCGGGTAGTACTAAAACACTCCCTTACAATATTACAGCTTGTACATAATATGCTGTTGTGTTTCTGTATATAAGGGATGCCAGAGCTCATTTCCGTGTCCCTTAATAGTCCTTAATCCTACTATGGTCGGCAACACCATTGCAGAACTTTTATCATCAAGTGAAGTATATATCGACCTTGACTTAAAATAAACATGTTATGAAATATTAAAGGTGTCTATTTTTTGTGTTATGTTAGCCTGTCTATCAACTTTAACATAAAAAATGAAAAAAATATAATATTATGAAATAAGTATAGGTACCTATTTTATTGTGTAAGACAATTATGATGAAACATATGTTTAGGTAGTTTTCGTAACAATATTTATAGATGTTTTAAATAATTTTTTAAATAGAAATTTAACAAATAAATTTATCGATCTGATAAACACAGGTTTAATTTATAAATGGGCATTTTTAATATCGGACTTCGACTAAATAAAATTATATTTATCATATCTAACCAAACTTACCAATCTGATGAGACTCATTAATCATGCACGCTGCCGTTTTAACACCTTTTAATAAAGTTTCAAAGGCCTCCACTTGGTAAACTTTGATTGTTTTAGTTTTAATTGTTTCCGTTTTGGCGTTCATTTTTTCTACAGGGGAATCCACAAAATAAACACAATATCTATATAGATATTAAATTCACAGCCAACTGGTAAAAATTTGTGTATAAAAAGTAAGAACTCCTACAATTATAAATAATGCTTATTTCTGCAGTAATCACTAGTCAGTGTATAACTTGCCTGCTGGCAATTTCGTAATTAATACATATTGTGCAATTTTATAAATAATTATTTCCTTTCTTTTCATTTTTTCCTTAATGTCACTTGGCAGTTGACAAGACATGACACTTGCATTCTGTCTGACAGTCATCTGTCAGTCACGTACACTGATAGGTGTCATTTGACAAGACCTAATGTCAAATTTTAAAATAATGTTACCAGCATTTTCTCCGTAGTGCTGTACTAATATCGGTTTAGTTTGAATAATTTTATTCAAGTTTGTATTTCGTTTAAGCTAAATTACCAATGGCTAGACTGATTTGGAATGAATAAAAATGATTATTCAAAATTTGTGCGTAAAGTTAAATAAATAAAATATAGTTTAACGCAATGCATACTACTGTTATTTTGTAGTAATTCTATACCAGTTGAGAAATTATTCTTATCAGAAAAGTTATAATTTTTTTTTTTTAATCTTTATTTAAGGCTTTTCCCTTAGGGACATGTCCTAAAAGTTATAATAAAAAAAAATAAAAAAAAAGATATGTAACTTATAAAACAGACTTATACAATATATGCAAAAAATATAGTTTTACAATTAAATACATTAATATTATTTGAACAATTAATTTGAAACTAATTAATGTTCTCTTACTAATTAATGAAAGTAATTAATTAGGTTACATCACTATTATTGTATGTTCAAAAACTTGCAACCCAGGAAATGTCAATTAGTCCTTCGGATGACGGATTACGGAACACAGTGTAGAATGTCAGAATTTGAGTTTGACAGCAGTGTCTTTTAGGCGGTAAAATTCATTTATTATTTAATTAAAGACTTGACTTGACTGCTTTGGACTTGACGGACCTGTTTTGGAAAACTAAGAAAAATTATAGACTTGACTTGACTTTGACTTGACTGACTAGTCTCGGGATCTGCTATTTTTGATTTTTTATTGTATGGTATTGTAATGGTAGCTTGTAAAGAATGTTGACGAAGACAAATGTTTTGTAAAAACTTACGTCGAATAAATGATTTATTATTATTATTATTATTATTATTATTACAAATTGCTATTTTTACTAATGACACTGGCAAAATCATCGGAGAAGATCTGATGGAGCCAACACATTAAAAGAGAAGAAGAAGAAGAAGAAGTATTTAATTAAAATAATTAATTTTAGCTCTGGCAGGTATCTTGTCCGGCGCCAATTATCCAATTATTAGTTATTCATGTACATACATAATTGCAAGCTGTCTGTATACTTTATTAAATAAATAAATAAACTGTTTAAAAGGAAAAGTTTACATAAGTAATTAGGTGCGCAAATAAGTCGTTACGTTATTTTTTCATTTAATGGGAGGGGAGGGGACGAAGCGGGAACCATGTGACATTGGTACTGTAAAAAAAACACTAATTATACCTTATAACATTTATGTTTGTATATTTATTTATGTAGGGGGAAATCTTCGAAACTAGGTACTCATCCTGTATCATACATTAATATATTATCTTCACACATTCCACACAGCACCATCACTAGTTCCAAAGTAAGCAACTCGCACCTTCGGCAAGACAAGGGCATAACTACACTTTTTGTAATTTTACAGGAGAGCCATTTAAAGTTATTTTTTTTTGTATTCAATATCGTATTCTTTTGCTTATATTGCTTTTAAACAATTCTTCTTCAAATAAGCCCCATGGTCTTGTATTATTTTTTTTAATTTAATAATGTTTTTAAAATATTTCTCCATATATTTTAAATTTAACTCATTTAAAAAAAATGTAAGTTATACCCTTGTCTTACCGAACGAAGGTGCAAACTAATGGTTGTATTATGGATACCAGACAGTTAATATACTACATAGATTACTTTTTTTGTAAATACGTACATAATCATAAATACAAAACATCCATGACTCAGGTACAAAGGTAAAATGTTGAAACATTTGCCCCTAGCTGGATTCGAACCCGCGACCGTTTGGTTAGGTTTGGTAGGTAGGGTTTAGTAGGTACATTGTACAGATGTAGAACCGTAATTGGCTGTTAGGCATGTTTTTGTTTTTGTCTGTAAATTTTATGTGGAGAGCTTCAGGTTTTGAGATAAATAAATAAATAAACAAATATTGGTAATTAACAGGCTACACTTCAACACAAGCGACGCCATAGGGTTGCTCTTGATGTTCTTAATCTTGATGGGTTGAATCTTGATAGGATAAAGAATAATAATATAAGAATTATCACGGATCACAGTGGTCTTCTATAAGAGGCCCCTCTGCCAGACAGTCTGCCTTTTTTATGACTGCAAAATGCAGTGCAAAAAGCCACTGTTAAATTAAGGACCTCTTTCACCAAGTACAAGTAAATTGTTGATTAGTTACTTTTACAAATTTGTAATTTTATGTTTTATAAAATTATGCGCTCGGTTTAGTGCATCTCTCGATATGTGATTTTTTTTAATTATTTTCTTTTTAAACTGGTTTGGGACTTTTACCGTACAAACAAAAGGTATCCCTATCAGCTAAATTATTGCCAGTACAGGTGACTTTAAATGACGGTTAGCCTACTAGACAGATGGTGAAAGAGGCCCTAATACCTACTAATTAACTTGGTATCTATTTTATTTTTAATCGCCAATAAGAATAGGTAGTAATTAAAATCAACTTTGCTGTTATTGTTAGAGCTAGTTTTCAATTTTCTTTAGTTCAATTTAAGTACCGATTTCCTTGGTTGATTGCCTACTTAAGCGGCTATTATTTTGAGTGTTTTATTTATCGGAAATTTCTTACTACAATTTTTTCGACGGTCGTAAACAATTATGAAAGTATTCTTTTGTATTTTAATTTGCACAAGTGAAGTGTTTTGTTATGAAGAGAGCTACGTAAACAAAGATGAATTTTGCGCTAATCTTATATGTGACGAAGTTGTTAATAACAGCGTATGTGGTATAAGGGAAAGAGGACAGGGATTTAATTTGAGATTGTTCAAAAATGAATGCGAATTAATGAAACATGGTTGTCTTGTTGATGAAAACGAAGGTAAGTTAAATTTAAACACTAGCTAGAATAATTTCAGAATATTTCGAACAAATATTAGAGTGCTGCATTTTGATTTCTCTATACCAGAAAATACATCAATTAACAATTCAAACATCACCTCAAAAGTACATGTTTTTAAAGTCTTTAGACTTCTGGCAATTTGAATCCATTAATATAATATATAATTAGTTACTAGCCGTATCGCGTCAAAAAGTCACGAAAAAAATTATAAAGAAAATAAATTTTCCTTATAATTGTTTTCGTGAATCTTATTCGGTAAGGCGACAAATTCAACAAATCAAATATCATAAAAATCTGTCCAGCCATTAGCTCAAAGACTTTGTTTTATATAGGTACAGTCGGCCGCAAAAGTCGATTAACACATTCAAAAGTGCAAAACAACTGAAAACTCAATAAACTTCACGTACAAAAGCTTCAGTTAATTAAGTAAATAAGTAAGTAAGTTGAATGTTCAGTTATTTTTCACTTTTGAATATGTTATTCGAAATGGAATTGTCATGGTTAAAAAACCTGATAACCTCATTAGAGAAATATTTACTATTTCAATTTATTTTCGTCATTAAAAGGCATATTCTAATCAATTTATTAATTGTTAAATAATAAATGGAACCATCTATATAAGGTTGTGAACTATCTATTGTAAAATGACTATGTAAAGACTCATATAAGACTCCATTGTAAATTGCTCCGAATATACAACTCTTTATTTAAAAAAACATACTATTGTCCATTACAGCGTATGGATTAATAAATAAAATTTACTGCACGATGTCATTTTCAAACGAGAACCAGAAAAATTGTGGAAATTGTACTGTTTATGAAAGACAAGAACAAATATGCGCCATCAGGGAAGATGGCGAAGGTTTCCGAGTTAAAATATTTTCAAACCCATGCGAACTAACTAAATATAACTGTGAAAATGATTCTAATTTTGTTTTCGCTAGAGATTATGTTTGCCACGGGCTTTCTGAAAATTCTGAAGATAAACCTAAAATGATTGTTAAAAACGCAGACAACAACAAGATTGTTGATATGGGAAAAGAAACAAAACAAATAATCGTTGTTGACGGCTCAATGTTGGGATCTAATAAAAATGTAAACGAATCCATTGATAATTTCTTCGCAGCCACTCACGTCTTAGATTTGCCAATGAAAGAATTCAATGAAAGTGCAAGACGTAGACTTATAAGAATATTTGGACCAGCTGTTGTGTTCAAGCCTTGGACAAAAAGGCCAAAGAATATCAGTGAAGACTTCTACCATAGGCCTACCTTGTCTTCTTGTTACCACAAATGCCCTACAGTAAGAACGCTCTATTCAACTATATCTACCGCAATCTATATGTAAAATAGATATGTCCAAAAGAATGGTAGGTGACTACCGTTGCTTGAAATACAAGCAATGCCACTGTGCAAATGCATTACCATCCATAGTAAGGAGGACACAGTCATGCTATTATTTCACTTCACGGTGGCTACGCAGCTATTTTAAATGGTATTTACCTACTCGCTTTTGAGTTCTTACCATATACATTATAGACATACAAATTTGTATGTCTATAACGATTTTTTGGATCAATTAATTTAGTGTATTCCTTGAAAATATTTTAATCACATCCTTGAAAATATCAAAGTGGTATGGTTTATATTTATAGTATACTAGCAGGTGCTCGCGACTTCGTCGGCGTAGAAAAGTATAAAACGCCATCTACCGTATTTTGGATAGATGGCGCTATCTCCCGGGCCATGCCGCTAGTATTTACTTTTATTTTAGATTTCCCGTAGGACTATAGATTTTCCGTCCGTCTATAGAAGTATAGACTAGCTGCTTCAAGCGACTTCGCCCGCCTGACAGTAGTTTTTGAGTTTATCGCGAACAGACAGACAGACAGAGGCGGCGGAGGACTTTGTTTTATAATAATTATATTGTGATTATACCGATATTTATGTATTTATGTTTGTATGTATGTTCCTCCATAACTCTTAAACGAATTAACTGATTTTCATGAAACTTGTTAGATAAACATTTAGTGGTACAGGACACAGGAGAAGCTACCTTTTCTTTTTCAACAGCTAGTAATCTAAAATTTCTGCTTAATTAAAGATACATGGTTTAGCAAAATAGCATCTAATTTTAGTATTTATTTGGAGGTACATTCATGGCCAGAGTTTTAACATCTCCCACAAAGAGAAACCTATCGGCCAACCGAACTGTGTACTATTAAACACAAGGTAAATACGACTCTCTGAAAGCTGAACAGTAAATAAAACCACCCCATTTTACAGTTTGCTTTACGCTTCGAATGATATCGCCTGAGGCCAAATTGTTTATGAAACTTCCGGACGTATGTTGCGAATTGATTGACGTCCTTACTGAATGTAAATTCAGAAACTACAGTCCAGCTGTAAACAGACACATGTAATACAAGTGCAGTGCAATATTGGACATGTATAATCTCAAATTCAAAGGGGATTCGTGTATGCCTACTTAGGTTTAGATATCTCGCGGTGCTAGGTTTGAAATTTGCTTTTTCAAACCTAAATATGTGTTCTATATTGAAATTGAAGGTATGTTACTAACGTCGGGGAAGTTACATTTGGTTTAGTTGCATTATTATGTGAGTAACGATTGGATAAATTTTTCTAGAACATCATAGGTACACAATTGTAATTAGTTTTACGACTTTGTGCATTTCGTACGATTGTTAGTACTGTTCTCGGACACATTAAAATAAATCTATACTAAGTAATTATGAAGAGAAATGATTTGTATTTTTGTTTGTAATGAATAAACTCACAAACTAAGGAGCCATTTTGAAATTCTTTTACCTATAGAATATATTATCAGCATAGGCCATATTATATTTTAATACAGTTATGCGGACAAAATCGCGTGCAACAGGTAGTAATATAAAGAAAAATACATTTCCGAGCACAACCCGCTGATGGTGTATTTATCTTAATACCTATCTGTAATTAAAATATAAAAAGGTCAAACTTCTAGGTAATTATTTAAAAGGACTTGATTAATTTAAGTTACTAAGGTGCTTTCGTAAATAATGCCTAATTGCTATTAAATATTGTTTTCTTAATTAATTAGGTAGATAATTAAGATCTCTTAATTAAGTAACTGTTTACGTATTCCATTTTAAAAATAAAAAATGCAAAAAAAACATCTGTTTACAAAATCACGCGCGGATGAGAAGGAAAATTCTAATGCGGAATTCAAATCTCGTCGATAAGTACTCGTAATTGACTTTGCCTATATCTTTAATAGCTACAATTCTCTGTAATTTATACAGATCAATTCTGAAAATCAAGCATGATTTTATTAAACTGTGCCCGCGACTTCATGAATGATTTTATTGATAAACCTTATATTACCTTTTTTGTAGAGAATTTGTCATTCTTTCTTTTATATAAGTATACCTCATAGCTGTAAGATCAACAGGAACGAAGATATTGGTAAAAAACTGAAAAAGTATCATTTTTCTCACCGTATTTTGGCTGTCAAAAGTTATGCCTACCTCTAGACTCGTTGGGACTTTTCAGAGGTTATTTAGGAAGCTAAAAGGTAAGTACATGTACACAAATTTTCAGCTTGGTTGGAGTTTTTCCGAAGTGAAATGCTAAAGTACCTGGATTATCATATGCGTTTCTAGACGTGTGACTTCGTTGTCAATTGATTTTGATGATTCCTTTTTGAATTTGGTAGGTCATAGGTATACTTCAGAGGTCCCATATAAATTTTATCGAAATTGAAGCAGCATTTTTTTTTAAATAAATAATAATTGTATAATTTTTACAAATAAACATTAATAAGTAAAAACACAATTACTTAATAAGATGTAGGTATAACAACATGTATATTAGAGTTATAACAAATTTTGTTAAGTTTGTGTCTGTAAATAATTTGCAGAAAAAATCCGTGCGAAGTTGAGGACGGGTCACTAGTGCGCTATAAAAGCTTAGGTAATATTTTTCTAGCTATGGTGATGTATTATCGAAGTAGGTATAATTGTATTATTATTTTAAATCAAATCATGTGTTAACACGTATCTTATATAGGTCTGAAGGCTAAAAGCCAGTCAGACTGGCGGACGAACAACAAAAGGCATCATCCTTTTGACAACAAAGGCTTATTTCTTTATTATTTCTTTTATGTTAAACCTAAAACCTAAAAATCTAGGTCAACGTTAGCTCTTTGTTTCTATTTACTCTAGGCGACTTCAGTTGGCTCCATAGGGTCAAAAGTAAGAGAATCGATTGGCACCATAAAAACAAAATTGTCCTTTATCCAACCTTTTTCGACCAAATGACCAATTAAACTTTTGGTAACACACATTGGTCAAAAATTTTTGTTTTGAGACACTGGAATATTCTTAGGCGTTATATTATATAACTAACTTTAATTAATAAGTTCCTAATAGTACATAAATAGGTTCCAAGATAATACACTAGATTCATACAAATGTAGCAAATTTTTGATTATTATTTATTTATATCAAATAGGGTGGTAGCCAACCAAAAGTCGACAACAGGGAGAAACAGGTGCGTCGTCACCCAGCAAAATTTGTTTCCAACAAGCTTGACAAAGCCCTTTGTCACTAAACGGAAACACCTCAAAAGCGAGTTTGTTGCAAAGTTAAAAAAAAATCAAAGTTGAGCACTGCTCGGAAAAGGAATTAATAAAGTTTAATTTTTGTTTCAGAAATGTCCGGATACATATGCACCTGTTTGTGGAGTCCCGGGTGTGGTGGCAAGGGAGCCATCACTTATGTTCAAAAACCACTGCTTTATGGATTTGGCACAGTGCAAAATGTTCTGGGAGGATAAGAGCTCAACAGCACTAAGTTCTTGTTGGTAACTTGTTAGTAATGTAATCTATATTATTTACTAAAAAAAATTATGCTATATTTTTGGTTCTCTTCGTGGTAAGTGGCTACCGTCGCTTATAACACAAGCAACGCCACAGGTGTTGCAAGTACGCTGACGACCATAGAAGGAAAGTGACGACACGTTTGGTCTAATGACTAATTTCATGGGATTATATTATGAGTCTCATACTACAAAACGTTCTGATGTGTACAACTTATGAATATACACATTTTATATAAATAAAAACCACGTATATGATTACAATGTGTATTATGTGAATATTAGACAGTGTCTAATAGACACAGCCAAAAAATTTTTAAATTTTAGTAATCAATAATTACTTATAATTTTTAATTAAGTATGTAAAAAGTCTTTTTTATTTTATTTTATAATTACTTATAACTTTTAGAAACTAAATATTTGCGTCTTATTGATGGTTATGTCTTATTATTTACAGCGTACATAGAATATTCGTTCGTTTTTTGTCTTGGTGACGAGCTTAATGGATTATATCGCTTCCTCCCCTTGGTGAGAACTCTGCAGAACATGGGCCGGTTAAGGAAAAAAGGTCAATTCAGATACAAACTTAGAAACATGAGATTCTTCAACAACTTCATGACAAGGCAACCCAAAATCATGGGTTGAAAAAAATTCGTCAATGTAATAATAATTGTAAATTAATAACAATATTATTAGGACTGATAAATACAAGAAAAGTCACACTCCATATCTTTTATAAATACCTTAACTTTTTTATATATTAAGACTACAGCTATAATTATAATTTTTTTTTGTTATAATTTATTAAGTTTTAAAAAGTATTTATTCACAATAGCAACAATAAATAAAATTTTCATTATGTACAATACGATTAATTTAAATTATTTTCAAATAGTATTGTAATAAATATATTATAATAATATAAAAATATTACAAATACAAACACTTTATCTGATAAAATAAAAAATTAAATTGTCTGTATTTTTCTTTTGCCAGGCGTTAGCTTTTTTAATTTTGGATGATGCGTCGGAAACTGAACTTTTTGTGGCAACAGAAAAAAGTAAGTTTTTTGTCCCGTATTCCCGTCATGAAATTTTGCACCACGTGTATGCAAAATTTCATGATATTCGGTTGAGTAATTAAGGCCTGAAAAGGTAACAGACAGACAGATATACAGACAGAGTTACAGACACATCATAAATCAATACTAATAATAAATCTGTAAGGGTTGGTCATGGAGTAAGGATTAAGTTATTTTGTTTTTAGAGATATCGTGTTTATAGGCTCTATACATGATACTGAAACTAAATTGACGATGTATTTTAATTTTAACTAATTTTTTCTGTATGTATGTATAACTCTTAAACGAATTAACCGATTTTCATGAAACTTGGTAGATAAACATTTAGACATACAGGACACAGGATAGGCTACTTTTTTCTTTTTCAACGCGGACGAAGTCGCAGACACCATCTAGTTTATATTATTAAAAAATGGATAATTGTATTGATATGGAAATACGGATGAATTAGGATTGTCGTTTCCGTAGCGACTTCGTAGCAAAAAACCGTAGCACTGTATTCGTAGCAACTATTGTAGGACTCAACGTGTAGCACATTTACAAAATAACGTAGCAACATCGTAGCAACTATCACCGATCGTAGATTACATTACAATTAGTTTTATTTTACTTATAAATACTTTTACTTGGGAAAATAACTAGTATTATGTTACGAACTTCTGTGGATCAAATGCATTCGCTAATAAATTTACTAGTGACACAGTTTATACCGGAATCAATTGATTGACCAATTGACCACTCTGTCACAGTTTATTTCGGAGTCAATTGATAGCCCTTCCTGTAGTAGGAACATAGGCTACTTTTTACCGCATGAAAATACTTCATTCCTACGGGAAAACGGGTAATAGGACAACGGGTAGTAAGAATTATCCTTCCATACTTATCTTTTTCACATAACTTCTAAACAGCCGAACCGATAGGGTTGAATATTTTTATGGGTATTTCGATGATTTCCTGGATGATTTAAAAATACAATTGGACCCGGTAAGTGGCGCTGCTAAATGGATTGACCGATTGGGTTGAAATTTTGTATGTGTATTTCCAAGGTTTCACATACCTATCCTTAATCCTACTACAGTCGGCTGCGCCCTTGTAGCTCCTGTGTATTTACATGTATTATAGGCAACGGTAGCCACCTACCATCAGTAGTGGACCGCCAGCCTTTTTTTTTTTTTTTGACGAGGAGAGATCCGTTTACTGACTTCCTGCCGCTGGCTAGGCGGCAGGGGTATGTGGGGGTCGACCAGCAGAACTGGCCCCTACCCACTAAAACTCCCCGGTGCCTCCTTGCCCTTTGATCGGGGTGGACCGGGCTCTGCCGAGGCAACAACTCCGATCCACCCCAGGGCAGCCTAGCCATTGCTGGCTAGGCTAACGCCAACGGAGGATTGCCCGGAGACACCCAGGCAATCCCCAGACGGGGGAACCTTGTGCAGGCACACACAGTAAGCCAACCATGTGCGCAGGTCCCCCTTGGACATTTAAAGACGGGCTAGGTATGCCCGCCTTCTCCTGCCCAACCGTCTGCGTCTGAGGGAGGCGAGACCGGCTTCTTCCTCTCGCTCCCTCTCAGCTGCCTCCTTCTGCGACATAACAGATTCACAGAAGGAGGCAACTGATCTCCAGGTGATCTCACTGTCAAGCATGGCTTCAACCATGCTTGACAGTGAGACGTCTCCACCCCCCAGCGCCGCTCTTAGTTCCCGGCGCTGGGATCTCCAGGCCGAGCATACCTGGAGTGTATGCTCGGCCGTATCATCAGGATCGCCGCAGTGGTGACACTGCGGCGAATCCTCCCTTTGAATACGGTGCAGATAATGACCGAAGCACCCGTGCCCGGTCATTATCTGCACCATACGGAAGGTGAGGCTACCTCGTCGGCGCCTCACCCATTCCTCCAACACCGGACGAACCGCGAGGATCGTCCGGTGACCAGCGGTAGGCTCGCGAAGAGCCTCACTCCAATCCTCTAATGCCCTCTCCTGTGCCTCTGCTCGGACCCGTTGCACGTCCTCGGCAACGGGTCTCTCTCCAAGGGCCCTTGCGGCGACCCGATGCCGATGCACTTGGGCCAGAACCAGGGCATCGACATCCCACGGGAGCATGCCCGCAAGCACGCAGGCCGCCCCGTGGCTGACCGTGCGATAGGCTCGCACGGCCCGGGTCGCCATGACCCTTTGAGGCCTCCTCAAGAGGGCCCGGGTGCGGGGAGTGAGACTCTCCGCCCAGACCGGGGCTCCGTAAAGTGCCATCGACCTTACCACCCCGTGGTAAAGTCGACGGCACGCTGAATCGGGTCCTCCCTGATTCGGAAGGAGCCGTCCGAGCGCGACTGCGGCGGCGGTCAGCCGTGGAGCGAGGAGCTTGAAATGCTCCTCGAAACTCCAGCGGGGGTCCAGCGTTAGGCCGAGATACTTGAGATGCATCTCGACTGGAATCCGGACCCCCTCCACTCGGACGCGGAGCCCCGGTGGGATCCTGCGGCGTGGGCTTCCGAAAAAAGAGAGTTCTCAATTCGACTGTATTTTTTTATGTTTGTTATCTCAGAACTTTCGACTGGGTGAAACGATTTTAATGATTTCTTCTTTATTTGAAAGCTGGTTCTTCCCGTGTGGTCCCATTTCAATTTGGTCGAGTATGGCATCCATGAGAAAATGGTTTGAAGTCGGTTTTTTTTTGGTTTTTTTTCCTTCATCCATTTTATTATTCTTTATCCTATTAAAGTCGGCATCGTACTAACTAGCAACCTCTACGGTAGCCACTTACAATGAAGCGACCTACCTGCTGAAAAAAAAAATGCAAAAAAGAGAGATGAAAATAAATCAAAGAGTAATTTACCATTTTATGACTCTTCAATTGTAAAAATAATTAATGGATAATTAATATGTGTACATATATAAAAAAATTTAATCACTTTATTTTAGGTATACAATTCACAACATTATTTATATATTATATAATACTAGGCAAAACTACATAAAAAATAAACATAAATTAAACTAAACTTAAATATTTACATAAAAATAATTAATACCACATGAAGGCTGGGAAGTGGAGGAAACTAATTTTCCAAGAATTATTGCCGAAAAATTCAAAGGCAAAAGGAAATTCTAGAAGTGAATTTTCTAGTTCTGTGTACCAATATCAAGCTTGAGACCAATTTATTGTAGTGACGTAAATATCGTTTTTCCTATATTCAACAAAAAAAAGAACTAGTTATTTAGTCAAGTGTTCATAAGCTAAAAATGGATATCATTATAGCACAGGAAAACTCTCTGTTAATGAGCAAATTTTTCTTCGAAATCCTATAACGTTTATTTGCCAGGTGAACTGTGACCGTTATAATGATTTCCCGGAAGTCGTACACAGACAGACTAGATCCTGTTATATAGCAGAATTTCTCGTCAAGCGCAAACATTTTATTTGCATTATTTTCAGCATTTTTACTGCATCCTACAAAGGGACCGTCGCACGGATTGAAAAACGAAAATTTAAACAGATTTTTTAGCTTCCTGTCGTTTGTATGTTTGGTCTGTAAAGCTTCGACTAAATATAACTGGCTGTTTAACGCGGCTCCACTCGCGCCATGTATATTTACTATCTATCTATATTAATTATTACTTGTTTGGTTGAACGCGTTCATCTCAGGAACTACTGGTTCGAATTAAAAAAATCTTTTTGTGTTAGATAGTCCATTTACCGAGAAAGGCTAGGCTATATAAAATTTTGAAGGCGAACGAAGTCGCGGGCAACAGCTAGTCATAAATGATATACTCGTATGTGGTCTATAAATCAGTACCGCATTCTGAAATCAGAGCATTATATTTAAAATCTTCTTTACACAGTATAATATAATATGAAGTCGATTTCCTCGTCTGTGTGTCGGATTTTATCCAGTTTTCACCAATAACTTTTCGCGGAAAATTTATATGTATTACATATATATTAAATTAAATTATACAAGTATTTATTATAAATTATATTACATTATAATATAATAAACTAAACCTTTTATTTATTCAAAATCATCATCATATTTTTATATCAGGTTTAATGGCTAACTTTCAAAAGCTTTTCTAATAATTGTATATGTATGAAATTAATTAATCATCAATAAATTGAAATATTAACATGACCTGTTTTTGGATTCTTTAACATAAAAAGCTCAAAAAATAACTAATATTTTCAAAAATATATATTAATAATTTAAACCTATTAAATCTTTGGTAGATGGACAAGTGGCCGTTATACATATTCATCATTTCAGCCGTAGGACGTCCACTGCTGGACATAGGCCTCCCCCAAAATTTTCCAATTGTACCGGTCAGAAGCAGCCTGGATCCACGGTCGACCCGCGGCCCTTATTAGGTCGTGTGTCCATCTTGTGGGTGGATATATTATATCATATTAGTAATATGTATGTATACACAATATATTTATTTATAGTTTAAATTAAAATGTTCGTTCTATAATACTACAAATTCAATGTATTTACAAAATATAATCTAAGTAAAATCTAAGACTTAAAACTAAAATATATTATTAAAAGGAAATAATAATAATAATAATTATTATAATAATTAATATATCATATTATTTATATTGTATCATTATATTATATTATGTTATGATATATAAAAGTATATTTCTGCAACTAGGCCACACTGCGTCTTGCAGTCGATTGAGCACACTCGTACTAGTGGCCGCGACTTATATTTCGCTTTACCGCTAAGACGAAGATGGCGCCGCGCGCCGCCACGGCGACAATGGCAACCATTTTTTTTATATTTTTAAACGATCGCCTTTTTACCAACATTTTTCCAGGACAAAAATTATCCTTCATGTTAACACAATCATAAACTATCTGTGTGCCAAATTTCATCCAAACCCGTTGAGCCGTTTTTGCTTGAAAGAGTAACAAACATCCCCACATCCATACATCCATCCTCACAAACTTTTGCATTTATAATATTAGTAAGAAGGATTATTTTATAAACATTAATAAAAAAATATAAAAAAATTAATCCAATACCTCGTAACAGCCTGAACACCACCTTAGGATGGCGTCAGCGAATAACTATTGGTTGAATTTTATTAGTAATTCCAGTAAAAACGCATCCCACTTCACATTACCTCCTATGTGAAGTAGTAACATATATATATCTGTCTTGTTTTGTTTCATAAGCTCCCTGAAAACTTTTATCGGACACGCCTACTTTACAAAATCGCACCGCCCATCAACAAAGCTTCCTCAGGAACCTAGATCACAACTGTTCACATAACCCGTCAGGACGTCGGAGTGTTCAGAAGTCAAAATAGTTGCAAAGTTATCAGCCCAGTGCCATAATAGTTACCCAGTTTTATTGAAATTCAATCACAATGTCGACAGGTGAATTCAGACGTGGTAGAAATATGTGTGCTTATAAAACATTTACCAAACTTGATCCTCAAAAACGATATAAAATTAAATACTTTGTGATGTTGAACGTTTTTCGGTGTAAAGCGAATAAATTAAATGTTTCTTGTACCATAACAACGCGCAAAATATTAATCAACGCAGGGGTAAGTGGCTATAATATTTATATTTTCTTTTAGAATTAATTTCCACTTTGCCATTTGTATTGAATGAAAAAAAATAAAGAAGTTCGACATTTTATCGACTAATTTATCTGTCATCATTTAAATAATATATTATATCCTTCAAGCAAGTCGCTGTCTATCGAAGAGAGGCTATAGGAGCTTTACTGCTTATCTGAATAAGTGGCGCGAAATATGTATGTACATAGCTTTTGTCCCTGTCAATGTTTTGTCCGCTACTGCGTCAGCCTCACTCGCCAAAAGCGCGATTTCTGGATAAAATTTACCCTACGTCCGTTTCAGTACCCTTGATAACGTGTATACAAAATTTCATGAATATCAAACGAGTAGTTAAGACGTGAAAGCGTAACAAATAAACAAGCTCACTTTCGCATATGTATTTTAATTATATTTAAGTATTGTACTTTTGATATGAATGTATACTTTACATTATATCATACTTTTTCACAAAAACATCTTTGTTTTTTTAAAGACTTAGTTAAAGTTAAAAATGTAAACATTTTCGTTGTATTTTTAACTCGGCTACTCGCACTCGGCGTCGCACAGATGCATATTTTTTCTCTAAATTATTTATATAGGTAAATATTTGTATATAAATAGTTCAACAAGTCTTCAAATCATTCAAAAATTGAATTAGATTCTTGTTTGCTGCGCGTCCACATATTTGAGTAATTCAATGTCAGCTATGAGCAACAAGTGTGATCTGATTACATGAATACAACCTTCAGTTAAACGCAATAGGGTTGAAATTGTTTTCGTAGTACAAATTCAAACAATATTTCTTTGTTGCAGATTGGAAACATTCGTTTGAATGGGGGAAATTATTTTTATCAAACACCTACTTGGTAGCAGTAGTACTCGGTGGTAGCAGTTCCTGATGGGCGTTTTTAAATGTACCTGACTATGTCCATTAATTAATGCTTTAATTAATTTATAGTAGTTATTAAGCCTAGTGTTATGTTTCAGCCCACTTAACTATGTAAAGTTAAGTATGTATGTTAAGTTAAGTTGTAGCCTGTACAGAATCAGTGTCTAATATATATATATTATGTAATTAGTGTATGTCTGTATAAAAAAGGATTCATGTAATGTAGTAGTAAAAAAAAGAAAAGCAACCAATAAAAATTTGAAAAAAATTAGGATAATATTATGAAAAATGTAAAAAATAAATAAAAAAAAAGCACAAAAAAATTTTAAAAGTATCTTAGAAAATTACGAAAAAATATGAAAGATAAGAAAAATATTTATTTGTGGCGTATAATTATAAAGTATAGTGTATAGTAGATTAAAAAAACAATAAAAAAAATAACAAAAAAAATTTAAAATATTGTGGGAAAATATAAAAAAAAGGAATAAATAAATAAATAAACAAAAAAAAATTAAAAATATCTTAGAAAACTAGAAAAAAAGTATAAAATTTTAAAAAAAGAGAAAAATATTTGTGCTGTATATACTTAGTTGTGTAATTACTAAGAGTATATTCCTAGTAGTAGCAGTAACCACCTCCTTATAAAAGAACAACATGAAATACAAGCAGCATACCAAAGCCTGTTCCTCTATCTTTCGTCTCTAAGTTCTAAGTATTAAGTATAAGTATAAGTCTCAAAGTATAACCGTCCAAGGATTCAGTAAGAACTAAAACACATAGAAAGAGTAAGAACTAGTAAGAACTAAATGTGTGCAATGTGTATGTAAATGATTAAATGTCATGTAAGTTATATTAAATGTATATATAACAATTAAAACGCTATAAGGACCAATAAGTAGACATTACGATAAGAGTGTACATTATGAATACATTAACATATCTAATTATTTAATATTATTAGAAATAATACACAGTCCGTTTTTCTATATTCCTATTGATTTTTAAGTTATAATTTATCGGGACATTTTTAATAAAATTGGTAAAAATAATCTCTAATAATGCTAAATTATTTGATAATTATTGATACCAGGATTTTTATCCTGCATATGTTAGGATTTTTTTTATTTTTTTTAATAAGAAAAAAAGGCCTCGTTTGTTCACAGAATTAGCGTAAATGTACATTTAGCGGTCAAGCAAGCTTTATTGCAATAATGTGGTCTCTCATTGGCCTCATTGGCCTACTAACTAGTCTGTCATTGGCCGACTACGCTAATCTCATTTACCGCCACCGCCGCGTCCTGGCCGCTAGGTGTGCATGTATGCTTAGCGTCAAACCACAACGAAATGGCCGCCAACCCGTAGCGCGTATATTACACATTAGGCTTGATTTCCTCCTACGCTGACGTCACGTCGGTCGCTGACGTCGGTGGAGCGTACGAATAACATTACTCTATGGGCCACCGCACAGCGACGCTGACGTTTACGACAGCGTCGGCAGCTCGTCAGCGCTACGCGCGTCGGTGCGCTGACGCGTTATACACCACTATCGCTCGCTCAGTGCGAAGCTAACCGGACGGCTCAGCCACTGAGGATTTTTCTTTGTCATACGCGATCGACGGTACGCTCGACCGACGTCAGCGACCGGCGTCAGCGTAGAAGGAAATCAAGCCTGACTTGGCCACCGTGACCTGGCCGCTAAATGCGCGTGTACGCTTAGCGTCAGTTAATAGCGAAACGCGAAGTATATAAAAATGGACTGAACTATAGTATAGTATGGACTAAGCTTAACTCATTTAGTTGTCAACTAAAAGATCCGGTGACAGCCCTTAACAATTGTTATAAAAGAGTCGCAACCTATAATCAAAATACTAAAAAGATGTGTTCTCAAAGAAATCCTCTAATATTATAATAAATAAAACTTCATTCCCTATTATTCCCATTCTGCATTAGTCACATTAAATTATATTTATTTATTTAATTTCATTTATATTTGGGATACAAACGGGAACATAGTGTAAGTTATGTTACATATAAGTAAAAGTTATAAGAATTAACACGTATCCACAGATAGACATAACATCCACACAACAGAATTCGAGCAGAAATAAAAAAAAATACAAATAAAAGAATAAAGTTTACAAACCAAAATAAAATCAAAATAAATTAAACTAAACTAATGAATATACTTTGTTGCAATATATTTATAATTATTATTAATATGTAATTAAAATTTCGTAATAGATATTGAGCCAAAAAAGTCATTGATCATTCAATCAGCGAGTAGACGAATAGACTTATTGATGATCAGTCAATTAATTGATTTAAACCGGGATTACACTGAGCACACGGACTGGCTTGGTAGCCTTGCGGTTTGACTCACGCGGCAGCGTTACACAAATGCAATTCATAAACGATAAATACCTTATGAAACTGAAGCTGCTTTAAACTTAAGTTTTATTCAAACAATCTCATCCAAAGCTTCTGTTCACAGTCTCTAACTGAGACACAATTAACCACTATGTCCATTCACCATAGGCATCGGGGCATTCTCGGTCGAGGCATTTATAGTTCGTACTAACAACACGACAATTCACCGACCGAGCATTTGCCTCGCGAACAAGCCCGTGCGCCCGGTGTGCATCCCGCTGTACGAATAGAAAGCACAGTATCCATGCTACTGTGACAGTTGCTGGACTGATCACACAAGTCGAACCATTGCATTGTGTGAGCAATTACATCCACATCCACACACGATTGTGATTCAATGACTACATTTTTTTATTATTTTTAGGTATAAAATAATCACCTAGGTATAACCTAAGGATTTCACATAAAAGTAAATTTCAATATAAATAAATTCATAATGTGAGAACAACACATATACGCAACAAATACGCGAAAATCGGCTGCTCCAAGATCATTCACGCGTTAACCATGAAAATCGATATTTTTAGGAAAATTTTTCGTAGTTTTTGGTTTTTGGTAAAAAGTTTTTGGTAGCGGACGCCAGCTAGCATTATAAAAGTTTTGAAAGTGACTGCGAATGTCTCGATCTGTATTTTCTACCTTAAAATGTATAAGAGAATGGCTAATATTAGTTTAGATATATCTATTATAATATACTCTCGACATGCATACAGGATTATTTAAATGATAAATATATTATTATATACGTGTACTAATAATTAATTAATATGCTTCTCATCACACTGCGCTGTGACGTCGATGAATAATACCCATTATTAAATTAGGTATATAGCAATTATATAGTATATATTAATGAATATTAATCTAATCTAATATCATAACTTTAGATTTAGAACTTAGATAAAATTTAGATTAATTTCTTATTATTATAGATCAGGGGTGGCGAACCTTTATAGATTAATGTTCAATTTTTTTCTAAAGAAATGTTTAGTGAGGCCATACATATAATAGTCGTGCAATTTTGACTTAGTTTTTATTGGGAAAATCACAAAACTAAATACATAAGTAGCTACATGCCATTGCTTCGCCATCCTGGTTATAGACGGGTTATAGGATTGTATGTAATAATGATGCCATCGTAGAAAAGAGCTTGCTGGGTTATACAGGGTAGGTTTAATTTTTAGGAATAAGGGGAATGAAACGTTTAATTTTAAATAAGTATACATTATTTTTTTGTAAATAGATTATAGTATAGTTCTGTTGTGAGCCTGGAATGGACAGGAAATGACCAAAGTACCAAATTCTATTTAAAATAAAATAAGAATGATCAAAAAATGCTTATTATGTCTGTATAACTAAATATCCTAACTAAATATATTTTTAGCATTAGGTAAATGGTCGCGTAATTAGCTTCAAAATTATCGAATACTTTCATTCCATTCATTCGTTTCATTGATTGTTATCAGAAGACCTTTTATTATCAGAAGGAATAAACATATATACAAAGCTGTCCACCGTAGTTTCTCCAATTTGTACCTGTTTTTGTAATCTGTACAAACCTAAATAACAATAGTATGACTAAACGTGGCTTAAATTGCTTTTGCCTTCTTTATTATTCGATAATACTTACAAATGTGCCACTACTTTTGTGGACATCGAACTTGATTTGATCTATATACTATACTTGCTGGTGCCTGCGACTTCGTCCGCGTTCTCTATAGCCTAAGCCTTCCTCGATAAGTGGACTATCCAACACAAAAAGAATTTTTCAATTGGAACCAGTTGTTCTTGAGATTAACGTGTACAACCAAACAAACAAACTCTTCAGCTTTATATATTGGTATAGATTTGAAAGAGACCGTCTACTATTCTAACAGATTATAAACAGATAAGCAATAATATCAAAAATCAAAATATGGCTGTGACCTAGTTTTTACATAAAGGTGAATCCCTCATCGGGACCTCATCGAGTTCATGAGAAGTCAAATTGTAGAGAATTAAATTCTCTAAAAGAGCTTTATAGTGATATTAGAAAAAAATGTTAAGTACAGTTTTTGCAGCGATTTCAAGACGAGCAAAACTTTCGCAAATTTTTTTGTCGTTGGCTTTCTGACTGTTACTCATAAACTGCTAACGAGAAAAATATTTGAAGCTCGGATTCAAAAACTAGAGACTTGAAGCTACAATTTACTTTTTTATTCAGCACTGTACGACCATTTTCTTTGAAGTTACAGCCTGTTGAAAATCACCTAAAAATTTGGAACTTTTTTTATATCCTTTAATTGTTGCGCTTAGTATATACATAATTATATATCTTCACACATTCCACATTATATATACATTCAATTTTACTTATTCCTATTCGTTTATTTATTTGTTCCTATTCGTGTTCGATAATTTTTTTCTATAACTCTTCATACCTACTTTCTAAAGGCAACCAGTGATTGACATTGAACCATTATTGCTCAAGATCAAACATCAAAGGTATTTGATAAGCTTCCTTATTGTATCTTTTTTTGATTGGCTGATTTTACTCTGATTGATATTCTTAATTTTTATAATACCCTTGTACTGGTTTCTGACGAACAAAATTAGGACTTACAAATTAATTTTGAGTTTATTTAAATCAAATGGAATTCGTACAATTTTTAAATAGAAAAATATTATAATTGCTTATATCATATACTTACTTGCACAGTTGACTTTTTATGCTTGTCTTATTTTGTAAACAATATCTTTTATTATTATTATTATTATTATTATTATTATTATTATTATTATTATTATTTTCTTTATTATTATTTATTTATTACCGAAGCTTTATACTGTATAATATGTAAATATATATAACATAAAATTTTAAAAAAATGTATTTAGATTAGTATGTATAATACACATTATATTTAATATTGCAGAATAATAAGGATCTCGTATCTAGTACGGGTTTAGTGCTGAATCGGTTAGTGCTATGACAAATATAATATGGCATGAATCTTCAGTAAGGTGTTGTAAAATATTCATAATGAAAAGTCCACAATGTAAAGGAAATTTTTCTGTGAAGAAATTAAAGTAATTTGTCTAATCCTATACACCAATCACTCGACCATAAATTCATATTATAATTTCATATTATAAAGCTTATAATTTTAAAACTAATTGTTACCTACTTACTTATTTTTGTATTCATCAAATATTACAGTTTATTAGATCACATTACTCGGTACCTTTAAAGATCCATGGTTATAACGAAACGAACGAATCATTGTTATTATATTGTTTTAAATACTTGTTATTTTCAGTTAAGGTCCTATATTCACTGTAATGAATCTCATTTATAGTCAATTATAGAAGTTAAATAGTTTTAAAATGAATCCTAAATAGAATCAATTATTGTATCAATTATTATATTATAATATAAATATATTAAAATATATCGATAATTATCAATTATTGTATTTAGTATTGAAACCGAATTTTAGATCTCATGTAGCCTTTAGTAGTGTAAAACTTGTAGAAAGTAAATAGTTAAATATAAACATGTGGTATATATTTTAATTCAATTCGTGGCTAGAAAATAGGAGTTTACTAGTAAATTTGATATAAATATTTTTTATTAAATAAATAAAAATATTTTATTTATTTTTAAATAAATATTTTTATTATTATTTAAAACATAATAATTCAATTTTTATTTTATTTTTAAATAAAAAATATTTATTTGTTTCATAAAATTTGTTAGTTTTAATTTTAATTACATTAACTTAACAATTAATTTACTAATTATTTATTATTTAATTAAATAGCTAAGTGCTTGTCAACTCGTCATTGTGATATTATACCTAATCAATGTGTGCAATGAAATCAGTATTGCTCGTAGTAAAAATGTGATTTAAATAAGTAGATTGTAAATATTTAAAGCATCATGGTCATATTGATAGTACAGTTTTGTTACCTTTTTACTTTAAAACTTAACAAATTTTCCAGGGTTTTTTCGGTGACATTACACACTATCTTTAAAACTAACCAAACGAATCGTTATTATAAACATTCTTTTAACCACTTGTTAACTAGATTTAAGATCCTACATTCACTGCTTACATTTATCTTATTTATAGTCAATTATTGTATTAGTCATTAAATCTCATTTATAGTCAATTATTGTAGTTAAATAGTTGTTACCTTTAGTTTAGGTCCTACATTCACTATAATGAATCTCAGTTAAAGTCAACATTAACCGAAATTAAAGCCAAAATTATAGCAACACAGTGAAAAATATCCTAAATACTTATTTTTTTTATACTCAATATTATTTTTATTTTTTATTAGTTAATGTTGCAACAAAGTAAAAATAATTTACTTTGTTAATTGTATAATTTATTGTTATTATATTTATTATCATTGCAAATATTTGTTGATTTCTGGTCCGCTCATACATCGAATATAATAAGCCTTAATTGTAGTCAGTTATACCTAATTCAAAGGGATCTAAAATATTCTAAATATTTTAGACAATGCTAAAAATAATAAGCAATATAACGCTTGACAACTTGTTGCTATAAGACTTTGGCCAGGCGTTAGTTTTTTAATTTATTTTAGATGCTCCCTCGGGAATAGAGACCTTTTCTGTATGAAACGTACCCTGTGTCCTTTCTGGTGTCCCAGACAACGTGTATGCAAAATTTCTTGTTGATCGGTTCAGTACCTAGTTTTTGCGAAACAACAAAAAAGCGTAACAAACAAACCCACATTCACATTTATAATATTAGTAAGAATTATGTAAATTAATATTTGTTTTCAGGTCCAACATTCACTAAAATGAATCTTTATTATAGTCAAAGAATGTCCAACAGTCAAAATTAACCTAAATAGTTATTACAGTTATTATGCGTAGTAAATATTATTTTAAATACTTATGATAAGTTAACAAACTCATGATCAGTTCCTACATCCACTAAAATGTATTTTGTGTTCCAAAAAACATTAAAACACAGTCAAAATTTTCCTAATATTTACTACTAATAATACTTATTGTTATACTTAATACTTATTCTATAACTTATTATTTTTACTACAATACTTTATATAAGTACTTTATATATTATATAAAGTTATTATAGTAAAATCGCATTGTAAATACTTGTTTGTTCGCATTGTTCACTAAAGCGAATCTTAGTTATAATCAAAAATATTCCAACACAAAAGTCTATGATCAAATTACTACCCGAATAAATAAAATGCATCTACATTTGGGACTCAAATAGAATTAGAAAGCACATTAAGTTCGCCATCTAAAAGTTATGTCTGCAGATGACAACTACAATACCTGAGCCGGAATTCAAGAGTGAAAATTTTCCCTGAACTCTAATATTTAGCTTTAATATAACCTATTTTTATAATTTTAATGAATAAAATCAAAAATCAAATCAAAATCAAAAAATCGCGAATAATTCGCACGAATAAAATATTATTGTATATTTGTACATATACTATGTATGTAAGCAATGTAAATAAAGTCGCTTTCGATGTTCGGTGTGGACTAATTTGTTTCATTGATTCCTTTTTTGTTTTTTAAATTTTATTTTATACTAGCTGGTGCCCGCGACTTCGTCCGCGTTGAAAAAAAAAACAGTAGCCTATACTGTGTCCTGTATGTCTAAATTTTTATCTAAATCCGTTTAAGAATATGCATACATACATACATACAGATTTATTATTAGTATTGATTGATGATGATTAAAATATGTATTTATGTTTATTTAGTAGTGGCAGGACACATTGCGATTTGCACTCATTTGAAGAGCCCTTAGACCCCTTTAGACAGTAGTAGTAGTAGCCACCACTTAGACAAGACCACCTTTAAATAGCAATGTGTTCTGTTGTGTTTTGGTGAGTGCGTAAGGCTAAAGCCACACCGCAGGTGGCACGCTTGTGAAGGTTAGCTAGGACTCCTAGCTGCCTTTTATAGCCTCTCCTAGCCTAGGAGGCAGGCTGAATCATCGAAGTACTTCTATACATACTTAGTGGCCACACCGATATCTTTTGTTTCGTGATCTAGTGTACGTAAACGTGTATTTTGTTCTGGTAAAATGTCCTTCTCGAAGTTGTCTAGAAAATTGCTTCTTACAAAAAGTATTTTGCTCAAATATTCTTCCCTTAATCGAAATATAAAAAAAATATATAAATTTAAAATCACTCACTCACTCACTCACTCACTGAAACAAAAGAGCACAAATGCTCGGTGTTCTACATGAATGCTGTGAACTATGGAAAATTTGAAAATTCAATTTTTTAAAGCCATTAATGTACGAATAACACACAATACATTAATGCGTTGTTTGTTACTAGTTAGAAAGTATACATACACATACACACAGATATTAACTAAGTTTAATACGTATTAAATAAATCAAAACAGTAGTGAGTTACTGTAGGGTGCGTGACCTAGTTACCTAGATCTTACTTTAGGTTTAACTAGCGATTTTATACAACTAGAAAATCTTTGGGTTTATCTAAAACATTTTTTCGCTATAGTTGAATATACAGGAGATTTTATAGTGGCAAAAGGCAATGAGTATACCAAAAAAAGTTAAAAATGTATTGTCGGTTACAATTAGCTGGCTTTCGTCCGCGACTTCGTTAATATGTATTCAAAATTTATTGCTCAAATATTATTGGCAGGTGCTGAGTTTTTTTTTTTAATTTATTTTTAGGTGATCCCTCGGCTACAGTATTGTTTTCGGTACCATTTATGAATGCAAATTCCATTGAGGCGTGAACAGACAGACAGAGTTAAGTATTACTTTTACATTTATAATATTAAGTAATGTATGGATATTAGTTAGGATGTGTGGACAAAAGCTCAATAAAACCGTGCCAGATTCATTTGACCTCTTGTGCTGCAATTATTTACATAGATAAGTTGGTTCTGTAATATTTTTCAGCGATATATCGAATCGTAATATCCATCACACCTTAATGCAAATGGGATCATATTCTACTTAGCAAAGACTCATCATCTCATTACTTAGTTGCAAGTAAAAATGTGACCAATTCTTTTAAATAGGTTCATTGACACTTGATCTATCGAACGAGCAGTATCACCGTGTAAATTCAAACCGCCGGGTTCACGCAATTAGAAACTCAATATGGCCGTGATTAAATTCCTTGTGTAGAAAGGAAATAGGTACATCAAAAGTTATTTTTAAGAAGGATTTGACCATTAACTTTCTAAATTTTATATACCTATAATCACTAATTTTCGTAGTGTATTCAAAAAACGATTTTTACAAGTAAATTTTAATTTGCCTGTTTCACGACCTTGAATTTTTCTGAAAATAAAAAATCTCCCTGGTGGTGTCTGTAACCCGACCTCAGTAACCCAAACATTTTCAAAGTTCGATTGAATAAAGGACTGACTCATCTTCACTACACAGCTGGATTAATTTTTAATAATAAAATATGTTTATATTTATTATTAATTTTTAATAATAAATTTTTAATAAATATATATAATTTTTTTAATTGCTCAGTCGCGAACCTATCAGCCCCTGTAACTTGAGTTTTGTTGTTAACTACAAAACTCAAGTTACAGAAGTTAAGAAATACTAGCACTAAGTTATAACTAATAATTTAATTAAATAGTACGATACAATATCGAGATTTTAAAATATCAGTATTTGTAGATAGTACTTCTGATTACAAAACAAGAGACATAAGCACTTATAGGATCGATGACAGGCTATGTGTGTAAAATGTGTCTGTGTTCGGTGATTCAGACGAAAAACAGAAATGGTAGCTCTAATTGTGTCAGCCATAAAGTTGAATATCGAATAGCAAAAACAATTCAATAGCTACAATGTTTGGCGTACCCCACAGACGCAACAAGCGACCCCTCGTCTCGTGTCATGGTAACCGGGATCTCACAGGTACCTACTTATTGCTCTTAATAACCTTTTCATAATACTGCCCTTTCAATGTTTTTATCTGTACTTTCATTTAGTATTATTATAATTTCATTATCATAATTTATTTATTAACCAACGATTTTGTGTCTCAAGTTTAACAATTAGATAAAAACTTAATCTATAGGTACCTACTAATATGTATATAAAGCTGAAGACTGGTTCGAATATAAACGGTTCGAATTGAAAGGCTAGAATAGGAAGGCTATAGAGAACGCGGATGAAGTCGCGGGCACCAGTTAGTAATTAGATATAATAAATCCTTTTCCATGTTAGATTAAAATAACATAATGTTAGAAAATCTATAATAACATCTGTAAGATGTATGTTTAGAGAATTTTATATCACAATTTTTACTTTTTGAAATTCTATGAAAAACATTTTGAAATATGTTATTGTACAAAATTAAATTAATGATCCTTTTGCTACAATATTAGTAAGTAATTAATGAAACTAACGCCCAAACCGTAAGAGAGGATTTTCAATCATTAGTAGGCTACAAAGTCAGTATTATCCGCTTCAGTGATGGTTTAGAGGGCTGATTAGCTATGAAAGAGTGATAACCTTGAATCGGTTTAATTGTTATCTAGCACATTTCGTACGATATGTGTGACAAGCCAACTTTAAATTTACTTAACCATATATTCGGGTCTATCTAGCTTTTGCACGCGACTTCGCTCGTCCGCGTAACATAGACATTACTCCTCTAATTCCTGTCTATGTTCCTTGTGATTATGGTAAGCCTACATTTTAAACTATATTTTTTACTACAGTCAAACTGCAGTAAAAATATGTCTTTCTTGAAGTGTTGCTTATTGCTCTATGCTCTAATATATCTGCCAAAATTGTTAAACGAAAATGGATTCACTCAAAGCGGCCGCTATATATCAAATATACTATCGTATACCGTGGCATGCTAATTTAATTTGAGCGTGTTATTGGCAATACTTTCGAGGGTTGACTCCCCGTTATTGGCTTTAATGCACTGCGAACCTACTCAATATAAAGCTTAAAAGCTTACGTATCTCTACAAAGTCTGTATACCTGTATTGTCACACCGATTAATGACATTAAAGATATTAATGATATTAAGAGAGAATTAAGAGAGATTCGCTCGGGGAATAGCCATCAGATAGATTAGATGTCTGGTGGCTGGATCTAGTTGTATGATTACTATATTAATAGCTGACACATTCATGACCACTCGGCATCGATTTCCTCCAATCCGACGAGAAAGCAATTTGGTCTGTTCAATAGCGAACGTAAATTCAAAGGCATCCCTTCGCCACAACATGTCATACGTTGATTTCAAAGCCCTGCATCTATGTACAATCAACAAAACAGAACCACAAAAGATCAGTCTCTTTTTGTATGGAGATCTGGCCATATTTTCCATTTTCGTTTTAACTGTTCTAACTGAAATTTATAGGTTTTAAGTCTAAAAAAAATAAAAAAAATCGAGCGTCGAACAATTTTCTAATTTTATCCCCATTTACAAAATATACCTTCAAGACTATACTTACTTCTATACTATACTTATTACGTGTGCACATTTAAACTAAAAAGTCGTAAATAACGATTTTATTATACATGAACATAATAAAATAAAGATATTCTACAGATAAATGAAATTCATCTATATTAACTATACAATTTAAAAAACGAATCACTTTCAAAGATATTTTTTGAAACATTAAAGACCATTATTTAAATCATCATTCTAGCGCACATTATAAATATAACTTGTTCTGATAATGTATTATGTTTACAACCAGAACAAAACCAGGGGAAGTTACGATGGATGACTTCCTCACTTCCTAGGTGGTCTGACGACATAGTAAAAGTCAGGGGAAAACAGCAAAATTGTGAGCTCAGGCTAGTCGTACTTACGCTAAGGCGACTTGAGGCCTATTTATCAGTCCGTTTACGTCCGTCGGCTGTTAATCATAAAAATTATAAACTTAATTATTATTACAATTGTAAATTAATTAATTTAATTATTATTTACACATTTTTTTTTTTTCTTTATTAATAATCGTCATCAATCAATACTAATAATAAATCTGTAATTGTAGGTATTGTATGTATGGATGTTTCTCCATAAGTCTTAAACGAATTAACTGATTTTCATAAAGCTTGGTAGATAAACATAGACGTACAGGACACAAAATAGGCTACTTTTTTCTTTTTCAACGCGGTCGAAGTCGCGGGCACCAGCTAGTAAATTAAATAAACAAAACATTAATTATAGTTAGCGCCTCTTTCACCAACGTCATGTAAAGTGTTGATTAGTTACTTTTAGAAATCATTTTCTGTTTTATTGAATTATGCACTCCTTTTACTGCATCATTGGATAGGCGATTTTTTTTTTATTATTTTCTATTCAATGTTTGGGACATTTACCATACAAACAAAGGTATACCAGCTCCATTATCCCCGGTTACCGGTGACTTTAAATGACAGTTACGTGAAGTAGGCCATACTTGACGTTTGTGAAACAGGCGCTTAGTAATTTAATTTCTTTCGACAGGGTAACCCGAGGTCTAGAGTCATTCCAATGGAATATTAACGGCATATCAGTACGTCCTACCAGTGATGACGTATGATGCTGAAACGTGGCCTCTCACAAAAGGACTGATACACAAGTTTAGGGTCGCTCAGCGAGCTTATATGTGCGGAGTTTCTTCAGTGGATAGGATCAAAAATTCTAAAATTCGCCGAAGGGCGACACATAGTCAAGAGAAATAGCAAGTTGAGGAAAATGGGTCTGTCCCATCTGTCGCAGAGCGGATAACCGATGGGGTAGAAAAGTTCTCGAATGGTGGTCACGAATTGGAAAGACCAGACGTCTGCGGCCAGATGGACAGCCGACCTAAAGACCCGACCAGGCCGTATGTGCGAAAAACAGAAGGCGAGCCTTGGGAGTACCCTACATCCAACAGTGGAGAGACACAGGTTGATGATGACGATGAATTTATAACATTTAAATATATTAAGTCTTTAATTATTAAATTTAATTATCCTAATAAAAAAAATATTAATATTAATTTTTTAGCCTATAAAAATCAACCGTTCATCCACAGAAGCTATTTCGTAGTAAAGTCTCTCTTTAGAAATATACACAATGTAGGTTGCTACTGGGGTATAACCGCAGACGACGTTGTAAAACGAAGCCTTTTTGAAACTCAATCGATTCTTTTATAATTTCGTCGAAAGCAATAATTGAAAGTATGTCTCGTAACTGATCCGCCTTATATAATGTCTTTGATCAGCCTCCTAATTGTATTGAGCTCAATACATAACAAAAGCTTTGTTACCGATTACTTTGATAAATTTCATGGCAATTGTGTCCATACATTGGTCAACACTGTGCAATATCTATTGGGACTGGGCATAGTCACTAGCTGTTGCTCGCGACTTCGTTCACCAAAGTCAGCAGCGTACTTGCAAAACCTATGGCGTTGCTTATTGTGGAAATAGACGAAAGAATGACTATTAAAACGAACTTTAATAATCTTATAATGCCGTATAAATTAAAATTTAATGAGAAGGCCCTAGAGGGCGCAGAAATGACCACAAGCAACACCTATTATTAAAGTAACAATAAGTGCCTAAATTTTTTAAATAAATATGGTACCAGCTATTATTAGTACAATGGCTACGAGGTACTCATAATTATATACACACTAGCTGGTGCTCGCGACTTCGTCCGATTTGAAAAGTATAAAACGCCATCCACCGTGGAATGGATCGCTATCACTAAGCAGTTGTCATGTTAGTCGCTTCACCGATTCTGGATAGATGGCGCTGTCAAGTGTATCCCGGGCCAAGCCGCTAGTATTTAATTATATTTTAGATTTCCCGTAGGAATGAAGCATTTTCCCGCGGTAAAAAGTAGCCTATGTTCATCACGGATAATGTCGGCTTCTAATGGTAAAAGAATTTTTCAAATCGGTCCAGTAGTTTCGGAGCTTATTCTATTCAAACAAACAAACAATCAAATCTTTCCTCTTTATAATATTAGTATAGATATAGAAAAGCGTATAATATAATCCATTATCAGAACCGGGTGAGATTAGAAAATGTTTCAAAAGCGCAGAGCTCGCACTGAGTTATTTACCTTAGTTACGGAACTGCTAGTAAATGTAAAAGGTTCTTTAGTTTGTTATTAATAGGTAATAATGTATGCACTTTTCAAGAAAATTTTATAATAACCATCAGTATAGTTAAAATAAACTAAAGCCTTATTACTCAGTCGTTTCTTCGTAAATGCGCTTACAAAAGCGCTTTCAGTGAAGCACGGATTACTTATGCAATATTCTCCATTACTACCTGTCTCCTTCAAGTTCGTACGCGTTTTTACTTACTTGTCGATTCATCATTTATTCAACCTTTATTTTTGTCAGGGGTTAATTTTTTTATTACCTACATTAAATTAAAGGCACCCCATGTCTTTTCCTTTATGCCCGACAATGACAAAATTTCAATGGAACAATAGTTAAGGCGTGAAAGCTTACAAATCAAACCCACTTATTTTCACTTTATAATACAACTAGCTGCTGCCAGCGACTTCATCCACGTAACTTTGTAAATGATATATTAAAACCTTCCTCGAGAACCACTCTACCCATTGGTGAAAACAGCATGAAAATCGGTGCAGTAGTTTTTGAGTTTATCGCAAACAGACAGACAGAAGCGGCGGAGGACTTGTGATTAGGATTCCACAAATAAAACACAAACAAAGCCAGTTCGCGATTCAAACCTGCTTCCGTCACGCCAGCCGCTATACATGTCTTACTGCACTATTCCAGTTTAGAATTACACACTCGAACATTATGATACATGACTTATTATCTTATTAAAATATGTTTAAAATAAGTTACATTAGTACTTAGTATCAATATTACATGCAAAGCGACATATTACATTAGATGTAAACGTATTATGAACGCGTGCATTGTGTCATGGACAGACGTGAAGTTACGACACAAAGAGATCGAGCTTCAATATAGGAGAGCGGCCCGGGCGTCGGGATGCACCGGGCGGTTGCCATGGCCACTGAGTACTGAGAAACAGCTTCAACAAGCGCACGGCGCCGGGCACTTCACTACATGCGCAGCTATGTGTGCGTGACCTTTCACCGACGGGTTCACGAACGTGACCCGAAGGTATGTTTCGGGCGGCCTCGGCAATTCCGAGGGTACATGTCACAGGGACTCAGACGCACGCGAGGCGAATGACGCGAGTACCTACGTACTACAAACACAAAACTCGCGTCATTAGATACATGACACTATATAGGCTACTTTTTCCTTTTCCGAGTGCAGTGCACTCACCCTGCGTTCCAACTAAATGTAATTAATAGTCACAAAATATAAGGGCTATTGAGTAATAATTGTTCAAAAGTAACTTATATGCTTAAGTACGAGTATATCTGATAAATATCTAATAAGAAAAATGTAAAGGATGTTTATTGTTATTTAATTTCTGCATGTAAGATATAAATTAATTAGTTATATTTAAATAACATTATAAATAGAATATAATAGAGACTTAGGTTAGATGTTTATAGTTTGTAAAATAAGAAAAATATAGACAAAAAATAATTTAATTTTTAAGTTCTCCTATAAAAAGTGTAATTTTGATTTGTGGCCGTTTAGTTTTTAAGCAGCGATATAATCCGATCTCTAGTAATAAACTTAAATAAAAATAAAAATATATTTTTGGGAGCCCTACAAGAATAGGCTAATAAAATTTAAGCTTCTAGGGAGCTGTCTCTCTGTATAGATACATTACTCCGTGCCATGGCAATGCCCGGGCCTTGCACTGCAGCTCGCGGCCCCGGGAATACAGTTCCAATAAACACCTCTGTACCTAATAGAACAGATTCGGAGAATCATTTCATTAAGCTCTCTGTGCGCAAAAGCTTTACCATTTTATTTGTAAAACTCAAAACACACGGTACCGTACAACCAAATATTATTTCGCAATACAACCCCTTCACTGTTCAATAACAATACATGGGATATGGTATTGTTTTTAAAAAAGGATTTTCGTGACAAAGGACATCGACCATAGACTAGTACGTAAGCAGGACAAATCGATACATTTATCGACCGACGAAAACGAAAAAATAAAAACGGAGGAGGTACTCAATTCGACGCGTATATATATATTTTAATGTATGATCACGCATAACTTTTGACAGGGTAGTCCGATTTTGATAATTCTTTTGTTATTTGAAAGGGTGCACCCCCGAGGGGTTCCATTTTAATTTGGAAAAAAAATTCCAACTCTAAGTGTAGGAAAACAGGGGATGATTGATTGTTCACTCACCGATTGTAGCATATAACCACGCATACCTTTTTACAGAGTAGTCCGATTTTGATAATTCTTTTTTTTTTCAAGTTCATCAGCGTGTTTCCAACCAACCCGGAATTGCATACGAAAACATTATACTTTGATGTTACTACATACTCGTACTTTGTTTAATTACAATTACTTTTTAAAATTGTATCTAAATTTTCTAATTTTACATACAATGTTTGCAGTTTTCTTTGTTTTAATTTTATCCATTTTAAAAAATATCTTATGGCAGCATTAGTAAGGGTCTTGGTCTTCAAGTAATTACATTCAAATTTGTTGACTTAAAGTGCTTTGTGGTTAATAAATCAGAAATCTAAATAAAAGGTAAAAGAATTTTCATAGTCTGTTACCATTTCACACCTCTATGTTTTCACGCCTCATACATGTTGGCAGGGATATCCAGAAAAAAAGTACTGTTCCCGAGGGATCATCTAAAATAAAATAAAAAAATTACTATACCTACTGTATATCCAGCTTGTACGTTACAAAATTATTGATTAATTTAACCAATCCGAAGCAGACATTACTGTTTGAATATAGGTTGGCATTATGAGAGCCCAATGAAGAATTCTCAATATTCTTTAACAAAAATTTAATTCTGATAATATGTACGTTGTCCTCATTAGGAAGGATTATGTATCATTACGAGTAATATTGCTCGTTAAATTGGTATATACCTAATACCCTCTCAATTTGTATACACAAATAATACATACATGAATATTGTACGAAGCAATTTGTTGATAATGATGTAAAGTAATGTATTACATAAATATCAATAGGTAAATAATTGATTTAACAATTTGATATGATATTATTTGATATACCTTAGTGAGATTGAGGATAAGACATTGGATAAGGGATAGGGATTAGGCTCTTCAATCCCTTTCGGGTTGTATAAAAAGTACTCAGTGTAGGCGTTTCATTAGTCATTATTTTCACTCATAATCTTTGTTTACAATATTTCATTTTCTTAATGATTACAAACTTACAATGTACTACTAATAAGTTTAGTGTATTACCTATAATTATTCTAACACTGTAAACTACATACTATTACTATACTTATATACTTGTGACAGTTCCTCGGTATCGGGCCAAGCAACACGTAGCCGTAGCGTATACAGGTCGTTTTGTTTGCCTAGTAGGTTGTCATATGACGATTGATAAGCATCGCCAGACATATTTATATTATTTTTTATAAAAAGACTATTAACAGAATTTCGAGGACAACATAAAACCGGCTGCAATCCTGCAATAAATCCTGTTTAGTAAAAGTCAATTAATAAGCAATTCATTCCTTGAACTTTAACAATACAATGCTACTCATGTGAATTTTAAAAAGTACTAAATTCAGATTTAATTTTGAAAAAATAATGATTCCACATTTAAAAATTGAGTGCAATATTCCCTATAGTTGGAATCGAAACCTCAGCATCTAATAATAGGTATTTCGACAAGTCTTTTAATTTTGTAAGCTACTAAAAAGTACTTTAAAACTTTCCCTTTTATTTTCAACTTTTTACTTTATGAAATTCACAACAAACGTATCACTATATAATTTTGTGTTCAAAAAATCGAGCACTCGGTATAACTAACTGGCGAATTGTGAAATGTGCGTTCCCCTCTGGTTTACCCCACTTTGTGAGGGTCGTCTTTAAAAAGATATAGCTTCGTGGGTTTCCGACGGAGTCACTGGCCAACGCTAGAGCGACGCCAAACTCCCCTAGTGTTGCAGGCAACGGATAATTAAATGCTTTTTCCTTGCAGTGTCATTACAAAATAATGATAAAATTAAGTTCAATAAAAATTTTTACTGTCTTATAAAAGTCTGAACTTTAAAACCCAATAAAGTGATCGGTCATTATCTTCATCTATAAATCGAACCCCTTAATTCGTCAGTCCATTTTTTATGTGGATTTGATACACTATGTCACCGTAGGGTCCATATTGTTCTACCCATTGCCACTTACTAAGTTACATCTAGGTGACTTTTCTTTGTCTACGAATCGCGTAATTCATTATCCAATCTCGCAGGGTCACCCCGAGCATGTTATCATGTTGTTACGTTGGGCGACCTCGAGATCTTACGATTGGCTCATAGTTAGAGATCACGTTTCAGCGCCATAATGTCATCACTGGCATTAGACATTGGTTTGAGAAATAAAGATGTCTGGAAGTTTCCCAAGCGAAGTAATCGATTGATATTAAAAATAAACTCAAACTTAAGGGTGCGTCTGGGACAATAAACATTGAGAATAATTTTACCTAACATTTTTTTTTATATTATGTAATAAATAATAATTAGGTATATGAAACCCGAAGTCGCTGTCTTTTGTTAAGTAAGTATAGCCATCTATAGGAGCATTAAATAAAATTATTACATGGTTGTTGTTGGATGTATTGGAATTTAATACTGACTATTTTTTAGAAAACAAAATAGTTTAGAAAATAGTAAAAAGAATTTTTCATGAGAGAATAATAATTATAAAAAGATATCAGATGAAAAAGTGAGATGAAAAAGTCAAGTTGGGAGTAATGTTTTGATTTATGGAGATATAGATTGTGAGATGTATATTGATTTAGTTTTAAAGATGTTTATGTTTATTAATTGTATTATAAGTTTTCTAAAATGGATGTTAAAAGTTTATTGTAATTGAACTATGAAATATAGAAAGATAACTGCGCACTGAAGATCGAGTTTTGAAAGAAATCCTAGCATTTACTTCGATAACAGGTCAGGAAATATTATAGACTAGATGGCGCATTTAACACACCTTGCATACGTAATATGACGGTACATTACAACTTAATCGACTTCACTTTAAAACAATTACTTAAATTCGAGCGCGTATTAGTGAAATCAATTAGCGCTCGTTTCCTCGGCTTCCTGTAACTCACTTCTGTTCCTTTGCAAGAAATTACTCTCATAAAAGGGAAGATGTTAAGAAATGCATCCGTGCGAAAGCTGGGGCGGGTCGCTGCCGGCGTACCTCCAATCCGGCGTACCTCCACATTCGGGTACGTCGTGGTTCTGACACGAAGCGTAGCCCTCCCCGCGTTGGATAGCCGTGGCGAGGCACCGATGTCGTGTCATAACGTCCCCGCGACCCCGCCCATCAACGGCTGCGCTAGAAAGTCATAGGGATTTAGCCGTTAGGATTCCGACATAACCCCGCAGTGCCCCCTAAATCTATTTTTTTTTATAAAACTAGTTATCTGACGAAAGCGGAATCTGACGAATGTGGAATTACCAAAAGTGCGGTTTAGTGAGCAGTTTTAAAATTCTGACCTGTGCGGAAAAATAAAATGATCTGACGAAAGCGGAATCTGACGAATGTGTACTAAATCACACTGCGATCCGGGTATCCCAGAGGATATCTCAACGTTAAAGAAAGGGGGGGGTTCCTAGTTGGTACTAATATAATATTTCACTAGGTACCTGCACATCATTTTGGTGTTTAAAACGGGAACATTGTGTTCCTAACACATCTGTATTGATCTATTAATTTGATTTTGCTCAACAAAAGACATTCAATTTTCGATGCACCTACACAAGGCGATTTCAGTGCGAAAACGCTGCAATTTTGTAGAGGCAAATTGAAATTAGGTGTCACTCCATTTAATCAAAACTTCAAAGGGTTTCACTTGTTCAATTTAGTTTAGGTAAACAATATGAGTTTATAGTTAATTAATTATAAATTTCTCGCAACTAAATACTTTCGTAGTTATTCCTTTGCTGGAAATAAATGCACAATCGAGAACTCTTGCCTTCGTCTCAGATCTAAAGATATTTACAGACAACTGAAGACTTATTCGTGCGCAACGCAATTCTTGAATTAGTTTAAGAGTTATGGAGGAAAATACATACATACAGAAAAATATTCTAAAAATGGTCAATTTAGTTTCAGTATCATGTATATAGAGCCTATAATATATAAACACAATATCTCTGAAAACAAAGTTAACTTACTCCATGACCAACCCTTTGATATTAATTAGAATCTTTTAGATTGTCTTCCTATCCGTCACACATTAACACAAAAATATTTTTGGTTGAACGGGATATTTCTTACACGTGTAACAAGTAAAAACGTCTACAAAAATATTGTTATCCTGTCGCGCATGAAATCAGAACACCTTGAGCAACCCACGCCGTGTCCTCGAGTCATGAAAGTTATATATCTCGCACAGAGTGTAACTTATTTTTACTTATTTACTTATTAACAAGCCAGTTGTCACAGATTGAGATATAATAAACAAGTTTAGATCTATACTAATATTATAAAAAGGAAAGATTGTTTGTTTTGTTTGTTTATATTGAATAGGCTCCGAAACTACTGAACCGATTTGAAAAATTCTTTTACCATTAGGAGCCGACATTATCTCTAGTGAACATAGGCTACTTTTTACGCGGGAAAATGCTTCATTCCTACGGGAAATCTAAAATAAAAGTAAATACTAGCGGCTTGGCCCGTGATACACTTGATAGCGCCATCTATCCTGAATCAGGTGAAGCGACTAACATGACAACTGCTTGGTGATAAGTATAAAACGCCATCTACCGTGGAGCGGATCGATAAAAATATCACCAAGCAGTTGTCATGTTAGTCGCTTCACCGGATTCTGGATAGATGGCGCTGTCAATTTTCCCGCGGTAAAAAGTAGCCTTTGTTCAACACGGATAATGTCGGCTTCTAATGGTAAAAGAATTTTTCAAATCGGGCCAGTACTTTTAGAGCCTATTCAATACAAACAAACAAACAATCAAATCTTTCCTCTTTATAATATTAGTATAGAAGTATAGATAGATGATGTCACATTCTTTATGTAAATAGACAAATTAGCACGAAATAAGTCGCCTAATGATCTTTATATAAAAGAAGAAAAACAAATCGAACATTCACAGTTGCAATTCCATAATAAACTGTCACTAACGAACGGCTTATCCTCCATAATCGTTATAGAATTTGCCTCACGGATCGTATTATCGAGATAATAGGCACAGAGCGAGTTGCAAACAGCTAATTTTTCAATTGATTTCATCCTTGAACCAATGGGTTCATTAAATTAGTCTGCATTTACGCATTCAAATAATATAATAGGTATTGATATTAACAGTTCAAATAAATATATACAAAAACCTTGTGATTCGAATGTTTAGCTGGGGCTCAAGTAGGCCGGCAGATTCAGGTTTGATTCCAGTCAAGCCCTGTCAAGCCTGGAATTGTGAATGTTTTTCGTTTTCATTTGTGGATAGAAATAGTCACTTGATCTTATGTTGCAAGAAATTTTCTAATAATCTAATAGTAGAGTAACTTTTTGAAATATTAACGACTAGCTGTTGCACGCGACTTCGTCCGTGTAACTTTATAAAATATAATACATTCGTGTCTGTGAAACTATGGAAATACACATACAAAATTTCAACCCAATCGGTTCAGCCGTTTAGAAGTTATATGTGAAGTTATAAGTTATAAATGCGGAAGGATAATTCTTACTACCCGTTGTCCTATTATTCGTTTTCCCGTAGAAATGAAGCATTTTCCCTCGGTAAAAAGTAGCCTATGTTCATCAGGGATAATGTCGGCTTCTAATGGTAAAAGAATTTTTCTAATCGGTCCAGTAGTTTCGGAGCCTATTCTATACAAACAAACAAACAATCAAATCTTTCCTCTTTATAATATTAATATAGAAAACAATCAATCAATAAATACTAATAATAATAAATCTGTAGGTGTAGAGGTACTATATGTAATGAATGTTCCTCCATAACTCTAAATAAATAAACTCTTAAACGAATTAACTGATTTTCATGAAACTTGGTATATAAACATTTAGACTTACAAGACACAGGATAGGCTACTTTTTTCTTTTTCAACACGCCAGCTAGTTTTTAATAAAATTAATTTTCTTATACATTTTCTACGGAACGGGTTCATATTCTGAAGCGCAGCGGTTCTAAGTTCGCCGAGTCCACCTAGTCATCAATACTAATTTCTGTTTGACACCATCACCTTCCTGTTATCATCGTTGGGTTAGAAATACAAATCTGTATTATACCACCCCAATGTCCTAATAACATAAAGAGGTCATTTCTGCGCATGTCGATATTCTTTTGTTCTTATATTTATCAGCTGTGTACGTCAAAGCTGTTCAAAGTCGTGTCAGACATATTAAGGTCAGGGTGACTTGTTTAAATGTAAATACTAGCTGGTGCCCGCGACTTCGTCCGCGTTGAAAAAGAAAATGGTAGCCTATCCTATCCTTCATGAAAATCAGTTAAAGGAACATACATACAGAAAAAAATTCTAAAAATTAAATAGTCAATTTAGTTTCAGTATCATGTATAGAGCCTATAAACACGATATCTCTGAAAACAAAGTAACTTACTCCATGACCAACCCCTACATATTTATTATTAGTAGGTATTGATTTTTTTTATGTATGAAAGATTATGTCCTTTTTCTGTATGATTCCGTTAGGAAATCATGTTTGTAAATCTCATGATTTTTAGCAAAAGAGTTAAGGCGTCAGGAAGTAACACACCATAGCTACTTATAATTTTAAATTAGGATAAATTTAATATGCAATATTGGTTTATGAAGCGTTCCTCTACTATTTAAACCCTGTAGCTTACAAAGGTTGTTAGAAATATGCTACAACACACTCGCACAGGATTTCAAAGGAATGAAAAGGTGTATTCGCACAAAGATGAGGAAAAGTTCGGACAGGAAACTTTCAATTTAATATAACTCAGGTCTCGATGTGTCGAGTTACATCCGCGTCCATTCTATTTAGTCCTGTGCATTCATGAGCATAGTTTGGCAACAAAAGTTTTGTGCTTTTGAATTCCATAGCGTACGAGTACATGTATTATTGAATTCGATGTATTTTTGCATATTCATATCAATTTTATTTTAATGTAGGTACGTAGAAGAGAAATAAAGGATTCTGTGCCTTACCTGTTGAAGAGCCCGTTGGTCGAGTTGTTCAATTGCTTGCCTTAACGCTCTGAGTAAGTGGACCCGGGTTCGATTCCCAGCATTGCTTATTCTATGGTTGTCCCATAACACAAAGTTATAAATGCTTACTTTGGGGCCCGTACAGTTGGTATGTTAGTCTTGGCAATTTACTATGACTTCAAGAAAATATTATTTTCAGATCCTTTTTAATATAGACGAGTAGACGAGAGTTGGCATGTGCATACATTGACACATTGCACATATACCTCTTGTTTTCAATTTTACAGAGATTTCAGATCTCCATCCAACAGATTTCATAGACATTGCGAAATTGGTTAACCATTTGTTCAACATACTATATATCAAAAATGCATTGTTGTAGTACTGCGAACGTGTCAACTTCAGTTAACTCACATATATATAAAATGTGTACAATGCATCCATTCAATTTTCCATACACACTATTATACACATACAGACTATAAGCATATCACTTAATCCTCGCTATGTTTCGCACAATTTTAAATGAGAATTTAATACTAAATTAGTTAAAATAAAACACGTTTAAATTTTTTAACACATATAATGTTTACACTGAAATCACAATTACATATATAATAAGTAGTCATATAAACAGTGTATAGAATAAATTATTTACTTACTTGTTTTTAGATATTTTTTTTTCATAGATAAATAAATCTGTATATTAGATTTTGTACCCAATAAAAAAATAAAATAAATCTCATCATTTACTTATCCGATATACAAATGCATAAACGAGATCGCAAGTGCGAGAAACGAGTTACAGTCCAAGTATCCCTCACCTGGATTTTTTTCTGATTACTAACAGAATGAAACTCTGTGAGTAGCTTCGGTTTGCCGAGACTTCCACCTTTTTCCTCTGGTTAGTAATCCCCCCCCCCCCCCCCAAATAACCACTCCCAATATATCACAATAAATGGGTCATAAAAATTATTAATAACGAGCTGATTTTTTGTCTGCAGCTTAGTAAACATTTGTATAATAAAATGGCCGCATAGTCCTACAAAACGCAAATTGAGTATGTTTTCCCAGTCCTACGCTTGGAAGTTTTTTAGGGCTGCTAACTCCTTTAGCTACCTCTATCGAGAATTTTCGCAGAGGAAAATGGTGGACGTCTCAGCAAACCGAAGCTACTCACGGAGTTTCAGCCTGTTAGTAATCAGAAAAAAAAAAACCAGGTGAGGGATTACTGGACCATTATTAGTCAACTCGCGTGTAACGAAGTTTACTTGTCTTTATTTTTTTGTTGTTTGTCGATTTAAAAAAAATACGTAAAACGCTTTGTAAATAATTAGTTACTAACATAAAGGAGGTGATAACTGGATTATATTTCAATTATTAAACCCCAGTTATAATATTATTCTGATATGATATTTGATTCTTGTTAATTATTATTGTAAGTGTTATTTATTTCTTGATAGTAACTTATATTAATATAAATTTGTTTTATTTAGAAGCTATCTAGTTTTCACTTTAATATTTATTTAATTTTTATATTCAACTGTTGTAACTTACATAATCTCACCTCTTGTGCGCGAGTTGACAAACTAAATAATATGTAAAAAATACAAACAGGACTCCTGTGCGCACGCGAGTTTAATACACGCGAGTTGTCTAATATAATATATAATACATAATTCTAATTCTAATAACACCGAGAAACAACCATAGAGTCGACTACAAAGCTAATAACACCGAGAAACAACCATAGAATCGACTACAAAGAGACTTAAAGTTATAGTTAATTTATAGTTCATTTAAATTCTAACATTGACACCTTCGGATCGGGTTACTTTGTTCCAAAATAAAGTTCGAAATTTGACTTGCCTTTTATTTGATAAATTTGAGTTTCCGTCCGTAACTACCTATTTATTTATTATTTATTTATTTATTTATTGTTGATTTAGGTTTTTATTTTCATTTTCGTAATGTCATAGTGTTGGTTTTTTTTAATTTTACTTAAAACAAACCTAAAAATAAGAGGGGTCTCTTGGAAGTTATTTTCAAATTTATCGTACAATTTCTATAAAATTTACATGAACAACTACTTTATCGACTATATTGTTTCGATGCGAACTATGTTGTTTCGATAACTTCAGTTATCCAGCATCCAGCGTCGGAAAGTTTAAAGTTTTTAATGGTTTGGTCCAAAGTTGAACTCTAGAGTTAAAGTAACCCGAACTTACCGGCACTTTACAACAATAACAATTACCTACACACAATACATTATAGAGAAAAGTAGTTGATAGTTTGGCATTTCTAGATAATAATATTGTTAATTGATAATACATAAAACAAAATTGATAGAGCCTGAACTGAACCCCAGTACATACGTGGCCATAATAAGCTAAACTAAGAGTATTAAGACGGATTAAAACTAGATTAAAACAATATATTTATAAGGGACCAGTGACCCGCAGCCGGCTTCGCTCGGGCACGGAGTAATGTATCTATACAGAGAGACAGCTCCCTAGAAGCTTAAATTTTATTAGCCTATTCTTGTAGGGCTCCCAAAAAAAATTTTTTTTTTTATTTAAGTTTATTACTAGAGATCGGATTATATCGCTGCTTAAAAACTAAACGGCCACAAATCAAAATTACACTTTTTATAGGAGAACTTAAAAATTAAATTATTTTTTGTCTATATTTTTCTTATTTTACAAACTATAAACATCTAACCTAAGTCTCTATTATATTCTATTTATAATGTTATTTAAATATAACTAATTAATTTATATCTTACATGCAGAAATTAAATAACAATAAACATCCTTTACATTTTTCTTATCAGATATACTCGTACCTAAGCATATAAGTTACTTTTGAACAATTATTACTCAATAGCCCTTATATTTTGTGACTATTAATTACATTTAGTCGGAACGCAGGGTGAGTGCACTGCACTCGGAAAAGGAAAAAGTAGCCTATCTAGTGTCATGTAGGTACAACAAACACAAAACTCGCGTCATTCGCCTCGCGTGCGTCTGAGTCCCTGTGACATGTACCCTCGGAATTGCCGAGGCCGCCCGAAACATACCTTCGGGTCACGTTCGTGAACCCGTCGGTGAAAGGTCACGCACACATAGCTGCGCATGTAGTGAAGTGCCCGGCGCCGTGCGCTTGTTGAAGCTGTTTCTCAGTACTCAGTGGCTCGGGGTAAAATAATTGTCATACCGACTGTCCCAATACTATGCGACATGAAGGGAAAGTACCTTAAATATCATAGATAGAATATTTTTCTGAAAGAAGGCTTTATATTAATTTTAAAAGGTAGTAATTCTGCATTCAAAGATTTTCTAAAAATTACGTCTATAAATAAATAACATTCTTGAAATTTGAATCAAACATTTTATTACGTTATTCCTTTTCATTTACTTGTCACTTAAGAACAATTATTTAGATTTTTCCACGAGTGAAAACCATATCCAAGTTCATTGCGTTGTTGAAAAGAAGTTAAAGGAAAAACCGAATTCTAACAACTTTTACTCAAATTCTAAGAACTTTTTGATTCGCCTAATATAATTAACATTATAGCGACGTCTGTTCAGGCCTTAATATACTCGTAATATATAACCATTCTTAATTTTCACTAATATAATTTACTGAAAAATTGACCGTATTTTAATATTAATTGACGAAGAAAAAATATACAGACACTATTACGATACTCCTGAATTTTCTTAAATAGAAAGTTTTTAATAAAATTCTAACATTTTTTTCCAAATATACTTCATCGCTGCGCTCTACTAGATACAGCCGCCGTATTTAACAATACTACGCCGAATTTACCCGATCTAGTCACACTGCAAACTGTCTGTGATGTACATATACTTGCCGAATGTTGTATTAAATTTTGGGCTTAAAAGCTAATTTGCGTAGTGAAACTGTATTAAAAATTAATGAAACTGTGTAAAAAGTGATAAATAATGACGATGTTTTACACACACTACAATATAAAGTTGCCGCATTCACGGTGCTATTGCTTTGATTTTAAATAGGGCCGTATCTAGCCGAGCGCAGCGCGACCAATCATTTATGTATGATTTTTGCCTTGTAAAATATATTTATTTGTAATTAATTATTTCGAGATCTGATGGATTTGTAAGGTTACATTTCTTAGAAAAATTATAATTATATTACCTAAGTCCATCAAAAATATTCAATTTCTTAACATAATTAATTTTATTAGGCAACTCCCACCTTATATCATATACAAATTATCCGGGTCTATTTACCTATACTGTACATTTTCAAGAAATTGACTTATTAGTAGAGGGTCTGAATATTTCCGTAAACTACACTATAAATAAAATAAAAATAAAATTGTAAAAATTGTATTCTTAGAGAAATCTTAAGAGAAAAATCGATAAACTTTATCTTTTTATAATATTAGGTAGTATAGATGTAAGTTTTACCTAAGATATTTAAAAGTGAGATGATTTGTAAAAAATCTTTTTCATTAAATCATTTATAATCATCATCATCATCATCTCAGCCGTAGGACGTCCACTGCTGGACATAGGCCTCCCCCAAAATTTTCCAATTGGACCGGTCAGAAGCAGCCTGGATCCACCGTCGACCCGCGGCCCTTATTAGGTCGTCTGTCCACCTTGTGGGTGGACGTCCTACGCTGCGCTTGCTGGTCCGTGGCCTCCACTCCAGAACCTTCCGGCCCCAGCGGCCGTCGGCTCTTCGTACTATGTGCCCTGCCCACTGCCACTTCAACTTACTGATCCGACGGCTTATGTCGGCAACTTTCGTACGTCTACGGATCTCCTCATTTCTGATTCGATCTCGTAGTGTAACCCCGAGCATAGCCCTTTCCATAGCTCGTTGAGCGACATTGAGCTTCCTTACGAGGCCCATGGTTAGAGACCACGTTTCAGCGCCATTTATAATGGAATATCAAAATTACATGTTATTTTTGCCTTTTGGCCCTTACAGTTAAAATACTAAGCCTGGCCCTTCATGGAACTATGTTGGACAAACCTGAAGTAGTAGAACCATAATACTTATAATAAATTATAGAAATGTCTACAGAAAACATGACCAGAAATTCATTTATTGAAGCTAAGTTCTACTAATAACGAAGTCACTAACATTTATTTTATAAATAACATTCACACAGTACATCAAAATACATTTAACATTTAATAAAATATTTTCACATTTAATATTATTAGTTCTTGTTCACATACGGTTCACATAGCGAGTGCGAACGCGAGAGAGTCAGCGATTTCGTCAAAGAACTAAAAAACCATTGTCTATAAAGAAGTAAAGTAAAGTTCTTTAAGTACATGAAATTTTAGGATATTTCTGAAATCGATTACTGGTTAAATTCTAGATTTACGGATGTTACCAGTAACCGGCTTTTCAAATGTCTTGGATTATTTTAAAATAGAATACAATCATATTACAAATAAAACATCTAAAGATAGTCAGAGCAAAGTATCTTGTTTCATCATTGTACGGTAATATACACTACGGTATGTAGGTATTGTATGTATGTATGTTCCTCCATAACTGACGCTTGGTAGATAAAAATTTAGACGTACACGACACAGGATAAACTACTTTTTTCTTTTTCAACGCGGACGAAGTCGCGGACGTCAGCTAGTATACAATAAATTAAGTAATTTTTAAGAAAATTGGTTTCATAAAAACCAAAATTTAATAAGATTTCTTTGAATCGGTATTCATTTTATAATTGTTTTTTTTTTTACTTTTCACTGTTTCCATGCCAAATTTGCCAAAAACCTTTAATTTGATTTTTTTTTAAATAAAATGAATATAATTAATATGTTGTGGAGTACTTACCCTACATACTCGGTCTTCTTTTCAACCTAACATTTCGTGATCGCGTCCACTTCCGCTTCCGCTAGTCAATGTGAACAATATCTTGAGAAATCTACTTAAACCTTTATTTCACGTTCTTACAAAAATTTAATTCGCCACCAACTAAGACTAAAAAGTTAGTAAAAGCAATGGCGTAAAGGACGTTCAGGAACGTCAAGAAAATGTGCGGGCACTAGAAAGTCTCAATAGACACAATTTTTTACACTTCTGGGTGACGTCTTGGCTTGCAACTCTGTTTTTTAATAGTAATAATTAATAGGCAGGCATGTTACGTGGTAAAATTTAAGTATATGACGTATCCAAGAATCAATGTTTTCATGGGAATGATTTTTTGTGAGTTAAATGGAGTATTGAATTCCGTTTCCTCTTCGCCAGCTACAAATCGCTAGCGACCGCCGCTATGTTTGTATTGAGACTATTTTCGATACGAAATTTCGCTTTGCATTTAAAATTTTGATCAATCGTCCAGGGTTGCTACTACCGGTACAGAACTTGAGTGAATCTTCTTTACCTAGGGTCAAAGTTACAAAATATATAATAAAAACAATATATAATAAACATATCTCTATAATCAATCATCAAGTGGTAGGGCACACTGCGTTACGCAGCCATTTGGGCAGCCCGTCTGGCGGCAGTAACCACCCCCTTACGGAATACCACTGTGAAATTACAGCATATGTGCTGTTGTGTTTCGGTGAGTGAGTAAGGGATGCCAGAGCCCATTACCCCTTCCCTTCCTTATCCCTTATGCTTAATCCTTCTATGGTCGGCAGCGCACTTGTAGCACTTATGGTGTTGCTTGTGTTATAGGCGACGGTAGTCACCTACCATCAAGGGGACCGTCAGCCTGTCTGTCGACCTTAAAATTAAAAATTAAAAAAGAAATCAATCAATCAATACTAATAATAAATCTGTAAGTGTAGGTATTATATGTATGTATGTTCCTCCATAACAAGTCCATAACTCTTATAACTCGTATATATAAAAATTTCGTGTCACATGTTTGACGCCAATGAACTCCTAAACTACTGAACCGATTTTGATAAAACTTCGTTTATATGCGTAATTTAGTCCAACTTAAAAGATAGGATAGTTTTTATTTTGAACCCGGGCGAAGCCGGGAGCGGGTCACTAGATCTTAGACTATCAATGTAAACATTGTGTTTACTAACTTAAAAGATCAACGAAAACAGTTTAAAAAACTCCGTACGGACTTGAAATTTAAAAAAAATATTTTCTTAGCAGGTGCTTTACTTTTCTATATTATAAAGAAAGAGGAAAGATTTGATTGTTTGTATAGAATAGGCTCTGAAACTACTGGACCGATTTGAAAAATTCTTTTACCATTAGAAGCCGACATTATCAGGGATAATGTCGGCTTCTAATAACATGAATGAACATAGGCTACTTTTTACCGTGGGAAAATGCTTCATTCCTACGGGAAATCTAAAAAGAAAGTAAATACTTGCGGCTTGGCCCGGGAGATAGCGCCATCTATCCAAAATACGGTAGATGGCGTTTTATACTTTTCTACGCAGACGAAGTCGCGAGCACCAGCTAGTATAAGATAAATTTAAATATGAGTAGGTACTCAACACTACACGGACGAAAATTCTCGGTTACACGGACCGACTACCGATTAGTTGGTTGTTAGGGAAAACTTATTAGTTTTTCCGCAGCTGAGACGATTGCTCGGTGGAGTGTTAATATTGAGCTCGTTCTAATTTCAAATTTTTTCATTTAGAAAAATAATATGTAGGCTATGTAGGTACTTAATGAAACAAATAACTATTTAAATTATTTACAGTATCTATGTATGCTAATATAAAAAAGAAGATATATAATAATATTTGTAGATTGGAAAAGTACATTTTTCGCTAATGCAAACTTCAGTAGCGTAAAAATTACCAACTTATTTGTTAATGAGCTCATATTAATAAAAACCTAATACTTTTTCCTAAAATCTAATAAAATTAGATATTTTCAATGCAATTTGTTATTAGTTCGGAATTCCAATTGATGTTCCTTTGTGTTATGTTTCCGAATTTCTTTTTCTCTAGTCCATAGTCCAGATTCTCACTGCCACAAAATTCGTGGTCATGTTTATTATCACAATACAATAGTTATTAAAATAAAATTAATATTGTGCAGTAGGGAAAATCTTATATACCCACCGAGCAAAATGACTAGCGAATGGGTAAATACTTAAATCCGTAAATACTTGGTTTTTGTATTATTATGACCGCTTCAGAAATGTCGCTAAGCAAGTCGCGAAGCTGGATTTATGAACCACATAAGCAACTTTAAATTTCTAATTCTAAGACGACCAAGTACTATATAGGAACAGTCGGCCGCAAAAGTCGATTAACAAATTCAAAAGTGCAAACCAACTGAACACTCAACTTACTTATTTATTACTTATTACTTATTAAAGCTCTTTACGATCGTTTGTACGGGAAGTTAATTTTGTCTCGTGACAATGACTTATGGCGCGTTGAGTGTTCAGTTGTTTTGCACTTTTGAATGTGTTAATCGACTTTTGCGGCCGACTGTACAAATGCCCACAAAAATATTTATTATAAATTCAAGACGTGAGTGGATGAAGGCGTTATGTCGCTTTTTGGGTTTTTTTCGTTTTTTTGCGTCCATATGAATGTTTACAGACCTTAAGATCGTCGATTTAAGACATTTTTGGAATATAAAAAGTTGAAAAAGGTGTTATGTACAGTTAATTTTAAAAAGCAAAGAGTGCAGAAAAGTTTACATTTTGTTAATGAATGAGAGAGCTATGTTCACTTTTTTTTAATTAAATTAATACTAGTGTTTACTGGCTATCATACCATTAATATTTTAGGTTGTTAACATAACATTTCATCATAATTTAGTACAAAAAACAGTTCCGTGGCGACTTATCTCAAAAATTCTGTGTAAAACTTTAACCTCGATTTATTCGAAATTAGAATAATGGGACATATCACCTTCATCCACTCACATGAGTGATTGAAGACATTTTCAATTACTGACTTTGCAACATCAGTAATGGCAAAGTAGTACTCACACATTATGCGGTAGCCCGTCTAGCGGCAATTTATTATTTTATTACTAGCTGGTGCCCGCGACATCATTGTTAATCTTGCCTGGAATATTTTGAAGTAGTCCCGAGACCATTAAGTTGGAAGATTAACATCAACCAACAGTCTCTCTTAACAAGACATTGGAAGAAAATACAAAAATGAAATACAATCAAGTAATATTAAGATAATAAAAAATCACATAATACCTTTTTAATGTTGACTATTTCATCGAGTTACGAGTATAATAATTAGCGTTGTTTTGAAATGTGGAGGGTTCCCTGAGCCTTTGTAAGTTTTGATGCTCATGTTGCTGCATTTCGTATAGCGATCTTTCTGTTGCATAACGACACTGTTGTGATCGTGAAACCGGTCGCCGTGAAGACGCACCGTAATGATTTGAATGATGCAAAGTATTTGGCATTGGATAAGGAGCAGTTTGAGGTGAACGGTCCCAATGTTGTTGTACATTTCGAATAGCCTGCTGTTGTTGTTGTTGTTGCAAATATGGTTGCAGAAATCGTTGTTGGGGTTGTTGGGGTTGTTGGGGCTGTTGGGATCGTTGCGGTTGTTGTGGCTGTTGGGATCGTTGCGGTTGTTGTGGCTGTTGGGATCGTTGCGGTTGTTGTGGCTGTTGTGGCGGTTGGGATCGTTGCGGTTGTTGTGGCTGTTGGGATCGTTGCGGTTGTTGTGGCTGTTGGGATCGTTGCGGTTGTTGTGGTTGTTGGAGTTGTTGGAGTTGTGGGGGTTGTTGTGGTTGTTGGAGTTGTTGGAGTTGTGGAGGTTGTTGGAGTTGTGGGGGTTGTTGGAGTTGTAGGGGTTGCTGGAATTGTGGGGGTTGTTGCAGTGATGCCAAATGTTGCTGATAAAGAAATTGCCGTTGCATTCGCTGAGCGTGAAAACGTTTTTGATTCTCAAGTTGTTTCTGTTGCAAAGAAATCAGACTCGGCGGTACTCGTGGATTTTTAATGAGTCTTTCAGTTTGCTCCGTTGTCCGTGAAGCTCTGTCGATTTGTTGTAAAATACTTTGATTTTGATCAACATTTTCTTGTTCTTTCTCTCGTGGTTGTTCTAATTCTTTCTCCTGCTGACGTGAAACTGTTGTTATTGTTTCCTTGTCACCTTTCCTTCCCAAAATTGCTTGCCTCGCTGCAATAAATATAATTATTTGAATACAACGGATCTAATAAAACTTATACCTATATTTCAAACTTTGTTTATAACGGCTACGAATGTGGGCATAAGTTGACCCTCTGTAGGATATAATTCGTAACAGATTTGCAGACCTTGCAATGTCCCTAGAAACACGTTGTCGTTTACTGTTGGAAAAGGTGCTAATTTATATAATAAAATTCCAAAAAATATAGGAAACATCAGAAATTTGTCAACGTTCAAGAATCACGTCCGTAATCTTTTTATGAGAAATTCAAAATTATGAGAATATATATTATTATAGTGCAAACGATACGAGCTATAAGTTCTTCAATTATTTTTTAATTAGGTACTGTTTACTTTTTAGAATTTCATACCGCTTGTCGGTTGAATATGTGGACATTATCTATTTAAATCAAATTAAAATTTACAACGACTTATGTATATCCAATTAACCATATTCAGCAAATAAATTATTTTGAATGAAGACAAACTTAATCAATGGAGATGAAGCGCCTCCACACTCGGTTCTTAGCACTTTTAATTTTTAAGGTCGTCAATGCAGCGAGTAGGTGGTCAGCCCTTTGCTCAACTTCAAGACTGTTCTCCCCTTACGCCAAATTGCTGCACGACATATATGTCACGCCCATTCTCATTTCGTCCATATGTATCACTGCTGCTCATAAACCTATCCTCAATGTGAACAGGTATGGGCATTAGTGTACCACGCTAGCCATTGCAAATTGAAGACTTACATTAATTACTTATAAATTACCTACCAGGTGGTCGGCTCTCCTCTCAACTAGGTACAAGAGTGGTGCACCCCAGAGCCAAACGGCTCCACAACATACATGTCCCGCCCATTCTCATTTTAGCTAATATACGTATACAAGAGTATACAGGGAGATGTAATCTTCCTGCTGCGCATAGGCCTCTCCTCGTCCTCTCCTCAATGTGAAGAGGTATGGGCTTTAGTTTACCACGCTACCCATTGCAAAATAAAGGTTTACATCACTTACTTTTAAATTACCAACCTTGTTCGTAATATCCAAGGAGCGTCCTTTTGTTATACTGGCTTATTTTGAAAAGCTGATCGTAACTTTGTGATTTCAAAAACGATGGCTGATTAGTTAAGTCCCGTTCTTCGTTACCTGAGTTTTCTTTTTCCTGATTATGCTGATCATCTGTTTGCATTTCTTTATCTTTGTAGTCTTTTTTATCTTTATAATTCTTCAAAGCTTTTATTAAATCCAATAAATTCAATTTATTGTTTTTTACATATAATAACAAATCGTTCTCTTCATTATTAACCACAAGATCAGTTTGAAAATCAGTCGAGTTGAACTGAATAAACATGTTTTTGTCAGTCTGGCTTTCAAAGTCATTTTTTTCTGACTCGATTATTTCCGAGTCAACAATTCCTGAGACTCCCGAGTCAACTATTTGCGTGTCAACATTTTCGGAATTCAAATTTTCTATGTCAGCTTGTTCACTGCTTTTTTCGTCATTACTCTGCTTAGCAATACTAGCTTCGATTGCAATATTTTCATTGATAATCTCATACAAAATTTCGTCGGCATCACAAAAACACAAATCCTTTAGATCTGCCTCGTTGTTACCAGATTGTATGGAAATTACCGATTCCGGTGATTTTGGTGCAGAAGCGGTAAGTAATCTGAAAACAGTTTTATAGTTTGATACAAGGTTGGGCTGAAAGTTCATAGGCTAACACACATATGGCATTACTATTATTCATACGATTTTTAGTTAACCCTAACCTTCAAAAGACACGTGTACAAATTTCGCAGCTGTCGGACTATTAGTTTGTGGGATAGAGCATTTTGAGCGAAGCAACTTTTGTTAGTTTGAAGAACAATCAAGACAATGCACCGTGTCACAAATCAATGAAAACGATGGCAAAATTGGGCTTCGAATTGCTTCCGCATCCACCATACATACATACATACATACACTTACAGATTTATTATTAGTATTGATGATAATATCAAATTTTATCAAAAAAAAATCTATGTTAGCCTACGAACTTTTCAGCCCAACTATTAGCTCTTCTAATGTATTACAAGACTAATCTTATTTATTTATAATTTTTACGTAACGACAACTTATGATTAAATTTTTGAACTGTCGATCAGGCTAAACAAGAACTACTTTCCTATTTTTTCCAGAGCTGGTGCCAGTCCCCGTGCCTGCTTGGCGTTGATTTCTGGGATATCCTGTATCTAAGATATCTAACAAATTTCAATATACAACCTATATAATAACTATATCAAAAACTATTTGATTGGCTTTTGAGTGGTGTTATAAAATTTTGGTTGTAGACGATAGATAGCTGCAGCATCAAACTGTACCTCCTGATTTTGTTATCATTATTTTTTTGAACTGTAACTGTGTCTCTTAAGAGGAGATTCACAATAAAACGCGAGGATTTAAGGTTTCTTCGTTCAAATTGTACGATTTCCCCTGGTTGCTTGAAATATCTAATAAGTGGTAATATTAGTTCGTTTTATCTTCTATAATAATAATGAAGCCAATTTTAGGTAACCTATTTATTTATTTGATCACTCTCGATGCATGTTTTGGCAGAAACTCACGAAGACCTCAATCGTGAGGTCTAATTTGGAGATTCTGTTCAATATAGATTATTACAAACATTATGTTCTTCTTATAAGTATCCATAGATTGTCAAGACCTGTAGTTTGCTTTCACATTTCTCAATTTTACCCAATTGGGATAGGTACTTTGATTTTACCTAAAAGCATGTTGTAATAAAAAAATATGCAGAATGCGGCATGTGTCGGAGGTATTTTATGAATAAAAAAAATAGTATATGCTGCGGCAGACCCGCTCGTCTATAGAAAACTTTTCGTTTACAGAAGACCACCGTAAAATAATGTGAGCTGATGAATTTAGGTGTGGTACAATCCCTGCAAAACATTACGTAAGAACTATTAAAATGACAAGACAACTTAATACATACGGCCCGCCTTCTGGCCTTGTTGCTGCTTTTCTCAGTTTTGCAGGCAGTCTCCGTGTTCGGTAAAGGTAAACATGTTCCACAAATTTTTTAGATTTATTTCCTTTGGTGGGTGACGATGACGCAACTCTATACATCAAGCATTTGTTCCCGTAAGCATATTTGAACGGCCTTATCTGAGTTATCTTCTTATTCTTCTTAGTAAGTTTTCTGTAAACACGTGACGTTGAATCGGGACCAGACTGCGTAGAATATTCCGGTGCGTTTGGTGATTCGTCCTCAGTGATGGACGAATACAGAGGCGACTCGACAATTCTGTTACAATTTTCGTCAATTGCCATATTATCTTCGTCCACATCTTCTTCCATCATGAAACCTTTATTTTGTTCAGACAAAGCGCTTTAAGTCGCGTGTAACTTTCGTCACGGCACTTGCGACGGGCGTGACGCGTATTGTTTCGTGGTTACGTCGCGACTGTTAGCCAGCTTTGGAAGGCGCCACTTGTTGACCGTGTCCTTTAGGGCGGCGTTATAGACAGGTACCGCCCAAAATTTATACTTGCGCGCGCTTCCCGCCCTTAGGCTTCGTTCACAATAGTTTTACTTTATTCTGCTCTTTATAAATTTATTCTCTCCCATGCACACAGTTTGACGTATGACTTAGTTGTGAATTTTCCAAAAAGATGTTAGTATTGCACTCTGGCATATAATAATATCGTAATTAAGAAATCTGCGTTTCTTTACACAGTATGTTGGGTAATTAAAAACGTCAGCCACACAAACTAGGTACCGTCGGCAAATAAAACTTCACTGAGATATTTTCTTAAACATAATCTAAGTATTATAGGTACAAACCTTTATACTGCTACTGGACCTGTTCATAAAATAAGGCATGTCTTTACAATGCTAATGTAAGTACTATAATCTGTATTTCTGTAAAGTTTTATTAAAATCTGTTCAGAAGTTTTCACTTGAAAGAGTAAAAACATCCACACTATCCATAGGTATGTAAAATGTTCTTTTTAAAATTTAGTTATACTGGTTATTCTAATGTACAAACTGTATGATTGTAAAGTTTCATCAAAATCAATCTGTAGTTTTTGTTTGAAAGAGTAACAAACGACCGTCCTCGCAAACTTTCGCATTTATAATATTAGTAATTCATCATGTTGCAACAAGTATATTTGTAACATAAACACTAGGAATGCCTCGTGCCTTCGCACGCCATTTAAGTTGTCAGCTTTTAAAATGGTAATTAAAAATTGACTTTTTAAATTCACTTCAGAGTTCAGCGATTACATATACATTTATATTTTATATAAAATAATAAAGAAAATCAAGAAAAATAGAGAACATTTTATTTATTGCCTTAAAAAATGTGTATAAATATAAAAATGCAATAGCAACAATAAAATATAAAAACAATAATTAATAGAAAAATAACCACCTATAATTTGAACAGTTCATACTAGAATAAAAGGGTATATAAAATATATTGCACTGGAAAATATTCCTTAATGAATAGAAATAAGGTTAATTTTACAACTTTGAGAAAACACTTTCGTATTTGTTTACGACTTTGTTCAATGTGATGTGCGCCTCGTCGTAGAATGGATTGAAGTAATTTTGCACCTTCGCCATCCACGCTGATACATTTGGATATTTCTCACGAGGATCATAACCGGCCATACCTAAACGGGCATAAATAAACAATTCAATAAGGCTCATAAAAGGAGAATCACGTTATTACATATCAATTACTTAACACTTTATTCCATAAAGTTTATTCATATTGTTGTGTTTTAAGCGTATAATAAAATCTATTGATGTAAAATTTTAGAAAAAGAATATTTAAAATAATCCTCTTTTCTATGATTTTACAATTTTCTAAAACTACATCGCCCGGGTTCAAAATAAAAACTATCCTACCTTTTAAGTTGGACCAAATTACACATACATAGTTATGAAGTTTTATCAAAATCGTTTCAGTAGTTGATTAATTAGGAGTTCATTGGCGTCATACATGTGACATAAATTTTTTATATAGATTATAATAAAGAGATAAAATTTTCATGTTTGTAATGAATAAATTCAAAAACTACTGAACCGATTTTAAAACATCTAACTAACACATCTATTTACTTAGCCTATATATCTATTTAGACGCGAAAATGCAACAGACGAACAGTTGCTTCTGTACAATAGCACTTAGTTATTGAAAAAATTATAATATTTTTGATATAAAACAATAAACACATCAAAAATGTAAAATAGTGGGACATGCCGGAATCAACGCTCGAACAACGTTTGTTATGGTAATCGGTTGTTCCCCCACACAAAGTAAATGCGATATTGTGTTTGTTTGTTTATGTGCACAGCAAACGCAATAGCGATTTAGTACCGCTTTATAGTGTTTTATTAAAAACATTTCGTCTTGTTTCCAAAGGTCTAACTAAACTACACTTTAACTGATTCACAGTATAGAAACTATTAAATAGAGAAATAAATACAAAAACCATGATTTTTGTTTTAAGTTAGTTACAGTTTTGTATGAAAATTTAAAACAAAAAAAGAGACAAGAATTACAAATAACAAAATGTATGAATAAATTTTAAATCAGAATCCCCGGAGTACTTGTATATCCCTCCTGTGTTACAACTCTTCCTTGGCGACGGTAGCCACCTACCACCAAGTGACCCGTCAGTCTGTGCGCCGCTATTTATGGGAAAAATATACTTACGGGGCTGCTCTAATTCACACGCTGCCAGCAGATCAGCGACAGTGGGCCTATCGGACACTATGAAGTCGGTGCCTCGGCCCAGCCATTTGGTATCCAAAGTCTCTAAGGCCGTCTCCATACGTCTTATTTGTGCAGAAAGTTGATTCTCCCTTGGTTGTACACCAGTTATTGCAGGCTCCAAATACTGGACACAAATAAAATAAGATAGAACATGTTTACTTAATAGTACGAGTATCAAAAGTTTGCCTAATATTTTAATATACAATTACAATACTTCGCCTCCGATTTTGCATGGATACAATTTTTTTTCTGTCATATAGAGTTTCCTCGTTTATCACTCTTTCCACTAGTGGAAACCAAAGATTTAAATCTTTGGTGGAAACCACGTTGTAATTCTTTGAATAGATAAAAGACAGACTGTTAGTGAAATAACAGACAGGACAGAGGCGACAGCGACTTTATTTTAAGATACATTGATAAGTATAGATAATATATTAATATTCTTTATTATCAGCAGCGTTATAAAAAAGATAAACTTTTATCAAAAATATAGTTTAAAATTTAGTAAAATCTTTGATCTAAAAGTAAAAAATTGAGCCACACATCGCGAATTTTACGTTGATATAAAACACTTAGGTATGTTGAATTTGAATTAGTGTCTGTCTATTAGGTCAAACCTGAAGGCGTCTTTTGTTTTTCTAGAATATTACATAATATTATTAAAGTTGACTGCAGCGAAATTTCGACAATGTGTTAAAAAGCAATATATATTATCGTTGTGACTTCATGCACTGGCCCGCCCTCTGTATGTTTACGCAAATGACGTACCATCAAATAAAGGCTTCATTTATAGAGGGGACAGTGCAGTACGCATCAGAAGCCCGCCAAAGGCGTATTACCGATATGTCCCCCGGTACATTTTTTCGAAACTAACAAAATATTCTGTCACAAAGGTCTGGATATTCAGTTTCACCCCCTGTCCTTTGTACGATTATCCCATAACACAAGCCTATTCGGGCCGTACAATAGCGATGTTATTTTTAATTAATTACTCAGTCCAGCTTCGTTTGTTGCTCAGGGTTACAACAAGAGATCAAATCGTTAATGAGGAGATCCATAGACGTACGAAAGTTACCGACTTAAGCTGGCGGATCAGTAAGTTGGACTGGCAGTGCACATAGTAAGGAGAGCAAACGGTTCTCGAGCCACAGGCATCAGCTATATAAAAACAATACAATGCCTGGCAAAAGTATAATATCAGGCGTTAGATCTTTTATTTTTCAACACGGACGAAGTCGCAGGCACCAGCTAGTTAAATCTATGGTAAATAATAATAAATAATAATTATTATTATTATAATAATTTAATATGGTAATTTTAATAAGTAAATCTATGGTGCGGGTGCAAAAAGTTTTATACACTATATCCTAAAACTGCTAAGAGTAAGAGGTTAAGTACTAAAATTAATAATACTAATTTAATGTTTTATTTTAATTAATTAAATTACTGCAAATTTAAATTATTTTTTTTTATGTTAAGGTCGACAGACAGGCTGACGGTCCACTTGATGGTAGGTGGCTACCGTCGCTATAACACAAGCAATGCCATAAGTGATACAAGTGGGCTGCTGACCATAGAAGGATTAAGGATAAGGGATAAGGGAGGGATGGGGTAATAATGTTTTTTTTTCTGCACTAACCACTGAAGAGTAGTCAAAAATCACGTGATTTTGCATGTATGTAACAAAGTACTCTTTAAATACTCACCTTCATTCTAAAGAACATAGAGCAGTGAAGTCTAAGCCCAATATGCTGCCATTCCAAAAATTCATCAATTCTTGCTTGGTCTTTACTCTCTTTCGGGTAAAGATTTTCAGGAATCAAGTTCTCTCTCGCCAAATATTTTATGATGGCAACACTAAAATAAAAAAATAAAAATATATTGGTATATTCCTTCTTTTTAGAATTGCTGCAATACTAGATTAAAATATGTGTTACTAAGTAAACACTTATACTTTTTATTTATTTGTTTTATTTAAAGAAATGATATTTTTTATCAGGGGTCATATGACCCCTGATTGTCTCCATATTATGGTCATGCTTTAGTCCAAGATCTCTGTAATCAGATATTATAAACTTGTGACCACTAAATAACTTATCACCATTTAGTTACACAATTTTCTACTTATAATTTTAATTGTGTGGTGTCTACAGTTCATTTCAGTATATTTTATTAATTTACACTATTAACTTCTGGTAGGCAGTAGTGGACTTATCAAAAGGCTGAGTAGACTGGCCAAAAAAATAATTTTTGTCTTAATCCTTTTATGGTCAGCAGCGCACTTGTAGCACTTATGGCATTGCTTGTGTTATAGGCGCCATCTAGCATCAAGTGGACCGTCAGCCTGTCTGTCTGTCGTAACATAAAATATATATATATAAGAAAACATTAAAAAATATTATTATACACCCAGAAATTGCTCGCATTCCTCTTGGGAGCTCATACTGTGGGTGTGGCTAAATTGGAGTACCTTATTCCATCAGTTTTTTTTATTTTTTTATTCATATTATTATGATTGTGAACTATTAGGGTATTGAATTGCAGGTATTAGTAGGGGTGGCAAAATTTGAATAGCCTACTGACAGCAAATGTGTAAATCTGCCACTGCTGGTAGGTATCCATATGGATTTAGGAGTCACTATGCGAAGTCCATTTCATATCCAGTTAATATTGTGTTCAGGTTTGGAACTCCTTGCTGTTCTGTGTCCGACCTCATATAATAAACCCAAATCTTTTCAAAGTTCAAGTGAATACAGAGATGAAACCTGCATTCCACGATACACAGGGAGTCAATTGTTATAAAGTTTACAAATTAATATAATTGCATTAGTTACGTACATTTTTTTACTCACAAAAATTAAAATTCGTATATAATATTTACCTTTCAGTCAATACGAAACCATTGTGGTCAATAACGGGCACTTTTTGCAATCTGTTCACTTTAGTGTAATCACTCGAAAAATGCTCCAACTTCCTTAAATTTACATACACTGGCACAAAATCACACTTTGAGACTTTTAACAAAATGTAAAGAGCTCTGGAAGGCTGCGACATTAAATCGTAATATAATTTTAACACCATTTTTCTTCTTCTCAAGCTTATTTAATAATATACACTTATATAAAGCACTTTATCTTATTGACGTGAGAGTAATATTTGTTGACTTATTATCTTATCATAAACTCGTTATTCAATTCACAAAACACTATACACAGAGATTACAAACCATACAATTCCAAACAAAACAAACAAATAAATAAATAGACAAGAAAATCAAAACTCCCTACTCTGCCAAAGTCTAACTGAAGTCCAATTTCCACGGATCCACCTTATAGATAAAGTAAATGTATATTATAGGCTTATAGGGAATAAAAAAGCCTGTGGAAAAGCTCCAACTCCAACCACAGCTTCTAATAAAACAAAACAAAGGTTCCAAGCTCCAAAGCTCCAATCCAAATCGAACCAACCACAAATCAAAAATAAAAATCAAAAACAAACAAAACCACAAAATCTTGGATAAACAAAACATTCAAATTTGATTCAATCAAATTGATTCAAATCCATTCAAATCAAATCAAAAAATATCTGGCTGGTCACAGAAGAGACAACATCTGGTTATCTGTGTGCAATAAATTGACGTCTTTTAACTGACTGAAGATGGACTGAAGTACAACCATAGACTATTGCGCTAAGGAAGCTATGGCATGGGGGTAGTGCAACTGGAGCCTAAATCATGATAAATTAGTCTGTAATTGCTAGTAATTAGTCTGTGTCTAATAATTTTTTAACGCCACCGGCTTAATTTTATTATACTGTATTTTCTGTCAACCATTATCAACACTATTGTGTAGCGAGTGAAGAAAAATTAAATTCATTTCATTACAGTATTTACAGTACATAATTTTAAATTATGGCGTCATTAGATTTGTTAAATCCCCATCTCTCTAAAATTAAAATTCCCGGCCCGAATCAGTTGGTGTACAAAGATGAATGTGTTTACTCATTCGACAATCCAGTGAGTTGCCTTTTTCTATAACCTTATAAATTATAATATTTACTTCGATTTGCCAATTCAATTCATAAATTATCATACATTACATACCCTTAATTAAATCTTAATATTAAGAAAGAAAGAAATATATTTTCAGAATAAGTTTTCGTATTAACAATTTTATTAAAGTTACTATGCAAGAAAAAAAAAACAAAAGTGCAAGAAAAATTTATAAAAAAAATATGTGTGTGGTGAATGAATCTGTGTGACATCTAAAAATATTAGTAAGCTCTAAAGTCTTTAGTAATACTTACTCTATCTACATAGTTAGTACAATTACGACTTGTGAATATTATGACTGTTTTTTTTTATCTATACCAATATATAAAGCTAAAAGTTTGTTTGTTTGTTTGGTTGTACGCACTATTATTATTTTGCCTGCAATTCCGCTGGCATGTAATATTCACCCTATGTTCAGATTGAACATGAAAAGATTGATTGCAAGGGCAATCCATTAATAAAAAAATATTTAACACAAATACTTTAATTTCTATTAATTTATATTTCTTTCCCTCACATCATAATAAAATATAAAATAATAAATAAATAATAAAATAATAAAAATAGTAATTATTATTAAACTTTACTTTGTAATAACTATATTTCTACAACTATTATAAGTAATATAAGTATTCATTTATTTTTTTTATTCATTCTATTATTATTATTATAAAATAGATTTAAAGACATAAAATTTAAAATTATGTAGTGCAAATATTTCATTGCCACTTATAATACAACGAAACAATACTATAAAGCCTCTCAATTTTTGCTAAAAAAAATTATAACATTAATATCACACTACTCAGGACCTACTGTGTTATCTGTAAAATAATTTGTGTTCATAAAATTTTTAACTGCTTGATAAATGTTAGCAACTACATGAAATATAGAAGTTCTTGTACCATTCATTTCATAAGCGCAGAGTATTAGAGAGACAAATATGTCAAACATGACAGGAGTCCAAAATAATATATTATATAGCAGTTCCCTGGTAACATACATATTAGTATTAGTTGTTTTCACATCCATTGTATGGATTTTTGTTATCAAAACTGTTGATATGGTAATTGGAATGAAAAAACTTATTACAGCAACTATGAACATGTACAGAAGCAATTTCTTTGTGTCAACGTAACATATTTTCATGCATACATCTATAACTTTGACTTTGGCTTTCCTAGTGAGTACCGGGCTTGTGATATTGTAACTCGTGACACTCTGATTCTTTAAACTTGAAAGAATGTTATATACATTGCTCAAAACTGTGTCCGTTAAATTTGTATTACTTCTAAAATAATCATTCTCATACACATCTAGGTATTTTATTGGAAGTTGAGTTGGTATATGTATTTCAGTGACATTTTTATTTTCTATAATATTGTCACACTGTAATTTATTACTCATATGAATCGTTGGGCAAAAATCACGATTTCCAATAAGATGTGGAGATGTACGAAGTGTCATTTCATTCACTTCCATTGGGTACATTGATAGAGCTAAAATTAAAGGAACTATCCATTGTAACAAGATAGCGATTTGTGTAGAGTATGGTTTTAAGAAAGAAACGAACTTTTTCGCATCAATATATCTTTGTGATATCGAAGTGTGATCAATTTCTTGAACAATATTTTCATCTGTTTTCTCCTTGAAATCTTGTAACATTCTATAATGCATGTAATTGTCTATAATTAAGGACAGAAAGCTGTTTGCTAACGACACAACCAACGGACCATAGCTCATCAGTAGCGAGTAGAAGTTGCATGTCATAGAACTTTGTTCTGTTAATGTTTCTTCTGAAATTCTTCCTTCTATTTCATCCATGTTATTGGTCAGCGGATTCAATCCATGAACGGTTCTAAGAATGAAAGCCAATCCCACACACATGAGCATAATATTTTCAGATAGCAACACTGAAGAGTTTGTTCTATTTTTCACTATCCTTCTCAAGTTCAGTAGACTGAGGATGAAACCACAAATTATTAAAAATGTACCTAAATATAAATCAACCTGGTTAAACATTTTTGTCCCTACTTGAAGAAAGCCGACCAACAAATGATGCTGTTATGTGCCCCTATATTTTTGCACTGTTTAAGGTGATTGCCCTCCTCTGTCTTTATCATGTAAATTTAAATAGGGGCCCTTTCAACATGTATTTTTATGTACTGAATTACTGATAAAAAAGCGACAATTCTTAACTGTTGATTATTTTAATTTTCTTTTTTTTTTTTAGGAATCTGAAACTGGACTGTATGTATCATTAACGTCGTTTCTGGGTTTTGGGCGTAATTATGTGGAACAGTACTTCCAAAAACTTGGCAATGCTGTTTTCCTACACATACACAGGGAGAAGAAACCTGTAAGTAGTTTATAAATAAAAATTATTAAATTGTAATATTTCTTTGTATTCATTAATGCATCACTTTTATTTTTATAAAACACCAGACTGTTTTGTTCTAACATCCAACTAAAGAATTATTTTTTTGGTTCTTGATTGAAAATATTGTGTTTAAAAATACCATATGTAAAACATTTTCTTATTGTTAGTGAAAATTGTATCGCTATTTGCTTTTTTTATATTAAAACGGATGTCTGATTCATATAGCTGTTTTAAAAATATAAACAATTTAACTTCTCCGTATAAGTGTGATTGTTTCGTTAGTTAAAAGTAACTTATCCACAGATACCGGAGCCCGAAAAAACTGGCGATGGTCCTGAGAAGAAAATCACTCGGCTCGCTATTGGTGTCGAGGGTGGTTTTGATCCAGACTTTGGCAAACCTAAATACACATACACCGACCATTACAGTGTCGTTGTCTTGCCTGGATTCCACACTTATCCTTACCCGGATCCTGCATTACCGGATTTGGTAAGATATTGTTTTTTATTTTTATAATAAGCATAATTTATTTATATCAAAGTATCAACAAATTTGGAAAATATAAATTACTAGCTACACATAGTTACGAAGTTTTATCAAACTTCAATAGTTTAGGAGTTTATTGGCGTCAAACATGTGACACGAAATTTTTATATATCATAGGGATTTATAAACTGACCATTTTAAAATGACAAATATTTTATTGTTGAATTACTCTATTTTGTTTTGACGAAGTGGACTTAAGAGTGGGTTATGGATTTATGTAAAGGAATTTCACTGTGAATTTCATTTCAGGTAAAAAAATCGGCAGAAGCCGTAATAAACGCGGAGTCACCATTCAAATTAGCCGAAATATCAGCATTACAGGGTACTTGGGACGGGGAGGCGAGAGAAATATCTACGTATGTATATGTAAAATCAGGCTAATTTAACTTCCTTGTCCTCATATCAGTATTTTTATATTATTATAATTTTGCATTATTATTATTTTATTATTATTTTGTCTTCTTGTAACCAGTTTCTCACTATGAGCCACTATCCTTGTATACTTCGTCAAAGACCACTCATTCGCTATATTACTTTGGAGACTCTCGAGACTCCTTGTACATAAGGGTTAACATAGTTCGAACATAACAAACATTCATAGTTTTTGTGTTTATTCATTTCATTACAAACAAAAATACAAATCTCTCCTATATTAGTATAGATAAGACGTTGGCATCATAGAAAATTTATATAATCGCGCGATCATCCCAATTTGACTTTAAAACACGGTTTTAAGTTTTTTGTATTTCTTTCAAGTTTTTAGTCTTATTTAGATTTTATAGACATTTCTTATTTAATTTTTCAGGCATGCAGTGTCCCTGTTGCAACTGGACAACGGTGTAAAAATACCACCATCGGGATGGAAGTGCGCAAAGTGCGACCTCACAGCCAATCTGTGGCTCAACCTCACAGATGGTTCAATACTCTGCGGAAGGCGGTACTTTGACGGAACGGGAGGGAACGATCATGCAGTTAGTACTTTTGCTCTAGATCTCTTCACGTTGTAACTTACTCGCATTTGAAAAGTTATTTAATGTATTCTTCAGGTAGAACATTACCGAGAAACCGGTTACCCGTTAGCGGTGAAGCTCGGCACGATCACGGCCGAAGGTAAAGGGGACGTGTACTCGTATGTGGAAGATGATATGGTCTTGGACCCGCATCTCGCCGATCATCTCAAACATTTTGGCATCAATGTGCAACAATTGCAGAAGGTATGCTCATTTCGCTTCAAATTCTCTTGTCAGCGGATTAAGATTTCAGGTTTTATTCTATACGACTTCGTCCGCGAAACCATGGAAATATACATACAAAATTTCAACTCAATCGGTTCAACCGTTTAGAAGTTATGTGAAAAAGATGAGTACGGAAGGATAATTCTTACTACCCGTTGTCCTATTACCTATTTTCCTGTAGGAATGAAGCATTTTCCCTGGATAAAAAGTATCCTATGTTCATCACGGATAATGTCGGCTTCTAATGGTAAAAGAATTTTTCAAATCAATCCAGTAGTTTCGGAGCCTATTATACAAACAAACAAACAATCAAATCTTTTCCCTTTATAATATTAAGTATAGATTTATGTGTGGCATGCTGTGTGTGTGTGTGTGTGTGTTGCGATAAAATTATTGAAATAATTTATAAATTCATTTCAGACGGATAAGTCAATGGTGGAGCTAGAGCTGGAACTGAACCAGAAGTCCGGCGAGTGGCTGACACTGCAGGAGTCGGGCAGCGAACTACGACCTCTGCACGGGCCTTCGCTCACGGGTCTCAACAATCTCGGAAACACGTGTTACATCAACAGTGTCATGCAGGTATACACACACAAGCAGTATTCAATGTATGATTTTCATGTAGCCATGAGAAGCCAACTTAACTTTCTTCGATCAATATCGGCGAGGACGAGAAGTGTAGAGAAGAACGAGCAACTTCGTGCATCCTCGCATGTCAAGGAGAGCCCAAGTCAAGGAGACGAAGTGACAACAACACTCGGCCAACTTCAGCTTAGAATATAATAATATAAAAATCGAGTGTTTTTTTGTATTTCTATTGATGTTTAGTTATACCTATGTTATGTTCATACATAGGTATAACATGTATGTTCATGTTATGTTACCTAGTTATTTATCATTGATTTTATTAGAGAAATTTTAATTTGTTTATCAGGTAATATTTCGAATGCCAGACTTTGTGCGTCGTTTTGTGGAAGGTGCTCCGGAAATATTCTCTACATTCCCAGAGGACCCCGTCAACGACTTCAATGTTCAAACGTGAGGTTTTTTTTGTTTATTAAAGATTGGTTTGTTCTTTGTTAGCATCTAGCCGTGCAGCAAAAACGAGGCGAACGAGTAAACCCAGAATATTTCGATTTACTCGAACTTCAAAAAGGTTTGGGTTATATAGATAGAACGTTAACATTCTAATTCTAATCCATATCATATACAAATATGTTTAAAGTTAAATATTTTTTTTATTAAGTCTGGTACCAACCGTAATGTCGAGAATACGGAGAATGTCGAGAGTCGAGAAATAACGTGAATAATTAGTCAAATGTTTACATTTGTTAATATTAAGGTACGTCAATTAATTTATCGTCTAAATAAACTCTCACATGAAAGAGTGGTGTGTGTGTGCGCAGCGCGAAACTGGGCGTCGGATTGGTTTCGGGGCGTTACTCTTTCCCCGCCGAGGGAGGCGAGCAACGAGGCGTCTCGCCGCACATGTTTCGGCAGCTGGTAGGGCGGGGCCACGTCGAGTTCGCTACGAAGCGGCAGCAGGACGCTCACGAGTTCTACCTGCACTTCCTCACTCTCCTGGAGCGCCACAGTCGCCACGCGGCCGACGCGGCGCTAGGTCTGCGCGCGTGCGTAGAGGAGCGCACGCAGTGTTGCGCATCGTCCGCCGTGCGCTACGTGCGTCGCAGGGAGCACCACCTGCCACTGCCCGTGCCTCTCGCAGCGGCGACAAATCTCGCGCAGGTCCAAGAGTACGAGCAGCGCGTGCGCCGCAACAGAGAAGCCAACCAACCGTGAGACATCACTCTTATCTTATCTCTGCATTTCTGCGTCTCTCTCTCACATTTTGTTATTAGATTCTAATAAACACTGTTTTACTTGCACATGCTGTCTAGTTTACTTCAATATAATTTTAACAACAAAATATTTTCAATGCGAGTATTTAGGTAGTATATCAGCACAAACTATAAAAAAAAAACACAAAAACAAGTATGTTGGGCAAGTCCCAAGTGACTTCCAATTTGAAAACGAAAAATACATTATACAACAGAGACGTGAAATGTCGTCGTTGTCAAACCAAAATCTGCAATGTGCATAAGTAGTGTTTACTTATTAAAAAAAAACCTATTTTGTTTGAAAGTTTGAGTTGTTATATAAACTTATTTTTGTCTTGTAATAGTTTATTTATTACTACTAATTAGCGTAGTTTTTGAGATTTTCGCGAACAGACACACGCGGCGGGTGACTTTGTTTTTATAATGTGTTGGGATTTTGATTTTGCACATAACAGATGGTGCATGTTGCATGTGATATAAAGTATACCTAAATTATGTTATTTTTTTTTTCAGTGAGATCATAGAGATAGTCCGACCACAGATCCCCTTTCAAGCGTGTCTCGATAGCTTCATGAAGGAGGAAACAATAGAACACTTCTACAGCAGTGCCGTCAATGACAAAGTCAACGCTAAAAAGTAAGTACACAATTTAGCTTCCCGTAATGTGCGCTGCTGACTACAGAAGGATTAAGGATAAGGGATTGGCAAGGGTATAGGGAAACTGGGCTCTGGTTACTCACTAACCGAAACACAAAAGCACACGTGACTTTTGTGCTTGAATTTGAAAGTTTATTAACTTTTCAAATTCAAACCAACTTTGAAAAGTTCATTTTCAAACTCTACCCAGTCGGGAATCCCGGGAATCCAGGTACAGAACTTTCAAGGCTCGTCTAATAATAAAGTTATACCGAATACCCAAAATACCAAGCGTACGAAAACCGCGCTTACGAAATTTGGCTCATTTTGTTATTTTTATTTTTTTCTAGGACAACTCGTCTTGCTACGTTTCCAGATTATCTGATGATACAATTGAAAAAGTTTACAGTGAAGGAGGATTGGACACCGGCCAAACTGGATGTTGCGGTCGACATGCCTTGGGAGGTACTTTCTTTTCAATTCTTCAAATCTTGCCCAATGGTCTAAGTGCAGACTTTCTTGGTCTTCTGTAAAGGGGTAGTTTAGACTTGCCCAATCATATACAATTTTAATTAAGTACATATATGAAATTTGCGCAATAATATTCTCACGCACGTTACTCTATACTTGTGCAAGTCTAACCTTGCGCAAGACGTGTGTCGTTAGGCGTGTGCGCTTACTTACCATTAGTTTGATTAATATATTATTGTGTTTTTCAGATGGATTTGAGTTGCCTACGCGGGCGTGGGCTGCAACCCAATGAGATCCTTTTGCCGGAGACTGCGCCCGACGCGCCACCGCCAGTCTTCGATCAAGAGCTGCTAGCTAAATTGGTGAGTGTACACACAGATCACAGTTGCACCGACAAACGTGATCTATGTATCTACAACTTCATACATAGAGTTAGTGAGACTATTTACACATTTTTTTATTGTACGTCAATTGTTTATTATTATTACAAATCAACGAAGTAAGTTGTGTCTCATTCATTTTAGAGAACTCTTTAACCGTTTTGCTGGATATCGCCAATACATGGCGACAGACAAATTATTTTGATATTTTAAGTTTTTAAAGTTGTATGCATAATTTTGGAAATAAAGCTTTATCAAAGTTGGCTCTGGTCTGGATTTGAATAGTAGTGGCAGGAACACGCTGCGTTACGCAGTCATTTGGGCAGTCCGTTGTGCGATAAAGAATATTGAAATAGTTAATGGAGAACGTGTTTTGCATACTTCAGCTGGACATGGGATTCCCCGTGGAATCGTGCAAGAAGGCGTTGTACTACACGAACAATAGCAGCATGGAGGCAGCCTCCAATTGGCTCATGGAGCACATGACCGATTGGGACTTCGAGAACAAGTTTGAACCGCCCGGCGCTCAACCGACCGGTATACATTTCCACGTATCATATCGTCGTTGTAAAATCGAAATCTGCTATTTTCAGATTCCAACATTTTGACCTTAGCGAATAGCTGTTGACCTTATCTATTGTATAAAAAAACAACAAAGTGATTATGAACACCATTTGTCGAAATACGACCTTTGATATGCGCAGCAGCTAGTAGTATTTTATAATGAGTAACATAGGCATAAATTTTTATAACAGCAAGTAGATTTGCAGAGAATTTCTCAACTGTTGTAGGTGTGAGCGCAAAGGTCCAGCTGGACGAGTCGAGCATAGAGCAGATAATGGGGATGGGCTTCACGCGGGCGCAGGCCGAGCGAGCGCTGGGCGCTACGGCGGGCGACGTGGGCCGCGCGGTCGACTGGATCTTCAGCCACGCGGACGAGCTCGACCAGCCGCCCGCGGCCGAGACGGCTCATACCGCGCCCGCGACGGACGAGGACCGAACGCTCGGATGCCGCGACGGACCGGAGAGTAAGGCCCTTTGTTTTCCCATCATTGATGACGCTGCCACAGAAGTAGCACGCACGCGCCACACTAAAAATATTAAGAGTACAACAATAGAGCCACGAATTGTTTGAAATGGCTATTTGTTGACTGAAACCTAACAATATTAGCTCGTACCACTGCTGTAGTTACAAAGGGATTTTATATTGTTTTAGAGTACAAGTTGGTCGCTTTCATATCTCACATGGGAACTTCGTCGATGGTCGGCCACTACGTGTGCCACGTACTGCACGAGGGACGATGGGTCATATTCAATGATAATAAGGTATGTGGTATGACTGTTTATTTATTTATCTGTGAAGAAAAATGTGAGAGACGATGAAATCGTGTGCCCACTAGTTATCTTTTTCTAGAATTTTAATTGGTCCTCTAAATTAATGCAGACCATAGACATTATAAAGGAAAGAGATAGGTGTTGACCGCACGATCGCTTTATCTCTTTCTAGAGACTAGTTATTTTGATATTGGTCAGTTCAGTCTATATATGGTAGTTACTATAATTGCCGGCACCTAAGTTGGCAAGAATGGCGAGATGCGCAGAATTCGTTTTTTAGATCTGATTGGCAGGCTTATTATCTAAATGTCTCTGCTGAGCGACAGGCGAAAAAATTGTGCAATAAATCGTATCACGTAGCTCATAATTTACGACGCCTGTCGCTCAGCAGAAGAATTTAGATAATAAGCCTGCCGGTAGATATCAAGCGGGACGAGGGGGTGAGATAACATAGCTCTGAGCGCGCGATTGGTTTGCCACTCGCACCCTTGCCTCTCGCACCTTGCACATGTCCCGCTCACTCCCTCGTACACTTGCGTAAGTTTTATTGCACGTGTGGAGTTTTTTTTAACGTAGTGGAGGAAAGGATGAGGAAGGATACTTTCCTCCACTACGTTAAAATCTTGCCAAGTTATGTGCCGGTCACTATAACGCACTTTATTTGTACTTTTTTATCATTTCCAGGTGGCTCTATCAGAAAACCCCCCGAAAGATCTCGGCTACTTGTATCTATATGAAAGGCTGTGATAAGGCTCGAACGGTGTGTCGTAACCAAATATATTACGCTCAAACGGAGTGCATTTTTTTAAATAACATTTTGTGCAAGAATTTGTACTCTCTTTTTGATTATTACCGAAAAAAATAATTCTACTCGATTTTTTTTTAAATATTAAATGTTTTCGCATCATCTAATGATGGATAAAAAAACATGTCAAAAAAGTTTCCAAGAAGCCCGTTTTGATAGTGACATACATATTTATTTGTGCTTACTATATTATTTTGTTTAAGTTAATATTCATTTCATATGATGAAATTATATATTGTTGCTTAAAAAATTATTTTATTTCTCATCACCTTATTGCGATTTTTATAAAAGATATAAGTAGGGACGCAAAATGTTTGTTGTTCTTGACCGCACTATTAAAAAAGTGTTTTAAATTACTTTTTACATTTAAAAGAAATAGTAACTAGTCGGAACATTTATTTAACCAAAACTTTCAATTAAAACTTCCACTCTATTGCCGTCCATAGCTGTCAAAACAGGCTTCTTGACAACTATTGACTAAAAAATATTCAAATCCAAACATGAACACGTTTTAAATACAATGATTGTTTAACTTCTCAAATGAAAGGCTTTTTCCAGGATATTTTGTAATGAGATTAAAATTTTTTAATTAGCGTATATTTTAATTAAATAGGTATATAATATAATATGGACAGATAATTGTGTAATAAAATTTATATAAATCGTAATATGCTTCCTACAAACTCGTTGTATAAAATTGAATTTGTGTCCATACGTTAATGTGAAATGTTAAAATTGACTACTTTCTAGACAATATTTTATAGGTGAAAATTTTTGAATACAAAATACGTTAAGATTTTTTAAATTAAATTTGTATTTTTATTTTCTTGGTCTACTTTGTGTAAAGATGCATTTTATGGTTAAATAATTATTATAGGACTTGACTTGACTGATTAGTCTCGGGATCTGCTACTTTTGATTTTAATTTTAATTTTGCCTTTTTTTTTTAATTTTTAAAAAGCCCATTACAAATTGCTATATTTTTACTAATGACACTGGCAAAATCATCGGAGAAAATCTGATAGAGCCAAGACATTAAAAAAGAAGTAATAATTATAGCAATGCTCAAGTCCTAATTTCTCGGATGTTTCCTATAATTTCTCACTGAGAAAAAAATAATTTTTTTTAGAAATTCTTTATTTATTTATTTACTATAGATAAATTTACTCCTCTTCAAAAAAAATTTATATAAATTAAAAAAGGCCTCTCACAAGAAGTTTACGCTAATGGCCAAGTAATTTTATCTAAAGAAACTTTATTAATGAGAAGTTATCCGAAAATTCTTTATTGCAAGATGATTTTGCATTGTGTTGATTGAAAGACTGTCTTAAGTTATGTACTTCAGAAGGTAAGGGATGTTTTATGGTAGTGTTACTGTAAGCTTTTAATATATGTGCCTATTTAAGGCAAAGTTTACCACAATTATGGGCCACAATAACTGGTTCTATTTCCATTACACGATTATATTGTAAATGTGTTGCATTTGTTTTTTTTTTTACTAACTGATAGTAAGTTTTTGCATTAATAACGATAAACAACGAAATTTTGAATAAATGATTGGAACTGCTCTCTAAGTTTGTTTTCATTTCACTCCTAGACTAGGAGTCCTAGTGCAAATATTTATATTTTCCTATATTTTATGTACATTCTGCGTTTTGTTCATTTTGAATGTGGTGCTCATTTTGCTTTTCAACCGACTTTCCAAAATAAAAGGTTCTCAATTTGACTGTATTTTTTTTCTTGTTTGTTACCTCAGAACTTTCGACTGGGTAAAACGATTTTGATTTTTTTTTATTTGAAAACTGGTGCTTCCCTTGTGGTTGTGGTCCCATTTCAATTTGGTCCAGTTCTGACAATGGCATCCATGAGAAAACGGTTTTTTTTTTGTTAAAAAGTATTATTGTACATTTTGCTCTTAAGGGGCAAAATAATACGTATTAGTATAATATAATTATGATCTATGACCGCAGTTAAAACCTAGAATCAGGCTGCTTCTGTGATGGTCTGAATATACCAGAAATTTAAAATTTTTTGGCTAAGTAAATTATTATATAAGTACAATTTTTTTCTATGCAATATCATAGGAAAAAAATGAGTTTTGAAACAGTGTAAAATGAATTTTAAATTATCATAAATGCATAGAAATTTTTTACTAACCAAAGTCAGTATTATAATCAGCCATATCTAGTTATTACTTAAAAACTGGTGAGATGAATCTTAAGATTTACCAATTTTGGATGGTTGCTAAAAAACTGAATAATTAACAGTTTTTGAAGAAAAAAATTGTTGATAAACTATACTTTAATTCCTTGTAATATTATGCATACAACAAATTGCTTAATATTTATAGTTGTCCCATATATTTGTCTGTTTCTTCTTCATAAATATTGTCTTCTCGTCGAAATATGTGTTGAATTTTTTATAATCTCGTCTCTTTCTGGGATCTTTTTTACATTCACTAGGGGTAAGATTTATCATTAGACCTGAAACAAAAACATTTCTTCAATACCAAAAACATAGTGCATTAATTAAGTCCCAGGGCTGTTAACGGCCATAGATCTAGAATCGGCATAGTATTTGTTGCCGCATTTGTCAAGTACGGCGGCTGTATCTAGTAGAGCGCAGTGAGACTAATCAAATATCTTTGGATATTTAATAAAGCATAATGAAAATAAATAGTAAACATTTATGGACTTCATTTTGTATGTTTTACCTGCTTTCTGCGCCATTGACACCATAGTTCCGATTTTCTTTTGTTGATGTCTGCACAAGCCCGTAATTCGTTTCGGCAACATACATCCGTCAGACCTCACAAATTGACTCAATATGAGAACATCTGTATGTTTCACGTCAAGACCCAATTTGCACATGTAACATTTTTCCGTTTCACTTTCCTCAATAATTGGTGGAGATAATTTCTCTGCTCGAACCAACAAATCCTTGCGTGGAGAAGGCGTCATCACTCCTTCGATTATTAAAGTAGATCCATCCTGTTTTTCATGTACTGTAAAAAAATGTTTCATATAGATTTTTGTAAAACCAATAAGTATATAAATATTGGTCTATTTGGCTTTTAAATATTGAAATAGGTTCAAGACCTCCTCTATTCACTTTTGGGCTAGTAGTGAATGTAAATTCAGTAAGTTGCAATAGGTTAAGTTAAAAAAACTTACTCTCTTTAATGTTGAGTTTGCTCGTGGTGCTGATATAACGGGGTATGGTTGAAATAAATCCATTTGAGAAAAACTTAAACCTGGCTCCAACTAGAGCTGCCATCATTTCCTAAATTTCCCGACCGACGTCCCAACTCCAGATCCAGAATTACAGAATATACAATACAATTTATACAATAGAAAATTAATTAGAAATTCTATAGAATAATAAAATAAAAACAACTGTCAGAGTTCGGGATTCGGGCTGAAGTCAACGACAGTCAACGTCAACAGTCAACACTGACAACTTGACAAATGACAGATAACATAACACACCCACAGAATAGTTTGAACAATCTGTGTTGTATAAGTATTTTAGCATAGAGTAACTTATAATACAATAGGAAATATTTCAGACATACTTTAGGCCATGGTGTATTGTATAAGGTTAAGGAGCTCTCTCATATGGGTGTGAAAAGTAGTTAGTGTCCAGCTGTAAGCAGTAAATAACAGTTTTTTTTTATGTTTTTTACCTCAGAACTTTCGACTGGGTGAAACGTTTTTGATGATTCTTTTTTTTTTTATTTGAAAGATAGTGCTTCCCGTGTGGTCCCATTTCAATTTGGTCCAGTTCTGACAGTTTGAAGTCGGGTTTTTTTTAAAAGAGTTATTTTATTAGAGACTAGCTGGTGCTCGCACCAAGCAGTTGTCATATTAGTCGCTTCACTTGTTTTTGGATAGATGGCGCTATCTCCTGGGCCAAGCCGGCTAGTATTTATTTACTTTTATTTTAGATTTCCCGTAGGAATGAAGCATTCTACCGCGGTAAAAAGTATATGTTAATCACGGATAATGTCGGCTTCTAAAGTTAAAAGAATTTTTCAAATCGGTCCAGTAGTTTCGGAGCCTATTGTATTCAAACAAACAACAAATCTTTCCTCCTTATAATATTAGTAAGTATAGATGGGTTTGCTCTTGGCCAACATCCAGCTGTGAAGCGAGATGAGGCCTATGATGGAGCGAGCTCACCGAGAAGATGCCTCTTCACTCCAGCTTTGAAAATATTTAGGTTATTATGAGTTATATGGTATTTTTCCATCTCAAAAGTTTTCACTTCAAAAAAGTGACTTATATTACTCTCTCCAGTCCAGTGAACTCAGTTTACTCAGTATCATCCAGTCGCTCAGGCTGAACTATTTTGTCCACAAAATTTGTCTATCTAGTTCTTAATTTTATTGGTCTGAGGAGATCGAATAAAACACGTTGGTTTTAATTTTACTTTAATTAACACAAATGTACAACATTGAATCAGAGGTTTTAACAATTCAATAAATCGGTCTTAAAAGAACTACAGCTCCTAGTCAAAGCACGTAACTATTAATATGAATTGTGCTGAATTTTTTGTTAAGGTACTTATGAAAACCTAAAACAGCAGATAAGTTACCTATTTGTAGGTACCTTACCTACCTACAAATATTGCGTTTGAACTTTGGAGAAGTAAATATAAGCACTTAAAAATTCTATATTCAAAAATATCTACTGCTAAGCAGAGTTTTAACATTTAATAAAATATATTTTTAAATATATATAGATATAATATTTCTTATTCTTTTAACCTTTCCTTTCTTTACTAATAACTATTTTTGTGTACCAGAAATAATTTTCATTAGTTAGGTATGAATTTTATATTTATTATACAATTGTATAAACTCGTGAAGTGCTTATTTGTAAAAAATGCTTACCCGCGTTTATAAATTAAAAAAAGGATACTATATTAATGATTTGGTAGCTATTATTAAATATTTCTTGAATATTTATAAAAAAATACAGCTAATAAATAAATTAGCTTGTAAACTGTGTAACATTTCGATGTTATATATACAAAATTCTATTTATAATTATTATCTGTGTAAATATAGGAACCTCATACATATATATTAATTTTAATATATTTAATATTTCGTTTGCAATTGGACGGCATAGATGAGGCCAAGCACATTTTAAGAGTTGTTGAAATTTGGTTTCAAATGCATCAAAATGCATGTTTTTAATGACAACGTTAAAACTTATGTAGGATACTTAAGTGTACATATTTTTAAACTTATATTTACAAATGAAATTATATTTAGGCGAATGAGATTATAAATTTTGTGATCAATTTTTTGTGTGAGAATAAAATGTAGGTACTCAATTATTTAACAAATTATCGCAATAATAAAAGATGATGATAAATTAAAAAATAAATGATAATTGAACATTTTCACAATAGATATAAGAATTAAAAACAATCTTAGCTAAAACTTAGTCTAGGTATGATGATATAATTTATGATATAATTTATATAAAAAAAGGACATAATTATGACAAAAAATTACAGACGTATTATACTTATATTGTTTTGTTTGTTACAAATGCAAATGTCAAATTAAATGTGATTGAAATTTTTAAAAGTTGAGATTTTTGGGGTACAATTTTGAGAAGATATTTTTTAAATATTTATTTGGGGAAAGTAGCGAGTCCTTTGCTCAGAAGTCCGGCAGCGCCCTCTGCACCGTCGTGAACACCTTGGTTCAAATTCGACACCAACTGAAATAATACCATAAAAAAATAAAGCTTAAAAATCGTAAATCTATCTATACTAATATTATAAAGAGGAAAGATTTGTTTGTTTGTTTGTTTGTATTGAATAGGCTCCGAAACTACTGGACCGATTTGAAAAATACTTTTACCATTAGAAGCCGACATTATCCGTGATGAACATAGGCTACTTTTTACAGCGGGAAAATGCTTCATTCCTACGTGAAAACGGGTAATAGGACAACTGGTAGTAAGAATTATCCATCCGTACTTATCTTTTTCACATAACTTCTAAACGGCTGAACCGATTGGGTTGAAATTTTGTATGTGTATTTCCATGGCTTCACAGACACGAATGTATTATTTTCTAAAAAGTTACGCGGAAGAAGTCGCGTACAACAGCTATATACTATAAATTTTCGTCCGCGTACAAAAATAAAACTACTAAAAATGAAGATACAACCTCTGAAAATTTTATACTAACAGCAAAGATGTCAGGCGTTATTATATTGCTTTACACATTTAGTCAGGCGCTACACATCCCTTACTTTTAACGCGGGCGAAGTCGCGGGCACCAGCTAGTATTTTATAAGTACCTAGTTTTAATAACGTTATAATAATTATGTAAAGAGCCTATATAGCTTTAAGAACAAAAATATGTCACTTTACCGCATCTCGTTTGTCGCTCATATATTTGTTGGCATTTTTAATTTTGGAGTCAACAATGTTGCTCGCATTCTTGATGCCTTCGTCGGCACTACTTTCCACGCGTTTCAAGGTGTTGTCGACGGTACTGTTGACAGCGGCTGCAGCGTCGGCCGCTGCCTTCTCGGCTGCTTTCTTTGACTCCTCAACTGCTACATCTGTAATTTATCTCATTTCTGTTTAGCACCCTCTACTTCGAGTAGGTACAGTCGGCCGCATAAGTCGATTAGCACATTCACAACTGAACACTGAACTTACATACTGAAGCTTTTTACGATCGTTTGTACGTCAAGTTTATTTTGTTCTGTAGTCGTGACTTATGGAGCGTTGAGTGTTACGTTGTTTTGCACTTTTGAATGTGTTAATCGACTTATGCGGCCGACTGTACATTAATTAAACCACTTTACGATATATAAGAACTACAATTCCAACTATAAGATACCCATGCCAACATATTTTATTACGACGTCTACGACGACCTCTCTTCGCAAACGCAATCGTTCAACTGACTGAGATACCCTTTTAATATTATATCACCGAATGATTCTGAACGAAGGAACGAACGAATGAATGAATCAGAGCACATAAATAGCAGACGCTAATATATGCTGAGTTTCTAGTTACAGTAGTTACTTTAGTGAGTCCTATATATCTATATATTTATATATCTTTTGACTCTTTATCTGTTACATCCAATGAGGAAGTTGAAAAGACCGTAGAGAACTAAATCTAATAAAATGTTTTTTCTAAATTTTAAAACTACTTACTAGCAACCCTCTGGGCTTCATCTTTTGCGGCTTGTGCAGCTTTTTTGGCTTCTTCTTTGGCAGCTTCAGCTGCAAGTCTCGCTTTCTCTTTAGCTTCTTCAGCAGTCTTAAAAGCTTGCGCCTTCGCGTCTTCTGCTGCCTTCTTCGTGGTGTCTACAGTGGTGTTGATCGTGTCTGTAATTAAGGCATTATTCATTTATTTATTTAATTTATCAACCAGAAAAATTCACGCTTTCACAACGCATTCTACATACACAAATTTGTTATAATGAATTAGAATTAGCCTTGCGGTCTAGAAGGTCTGAATAGAAGGTACTGATCGACGCTATGCACAAAAGTCAATGAAACCTTTTCCCAAAATAACTGATTTACTAAATGTCTTTGTTATCTGTAAGGAATGATACCTTTCTTAATTATCAGTCATTACAAATTTCCAACAAAAGAAACATTACGAATGTCCAAAATTCAAGGATAAAACATACAGCAATATATGCTTTTTGGGAAAAGGATTTTTTTGAGTTATATCCATTGTGTAGATCAGATAATATTCAGATCTACCAGATTTGAGGATAAAGTTATTAAAAAATCTTCACGACACACTTTATCTTCCTAAAAGCTATTTTAAATATTATTAATTATTATTAGAATATCTAACAGCTATTTGTTTTCAATAATTTTAAAAATATTTTAACACAAAAAGCTTTCCACACGTGTACCGTTCGATGCTTCATTAATTTTCTCGACATCTTCAAAAGTGGATTCAGTTCCGTTTTTTGTTGTATCAAAAGTGTTGTGTAATTTATCTACAAATAGAATGAATAAAATATTTTATAAAAAATACGTTACCACACAGTTGGAAACACTATATCAAATAAGTCAATAAATTGCCATTACCAAAAAAGCTGTCTCCTTTGATGGAAATTGCACTGTCACCGAGTTTCTCAAAAGCATTAATACTTGCACCATTTAGATTTGTTTCTGTGTTAGTGATCAAGAAATATTAGATAAAAAAGAAGATAAAAGACGGAAAAGTAGAAAAGCGACTGTACCTTTTGTATCTTTAGCGACATCTTCGGTTTTCTCGGCGGCTGTGTTGCTAACATTAGATAAGTAGGTTTTTAGTGGATCTAAGAAAAGAAATAAAGAAAGTAGAAAGAAATAATAACCACATGCAACCAGTCGAAGTGTAAAGTGATCAAACTTTAAAATTAATTAAATTAACAATCTTACTGCATAACTCAACGAAAAATACGCACCTTTAGCACTATCAACTAGTGATGCGCCTTTGCCAATAACAGAACTAGTAACATTTTTTGTTGTATCTATAGTGCTGTGTACAGTGTTCGTTACAGAATCTACAATAAAAACAATAAATAGATAAAATGTAATAGTTACTAAAGAAAGTGTCGCATTAATTAAAATCAACATACCTTTAGCAGTTCCGACTAATGAGACTCCTTTATCTACAGCGGCTGATGCTGCGTTCTTAGTTGTATCATATGTATGTGCAACAGTATCTACGAATTTATAATGTGTTCAAACAAGGAAAAATTGCATTTTAAAAGAAACATTCGCTGATAAATGTAATAAAAGACAAGTACCTTTCGCAGAACCTACAAATGCAGTGCCTTTGTCTACGGCGGTAGCGGCTACATTCTTAGTTGTATCTACTGTGGTGTGAATAGTGTTTGCAACAGTATCTACAAGATTTATAGTAAATGTAAAATGAAGAAACACAAAGATTCAATGAAATATGAATTCCTCATTATGAGAAAAGCAAGAAGCTAGACTTATTGCCAAATCAAATAAGAAGCCGTGTATAGCTATTGAATTTAAAGAGAAAATTCCTACAGATGTCTGTGCAAAAGCCATTCGTAAACATGAAAATAATATTATAGCAATGAGAAATAGCTACAAAATACCTCTAGCTGTTCCTACTAGTGCTGCACCTTTATCTGCAGTAGCTGCTGCTACATTTTTAGTTGTATCAACGGTAGTGTATACAGTGTTAGCTACAGTATCTAAAAACAACATTATATTTAAAATTAATTTGCGAATTTTGAGATTTAGTACGTTGTTTTTCTAATTAAAATATGCAAACTGTCTATACCTCTAGCAGACCCTACAAATGCAGTTCCTTTATCAACTGCAGCAGCTGCAACGTTTTTTGTTGTATCAACTGTGGCATGTACAGTGTTAGCTACAGTATCTACAAGTTAAAAAAAAACTGAAAGTTAAAGTAATTAAAAATAAAATAATAACAAAAACAAATAATCATATAAATAAGCTACCTCTGGCTGTTCCTACAAATGCAGTTCCTTTATCAAATGCTGATGTAGTAACGTTTTTTGTTGTATCAACTGTTGTGTGTACAGTGTTAGCAACAGTATCTACAAGTTAAAAAAACAAAACGGAGTAAAAGAAATTAACAATAAAATAATTTTAAAAAATAATCATAAGTAAACTACCTCTGGCAGTTCCTACAAATGCACTTCCTTTATCAACTGCCGCTGCTGCAACATTTTTTGTTGTGTCGACTGTTGCGTGCACAGTGCTAGCGACAGTATCTACAGTTTGTAAAATAAAAAAAATATGAAATTATAATTAATGTATTATATAATAAAAGAAAAAAAGTATATAAATAATAAAAAAAACTAAACTACCTCTAGCAGTTCCTACAAGCGCAGTTCCTTTATCAACTGCTGCTGATGCAACGTTTTTTGTTGTATCGACTGTTGCGTGTACAGTATTAGCAACAGTATCTACAAGTTAAAAAAACAAAACGGAGTAAAAGAAATTAACAATAAAATTTTTTTTAAAAATAATCATAAGTAAACTACCTCTGGCAGTTCCTACAAATGCACTTCCTTTATCAAATGCTGATGTAGCAACGTTTTTTGTTGTATCGACTGTTGCGTGTACAGTGTTAGAAACAGTATCTACATTTAAAAAAAAAACAGGGTGTAAATGAAAGAAATTAAAAAGAAAATAATAACAAAAATAAATAATCATATAAATAAACTACCTCTAGCAGTTCCTACAAATGCAGTTCCTTTATCAACTGCAGCTGCCGTAATATCTTTTGTTGTATCGACTGTTGCATGTACAGTGTTAGCAACAGTATCTATAGTTTAAAGAAAGAAAGAAGAGTGAGATTCAATGACAAAATAACTAATAAAATTAAAATTGAAAAACCAACAAAAAAGAAACTAAACTACCTCTAGCAGTTCCTACAAGAGCAGTTCCTTTATCAACTGCCGCTGCTGCAACATTTTTTGTTGTATCGACTGTTGCGTGTACAGTGTTAGCAACAGTATCTACCAGTTAAAAAAAAAAACAAAACGGAGTAAAAGTAATTAATAATAAAATAATAACAAAAACAAATAATTATATAAATAAGCTACCTCTGGCAGTTCCTACATACGCAGTTCCTTTATCAACTGCTGCTGATGCAACGTTTTTTGTTGTATCGACTGTTGCGTGTACAGTGTTAGCAACAGTATCTACAAGTTAAAAAAAAAAAAACGGAGTAAAAGAAATTAACAATAAAATAATTTAAAAAAATAATCATAAATAAACTACCTCTGGCAGTTCCTACAAATGCACTTCCTTTATCAAATGCTGATGTAGCAACGTTTTTTGTTGTATCCACTGTTGCGTGTACAGTGTTAGCAACAGTATCTACATTAAAAAAAAAAACAGGTTGTAAATGAAAGAAATTAAAAAGAAAATAATAACAAAAACAAATAATCATATAAATAAACTACCTCTAGCAGTTCCTACAAATGCAGTTCCTTTATCAACTGCAGCTGCAGTAATATCTTTTGTTGTATCGACTGTTGCATGTACAGTGTTAGCAACAGTATCTATAGTTTAAGAAAAGAAACAAGAGTGACTTAAAAAATTCAAACTAAAATCTAATAATCTAAAGAGGGATTTACATGAGCCGATTTTCGCTAATCGCAAATTAAATCGCATTATAAAGCCGCTTAGATGAATCATTTTCAAAGTTGACATACCACATGTCATTAGATAATTTTATTACAAAATGATAGATGTTCTACGTGCTGATGCTGGAATTACAAATGCCATCCTGATTGTATGTATAGCTACCTAAGTACTAATAAATTACTAGATTTCAGTCACATATTGATTTTCAACATGGACTTAACTAGATAACTTAAGCTTGGTCAATTATGAAGGATTACAATTTTAGTTATTATCGGAAAATCGCACACGATCTTCTTTTCTTTTTATTACTTATCTATACTAATATTATAAAGAGGAAAGATTTGATTGTTTGTTTGTTTGTTTGTATAGAATAGGCTCGGAAACTACTGGACCAATTTGAAAAATTATTTTACCATTAGAAGCCGACATTATATGTGATGAACATAGGATACTTTTTACCGCGGGAAAATGCTACATTCCTACGGGAAATCTGGCCCGGGAGATAGCGCCATCTATCCAAAATATGGCAGATGGCGTATAGATGTACTTTTCTACGCGGACGAACTCGCGAGCTAGTTAACAATATTTTGGCTCCATCAGATCTTCTCCAATGATTTTGCCAGTGTCCCTAAACAGATTCGACTTGTGTAAATCCCACCTAACTTTATTCAGATGAATGTGTGATTAAATAAAAATTCAAAATGATTGTACAAAGTGATTTTAGAATCTAATATCTATTTAAACTTCACATGACCAGAACTCATCATTAAAAGAAGTTAAATGATTTTGAGTAAGTATTATTTTGGAGTTACTCTTTAAATAAGAAAATAGTTGAAATTGAAATACTCTTGAAATTGAATCGAAATTCGGCATGATCTTGGGTTATGTCGAACAAAAATTATTTCTTTATTTTCGATCTCCACTTAGTTTGTCTATTACTAACGTCTACTCTACTAGATAATATTAAATGCATATGTGCTATAATATGTGCACATATTGACGTTGATATTAGCTGGTTTCTTTCTACAACTCGTTAGGAGCTTCGTCACAAAATTATTTCATTTTCTTAAAATACGCAGATTCATTGAGCCGTGGTCCTATGAAATTTACACTAGAATCAAGGCAATATGTATATGGCAAAAACACAAATTAAGTACCTTTAGCTGATCCAACTAAAACAGTGCCTTTATCATAAACAGATGATGCTACATTTCTTGTTGCGTCTACTGTTGTGTGAAAAGTGTTAGCGACAGTATCTACATAAATATGAACAAGACAAAATTAATAACTTTGCGTTAGCACAATTAACATAGATTTTATGTTATTTCAAAATAGCATTATACCTTTGGCCGTTCCTACAATAGATGCTCCCGTGTCAACCGCAGCAGTGGCTACATTTTTTGTAGTATCTACAGTTGCATGAACTGTATTAGAAACCGTATCTATAGGAACCACAAAACGAAACTTAAATAAATAAAAAAATACTGATCACTTCTAACCACTTGTTATGCTAAATGAATATGATACAATGTCTAAATATTTCATGGTAAGTGCACATTCTGGGCTGTGTTATCAGGCCAAAGTTATCTTAGGAACGTGATGTAACATAGAGTTTTTTTTACTTGGTTTACAAATTAAATATTAATGGTATTTAGTTTAAAGCTAAACATGACCTAACCAGGGCCCGTATTCTCTAAGTGTGGTTTTGCTGTGGTTATCGACTCGATGCGGTTATAGACTCGACAATTGTCTACTTTGGTATTCACTAAGCACATGTCAAAATGTCTACGACGTTTTTTCCATAGTTATACATGTCGATGAAGTTATTGGCGCGTTATTGTGTGGTTTTTAGTTTGACAAAGTACTATTTCTTATTTAATGTCGACTTTGAAGTCGACACGTTTTTAAAAACCACACATAGAGAATAGGCCCGCAGCTGGGATATTACACAAATTAAAAAAATAATATTCTTAATTTCTAGAAAAAAAATACTAAACAAAATGTTTCACTCAATTCAAAACCGAGGACGAAGTTAATTTACACAAAACATAACTAAAAAAAGTAAACTACAAAGCCTTGTAAACTTGTAATCCTTTCTAATCCTATCCCCTCCAATAAGACGAAAGAAACAAAGCTGTAATTTTAATCATATTGCATTTGGCAATGAGAGGAACTCAATACATCAGGTTTTTTATTAGATATTAACCCTGGGCCACGAAAACAACGCTCGAAGCGAACATTGCTTCGAGCATTGGTTTCATCGCCCAGTAATTAGACTCATATCGCACCTACGACAAGACAAGGTCATAACTGCATTTTTTGTAATTTTACAGGAGAGCCATTTAAAGTAATTTTTTTTTCATTCAATATCGTATTCTGCTTATATTGCTTTTAAACGATTCTTCATCAAACTAGTCTGTAATTTTTTTAATTTAACAATGTTTTTAAGACATTTCTGCATATATTTTAAGTTTAATTCGTTTTAAATTTTTTTGTAAGTTATGCACTTTTCTTACCGAAGGTGCGATATGATGACGTGATCGCTGATAGCATCTATAGGTGAAAAAAGGTATAATGGGCGCAAATCCTAATGGGCTCTAGCTATATGTGTCAATGTCAATGTCACGTGTCAAATATGTGAGTAACGGATTTTGGGACTATGTATTGTATTGCGACGCGGGAAGGGGGCAGCCACGGAACGAGCGAGACGCAAAGATAACATTTGTACGAGAGGAAGCAGGTGCGCCATATTGTTTATTCGCAATTCTACATGCGCAAACGAAAGATCACCGCTCAAGGTCAGAGCCCGTTAAGATTTGCGATGTTAATATTCATGAATAATAATATGATTGCAAATAAAATCATCAAGCAGCTAACCTTTAGCACTGTCTAAGTATGATTTGCTGATGTCATAAGCTGAATACGCGGCTGCTATTGAAGCGTCGAATGCCGTATGCACACTTTGCTGAGCAATGTCTAGCGAGTTAGTGAGTTAAAACAAAAATTAAAAAAAAAATGTTATTAACAAAGACGTCACAACATTGATTAAATCAACTTTTTTTTTCTACAATTTCTTGTAGCTTGTCTAGCTTTTTAATTTGGTAAAATTAAAAAAAATTGATCAAACACTGTATTTACAATCACTCGATCACTGTTTACTAGTTAGGTAGCGAGTAAGAAAATTAATGAGCGCAAACAAAACATATTTTTGTTATTAACGACGATTTTAAAACAAATAAAAGAATATTATATAAGTATTTAATACCTTTGACATTGTCAACATATGATTTTGTTGTATCTGCAGCGTTATTTGCCGCATTTTTTGTCCCTTCAACAGTGTTATGGACTGTGTTTGAAACAGTATCTAAGAAAATCGAGAAAAAATAATATGAAATATTTTTTTTTTAAATAAACATTTTTATGGTCTATGAACACAGTAAACAACTCTAGTAGCTGAATTAATTTAAACATAATATGATTAATTGAATATTTTGATTTCTACCTCTAGCATTTGAAGCATAAGTTTTGCTCGTCTCGAAAGCGGATTGTGCAGTTTTTTGCGTTGTGTCTATTGCATTATGAGCTGTGCTTGCGACGGTATCTATGAATATTTAAAAAAAAATGTATGTGAACTTATATAATTAAAAAAAGAAGAACAAAAAATCTTTTGAGTCTTAGTCTTTTGAATCTTAGTGCTTTCAAATTGAGCTATGAATTTTATCTATAAATATACTTATTTTACTAAAACAACCGTAAAATATACTTATTTGTTCATCTATAAAATCCACATACAAACGTCAACGTTAACGTTGACGAGACCATTGTAGACGAGACCATTGGTAGAGTGGCTAAAGTGCTTACATTAATGCTTGTGACTTAAGAATTCACGGGTTCGATCACCGGCAGTAAAAAATTGTTTTCGATCTGGGTATGACACTCGCGTTTCTTAGCCTTAACTTAGTCTTCTTAGCCTTAGCCACTCCTTATAGAATAACAGAAGACCTCTGTGAAATAACTCAGTATGTGTGATTTTGTGTTAAGATAAGTAATAAGACAAAGCCACGAACAAAAAGATGTATAGATAGAATGTTGTGGATATTTATTATAGCAATAAATTGGATCTTGTACAGGATGCAATGAAAGTTAAATGGTGTGCAGTGAAATCATAATCGCCTACGCAACGCGTTCTGTGGGTAATAAGTTGTACACTGTCTGACTGTACCTAACAAAGAGGTCACGAATTTAATCTTCATCGAAAAATAGAAGCACGAGAAAACTTGCGACCAAGGAAAGTAACGGGTTAAACGGCAATCACACCATACAATTTGAACGTTTCCTATTTAGGAATCTAAGTAGAGAGCTCGTGATCACACTACGCTAAATTTATTTCTAAATCGAAGATATAGAGTTGAAAATGGATAAACTCTCAATTGAATCCAATCTGTTCTAAATGCGATCACACCTTTCGATTTCCTAAATTGGATACGTTCAAATTGTAAGGTGTGATAGCCCTTAGGAACACGACGAAATAGCAAAACTGCCAATCTAAACTAACTGACCAACAAGGAAACTTGATAACTTAGTAAAAGTGGCAAATGAGGAATTTGGTGAATACAGAAACTGTCCAATAAGTAAACTGGTGAATGAGTGAAATTGACGAGTAAGGAAGATGACCGGTGATACGCGGACTCAGACCCATTGTATTACAAAATATTTTTTTAATATTTAAAAAATATATTTGTGTACCAAGTCCTTGTAAATTTGGTATTGTTTCGCGCTGCGTCGAGTTGCATTTATTCGGCGTCGAGTTGCACCAAAACATTTAGTTTTCAAAGTTAACCAAAGCCGGGAATCGTACCTGTGACCATCGATCATACCTGCATCTTAACCGCTTGAACAATGGGGTCGTCATTACAATAAAATTGTAATTTACTAAATTAATTAGATAAATATTTAATATATTAATAATTAGTTAATATTATTGTTTACCTTTGGCACTGTCGACGTAATTCTTACTGGTGTCGTATGCGGTATGGGCAGCAGATTTTGCACCCTCAACCGTGCTACTTAGAGTATCTACAAGATGTGCATATTTTTGTAACTAAATACCTACACCTACATGCAAATTGCAAACATTAGTCGGGCGAAATGCAAATCGTTCGCTCACCTTTAGCCGTATTGTATGCAGATTCAGCCGCTCTCTTTGTGTTGTCGACTGTGGTCGCCAAAGTGTCTAAAAGTTTGTGTAAAAAAGAAAAAAAAAAAGAAAAATAGAATAAGCGCAAACATAAATTTGACAAAAAATAAAAAGACAGATAAGCAAACATAATTTCAAATTCTACTCAAAAATTACGTAAACAAACACAATATTAATCGCCTCTTTCACCATCTGTCAAGTACGCTAACTGTCATTTAAGTCACAGTTAACCGGGGATAATGGAGGTAAAAGTCCCAAATATTTAAAAGAAAATAATAAAAAAAATCGCCTATCGAAATGCAGTAAACCGAGTGCATAATTTAATAAAACAGAAAACTAATCAACACTTTAATCATCACTTTTTTTTTTTTTTTTTTTTTTTTTTTCTAGTTGGTGAAAGAGGCCCTTAGGTATTTAAAAAATGAATGTATTTTTAAAAGTTTTGTCAAGTATTTACTTAATAAATGTAAATTCTCGAATTAATTTCTTTGTAAATTTTTGTATGTAATACAAATAGAATAGCAAATTGAAAAATAATATTATTTTTGACTAGAGAGCAACCAGCCTTCGGCTTCTCACCTTCATCGTTTATCGCTCTTTCCATTAGTGAAAACCGTATTAAAATCCTTTGTTTTTAGAAGTTTTTAGAAGTTGCGAAGAATCAGATAAAGCGGACAACGACTTATTTAATTTTTTGATATGCATTAGATAGTAGTTATGGAAGAAGATTTAACTCGAGTTAATTAATAATTGATAAAAACTCACAATGCTTACTTATCTTAAATGGCTTTATTATTTATTTATAGCGAAGCAACACAAATCGTCATTCCATAAAACTATGCAAAAAAATAGCAAAAAAAAAAATGGGATATCTTCTTCGTGTTTCGCTTCAAGTTGCTTCTCGATTGAGTCTGAAAATAATATAAATATATATTTTTTCTCTAACCTTTAGTAGTATCGACCACTTTCTTCCCATCGGCAACGGCTTTGTTGGCGGCGTCTTTAGCTTCACCAGCCGCGATGGAAACTTTCCCCAGCTCCTTGTCGAGAGCGTCGATGGCAGCGTTCTTCGTGTTAGCAGCTGTTGATTACAAAAAATATCATCAAATCAAATCAAAATATTAATTGGGTTTCTAAAAGAAACTCTTATGATCGTCATTATAAAATTTAAATTTAACAGCTTTTCGGAAAAAAGGCAAGATGACGACCCAGAGAAGAAACTCCGATGCAACAATTACACTTAATTTTAACAAAATTAAAGTATACATATTATACAATTATAGTTTTTTAATACTAAACATAACTAATACATTTTTAATACTAACATAACATACTAAACATAGTATGAGCTCCAAATCGCTTAAATCCAGGCTTCATTGTGCTTAAATAAAATCAGTGATTTTATAATAGCCTTTCGAGAGGAGTTTAGTTTTAATTTATTTATAGACTAGCTGTTGCCCGCGACTTCGTCCGCGTTAAAGAGATAAAAAGTAGCCTATCACGTGTCCCGTACTTCTAAATATTTATCTACCAAGTTTCATGAAATAGTGATGGAGGAACATACATACATACATACAGAAAAAAAAATCTAAAAACGGTCAATTTAGTTTCAGTATCATGTATAGAGCCTATATACACGATATTTCTGAAAACAAAGTAAATTACTCCATGACCGACCCCTACAGATTTATTATTAGTATTGGTAAGGCAAAACCACCACAACAAGCAAAAGTCGCCTTTTACTTGTTAAGCCTATTTAATTCCAATTAAATTTGGATACTTGTCATTTGCATCAACAGTGATAAGGACTTTATCATTTTTACTTTGGGTGTGTCGTAAATTATCACAATAATTTAATATTACTACCGGATATAAATTTCTTTTCGTGGACTAAGGTTGCAAAATATAAACTTAATTAGATTTTATTATATGCATAAATAATAAATAAATAAATAAATCATTTATTCGACGTAAGTTTTTACAAAACATTTATCTTCGTCAACATTCTTTGCAAGCTACCACCGGTTCGGAAAGCTGTTTCTAGGGGAAGAACTCGGCTAGAAACCCCCTAGTTGCTCTTTTCATAAATAAATTACAAAGTAATACGTAACAATACATAGCAATCTACATAACACAATAATCAACTATATTTGACTCCAAGGACAGTCATCATTTATATAATCTAGTATCCTATAATAACCCTTTTTGCACAGGGTTTTCTTAATATAAACTTTAAATTTATTTCCCTGAAAAATATTTAACTAATGGTGAAAACCGCGTATAAATCATACACTGTAAATATTTTATAGAACTCCATTTAAGGTTAGATATAGATATAAGTATATTAGATAATTTCCTGCGCAAGAGTATTTTTAAAATGCGTTTTAAAGTACGCTTATAGAGAATTGACCATTTCCTTCTTGGTCAACCCATTTCTTTGGTGTTCTACATCAGCATATAGAAATAATAACGAAATGTAAACTCAAATAGTAAATATATTATACTAGCTGCAGCCCGCAACTTCGCCCGCGTATAGATACTAAAACTTTCCTCGAGAACCACTCTATCCATTGGTGAAAACAGCATGAAAATCGGTGCAGTAGTTTCTTTATAATATGTAAGGATAAATACATTATTTATCCCAAGCTACTAGAATTCTAAAACTGACACTAATCAGAAGAAAAAAATAATCGAACACTTTTAATATAAATAAAAAACAAATTACATATTACTTTATATCACTTACACATTATAAATTGATTTTAAAACAATCACTTATTCAACAGTGCTCAGCGACGACTATCTCTCTACTGAGTCATATCCATATTTTTTATTATTGATATATAACAATAATTTATCTTACCTGTTTATAATTAGGTTGACAAGTTCAAATTGGTGTCGATAAAGGTCCTAAAAATATTTATATGCGATAGCTCATTGGACCCGGAATGATGTCTAGAAAAATGTAAGTACCTATATAAACATATTTTACTCGTACGTAAACAAGTGCAAAAGTTAATGAAGATGAAGAGGAAAAAATGTTTAGATTTTCTATACTAATATTATAAAGAGGAAAGATTTGATTGTTTGTTTGTTTGTTTGTATAGAATAGGCTCCGAAACTACTGGACCGATTTGAAAAATTCTTTTACCATTAGAAGCCGACATTATCTGTGATGAACATAGGCTACTTTTTATCGCGGGAAAATGCTTCATTCCTACGGGAAATCTAAAATAAAAGTAAATACTTGGCTTGGGGCTTGGCCCGGGATACACTTGACAGCGCCATCTATCTAGAATCGGTGAAGCGACTAACATGACAACTGCTTGGTGATATTTTTAGATGGCGTTTTATACTTTTCAACGCGGACGAAGTCGCGAGCACCAGCTAGTCTTTAATAACTCGAAAACTATAAGCAATAACAAAACAAGAAATTCTTAAAGAGGAGGAAATTACCTATAAAAATTTCTTGGTCGGAATTTCCGCATCTATATAATACAAAATATATATCTAAAATAAATATAGCTCCTCAATTCTTATCTGATTTACCAACAAGCGGATAACTTCTGTGACCACGCGGATGATTGACTGATAAACGTAAGTGCCTATACAGACCTACTCATAAATCTATATATTATGGACTTTGATTATAAGTCACTTGCATTAACGACTGTTGAACGTTGAACGAATTGAACAAGCAATGGGTCTGAATCCGCATTAGATAAAATAAGATAATTTTTACCAATCCCGTAGTAGCCTTTGCACGCGACTTTGCCCTACTTCTAGAGTTGAAAAAAAAAAAAAAAACACTTGCCAAAAATATATATCGCTCCTTAAAAACTAAAGGGCCACAAATCAAAATTACACTTTTTACAGGAGAGCTAATCGAAAGAAAAAAGAAATTTGTCTATTTTTTTCTTATTAGATACATATCAAATATATATATTATACATCGTTAGAAGCACATTTTTAAGTAGCATTAAATGTTTTAAGTACTTTTATAATAAACGGAATACTAGAAGAGATATAAGCATATAAGTTACTTTTGAATATATAAAAAATGATTAAAATATACTAAATATGGTATAAAACAACCATAAATCTTTTTGCAACATACAATATGAAGGATTGTGATTATATTTTTGCAATAAAAACATTTTTGAATTTTTTGTTTTATGGCCCTTTAGTTTTTAAGGAGCGAATATACCTTAATTATTAGGGAAACTAATCAGAATATTTATTATTCACACTATTTACATTGGTTTCATAAAACAAAACATATTAAAAAATAAATTTGTAAGGAGAAAATATGTTTTTACATTTTATGACCTTTTTATGACATCAACAATTAAACAAATTCAAATTTTCATTTACATTTTTTGTTAGGATATCAAATCTATACTTTTTTACTTATATTATAAAGAGAGAGAATTGTATTTTTGAATTTTTGCGTTTTTGTTTGTAATGAATAAATTAAAAACTACTCGAACGATTTTAAAAATTCTTTCACCTATAGAAAGCTAAATTATCAGCGAGTAGAATAGGCTATATTTTATAAAGTTAAGCGGACGAAGTCGCATGCAAATAGCTAGAGTCAAATATAATAATGATTTTACGGACCTGAACTTGCGGCGTCGTTTGCAGACTTTTGAGCACCGCTCACCAATTCACCAGTTTTCTGAATCTGATCTTGAACCACTGCTGCCGCCTCCTGGGCCTTCTCTGTGGCTACTTGTTCGGCATCCTTCTTCTTCCTTTCGAATAGCGAAGCCGTCTTCTCTCCAATGCTTCGGAATGCCCCTGAAAATCAAACGCAGGTTACACTTAGCAGTTCTGAAGTCCGAGATTATTTAAAACAATGCGTGTAAAACTAAAAATTATCATCATCATGTGTTCCATCCATGTTAGGATATACTTAGGAAGCTTTTTAGGTAAAAAAATTATTTTTTTAAATAACTTTTCAAAGCTTATAAATTGGATTTTATATAACTAGTAAACTTATAATAGGATTTTACACAAGAGCGATCCTTTGACACTCGTACCATACAATAGTACCGCCAGAGTCGGATTTATCCGACAATAATTTTCGTGTCCATTTCGCCAGAGCCGGATAAATACCACAAATATATCTACTTGTTAAAGGGTTAAAATACCTAAGTTTAGGTATATTAATACCATATGAGTTTCTTTTTTTTTTTTAATCAAAATTATTAATTATTACTTATACATAAGTAAATTTGATCATCTATAAGAAAATTATAGATTATATATAACGAAATATCTATGTTCACATAATATGTATGTAGGTACCTAATCCTAGTATAATTCACGATTGAATCATGACTGTATATTTGAGAAGGAAGTTGCTTTATATTAGTCATACAAAATTAATCGCCCACACACTTAAATGTCCATCAGTCAGCAAGTATAATGTCTCAATGTACATAAAGTATGGACGTAAACAACAACAAAACATAACAGTAATAGCGAACCGAGGAAAATTTCCGGCTTGTTTTATTGATTTTCCTATAGAGACATGTACATGGCACGGTACTGTTTGTTGACTGATAATACAAAACTAGGCTAATTTTAAAACATATTTTTTTTAGATTGTCTTAATTAGTCTACGGTCACATAACAAATAATATCTTCGTTCGTGTAAACAACGAGAAAAATAAAGTTAAATTTAGATTACACGAATTAGTTGAGTGATGAGTTTTTATCTACACTATTATTATAAAGAGTTAATTAATTTGTACGTTTGTATGTAGGAGTATGAGGTAATTTTCTAAAACTCCTCTGATTTTTAATAATCTTTCACCAATAGTTAGAATAGAATTTCAGGATGTACATAGATGTACATTTCTGGCAAAATATAATATCTGTTATGTATCTTTTATTCCTTAATTCGGACCAAGTCGCGGGCAAGCACTGTATGCAGTGTTGATATTGATACCATATATGTTCTTTTTAAAAATGGATCCACTTAAGTTTATATATAAAAGTTACTATACTATATATTATATAGACTCACCGATATTCTTGTCTGTCAGCAAGCGTGAAAATACAGACATTTATAAAGATTATTCATTTATATCAAAGTTTATAAAGACAAAAAGAATGTCAATGTGTAACGGTGAGCTTGTAGATACTTACACAAAAAAAACTACTCTAGGCTCTACAACTACATAAGTACATATTATGAGAGAATTGGAAATTAAAATTGTGAATTGAAAATTATATTGAGTGAATACTGTGCAAGTATATTGTTTGGTTTATATTTGTAAGTAGATTAGAGGTCTGATGAAAGTATATTGTGTTATTTGTGTTAGTTAGTAAACTAGAATAGTAAATATAAAAGGAAGTAATGTGCTACAAACTATAAAAAATACCTAAATTGGAGAAATAATCAAAGAATTTAATTGTCAAACTATAAAAAATTATATAGCAAGCCGATTTACGCCTTGTTTTGTTTTTTATCGATTATATTGTGTGAACGTACTCATCTTTTCTTTTGAACAATTTTTTTAACAATTTCCAGAATCTTAAATCGGAAAAGAAGAGAGATTTAAGATTCTGGAAGCTGCGGAAGTAATCATTCGAGAAGATATTCAATCGGTAGCCGTCGACAATCTTATTCCGGAGTAATTGACATATTTTTAGAGCAAAAATAAACGGTTAGAACATTTCAAATTAGTATGTCATGTACAAACATTAGCCACAGTATTGGTCGCTGCTACAACAATTTACATTAACTCAGGAGGATTCAAAGGAAAAAGAAGAAGAAGAACAAACTCAATAAGACCTGAATTACCACTGTGCGTGAGGGGATACCAGTAGCACTACCATGAGTTTATGACGACCGAAATCGCTAGCGAGAGACGAGCGAGAACGTATAATATTTGTATGAAAAATTGTACAGCGCCTCTAGCGGTCACTGATAAAAGTAAAACCGATAACATGAGTTGCATAAGTGAAAAACCTATCGAATGTAGTCGCTAGCGACCATTAGCGACTAATGTTTAACTTGACATTTCTATACAAAATCGGTACCATGAGTTACAAATTTGACTGATGCTCTCGAGAAATACCGTAACGTTAGTAGTAAAATCATTCACTAGCACATTGAAGGGTGAAAAGTTCGTTATCGACAGAAGTAAACTAACGTAAGATTTCGATAGCAACTCATGGTAGTGCTACTGATTCCATTTCTACCTATATAACCGACTGCCGTGACCCTTACCACCTGAGCTGGAAGAGGACTTGCATTCCCGATTGCTTTTGTATTTAAAGTCAATCAACGGTAGTCTTTCACAGTCAAGTGGACTATCAAACTGCCTGCCAACCTTTATCATAAAAAATAACAATGAATAAATGAGTTTGCAATCGCCGTATTGATTGTGACAATTGGTGATTGTCGCGCGTGGATGGGGCGTTATTTAAACGAACGAAAATAGAGTCGAGTCGGTCAAATGATCCGGGATCATTGCTCGACTGTTGTTCTGACCGATTTCGCAACCCGCACTGACTGATTGATGACCTAAATTACTTTCCAGTGAGAATTCCAACAACTCTAAAAGTGAGTACTTAAAAAATAAATTATTATTATTATTATTTAATACCGTTATTTATAAATTATAACAATAATTGAAGTCTGCATAGAGACACAAAATCTCAAAGTCAAAATCGTAATAATATGTGAAACTAAAATTTTCTTTTTTTATTTAGTAATCTAATAACGACCTAAATTTTAATAATATTTTTTTTTAGTCAATAATATTCAATAACTATAGGACTCACAAGAAAGCTCAAAGTCACTCAACGAACTTTGGTCGGGGTTATTCTTCGTAATGGAATTAAGAATGAGGAGATTTGTATAGAATGGAATGGAATGTTTCCGACCTGAGCCGGCGGATGAGTTAGTTAAAGTGGCAGTGGGAAGTGATAAATAGTAGGGAAATTATAAGGGAGGCCTATGTCCATAAAGCTAGTCCTATGGCGGAGATGAATTAAAAAAAAATAAAAAAGGAAGAACGAGGGAAAGTAGGCTTAGGTTCCATTACTGACTCCATTAGCATACGTGCTGCCTAGCAAATGACTTTTGTACTATAACAAATTTAACTGAAATTTATAGTGGAAACTTATCCAATCATATAGGTACTTAGTTGTTGAGGTTGAATTGGTTGGACGATAGCGTCTTGTGTAGCATCGCTAAATTTATACGAATTAAAAATATCCGATGAGGTAACAATAAGACTTGTACATTTAATAAGACTGACGAAGAGCATTTTTTTTTTTCGAACTGTATTGTTCTAAAGAACATGGAAGGAAAAGAAACACCCCTTACAGAACATAGCAACCGTGAATTAACAGCACGTATGTATGTAGTAATGTTGGTCCCGTAAATTTTGGGGAATTTCAAAAATAAATATAATTATTCATTTCTCCAAAAATAAATATATATATATATATCGAATACCTAAATAGGCAACAAAGTTACAAAAACCGCGCGTACGAAGTTACGATCCATTTTGTAATAATGTATAGAAAAATATTTAATTTTAAATTCACTTCTTCGCACAATTCGTGCGAAACAAAATCGTGCGAAACCTCTACTAAACCATATATAGTATAGATAAAATCTGTGGTACATATTATTCATATTCCCAACCATTTTCTCTATGACTGTAAAGCCACAAGAAAGTTGCATGATAAATGGGTCGTGTTGTATGACGCCAGCCGCCCACGAGTCTAGCCTTCACAAGCTTTCAAGTCTAGGTTTAATAAAAAGTGGTATTGATCGAACTGCGCTTGGTCTCTTTACGAGCATTGCGGACCAACTTTGTGACCTAGACTAAAAGGCTAGGACACGCAACGACCATTTGATACAAATAGGTCACAGTTCTGGCATAAAATATTTATGTGTACGTGTTATACGAGTTCTTTAGCAATAGTTTTATTTTGCAGATGCATTTACTATAATATATCTAGTAATGTATAAAAATTCAATTATACTAATATGCACTTATCTTACAAATATTTTATATATTTGTACCTAAATATTTTCGTCTCTTCTTGTTATAATAACATAACCTTCTTTTTGTACCTAATTTTGTATGCTGTGCTTACTGTTAATTTCTAAATTACTGTTAAATTCAATTTCAACAATACAAATTGAACAAAATATTAAGGGAGTTAAAACTTTAAAAAAATATTATACTTTTTTGGTTTGCACGACAATCTGTGTTTTGTTGTCAATATTCGGAAATTCCGGTTCTTTATTTTGTATCTAACACTTGTCATTACTATTTTCGTAATAGATTCCGCAATGACCAGAATGTAGCCAATTGAGACAAATATCCGGTCCAAACAACATGAGATTGCGATGACATCACATTCCACTGAAGTCATAACATGTTTTAAGACTTCTGAGAAAATCGTTCTTATTCCTTATAATAAAAGTGGAATAATTATTCATTGTTCATGCGCTTCTGTACTGCAATGAAATTGTCTTTGATGTGCCAACAAAGTCGTACGACATGAAAGTTTAAGTGCCTTCTTAGAATACCATGAAACCTCATGGGATAAAATTTCAAGAAAGTACTATACTTATATCTTATTATATAAAAATTATGGGTCACATGTTCCTCCGCGATAAACTCCTAAACTACTGAACTGATTTAGATCAAACTTCGTAACTATGTGTAATTTGATCCAACTTAAAAGATAGGATATATTTTATAAAGTTACGCGGATAAAGTCATTTGCGTCAGCTAGTTACCTTTATATAAGTATACTCGTATATGTACCTGTTATGTATGAAAAAAATAGACGAGATTACATTTTTTTTATCAGAGACTAGAAGAAAATTGGACTAACAATACTTACTTGAATTCGAGTTGAGATAACTTTCGACTTAATTTGACATATTTTTTCAGTATTTTCAAGTGCTTTTTCAATACGAATTAATCAGAAAATAGTGTACATTAGATATTTTCTTTATTTTACAAGTAAAATGTGGTTAAAGATTTATATTTCCACGAGACCCACTGGTGTTGTGGTTATTCTAAAGCCGCGTCCATCGTTATACCTTACGTAATGCACTCACATACCTAAAGAACCCAAATATAAATATAATAACTGCGCCTACGTTCGTACCGAAACAAATGTATTTCTTTGCGTTGGAGATGTTTAAAATATTCCACTCAATTTACGGTGTACGTACCGCCCTTCGTTGAGCCAAACCACATTGCTGCGATCAAATATATCTTTTACAGTACTTGCCTACTTAACATTTTATTCTTGCACAAGGCTTGCCAAGCACTCTTGCTTGCATTGTATAACAGTAATGTAAAAAAAAATATGACTGGCAAACCTTGAGTAACTATACAATCATCTTATAGCTTAGAATATGAATCATACATTCATGTATTGAATGAAGAAACCCTTTGTTTTAATTGCTCGTAATACGCATTGTCTGAATAGTTGGCGTTGTACAGTAAGCAGAAATTTGACCTTTGAACCCGCATAAGTTTGAATATCTTAACATAATAAATAAATAATATCTTCATACATTCCTCACAGAACCATCTTGTTTCCCACTAAGCAACTAATGCTTGTATTATGGATACCAGACAGTTTGTAAATAATACGTATTATAAATACAGAACATCCATGACTCAGGTACAAAGGTAAATATGTTAACATTTGCCCTAGCCTAGCGGGATTCGAACCCGCGACCGTTTGGTTAACAACTAGGGTTACTAGTTACTATACTAGCCACTAGACCGAACGTGTCGTCAAAATAAAATAACGCCGTCTGTCCCTCTGTAAGTCTGTATGTAATCTTAGATATTTTAAACTACGCCACAAATTTTAATGCGGTTTTCATTCATCAAATAGAACTAAACTAGGTCGGCAGCGCACTCGCAGCACCTATGGTATTGCTTGTGTTATAGGCGACGGTAGCCACCTACCATCAAGTGGACCACGAACCTGTGTAGATAGACATTATGGAGTAAATAGTTACTTATTATATACTATGGTTGACGTTAACATAAAAAATGCTGGCTTAAAAAAGCTCTTCCTTATAACTTTTAATTATGTTATGACGTGTTGCTTAACTATACAGATGTTTTTATATATTATTATTATTACTAGTTACATACCTACAATAGTTTGTTTATGTATGAATAAACTATAATATACTTAATAAAATTATTATTAAATTGCTGATGTGACATTGAAATAGTATGATACATTTTTACGTTGAGTGTACCTACATAGTCCGACCCGACACCAGCTGACCTTGATGATGTCATCGTTCTCGTTGGCTCCGCAGGATTTGTAAACTTTGATTGCGTTTTATTGTTGACTCCATGAACAAACAATCAACCTCGCCTCAAACAAAACAATGTGTTATCTCTTGTCTTGCACGCGCTAATTGAACGGTCTGTTTTTTTTATTCAACTCGTGAATTTACGGTTTGTCATCGAATTGTATTGGAAAGTACCCAGTGACATAGTGATATAGGGTTACACAGCGTTTCGCAGTCATTTAGATCATATAGGTAGACCATTGGAATAATACTTCTGAGAGCAGAAATTTGCCTCCTAAACCACCTTAACAACAGATAACTAACTAGTTACTTCCTTAATTTCCGTGAAATCTATTCCTACCAATATATTATGAAGCTGAAGAATTTGTTTGTTTGGTTGTACGCGCTAATCTCAGGAACTAGTGGTTCAAATATCTGACAACCTTTTGAACCTTTATATAGCAATATTAATTTTTTTCTGTTTATTTCCTACAATTACTATTGTCTGAATAATTTTAGTTGTTATTTAGTTTATTTTAGTTGTTAGTTTTGTCTTTCGTTAGTCGTAACAAGCAGTTATCTAATTATTTATTAAGCTATTTGTTTAGTAGTTTCAATTTAAGTATTGACTTAAATTTAAGTAATTTAATATTTTGTCCTAATGAGCAGGATCAATGATGCAGTGGGGTTGTGAACTAGTCATTGCGTAGGTATGTCGTGGAAAAGTAATTATACATTACTTTTCCACGACATCCAGAGATTTGTTATCGTTTAAATTAGACCACATTGATACCTACTTTGTAGAAAGAATTTATGTGGAAAAATATTCAATAATACGAGCCAAATAGGTATCTCAGAGAAAACAATATTAAATATCTTGCAACGATAAATTGGAGACAGCCGAGAAATGTTATAAATATAGCTTTGTTATCGATATAGAGTTGTCTGTTTGTCCTGAAAAATATTTATGTTTGTGTGTACCAGAGATGAGTACGAAACGAACATTATCCGTGTTTCGAGTCAAAAATATTGCATCAGAAAGAAATAACATCTATATGCATAAAATAATGTAGGTATTAAAAATATTTTATCTGTACCTACTATCTATCAAATTATATTTACTTAATTTGTTATATCATGAATTAGCGTAAACAGTTAGTTGTATATAAAATATAAAATAATTAACTAAAATTTTAGGTATCGTTTCCCCATTTGGTTTCTACATAATTGATATTAATAAAATCGATAACCCCAATTATACCTATATAAGTATTAGTGATGTGCCGGATCGTTGAAAATTTGTTTTTAAGAAATAAAAAATAAAATGAATGGAATTTGTTTTTCATTCCTACCTAATCACCTCTATGTAGAATTTCAGCTATGAATTAAAAAATAATAAGGTAAAAGATCCGTCAAAAAGTAACGGATTCGGATATAAGGCACATCTCTAATTTTCTGTAATATATAAAATTCTCGTGTCACAGTGTTAGTTTGCCATACTCCGCCGAAACGGCTTAACAGATTTTGAAGAAACTTTATATGTACACTTGGTTGGTCTGAGAATAGGTTTTTATCTATTTTTTAAACGCGGGCGAAGTCGCGGGCAGCAGCTAGTAAGTATATATGAGCGATATATCTAACTAACGTTTAGAAGCGAAGTAAAGTATGTATGCTTTGGAAAAAGTTGAAGTAGAAACGTATTTATAAGCTGGCGTTGTTATTGTGAAAATCGTTCTTCATCGACCTTGACCGCAGCCTAGCCGCTGCCATCGCCATTATCGGTGCACGCGCACTAAAGTCCAAACACGCCACAGAATCTACTGCAAATTGCTGAGGAGTTGGTTATTCCGCAGACTGTTTGATGCTGCAGCACCAGGTCAAGGTTACCATGTCATGTGAATACCATCGAAGTAACAGTATGCCAAATTTCAAATGAATCGAACCTGTTTAAGATAGTGAAACCCCTTCGTATCGTAAGATATCTAGTGAATCTAGGAAATGGGCTGATGGTCTTAAAACCATTCCGATAATTAGCTTCAGTATCAAAATCGCTCCATCCGTTTGGGAGAAACGTACGATTCCACAGACAGACACACAGATCAAACACACGCGCAAAACTTATAACACCCCGTGTTTGCGTCGGGCGTTAAAAAGGGGAAATATTCGTAAAAAATATGTGGAATCAGTGGAACGAAAACAAAAGTGTCATTCCCCTTTTTGCCTCTTCTGCTAAATTATATCCTTTCACAATTACTAACAATAACTTTTAACTAATTTAAATTTGGTAAAAAAGCCTTAAGTATATTGTAATTGGCCTGATTATTATTGATTTTATGACTGAATGAATTTTTGAAATATTTATTTTATGACCTAAAACTAGAACGTTTTAGTAGATTATTGAATGTGCTAAGTGCAGAACCAAACGTGACTTGGCTATAAAATGTGTTAACACCTTATAATAACATTGTTGTAAAGTAGTATGACTATGTGATGAATGACTAAAGTTCTATAATAATGTAAAATAATATTGCGTAGTTTGTTAGGTATGCAGTCTTGTCTTTGAATAATGTTTTGTGGAATATATGACTTTTTAAAAATTAATGAAATGACGGCTTACAAAATGAACGTCGTAGGTACTATATGGTAGGTGGTAGGTTACCATGAAATTAAAAATTATAAAAAAATAACTCCGACTTCACCCAAACACGCTTTATCTGCTGTAATTTATTGAGGAGTTGGATATCCCGCAGACAACTGATGCTGCAGCATCAGGTCTAAGTTACCATATTATATCATGAAATTGGAAATACTATCTAAGTAACAGTATACCAAATTTCACATCAGTCGAACCTAACTTAGACGAAGGAAGTTAGTGAAATTCCTTCGTCAACTAGGAAATGGGCTGAGGTTCTTCAAACGCCCGAACAGATCTTAATAAACTACTAATATTATAAAGAGGAAAGATTTGTTTGTATTTTTTGCATTGAATAGGTTCCGAAACTACTGGACCGATTTGAAAAATTCTTTCACTGTTGGGAAGCTATATTATCAACGAGTAAAATAGGCTATATTCTATAAAGTTACGCGGACAAAGTCGCGTGCAACAGCTAGTAAACTATACCGGGTATCCCAAGACTATGCGACATGTAGGGAAAGTACCTTAAATATCGTACATAGGATATTTTGCTGAAATATCCTATGTATGTGTTATTTTTAAAAGTTAGTAATATACTTACTGCATTCAAAGATTTTCTAAAAATTACTTGCTTCGTCTGGGTATGCCAATCGAAAGAATGGACAAAAAATAATAATATCTTAAAAGAAAAGAATAACGTACAATAAGCGTACAATGTTTGATTAAAATTTCAAGAATATTATTTTATGCCGACGACGACGTAATTTTTAAAAATCTTTAAATGCAATATACATATTGTTCCCATCATGTCGCATAATCTTGGGGACGCCTGTATAACTATGTTCACGTCAAACAAAAATGACTAAATAATCAAAATAGGTGCATGTGTATGGGAGCGTCGAGTTATAACACCCCGTTTTTGCATCGGGTGTTAATTGCGACGATTTCATTATGTATTTTTCACTTTGCAATAAAATTATTTTTGTTTGTGATTCATCTCGTGGATACGATTTAACCTCGATGTGACACCGTGACACCACTCATTAATAGTTTATCTCGGTGTACACAAGATAATTTTAGTTAGTTATGACTGAACCGACCACTGCAATATGACGCTGGAAAAATATTTACTTTTTCCTGTATAAGTAATATGAATAAATGTTTTATTAATCACAAAGTAGGCACTTGTTTAGACAGACGTATAGATTAATTAATTTGACAGTGTTTTATGTATTATAAGTGATTATTATAAGGTTTATTTGAAATATTTGCATGTTGTGAGTTTTAGGTACTTATGTGAGAATAATTGGGACACCTAAAGTGAATTGGGTTATTATGCATAGCGTAATAATATGAAAATGTTTAAATTAGTTGCATCTACTTAATTAATAATAAATGCTATACCTAATTTAAAAATAATAATAATAATAAACGATGCATTATAATACCTACTGGTGTTTTTTTGAGAAGTGCTTTTGATTGTGCGAAACTTTGAGAATCGCAGCATAAAAAATTATATCTTTTTTTTTGTTTTTCAAAAAACAACTTTTATATACTTATATATTTCTATAACCAGAATATTACAACCAATAATTTATTTTACAAAAATACTCCTATAAGTCTTTAAATAATTTATTTACATCAAAAAATAGTTTCGCTAATAAAAGCTAATATAATGTCGTTTCAATCAAACTTTAAAAAAACAGTTTCAAAAATTTCTATAAATAAAACTGTATAACTAGTTTATTTTACTTAAAACCGATGGCAATGAGAACATACCTCAAAAAGACACCTGTGCGATCAAATGTAAAAATCTCATGTATTTAAAAATAGTAAATTATTAAATAACTGATTGGGTGCTCAGTAAAAAAATTTAGCTTACCGGCGATGCTGCTAAACATTTTTTTTATATATATAAATCACACAATATCACAATTTCAGTTATATCACGCACGGCCGTATGGAATTTTGAACTGTAGGAAAAGCTTTATCTGCGTACTGCGTAGTCTAACACCTCCTCTTGGTAGAAGCGCGCGCACCGACTAACTCACTCACTCATGCAAGCAGAACGTGACTAAATCGTGACTTATACACTCACACACATTTGCTCTCTTCCCTATTCGTTGTCGAGTTCGAATCGAAATACTTTCAAGGTCCTACCGAGTCCCCGGTCCTACTGAATACGAGTTTTATACCAACATACGTACCGTACACTGCAATTTCATGTGGCCGATGATACCAAGACCATGGGCTGCTTGTATTTTTACCGGTTACGTCATGCTAATTTGCGTTTTGCACGCAGTTTCGATTTCATTTATTAAAATGAAGATTTTTAAGTATGTAAGTACATATATTTATAACTAGCGATGCTCCCGGCTTCGCCCGCGTCCAATCGCTACAAAACTTCACAGGATAACCCACTGGACTAATCTGAAGATTGTGTGAAAGTTTCATCAAAATCGGTTCAGCTGTTTTGGAGTTCTTAGGGAACATACACACACATCGTCTTTTATTATTATTAAGATAAGGTTTTCTTACGAGTCTTCAGGGATATAGTTATAAATAATTAAATATTAATTTAATCACCGAAACTTAACAAACGCACATGTGTTATGGGATAATCAAACAACGGACAGGTGACGAAACCCTATTATGCAGACCAGAATCAACTTTAAAAGTTCATTTCCAAAGATGTGCCGGATATAGAACCCGGGACCCCCGAGTCATACAGACCGCTAGGCAAACACCTTAACCAATGGATGCCAGTGCCAAAATGACCGACCAATGCACCTTGCCTTTGACTTTGTGGCTTTCCACCTACCATGAAGCCCTCAAACAGGGATACCTCTTAAAATGTGCTCCCCTAATTAAACTTTATAAAATAATATGAAGGAGATATATAAGACTGTGCTCGGTGGATAGATATCTATTTATTCACGACCTTTTGTTCTTCTCGCTATCTCTTCCCAAGCAATTCTCGGCAGTGCCCTTTGATCCAGGACCAGGCTGTAGACCTGTGGGGAAGTTCGCGTATGGAGTTTTTTTTTTTCAGAAAATTAGGAGTCTTATTTTAGACGTCATCAATTCTTTTGTATGATTTTTTTTGTGTAGAAACATATCAAGTGGGGGTGGGGTTTCAGTTGAAAGGGCTCTTGAGTTGAGCTGATTACAATACAATACATTTGAGTTGATTACAATAACAAAATATAAAAATATACCACACCATTACATTTCAGCCAGCTATTTCATAATAAAAATAAAATCAAATGTTGTCATTTTCCAAAAATATACAAAAAATTTCAAATCAAATATTTTACTGGCAACTGGAATACATATATTGGATGCACTGGATCTTAATATACCTCTGGATGGGTTATCCCATACGCATTATAGATACTTTCGTGTACCATTTTGAAGCGCCGCCGTACGTAAGTACGGGAACTAATTTTGACGTTTGCGTATTTTTAATCTATAGATAAGTAAATAGTGTCTGTTTTATTCTATATTTTGTTGATGTCTTAGGGACTGTTTAAGTTTATTTGTGTCCGCTTGAGTTTTGAAACATGGAGAAATGTCTATTCTGTAAATGTCCCTATCATGCGGACACCACTAGTTTTAGTTCCATGTACTTACACTCCATAGCCTACAGCGCCAAAATAGCAACTCTCAAATAGACATAAAAATAATTTGACAGCAGCCCATCTAGAGGTATATTAGAGATCAGTGAATACAAATATGGTATTATGGAAAATGTATAAGAACGCACTTAGTACTTACGTTTACGCATTTATATTACAAGCACAAATTTTTACAGAATTACATTAGTTTGTATTTATTAAATTTTCAATAATACAATAACTGGTTTTACTATTTATGTTCTGTGGACTGAAATTGATTATGCATAAGTAAATTATTTGTTACTAATTAAACGTAATAATTTCGTATTTATACGATAAAGTTTAGATTCAATTCTGTATAATAACTGCTATAAAATCGATATAATATGTATAACTGCATCGTTATCTACAGTCTAGGTTAGTCTTTTCTGTTCTGTGGCTTCAGTTGCCTAGCAACCATTCTTTCTGTAAACAAACACAACATACAAATGTGATACAAATACAAGAATGTATTTTGTTTAATTTGTTTGTAAAACTATAACTGAGCATTAACTATATACCTATAATGTTAACTAACCGCTGTTTCTAAAATATTTCAACTTTATTGTCATAAAACTAGCCCAATATTTTCATCTGTTATGTGTGTGAAATGTCTAAGGAAAATACAAATTTGCGGCTGCTCGGATCGCCAGTGAATTTTTCACATCGAAGTAAAAAAAATAACGACAAGAAAAACATACGAAACAGGCCGCGTTCAGCTCTTCAGAATTCTTGTTTCAAACCTGTAAGTTTCGGTTTTATCTAAAATTATTAAGGTAAAAATATCCTTACATATTATAAAACAAAGGCCTCAGCCGCGTCTGTCTGTCTGTTCGCGATAAACTCAAAAACTACTGCACCGATTTTCATGCTGTTTTCACCAATCGATAGAGTGGTTCTCGAGAAAGGTTTTAGTATATAATTTACAAAGTAACGCGAGCGAAGTCGCAGGCAGTAGCTAGTTATTGATAATAATAAAACAAGGTATCGTTATTGATCATCATCGGTCTCCCCCCCTCTCCCCTGTCTCTCCCCTGCCCTGACTGACCCCGAGTATCACTGTACTCTTTTAAAGATTTTATTTTGAACCCTACAAATGATCTTTAAATGAAAAATATTTGTTTCAGGAGAATCCGGATAGTTTTAAAAGACCATTTTCAGCTGACACTAATAGAAAAGAACAAGCAACATCAGTGAGGAGCTTTTACAAAACTTTTAGTGCCGAGTTGCTACAAACTTACAGTGAATATTTTTTATGTGACATTTTAACATTGCATTAAGTGTAATATTTGAGTTTTTAAATTCAGTATAACAACCTGCAGTGATCAATCCTTACTAATATTATAAATGTGAATGTAAGTTTGTTTGTTACGCTTTCACGCAAAAACTACTGAACCGATCACCATGAAATTTTGCATACACGTTGTCCGGGACACCAGAAAGAACATAGGGTACCTTTCATCGTTCAACGCGGACGAAGTCGCGGGCACCAGCTAGTATATTATATGTTGATCACTGACTAAGAAGCAAGCATTACACACAATGGAGGGCATCCTACTAATAATGGATGGATGCTTGTTACTCTATCACACCGAAACAGCCTAACGTTTTAAAAAATGTTAGGTTTCCTAAAAATATAAAATTTTGTACAATGTATTGTTTAAATTTTACAGGAACTCCAACTGTAGTTAAAGTTTTACCACCAACAACTGATATTCTAAATAACTCGAAGTTAAGTGAAGGGCATCCTGTCAAAAATAAAGAAATTTGTAGTAATGCTTCTGACTATGGATCTGAGGACACCCACATCAGTTTAGGCACTAAAATTAAAGCTAGAGCGCAATCTGGACCCAAAACAAAAACTAATTTGAATAAAAACTTTTTGAAATACAAAAACTTACCAAAAAAAGGACTCAAAGTCATGGATTTAAATAATGAAGAGAAAAGTAATGAATTTGGGTTACAAGTGAAAATTTCAGAGAGACCGAGGTCTCAATCTCCGCCAAGAAAGAGTGTTTTCGAGCGGAGCTATTCACCTTCATACAAAAATCATTCCTACGAGTCATACTTTCTCCCACTGGAGACAGACCCTAGAAACGATACTTCTTTAATAGGTCGTGTTTCATTTGGCACTGATGATATTGACTGTGAAGTAAATAATGCTATAGAAACATATTCACGACGGTTGGCATTGACGAAGCAGCAACTGTCCTTGGTTGAAGAGGAATCAACTCAAGATTTAGAGAGTGTACCCTCACAAAATTTGTCCAGTTTATCTCCAGAAAATTCCCTTGAAGTACCAAAGGATATCAAAAATGATGATGCAGGTGATTTTACTGGACGTGACACCTATGTTATGAACACTAATGAAACTTATCCAGAAGTTTCTGAAAGTTTCTTTAATCAAACAAAGACTTATAATAACTTCTATGATGATTTACGTTCAAGTAATGGACAGTTTAAAAATAAAATGTCCAGTACAGCAATACATACTGACTCATCTTCCAAAGACTCTGGATACCACGACAGTGGGGGTAATGATGAGAAATCATACGTACACGATTACTCACTTCCTACTACGACATCAATAAAAGATTTTGATACTCGGAAGAAATTAAATAGTCAAATGGAAAGTGAACCTAAAAGCTTAGATAGTGCATCAAATAGCAATGACAAAGCCAAAAATTATCAATTGGATAAAAAATGTAATTGGATGGAACCGTTAAACCACAGCCGGTTATTATACAAAGATTTCTTTTTAAAAAAAGAAGGACACATACCTATAGCTCCGCAAAATTCTCCTATTAGAAGTGATATTCATCCTTTAAACATTAGTGAACCCAAAAAACATAGCGACGGAAATGAAAACCCAGAGTATCCATCTTATTTACGTAATTGTACAACAAAAGCATACACTTCTAGAGTAATTGAGGATTATAAAAAGGAATTGGAAGCAATAAATTGTTTACACGAGCTGACTTTAAAAGATATTAAAACTGATGCTATATCACCAACTCCACTTAACATTGATAAGATGTTTGAAGAAAATTCAAATAGCAATAAAAATGAGTCTCATGAAGTTATTGGAGATGCTGCTAAAAATAACAATATACTAGATTGCAATAAGAGGGCAGATATATCTAAAGTATCTACTAAAGAGCTGATACAGAAATATTTAAAAGTTAAAGGTGGTGATTATTGCCATGATGAATTTTGTAAGAGTTTGAAGAAACTGGATAAGAAAACCAGTAACGTAGATTCTCAAGGCTTAAACAAGAGCTTGAATAATGCTAACAAATTCGTACCTACGAAGAGTAATTTACCAGTGAATGTAAAGAATCAAACACGCAGAAACATTTTCACTGCAACTACACCACTAAGCGCTAGAATAGAAAGTGTACAAAACGATAGAGATGTCGATTCTTGGATGTCTCTATCATCACCGTCACCTCGAAACATTGAAATCGCAACAAGTTCATATCCAGTTGCAGAAGCCGTTGAAACTATATCTTCAGAAGAGAGTGATAAAGTTGAAATTCCAATGGAACCCTCATTGAGTGATTGCAAAGTGGAACCATATCCGAAGGTGAATGATGTCAAAGAAGTTCCAAAGGAACTAAATTCTAAATCTACTGTTTTGGACATTTACTCAATGCTGAAAGAAATCGAAAGTTATGCTGATAATCCTGTCACAGAAATGAGTTCTAATCAAGTTGACAATTTGCAACCTAAGAGTGAACAGGAAGAAATGTCGATTACACCTAAAGATAACTTTATGTAAGTATGTACTTAGTTTGTTCCAATTTTTTTCGTTTTATAATAACGTAAGTAGTACTTTTTTTCAAATTTTCAAGTAGTGTAACGTATAGATAATATGTATTTTAATAAAATGCAACAATTCTTTCAGGGAAATATTCGAGTTTCTTGAAAAAGTTGAACAGAGCGCCAACGATGCTTTGTCCGTAGTTACAAATACGACGCCACATACAACTCCCAAGTAAGTAAAATCTCAACTAAAACTATGCGACGTACAGTCAAGAAGAATATTGTTAATGTCGTAAAAAGTTAATTGTACAGTGGCGTATAGTATAGTATGTAGTTTATAACGTAACTGAATAAATTATCATTTTATTAAATCTAGGAAAGACTAAAATTATAATTATTACCTACACACTTTATATTTTGGATTAAAACAGATTGGAAACTCTTTTGAAATTGCCCCAAACTGAATTGGCGCAAAGGTTGGTGACAGCTTCTTTACAATTGGAGGAAAGGTCCTGTTGCATCGCCTTACTACAGGAGAGTTTGACCAATAACAAGGAGCAGGTGATAATTTATTGTATTTTTTATACATTAGTTGCTTACTGTGGAACTAGATGGTGCTGTGTGTGCGTGGAACATGTGAAGATATTTTTTATACTTAGACTTTTAATTACAGATGATAAATAAAGTTAGTAATTTGGAGAAGCAATCGCATCGCAACGTCGCCAAAGTGAAACTTGAATGCGAGGAAGCGATCAAGAGGCATCAAAGTTTTATAGATCAGGTTAGTGTTCTATAAAACTCTAACCTATTAAGTTCTATTAAGGTTCGGTTCACACAAAGCAATCTCAAGTGCTAAAGTTATTTGAACTCTTGAATAACTAATAAATGTTTGTAGGCAAAGTATTTTGGAGTTTTTATACTCTAAAGTGACCTATTCACCCTCAAAGTTGCATTAAAACTTGTGTTAAAATATGGATTTTTCATAGATCATATCTTTTAAATTAATACTTTTTTTTAAAGTTTGTTTAACAAGGAACCTAGTTAACGACAAGATAAATCGGTATCATGCTTACTTTTGTAAATTAAACATAAAACAGCGGATTAATAATCATTCTACGTTTGTATGGGGGAAAGCTGACTTATATCACCTTAATAAATAAATAAATTCCAGTTAATAAATGACAAAAAGACGTTGAACCATCGTATCGAGCAATTGGTGAGCGAGCGGAGGTCTTTAGAAGAGAAATGGGAAAGATCTGCGCAAGCGCTCGAAGAGAGGTACAAGTTGGAACTAAGGAATCAAAGGGACAAAATGGCCGCTGCACAACAGGTGATGCAAATACAAAAAATTAAACTTTCCTTTTTATGTTAATAAGGTCTACAGACAGGCTGATGACGGTCCACTTGATGGTAGGTGGCTACCGTCGCCTATAAAACAAGCAAATGCGTTGCCGACCATAGAAGGATTAAGGATAAGGGATAAGGAAACTTATACAAATATGAAACTAGCGAACCGTCCCCAGCTTATTAACCGGCTTTGTCCAATTTTTCCAATTTTTCTCTTCATAAGAACCCTCCTCGGATTAACATTATCTTAATTTCCTCCTCCTCTCTTAATCTCCTCCTTAATTTTTAACATAATCAACGATTTTATATGAATGTAATTTTCTAAAGTCTCGTAGCGACATCTAGTCTCACGCCGCGTAATCGTTTCGTTACAAACACTTTAAACAACTACTTATTAACAAGTTTCGAACTTGAAATCTATACTAATATTAAATATTTGTTTGTTTGTATTGAATAGGCTCCGAAACTACTGGACCTATTTGAAAAATTCTTTTGCCATTAGAAGCCGACATTATCCGTGATGAACATAGGCTACTTTTACCTCGGGTAAATGCTTCATTCCTACGGGAAATCTAAAATAAAAGTAAATACTAGCGGCTTGGCTCGGGATACACTTGACAGCGCCATCTATCCAGAATCAGGTGAAGCGACTAACATGACAACTGCTTGGTGATATTTTTAGCGATCCGCTCCACGGTAGATGGCGTTTTATACTTTTCAGCGCGAACGAAGTCGCGAGCACCAGCTAGTAATTAATATTTAGCTGCATTTAGAAAGCTTGATATATTAAGTAACTACAGTTCTACAGTACAAAACTTTTACAGTTCTAAGAGATAAGGGTACATTACATTACATAAAATAAAATTTATTTTGTTACGTTTTACAGGTTGCCAGGCAACGATGGGTTCGACAGAAAGCGGAGAAAATTAAGGTGAGTATACATACACCGCTCGGATAGTTAAAGGATTAAATTTTTTTTCTAAATATATATTAGGGTATATTCGAATTCGTTGAAAATATACATATAGGCTGAAAAAAAATATTAGAATAGAATAGAATACAATTTTATTTGCAACAGACGACTTAGATACATATAAAAACTTATAACACTTTTTAACAAAAAAAAAACGACTTCAAACAGTTTTCTCATGGATGCCGTTGTCAGTATTGGACCAAATTGAAATGGGACCACACAGGAAGCACCCGATTTCAAATTAAAAAAAAAAAGAATCATCAAAATCGTTCTTTCGAAATCCGAAAAAAAGATTCTCAATTCGACTCTATTTTTGTTTTTTTTTTTTTTATGTTTGTTACCTCATAACTTTCGACTGGGTGAAACGATTTTGATGATTCTTATTTTATTTGAAAGCTAGTGCTTCCCGTGTGGTCCCATTTCAATTTGGTCCAGTTCTGACAATGGTATCCATGAGAAAAGACCATGAGACTGTTTGAAGTAGGTTTATTTTTTGTTAAAAAGAGTTATTGGACAAACCTTACTCTTACTAATATGTGATTGTTGTTGTAAATTGGACAGGAGTTGACAGTGAAAGGGCTAGAAGGTGAGTTGAGAGAGATGGCGGAGAGACAGCAGAAAGAGGTGGCGGACCTGAAGATGTCACACGCGGAGCAATGCGGGAGGATTCAAACGAAGCATGCGGCTGAATTGGAGGACCTGAGGAGGAAAATGGAGGAAGAGAAGGAAGCTGCACTGGTCAAAGAGAGACAGATGGCCAGCGCTAGGTGAGAAGAAATTTTAGCTCGTGGTTTTCTTAATTAAAATTTTTAATCGAGTTTTTGTGATTTGTGGTCTATTGTCTCTAATGTAACTATTGTTAGCGTCTGCTATTTGTGTCGACTGAAGTTGATTGATTAAGGCGGAAATTATAGTAAAAGTGTTCTGTAACGTTGCACAAACAGTTGCTCATTCGTTCAGATTCATTCGGTGAGACTGAAAAGGCATGATATTGAATGAATGACATTGGAAACGTATCAGACAGTTGAACGAATGCATAGGCGAAGAGAGGTCATCATCGTATGTCCGCACATCTTATAGTTGGACGAGCCCGTTAGATGAGTGGCAAGGGTGCTTGCTTAACGTTTCAGGGGCTCCGGGTTCGATTCCCGACGGTGTCAACTTTGGAAATTTTAATATAATTTTCAAAATTGACTTTGGTCTGGATTTGAAAAGTAGTGGTAGGGCACACTGCGTTTCGCAGTCATTTGGGCAGCCCGTCTGGCTGCAGTAACCATCACCTTACAGAATACCACCGTGAAATAACAGCATTTATGTGCTGTTGTGTTTCGGTGAGTGAGTAAGGGATGCCAGAGCCCATTACCCCATCCCTCCCTTATCCCTTATCCTTAATCCTTCTATGGTCGGCAGTGCACTTGTAGCACTTATGGCGTTGCTTGTGCTATAGGCGACGGTAGCCACCTACCATCAAGTGGACCGTCAGTCTGTCTGTCGACCTTAATATAAGAAAAAATTCTAGTTCAGATAAAAGTATATGGACTAAATAATGGTTTAATTAATGTACCCGAAGTCTAACACTATAAAAAGTTACAGTGTCCGAGTACAGTAACTTATGGTGTTGTAGACTGGAGAAGCAGATCTTGGAGCTGGAGTCGAGCTACCAGGAGCAAAGGAGTCGGCTGGTGGCAGAGATGAGGGCAGAAAATGAAAGGGCGGCAGCTGCGCTTGCGCACCGCGAGACAGCCACCAGGGGAGATATAGGTATGGCCTTCTCACTTTACCACATAAAACTAGTGGGGAAATGCCAACTTTGGTCACTAAGTAATAATGTTTTATATAAACAGTTAGAAAGTAATATATTAATATATTATCACTTGGGTCCAATACAAGTGATTTAGATTTTATATTTTTATTTTAGAGTTTAGACGATCCTCGGGAGCCTCACATTTTTCAGGATAAAAGTATCGCATAATATGTTTATAAAGGTGATCCGTACTAATATTATAAATGCGAAAGTTTGTATTGATGGATTTTTGTTACTCTTTCACGCAATAACTATATTGTATACAGAACCGATCACCAAATCCAAATCTGTTTAGCTGTTTTTTCGTGAAAGTGTAACAATTTAACAAATATCCATCCAATATAATCCTCCCAATAAACTTTGGTATTTATAATACTACTAGCTGGTGCTCGCGACTTCGTCCGCGTTGAAAAGTGTAAAACGCCATCTACCGTGGAGCAGATCGCTAAAAATATCACCAAGCAGTTGTCATGTTAGTTAGTCGCTTCACCTGATTCTGGATAGATGGCGCTGTCAAGTGTATCCCGGGCCAGGCCGCTAGTATTAACTTTTATTTTAGATTTCCCGTAGGAATGAAGCATTTTCCCGCGGTAAAAAGTAGCCTATGTTCATCAGGGATAATGTCGGCTTCTAATGGTAAAAGAACTTTTCAAATCGGTCCAGTAGTTTCGGAGCCTATTCAATACAAACAAACAAATTTTTCTTCTTTATAATATTAGTATAGAAAAGTATTATATTAGCCATAGAAGAGATATTAGGAATTTTATTATCATGCTTCCTTCTTCACAACTTTTTAGATTTATATAGCGTGAAAAATTTAAAATTAAAACTTAATTGTAATGGAAATTTTTATTTACAGAAAAATGGAGAGAAGCCCAAGAGAAGATTTTACAAGAGAAGAAGCTTCAAATGGAACAGGATATTTTAAAGGAGAGAGAAAAATTGGAAGTGAGTGCCTAATAATATACTTGTATTAATTTTATTGTGAAAACCTCTTGGCATAATGGAAGAGGAAACACGTTACAGTAGGCCTCTATGAGCCTGTATAAATTGTCTATGCCCATCCAATCCATTTCACCTCGAATAATTTACCCTACATTCGGTTTCATGGAGAAGTAGTAAGCTTAATATTAATTGGAGTTGTACTTTTGTATGAATTGATGAATTTCTAAAAATTAATCCTTATCCTTATCCTTATCCTTAATCCTGCTATGGTCGGCAGCGCACTTGTAGCACTTATGGCCTTGCTTGTGTTATAGGCGACGGTAGCCACCTACCATCAAGTGGACCGTCAGCCTGTCTGTCGACCTTAACATAAAAAATAAATAAATAAATAATTAAATACAATTCAAGACTTGAGTGGATGAAGGTGTTATGTGGCATTTTTGGTTTTTTCCGTTTTTTTTGCGTTAATGAAGGTAATATGTCCATACGAATGATTACAGATTGTCGATATAAGACTTTTGGAAAATAAAAAGTTGAAAAAGGTGTTATGTACAGTTAATTTTAAAAAGCAAAGAGTGCAGAGAAGTTTATTTTTGTCAGTGAAAGAGGGAGTTCTATGTTAACTTTTTTTTAATTAAATAATACAAGTGTTTAATTGCTATCGTACCATTAATATTTTAGCTTGTTTACACAACCTTGCATCATAATTTAGTATAAAAATCAGTTCCGTGGCGACTTATCTCAAAAATTGAGTGTAAAACTTTAACCTCGATTTATTCGAAATTGGAATTATGCGACATACCGCCTTCATCCAAAATATTTTTTATCAGCGTATAACTTATTCAGTCATTGGTGAAATTTCAGGAAGAAATGAAACAAAAGAATTTAGACATGGAAAAGAAATTCGAACAGTACAAGAAAGATTTCGAGATGGAACAAGCGGTGGCGTTCAAGAAGAAAGTGACGGAGATATCGGCTCAACACAAGCAAGAGAGAGACAGGGAGATAGAGAAGGCCATTGACACGCTCGAGGCAGAAGCGCACGCCGGCCGCCGGGAGTTGCAGGAAGCTATGAAGTAAATATTATCCATAAAACTGGCTGTTGCACGCGACTTCGTCCGCGTTGTACGATGAAAGGTACCCTCCTTTCTGTGGTGTCCCAGACAAAGTGTATGTAAAATTTCATGGTGATCGGTTCGGTAGTTTTTGCGTGAAAGCGTAACAAACATCCATACAAACTTTCGCATTTATAATATTAGTACGGACTAGGTGTTGCACGCGACTTGGCCCGCGTAACTATACAAAATATAGCCTAATTCTGCAGGTGAAGGAATTTAAAAAAATAACACATGTTTTTATAAAAATGTTTAGGCGTAACAAAGAGCAGTACGAAGTGGAGTTGAAAGAGTTGGGCGAGACAAGGCAGGCGACGCTGCGTCGGTACCAAGAGGCCCAAGCGAGAGTGAGACAGACTGAAGACAAGTGTATGTCACATCTCTTATCCCTCTCTTTTACAGTGTCCTATTTATTCATTTCCTTATGTTAAGGTCGGCAGACAGGCTGACGGCCCACTTGATGGTAGGTGGCTACCGTCACTTATGACACAAGCAACGCCACAGGATAAGGAATTGGGAAGAGATAGGGAATTGGGCTCTGGGATCTCTTAACTCACTCACCGAAACACAACAAGAACACTTGCTGTTATTTCATGGTTCCCGCAAACCACTACTTTGCAGATCAAGACGAGAGCCAACTTTGAAAAGTTCATTTCCAAAGTTGAACCTGCAAGGAATCGAACCCGGCAACACTAGAACAAGTGTCGTTGTATAATTAGTTCCGGTTGCAGATTCGGGAAATCCTAACCATGCATGGCCCATAAAGAAGTGAACATTACTTACATATTATTAGACCAGCGTAGGTTTCTACAACCTGCATTATGCTGAGTTTGTGACGTTTATATGTGTGTGTGTTTTTCTTTTTTTTTATTATATATTTATGTCCTTTGTTGCAAATAAACTGTTATTCTATTCTATTCTATCCTATTCTACATTGTTTATCTCATCTCGTTGACCTCCTATCACCACCTTAACGAACCAACGCACACACAATCGCTATTTATTTATATTAGATAACCATTGTTTATAGAAAACATTTACTGTGGAAAATTTAAAAAAATAATCCTTTTCCTTCTCAGGCGCTGAATTAGAAGTTGTGATAGGTCAAATTGAAACGAGAAATAAAGTTTTAATCGAAGTAAGTATTGAACATATACGTTCCTAAGGTAATTTCTTTACTATTATTTTAACTTCACAATTTCCTCCTTAATCATCAGTGAGTCGATTTGAAACGAGTTTAAAAAAAACTTTTTTTACCATTTTTTTTTTAAATTTTAACTTTTTTATTCTATTGATAAGTCTTATTCTTATTTGTTTTTTGATAGAAAAACACTCAGCTTGAGAATCAATTGGAAGAGGTGAGGAAGAGTTGCGAGTCGTCGTGGCAAGAGAAGTTGGACAACGCGAAGAAAGAAATTGAAGACTCGAGAAGGACTCACGAGGAACAAATGCATCAATTGTACGCCAAGTAAGTTTCACTTTATATTTATCGTTCGTTTTGAATTCGTTGTGTATAGAGTACTGGTACGGTATGTCCAACTAATTTTAATATGAAAAAAAAAAATTTTTTTCTTCTTTAAATTTTTTTTACTATCAAGCAAATTTATAGACGTGCTTCGAAAGATGAAAATGTTGAATTTGATATTGTGGGTGGATGGGTTAGAAGGCGCTGATGATGAGGACAGAGGAACGAGCGTGCGTTGGCCTTGAGAACTTTGGCGTGACTGTCGCATTCGCAAGCGTCGTCGATTGATTCCCGCGCGCGCCGCTTACGCTTGTGTGCGTATATGTTGTTGTGTGCACAGATGTGTGCGTGCGCATCAATTAACTACTGGCGCGCGCTTGTTCGTCTGTCCGGACAGTTACAGTTTAAAACATACTGTAACTGCCACAATTTGAATAAATGTTTCAGGGTAAAAGTGGCGGTCGCTCGTAAAGATTCAGCAATACAAGCGTTGACGCGCGAAACGGCCAAATATCAAGAGAAAATAACAATGCTCGAGCAAAAATTGCAACAGCAGAGAAAGGATTTTTTGAAACATAAATAGCTTATTCTGTCTCGGTACCGTGTTAAATATTGAAAAAAAAATATTGAAAAAATATTTTTCTGTGCATTAAAATGCGTTTTTATGTGCACTAATATGCATTTTTCTGTGCACTAGAAGGCATTTTTCTGTGCACTGAAATGCATTTTTCTGTGCACTAGAACGCACTTTTCTGTGCACTAAAATGCATTTTACTGTGCACTAAAATGCACTTTACTGTGCACTAGAACGCATTTTTCTGTACACTAAAATGCACTTTACTGTGCACTAGAACGCATTTTACTGTGCACTAAAATGCACTTTTCTGTGCATTAAAATGCATTTACTGTGCACTAAAATGCATTCCTCTACGCACCAAATATTTAATTTGGTTTTATTTCTTCAATAACACTTTCTTCAATACAATAAAAAGTCATACTCGACATAATCGCTTTAAAATTTCAATTCTTACGCTTATAACGCGTCGTGGTTAAATTGCGCTTCTACACATTTCTGACGGTAATTTTGTTTATATAAAGATTTAAGATCGTCAGACCTTCTGACGGTACACTTGATGGTAAGTGATGATAAGTTTTGCAGATGTACGTACTGCTAATCTTGATGGGATAAAGAATCCAATCAAGACCTTCTTTAAAGAGTGTCGTCGCGATCTTTGAAAGAACAAAGTATATATTCTTTAAATTTAGTTAAATAGTTCACAATCCGTCCAAATTAATTCAATTAAGTATTTATTTTATTTATTTTAATTTAGTAACGTTACAATAATTTATATTTTATCATGAAATTAACCCGTACAATATAATATATACTTAGGTATATAGTATATATTATAATATATACTTAGGTATGAGTTAATTTTATCGCTTACGTGTGTGTATTGTGTTCATGTTATTAATTACAATGTGCTTTTTAATAAATAGTTTTTTATTATATTTATATGTTTTATTTTATTTTGATAACTGAAAAATTTGACGAGACCTGTGTTATTTTTCCCCTCTTTTGTATAGGAAGTAAAATTCTTATTTAAGGTGCAAAAAAAAAATACAAGAAAAATTTCAAAATATTCTTATTGTATAAAAATAATCATACCAACAGGTAAATTTAAAGCTTAGATTTAGTACAAAATGTACATGAATACTTCGTCAACTTATATAAGATAAATTTGTAATCAGTAATCACTATTACTTATAAATGTAAGATAAAAAATATGTTTTATTGTCAGTCACGAAGAAAATTATTTTGATAATTTTTGGAAAGTTGCTTATTAAATGGGTCATGGAGTCGAATTGGGCCACACAGAGCAGATTAAAAAACCGCTAAATAAATAAATATTGCCTACAAATTCATCCCAAGATTATACACAATCCATATAACATGATAACATTGTTTTTTACATTTTATTTTTGTAATGTCAACAATTAAGACATAGATTTTAATGACACCTTATACATTTTATAATAATATTTTATATACCCTTCATTTCCATGTATTTTTATGTATTTCATTGAAAGTAAATACATATACTTAACTGGTTATAACAATCAAAACTTTTTACATTTAATAATTCTATACATCTCCGAAATAAACTCGTAGGCTTGTTTACTAAGTAACACTTAATACAAAAAAAAATTATCACTTATTATTACTTGATAAAATTGTCCTAAAAGCAACGATATTATATAACTAAGTAGTTATAGAATGTCGTTGCCTAAAAAACATAAAAACATCATTTCGTTTTATAAAAATTTGGTACAGTATATGATTATGTATGTAATACCTAAAGGCACGTTAAATAACTATATTTATCACGTTAGATATCTACCAGTCCCAAGACTGCGACATGAAGGGAAAGTACCTTAAATATCGTAGACAGGATATTTTGCTGAAAGAAAATTTTATATTATTTTTAAAAATTAGCAATATTGCATTCAAAGATTTTCTTTATAGAAGACTTGCTTTGTCTGGGAATCGAACCGACTTAAATGTGAAAAAAAAAGACCAGTATTTTAATAATGCCAATCGAAAGAATGGACAAAAAAATAATGATTCTTCTTAAATAACATAGTATCGAATAACGTTAAATGTCTGATTCAAATTTGAAGAATATTATTTTATGCCGACGACGACGACCTAATTTTTTAGAAAATCTTTGAATGCAGTACTAACCATATATTACTAATTTTTAAAAATAACATAGTCTTCTTTCAGCAAAATATCATAACTACGGCAAATTAAGGTACTTTCCCTTCATGTCGCATAGTCTTGGGACGCCCTGTACATGTTTGAGATCACCAAGGACGCCACATCTCAGTACTGCCAGAGGCACGTTCCGTGTCGGCTTCTGGTTCTTTCGCTTTAGGGCCATCGTCTTTACTACTAGACGACTGGGCCAAAGAATCTGCCGTGTGACTTATTACTGTTCTAGGTATTGACATATCATGCGCTCTAAGACCCGTACTTGGAGTCGATTTTTCAATGGGCGTAATTATGCTTTCTGGCAAAGTTAATTTTGAAAATTTCCGAACATCAATCTTCTTTTCTGCAACTGGCTCAAATGCGGACAATCTTTGGACGGATTCATATTTTCTTTCTGTTTTATCTGTATCCCTTTTAGCTATTTTTGCTGTAGGTAAGGACAGCTCTGGTACAGATCTCTTTAGTTTTTGTCGTATTGAGTAATCCACTGCACGTTTCGGTGATGCATCTATGCCGATTTTGTAATTCTCCACATCTATAACTATAGACAATGGTTCCATGTATTTCTTGTTTCTTAACGCTTCTTGCCTCAACGTTTCTGGCGATATTGTTGTCGAAGACACTGTAGGTTTTTGAGTTTCTGGACTAGAGTCTTGGTCGGACGCTGATCTGCTCGGGGGCGTTGGGTAAGGGTAGGTTTGGACAGGGCGTGGTGGTGTTTCTAACTCGGTTGATGAATCGCAAGTTGACCCACACGACACGGGACTTAACGGTGGACTTGTGGGCTTAGCCGTCTTGACGAAGTGAAACGCACTGGGTCTCTCATCATCGAGTCTTAAAGGGTCAGGTATTAAGGGGGGATATTCCTTGGGATGTTCGATCCCCGATAGACAAGAGGTGAGATGGTTTCCCAATCGGTGTCTGAGTCCTGTCGGTACGCTCGCAAGCCTTGAGAGGTACCTGCGCACTTCGACAGCACAGTCGCCGAATCCAGACTTGAATCTGTGCAGTACAGCTGGGTCGGCCGCTATCGCAGCCGCTAACTGCTGTCTTTGGAGTTTCTGAAGGTGTTTCACGGTCATTTCGAGGATATCAGCCTTCTCTAGTTTGGAGTGACGCGCTGGCTGAAAAAATAACATGTGATTATTAGAAATAATGTTTTAATAGATTGAAGGGTTCAAGTAATCACCATCTTAGAAAAAACCTTTACGTTTATCTAAGTAGATTTTTTTAATGCATACATATTTTTATTTATATAAACGAAAGCTAATATATAAATATTTATAAATAAATATAGGTATATTTTTTTAAAATAATTGAGAGATGATAGTTAAAATTAAAATTATTTTAAAAGCACTGTTTAGAAAGACTTATTTAATTTATTTATTACTACTAAAATTTTCTTATTAGATTGGCGAGCTCGTTCAATATTTTTTTCACATTATTTTGGACAAAAATATTTAAAAAAATACTTTATCTATCTATTTATCACTGTTTGTTTCTTCACTAATTTCACTTATTTAAAATTGTCACGAACTTATTTAAACTTTCTTGATTCCATTTTTATACGTTTTTTTTGTAAACCATCAGTTTTTTGTTTTCCAGCAATAGTTTATTCGAGTTATTCAGAATTTTAATAAAAATATCTAATAATAATAAAAAAATTGTAACATACGTCTTTGTCCATAGAATCCATCAGCAAATCTTTCAGCTCGTTGAGACAATTGTTGATGCGCGCACGCCGTTTTTTCTCCATAATAGGTTTATTTGTCTGAAAAATTTAAATTTTACTTTAACCTTACACTATATTAGTTAAATTTTAATTTTAAATTTACACATTATTGCACAGTCTTGTTTTATTATGAGCCTTCGCAGTTAGTACCTTTCGCAAATCCGCTTTAGACATTCCTTGGGCTTCAATATTGAAGCTGCTTTGGGAGTCGTCATCCTCACTACACGGCATTTTGGTGCACATTTCAAAAAAAAAATAACCACAAAATCCAGTCACTGGACCGACGTCCGCACCGGATGAGCCTTCAACACGTAATGTGCTGGAATCATACGCAACGTGAAGCGAAATTCAAATTGCCCTCCTTCCCGTCACATTTAATTTGAGGGAATCCTATTGCTGTCTCGCTCTAACCAACGGTTTCAAGCGTTGGGAACTGTATCGGAATGTTTTGTTTTCATTCCGTCTCGCTCTGACGGGGAACCTGTTGTGAATGGCGCCAACGGCTCAGCGGTAATGTTACCACGCTACTGCCAGGTTCGATTCCCGATTGATCACTATTTTTAATTGATTTTATTTCAAAATTCTACAGATGTCTGTTAGGATTTATTGAAGTTGTGTATATTTTTTGTGTTTAATTGTATGAATGAATTTTGTATCACGTGATCACATGGATAAATGGATCGCACGTAGCTTGTGGGATAATAAACATTTTAGCTCCGAAAATTATTTTATTTAAGGTGTAAAAAATAAGCTTTTTGAAACTGATATTGTCATTGAGTAAACTTTTATTAAACTGCATTCCATTCCACAGTCATAAACAAGCCAACGCGTTTATTAATATAAGCTTACTAATGTATATTTTTATAGAAATTAAGAATACAATTACCTAGTTTATTTCAATAAATAAATAAAAATGTATAATAAGTGTAATGGATATGATAAAAAATATATATTAAAATATTAGCTAAACGAACAACCGCGTCTAATAAAATTCAAATTACATTTTAAAAGTGAAGCTACATCCGCCGCTCCCGTATGGGAATGCAAGGACCGTACGCGCGTCCATCAAAAACCCTATTTAACGTGAGTGTACGCCACTCTACGCTGCCATAAAAAAGGCAATACTTTATGAAACCACACCTTTCCATAAAGCACCGCGTTTATTAGTTCTAACAGCTGTGCAGTTTAACTCTGAACTTTATCGGCGCAGTGTAGCGTAAAGGGGAGGTGAGTGTATGAAGTGCTCGTTTTTTGCGAAGGGTCGGTTGACAGTTTAACTAGGTACTTTATGGGCGGGCGAGTCGTCGGGTTCTCACGGTGTGTGGGAATTTACAAAGGTGCAAGGGTTCGTGGGCAAAGGTAACTTCTATACAAAACTATTCTTTTATGTTTGTAATGCACTTCAATATCGGACATTAACTACTTAGTGGTTGAAATTCAATACTAATTTTAATTAAATGGGTATCTATACTTAGCAACTTTTAGTTTATTCGTGGGTAATTCTAAATTTTACTTGTGGCAGGTGATAGAATTAAAAGCCCGTCTATAGCGTCGGTAACTATACCCCCTATATAGAAGACTAGCTGATGCACGCGACTTTGTCCGTGTAACTTTTTAAAATATAGTCTATGTTACTCGCTGATAATATAGCTTCCCAACAGTGAATGAATTTTTCAAAGCGGTCAAGTATACCCAAAATAGGGATGTTACTTATAGATTTACCTGTATCCTGTATCTGTAGTATCGCATCTTATATCGCATTTTTATTGCTTAAAAACTATCATGATCTAATAATTAGATGGTTCAGTTCAGAGTTATAATTTATGAAGTTCTTTTCGAGCGTTTAAAGATACTGAGCCCATTTCCTAGTTGTCGAATTGATCTCACTAACTTCCACAGGTTCGATTGATTTGAAATTTCATGTAACAGATTTAAGGCTTGAAATCATAATAAACAAATTTTGCATTTATAATATCACGATAGCAATGAAATTACTTATAAAATTATGTATTAACAGAAATGTTACAAGGCAAACACACACCTCGATACGTGAAAGGAAAGGTCCTTAATGGGGTCCTTGGCCCTTCTTTTTCTATACAATAAATATCATCCGTTTAATCTCAGGAAGGAAGTCGCCCGTTACAAATTTGTATGAAGTTTTCGGTTCACACGGTTTTTACTCGTTTTTGGGATAAGTGTGAGATTATTATGCTCCTCGGTGTGTTTATTATTTGCCTCTTTTATTGTTGTCTGTTGGAGTTATGAGATGTCGAGATGAGAAGCATTTATTTTTGCATGTGAGGATTATACTGTCTTAGTGTATCTATCTACCTATACCTAGATACACATTAAAATTTCAAATGTTATCCACATTTTGGAATTGAATGATATGTGCAAAGTACGACACGCAACGCGACTTTGTTCGCGTTTCTTTTTACGCGGGCGAAGTCGCGGGCACCAGCTAGTGATATTATATTTAATACTAAGTATGTAAAGATTATAAAATAAAATATATAACTGGGTAGATTAAAGTCCTGGTATAAAACGTAAGTATGTTACTTTTTATCCTCATTAGAAGTTAACATAAGTTTGTCTCGTCTTGTAATCAGCTTGTAATTAAGTAGATAAGTAAGTATAAGTACATACAAAATAAAACATTGTTTTCGTATTAATCATTAAATATTCATCGCGTTACGTTACAGTAATTAAATGAAATTAATGGGAACAGCAGCAAAGTTCCCACTGCCCCTTATTTTGTCGTGACATGGGACATCAAATTATTCACCTATCATTAGCATCATCACGCGATATGTCACAGTTCAGTGTGCACAGAACCAACACAAATTGTCTATGCAATCAATTTACATTTTGCCATTGAATTATGCACCTAACTTGTGAAGACATAGAAGCGTATATAAAGTTATCCAATAGATCAATTAAATTTGTGGTTTGAGAAATGACAAAGTTAATTGCTACAGTTATTAAATTTTTATTGAACTCTAAGCCCTTACAATAAGGTACATTTTGGAGTGATTTCTATAAACAAACGTGTATCAGTTGAGTGCAAGTTGTATCGTGGGAGAAAGTGTTGTCGTTAAATAATATTTAATTCGCAACATGTGGTTGGTGTTTAGGTATGCGATGTAGGGAAAGGTCAATGAGGAATAGTGTCGTACTTATATTTTTTGTAGAAGAACCGGCCTTTCTGATAAACGTAAAAGCTGTAACTGGTAATTTTGTATGTCGGTAGAATTTTTCATGAGAAAGAGTGGCAGGCAGCCCGACAGTCAAATTGGAGGTAGCCAACAGGGATATGGGAACACAACAGTACTTACATACACGTATAGCCTACGGACCTACCTTCTGACATTTATATATATATATATATGTACTTCTAACACAACATTCATGTTAATATTTGTGTATTATATATGTATATATTCAATATTTCAATGGGCTATTACAATTTACGCTATATTCGACTATATTCGGGGTAAGTGCTATATTCAGGGTTACTCTGCGATATCAAAAAGTTAGAATGAACCACCATGAATTTATATTATAAAGCAACAATACATTATATATACCTAAGCATGTTTTTTTAATTAATAAAAAAAAACTGCTCAAACCGAATAGTTTTACCTAACTTTTTTTTTTTTTTTATAAGAGATGGGTTTGCTCTTGGCCAACAACCAGCTTGGTAGCAAGGGAGAGGCCTAAGATGGAGCGAGCTCACCCAGAAGATGCCTATTCACTCGAACTTTGAAAAGATTAGGGTTATATGAACTCGGAAATACAGACGCAGGCAGGGAGTTCCAAACCTTGGCGGTGCGCATTATAAAAGATGTTTTAAAGCGCTTGGTTCGAAAAGGGGGGATTTCGACAAGATGAGGATGGTAACCAGCCGTACGTCTGTATGTCCGATGGAAGAAAGGGGAAGGCGGTATGAGCTCATGGAGCCCCTGAGCACACTCACCGAAGTACATCTTATAAAGACACATAGACTGGCAATTTTGCGTCTATGTGCCAGGCTCTGCATCTTAGATTTTAAAAAAGTACCGTCGCCTATGAGTCTCTTAGCTCTGCGTTCTACCGAGTCGAGTGCGGCAAGTTGGTATTTGGCCGAGCCATCCCAGAGGTGGGAGCAATACTCCATGCAAGAACGGACTTGCGCCTTATACAAAGATAAGAGCTGTCCAGGCGTAAAGTATCGCTTCACCCTGTTTAGGATGCCTAGCTTTTTGGCTGCTGTTTGGGCTTTGGACTCAATAGATGTGCCGAAGTTGAGATTAGAGCTCAACCTCACGCCAAGAAGTTCGAGATCATTGGCGACAGGTACAGATACACCACGGAAGGTTGGAGTTAGGTCAAAAGGGCTCCTTTTAGCAGAAAACAGACACGCTATTATTAGAAATAAAACTTTTACATTCAAAAATCTGGACCACTTTCCGTGTGTTCCCATCGTTCAGGTTCCCATAGGAACAGGTGCTTATAAAAACTACGGCCTTTCTTTTGACTGATCAACTCGTTTTTATTGAGAAATAGTTGATGAAAAAACAACGTATCCGGGGCTGGTTTCCGGATCGCGGCGGACGTTCCTACGACAAAAAATAAATATATCAACAGTACAATATTTGGTAAGTGTATACATACAAGTCAATATTACTTATTGTGTGTGTGTGGTTTTTTTTTATTATCCATATTAGTATAAATATAAGCGCACTAGGTATGTAAAGAAGATGTAATAGGCTTAGCTTTCTTCATAATTATTACCTAAACTTTAGGTGTGCCAAATTTTACACGCCTGTGAACGCGCAATTTTTAAAAAAAATTTTTACCTATTAATACGATTACTTACTAGTCTTTTTATTCACGGCTAAAATTTCTTTCAAGTTTTCTGTCCCATTTCTATTTTGTTCCCACGATGTGACGCGACAGGTGTGTTCCACAAACGCAATTTAAAATTGATATTGTAAACCTTATCTGTTTACGTTAAGGTTGATAGTCAGTAAGTAATTTACAATGCGAACGCTCCATTTTTTTTCATGTCCGAAGTTATTGTATTTGGGCCCATGACCACAAATCTGTTAATATGAACTCAGATTTAGATATTGTAGATATCTATAAGTATTTGTTTAGTTATGTTCATAACATTGATATACTTAAAGGGAGTTTGCTTTTATTTTTGGGGTGCCTACCTGTTTCAGACATTTGCTGCCACATCACTACTGAAATTAGTATTCTGTGTCACTACTCTGGGTCTGCGTTATGACTGCACCAGTGATGAATTGAAACCATTTTTTTGCCGTAGGTAGGTGTGTAAAAGAAGTGCGTGTGTCAGTTCCGAAGCACGACTGGAGCTTACTCCCTACGAACTATTATAAAATACATAATATAATAAAAAATATTAAAAAAATATATCATAACGAATTAATATCATATAACAGAGATGTTCGAATTATGATACATGATTACCGGTGCCATCTAGTTTTCGCAAGGATGTATTATTACGAAACATATTCTAGTTTCAGAGATATTGTGTAGATGGAGCTAAAATTAAAACTAACGCGTAACGTGACATGTGACAATTTTGATTTAACTCCCATAAATTCTCATACCCCGGGCTTGCATTGTGAACTAAATTTGGAAATCCAAAACAATTTTAAATTTTTCTCAAAAACACACAAGTGTCATGGCCCCTCGAAATATATCACGTCGTCGTGCTAAACATTCACGTCTGTCTAGACTTCTAGAGCAGTGTTTAGTTTCTGTAAAATAGAGGTGCTCAGTAAAACTTGCAAGATTAGATTCTAATTTAGTATGTGGTATAATAATCTTGGTTAAGGTTTAAATATTAATAATAAACTATAAGTACTAATCAATAATATAATAAATAAAGCTTTTTTCAAGTTAGGTTATACTTCGCAATGTTATCATAAGTATTTTATTGAAATTTCAGTTTGCCAAATCATATGGAGAGTAAAGTCATTGGCCTATTTTTCAAAAATGTTCTAACTTAGATAATAATTGTATTTTTTTTAAATAGTAACCGAATAACAATAACCGAATAAAATTTTTAAATAGTAGTCGAATTTAAATTTTGGCGCTTAAACACCTATACCTAAGGAGGGTAGCTTGACTAGTTTGCCTATACCAATGTCTCGGCTCCAATATTTCCAATATATTCCAATATTCCATAAGTCTATTGTCTATTGATAGTCTAGAATTTCTTAAATGTAAAAAAGTTACTCTGTGGTCGTCACGAGTACTGTATGACGTCATATTATTCAAATAAAACGGTATTTAAGGGTTAAGATTTCTGTTGTCTTGTCTTATTATATGAGCGAATATGAGCTTACACTTATATTACCAGTATTGTATAGTGCCTTTTTGTAAAAATAACACGAAAAGAACACCTGGGAAATTATTTATTCCTGTGCCACATGGACCAGAATCCAGAAAACAATGGTTAGAACTGGCAAGGAAAGAGTGGAAAGAACTATCACCAAACACAACAATGTATTTCTGTGAAGATCATTTCGATGTAAGTATATAAAAAAATGTTTATTCACTCTGGAAGAAAAATGTATTCAATAATACGTAAGGTAAAATACATAAACTTCTATGAGCTATAATAGGTAGGGTAGTTAGAATAGGTAGGGTAGTTAGTTATCTTATTATTAGAATACCTAGATTTTCATTTCCGACCTAGGTTCTAGGTAGGTACATTGTTTTCTGAAAGGAGAAATTAAGAAACATCAAACTATTTTATTATTTGTATTTTTTTTTCTAAATTTCAGCTACCTAATGATATGGAAAACTATATAAAATATAAAGCAAAGGGTTATGTTAAAAAAATTCGAATGAAACAAGATTGTTTACCATCAAAATTCGATTGCCAGTCTGAGAGAAAAAGGACAGCCCCTAGTATCTCTCCATCTGATATCAAAAATCGAAGACAAGAACAAGAACTAATCGAAGTAATCGAAGAAACTTTGAAAGAGTACGAAGCCAAAATCACAAAAACGTCCGAAGCAACGGCAAGCGACTCGGAAACAAAAAGAACAGGCAAATATTCCTTCTTTAAAATGCGCCATATTATAGTTTAATATTTTGATAAACTGTAGGTAAACAAGAATAGAGTAAATACTGCAACCATTAAAGTACTATTTACTCTATGGTAACACTAACCACAGCATGATTCACCTATTAATTTTATTAAATGCTAATACATTGCACTACCAATTAAAGTTAGAAGCAAGGAGAATAGAGGTAAAGGAGCGCAAGCTCCGTGTATTAAAAGTGTCCGTTGAAAGACGACGAACTGATGGCGCTGGTTGCAGCTAGTGATAGTAAACAATTCAACTCAGCGCGCACTTCACTCCGTTTCATTTCATACTCTCAAACTCTCTAGATCACTGTCCTAGACACACCAGCGCCATCTCAATTCGACGATTTTAGTTGCCACTTTTTTAGTTTAACACCCATATAAGATTGTTCTCCTTATCTCTACGCTCCTTAGTTAGAAGTTTTTTAACGTTTTTCACATCACAACCTATTATTACCAAGGCGAGATATTAGATGTTATACTGTAACATCTAATATCTCGCCATCTAACATCATATTAAGCGACAAATGTATGGTTCGTTGTTTTTTTTAATTCAAGTAATACTTTAAAAATCCTATAAATATTTTAAATTCCGTTTCAAATTTCGCTCCAAAACGCCATTTGACCATTTGACATATTTTTCGAGCGAGCACTGAGAACAAATGACGTGACGTGACGTCATTTGTTCTTAATCTCAACACCACTTGTAAAATGTCAAGGCGATATAAGGATAAGGTTTTCTTTCGTAAGTAAGTTTTGTACGTAGTAAACGATGAGTTCTAAGTTTTACAAATGTTGTGGCGTGCCTCACTGTACAAATACTACAATTAAAGTACCTGACAAGCTATTTATTCACGTTCCACGTTCGGAAAACAGAAAAATGTGGCTTAAGCTAGCCAGCAGAGATCCGGCACTCGTGCCCACACGATCTAAAATGTATTTTTGTGAAGATCACTTTGACGTAAGTAAGTTTTGATAATATTTCTTTAAATTTCTAGTGTTAATGGTCTAATTTTTTTCAAGTTTTCAATGAATACTTATTATAATTTTGAGGTTAAATTCAAAGTTCAATAACAATGATTTGTACTACCTACTTATTTTCTTTTAGTTGCCGAATGATATGGAGAACTATACAGAATATCATTTGATGGGCTCCGTATCACAGATCCGAATGAGAGCAGGCTGTTTTCCAACGAAGTTTGAATGTCAAACCGACGGAACAAGACGAACAGATAACAAAACAACTCAACCAAAAGCAGTTAAAAGGCGAAGAATGGAAGGAAAAGCGGAATGTGAAATAGTAATTGAAAACGCTTACTCTACACGAAATATTTCTAAGGCTGAGGTTCAACCAAGTCAATGCTCAGGTATACAATAACACCATCTCTGCCGCAGAACGTAAACTGCTGCACAATGGACGTCCTGCTTCTGATTGGACCTATTAGCCAAATATGACATAATTAAACACATTATGTATATTTCTTTATGTAAAGATTATACTCACAACCCTTATATGTAACTAGTGATCTGCTCCTGGCTACCCCAATGTCCCCAATGCATAATCAATGTACTGTCTTTGCAATCGTAGCTTCTAAACGGATGGACCAATTTTGATCAGATGATTTTTTGTTTGGAAGCTGACATGATCGGGATCGTTCTTAACTATAACTACCTGCTGCCCGCGACTTCTACTGCGTAACTTTAATAAATTATATACTAAAACCTTCCTCGAGAACCACTCTATCCAATGGTGAAAACAGCATGGAAATCAGACGCGGCGGAGGCCTTGTTTTATAATATGTAAGGACGATGTAAAGGATTTATGAAGATCTGTTCCTGCATTTGAAGACCACCAGCCCATTTCCTAATTGAGGAAGAAATTTCACTAACATCCACATGCTCAAATGTTGTGAAATTTGTAATGTTGTAGTATACAACATATTATAACAGTAGTTACTTCGGTGGTATTTCCATGAAAGGGTAACCTTGATCTGATGCTGCAACATCAAGTTGTCTGCGGCCCTCCAGAGCATTCCTAATTGGTCCACTTTCCCAAATGACAACCTTCCTGCTCCTGATCTGTCTAATTTTCAGTATGTCAACTTTCCTAATCAGTGTACTTTTGTAAAATACAATTTGACAAAGATCTTTAACTCGGAACAATAACTCAACTCAGTTTAAATTTGTCAAAATAATAGACCGATGGGGAAAGTAGGCCGATTGGACAAGTCGACTAAATAGGGAAAGTAGACTGAATGGTCAAATTGACCAATTAGGAAAATAGACGAATGCTCCAGAGGGGTCTTCGGACACCGGATACCCAACTCTTCAGCAACTTATAGCAGATATAGTATGTTTGGGTTCAATAGAAAGTTTGGGTTATTGTATGATTTATAACTGTAGCTTGTTAGGTATATAATATATATATATTTACTATACTCTTTTCGCTGTATGATGATTTCCGAGTTCTCACTTTTTCATGTCACGCATACTGTTTCCAACAAAAAAAAAATGGCACAAAAAAATAACAATTAAACATACAAATGTATGAAAAAAAATATCTATTCGAAAAACACAAAAGGAATTATCACTTTTATAATTATTTTATTATTATATAATAGGTAAATGTAATAAAAAACATATATTTTAAAAGTGTCTTACGCGTGGAACGGAGCGTGTGTCAATAGGGATTGACACTAGGCATATTCACTTATTTTCGATATATCGTTTTTTTTATTCTATATATTTATAAAAACATCGTATTTTGATAATAAAACTTTAGTTGGTTTGATTGTATATTAAATATATTTACACAGGGAAAAAAATTAACTAACTAATTTTATATGTATTATACAGTTTATTTACACTTTACAGTATTTACAAACACTTGCGTTCACTATACAACTAAGTAATTAACCTCAGTTATTGAAGCTTTACGCTTACGTGTCTTTGGAGTGGACATTTTATTGTCTTCTGAACAGTTTCACCAAATTTTTCTTTTGTTATAATTTATTTAACATAACCTGTTTTTTAAGATTTAAGAATTGATTTCTAAATCTGAAAATCTAAAATCGGTAGTTCGATTCCATTTGCTTTGCCAACTGATTCGATATTTTCAAACAATCGATTAAATGTCGTTAGGTTGCATCACCAAAATTGTCAGTTACGAGCTGTCACGGAAATCATCAAACAATGAAAATAGTATAACAGAAATTATATTTTTTTCATCATCACCATTGATTGACATCAGTTTGAATGGATTTTAAAATCAGTATGCTGAATTTAAAAAAAAAATTATGATAAAATGTTACTTTATTTATCAAAAATTAGTAAATCTGGAAAATGATAATTAATTATATTATCTTATTCTTATTGTGTTCAATATTTCCACTAAGCCTCTGTCGAGTTGTAGAACTGCCAGTCTGGTCTCTATCATTGTGAAGTCGCTCAATTCCATCTGTAAATTATGAAAATACAAATAACTAGCTGTTGCATGCGACTTTGTCCGCGTAACTTTATAAAATATAATACATTCGTGTCTGTGAAACCATGAAAATACACATACAAAATTTCAACCCAATCGGTCAAGCCGTTTAGTAGTTGACTTGACAAACCGACAGCAGCGCCACCTACCGGGTCCAATTGTATTTTTACACCATCCTGGAAACCATCGAAATACCCATATAAAATTTCAACCCAATCGGTTCAGCCGTTTAGAAGTTATATGTGAAAAAGATAAGTACGGATGGATAATTCTTACTACCCGTTGTCCTATTACCCGTTTTCCCGTAGGAATGAAGCATTTTCCCGCGGTAAAAAGTATCCTATGTTCATCAGGGATAATGTCGGCTTCTAATGTTAAAAGAATTTTTCAAATCAGTCCAGTAGTTTCGGAGCCTATTCAATACAAACAAACAAACAATCAAATTTTTCCTCTTTATAATATTAGCGAAAAATAAATTAACCTACCCCATCAGGTGGGTCCTTGTCTCTTGGGGGAAACCTGCCGTACATTCGCTCGCAAATCGCACACAACCCGCACCAAGTCCTATATTTTAATGTTTTCTCATCAGTCTGCAAAACAAGTTGATTATTACAATACAAAATCCTTACGTACATATGAAACAAAGACCTCCGCCGCGTCTGTCTATCTGTCTTTTTGCGATAAACTCGAAAAACTAGTGCACCGTCATGCAGTTTTCACCAATGGATAGAGTGGTTCTCGAGGAAGGTTTTAGTACTTAAATAATTTAGCTAGTTGTTTATATACGAAATTTTCACATGATTGTCACACGCACTTTACAAATAAGCCATTCCATAGATCTATCTATAACTGTCTTTTTGGCCCGCGATTTCGTTCGCGACCCTAGGTGTTAAAACATTTTTTTTTTTCAAACTTTATTGCTCATAAATATTATACATATTTTTGTAGGCACTAAATGTTTCATTTTTGGTTGAAAATAGAAAAAAAAATCTAACTTTGTATTAATTAATTTGTTATTGTGGACAACTCAGGTGTATGCTAGAAACTCAACTGAGTTTATAGTACACCTTAACTGTGTATCATCTATTGTTTTTTGTGTGTAAATAAATATAAAAAAATTGTAAGGAAAACATTACGCAAAATTGCCAAAAAAATAATAAACAAAAATATCTGTTTATCCAATCGCTACTAAACTTCACAGTTTAGTATAACCGCTGGACTAATCTGAAGATTATCTGGAAATTTCATCAAAATCGGTTGATCGGTTTAAAAACTCCGCCGCGTCTGTCTGTCTGTTGCTGCGATAAACTCAAAAATTACTGCACCGATTTTCATTCTGTTTTCACCAATGGTTAATTATACCAAGTATATAATTTACAGAGTTACGCGGGCGAAGTCGCGTGCCACAGCTAGTTTTCTTCGTGGAGTAAAAACAATACTCATAAACTTATAAATACCTCTCCCGAATCGCCGCCTTCTTTGGGCCCTTGCCTCTTGAAGCCCGCGTCCGATAGTGTCAGTTTGATGTCGTCGGGGAATGACTCCACTTCCTCATAATTTTCCCATTTCATTATATTTCCAAACTGTTTCGCTTGCTCCGGTGATAGTATACCGCCCATCATCAGAACGAGCCCTTCTTCTATATCCTAGGGGTGACAAAAAGGGTTGAAATGAAATTGGCACAGGAAAAATTAAACGAAATTGTTAAACAACTAATATTCAACTAATAACTATTCATAAAGAAAATAAAATATTGAATAAATTACCTTCATTGGCATCCTATATCCACCTGGCCGAAATTTCCTTAATACTGTAAGGTACAGTAACTGTTTGGATTTCTTCAGAGTCACAAATCTCGCTGCGTACTTCATCGGAGTCAAATCTGAAAATATTTTAAAGTGTTAACTATATATTAGGTTTGCTTATAGTCCGAGGCTCATAAGTTTTGTTATGTGATCCTAAGAGGTTTTGAACCTAAGAATAGGTTATAGATTTTGAATTTTTGATTGTAATTATATAAAAGGTAGTTGTTGACTGTTGTAATGTTATTATTGCTAATAAAATTTTATAAGAAATATGAACACTGAGTTTTGGGGTAGTCTACCTATTACGTGTATAAATATGACTCTTTTTAACAGAGCCTCCTCTTTTTTTGGAAGTCGGTTGAAAAATGAATTGCTCTAAATGTTTTGTTGAGCCCAAAACTTGAGGCCGGTTGGGTCAATTTGTTTAATTTTTTTATACCTATACGTTTCCACTGCGTTTTTATTCAGGAATATTCTTTTATTTTCAGACGAAAACGAGCGACTTAACTCGAATATTGAAACCTCTCACAGTGAAGCCATTATAACAATATCCGACAAAGACTGTGTGGCTTCGACTGAACACTGCAATGTCTGCAATGTAAATGACGACCGTTGTGAGGAGAAAACTGATAATTTTGGTGTGTACAAATTTTTCTATTAGTATCTTATTCACATATATGCCGCAGGATATTCGAAGGAATCGGATTTTCGCAATAATCCTAGCACTATTTATTGCAAAGGACCAGATAATAGAAAATTAACAACGAATTTTGTAATCACGCTACACACAAGTTTGTCCAATCGTACATTCACTACAAAAATTTATTATCTTATTTTCAGATAAAACAAATCTATTCCTCCCAGAAATTGATATCAAATGTGAGCCTTTGGATACATACTCCGAAGAAAATTTCAACTACATTGAGAATACTGAATTACAAAATCAGTGCAAAAACGTCAATGAAAAAGGTTTGTAGCGGTAGAGCAGCTTTTGCGTTCCGCAATCATATTATTTTGACATTGGAAATGTCTTTTCGTTCGCTTCAGTATAGGCCCCGATTTCAAGAGAATAGTGCGATCCCCTTATATCTCCGAGAGTTGTAAAGATATGATATTCAAAAAAGGCTCAAAAGACGCGTATTTACGAGAGCTGTATGTAAGGTGTAAAAATATTTTTTCGAAAAAGTCAAAAACGAAAAACGTTATGGCCGAAATAGTGAAAAAAAATTAGATTATTTTTTTCCGAATTTTTATTTTGGTGCTCGATATTTTAGAAACGAAGAATGATATCAAAAATTTGAGAAAAGCTTCTCTGGACACCACAGGTGCTAATTTTAAAAAAATCTAAAATTCTAAAAATCATCAATTTAGTTTCAGTATTCATGTATCTAATAGAGCTTATAAACACGATATCTCTGAAAACTAAGTAATTTTACTCCATGACTGACCCTTACAGATTTATTATTAGTATAAGGATAGAAGAAAAATTTTTTTTTTTTACAGATTCAAATCGGTCCAGCAACACAATGGAGAAAGACAGTCATAAGAAAGAAATGGTAAAAAGGTTTAGTAGTATCATCAAAGCCCGGATGGAAGTGCTCAGAGCACAGACGCTAGCAGCTGAGGCTGAATTGAAACTCAAAGAGGCCACCATAGAGCAACAGAAACTAGAGCACAGGATGAGAATGCATTATCTACAAAGAGAGGGCGAATTGAAAATCCAATTGCTGGAAAAACAGTTGGAAATTAAAAATAAAACAAACACAACGAGAGCGAGGAGGAAATAGGTATTCGAGTTATTGATTTTTTTTTATGGAAAATATCTGTAAATAAATGTATAATAAGAATAATAAATAAATAATGTAATAATGATTGGTCTCGCTGCGAATGCGAACGACTAGATACGGCCCTACCTTAAAGCAATTAGGCTCCTTGAATGGGGCAACTTTTTATTGTAGTGTGTGTAAAATATCTTAACCATTTATCACTTTTTACATAGTTCAATTATATTTTTACACAGACTCAATACGCTAATTGGCATTTTATTATGCTCAAAATTTTATAAAACATTCGGCAGGTCACGTATAATATATGTGTACGTACATCACAGACAGTTTGCATTGTGACTATATAGATCGGCAGGCCTATTATCTAAATGTCTCTGTTGAGCGACAGGTGAAAAATTTGTGCAATATCACACTAAATCGTGTTTTTTGGTATCACGTAGCTCTCATAACAGTAGTGTGGTTTGCGTAAAAATTAACGATTTAGTGTAATAATACTATAAAAGCCTTTTATCAAGACACTTCTGACATCAACAACTTGGTCTGCTTGCCCAACTTTGGCAAAGGCCTGCTCCATATTCTTATACTCCGTTCTGTTAAGCGTTCTTCTGATCCACGTTTTTCCTGCTATTGTCCTTATTTCGTCTTCTCAACGTTGGTATTGTCTACCACGTTTCCTTTATTTTTATTCTTTGGGTACCAGAATACTACATACAAACTTACTCCACTTCCCAATACCTCTCATTGTATGGCCCTTCCATTTCCATTTAAGTTTTATGATTCTCGTCGTTACGTCTTCTATTTTCGTGAGTTCAACATACACGTCTCCATTGCAGTCTGACATGTTATCAGTTTTTTGTTTTGTGCTTTACTTCCTTTAGACTCCAGTAACACTTCCATGCATTCCCGATCCCAGTGTCTATTTCCTTTGTATGAATTTAATTTCTTCGTATGAATTTGTCATGGCTTTAGTTCTAGAGATGTTCATTGTCAGACCTCTATTGTGCGGCTTTCTCTATCTAGGTCTAATATGATCATGTTTTGTAGATGCTCTTTCGTTGTGGCAAATAGTATAATATCGTCAGCTAATCGCAGATGCAGATGGGAAAGATTTTCCCCGTTTATATTTAGTCCATACTGGTCCCATTTCAATTTCCGAAAAATTTCTTCCAGTACAAATGTAAATAATTTCACGATTTAGTGTGATATTGCACAAATTTTTCGCCTGTCGCTCAGCAGAGGCATTTAGATAATAAGCCTGTCGGTAAGCCGGCGGCTGTATCTAGTAGAGAGCAGCGAGACCAATCAAATATCTTTGGAATAAATGTATAATAAGTTTGGTTTAATTGTATTTTTTTTTAATTATATTTTCACTAGCTAGGAATTTTCACAATCGGTCCACAGTAGTTTTTATAATTATTAATTACCTACAAACATACAAATCTTCTCTCTTTATAATATTAGTATAGATTAAATATTGTAAAAAAATAACAGTTTTTCTAGTGGCAGTAAGCACCCCTTTATAGGACCCTTTCATCTGTTGTCTACTTATTTGCATTCACTATATCAATATGGTGCAACCATCATTTTATTAAAAAAACTACGCAAAACTAATTGGGAATTTGTTTAAAACAGTAAAAACATTCCTTTTGTCAAGTGGACTATAAAAAATATATGGCCCTAAAATTTTTGAAGTAAAACTTCTTTGCGCACGGTGAGAGTAAAATTTTAAGTTCGAAATTCGTGTGACGCTATGGCGTAACGAACGATACCGTAAAATTTGTATGTACATATTTGACCGCCAAAGAAGTTTCACTTTTGAAAAGTCATATATTTTTTTCGAAGATATGTATGTGGATGTGGACTTGTAGCAGTCGCAATGATTTAAAAATAAACATTATACAAGTAGAAGAAAGAGGAATTTTTCGTAAATAGGTATATACGGCTCTGGCGAAATAGACACGTAAATAATTGTCGGATAAATCCGACTCTGGCGGTATAAAGAGTTTAAAAAAAAGCCAAATCTATACTAATAAGATTTGATTGACTCTTTGTTTGTATTGAATATTCTCCGAAATCCGAAACTACTGGACCGATCTGAAAAAAAGAAGCCGACATTATCCGTGATGAACATAGGCTAATTTTTATCGCGGGAAAATGCTTCATTCCTACGGGAAATCTAGAATGAAAGTAAATACTAGCGGCTTGGCGCGGGATACATTTTACAGCGCCATTTATCCATTTAAAATAGAATCAGGTGAAGAGACTAACGTGATAACGGCTTGGTGATATTTTTAGCGATCCGCTTCACGGTAGATAGATGGCGTTATCATTATCAAGTGTTATAATTTTATACTTTTCAACGCGGACGAAGTCGCGAGCACCAGCTAGTGCTAGTACATATTATATAAGATTACCCTGTAGCATGTTGGAGTCTATTGGCAGCGAGAAATATGCGTTTTGCCTGGAGAAGACTCGCGGCACGTGAAGCCAGTCGCCAAGCGCCGGAGCCGGAACTTGCAGTTGGCGTAGTAGCGTTTGCATTTCCGCTCCGTACGAACGCTCCGGTCTCGTGCGCAACGCCTCCTCCAAAACGTAGCGCCGCTGAAACACATTTCATATGCCGACTGTACAACGTGGCCTAAGCTAAGAGCCATCGCGCACTGTCGACTGTGACTTCTATAATTTAAATAAGTGTTTACGCACTTGGTCGTCACTCGCCCGGGCGACTCGACGACTCGCCGCGTAGTGGCGACCCACGGTGACTCCCGGTCGCCGGCGACCACAGAATAACGGCTTCAAATGGAAGCATTCACACTGCAAGCAACTGTCGTAACGACCGGACTATTGCAACTTCTACGACGTCCATTGCACGAATGTACTTTGAATAATGTCGCTCGGCTGGTCTCCTGGCCCGAGTTGCCTGTGTTTTTGTCGCCGAGAGACTGAGTCGCCGGCGACAAGTCGACAGTGCGTATTGGCTCTTAATGACAACATTATCTGTCTTGCTATTTGTGGGTAAGGTGGAAGGGAAGAGAGGCGTTGGGCGAAGGAGAAATATCCGAAAGTACCTCGTTCGAGCAGCTGTTCCAGTTGGCTCTTGACAAGGATCGGTTCAGGAAGTTGACGGCTAACCTTCAGGACAGAAGAGGCACAAAGAGAGAGAGTGAGAGGGTATTATGGTTTATGCAATCTAGTGATATGTGTGACACAGGTATTTTTCAATATCGGATGATGCCGCAACCAATTCGCTCCGTTCAAATTGCACGCCGCCCGCGCCTGTTCATCTCTCATGAGCCGATCTATAAATAAGTATACCTTAGTATCGAATTCCGTTTCAATTGCTTCCTCGTCCACCTCCCTGTGAAGGTACTTGAGTATGTCGTCGTCCAGGAACGAGTCGGTGTTTCTAGCTGCGACTCCCGTCGCTCTGATGACGGGCAACGTGATCTCTGCGTCTTGAGCTACGGAACCGCGAGAGCTTGGGTTTTGAGAGTCTGTCCCGATATCGGCGATCTAATAATTCAATGGGGGCAGGCAAATCAATATACATAAATATATAAATGAAAACATTTATTTGCACACACACGAATACATCTAAAGTAGTGTTGATGTGCCGGATCGTTGAAAATTAAGAACCGCGGATACGGATACGCGCGTTACCTTGAAACTACTTATAAAGGTGCCAAATGTTGGATTTTAAGAAATAAAAAAATAATAATAAGGAATAAGATTCGCCAAAAAGTAACGGATACGGATACGGATCTTTCTTCTCCCTCGGTGATGATTCTTAAATAAAAAATAATGATTCTTCTTAAATAATAAATTTATTCTTAAAAGAAATGAATAACGTTAAATGTTTGATTCAAATTTCAAGAATATAATTGTTTATTGCCGACGACGACGACGACGACGTAATTTTTAGAAAATCTTTGAACGCAGTATTACTAAGTTTTAAAAATAACGTAAAGTCTTCTTTATGCAAAATATCCTTTGTACGATATTTAAGGTACTTTCCCTTCATGTCGCATAGTTTTGGGACATCCTGTATAGTATATATAACAAGACAAGTAACCTGAGTCTCTGGGTCTTGCTGAGGTTGAGCGGCGAGTCCGGCTGAGGTGAGTCTATCGCTGCCGTGTTTCCCTTTGCGGCGACGCTTCCCTCGCCTACGCACTTCACTGCCGTCTGTACAAGATATGTACTCTATACAGTTACAAGTCCAATGCTCGTATAGTTACAAATTTGGTCGAATTAAAATAAAATTAAATCAGCAATCATAATGAAAGAAACTTACTCGGCAAATTACAGAATGAGTGAGTTTCTTTGAACAAAATAAATAGTAAAAAAAATCATAAAATCTTTTCATTCTTAAAAAAGCATTTGTTATTTTAATTTAGACTGATAAATAGTAGTAAAAATCCTCTTTTTGAATTAAAAAATAGGCTTATAAGGCTTAGCACAAGAGTGCAAAAATCTCGTCTAATAGATAGTTAATATTATAATATTTTAACTGTTAGGATAATCTTCTGATGTCACTATCACTGTCACTAGAACTCGTCTAGTGGCCGTATCATTTTTTGTATAATATAATTTGTGTATTGACACATTAATTATTATATTAAGACCCACTGTTACCATAAATACGTGTCCTTAAAAGTAAAGATTTATTGACTAAATCTATCATAGACAATCTTACTGTCATCCATATTTGTGGTAGCTGTTTCGCTCCCATCGTTCGTCTGCTTGTCGCCCTTAGAACGTTGTGAACCCGGAGTTTTCGACTCTGTTTCAGATTTGTTCTTGCCTTTGAGCGATTTTCCCAAATTGAGGGCTTTCAATTGATTCTGAAAAGCAATTCACCAAATTGCCTTAAAATATGGATCCATACGTAACTATTGAATGTAGATTTTTACCTCAAGTTTTGTAAAAAAATCGTCACTATTAAAATTTAACTGTTTCTCTTTTATTTTCTTTGGCATTTTTATGCTTGGCAGCTTCATCCTTTTCCTCTGACCAGTGCTGCCTACAGCCGTCATGGTCACGAATATATTCGACGATGCATTGCGTTTTCTACTTTTTGGCGCATATTTTATAACAATTCTTGTCAAATGCAACATTGCGCAGTCGCACGGAGAAGGGGGGATCATCGGTGGCAATTTGAGAGGCCTACGCTTGACTCGCTTAAGTTTAACAGTTGCCACATTATCGCCAGTTACGAAGAAACTTTTGGGTTTTCCATCAGTTTTGGCCTCTTTTTGCTTGTCTTTTTTCTTTGTTAACAATTTGGTTTTTGATATTAGAAATGGCAACATTATTAATTTATTTTATAATTAGGTATTATGTTGCATACAGCTTTAAAATATCTGTAGAAACTTTTCGAGTAAATAGATCAGAATAAATTCTACTAAGTATAAATGTTCAAGCAAAATCTATTGATTTTTATTGTAACTTATATTATTTATAATTTATATAATATAAGGACACAGATGTTATAATTTAAAGAAAGAAAAAGCTTTTCTCGAATTGAAAAATCAAGGTACAAACTAAAATTAGAGTACTATCCTACACAAGCTTGTGAAATCGAATGAATAATATGAAATGAGGATTCTTAATGGAGGGTAGATAACTTATCAAAGCCAACGCCTATCAAACAGATTGTATGGTCTACTAATTTTTAGAGCAGTAGGAAAATTACAATGATCTTTTTACGTTGGTTTCATTAAAGGCCAACCCAATTAATCAATTTTATTTCAATACGAAAAATTTAATACGAGACCAGCAATCATTTATCTATGCATTTATTCATTATATTTATTACCGATTTCAATACTAATAAAATAAATCTGTAAGTGGTAGGTATTTGTATGTATGTATGTATGTATGTATGTTTATCTATGGCTCCCTCTTTTTTTATTATTATTTTAACTAGCTGTTGCCCGCGACATCGTTAGCGTTAAAAAGATAAAAAGTTATCACGTGTCCCGTACTTCTAAATGTTTATCTACCAAGTTTCGTGAAAATCATTTAATTCATTTAAGAGTGATGGAGAAACATACATACAGAAAAAAATCTAAAAATCATCAATTTAATTTCAGTATCATGTATAGATAGAGCCTATATACACGATATTTCTGAAAACCAAGTAAATTACTCCATGACCGACCCCTACAGATTTATTTGTTTCCTAATTTGATTTCGCTCGATAGACAACTTACCTTCCTTGCGGCTCGCACACTAGAGAGCTCCTTAAAGGGAACGGCCCGTTTGGCCAACACGAGCGGTGAGGCCAAAGGCGGAAGCTGTTGGCACTGGCCCTTGAGCAGTCTGTTGTGAGCGCCCTCGGACAAGTTCAGGGAGGGCAGAGTGGAGCGATCATTCGTCACGCTCGTGTTTAGTCCGGCCGTCGTGTCCGAAGTTGTGTAGCCGTGATAGTACAACGTCTCCTGCCCAATCACACACACACATGACACACACACACACGCACGTCAACTTTACACATTACCACACAGCGCCATCTAGTTCCACACTAAGCAACTAATGCTTGTTTATGGATACGAGACAGTTGATGCATACTATATTTAATTTTTTTTGTAAATACATATCAATCAATACTAATGTTTTTCACTCGAGTTTATTTTTTATAACATTGTTATTAACAATTTTCTGCAAAAAATCGCCGTTTTTATAGTTTTCTGCTTATAAAATTGAAACTTATCAGGGTAATCACGATGATATCAACAAAAACACGAAGAAAATGAGAGGTCGAATGACTAGATCGGACTTTTAGTTTAGGAGAAAATCGGGAAAAAACCGGCCAAAGTGCAGTTTTTTCAAAACTTCATAACTTGGTTATTTTTTTACTTGTAGCGTTGATATTCCGGCCAGTATTAGTTATCAATATAAGCTTTATATATGCAAAAAGCAGGCACTTTCCAATGCAGTTTTTGATCTGTGGCGATTTAAATTTTTTACTATGCAATATTGCAGCAGTCCTATTTCAATTTACAAAAACGATTTCGAAAGTAGAGTTTTCATACTTCAAAACGTATATCTTGATTTTGCATTAAAATGCTGAGAAGTATGTTAGAACTGAAGTTGAACATCACGAGAAACTGTCGAGCGCGCGAGTATCGGGTGACGGAATATAACATTGTATGTATTTGCGGTGTTTTGATATCATCGTGATTACCCTGATAGTTTCAATTTTATAAGCAAAAAACTAAAAAAACAGCGATTTTTTTCCATAAAATTGTTAATAACAATGTTATAAATAATAAACTCGAGTGAAAAACATGTCAGTATATCATGTGAAACTATTCTTTACACAATAGCGCAGTTGGTTTTCTTCTAAGACTTTTTACATATAATGCATATATATAACCAAATCTCTGCAGCTTGATCTATTGGTGAAAGAGGCGCTAAGGCTTAGATTTGAAATAGGTATTGATTACTGATTGACATAATTGTCACTTTGAATTTTCAAAGGAAAACAGACCTTATAATTTTATTCTACAACATACAAGGAATGTTCAAACTTAGGGTGAATAAAGCACTTTATTATTTGTCGAGTTTACATAAGATAAATTGACTGTTATGTAGGTGTGCATACCTGACTGTGACTTCTTCTCAAATCTAGAACAATGGTCGTTTTCTGATGAGGTTGGTCCGGAGTGAGACACCTTCGGGAGCCTCTTGATTTCCCACTGGCAAGCGTAGGCGCAGGTGTGTGCGGTCTGGAATCTGTTTCTGTGTATCTGAAATTGTCATATTACACATCACTAGCTGTTGCACGAGACTTCGTCCGCGTAGCTTTAAAAAATATAATACATTCGTGTCTGTGAAACCAGTATGGAACGGGAAATACACATACAAAATTTCAACCCAATCGGTCAAGCCGTTTAGTAGTTCACATACCGACAGGAGCGCCACCTACCGGGTCCAATTGTATTTTTAAATCAAACAGGAAACCATCAAAGTACCCATATAAAATTTCAACCCAATCGTTCTTCAACCCAATGCTTCCCAACGAAGGATAATTCTTACTACCCGTTGTCCTATTACCCGTTTTCCAGTAGGAATGAAGCATTTTCCCGCGGTAAAAAGTAGCCTATGTTCATCAGGGATAATGTCGGCTTCTAATGGTAAAAGAATTTTACAAATCGGTCCAGTAGTTTCGGAGCCTATTCTATACAAACAAACAAACAATCAAATCCTTCCTCTTTGTAATATTAGTATAGATAGATTAGAATGCAGTGTGAACTTATGATGTGTTTTAACGTATACCTACGGATACAATTTTAGAAGGACTTTTACTAACTTTTATTTGTAAAGACTCATTTTTATTTCACGCCAAAATAAATACCTTCGAAACATATCCTCTGTGACAATATCATGCGGTGTTCTATTCTTCTCCTTGTCGTGACCATTTTGTTCTTGAAATTTAGACAAGTCCTCTTGGAAACAATGAGCTCTTCCTTCGGTTAGCTGAAAATGTTTAAATTGTCTTTTACATTAATCATCAACACTAATAATATTAACTAACACTTCGATTTCACGCCATTTTAATCAATCAATCAATGCTAATTATAAATCTCTTTTTCAACGCGGACGAAGTCGCAGGCACCGACTAGAATACAACTCTACGAAGTTAAGTATCTTCGCGCTTTTCTCTTACATTTGTATTGATGAAGGTCGAAACATTTCCATTAATCAATTATATGGATCTAGAGAGAGTAACCATACAAAGTAGGTATATAGTATCTAAGTATACCTACTGTATACGTAGTGATAATAGTTTAAAGATTTTTTATAAATATAAAATACGGATAGCAAATAATATAATTATGATATAGATAGGTACCTAATTCTGAAGCTGTGAAAGTCTGGTATATTTCCATACCAAATTACTTTTCATTTTATTACCATTTTACAATGAAAATGCATATATTTAATGTTTCTAAAAGTTGTACGGTAGGTACTTACTTACCTACTGCGTCATTTAAATTAAAATAAACGTTCGCCGCGCTTTCTCGCAATTTGCTTCCACTCGTAAAACCGTTTAATGTGGAGTAATAAAAATCTACACGATTAGAAACAAATCGACTTTGATTATTGTGTTCCCGCATTTAACCTTTTTTTATTTAGTTTATTAACTACGTAGCGACCGGGTCCGTGGTGTTTGCCCACAGTGGTGTTAGCACCCGTGGTGTTTGCCCACGATTTGAATAAATTGAATTTCATACTTTTTTTGTGCTTTTCGACTTAGTACAGTAAACCACAATTTAAATTATTAGTTTAAATTACACCCCGCTCCCGGCTTGGCACGGATGCGTTTTTTTTTTGCAAATTATATACAAATCTTCCAAGTTTATCGCTCTCTCCATTAGTAAAAACCGTATTAAGATCCGATGCGTGGTTTAAAAGTCGGCGGAGAAACAGACAGAAGCAGACGGCGACGACTTTGTCCAATTCTTTATATGTTTAGTTAGACGATCATTCGGAAACAGTACTTTTTTTCTTGATGAAAGGTACCCTATGTCCTTTCTTGTATCCCTGACATCGTGTATACAAAATTTCACGATGATTGGTTGAGTAGTTAAGGGGTAAAAAGGTAGCAGAGAGAGTTACCTTTGCATTTATAATACTAGGTAGTATGGATTTGCAGAAAAAATTGCAATAAAAAATGGGAGTTACCCATGCATCTTTAGCTCGTTTCATGTATTCTTTAGCTTCAGTGTCTGCAGGATGGTTGCACAGCACGGAGCACGCGTGAGAGAATGGATTGTAGAGGCCGGCGTATGGCCGGAGCACGAATGGTGCTGGCGTCACGTCGCATTTTAACTCCACAGCGTTCTGCGGAAAAGGATTGGAAAACTGTTAAAAATAATATAAGCTACCTATTTATAATATACTTACAGAAGACCACCATGAAATAAATAACAATGATACGAAGGTCAGCTTTTCTATCCTCTTTTTATTAAAGCGAAGATATTTCTGCAACGCACATTCAATCAAGCCCTTCCTATGTACTTTTCTTTGGTGTCTTTGTAGACAATTTATATAGGTGATCAAGTGGATCGCCAGCCAGACTGTTGGTAATGAAATACTTTAGGCTGGTTATACAGTGACGTCGTCAGCCTTAGGATCCCATGGGAGCCAAAATAAATCCTAGAATCCCATTAGATCCTAGACATGGGAGCCAAGTGTAGGGAGGCTTAATCTTTACATAAAAAAGTGGTCATTCAAACTAATTTAGTGAACGCAATAACATGTTTGAAACTTTCGGCACTCACCTTCTGCTTTACGAGTCCTTGTTTTTCAGTTACAATCCCCAGAAGTCCAGTGTTACTCAAGAGCCGCATCCTTCCGCCTCATTCACTTGCCTCGTCTCAAAAGCAAGTTGTTAAACTGATATTAATATCGACTAATCGAATCGGTCTCTTAGAAACCTATCAGGTAAACAAGCGAATATTATGTAAATATTTATTAAAACTTTCTAAAAGTAATATAAAAGACAACTACAAAAATATTTTGCTCTTTTGACAGAACAATTAAATTTGTTTACCTATTTAAAACCTACTTTCGTAGACTGAGAAAGAAGAGACGAAAAAGACTTTTGGCTGCAAAAAGCATTTCAGCCAGTCGGCTGTATAATAAGAAAAAAGTATTAATCTGCCAAATTTGAGGCATGTTTGTGCCTCAGCGATTATTAAATAGTTTCATTGGATCATTACACAATTTATTAAGCACTTAGGTAATAAATTAATATTACTCCCGACATTTTTATCGCTGTGAAGATGGTGGCGCCACCGATGTGATTTATTTTAAATATTTTTAGACGATCCATTGTACCGTTTCTAACTTTCGCATTAGTAGTATTATTTTCAAATCAATATATACGTATAGTATAATATCTGCCTGGAGGAGTTACATTCCCATTTCTTTAGGCAGGGTTCCAAGCATTCTGTCTACGTTACCTCGTTGTAAGGTGAATCTAATTTGCTGACCGAAGTAATAGCCAGCTTTGCTGCTAAGCTGATGTCAACACAACTTACAAGAATCCTCAGAGACAATTAAGGGCGGAGCGAAAGTGGAAGGCGTTTTTTCAGATTAAATCTGTGGCTAAAAGTTGTTATTGGGAAACTCTATATAAGTACTATCTTACAAAATTGGTTTTGTTATTTTTTAATTAAAATAAATTCTGATAAATATCAGACGAAGGTTATTGATGTATAACACAGTTCAATATTTTATTTTATTTTTAGCCATAAAAAGCCTGTAAAAAGTTTCGACTACCATATCTATCCTATGTATTTTGGAATGATTTTAGTAGGCTAAGCTAAGCACCTAATTTACGAAGTTTCGATGAGACATCAAATGAAGAGGTCTGAAAATTTACCAGGGTTCACATTCAATTTCAGATGAATTCAAAAACTAAATCGGATTTTTTTCACATATATTATTCAAAAAAATTTACACAAAAGCACTAAGACATCCATTTAACCTTATTGTCTAAATAAATGAAGTTTTTAAACCAACACGCAACTTCTTAATTAAGATATAATTTGTCTCTAAAAATAATACTCATTTTTCTCTTTTTTTTTTCAATATCAGAACGTAACTATGGCATTACAAATTACAATAACACCTACCAAGCGACATTGTGAAAATCCATCTTCTAGATTTATTTTTTAATCTACATTCTTGATACTAACAGACTATTTATTACAAAGGGATTATATTACAAGTTTAGTGCAAGAGTTCACTGAATGTGTACATTGGGTAGAAATTACAAATCTTAATTTACAAATTCTACTAAGTAGTAAAATTAGCGAATCAATCACCAATTAACAGAACAGTTTAATGTAGGTACCATTTTTATTTCCCAAAAAAGAAATTGGAATAATAATGAATAATTTTTGGAAATCACATCAAATATTAATTCATTGTCATAGTTTTAACTTTCTACTGAGATTTAATTTTGAAAACGATAGCCACACTTTCAAGTCCTACTTAATACGCCATGAATAAGTAGGTAAAGTTAATGACTCACAAAAAAGGACACCGTAAAAATTATGGACCCTATACATTTACACACACGACTCTTCAATAGGTTTTCAATATATAAATTTAGAAACTTACTTTGGACTGCAATATTAGAAAAAATACTAAAAATTTAATCAGTTTTCACAGCGTTAATTAATTTTGTACTTTACTACTCTTCAAGAATAAATTTTTAAGAATTATAACTCTATGACGTTGGCGTTATGAACCTAATTTACAACTGCTTCAAACACTGCAATCAAATCTAAGAAAACAAATTGACAAATTTACTCAGCACATTTCCAAATTGATTGTGATTTCTAATTTCTATAGTTGAAGTGGAAGATCAGCTTCAAAGTTGGTTTGAGACCGAAGCCAAAAATGTTTACTTGAGCGAGAGAAATCAAGTTTCAAATTTTATTAGCGTAAATTAATGGTTAGCAAATAAATGTCAAATTAAGTCAAACTTTTTGGTCAACAAAAGTGTAATCAAATTTTAAAATGCTTTTTTTACAATATTATTTGTTTAGATACACGTAGATTGTGCAATTAAGCAGCAAGAAAACCGCAATAATTATTTAAAGCAGGTATAAATTAGACAGTTTATGTCAACGAAGATTACTCGATAACTATATTACAATATTAAATATAATATGGTTACAAATAATGTGTAACAACTAACCACCTTTTGCGCCTAGACATAAAACTATTAGATCTGACGCCGACAATATTATAAAAATATTATTGACAAACAAACAATTATAAACCCTGACAGAGTTGAAATACTGCCTAAAATAAATTTAAGTACTCTAGCCACAGTGCTTCTACTAAAGTACCGTTGACAAAACTATTGGGAAAAATATTCTAACTAGTGCTGCCACCAAACTGGGAAAAACCGTTCCGTTTTAGAGTGTTACCGGTGGTTCACAACGTGGGAGTTTGTGTGGTGGGGTCCTAAACTTATTTCTGACACTATTAAGAATATTATGTTCAGCAAAACTATTATTTGTATGGCAGTGAAAGAATCCCATTAAACAAGATTTAAAGGTGAGGATTAATTTAAAAAATATAATAAACTATAATATATTAAAAAAGTATAGTTTATCAAATTTTCTTTATATAAGTACTTTGTCAAATCCAAAAGTTTTCTAATTAAAATTGTGACGAATTGTTTTCATACAAAAAAAAAACTTGAGTTATGCAACTTAAATTTCAACTATATTTTGTCAACTTATACATTGAAACATTATATGCAATGAAAATTGATATTAAAAATCAGTATTTAATACATATTTAAAATAATATCATTTTGCAAATTCTCAAATAATACCCCAAAAAAGATTTGTAGAATTAATTTTTATAAATATATTTTTTGTAACATTGCAAAAGTATTTATTTTTGTATAGAAAACGCATCAACATGACAATACAAATTGTAATAAAAATGTTGTTAAATCTCGAAACGAAAATTTACGATATTATGTGAGTGCAGTAAAATAAACAAGAAAATTATTTTTAGCTATGAGGATAGACGTTTGATATGTACTCGATGCCTCACAAAGAAGTTGCTAATATAACAAACTTTTTCCGCAACTTAATTTCTTGATTATTAAGGCGATCGTATTGCTTACTGGTGATATATTTTAAATAAATTACACAATTGGTGCAAATAGCCGATTTAGTTAAGACAAATTGATTGTGGTTTGGTTACTGATAGAATTTAAATTCTTTCTCAAACCTGTACAGTTCAAACTAACACTTCATTCAAATAATTTTCCTAAAGAACAGTTGTACTTAACAAATACTTGTGTTATTATGCTTTTATTTCACAAGAGGTCTTTGTATATAAAATAAATTAGATTGACATATATATAAGTAAATGCTGTAAACCATCTAAGTAAATTGTCTCTATTATTATTATAGAACGAAAGTGCCATCACTATTGGATTATATTACATATTATGTATAATATAATAATAATAAAAGGCAAGGGCTTTAGAAAGGCAAGACTTTAGTCTCTAAATTGTGAAATCAATAGTAAAATTCATAAAGGAAAAATGAGTACACAAAGGTGCTCACTGTAATTAAGTAGTTAATTCAGAGGAATGCTAACCAGCACCCTTAAATAATAAACAGCATTCTCAATTATTTACTCTAAACAATAATTTAAACTAAAATAGGTTTGTCTTAATATGACTATTTAGTAGAAATAATACAATATTTAATTATGACTAGTAGTTAGAAATGAATTTGAGCATGGGAATTAAGCGTACCATACGACCATGCAGCTATAAAAATATTATAAGAACTTAACACATTAGTTTTATATAAATACAAATTACAAATATCTCGTCACACATTACATAATATATTATGTGCAACCGTCACTTCGCTCTTTATAGAGTTCCTATGTAGATAATCTAACGCGTGAACACTTTGATTTTTTCACATGATTCCACAATCACTGCAATAATTGCAGTTGTATATTGCAACCTTATTTATCCGAAACGGGATACTAAGGCCTTGACGCTCGCGCGGCCTCCTCTAAGGCACGCACTTTCAACTCACGTTCGCGCTGTTGCCTAAGGAAGTCCTCGTGATGTGCCGGATGCAGGAAGCCTCTTTCGCGCTCCATCAGCAATTGTCTTTGCAATTGCTCATGTGCGGCCGCCTGATGTGCGAGCTGCTCGGCATACGGCCTACCGAGCAAATCGGGATGCGGTAGAGCCCTATATGGACCACCAGCGCCCAATCCTAAACCTAAGGCCTCTTGTTGGGCAGCCTGCGCCGCCTGCTGCCCTGGATGTAGGTGTAAATGCGTATGCGAATGGGCATGCGTGTGCGCATGTGTATGCGCATGGTATTCTGGATTGATACCTGCCATCTGGAGCCGTACCATTGGATCTGCGGCAAGCGCCAACCTTTCAGCCGCTTCCAACTGTGCGGCAGCGACGCTGGGGTGTGGATGGTGCGGATGATGGGGCGGTGCACCCGTGACAGGTACCGATTGCGGAGCGCCTGGAGCCGGCGCGGGTGGAATACCAAGTCTTTCCAGGCGTTCGCGTTCCAACTGCGACAAAGCTGCGGGCCCATGGCCCGGTGGGTAGAGACCGAATTGTACAGGTATCGCACCCTGTGGAGGCGGTGGTGCCATGCCGTACCTTCTATGCATTTCTAACCAATGTGGATCTAGTGCGCGCGGCCCAACATTGTTCTTTAGTAACTCTTCTTTTAATCTGTCGCTAAGTTCGCGTTCGCGCAACTCTCTTATCTCTCTATCTCGTTTCTCCCTCTCGAGATGTTCGAGTTCAAGGCGTTCTCTCGCCCCGGCTGCACCATACATCGAACTCAGTTGATACTGTAACATGGGGTCCATACAATGTCTTTGTAGATTACCCGGACTGAAACCAGCATGTGGGCGCGCGTACTCGGAGAGTTGCCTTAGCGCTGGCGTATCAGCGTATCCAGGTGGTCGAGGAAAACGATCATATGGGGAAGATATTGTTTCTATGGCTCCCCGAGATGGTGGCTTGGTTTCAGGTTTCTCTGGTGTTGCTATTTTTCGGTGTGCCTGTTGAGCTATCTTTTCTCTCTCTTCTCTGTCTTTTTCAGCTTGTTTTCTTAATCTTTCTTCGCGTTTCCTAGCGAGTTTAGATTCTGGTACTGGTTTGAAGATAAGATCTGTCCGAGTACATGAATTGTAGTCACCACGATTCCAATGTCTTAAGAAAATAGCAGATTGAGATCTATGACACTCTGTATCCTCTATTTTTGGCTCAGGGCTTGGACCATGAGGTATATGAGCAGGGCTCGGTATTTCCTCTTCTTCAGGCTGAGATTGTGTTTCTAATTTCAGTTCGGGATTATCTTCCTGTAATGATCTTGGCGGTCCCCGTAAATGTGGATGACCATGAGCCATTTGATGGGGTGAACCCGGTCTAGGGTGTGACTGCTGTAACCCAGCTGCTGCCTGAGCGTGAAGTCGTAAACTTTCAATAGAGCTTGGTCCAGGACCTGGCGGTAATCCCAATCCCATCGGGTGACCCATTGAAGGAGGCTGAATCATTAGATGATTTGGATTCCCGGGCAACATTTTAGGATGATGACGTAACAACATCGAATCGGCTGGTGATAATCTTTCCGGGTGATGAGCCAAATGGTGGGAATGGTGATGTGTGTGGTTGTTCATATTCACACTTGCTGACGAACTAGTAGTCTGAGAAACACTGGCAGACAAGTGATGCGGCGAACTTGAATGCGAAGATGTTTTTTGCTGTGTGTTAATCTTATGTTGAATTGATTGAGAAGAACTACTCGATGTTGAATGTGATATAGACAGTGTGTGGTTAGTACCGCCTCCGGCGTGACTCGGTTGTTTCTCTGTACTTGTGTGCACAGCACTATGATGACTAGTTGAATGATGATGGGTCATTGTAGTTTCGTGCAATTGATGCCTCTCTGTAGTTGCATTTGGATTTCTAGGATCCTCTGTGGTTTCAGATATTTCTCTAAGAGACCGTGTGGTTACAGATGAACTAGTACTGTGATGAGAACTAAGCATCGTTGTAGATTCAATTGTTGAAGGCTTTACTGGATCATGTCTTCCAGGTGTGCTTGTTGCCGGGTGCATTGGCGGTATTGGATGAGGCTGTGGCAGCGGACCGTAAGGATAAGGATAAGGCATAGAGTAACCCGGATGCGGGTGTGGATAATAAGGATGCATTGCATGAGCTGCAGCTGCAGCAGATAATTGAAAAATTGAAGGATGTAATAAATGATGTGGGTGATGCAGTGGCGAAGCAAATGGATGGGGTGGTGGAGGCCCAGGTTGCTGCCCAGAGTGCATTACAGGTCCGGACATTGTGGTTGGTAAAGAAAGTGGCGTTGGATTCATTAAATTCAGAGCAGAGTGTGATACAGGAGTGTGAGGTTGAACTGGCGATGCTGATATATGCCTGGGTTGTGAAGGGCTCGTCAAATGTCTTGCAAAAGGAGATGATCCAGCCGATGAATGTGGTCCATGTCCCGGTGTTCCATTATGACTTGGTTGACTTTTAATTGGTGTAGGAGTTTGTGGACTTTTCACGGGTAGAGCAGTGCTTGAGGAATCCGATCCACTTGGTTGACTTGTAGATACAGGAATATGAGGTTGATGAAGAAAATCTGGTTCCTTCTTAATGCTGTCTATTCTTGGTCCAAGGAATGCACTTTGCATGGTTGTGTTTTCATTTGTCGGTTGACTTGGAGGCCGACTGTTGTTTTCTACACTAGATATAGATTCTCGATCTCTCTCTGTATTCAAATGTTGCGCAATCGCACTTCCTATTGGGTAACCAGGTACCTTTACTTCTTTAAGAGACTGTAATGGATCTGATGAATTTTGAGTAGACAAATTAGCTGGCATATTATCTGGTATTTCTTGCTTTATTTTTAAGTCTTGTGGCATTGTTGGATCATTTGAAGTTGTTGTAGGTATTAAATTGCTGTTAGGGATACCATGTGTTGAGGGCACCTGCGATATTAGTGGGGGAATATTCCCAGACTTTTCAAGACCTTGGTGCGCAGGGTGTCCATACAATGAGGTTGGCATAAAACCATAAGGCCCAACATTTGCACCACTACCCACTGATATGATTGGACCTTGGCCTGGAAGCAAACCAGCTATTGAAGGTTGATTTAGAGTGGGAGGAAGCATGCTGTGTCCCGAGACAGGTATATTTTGAGCTTCTGTAGATCTAACTCCAAGATTTTCTGGTCGAATCAGAGGTGGAAAAATTGGCGGCCTTAAACTGGCATTTTGATTATCATGTTTTGGCACAGGCTGAGTCTTCAAATCTGTTGGTTGCTTATCATCGTCATTTTCCTTTACGTCATGTGAATTTGCAGGCGAGACAGGCTCAGTATTTGTTGTTGTTGGGTGTTCCATAGGTGGTGGAGAAGAACTACGAGCATTTGTCGGAGATGGACTAATTCTTTGTAGTGATTCTAAACGTGGTGCATTTGGAGAATCCACTTTACTGGCTGAAGCTGTTGTTATTGTAGCTGTAAAGATCTCAGGTGTATTTTGATTCTTTATTTCACTTGTTTCGTCTCGTGGTTCCAACTTTATAACAGTTTTTAAAGGATTCATAAGAGGATTGTGCTTACTTGGATCAGAAGCAAAACTGAGATTTGTAGGATATGGGTAGGGTGTCATTCCTGTTGAAAAATCTTTTGCACTTCTGATTATTGGACTTTCTTTAGAAATATTCATGGGATTAAAAATATTGCTAGGGACACCTTCAATTTTTATATTGTGACTCAGTTTGGGATTGTAAATATGGCTATCTTTCACAAAAAAGTTTGTATTTTCAAGATTTAATGGTTTATTAGGTTGATTTATAGGATGTCCAGGGAAGCTATGAGACAATGGATCTTTTGGGAAGTCTTCTTTTTGTAAGTTAACAGACTGTTCATCTGTATCGATTTCTTCTTTTATCTTAATTCTTTCAACGGGTTCTGTTGACATAGGTGTAATTTTTGGAATAATCAATTCAGTTTTAGGGAATGTTGTACTTGGTATTGAAAGAGGTCTTTTCTCAGGTCTAATTTCCATTATTTCTGATTCTTTAGGCAAAGATGTATCTGCCTTAAGGTCTAAGATATTCCTATCATCTTTATCAGTACTCATTTTGAAGGATGGTGGTAAAGGCTCTTTTTCAGTTTTAATTTTAATTTCACAAGTAGGTTCATTTTTAACTTGGATTTCCGAAACTTTAGGTAGTTGTTCAAGTTCAGTATCTTTATTTTGTTCTGCTGTAATGTTGCCCTTTTCAACTCTATTTATACTGAAATCACAAACTTCAGGCTCTGCTGGTTCTGCACTTTCTGTTTCATCAATTGCAGGAAAACTATCATTTGTTAGACTTTCAGAAGGACTTTCAGGTTCATCTTCAGCTCTTTTCTTTTTCATTTGCACATCACCATCCATTATTCCATCTGGTTTTGAATCATCGGGAAGGCGCTTTTTAACTTTTGAAATATCAACTTTACCATTTACAACTTTTTTCTTTGTTTCTTTACTCACTGGTGAAGATGGAACTTTCTCATTCACATTATTATTTGTATTTGTATTTTGTACATTTGATTTGTTTGATTTTATTTTTGGCTTTGAATCATTGTCACTTTCATCTTGTCCTTTCTTACTATTGGGTGTAGTTTGCTCTTTGGATTTATTTCTAGTCCTCATTCTACTTGGGGAATCCTCAGGATTTTCACTCGTTCTACCGTTGTCAACTTTACTCAAATCTCCAGCGTCTCTAGAGTCACTATCATCCTCAGAATTTTCATCTTCAGTTACTGAACTCATTTCACCACCTTCTTTAGGATTTGGTGAAGGTCGAGAACCATTTGTCTCTGGTATTGTTGGTGTTGCTTCTGGAGTTTGTTCTTTAGGAGTTCCAGCACGAGAATTCCTAGTATTACGGACTCGTCTCAATGATGCCTGACGACGTCTCCTGTGAGGTCTATTACTACTAGCACCGGGTGTCTTTTTCCATAAATAATAAAATTCCACTAACTCTGCAGTGTCCTTATGTGGTAACAGATCTTTTTTTATTTTAAAAAAGTTCTTACCAAATTGTCGAATTCCTTTCACAAAACGTTTAGTTTCCTCTTCTGACCATTTTTTCTCAATTCCTTTGGGTACCGGACATTTAACGAGAGCTTGTAAGGCACGACCGGGGTCATACCCGGAGTCGTGAAGCACGTCTAGGGCGTTTATTGTAGTGTCGTCACGACTAGCAGCAACGCAACCGTCATCGGGAGAACCACCATCACACATTCCAGCAAATGCAGCCATTGAACGAGCAGCTCGTAAATACATTACAAGATCACGATCCGTGGATTGTGCTGGAAGCCAACGCAATTCTTCTCCACCTGGACACGGCTCCTCGGGTCCAAGTGGTCCATTAGTTCGTATATCAGGTAGGCATGCATAGATATCTTTATCTTTAACAGGCTGATTTGGTGTGCCAACCTGAACCTCTCCTTGATTCTGGGCCATTGTATGCTCAATGGACTATTTACACTCAACACCGTTCCTCATACACATATCACAAGCACTATTTAGTTTTTCCGTTCGCATGTCGGGTTGTCAATTTACATAATTTGTATGCACGTATCAAAATTTTACTTGATGTATATGTTTCATGGTGTGTAAAACATTAAGTATGCCATTACACATAATAATTACTTTTAAATGGCCACCATTACACGAAGCGTAGAATTTCATTTATCATGCCATTGTAATACACAAACGTCTCTATTGAAATGTTCACTCAATTGTTTATTTAAAATAACTCTTTTATGTCAATATTTATCAATATTTTACTAACAATTTAGTAAATGCTATCTACATGCTACTCTTTTGTTTAGCTTCACCTTTCTTTGGCTCCTAATCATAGACAATATTATTTCCTAAAATGGCTGCCACGATATTGTTTTTTTTGGTACATTTCATTTCGCACAAATACAATAAAATATTTATGAACTAAAATTGGGATTTCAGTATTTACATGACATTTTTCATATTTCTTGTGTTACGTCTTCTATTCAGATTTACAATTATATCGATCGAGGTACCTTTTTATTACTATTCTATTTCGGGACAGCGTACAAAAATACGTAAATGTGGCACATTTTGTGTTAATCGGAACGTTGCTTAAGCAAAGCAGACTTAAGTGTCTATGGTTGTCAAAAATTAATAATTTATTAAGAATTTAATTTATTAATAAAAAAATATAGTATTATCAAATTATCAATTTCAATGTTCTTTATCACTAAGTAAATAGTAGATAACTCTTTATTTTATTTTATAAAACAATGTTCTAAATCTTTTTTTATTTTAAGTCATGTTGTAGCAAAGTCAGAGCAAAGGCCTTAAAAAACTCGCATAATTTTATATTTTTCGAATAATTTCTTATTTTCTTATAGGTGCGTTTGAAATTGGACGCTTTCAATAGAGTAGAAAATGTTTTTTAATGCTATGTCGACGGGGTAAATGTGGTAGACTTCGATGTCTTGCAATTATTACGTGATTATTACTAATAGAAGTTTATCTTTCACGGTATCTCAACTCAATAATGAACTCATAGATAGTAAATATGAGCTAATGAAATATAAAGTGATTACCATGTGATTACCTTTTTATTAAGAACTAATGCCCTTCTTGCTATAGAGCAAGGCTATAGAGTATAGAGTAAGAAATTGGAGTATAGAGAGCAAGGGGCATTGGGGCACAGATCACACTATAACCGCAAGACAATAAAAAAATTCCAGCCATCCAAAGATGAATTGCTTGTCTTGTCATTGTCATTGTCATTAATGAAATGAAAGAAAAGGGGAATCTTGAAAATCGGACATAAATCGGACTATCACCTAAATTCCATTTATTTATTTTATTTATATTATCATTATCATATAATTACTAATGTGCCCCCTTAAAAATTCAGATAAATAATTTGTGCTGGTACTGTTGGTGTAGTGATTTGTGATAAAGTTTTACATACTCTTGATGTAATAATATAATAAAATGACTTCAGACGGTTCTGACGATGAACCACTTTCCGTATTAGCTACAGCGAAGAAGAACAATCCTGAAAAGTTTGTTGATATTTCCCCTCTTAGAGTGAGGAAATCAAAGAAAAAAAGAAAATTAGATGCGAAAAAGCCGTCGCTTACTATTAAATTTAATCTAGATTCTAAGAAATTACTTGCGCCTGCAGCAGTCGTAGAAAGACCGGTTGACGTATGGTTATATTTGAAAGACCTCAACCTGACCGGCCCATATAGTTGTTTATTATGCTCGGAATGGTTTATAAATAGATCGAAAATTATTGTTCACTATGTCATAAACCACAAAAAGGATTATTGCGGAATTTGTAGGTGAGGCTTCCATTTGCATACTTTTGTAAATGTTAGTATTTACTTGTAACATAATGTACTTGCAAAAAAAACATAGTAATAAATTTATTTATTTCTAATAATCAATAGAATATTTATGCCAATCATAAATTAACAACATAAATACAGCTTCCACCTTCTTTTCAACATATTTAAAGCCAGCAATTTAGAATAAAAGCCTTATAAAAATAAACGAATAATATTTTACAAGTATGTATTTGAGCTAATAAGACAACATATTTTCAATTTTTTTGGTTCCCACCCTTATGTACAAGGAACAAGATTATTGCAAAATAAGATTGGTTGGGTTCCAAAACTCACCATAACATCCTGAGGATTCCCATTTTGATATTGTGTGATATGTACTTGTTTATGCCAATGTATTTAGTATTATTATTATAATTACGAAGTCATTTAACTACATTGAATTTTTATTACAGATATTTTGTGTCAGATAGAGAAGCATGGATTGCACATGGGAAATTCCACACCCCGTGGCCTTGTTCGCAGTGCATTGAAAACTTTGAAACAGAACAAGATCTTCGACAGCATTTGAGTAAGAATCACAAGTTGGTTCATTGTCGCCTATGTCATTTTAGGGTCCCTGATGATGAGCAGTACCACACGCATCTCTTCCAGAAACACAGTGTTCACAATGTGTCAAATAAAGATCGGGAGTCACTGTGGGATATAGAGTATGAGGGCAGCAACAAATTTCTTTGTTTGCTCTGCTCTAAATCAAATATTTTACTGACGAATTTTTTCAGTCACTACATGGGCTATCATCATATTACCATAAAGTGTTTGACTAACATTATATCAGGGAAAGATCAACCTTTCAATATTTATGGTGCCGATGTTAGGCCTGAGTTTATAGAAGATCAATTGAAGTCACATGGAAAATATGGTTATGTAGACTTAGATATAAAACCTATAGACACGGATGAATCTGTGAAGATCGATGATGTTCCAACAAAGGTTGAAGACAGTTTGACAGAACATCTGACGGTGGAAATTAAACAGGAGGTTTTGAGTGATGATGAAAAGAATGATGAGCTTGAAACTAGTGATGACATCAAAAAGGACGAGGATGATATCACAAACACTTACAAAGGAGAGGAGGACTTTGATATGACTTTGGTGGAAGTAGTTGTATTGAACAGATGCTACATTGATTATGTGAATGGAATTTTAAATGATATAAAGTCAAATCTTATGCCTTTGAAATCGGAGATAAATTATGATTCTTTCAAAGAAGAACAAGTGGTGGATGTGTTATGTTCTATTTGTAAAACTGTACAAAATAGTGTAGCCAATTTTACTATGCACATGTTTAAAATGCACAGTATTAAGTCGATTCCGGCCTTCTGTTGTAGAGTTTGTGTGACCACATTTGAAAGTCAGAGTGAACTCGATACTCACATGGCCGAAGAGTTAAAAGAGTTTGAAAATTTGTGGTTATGTCAGTTTTGTGATGAAGAGTTTGACAATAGGGTGTCAACGCGTCAACATCTCTTACAACACTGGAATATTTTAGAATATGACAACTGTTTTAGTCCACATTTAGGTTTTAAGTGCAAGTACTGCCCTACGCTGTTTTGGAACGAGACAGATAGAGAGACACACCAAATGCGTGTACATTTACAAAATCATCCTGAAGATCTTTATAAGTGTCATATTTGCTCAAAAAGTTTTGGTGATAAGGTAGGTATTAATAATTAAGAACAAGTTTTTTTTTATTTTTTAAATATAATACCGGTATCTATACTAAATTGCATTATTCTCACATAAGAGTTACATTTTTCTCTATATGTTTCAAATGAAAAATGAGAAAATTTTGTCTACTAGAAATATAAAAATTTGTATAAAAGCATGAATTATACATTAATAGTTTTATTTACATCCATTTTTTAGTTTAGCTATTTAGTGCACATATATCATTCATAACTTATATATGTACTTGTTGTAAAACTTGTGCTTAGAATCTAGTTTTACACCATTTGCTTTTTACTTGTTCACTCACTGCTCAATTAATATGATTTTTTTTAATTTATAAATTATGTAATTTTCAGGTGTGGTTCATTCATCATTACATGGAAGTTCATCAGATTAGCGATGCTATCAAACAAACATACTTACTGAAGTGTTGCCTATGCGGTATAGTGTTGCCAGATGTTGACACAATGAGGATGCATTTTCTGAATCAACACGAAGAAGCAAAGAAAGTGTTCTGTTGCTTGGATAATTGCCAGTATAGACCACTTAGTAACAGAAAATCTTTTAAAATGCATTTAAAGGTACCGTACATAAGTCATATTTTTTTTTAGTGAAAAATCAGATGGTTCACTGTATTCTTGGTGGATAGTGGATACTGTCACATATTAAAAGAGATTAATTTTTTAGCATTAATTGTTTTTTAGCCTTAAGTTTTAAATTGCCACCAGAGTCGAATCGTGCAAACATTCAGAGACCATCCCTATAGATTCCAATATGCCTGTAAAAACATATTCTGTAAATATATAAAAAGTGACACTTTTTGGAATGATTATGAAACTAAAATAACTTATAATTATATTAGTTTTCTTAATCACAAGTTATTCCTTTGCTTTTGCTTATTTTCATATTTTATGCATTCGGCATTCATTTGCTTATTCGGCATATTTTATGCAATAATTATACGGCACATTAAACACTTTTTTATAAACGGGACAGCGAGTGCCCAGTGAGTGACTTAGTGAGGTGCCAGCCAACACTTTATTGGGTTAGGGATGGCAAGTGAGGTTTCGCCTCCAGTAATACATATATAACTCAGCAGTTATTTAGCGCTGTAAGCGACCTATAGAAGCGGTTCAGTCGAGATAGGCCGTACGGGGCTAAAAGGATCTGAACAACTGTAATCCGCTCATAATGTGTAACGAATAACAATTTCGCATGGAAAATGAGGTGAAATTGTTTTCAGACGGTCCATACGAAGCCGCCTCGGCCAAAGCGCACCGTGGGCTGTACGTACTGCGGCCGCGAGTTCGCAAGCGCCAGGGCTTGCAGCGCCCACACGGCACAGGTGCACAGCAGTGCCAAGTTCAGGTGCAAGATTTGCAAGGAGATCATGCACACAATGGATGAAAGGTAACTTGTCTTCTTACAAAATATGTCATTTGTTCAACAAACAATGGAAACTTTATAGGCTGACACACTATTGTAACTTTTATACCCAGATGATTTAAAAAAAAAAAACTCATTATCATCATCTAAGCCTGTGAATGTTCACTGCTGGACATAGGACCCCTTAGGACTCACACATAATTGCAATTTAGGACAGAGTATTTTTTTAAGCTTTTAAAAATTATAGAATTAACATGAATAATTATATTTAATTTACAGGAAACTTCACTATTTAATTCGACATCCAGGGCGTCATCCGTTCGAATGTACTGAATGCGGTAAATCGTTCCAATACAAGTCATCGCTTTACATGCACAAACAGGATCACCAGCCGAACAAGCAAGAGTACACTTGTAAATATTGCAACAAGGTGTTTAAAGTGAGTATAACATAATTAATAATGAATGATAGACTTCCTTTTCTGTCTGTATGCTTTTTTTTTTAAGATTTGTATGAAAGAGACCTCGAATCACAGATTGCCTGATTGGCGTCCTCTACTTTGCTAATAGGTATATGAATTGTGTAAACCAATATAAACCCCTGGAATATACTCAGGAACTCGATACCGCGACTTCGCCCGCGTAAAAGATAAGATAAAAACCTATTCTCAGACCTACCAAGTGTACATATAAAATTTCATCAAAACCTGTTAAGCCGTTACGGAGGAGTATGGCAACTAACATACTCCTCCGAACTGTAAAAACCAGTTGTTAATACTTTAAACGTGCTAAAGACGTGACTATCTGTTTAAGTAAAAGGCTGAAAGACATTTAAGCTATACATCGAATGGAACCATTAAAATTGGCTATATTTGTAAGCAGCACACAAGGGTGGGCAGGATGCGAGTGTCTTTCATATGTCGGCATGTTTGTTTGTTTGCCAGAAGCGAGACTCGTTCCGAGAGCACGTGCTGATCCACGAGGGCCCGCGTCACGCGTGCTCGTACTGCCCTATGCGCTTCGTGCAGCGCTCCAACATGCTGCGCCACGAGCGACGCCACACCGGAGAGCGCCCCTACCACTGCCCCCACTGCGACCGCACCTTCGCCGACAAGGGCGCCTGCACCTCACACACCAGGTCTCACTTTACCTAATTACGTTACGTGCTCCTACTGACCGATGCGCTCGCGCTCTTACCACTGCCCCCGCTGCGACCGCCCCTACCACTGCCCCCGCTGCAACCGCCCCTACCACTGCCCCCCGCTGCGACCGCACCTTCGCCGACAAGGGCGCCTGAACCTCGCGGGTCGTTTGTGGATCTCCAATAATACACCATCGCTTGTAAACAATACAATTAATGTAAATAATAAAATCGATATTTTAAAAAGAATATTAAAAACATTAAATTAAGAATATTAAGAACATTAAAAAGAATCAGCAGTATTTATGTAGAATTCTTTTACTTTCCAGGACTCACAGTAACGACAGATCATATCCGTGTTTGTATTGTGGACAAACATTCGTTCAAAAATCGAAACTCAAGTATCACATCAGAAAACATACAGGTGAAAGTAAGTATTGCTTGATTAAATTTATGAATTTTTTCAGCAATTATTGTAAAACTGCCAATTAAAAAATGTAATTGTTGATAATTACATGATAATTACATGATAATTTGATTGATAAACATAAATAAAAAAGAAAAATATAAAGAACCAAGTGATAGACTTCATTACTTCTATTTTGCATTCCCGTTGTATTCTAATGTGAATTTAATTTTGACAATAAATAATTTCAATAATTTGTTTCAATTATAACAACCAAAAAAAAAATTGTATTTGCTCTTAATTTACAGATTTAGAAACGTGTGCAGTTTGTTCAAAGTTGTTTACGAGTGGATGTTCCCTCAGGGAACATATGAAGATACACGAAGCTAAGAAATCAGTGCGATGTCCTTTGTGTGGTACGTTCTGTCTGTGTATTCATTTATGTAAGCGTAGGACGGCCACCTACAAGGTGGAAGGAAAGGAAAGCTATGTGTTGCCAAGCAACTAATGGTTCGATTGGATAGTCCATATATCGAGGAAGGCTTATTATATAGTTAATGCAATTAAAATTCTTTGCTACAGACCGCAAATATCAAGACGAACGATACATGTTACGTCACCTGCGCACGGCGCACACCAAGGCGAGGTTCGCGTGCCCCATATGCCTCATCAACGTCAAAAGTCAATACGGACTCAAATCGCATGTCCTCACTCACAGCGGACGACATCCCTTCCTGGTAAGTGTGGATTTATAAAATACCTTCCTTCCTCCAATTTTCTGTAACTAGTATTCCCAACGTAAAAAAAACTAGATTCGAAAAAAAAAAATATCACAGATTTCGTGCCTCACACAACTATCGAACGCATTGGAAATTTATTTATTTACTATCGAACACATAAATTCTACAAAATATGATAACAATGTCTGTAAACCTATATTAAAATAATAATAATTTATAAATGAATCAATGGAATTCGAAATATATTAAAAGTTTTTTTTAAAAGTTAGCTATACGGCATTCAAAGATTTTCTAAAAATTCCTTGCTTCGTCAGGGAATCGAACCGACTTGAATGTGAAAAAAAATCACCAGTATTTTTATGAAGCCAATCGAAAGAATGGACAAAAAATAATAATTCTTCTTACGTTACATAGTATCTTAAAAGAAAGGAATAAAGTAAAATGTTTGATTCAAATTTCAGGAATATAATTATTTATTGCCGACGACGACGACGTAATTTTTAGAAAATCATTGAATGCAGTATTAGTAACTTTTAAAAATAACATAAAGTCTTCTTGCAGCAAAATATCCTATCTACGATATTTAAGGTACTTTCCCTTCATGTGGGGTATAGTCTTGGGACGCCCTGTAGAAGTTTGTACTTCAAAAAATTTCAATAACAACTCAATCAAACTAGTTTTTACTTTTTTCAGTGTAAACTGTGCCCAAAAACTTACTCGAGAACGAAGGCGGCCGCGAGCCACCTGCGATTGCGTCACGGCGTCAAGAAAGGTGAGGTTTGTGTGAAGCAATTCTTCAATATTCTAGATCCGAGGGAGTGTCAACTGGGTATCGACGAGGACGTGATAACGAATATATTCGGTCCGAGAAAGAAGGAAACGAACGTGGGCGACTTCGTGACATTCAAGAACGCGTACCAATTTGCCCCAAACACGACAGCGGGAAAGACTAGCGACGAAAACACAGACGACGAGTCGGACGGGAGAGAGAGTGAAATGGAGAAAGAGGAAGACGGACTTGTATTGAAAAAGGAGAAGAAGCAATCGAGCGAGAGCGGTGGTGAATTGGAACCGACTGATTTTGTTAGTGTTAAAATTGAACCGGTCGACGAAGACAGTGGTTAACTTTTGATTTAGATTGTAGTCAGGCTCAAAAGTATTAAATTCAGTGTTTAAGTTTCAAATTGACTTCTAAAAATAGTAATATAATAAACTGTATAATGTGTATTAGCCTTCAAAGCATAGATTATTTAATGCCAGCATTTGAAGCTTGCTTTAAAAATGGGTTTAAAAGTTTAGATGTTTTCCGTCGGGTATAGAAAGCAAAAAAAAAAATAATGTTGATTTCATCAACGTGTAATAATAAATCTGTAAGTGTAAGTGTAGGTGTTGTATGTATGTATGTTGCTCCATAACTCTTAAACGAATTAACTGATTTTAATAAAACTTGGTAGATAAATATTTAGACGTACAGGACACGGGATAAATTACTTTTTTTCTTTTCAACGCGGACAAAGTCGCGGGCGCCAGCTATGTAGTTTCCAATATAAATATAATGAAAAGACTAGGCTATACCAAATTTTTATTATGTTAAGGGTAAGAGTGTAAGACAAGTGTTTATCTTTAACATACAAAAAAATAATTCTTTCCTATTAGTATATAGGCAAAAATAATATTGAAGAATAACTACTTTTCCTATATCAGCTTCAGCTAATGATTAGCTTGAAAAAACATTATGCTACTCATAAAATCTATTTGATGTAGTATTAAAATTAGTATGGCTTGAATCAATTTTTTGTCATTAAATAGGGTTTGTATTTGTAGGACGTTTTCAATACTCTTTTTATGTTCTTATTTATTAAATTTTTCAAATTTAATATATACAGTATTCAATATTAATATATAGCAATATAATACATAATTATTTATTAGAATAATTATCAATAATAAATGTAATAAACCTATGCATATAATAAATAAATTAGTATGTATATGAAACTCATACAATAGAATTTTGGGATCCAATGTTCCCGTTGCATTTACATAACCTTGCACGTAAAAAAACGTAAAGTACCCATACAAACTGCTTTTTTTTATTTGCACGGAATTTTGAGTTAATTTTTTGAAAACTGTGTGTATTTTAAATATCGTGATTCGCGATGTGTGGTATCGCCAGATCTACTATTGTAGAATGATTTCATAGAAAAAAAAATGAAATAAGTAATAGACAGTAATCTGTCTATCTCATAGATGTAGAATTACTACCGTGCCGGTCTATCTATTACTTATTTCATTATTTTTCTGTGCTATGCAAAACTATGATAAAAAGTGGATTTATTAAAAAAAAAAACAGTATAACGACATTAATGACTGGAAACCCTGTATACTCTATTCCAATCCAAACCAAAAGAATACTAATGGCTCGTGACCATAGATAAATGATTGGTCTTGCTACGCTCGACTAGATACAGCCCTACCTAAAAACAATAGCTCCGTGAATGCGGCAACTTTATGATTGGCTCTTTCCACTTGGATCTACATTTTCGCTCCACATGGTAGTGTGTGTAAAACACCGTTACTATTTATCACTTTTTACACAGTTTAATTATATTTTTACACAGTTTCACTACGCAAATTGGCATTTATCATGCCCAAAATTTAATAAAACATCGGAACGTACATGTCACAGACAGTTTGCAGTGTGACTCTAGCTCTGGTATGCCGAAATTTGTAGTCGCATTTTTCAAGTACCTACGGCAGCTGTATCTGGTCTAGCAAAACGGGACCAATCAAACATCTTTGGCTCGTGACATTAGTCAATGAGGCGTAGCGTGATCATTACTTCACCAATGAGCTTCGGTTATTTCGTTCCCTGGGATGCATATACACTGTTTGTGTACGATTAAATGCAATAATTGAAGGAATTGTGCATGAATTAAGTACCTAAATTAAAGGTTAAACTTGAGTAAAAATGAATTGTGTATAATTTTAGAATTTTATTAAATTATGTTGATTAAAATACTTTATGTTGATAATATGAAAAAATATGTAAATAAATTAATTTTAATGAATACAATGAAGTTTAATGAATTTAATATCCCAAATCCCAATATTCGCTTCGTTTGCCCCATAAATCTATAATTTTTAGAACTGAATAAATAAAATTGTTACTAAATCTGCGATCAGTCATTACATTACGTTTCATTTCAGTTAGTCAATCAGTATCATTTCCTTTTCCTCATTATCAAGGAGCTCTTAGGCTGAGGTTACACAACGAACCTCCGCCGTGTTAAAACGATTTCTGGGTACCAATATTAACAACATTAGGCCCTTTAAAACGTGAGGAATGAAATAAAAAGTGTACTAAGGCCAGTTCCCTGCAGCATTCACATTACTTTAGTATATGATGTGATTTTGCATGATTTGATAACTAAATAAAAAATAGAAAAAAGCAGTGAGGTCTCAGACCAAATAAGAACTATAGACAGAATTTTGCAGCAAGAACAGTTTCGTGAACATGCATGTGTGTGTAAAAGCTGTTTACTGTATTGAGATTTTGTATTCCAAGCTATTCAATCCTGATCTTTTATTGTTCGAAACATGGTTTTTACATCCTTTTACTACACAATTTTAATAAGCGAGGCGTAGTTTCATTCATTTAAGTGTATTACACGGTGAACACAATCCACAAGGCACTATCTTGAGTTTTTATTTTAACTGAGGGTGAGGTAATTAATTATTCTAAAATAATTAATTATATAAATCTGATAAAAAAATTAAGTTGTATCTAAATAAATTCTTTGTTTCTTTCATATGTATTATTAATTATGAACGCAACTTATAACTTACATAATGAAAACGTCACTGTCATTTTGACAGACTGATGTTTTTGAATTGTTAAAGTTTGCTTGAGACTTTGGACTCGCGGATTATTAACAAATATTTAAACATTTTATATTGATAATAATTCGCTCATTATTGTAATGGCGAGTCGGTGTTACATTTGAGTAATGTTCTTATTACTGTGTAATTTTTAAACGGAAACAACTATGTATAATCCAACTGTTACGGTTAGACGTATCGACGTCTTGATACGTATTTTGAATGGCCGAAAATATATTTTGGCCGCCAATAATGTTAGAGCTTATACTAGTGACGGTAAAGTAACTATTGGGGATGTTACTAAGGATATTAAAAATCCTAAAAAGCACGAATATGTACCTAGAAAATATTGTAAGTGAACATTTTTTTTATAACCTATATATTTTTATTATCAACTAGCTGGTGCCCGCGACTTTGTCCACGTTCTCTATAGCCTTCCTCGATAAATGGACTATCTAAAACAAAAAGAAATTTTCAATTCGAACCAGTAGTTCCTGAGATTTCATTCAACTTTTCACAGTTTGTTTATAGACAAGGTTTAGAGTTGCATTACTCACCTTTCTTGGCATACTTTTATTCTTCTATTTATTTCATAATAGTTTTTTTTCTTATTTCATGACACACTATAACATTGCTCGCTCCAAAGTGTTAAGACTATTACATTTTAAATGAAAATGTGTAATACAAAATAACATGTGTTTTAGTAATGATTGAAAACAATGATGTGAAACAATTATCACAAAGTACATTAAGAAATTTAAGATGGATGATGCAAAAGGATTCCCTAGGACAGGATATGTTTTTGTTGGGAAGGCCAGGTCCAAATAGGTGTGTATTGAATCAATTCTTTTGTTGCTTATTATAGGCATCTTACTTGAACACTTCTTCTAGTTTGTGTGGAACGATAAGAGTAACATTAAATGCTCTGAAAAAATTATTGTTATATACAATACTAACTGTTGCCTGCGACTTTGTCCAAGTTGAACGATGAAACATACCCTATGTTCTTTATGGTGTCCCAAACAACGTATATGCAAAATTTCATGGTGATCGGTTCAGTAGTTTTAGCGTGAGAGTAACAAACATCCATACAAACTTTCGCATTTATAATAATTTTAGTATGGATATGTGGGTTAAAATTTATTTTTAAATAATCCAGTACATAATGGATTTTGATAATTTCAGGAGGAAAGTAGCTCTTCAGTATTTAGAATTAACTAAAAGAGAATTAGAGTATGTGGCGCTATCACGCGACACCACGGAAGCAGATCTTAAACAGAGAAGAGAAATACAAAATTCCACAGCCAAATATTTTGATCAGGTAATTATGAAAGACAAATTTGTCTTTTTCTAATACTATTGACTAAAACAAGGCTGTCCAAAGCAAGGCCCCTGGGCCGGAGCTGTAAGGTGCAAGAATTTTTCGAAAAAGTCAAAAACTAAGAAAGTTATGGCCCAAATAGTGAAAAAAAAAAATCGATTTTTTTCCAGAATTTTTAATTTTGGCGCTCGATATTTTGGAAACGAAGAATGATATTAAAAATTTGAGAAAATCTCCTCTGGATAATTTAGTCAGCTACAATTGAGCCTAAAATAAAGACCTAAAATAAAGCCTAAAATTATTAATAATTAATTTTTGAAATATTTTATGTTATTAAATAAGAGTGCAGTACGAGCAGCAGTGGAAGGACGAATATTAGTTCTTGAAGGCATAGAGAAGGCGGAGCGTAATGTGCTGCCAGTGCTAAATAATTTACTGGAAAATAGGGAGATGCACCTTGAAGATGGGAGATTTTTAGTGCCAGCCAGCAGATACGACAAACTATTACAGGTATAATACTATATTCATTTCTCTTTAATCCATAAATAAGTATATATTGTATGTACCTAAAATCAAAACATTTCCATACCTCTTTCTTATTTTTTTTTCCTTAGTGTTCAATTAATTTTCTATACAAGTTGAATTAAATTTTAATCATAATTTTTTAATTGTTATGAAACTTTAAAATAAAAATGACACTGCATAAATATCTTATAACAGCCTGTAAGTATACTTATCTGGCGTCAATTGCTTATTGCATATAAATAAATAAATACGTACTTTTTATAAACTCGCTTTTTCTAATAAGAAGTATGTGTGATTTTATCTAGCAAACAGCCAAACACAGCTAGGCACTTTGAAAGCAGCCTTTTGTCCATTACCGGAATATAAAAACGATCACATCTCTAAGCATAATATGCTAATGTTACTAAATTAAAGTGTTTTATTAAACCAAGGAACACGGAGCAGAGGAAGTTTCAAAATGGCGATTGGTACGCGTCGATGAAAACTTTCGTGTAATAGCTCTCGGATTGCCCGTGCCACGGTACAGCGGACAACCTCTAGATCCGCCTTTACGGTCGCGGTTTCAAGCGAGAGATGTCGCCACCATAGGATTTGGGGTGAGTCATAATGAAAAAAATACTTAAAGATGTGTAGCGTCGACCGAAGATCAAGGAAGCCGAAAACTTAAAAGACTCCTGGGCGAATACTCTTTTTGACTGCATATATCTATTTCGAGTAAAATTATTTGAACTCTTGAATAACTAATCAATGTTTGTAGGCAAAGTATTTTGGAGTTTTTGTACACTAGAGTGACCTATTCACCCTCAAAGTTTCATTAAAACTTGTGTTAAAATATGGATTTTTCAAGGATCATATCTTTTAAATTAATACTTTTTTTTAAATTTGTATGCATTCGAACCTAGTTAACGAGAAGGATAAATCGGTATCATGCTTATTTTTGTAAATAAAACATAAAACAGTGGAGTAATTAGGGTTATACGTTTGTAATTTTATTGTATGGAGGAAAACTGACTTGCATTACCTTAAGGTACGGCGTATTTGTTATTTCATACCAGTTTAGATGTTATACTAACGAACTTTAATTAAACTTTGTCGGAAGAACCTTGTCGATTAACATTGTTCACAGATTGTCTTGTAAGAGGTCTTATCGGATACTCGAAATATTTGAATATAATTGAACCTGAAATATATTGTTATCTCGGCTAAGTTATTCACTGGATTTGGCCCTGATTTTCCCTGTTTCTATTGATGAAGAAACCAACGATATGAGCACTTTTTATAATGTGCTTTCAGAAATCCAGAAAAGATTGAAGTATGACAAGGAACCTGGTTAACATTTTTAAATTTAAATTTTACATATTAAAATTTTACCCAATATATTTATTAAGCTTTTTATAATAAATCAATACTTTTGTGACAGCAAGCTCTCTGTTCTGCTCGTAGTCGTCGAACCGAATTTCTTTGTCACAGCTTCGGGCATGAAGATGTGTACCTGTCTCTTCACGTTCTTGCTTACGTCCGGTATTAATTTTTTGTTAACAAGCTCGGCGTACTGTCTCTCCACGGCGTTTAACTCCATTGCTACTTTCTGACGTGTTTCCATCACGTTCTGTCGTGTGTCTTTTGTTTTTGTTTTGTTATCTTTCGTTTTGTGGCTCGATTCGTTGCGTGGCGTGCACTTCGCATTCCGTGACTGTCTCGCATAGTTCTCGATCGTGTTCGCGGACGTTGGAATGTAAGCGTTCTCGCGATCGATACTCTGCTGAACCCTCCCGCTCTCCTTTGACGTGCAATTTTTAGCGTCTCTCGCCCTTAAGTCGAGTGTGGTTTTCGATTTGGTCAAGCACTGATTCCTCTTCTGTATCTCGGGCCAGCTGTGCCGCGGTTGGTTCATGCGTTCGACGTTTTCCGGGGCAAGCAGGTCCACCTTTCCTGCCAGATCTAGCCATTGTAACACCCTATCCGATAGCTCTGTGTCCTCTTTGACGTCAGATCTGGCGGTCCGGTTGGATTTGACAGTTCTCATATTGAACGTCTGATTGTTGAATTTGGAACGACAGCTGTCAAACTCGCAGAGCGGTTGCGGGGCGGCTCGCAACACCAATTCGTCTTCGGACTCCTGATCGACGTCGGATAGGTTTAGTTTTTCCACTCGAGGCTCCTGTGAGCTTCTCGGACGCCTGCAAGCGAAGTTCGATTTATCGCTCTTGATAACTAGGCTGTATTTCCTCAGACAATTTTGTAGTTCGTCAGCAGGTCGACTGAGACGGTCGTGACGCGCTTTCACATTAGAGCCGCAACTCGCAGATGAATGCGGTCTTCTTCTGCTCGCTCTGGCGAGGTAAGGGTCGTCTTTCGTAAGAATGGCGTGCCGGAAGCCGTCGATCCAAACTGTCTTCACGTACATAGGCCTCTGAGATGACTGCCACAGTGCGGGCATATTACCTCCCACTCAATATTTTTGCGTGGCACGCAAGCACGCAATAGCCTCCATTAAGGCTCATCTAAACTTGTGCTGAGTTCATCGTTGTCACTTGAATAATTCTGCAAAGATATAAATTTTACTGTTAATCGTTTTTCGATTTCAGTTTTAGTTGGTTTCTGAAAAAAAAAATGTAAAAGGAAATAATTATACGACTAATTGATCGAGCCATTCCAGAGTTTTTCGCTTAGCAACACCTTTAGGGTTTTAATTATATGTTTAGATTTTTTTAAAACCTACATAATTTATTATTACGGCCACTGATAATGTAATACTGTGTGTTTCTACATTTAGTCTAGGGTAAAATAATAAAAAAATCCTTTAATAAAATAAAATGCATTAGTGCGAAGGCAAATTGAGAAAACTTCTACACTCTAATACCCGCAATTAATTTAATTTCCGTTTGTCCAACGAAAAAAAGTTCAACAGCTGTAATTCACAAATTCAACGAAAACTATTATCCGCTTCAAACTTATTCACTTACGCGTTTTCATAAGTTTGAAAACATTAATCGTAACCAGTTACGGCCTGTTGCTTACAATACACGTGTGTGTTCCCCCACAGCTATCGTTTCGCTTTGATTAATTGATTTTTTCAATGAACCACGGTGATGTAGACCTATTTTGTAACCGCATGTATTAATGATGAACTAATGGGAAACAGATTATTTATTTTTTAATACCGATACAACAAATTTTTAGTGAGGATATTTTTCAACATGATAGATTGACTACTTAATGATGGCCGCGGGTCGCCAATCGCTGTTGGTTCATTGGATCCTATTGGATTTTTTTAAGCCGTGTGGGTGTGGGGGCTATGTTTAGCAGTGGATGTCCTCCAGATGATGTGACGATGACGATGAACGATTTTTCAATAATAATAATTCAACACAAAAAATGAAACATTTAAAGTTTTCATTTTAAAGGCTCAAAAATTTAATTTTTTCTTAGAAGAATTTCCTTCAAATAAGAATTAACTATTATGATGGTTTTCTAATTTGTATTTTTGAAAAGTTTCAATCGGTTCTAATAATTTTGCCTAAAAGTAGTTAAATATCATTTCAAAGACAGATTTAATCATACGTTTTCATGCGTTTCTTCTTTGAAACGTAAAAGTAAAATAAATATTTTAAAATGTTTTATTTCATTAAAATAGTTATTTCAATAGGATAAATATTAACAGTACATATTAGTAACAGTTATACATACAAATTTTTCGGATTATTTTCTTGTGTCAATTTATACTTGTTGCCTTTCATATTATTTGATTATATTAAAAAATAATAAAATTTCACATTTTTTTTTATTGTTAGGTAATTCAAATGCCTTGAGTAAGTAGAAAAATAAAAAAATAAGTAAAAAAAAACTCGCTCTACGCTATATTTGCTACGAAATTGGTACAGCATTAGGTCTACGGGAAGCTACGAGAATATATTTGATTATATTAAAAAATAATAAAATATAACTTTTTTTTTCTTTATTGTTAGGTAATTCAAATACTTTAGTTTTCCTTGAGTAAGTAGGAAAATAAAAGAATAAGTAAAAAAAACTCACTCTACACTATATTTGCTACGAAATTTGTACAGCAATAGGTCTACGGGACGCTACGAAAATATAGCCTACATACACTAATATGCTACGAACTGTAGCTATTGTAAAACATAACTCGTAGCACTAGATGCTTTATTATTTTTTCACTAAATTGTAGCACTCGTAAGTTGAAAGACTTTTGTTAATAGCCGAACGGTCTCGTAGCAACGTCTTTCGCGGGGTGAACGGTGGACTGTGACTGGTTGACGCTCCTAATATATAATACGAGTAACTCTAGGGATTGTCGTGTCGTGACTTAAGGGGACGTTTTGATGCCACCGAATTGTATTATTATTTTTATAGTAGTTTTATAATGTACCTATGTTAGAGAGAACCTTCAACTTTATGATAGGAATAAACGGTTTTAAGCTCTAAGTACTTAGATGAGTCTTTTTTAACATTGAATGCGTTTTTCTATATGTATTATACTAATTTAGAAAGCTACATTATCAGTTAGTCGGACAAAGGATATCAATTAATAGAAAATCAATTAATAAAGAAATACACAATAAAGAATATAAGTAGTTTTAAATGACTTGCTTTTTAACTCGATATTTTGTTTTTCAAATTCGTCGGAGATACGATTTCAGCAAATATTTTACATTAGCAGGCAAGCTGACGGAAGGTGTCTTACGTCGCCTTATTACCACACAATGCCGGGTTGTAAATTTGCTGCTGACCTTGATAGGATAAAGTATAAGGCATAAGCTAGCATCCCTTACCCATTCACTAAAACAGTATCAATGCCTAGCTAGACGGACGGGCTTAAAATTAATAATAAGAGCATACTTTGAGAGTGCGCTCAGGAGCTGCATGAACTCATACCGCCTTTCCCTTTTTCCGTCGGACATACAGACATACGGCTGGTTACCTTCCTCATCTTGTCGAAATACCTCTTTTTCGGGCCAAGACCTTTAAAACATCCTTCATAATGCACACTACCAAGGTGCCAAGTTCGCATAACCCAAATATTTTCAAAGTTCGAATGAATAGGCATCTTCTGGGTGAGCTCGCACCATCGTAGGCCTCATCTTCGCTACACAGCTGGATGTTGGCCAAGTGGCAAACCCATCTCCAATAAAAAATACATAAAAAAATTAAGGGAGTAGGTGTGGTTGGGGAAGTGGGACATGTTCACATTGTGAGTCATTGTGTGAGAGAGTGATTACTGCGCTTCCTCCTGACGGACGGGATGCCACTGCCATTATTGAAATTATTTATTGTTGTGTTTTAGTACGCGAGTAACAAAACATGTCTGTTTACCTACATATGCTCATTCATCTCGTTCCTAACTCGATTTTCCTACTAGGATCGGCGCCTCACCTATGTCTACTAACTTATACAAAGTTAGAATATGCAGTATATACAATCATATCTAGCGATACAGCGGGGCTTATTTAGGTTCACTTACATTATGATTTTGTGCCAACGAAACCTATAATATGCAAATGAAACGACGGAACGGAGATTATATTTTACTGTTCAAAGTCTACTTATTAATTCCACAAAATATTATGCAAATAACATTCATAAATTTTATGGACAAAATAGTCCAAAATTTATAATGGAATGAGAATTGGAATAGTATAGCGGGTAACAGTAGGTGTACTGTACATTTTCTTTTCTATTAAAATGTTCGTGGTGTCTTAGTTACTTGTCGAATATTTAGCTAGTGCTTACGACTTACTTTACTTATTTATTATGGGTTCATTAATACTAATTCATGATTTTGTAATAAAGTAATGAATAAAATATTTTTGAATTTTTAAAAGTCAAACTGTACATAGTTAATAATTTTATTTTTATGTATTCTTGTGTATAAAGTAATTTTTAATAGAGACAATTGCACAATTTGAAAAACATTGGATCCCATTTGATAATTTAAAAAAGTTTTTTTGCAGTTTTTTGCAAAAATCGTCACGACTACAATTTTTTATAAACTGATTTCGAAAAAGCGAACGCCTTACCCTTTGGTTTAATTCTCTCTTCGGATCACTGGTTATTATAGCCGTTAAAACATAATAGACAGGCAGTTTCTAACATATGTTCATTATCAATATTAATAATAAATCTGTAATGGAGTAAGTTACTTTGTTTTCAGAGATATCGTGTTTATATAGGCTCTATACATAATACTGAAACTAAATTGACCATTTTTAGAATTTTTTCTGTATAATTCCTCCTTAACTATTAAACGAATTAACTGGTTTTCATGAAACTTGGTAGATAAACATTTAGATTAGGACACAGGATAGGCTACTTTTTTTTTCAACGCGGACGAAGTCGCGGGCACCAGCTAGTGTGTCACGTAAATAGTTACATATTAGTTTTTTATTTTCGCAATAGTTTGCCTACTGGCATGCAATATTAGCATTGGGTTAGCGCTGTGTTATGTTTTGCCATAATTTCGGTGTTTCGAAGTCAAAACTGTTGGTTTCGGGGAAAATGTGTTTTATTATCTATGTTACCGAATAAGTTAGTTTGTTTGAGTTGAAGTTCGTAATAGCTTTTGGGCGATTTTGATCTTATTTTGTGGTTTAACAACTTTGCAATTCGGTAATAATAAAATTGTATTGTTTTAATTAATTTAATAATAGTTGATTTTAAAATGTTAACTGGGCAGTTAGTTACTTTAGTTAGTCAATTCGTCAAATAATTCCCGCTATATGAAAGCGGTTCATTAAAATTAAATTCAAAATAATATATATAAAGAAGGAAAATTTACACCTCTATAATAAAATAGTAGACAACTCAATCTGACAAAAACTGATGTAATAAGGTACTCCAATTTAGCCACAGTATCAGCTCTCGAGAGGAATGCGACCGATTTCTGGGTTACTAGACTTGTATAATAATTTTTTTTTATTTCTCTTAAGACAAAAATAATTCTTTGGCCAAATTTGCCGCCTCCTAAAATCTGCCGCTTATGTTATTCACTTCTATAGGTGAAAGAATTTTTAAAATCGGTTCTGTAGTTTTTAGGTTCATAGGGTAAAATGACCTAATGTTGGCACCCTAAACTTTTCACTAAAAAATAAGAAAACTATTCCATAAACTGTGTTCCCACAAAAAATAAATAAATCTTAGGTTTATGAGAATTGTTAACATTAAACAGTCAAATGATTTAAACATTGTCAAACTTTCAAATTTTATTTGAGTTGAACAAATAGGTCGAAAGGTGCCATTCTCATTCTTTTTTATAGGCTCTATTCTATACTTATTTAACGAACTTTGTAAATAACTCGGCATCAAATTTTATTGAAAATTGGCTTTGTTTTCTTTTCTTTCCCGCTAACATAAAGCTATCAAAGTCATTCACGGTTGCTGTACTTACTTAGTTATTTAGCTAAGCGAGTGTGGCGTGTCGGCGAGCCATTAGCAAAACCAAACACGGAAACAATTTGTTCGTAATTAATACAAGAAACCGTATTAATTCTGACAACTCATTAGCGATTAATGTTTTCACATAAATATCAAAAGCAATTTCTACTTTTCATTGTTTGTTGTTGTAATTTAATTTAGTTGCAGCCAGTACCTATACAATATCAAATACTGCGATATAATAAAGCTAATAAAGAGTTTGTTTGTCGTGGTTGAACGCATTAAACTCCATTCGGATTTTTTTCATTTGATTCTTGAGGAAGGATCAAATTAATTTTGATAATTAAACACAGCGTTTTAATTATCAAAATGCTATGCTTCATAATTCTCTCCTGCACCTTTTCTAACAGAATGTGCCTTAATATTTTACAATTTTACAAACATTTTGTACCGGCTAGTTTATCTATTTATTTGGTATTTTATATTATGTTATATTATGGTGTATTTGTTTCTTTTTCTCTTTCTTTTTTTTTCTTTGCCTTTGTGTATGTTCTCTCTCAGCTTTCAATATTATGTACTCTGTAGTCTTGTAATTTATAGGTATGTAATTTATGTTTATGTTTTATGTAAACATTGTATTTTATGTTTTAGTAATTTAGTCGAAACTTTTGTTGATTTATGTTTCACTTGTATGTGTATCGAGATATTGTATGTTTCCCAAATAGAAATAAAATAAAAATAAAATAAATATTTTACAAAACCATATTTTTAAAGTCTTTTTACCATTACTAAATAATTTATCTTTTATTTTCAATGCAATGGTTGAGCCGCGACCGCCCTAACGTCAGCTGCATTATTTCCCGCATTATTCCCCGTTTTTGTACATTTAATAATGTCAGTAACATATTTCGTATAATTAATTATAAGCTATACAGTTATGAATGGAAATTGTTTCGTAGCAATATGGGACAAAAAAATTTCTAAAAAAATATATTTTGTTTTGTTTTGTTTGAAAATTTATAATTATTTATAACATCTAAGTTTCACGTGATATTTGATTACAAGATAATAAAATAACTCATTAAAAAAAAAACGACTTCAAACCGTTTTCTCATGGATGCCATTGTCAGAACTGGACCAAATTGAAATGGGACCACACGGGAAGCATAGCTTTCAAATAGAAAAAGAATCAACAAAATTGTTTCTCCCAGTCAAAAGTTGGAAGTCGGTTGAAAAAATTAGTTGCCGTAGGATAATGTTTCACATTTTATTACATAGAGACTTGCATGAACTTAGAATTTACGCCATATGGTGTTGCTTTTGTTAATACATAAGCGATAGAAGTCAACCATCAGATTGCATGCCGACATTTACTTTAAAAGAGTACCTCGTTTTAATTTTTTAATTCGTTTCTAAATTAAAAATTATACAAAATTATATTTACTATATAAATTATAACAATACGGATGAAGCTGAAGTAACAGAATCAATACTCGTGGAAACAAATACTTAGTGGATATTTGAATTTTTTTAATATTTTTTAAAAATTTCTATGTGTGTGTGAGAGAGTGTGTAATGCGTAACAATATCAAATGTTTTACTGTTGCATAACTCAAAATTGTTTACATTATACGTAGAGAGCGTAATAATAATTTATATATACTCCATTATATTTTACGACTCGCTCTCGAAAGTCGCGTGTTTAACGTTGACGAAAACTTGTAATAAATCTTCAACTATTCTAGCACTATGAGACGTTTACGACCAATGTTTTGGCAGGGTTTTGACTTCACATATATTATATTTATTTCCCAAAGGAAATCAATACACTGCGCCATTTTTGCGTTGTAGATTGACCGACGGTGGAGTTCCACCGTTCGACCAATCACCAACTTACATATTTTCAGCACTGTCGTTGTTTTACAGTTTGACAACCGTTACAATAAAAAAATGTATGTTTTAATTGGGAATACAGATTATGACGTGTTCATTCTATACTGATATTGTAGAGAGAGCGGATTTTTTTAAGTTTGTTCATACATGGATGGTTATCTTCGCAACCACTGTATACTTATTACAAAAAAAAATTACGCACATTATACCAGATGGACACAGGTTATTCACCAACTCCCTAAATGTATGTGGGTGAAGCCAGGACGAGTTAGGATAGTCATTGAACAAACAAAATTGCTGTCATAAATAAATAGACATGTGTATTGACTATACCACTATTATATACGAGTAAAGTCGCTGTTCACTTGTTAGTTTCTCGCTATCTTCTAAAATACCTAACGGAGTTAGATACGATTTTCACCAATGGAAAGAGCGGGAAGGTTTGTGTATAATTTGTACAAAAAAATGCATCCGTGCGAAGCCGGGGGCCGACCGTAGTAGTAGGTACTAATAAAAAAGTCTCGCTCTAAAAATCCTTTTTTTATTACAGGAAAATTTAAATATACTCAAAGAAGAAGCACCACAGGTGGACCACTCTAAGTTGGAACAGTTGCTGTCGGCTGCGTATGCCCTCATAAGTCCCGAATTGCAGCAAATTAGTCTCCCAGACTTCCCGGTGGATAATCTACGGACTGCCGCCCTCATATTAGTGAGATCGAAAAGCCCTTTATTTACCTAACCTCTTTTTGTTTTATTTATTATATTAAATCTCTTACTTTAGTCAAGAGGTATTATTAATAAAAATATATTGTTTTTTAGAAATATTTTTTTATATATATGTCATAGGGGGTAAAAAAAGAATTTTGGAAATTCCACCGCTAAAGGGAAAAATAAGGTTTATAAACCGTTTTATGGAATTGGAAATGGAAACCCGCCATTTACAAAGTTAGAAGCATGAAATTTCATATGAAAACTTCTAGTTATAAAGAAATAAATACTTCTCAGCGTTTTTAAAAATGCCTCCCCTAAGAGGGGTTGAATTTTAGGAGTCCGTAATTTTTGAAGTAATCGATACAGTTTCTATTCAAAGTAATATTTTACGCATATTACAAACTAAACTAGGACAGATAATCTGTATTCCAATAAATGTGCGATAAATCTGAAGGAAGGCTGAACGCTAAATGGCCTTGAATTATGCATAGTGACAAAACTTTTTGTGTTACGAACCTCACGCAATGTAGTAATCTAAATCTCACTGTCAAGGCTATGTTTTAGTGTGAGCTACAATTCAAAAGCATTATCTTTAATTTTATTTGTGTCTTATAATCGCTAGGTGTCGTGCACGGTCGCAATCAAGGTCAAAGCTTAATTTTTTATTTTCGTCCCATAGAATGTTACATTGAATTTTCTTTACTGTAATTGCGGCTGTCAATAATTTTTTTTTTTCGTTTTTTTTTTAATTTAATTGGTGTCAATCATAGAGTTTTTTAATATACTCTTAACCTTGAGTAAACATTGTTGCAGCTAGTCTGGCCTCTAATTACTTTGCATATACTTGCATATATAGGTACCCATTAAAGCAAAATATATATTTTTTAAAAGTGATATTTCTTAATTATCGCAGTCTTGTTTTATACTTAATTATTGACTTTTCATTTTCAGGAAAAATGTCCAAACATTCCAATTCACAAGCTTGTTTACTTGTTATATCCATACAAAACATTCCTTGGTAAGGATCACGTGAAGCACGTTCAAGGAGTATTGCATAACCTCAAGATTGAAACGTCTCCTAAGTTCAGTACGTCCATCCAAAGCATAGAGTATAATGAGAAATTAGGCCACGTGACCCTAGAAATGAATGGACTCAACAGCAAATTCAACGTCTCTTGCATGGGGAGAGTTAAGAGCAAAAAAGATAATAAGAGAATTGTAAAAACGTCATACCAAAGTGAATTACTGAGTGAACTGCTTTTGAGCCATAGCGTTGGAGATTTTTGTATTGTTGGTAAGTATTGAATTAAAAATTAAAATAGATAGATAGATAGATACGGTAGCTTAATAAACAGGTGGCACTCGGGAAGTGAAAACTTGAATAATTACGTGTGAATTTTTTGAATCTTCAATAAAGTACACACTTATATACAGAGGTGTCGGTTACGGTAACGCAGTGTATGAGTTCAATGAAAGAAAGAAAGAAAGAAAAGAAATTTTATTGAGCCAATACAAAATACAAATGGCACATGCAATACAAGAACAAGAAAAATCAGAAAACACCTTAATCATATTGGCAATACATGTTATATTTGCAATGATTAACATTAGTGCCATCTCTGTTTGCATTGATGTATTATTTCAATTCAATTAGTTTTCGCAAGGATTACGTTATTACGTAGCATATTCTAGTTTCAGCGGAATTGTGTAGATGGTGCAATATCTGAAAATATACAAATGTGTCCGCTTACACGGTTACGGTAACAGGTCGCGAGTTCAATGTTTTTTTTTCGCATCTCAACAATGCCCAACGCGCCCAAAGAAGTTATCAGTTCAATAATAAAATCTATTGTTCTCTTCCAAATCTAGGCCCGAAAGGTTGTGGAAAGAGTTTGCTGGTATCCCAATTAGCGTCTCTATTGGGCTACACGATTGAGCCTATAGTCCTATATCAGGATATGACTGCTCGGGACTTAGTCCAACAGCGAACAACCTTGGAAAGCGGAGATACCGTTTGGAGGAATTCCGCTTTAGTAAACGCAGCATTAAAGGGACACATGGTTGTGTTGGACGGATTACATAGGATTCATGCTAGCACTTTAGCCGTATTACACAGGTAAACAAGTGTTTTATAACAATTGTAATTGTAAATTCATATTTATTATGCACATACAATGTGACGTACAAATAATTAAAAAAATACAAGGTACGAATAATAATGGGTCATAATAGACCTTGAGCCATAGTCAAGAAATTATTATTATATCAATATATTATTATACTAGCTGTTGCACGCGATTTCGCCTGCGTAACTTTATAAAATATACCTAGCCTATGTTAGCGTTCTTTCTATAGGTGAAAGAATTTTAAAAATCGGTCTAGTAGTTTTTGAGTAGTTTATTCATTACAAAAATATACAAATCCCCTCTCTTTATAGTATTTGTCCGTTTATAATGTCCGTTTTCACCCACAGTCATCTAAAGTTAGGGAACAAATAAAGCCGGCCATTCACGGCAGTCACATTCAAAATCGGCTCAAATAGTAGTTAGGCGTTCCCTAACTATAGGTGTCTGTTTTTTGAAACGGGCCTTAGAAGCTTAGTTATGAAGGCTTGTATTGACAAATCAAATGATCAAAATACAAATATTATGTTCGGCTTACATCCAATAGTAACAATGCGATTATTGTGATGAGCGGCGTACTTTATAATAAATCAATACTAATACTAAATCTGTAAGTGTAGATATTGTATATATGTATGTATGTAGGAACATATCTGGAGGACATAACTCTTAAACGAATTAATTAATTTTCATGAAACTTGGTAGATTTATAAACATTTAGACGTACTGGACACAAGATAGGCTACTTTTTTCTTTTTCAACGCGGACGAACTCGCGGGCGCCAGCTAGTCTCAGCTAGTATAAAAGGCGATGTGTGTGTCTCTGTGTGTATGTTGCCTGTGGTCTACAAAACCGCTGAACCGAGATTTTGATGAAACTTTCGGACAATCTTCAGATTAGTCCAGCGGGTAATCCTGTGAAGTTTGGTAGAGAAGCGGGCGAAGCCAGGAGCGGGTCGCTAGTTACATGTAAAATTGTACAAATTACCCTGATAATATTGAACGATTCAGGTTTCTTTAACAGACTGGTCCACGATAGAGAACTGCAACTGCACGACGGCACCAGACTCCTGCGCAGTGACAGATACGACGAACTTCTGACTGATGGCATGAGTGAACAGGAACTCGCCGAAAGTGGAGTTCAAAGGATCCATCCGGGATTTAGGTATGGTCTTTTTTTTTTTTTTTGTTAATAAAACTCTACTGAAAAGTTATATAGGTAGTTAGAAGTTAATCCTCGGTAAATGATAGTGTCTCTCACTGACCATAGGAATTCTTCTAAAAAGCTGTGGAGGTTGAACTTAACGCATAGAGTCTCTCTGCCTTTAGAATTCTTTGGAATAACAGCATTATTTATACTTTATATATAGGTTTATATAGGGACGTATAGTTAACGCGTGAAAGCGTAACAAACAAACAAAGAAACTTTGCCTCTATACCTGCACAATGTAAAATAAAGCCTCTGTCAGCTTCTGTCTGTTTCTCGGCTTACTTCCTCTAATCTTACTTCACTGATGAAAAAAGTGATAAATAAATAAATGCTATTTATTTATTTATTCAAAATCCACAGCACTCAACAAAAAATTACTGACAAAAACAAAAACAAAAACACACCCTACAGCCAATTATGGATTTTACATTTATATACAGAAAAAAATATTACAAAATTATACGATTCCCTACAAACTAAACAAACTATAAAGCTACAAAAATCACATATTAAATATAAATACATATATACATACATACATATTACATAGAACTGCCACTGCCTTCAAAAATTATAACATAAGTACACATAAACATAGTCAACGTAGACGCTTAGTAATATTAATGTATACTTTATAATATTAGGATTCTAAACTTATGTAAGATTTGACGGCTGTTTTAGTTTTTATCCTATGATTTTCAGAATAGTGGCACTAGCTGAACCTCCAACTATCGGTCGCGGTCAAAATTGGCTCTCCCCGGAAATACTTAGCCTGTTCGTGTTCCACGAAATGAGAAATTTGAGTAAAGTTGAAGAAATTTTCATAATCAACACGTTGGTAAGTTTGATTTCAGGGTATGTATTGTAGAACTTGACATATTAATAAGCGAGATCTTATTTTTATTTCCTTTTTTCTTTCAGTACGGTGACATATCACAGCCTTTACACTCCATTATCAATTTAGCTGACGAACTTCGTCAATCCAATGATAGCACATTAAAAAATCTCTCATCCTCTTTATCCACTAGACAGTTATTGCGTATCGCCAGCAGAATGGCAAAATATCCGACAGACTCCGCATACGAAACGGTGCAAAGAACTTTCTTAGCGAAATTCCTACCAAATTTAGCCAGAAGGGCTTTGGACGGCGCCAGTAAAAGATTAGGTATAGAACCTCCGGCTAGATTCGGTCTTTTCGGAGACAATACTCAAAAGAAGACGAGTTGCTCGGTACATAATGGGACTTTGACCATCGGAGACACTAGTACAGAAGTCTTCAAAACGAATGCTCTCACAAAAGTACCAGATATACTATTCTACGATGTGCCTCAACATGTAGCGTTGTTGGAGTGGTTGCTTCAAGACTTCTTGCTCGGTTATCATCTGCTCTTAGTTGGCAATCAAGGGGTGGGGAAGAATAAAATTGCCGATAGGCTTTTGCAGTTATTGAATAGGCCCAGAGAATACATTCAGCTGCACAGAGACACGACAGTTCAATCGTTGACGGTGCAGCCGACAGTGAAAGACGGAGTGGTAATATACGAGGACTCGCCTTTAGTGAAAGCGGTTAAAAATGGTCACGTTTTGGTAGTCGACGAAGCGGATAAAGCTCCGACACACGTGACGTGTATTTTGAAAACGCTAGTGGAAAATGGAGAAATGATTTTAAGCGACGGAAGAAGAATTGTGCCGAAAGATATGATGGAGAGTTCAGGAGGTGAAGTGTCTAGTTTCATACCGGTTCATCAGGATTTTAGAATGATTGTGTTGGCCAATAGACCCGGTTTTCCATTCTTGGGGAATGATTTCTTTGCGTCTTTAGGTAAGTTTTTGATAGTTTTTCAAAAGACCTTTTGGTATTGTGATGAACTGATTCGTTATTTTTTGTGGTTCATATTCTTAAGAAATATATTTACAAAGATGGAAGCGTCATGTACCTAACAATTGTTTTATTAGAAGTAAAAGAAACGGTGTCGGTTACGGTAACAGTGTCCCGAGTTCAATGGTTTTTTCCCATCTCAAAAATGCTCGACGCGCTTAAAGAAGATTTCACATAAAAAAAATGTATTTTCCTGAAACAATGGCTACACAATTTTTGCGCCTGTGATTGTATATCCTTAATAATTTTAAATAACGCGGCAGAGAAAACATCTTCAAATAAAATTCAAACTATTAACGGGACGCCGTTTTCGGATCACAGGTGATCTCTTTTCGTGCCACGCCGTAGACAATCCTTCCATAGAGTCTGAGTTGGAACTGCTGCGGTCGTACGGTCCGGACGTGCCTCATGACGTCATGGAAAAACTCGTCAGGGCTTTTGCTGTGTTGAGGGAAATGGCCGATAAGGGACAGCTCACGTATCCCTACTCGACCAGGGAGCTTGTGAATATAGTTAAACATTTGCAGGTATTTAATAATTCAATGAGAATTTTGTACGTTTTATTATGTCCACTTTTTTTATAGTTCTAGGGCATGGAATGATCAGAAAACATAGTGGAAAAACAAGTACTCATAAAATGCGCTAATTTATGGGGTATAGACTGGGATATGTGGTTGCTTTTAATTTGTTTTTGCTTTCATGTTAAAAGAGCTAATTTCACTGATTATCACTGTTATTGATTATCAAGTTCAAGACCTCAAGTGCACTGACTGACGCATTATACTATCTTTGATAAAAGATACACAAGATTCAGGGTCTCAAACAAAATCACTGAGAAAAAGTGTCCACTGGATATTATTTTTATACATATTATTTACTGATAAAAAGATGAATAATGTAAACGTTGCACGACTGATTTGAATTTTGACATTTAGTAATAATGGTACAAGTCGTAACACGTGTTCAGTTCACCTCAAGGACAACTTTGTGCAACTAATTTGAAATGTATGCCACTTTTAATGAACTTTTTACCAAGAATCTAGTGTATTCTTTATCAAAGCATACTATTGTAAATAAATGCATTACAGAAATATCCAAACGAAGATCTAGTGTCTGCTATAGGCAACGTTTTCGACTTCGATCGGTACAGCAAAGACGTGGCGGACACTTTACTGGAAGTCCTCCACTCCAGCGGACTGCCCACGGAGGGAGTGTTGGATGGAAGGTCGAAGGACGCCCTCAAGAAGTTGCAGCTCACAATTGAGAGCAAGAGCGGGTAAATATTATCTTACAATACGACCATCGAAGTATGGAATTTGCGTCACAAATGCCAAAGTGGCACATAAAAAGTGCGCCTAAAACGAAACCGTGGCGGACTCTTGCCATCGCGTGTCAATGGTAAAAGGTGGTAACGACCAAGTTCTAACCCTATTCATTTTAAACTCCAATGTCTTGATGTAAACACAGATGTTTCGTTGGTTTTAAATGACATCTAACGATATGACGTCAGAATATCTTATCTGCAAACTAAACACATAATGCCATTATGATCCGCCGAGAATCATAAATTTTAACTCCAACGTGATTCTGACTATGTAAAGGCCTTAACACTCTTATTATTTATTTGTTGTTATTAGACTAGTTTGCTATCTATATATAAGTGGATTTTTTTATTATGTTTAAGCTATTTACTCACCACTGTTATTATGTAATTATACTTGTAAATTTCCCTAAAATTAAATAAATAAATACAAACATAAATGACTTAGGCACAAAGGTAAATGTTAACACATAATACACAACCCGCGACCGTTTGGTTAAGGGGGCGCTCAAGTATTACGTGACGCAATTTCCAACGATTTTTACGTAACGCACTGTAACGCTTGTCTGTACCCCTAAAAGTTACGTAACAATCAAGTGACCATTTTTACCTAAAGTCACAAGTTTTTGGGCGAAGTACCGGAAAGTCGCTAAAATACTTTTGTTATTGTTTTAATTGCATTTGTGGTAATAATAAATAAAACTCTTTCCTAGTTTTTTTTATCACGTAACGCGTTGTTCGAACCCCCCTCCCGCCCCTGCAACGCGCTGTAACTTTATACGAGACCCCCAAATTGCGTTACGTAATACTTGAACGTTCCCCAACAGGTAGGGTCACTAGCCACCAGATCAGACGTGTCGTCAAATTAATAATGTCGATATTTACATGTAAGTATTGTGTTGGTTTGTACAGAAAAGACGTGTCATCGCCTAAACACGGCAAGGAGGATCCGAAAAACGAACCGCACGTCGGCGGGAACACTTGGGCCGGTGGCACCGGCGGACGAGACACTGCCGGCCTCGGGGGAAAGGGGGGACCTTATAGACTCGACAAGGGACACGATGTTCATCAGGTATGTATGACCTAGGGTTATTGATGACCTACATTTAACCTAGGATCACATTGGAATCATTTGGACATAACATCGTGTGCGGCGAAAAGTGATCATGCAGGAGACTATAGATAGACCCAAGCCGGACAGACGACATACATCTTGCTTGGCTCAAGAATCTCCACGAATGGTATGGCCAAAGTACAAGATACCAATACATTCGAGGGTTATGCTATTACGATAGCTATAAGACGATAAGCCGACCTCCGATGGCGCTAAGAGAAGAAGAACATTTTTTTCTCGCTTTCCTGAAATTTGTGGAAGTAATTTTTTGCAAATGAGACGGAAGTGTGTACAGTGTCAGGAAGCGATATTTGAGTTGACCAATGGTGGCGAGGTGGCCTACCCTAAAAGCTGGTACACACTAGGCGTTTTGTAGCGCGCTCTTTGTTAACTCGCGCTTTGAGAACTACGAATGAAGTTCTAACGCAACGCCAAGCGCTCAATGTGTAGTCGCTTTTTTTTTTTTTTTTTTTTTACCAGGAGTGATCCGCTTACAGATTCCCTACCGCTGGCTAGGCAGAAGGGGTATGTGGCGGTCGCCCAGCACCTGATCATAGCGGTACTAGGAATACCTACTAAAACTCCCCGGTGCCTCCTTGCCCTTTGAACAGGGTGAACCGGGCTCTGCCGAAGCAACAACTCCGATCCACCCCAGGGCAACGCTAGGCACCGAGGCAATCCCCAGACGGGGAGGACCTTGTGCAGGCACACACAGCTAGCCAACTATTTGCGCAGGTCCCCTAGGACATTTGAAAACGGGCTAAATATGCCCGCCTTCTGCCAACCACCTACGCCTGAGGGAAGCGAGACCGGCCTCTTCCTCTCGCTCCCAATGTGTAGTCGCTCTAAGAACTTCATAGTGTTAATTAGTTTAGGGGATGATGGGGCTGGCATATCTTTGTAAGGTGAAAGCCCCAAAAGCATATAGATAATAATTAAAAAAAAAAAAAACTTCATAGTTCTATAAGCGCGCCTTAGCAAAGCGCTCGTTTCAAAACGCCTAGTGTGTAACAGCTCTAACAGTGCCATCTGCCGTGATTCGTTGAAATCACCTAGATAAGCTCTAGGTCTAGCTGCGAACCGCCATCTAAAAAGTGCTCAACATTTCTCATAGATGTCACTAGTAGGATTAGGGCCCAGATTGGAAAATAAAAAGTTGAAAAAGTTAATTTTAAAAAGCCAAGATTGCAGAAAAGTTTACTTTTGTTAATGGAAGAGGGAGCTATTTTTACTTTTTTTTTTAAATAAAATAATAGAAGCGTTTAATTGCTATCATACCGTTAATATTTTAGGTCATTTACACAACTTTGCATCCTACTTTAGTAAAAAAATCAGTTCCGTGGCGACTTATCTCAAACATTAAAAGTAAAATTTTAACCTAGCTTCATTCAAAATTGTAATTATGCGACATACCACCTTCCACCTTCATCCACTCACGTCTTCAATTGTCAGTTGAATATAAATTTATGCTAACGTAACGTCAAAGTAACGTCAATATCCGATAGCTTTCAGACGAGGAAAAGAACGATATACCTGAGCACGTGAAGAAAGCGGCGCGTGAGATGAACAGAAAAGCGTTCGAGGAGAGACTCAAAGAAATCAAGATGAGTGAATACGACGCCAAGCTTTATGGACAATTTCTTAGGGCTGTACAGCCACAAGTAAGTCGAATCGAATTTCCTAACACCTAAGCTATTAAAGGGTGATTTAAAAACAGTTAGTACACTATATTATTGCACAGTCACATAGTGAATTAACACAGGGCAACAAAAAAAAATATTTTTTTTTTGGGTTTCTGTTCTAATGCTTAAACGAATTGACTGATTTTCGTGAAACTTGTTAGATAAACATTTAGACGTACAGGACACAGGATAGATAGGTTACTTTTTTCTCCTTAAAGCGGACGAACTCTCGGGCACCAACTAGTAATAAATAAATAAATAAATATCTTCACACATTTCACACATTTCGCACAGCACCATCTAGTTCCACACTAAGCAACTAATGCTTCTATTATGGATGCCAGACAGTTGATATACAACATAGATTACTTTTTTTTTGTAAATACATACATATTACATATATTATAAATACAAACATCAATGAATGACTCAGATACGAAGGTAAATGTTAAACATTTGCCCTATAGCGGGATTCGAACCCGCGACCGTTTGGTTAACAGCTAGTGTTACTAGCCACTAGACCCATCAAACTACTACAACATGGAACCCGCGTGCCATACAAAACACTACGAATTTTATGGAACATTTAAAAGTGACACATGCGTAGAGCATGAACTGTCATTTAAAACAAAACAAACATAATAATAAGTACGTAATTTAAAGAAAATGTGTCTTTACGTGAACCCATTAGAGTTTAAAATGAAATAGTAGAAGTTGATCGTTACTACCTTTTACCATTGACGCGTGAAGGCAAGAGTCCGTCATGATTCTGTCAAAGGTGTTCTTTTTATGTGCCGCTTTGGCATTCGTCACGCAAATTCCATTGTAGTATTTCGATGACTAGACCAAACAAACGTGTCGTCAAGCAATTGGAAGATAGTTTAGTGTTGATTGGTAAGAAATGTGCGTAGGTGGGTGCGCTCCGAGGTGTGTTGGCCGAGTTGCAAGCGAAAAAGAAGGAAAGGCAGTGGAGCAGACACCAGACGTCCGGCGAATTGGACGACTCCAAAATAGTCGAAGGTTTGACCGGAGAGCGCGCCATCTATCGGCGGCGCACGGAACAGCAACCGCCTCCCGATGCGCCCCCGGATTCGCCCAAGAGGCTGAGGCTCGTAGTCGACGTTTCCGGAAGCATGTACAGGTAATTACCATTAAACAGGTTTTCATTTTTACTCTTTTAAATGCTTTAACTCTTTTTAATGCCCGACGCAAAAACGGGGTGTTATAATTTCAACGTGTGTGTGCATGTGTATCTGTATGGTTTTGTTGCCTTCTTATCACAGTGTATACTTAAAATAATGTAACTAGCATAGACCTCTGTTGATTGATTCACTGTGACACTTTTAACGTACTCTGTGTACTCCTTAATTTTAAAACGTTTATTCAAGTAATTGTCTCAAATTTCATTTTAGAATATAATATAATAGAATAAAACTACTGCATCGATTTTCATGATGTTTTCACCAATGGATAGTGTGGTTCTCGAGGAAGGTTTTAGTATATAATTTACAATATCACGCGGGCGATGTCGCGGGCAGCGGCTAGTTTAAATAAAAATCACTCCTAAATGGATTCATTTTGTCATACATTTTGTATTGAACGTGATTTTATTCTGAAGCTGTACGAAGTTCGTCTAGCTAGATGATCTATATGTGGGTCTAGCTAGATGAATCTATATGTCAGTCTAGCTAGATGATCTATATGTGAGTCTAGCTAGATGATCTATATGTGGGTCTAGGTAGATGATCTATATGTCAGTCTAGCTAGATGATCTATATGTCAGTCTAGCTAGATGATCTATATGTGGGTCTAGCTAGATGATCTATATGTGGGTCTAGCTAGATGAATCTATATGTCAGTCTAGCTAGATGATCTATATGTGGGTCTAGCTAGATGATCTATATGTGGGTCTAGCTAGATGAATCTATATGTCAGTCTAGCTAGATGATCTATATGTGAGTCTAGCTAGATGATCTATATGTGGGTCTAGCTAGATGATCTATATGTCAGTCTAGCTAGATGATCTATATGTGGGTCTAGCTAGATGATCTATATGTGGGTCTAGCTAGATGAATCTATATGTCAGTCTAGCTAGATGATCTATATGTGGGTCTAGCTAGATGATCTATATGTGGGTCTAGCTAGATGAATCTATATGTCAGTCTAGCTAGATGATCTATATGTGAGTCTAGCTAGATGATCTATATGTGGGTCTAGCTAGATGAATCTATATGTCAGTCTAGCTAGATGATCTATATGTGGGTCTAGCTAGATGATCTATATGTGGGTCTAGCTAGATGAATCTATATGTCAGTCTAGCTAGATGATTTATATGTGAGTCTAGCTAGATGATCTATATGTGGGTCTAGCTAGATGAATCTATATGTCAGTCTAGCTAGATGATCTATATGTGAGTCTAGCTAGATGATCTATATGTGGGTCTAGCTAGATGATCTATATGTCAGTCTAGCTAGATGATCTATATGTCAGTCTAGCTAGATGATCTATATGTGGGTCTAGCTAGATGATCTATATGTGGGTCTAGCTAGATGAATCTATATGTCAGTCTAGCTAGATGATCTATATGTGGGTCTAGCTAGATGATCTATATGTGGGTCTAGCTAGATGAATCTATATGTCAGTCTAGCTAGATGATCTATATGTGAGTCTAGCTAGATGATCTATATGTGGGTCTAGCTAGATGATCTATATGTCAGTCTAGCTAGATGATCTATATGTCAGTCTAGCTAGATGATCTATATGTGGGTCTAGCTAGATGATCTATATGTCAGTCTAGCTAGATGATCTATATGTGAGTCTAGCTAGATGATCTATATGTGGGTCTAGCTAGATGATCTATATGTCAGTCTAGCTAGATGATCTATATGTGGGTCTAGCTAGATGATATATATGTCAGTCTAGCTAGATGATCTATATGTCAGTCTAGCTAGATGATCTATATATGAGTCTAGTTACGCAGGCAAAAGCTTTTTTCCATCAAATATCCAAAAATCTTCTCCGCCCAGGTTCAACTCGTACGACGGTCGTTTGGAGCGGTCTATGGAGGCTGTCGTGTTGCTGATGGAGTCCCTGAAGGGATACGAGTCCAGGATAAGGTACGACATGTTTGGCCACTCCGGTGAAGAGCATTCCCTGGAACTGGTGAGGGTCGACCGACCCCCGGAGAATGAAAAGCAGAGATTACAAGTAAGCCACACATTGTATTCTAGTTATATATCTATATGTTATGGTTAATCTATGGAGTTGTATTAAAAAAAATGTGAGTGTGTCAACTCCGACGCACGAACGATTATAAAATTTAAATTTTCACAATTCGAACACGCCGAAAGAACAACATTGTTTTTTTTTAAATAATATTGTGTAGATGGCGCAATATCTCTGAAACTTCATACGAAATTGTAAAATATTCAAAAATAGAATTAACGTGTGACAATTTCGATTTTACTCCCATAAATTTTCATACTTATTTTTCGGGTTTATTTATATGTGCAATGCAAATCGATTCTAAAGGAGTAAACCTCAAAAATTATTTATTTATTTTTATTTTATTTATTAGGAAGCCAACAAAGTATACAACATATACACTTATTCACATTTAAACAATCTTTTATCTCTTTTTTTTTTAATTTTTTTTTTATAGACTAACAGAGCATGCATTAAAAACGAGCAAAAAAGACATTTTCTGTTTTTTTTTACAACACAAAACTAATAAAAAGAAAACAAAAGACCGAATTAAATTAAATGAAAAAAAAAAAAAAATGTCATTGTTAAAAATGTGCGCGCGTGTGTGTTGTTTATGTGCAGATAATCCGCACCATGCATGCGCACGCGCAGTTTTGTTGGTCGGGAGACAATACTTTGCCGGCTGCGCAACACGGGATTCGCGCTCTCGCCTCCGAGGACGCAGACGAGGCGATACTCCTCCTCTTGTCGGATGCCAATCTTAGAAGGTATCACTTTCTTAACTTACTTGCTCATGCGAGAGTCCTTTTAACTATTGTCTGTTGTTTCCATCGAAAATAAAAAGGATAATATATTATGTTTTAGAACATCCTTACATCAATATATTATATTATAGTATATTATATCAATACTAATAATAAATCTGTAGGGGTCGGTCATGGAGTAATTTACTTTGTTTGCAGAAATATCGTATATATAGACTTTATACATGATACTGAAACTAAATTGACGGTTTTTAGAATTTTTTTCTGTATGTATGTATGTTCCTCCATTACTCTTAAACGAATTAACTGATTTTCATAAAACTTGGTAGATGAACATTTAGAAGTACGGGACACGTGATAGGCTACTTTTTATCTTTTTTAACGCGGACGAAGTCGCGGGCAACAGCCTAGTATTATAATAAAACAAAGTCCTCCGCCGCGTCTGTCTTGACTGTCTGTACGCGATAAGCTCAAAAACCAGTGCACCGAAATTCATGCTGTTTTCACCAATGGATAGAGTGGTTCTCGAGGAAGGTTTTAGTATATAATTTATAAAGATACGTGCGTAGCAGCTAGTTTAAAATAAAGTAACAGTAACAGTATTTTTTCCCATAAATAATCTTCTTCAAACTATAAACCTTTCTCAGAATTTCGTGACTATTAAAATTTAAAATTATTTTCCGTGACGTTATAATATGAGCTTATCGGATTGACAAGTCGAAAACTAAATTCATATATTTTTTTCCTTTTAATTTATATTATTATTTTATAGGCCAACTTGTACTGTAAGACAAAGTTTTGTGTAGGTACGGAATAAAACCTGAGGAGTTGGGTGCCATATTGACTTCTGATCATCGTGTGCAGGCGCACGTTATATTTATTGGCAGTTTGGGAGACGAGGCTAATGTGTGAGTATTCAAACTACCTATGTAAAGAAAGAAAGAAAGAAAGAAAGAAAGAAGAAAGAAAAGAAATTTTATTGAGTCAATACAAAATACAAGTAGCACATGCAATACAAGAACAAGCACAAGAGCAATAAGAAAACACTTAATCATATTGACAATTAAAAAAATATATGTGTTTTTGTATTAAAAAAAATATGTTTACATGTTTACATACTAACCCCAGACCGAAAACATTTTTTACCAAAATGACCGCAACCTAATATCCTATGAATTAAGGACGTGTTTACGAATCTGACAAAACTTATTTGTTTTTCGTTAGATTTTGCGACCAAATGAAACCAAATCAAATAAAACTAACAGGTGGCACAGTTAGATTACTTCTTTATCTGCAAATACTATAAAAAATAATTTAAAAAAATATGATTTTTAGTACTGTAAATACAATTTCTGATCGCCTCTTCACACGAAATTTACGAAAAGTGGTCGTGTTTAGGATCATTTTTATGTTTTTATGTTCAAAATTTTGTTTGTTTAAAAATACTGAAGGATAGCAGACATAATCAACTCAACATTGGTCAAAAAAAATTCTAAAAATATTAGAAATTGCCTTACAAAAAAATTCAAAAGTCCCGTCAAAATATTCATATGTTTTGATATTATGCATGAATCTTAATACTGACAATAAGGGTTTGTTTAGTCTACACAAAACATTTCTAAAGAAATATCACGGAACACTCCCTCACTCAGCCTATACATTTCTCATTTCGCCTATTTATTTCGCAAACACGTCCTTAAGGTGCAATATTGAGCAACAAATTTTTGTAGCTCTTCGGAGATAACCGAACAGAATTAAAATTAGAAGGTTTTTTCATAAATATTGTGTAAAAAAAGAAATAAAAAAGGAATAAACGTTCAAACTTTAGTGTAAATCGTAAGTTAATTAATAATAATAAGTCAAAAAACAAAAGTAGTTGTCACGGAAAATTTATAGTACTGTCAATAGTACCTAATTTATTTTTTAGCAGTATTTTACAAAAAAAAATATTCTCATATTTTTTTTTATATATCTACCCGATTCAAACGTTTTTCCATATTTTTTCCATTATGTACTGCATTTTTATCTAACATGTAATTTTACTCTAAGTCTCTAAGAGCTCAAACTAGGCGACGAAAATGACGCTTTTCTGCTAAGTCCTCGCCTTAAATGGGAAAAGAGGTCGTAATATTATGTTTTTGTATTTTCACAGACTCCTGCGCAAGTTGCCAGTAGGCCACGCACACGTCTGTATGGAAGTGGCCACGTTGCCACACATTATGCAACAGATATTCACTTCGTCGCTTTTACAGGACTCTGATAAATAACGGTTGCGGAAATATTTAAATAATAAATAGTTAAAACTGGTCTTTTAACAACATTTCATTAAGCTCGGGGATTTTTGTGAGTAACTAAGTATGTATGTAGAAATGACGAATGTAACACCAAACTAAATATTGACATAATTATTACAGATTTAGATATAAAAATTCAACTTAATTAAAAACAACTTTATAATTATGTATCTACCTACATATCGCTGCTTAAAAACTAAAAGGCCACAAATGAAAATTCAAAAAAATCGAAAAAGAAAAAAAATATTTTTTCGTTTAGCTCTCCTGTAAAAAGTGTAATTTTGATTTGTGGCCCTTTAGTTTTTAAGCAGCGATATATTATCAAGGGTTTCAATGAGATTCTATACAACATGTCACAGAGTAATATATTGGGTATTATTTATATATTATGTATGTAGTTAAAATCAATCCAAACTTAAGCCATTGTAAACTTACATTAGGTTAATGTATCAAAAACGACTAAACTTTTGTAATCACAATTGGAATAGAGCAAGAGTGTAATAATTCAAAATAGTTTGTCTGTCTGTTCGTATACTCACTTGCCGATTAATACTTAATTAAGGAAGCGACATAATGCCAAAGGGAATTTTCCTTTCCAATATTATTATATTATTAAGATTACAAAACAAAACATAATAAATAATAAGTTAAATGTTCGACTGTGATCATTTTAAAATGACGAGGGCACAATTAATATTTAGTTGACATTTTCATACATTCATATTTTTTCCTATGCACTCATTGCATAGGGCTGTTTTGTTATATATTAACAATTATATATTGTTTTAATATGTTTTTTTTTACGTAAATATTATACAGGAGTAGGTAATATTAGAAAATTACGAAGTTTTTTTATTTAATGAAAAATTTTGTGTAAATATTTTTCTTATAATAAGTAGAAAATGCAAAGTTTTATTATTAATAGAAAAATAAATTGATTTTAAAATTTTATTGAAATTGACTACCTCTATCATAGTTTAAGTGAAACATAATTACATAATATAAAATTTACATATAATATGTATTATGTTTTGTCTTCAATCAATTGTATATTTTTGTTATGAATAAAATGTTTAAAAATATATTTTATTGTTTTAATATTTTACAAATTTTACAAGCTGAAAGGTTTGTACGTGTGTGTGTGTGTGTGTGTGTGTGTGTCTGTGTTATTGTTTTAATATTTTACAAATTTTACAAGCTGAAAGGTTTGTACGTGTGTGTGTGTGTGTGTGTGTGTGTCTGTGTTATTGTTTTAATATTTTACAAATTTTACAAGCTGAAAGGTTTGTACGTGTGTGTGTGTGTGTGTGTGTGTGTGTGTGTGTCTGTGTGTGTGTGTGTGAGAGAGAGAGAGAGAGAGAGAGTGTTGAAGAGTTCGTTTGTTTGTTTGGTTGTACGTGTTAGCGCCTGTTTCACAAACGTCAAGTAAAGTGTTGATTAGTTACTTTTAGAAATCACTTTCCGTTTTATTGAATTATGCACTCTGTTTAGTGCATCCATCGATAGGCGGTTTTTTTTATTATTTTCTATTTGGGACGTTTACCGTACAAATAAAGGTCCATAATCCCCGGTTACCGGTGACTTTAAATGACAGTTACGTCAAGTAGGCCATACTTGACGTTTGTGAAACAGGCGCTTAATCTCAGGAACTGTTGGTACGAATTAAAAGCAGTATTTTTGTGTTTGATAGTCTATTTTATCGAGAAAGGCTTTAGGCTACATAACATTTTGAACGCGGACGAAGTCGCTGGAAACAGCTAGTATACCTACCCATAAATATAGAGGCATAATCTAGACGATTTAGCCACTTTGCTAACTTTTGCATTATATTAGACAATGTAATCTCAGTTACTGTGTCGTGCAAAGAGTTAATGAAATCACGATTCCGAACTAAATAAAGCCAGTAGAGTTCTACGTTTCCATTACGCTTACATCACGTTGTATGCATTTAAATATAATTTATTCGGGAATGGAGGCAAAGGGCGTTCGAGGGATGCATCACAATTGACAGTAGGTTCTGTAACTAGTTCTGTAATAACCTGTGGATCAATTGGCAGTGAAAACTTTTCAAAATTATCATGGTTTTCAACGTTTTGAACTCCCTGCATTCTGTGTTTCCGAGTTTATATAACTAATCCAAATCTTAAATTTTCGAATGAATAGGCATTTTTAAATGAAAACTATTTTTTGACTTGGGTAACATAAGTATTTAATGTTGTGGAAAAATATTCAATGCTCGTTTACGATTTCATTATACCTACTTATGTTAGAATATTAGCTAATCCTTACTAATATTATAAATGCGAAAGTAACTCTGTCTTTCGCGTTTTCACGCAAAAACTACTGAACCGATCACCATGAAATTTTGCATACACGTTGTCTGGGACACCAGAAAGGACATAGGGTACCTTTCATCCAGAACGCGGACGAAGTCGCGGGCACCAGCTAGTGGAGTTTATAAAATGGCATGTATTTTGTCTCCATACAATCATACTTAGTCTTATCATACCTATTATATTGACTTCACGGAAGGCCATAATCTATAGTAATATTATAATTATAAAGAGGAAAGATTTGATTGTTTGTTTGTATAGAATAGGCTCCGAAATTACTAGACCGATTTGAAAAAATCTTTTACCATTAGAAGCCGACATTATTTGTGATGAACATGGGATACTTTTTACCGCGGGAAAATGCTTCATTCCTACGGGAAAACGGGTAAAAGGACAACGGGTAGTAAGAATTATCCTTCTGTACTTAACTTCTTGACCGATTGGGTTGAAATTTTGTATGTGTATTTCCATGGTTTCACAGACACAAATGTATTATATTTTATAAAGTTACGCGGCTGAAGTCGCGTGCAACAGCTAGTAAATTATATTCATGTTGACATAAATAAATACTTACCTAAATATAATGCCACATTAATTTTATAATGATTACGCTACTCTACTACAATATCTACTAGCATAATACATTTTAAAAAATATTATCAATATTTCAGTTCTTAAATTTCAAAAACACTGTTGCCCTCTTGAAAATTTGCGATTATGGGAAATTAGCAACATCTCGTATGCTGCTAATAAGCCATTTGTTAAATATTCATTTATTAATACGCACACCAACACATAACCAACATAAGTAAGTATACATTAAAGTAGATATAGGCCTTGACGGTGACCCAGCAATACATCATACTTAAGATCTAACTTCTCGTTTCCATCAATCTAGTATGTAAATGGGGATCAAGTAAAATGGAGTTTGGGAACTAATGGCCAGTTTACTAGACCCCTGCCAGTAAGTTAAATGGAGGCTATAAGAGGTCTCGATTAACAAATTTACAAATATTATATTTTTTTAGGTCTTTAATAATAAATACCTAGTTCTCTAGCGGCATTAGCAAATGATAGTTCAGTGGGTCGTACCCTTGGCTACCGATCGGGCCCTGTCAGCCTCTTTGCGAGATTCTCGACTTCATCTGTGTATTAGAAATATTTAAAATTAGCTTTAATGACGAAGGAAAACATCTTTAAAATTTTACAAAACAGCAATCTTCTAACTAATAATACATATGACATTAGAAGTAATTTAAGGAATAAAACTTTTTAACAAAAAATAAAACCGCCGAAAACACTGAAAAGCATAAAATTTTATTTATTATTTATTATTATTTTATGCTTTTCAGTGTTTTCGGCGGTTTTATTTTTTGTTAAAAAATTTTATTTTATGTTTTTTGTGGCTATAATCTAATATTTACTACATGCTTAATTTTTAATTTTCCCATCCCCATTTTCCCACCCTTAGGGTAGGAATTATTTTCCAAAATTTATACGAGACCAACTTCGAGGTATACCCTATCCATTAAAAAAAGAATTATCAAAATCGGACTACCCTGTCAAAAGTTATGCGTGATCATACATAAAAAAAATTAAAATATATATATATATACGCGTCGAATTGAGTACCTCCTCCGTTTTTGTTTTTTCGTTTTCGTAAAACCTACAGTCGTATTAACTTAACATTTCATATATAATTTCCTAACATAATTTTTTAGAAAATTAGGAAAATTCGTATTCAAGTATAGTAGAGATTCCCTTTCTCCCTTCTTAATTTTCTTATTTAACCGAGTATTTTTCTCACTCACTTTCAATAACACTTATTATATATGATTGTTTACAGCAAAAGATTTAAAAAAAATGTATTTTCAAAAGAAATGTATGCTCTTAAAAAGCTTTACGATTTTTGTTAAGTGTGGAAGTTCTTGAAAATACTTAGACAATACCTAACATTGTAAGAATCAATGAGAAAACTTGAATAATGAATCAAACCTTACCCTACATTGTTAGCAGAAACAGTAAACCGCTTGTACCGGAATCGCGGATATCGGATTTAACTAGCGAACTTAATATGAAACAAACAAAACAATTATTGCGTACCCAGATAAAGCTCCCTGCTTTATTAACCGACGATGCGGGAAGTGGGCCAAGGAAAACAGTTATAAATTAAACTGGGAACAAGATAATAATCTTCCAAATAGCTTAACATTCTTTGAGTATTTAAGGGGTTATTTAAATATTGCAGTATTTCAAAATACGCTTTTCTGAATTTTTGGTCAGCATATGGTGTGTCAAATGTCCTTCATTTAATAAGGAAATGAAGGGCCTGGGAATAAAATGGGCGTCCCATGAAAACTTATACAAAATATATAAAATTCCTCACTCGTAAATCTATATAAACTAAAAAACTATTGGACCGGTTTTGAAAATTCTTTTCACCTATTGGTCCGTGAGCCAGCGACAGATTTTCATGACCAATTTCCTCCCAGTCGGTAACTCGTAAAAGGACTGAGAGAGTTGTATCATGAAGCATTGTGAACGTCAGCTGCGGCTCCGATGGTGGGTTGAGCAGTAGAGTGGTAGCCGCCCACGTACATAATAAAAAAAAATTTTAATCATTTATTCCCTATTAAAAATTCATCAAATTATAGTTAGCCTAATATTTTGAAGAAACAAAATTGTCAGCTATTTATAAAATGGTGGATTATACGTCAGCAGGTCACACGAATATATACGTGTTCAGTGATTACCTCCTGAATAGAAAATTTATCAATGATAGTTTATGTATTACTGTTAATAAATAAAAAAGTCAGCTGGCTATATCTTGGTGGAATGCTTGTCAGCTGATGCTCTGAAAGTGTAACGGGCTACCACTGCTCAACCCACCATCGGAGCCGCAGCTGACGTTCACAACACATCATGATACAACTCCCTCAGGCATTTTACAAATTATCGACTGGGAGGAAATCATTGACGAAATTAGTGCCTGGCTTAGGGACCATACAGAAAGCTATATTATCAGCGAGTAACATACAGCTAAATATTGAATATAAAAATATGACAGCAATCGATTTCTCTTTATTTTTTAAACAAACAAAAATTCTTTAAAAAAAATTAATTTAAATCATAAAGAGGTTCGCGAAAGTCATGTAATATATTTTTTATTTTTTTTTATTTATATTATGGATGTTATTTAATCTGGACGTACATTTTATCCACATTTCAGTAATTCTGCAGCTCAGTAAACATTTGTATAACAAAATGGCCGCACAGTCCTACAAATTGAGTGGCACGTTTTCCCAGTCCTACGCTTCGAAGTTTTTTACGGCTGCTAACTCCTTTAGCTACCTCTATCGAGAATCTATCTCTCTATCTCGCAGAGGAAAAAGTTGTTCGTCTCTGCAAACTGAAGCTACTCACGAAGATTCAGCCTGTTAGTAATCAGAAAAAAAAATCCTTTGAGGGATACTGGACCGTACCGTTTCCGAGGACCGAGCGTTCAAACCGTGGGGTCTTACCGCTTCATTAATTCCAGTAACACAGTCCCGCTTAATTCCCGAACCGCCGCTTAATGCATTTTAGTTTTGACGACAAGCGTCACCGCTCGCTGGCTACATTTTCATGACCTGCTTTTTAAGGGCATGAACACGCAAGCCAGTATAATAGCACTTTAGAGCCCATTTTGTTGGAAGGAATGTAATAGCAACGGTTAAGTCGAGTGGTGATTTGGGCTAAATGGCTTTTGAGTTGAAACCGTGTATTATTATTATAGTGTGTTAGGACTTCCTGATAAATGAACTGACCAAATTGTGTTAATAAAAATATATTATAATATTGGTACTACCGGTAGTTAGTACCACGGGTAAGAAGCCCAGGACTAGTAAGAAATATTAAAATTTTATTTCTATTTACGTACAGTCGGCCGCAAAAGTCGATTGACACTTTCAAAAATGCAAAACAATTGAACACTCAATGTTGTCACGGCTAGAGAACAAAATAAACTTCACGTACAAACGAAATCGTAAAAAGCTTTAGTAAGTAAGTAAGTAAATTGAGTGTTCAGTTGTTTTTCACTTGTTAATTGACTTATGCGGCCGACTGTACCTATTTTATTTTATTTTATTTACATACATACAACTATATTTTATATTGACTGTAACGTTGTGTCTATAGACATACTGTAATAATAATACTTAAAACTGCTTTGAATTCCATCTCAATTTCAACATACCTTCTAAGAAAAATATAGATCTCAAAAACGTTGCAAACAACTAACTCCTTTTAGGAATCGTTAAGAATTAAGAAGACTGTCCAATTTTTTAAATAAAAATATTTTTTTAATTACATGTTTTCTGTACTTACATCAATTCAGTTTCTTAACGCTTTGGGTTTGGTATAGAGCCTTGTAATACAAGATCCTTTTTGGGTCACGATCATGTAATCAGATTACTGTAGGCTCCCGTTCTAATTGAATTTCGCCGGTTAATCCGCGAGTTTTATGTCCGGACGATAAGACGGCTGTACTTAGAAGGTTATCTTGGCCTCCGAAAAGCCAGACGCTCTTTATATTTTGTTTTAATTTAACGGTAAAATTGTATTATTTTTTTAAATTTATGAGAGACAGGCTGACGGTCCACTTGTGTAGGCAACCTTCGCCTATAATACAGCAAGGTCATAGGTGCTTCAAATACCATAGAATTATTAAGGATAAGGGATAAGGAAGAAATGGGTAATGGGCTCTGGCAGCGTGTTACTCACTCTAATGTTATTTACTCACTCTAATGTTACTCACTCACTCTAATGTTACTCACTCAATCTAATATTACTCACTCATTCTACCATTACTTCCCTAATCCAGACCAGGGCTAACTTTTCACCCCGCCGGGAATCAAATACGGGGCGCCTGAGACGTCAGGAAAGCACCGTTACCACTCATCCAACGGGCTCATCCAATTTTAAAGTAGCGGTAAATTTTATGTTATGGATTGTCATTGGCTCCATGACTAACTTTTGTGTGCTCCTGGTCTTTCTTTCTTTTTATTTAATGTTATTCAGTTATGTGAACTGAGTTTCAACCCATTCAAAATAAACAAATATTAATATCCGCATAGATTGTTATAAACAAGAATATTATGTTGAATTAGTTCGCTTACTTCAATGATAAATATTCTTTTATTTGACCCATATGGAAGAGTCAAGGTAACTTTATAATAAACTCCCACTACATCTTTATTCTGCGAGAAGGAGACGCGTGCGACCGAGTTTGCTGTACAACACTTAAAGTCAACTTCTCATTATGTCGATTTTGACTGCATTTTTTTAACGCATCTGTGTAAATGAACCAAATTGTAACACCATTGTCATTTGCTGTCGGTAGACGCTCACCGCTGTATATAGAAGACCACAAAACTGCACCTACCAATAGTAGTAGCTCCCATCAACTATTTACCCCAATGTGGACTCAGAGGACCAATTGGTCTCAGAGGAATTTTGCACGAGAAGATGTCTCAGAGCTTCCTGAACGCTGACCATTTAAGGCCTCAGTGTTCGAGTCTTAAGGCCACCATTGTCGGGCACTCCATTTGGCAGCGCTCCACTCCATCACAACATCGGTGGACGACATCCAAATTCTTATCATCAAAATTCACGTGGTTTTTTTAAATTCACGATGAGGTAATGCATGAATTTGGAGTGATGGAGCGGAGCGCTGCCAAATGGAGTGCCCGTGAATAGTGGCCTTTAGTGTTTCAAGAAAGGCAGCACGCTTACATCCTCTCTAGTGTTGCTTAGTTCGTTAAATGTCAGTTTATTTACTGTTTTTATTCAAATCAATGGTATTGACTCATAGAAAATATAACAACTTCCACGGTCCAAATGTCCGGCCAATTAATTTCAAGTTAATTAAATTATTTCTTAACTTAACTTCAATTTAAGATAATGAAATTCTAAAAGCCGTATTCTAATTAAAGTTTTATCTAATTTAGTCTATTTAAGATTAGTTAAACTAATTTAAGTTTTTATAATACAGAGGCATAGTGAGAATGCACCCTAATATAAGTAGTTATTCATGACATGTCGTTGTAAGTTCCGAATGCTCGAATGTATTCGTGTGTCAAACATAAACTTGTGTTGACAGTTGGAAAGTTTGGATCACAATGGCGTTTTCAGAAACCTCTGTGAATGTTTGGGGGTTGTTTTGTTAAGATCGCTTTAACATAGTCCTTACATATTAATTATTATGAGTGTGTTAGTCATCTTGATTGAACTGAAACTAAAATAAATCATATTGTACTTACTTTAAAGATTGAATAATTTTTTATTTAACACAACAGAGTGAATATAGTTATGTATTGAGCATACTAATGAAAAAAAAAAAAAAACAAATTTTGATGATTGAAACTGGTCTTTTCAATCATCAAAATTTTCAAAGTACTTTCCATGATGTTCGATACACTTTTGCATGCGTTTGAACCAATTTTCGAAACACTTTTTCAACTGAGGTACCTGTAAAACGTGCTTTTTGAAAGTTACAACAGCTTCTTCTTATTTTTATTTAATTTCTTTTATTATATTTTCATTCTTTTATTTTATTTCAGACAGCAAACTATTTTTAATGTGACATTATTCGTTTCAAAATTTGATTTAAATTTAGACTACGTCTTTGCGTCTGAAGTTTAAGCGCGGGGTTTAAAGTAATTCAGAAATAATCCGAACCTATTATAGGAGCCAATCAACTTAATTGAGTCACTCGGTCTTAGCTGAAGCCACTGGCGTTTGCCACTGAATACATTAATTTTAATTAATTACTCGAAGCCAATTGGCTGACTTTGGGGACTTCATTATGTAAGTATTATTGGTCTTTTTGAATAACCGATAAGCAATTAAACATAAATGACGTCGTAAAGTCTTGTCAATGGTTCAAATTGATTTTTATTCAACTGTACCCAATTTTTTCTTATAGGGAAATTGTAAGCACAAGCTTTCCTCGTTTTAAATAGCTTTTCCTATTACTGAAAACCACTCATAGCTATGGTGACCAATCTTGGCGCGTTCATAGTCACGTGATTTTTAATTTTTTTGCATTAAATATCAATGTTATTAATAATAAATTTTAAAAATTTTTTTTTTCAAAATCCCAATGCAAAATTCTATCTTACGTGAATTCTTAGAACACTTCATTAAGGAGTCATGGGTAACTTGGTTGTAACAGTATAAAATATGATAATATCAAAAATTAGTAATGCGTATTGCGTACACGCGACTCGAAATACGTAGTGAAGGCAGCGCAACGTAATATATGGGGTTAATTAGTAAATAAGGGGTGGTATCTACAAATTAATATGTAAATGTCGTCTGCTATTACTTACGACTTTTAATTTTTTTTTTTTTTTTATGTTAAGGTCGACAGACAGGCTGACGGTCCACTTGATGGTAGGTGGCTACCGTCGCCTATAACACAAGCAACGCCATAAGTGCTACAAGTGCGCTGCCGACCATAGAAGGAATTTAATTTATTTATTTTAATTCTATTTATTTCTACTAGCTGGCGCCCGCGACTTCGTCTGCGTTGAAAAAGAAAAAAGTAGTCTATCCTGTGTTTTGTATGTTTAAATGTTTATCTACTAAGTAATCATGAAATATACAGAAAAATAAATCTAAAAATCTCTGAAAACAAAGTGATCAACCCTTACAGATTTATCATTAGTATTGATTGACTAGCTTTTGCATGCGACATCGCCCGCTTAACTCTATAAAATATAGTCTATACTACTCGCTGATAATGTAGCTTTCTACAGGTGAAATAATTTTTAAAATCGGTACAGTAGTTTTTAAGTTTATTTATTACTAACTTAAAATATTAGTATAGATTATTTTTTATATTATTAGGTTTAATGATAACTTGAATTTATGATGAATACAATGGAATAATTATTTATTGAAGTGTAAAAGTATTGTAAAAGCAAACCCGAATGAAGTTACTCCCTTGGACATTGGAGGCCAACGGGTCCATTGAAAAAATAATAATATTATTATGTTTATTCTAGTAGTCGGCCTTGTTTAGGTGGCTTATATAATGCGCTGTGACCGAACCCTCTTGGGTACGAAGCAATCGTTTTAATTAAACCGTATCGACCTACTCTTCGCATTCAACAAACCGTTACTTTTCTAATATAAATAATTTTAAACTTTATTTCGCAACATCGATAGTGTAAATAGAGATTTAATTAAATTCGCTGTCTGAAAGCTTTGGAGAAATACTGAATGAGGATCAACATGGTATTTTTTGTTCTTATTTTATTTTTTGTTATTATATTATGGATCTAGCACTTATCTATAATTTATTTTATTTTATTATAGCAGGCCTCAAACGAGGCAGGCATTAAATTAATTAGCACTTATCTATAATTTTTTTTATTTTATTATACAAGGCCTCCAACGAGGCAGGCATCAAACAATGTCGCAATGTTTAAATTAATTAGTACTTATATACAATTTATTTTATTTTATTATACAAGGCCTCCGACTAGGCAGGCATCAAACAATGTCGCAATGCTTAAATTAATTAGTACTTATCTATAATTTATTTTATTTTATTAGACAAGGCCTCCAACGAGGCAGACATCAAACAATGTCGCAATGTTTAAATTAATTAGTACTTATCTATAATTTATTTTATTGTATTATACAAGGCCTCCGACGAGGCAGGCATCGAACAATGTCGCAATGTTTAAATTAATTAGTACTTATATACAATTTATTTTATTTTATTATACAAGGCCTCCGACTAGGCAGGCATCAAACAATGTCGCAATGCTTAAATTAATTAGTACTTATCTATAATTTATTTTATTTTATTAGACAAGGCCTCCAACGAGGCAGACATCAAACAATGTCGCAATGTTTAAATTAATTAGTACTTATCTATAATTTATTTTATTGTATTATACAAGGCCTCCGACGAGGCAGGCATCGAACAATGTCGCAATGTTTAAATTAATTAGTACTTATATACAATTTATTTTATTTTATTATACAAGGCCTCCGACTAGGCAGGCATCAAACAATGTCGCAATGCTTAAATTAATTAGTACTTATCTATAATTTATTTTATTTTATTAGACAAGGCCTCCAACGAGGCAGACATCAAACAATGTCGCAATGTTTAAATTAATTAGTACTTATCTATAATTTATTTTATTGTATTATACAAGGCCTCCGACGAGGCAGGCATCGAACAATGTCGCAATGTTTAAATTAATTAGCACTTATCTATAATTTATTTTATTATATTTTACAAGGCCTCCGACGAGGCAGGCATCGAACAATGTCGCAATGTTTAAATTAATTAGTACTTATCTATAATTTATTTTATTGTATTATACAAGGCCTCCGACGAGGCAGGCATCGAACAATGTCGCAATGTTTAAATTAATTAGTACTTATCTATAATTTATTTTATTTTATTATACAAGGCCTCCAACGAAGCAGGCATCAAACAATGTAGCAATGTATCTATTTATTAATTTAAGTTTATTTCAATAAAATTTAATCGGTACGGTGTCGCTGCTGAAGCTAAGCCACTACTTTTCAGATGGGACCTGCTATAGAAAGTTAAAACCTAATTTTGTTAGCTAATTCCCATGGTATTTAGTAGTGGCCGGGCACGTTGCGTTATATAAATTAAGCAACGCCATAGGAGGCACTAATTACACTTTAGCAGAAGACCCTCATAAAATAATGACACATGAGGTGTCGTCCTATTTCAGTTAGTGAGTAAGAAACGTCAGAACCCTATCGTACCCTATCCCTATCTGTTATTCATTATTCTTAATATTACCACATTGAAAAATGAGGTTCTAAAGATGGAAAGACTTTAAATATATTAACAATAATTAAAGCGTTCTTTTTTTTCCTTTTCTGCCCAGATTAAAGGTAATAGCGAGTTTTTTAACAGCACATCAAATGCAACATTTTTCATCTTACATTAGCGGGTTCAAACAAAAAGAAATCAATAAACTGTCTAAGTTAGTAGGTATATAGCGGCTTACCAATTCCATACTACATAATTCCATGATTACTCATTAGTTATTGATCGTAGTAACACATTTAAAAACATGACTTTTCTGAGACATAATATGAAGGTTTGCATCGAAACAAAAAACTGAAATTTATTCTATTTCTAGTATAATTATTTTCAAAAATGTGCAGAATTTATCACATTTTCGCTGGTTGAGATCTCGTAATTATTGATTGAAAGCCAATAATGTTTTCCAATGAAAACATCCTAGCTATAGTGTACATTAAAAATTGGGATGTCAATAGTTACCATCTATAGAGGTTTTTCTAAAATATTGGAATTGCCGGCGTATGTTTCGCTAGTTGAATAAGTGCGCGAATGTTTTGCTTCGCATTCTGTCTAAGATTATTAGCATTACAGTAAGTTGAGACAACAATATCTCCCAAATACCCATTACTGAGTTCCCACGCTCGTCCAGCGCCACCTTAATAGAAAAACCAACAGACATAATATTCTCTTTTATCCGCTTCTCGACATATTGTTGCCAACGTTTGCAGCAAGAAGGATCGTGTGCAAAACTCATATTGGATGTCCGAAACCTTATTGAATGACCACTTTTTGTACGATCCCTTCCATCATTTTCCTTTTTCATGCTCTGCTTAACAATATTAACACCAATATGTTGCCTTCTAGAGCAGCTCGAGATTATTGAATATCTTTTTCTATATTCATAAGTTAGTCGATCGAGATCAATCAATCAAGCATTCAATATATAAAAATTCAAGTGATTATTTTTTCTTTTGAAACGAGTTCACTATGAATCTTTTCGGTTTTAATAAATGTCTTTGGTTAGTCGATTTTTGTGATTAATAAATAATTAGTAAAATTACAAACAAATATTAAAAATTAGGTTGTTTGTATTTAACCAAAAATAAGACCTTGGTTATCACGAAGCCTAAACTCTACTAACTCTACAATAAACTCTACCAATTCACAATTTATATAGTAGGTGAATGTAGTTTTATTTCCCCTTGATATATTATCTTTGCAAAATAAATTTGATAAATAATTTGTTAGAATTTATAAGGAAAAATAGCAAGACAGTAAACGTTTAGTTAACTGCAAAATAAAGCAAAGTTGTAAAGATTGAATGGTAAATCTATGTATACGATACATCCAATTTATGTCGATGGGATTCGTCTCGAGTGCTGTGACGGTGACACAGTATGACAAGCGGCAGTATATCAACTGATAGCGGTGCCATCTTGAAAGTCGGAGCCGGCCTGCCTTTTCTCTTTCCCACGGTTGAATTGTACAAGGATTGGGAAGTACTAACTGTTAGACAGTCTTTCATACTCCATATTATTCTTAAACAACATTCTCAATTACCGTATAGTCCGGATTTAGAGAGGGATAGGCGTAGAAAACGGGTTATTTGCCCCTCCCAACAATTCAACCTGAGAATTTCTTATAGATTTTACTGTTTTCTGGGAGGATATCTTTACAACAAGATAAATTCTATTATACCAATATATTCTCTTCCTCTCCCTAAATGTAAGGCGGCAGTCACAAAATGGCTTAAGAGCTTGAATTATGAATAATCCGAAAAAAATATTCTTCCACTCTTCAACATCTTCTAGTATATTATTGTGATATTTATCTTTATTTATATTCTTAATAGTTGTATTTGTGTATTTATTATCATTCTATTTGTGATATCTTTACAACAAGATAAATTCTATTATACCAATATATTCTCTTCCTCTCCCTAAATGTAAGGCGGCAGTCACAAAATGGCTTAAGAGCTTGAATTATGAATAATCCGAAAAAAATATTCTTCCACTCTTCAACATCTTCTAGTATATTATTGTGATATTTATCTTTATTTATATTCTTAATAGTTGTATTTGTGTATTTATTATCATTCTATTTGTGGGTATTCTTTGTGCAATCAGCGGAGTGGGACCTGGTGATCAGGTATTTCTCAATACCTACCACGGGCACCAGGCTCTCATACAGTTACGACCATTGCTTGTGTATATTACAATTTAGGTTTACATTGTCTGAATATTATGTGGTTTTGTGAGTGTGTGAATCTAATAAATGCATTATTATTATTATTATTATCTTTCAATTTAACTCGTCTCCCCCTCGAAAAGCCAAAATGAGGGGGAGACGGTGTTACCCCCGACAGAAGCACAGTCGGTCGGGGTTCAGGGCGACAACGACAGAAACCGACGCACGATCCTGGATGTATCGAGCAGCACCGCTCTCTGCATTTGGGCCGGGAGAGAACCGCCACGGAATCCCAGCCGCTTCAGGTTATCACTGAGAGCGGCCGGGATCAAACCATTGACGGATATAACGACTGGGATGATTTCAGCGGACGCAACAGCCCACATGTCAACGATCTCGTAGGCCAAGTCGAGGTATTTCCTCGTCTTTTCGGTTTCGGCCTTCACGAGACCGTCATCATGCGGGATAGTTATTATTATTATTATTATTCATCTATTTCACCGTATGCCAAATACCAAATGCCCATATTTTAACACTATACACATATGTATATAACATATATAACAACAAAAGTAGCTGTCCGCTTCTGTTTATCTCTTCTTATAAATTACGCAATCGATGTTTATAAGGTTTTCACTAATGAGAGGAGAGATACATAATTTGCAGAAAAATATTGCCGGTGGCGGGTCGCATATATTATAATGACATTTCATTTTCTAGGGCAATTTATCTTGCAATAATTTCTCTTTAACCTTCTTTTACCTGCTGATAATATAAAAATATAAAGATGAAATTTGTGGTTGTTTGTACACCCTAAAAAATATGTGCATTTGTTATTTGTTCTTTTGTTTTCATGCGAAAAAAATAAGTGAGGTACTCAGTAGGAATTTCAGGAAGACGACGCGACGTTGATTTGTATAAGGATTGGGATATGAAATTAAAATAAAAAAAAAATGTAGTGCACCAAAGAAAATACTCTGCATTTTAGTACAGTGCATTATAAAAGTGTAGAGCTATTTCTCGTATAACTATAAATATTAATATAAAATTTTGTTTAGTATTGTGTCGTAATTAAAAATTTATACTAAATTGGAAAATGATTAGAATGTATGTGAATAAGAAAATAATAGCCAAATTTGAATTTTCATAATATATTATTAGTCAAATCTAGCCAAAAATTGTTTATTTTGTTGTATTTTCAATATTAATGGGTCATTTCAAAATCTTCATTCTATAAATTGTAAAATAATTGTTTCTGTACTGTCCGAGTTCTTCACTATACTGTGTTTAGAGGCAAAAAGTCAATGTCCCTAGGTTAGGAAAACATAAAGACATTTTGTCTTTACACTTTTATATCCCAGGCTTAAATCCTGTCTCCAAGAGAATGAGAAAAGGCGTTTCTCGGTAAAGGTTTTATTACATTATATATAATTAATTAAAAATATCGGGTGATACATCTGATAATACATAATTTTAACAAAGACACTTAGAGATATTACTAAACCCTATTCCATGACTTTAAGGTAAACAAAATGTGTCATAATTATTAAATACTTTATTTATTATACGACTGTATTTTATGTATTAGAATAAAAAGTTTATTTTCAAAGTGCACACGAATCCAATAGAAGTCAGTGGCGTAAATCCCAAAAGAGATTTAAGTACGTCTCCACTAAAAATGCTAAAAGTCAGTTTGGAAGAGTTCTCTTTTAAAAGTCAACGATATCTAAAAGTGTTCTCTACTTTAATTTTTTGTGTTCATTTTTTATATCTGTACTTAACTGCTAGGGTGCTGCTAATTAGGGCACACTGCGTTCTTATAAACCCCTGACGCCCGACGCAACAACGGGGTTATAAGTTTGACTTGTATATCTGTGTGTGTATATGTCTGTTTGTGGAATCGTAGCTCGATAACGGATTGATCGATTTTGATCAGTTTTTTTTTGTTTGAAAGACGTGATTCGCAGAGTTATATTAATTCGATGCGTGATCGGGATGTATCTTAGCTACAATTTATGAAGGTTCAGGTGTTTGAAGACCGACAGTCCATTTCCTAGTTGACGAAGGCATTTTGTGTTTTTGGATTTTTGACCCTTTGTTACTCAATAACGCAAAAACAGGTAGGTAAACGAATTTGGATGATATTTAACGCACAGATAGTTTATTACCTTTCTTTCTGTAACACAAATTTCCTCATCAAAATTTTGTCAGTTGATGGTAGGTAGGGATAAGGGATGTAGAAATAGGAAAATATGAAGGGACGGGGAAAAGGAAAAGAGTTACAAAAATATCGCTTACATTATCATAAGTACTAATATATCCTAGAAATTAATTCAGTTCCAACGAGAAGCCTTTCCTTACGCCTCCTAATAGCTGGATTCTTTGAGCACAGTAATTTGTACAAGGCGACTTGGTATTCGAATAATTTTTCATTGTGTTCCTAGTTTATTATAAAGGCCAGTATTCATTGCTTCTTTTCTATGTAGAATAAAATACGAGATAGTGTAGAAGCAGTGTTGGATGCGGTTTACGCAAAAATTTCGCGATAAGCAACCTTTAATACCGTGCATGTGTGAAGGCACAAATTCAATTCATCTTCTATCTGTGTTCGGTCCAACCAGGCGAAAGTGTGACAGAGACAGTGATCGTATCCTTTTATATTCCACAATCTCCTTTTACGCAAATTAAACTTTATCCAGTTGTGTTAAGGTGAACTTTGGCTTGTCGAAATTCGCGCATGTGTCTTTATGATTTCGCAGTGCACTTGTGTCCTTTTCACCCTGCACCCAACCCTACGATAGAGAAAGCCAGTCGCGAATATACCGTCCCGAGACCAACTCGCTTATCAACTCCTCTCACTAGCCTTTACTAGTAAACATACTAAACAAAATTTGAAATATATATTTTTGTAATATAATTAAAAATATCCGCGTTTAAAGCTAAAATAATTAAGTGCATAAAATATTCCTTGATCTTTTGTGTTTGTTATTTGTTAGAGTTAAATAGTGTATGTCAGCTTGTTAATATATATCTGTCTGTGAGCAACAAAAACCGTACAAATTTCTTTTTAAATTGTGTGAGTAAAGGCGAAAAAATAAATATGAAAACGTCCTCGTTTTCGCTGCGGGTGATGCGAAGGGTAAGTACGCTTAAATATAGAACAATAAAAGAATACATTAGTTTGTTATAACAGATGTTTGTAATTTTTTTTTAATTTGTGTCGGCTGGAGCGCGTAACAGGTTGCCAGCCTCCCCCGCAGGTTTGCCTCCACTCTACAGGTTGGGCGGGCGGAATAATCCCAACGTGCCTATTGACGCTTCCGTTATTCGACCACACCCTGCCTCTTTGCGATTTTTTTCCAATACTCCACCGATAAATAAACAGATTACATTATCTAGTTTGTTATTACGCAGTTGCTGAGCCTTCTTTTGAAGCTGCGCAATGTTGACAATTATATGAGTTGGCAAGAATTATTAAAAAATAAAATTTTACTGACATGAAAATCTTTATAGTTTATAAAATTATAAGTTTATAAAATTAATGTTTATAACATTTATACTAAACTAACTATCTGACTTCGGATGGAAGTAATTTTTTATTCTCAAATTATGTAAAGAAATCTTCATTTATCGCTTTCTTCGTTAGTGAAAACCGTATCGTTTGAGTTGTTCAAAAACAGTAATTTCAAAAATATTAAAAATATGTATGTTTATAGATAGTTAAACATGCATTTAGGGGTTGAACGATCGACTGAAAATATTTACGTGGACCGCATGAACCATGTCTCAATTTAGTTGGATAAATTTTACAGTTAAGAAAGCAACACACAGTTTCCCATCGACGCGTTTGCAAGTATGATTGAACACAATCGCCTAGGGCATATTGTTCGGACTACATGTGCATTCGCGTGTATATTCTGATGCATTTCAGTGCTCAAAACATCACTAACAAGCTATAATTTTTGTTTATTGAGTCAAGGCAGCGCTTGGCCGCGATTTCACTTGATGTAAGGTGCAGATGCGGCCGAAGGTGGACCACGCTTACCTAGTAAGTGCCCATTTACCATAGATTTGAAGACCCCGAGGTTGTAAAAAAAAAAAAAAATAGGTTAAAATTATAAACTAACCCTCGACTTTCTATTGAATTGCTAAAGAGTTGGGCACTCCGCATACTACTGATCTTGGATCATGGAAATACCACCGAAGTAACACCAAATTTCAAATTAATCTAACCCACGGAAGTTGGTGAAATCCCTTCGTTAACTAGGAAATGGACTAATGATCTTCAAACGCCTAATCAGATTTTTATATAAACACAGATAGCCAGGTCAAACTTAGTTATTACACCTCATTTTTCCGGCGGATGTCGCGGTGGTTAAAAACAGTGAATTTAAATATGAGCCTAAATACTTAATTTTTATGTATAAAAAATATAATCTTTCGATCGGTCCAATTTAAACTAGTTAGCATTCCCTCACAGAAGACCACAATTATATAAAACACTTATGATTTTATGTTCAGGGAGTTAGTGAGGAAAAAAGACATTGGTTTTTAAGATGCAATGCTACGCTCAGCAGACGCTATGACCCAAATACTTTTGATATCTGATCAAGAAAGAAAGAAATAAATTTCATACACTGACATAGAAAAAGCAGGCCGACCAGGGTTTTAACTTGTATATGCGACAGCAGAACTTTTCTTTAGAAAAGTCCAATAAAATAATATCTTTGATGCTTCATTCTCGTAGCTCGTATATACGTAGCTGACATGAGTTCGTCGTAGCACTCGTAGCGTCCTAACTCGTAGCTATCAATTTTCTCGTAGCGAAGCTACATTCTACTACTACGTATGGTTTTTTTATTATTATACGTATTATACTAGCTCCCGGCTTCGTCCGCTTTTTTTTAACAGTGAACGCCAATCTGTAAATCAAAATCTGTTGGTTGGTTTAGAAGAAGATAGCAGAAAAACAGACAGAAGCAGACAGTGACTTTATATAATTATAACGTATACATATGTATAAATTTTCATAAAAATTCATCGAACTAAATATAAATAACTATTTGTTTCACGCGACTTCTTCCGCGTAACATTATAAAATATAGCCTATGTTACCCAGTGATAATGTAGCTTTCTATGTGTGAAAGAATTTATCAAATTGGTCCAGTAGTTTTTGAGTTTAGTCATCACAAACATTTACTCTCTCTTATAACTCTCTTTATAATATTAGATAAATTAAAATTTATATTCAATCACAGTTCAGCCGCTGTAGTTCGTTTCTTAAAAAAATCCACAAGATCCTAACATTTTTTCTGGATAAAAAGTATCAGATATATATTAATCCTGTTAATGAACTATCTGTTTGTTAAATTTAATGCTGTTCAGGGATTTTTCGTGATTAAGTATCAACATCTAGATTTCAATATTATTAGGATTAAAATGTGTATACCTCGAACAGATTTTCAGTGTAAAAAAACTTCGAATCGATATTTAAAATAATATTTCGTATTCAGCATAATATTTTCTGAATTAATATTTCAGTAGGCATGGAAAGAGACCAAACGCATGAATGAGCAAATAGTTTTTGTTCATTCATGCGTTAAACTCTCAGTATTGTAAATCAATAATAAAGCTGTAGTTCTTACATTTGTGTAGGTCTATTCAGTCATCTAAGTGTGGGCTGACTTTGCTTTGGAATTACACTTAGAAAATGTTACTAAGAAATATTTGTATTTTAAGAAATATTCATAATTTTCATGCTGACAGACAAAAGATACTCAAAATGATCCCGTTTAGAGTAAGACTTGAGAACAAAGCGAGGGAACTACATTTCATCTTATAATTTTGAGAGACTCTAATGTACATAAGATCGGTACAAGTGGCGACAAATACACAAATTCGTTCAGAAAATTCGAAAACTTTAAGCAAAATTAGCTTCGAATTCGAACTCCCTGAGGAGAAAACTCGAAACGACCGAACAATCGAACAGAAACATGTCAGCACAATCGTTAAAGGCGGTACGGGTACAACAATTTCTCAATGTTCAACAAAGTATATAGAGTTTGTTTACATCACGAAATGGAACAGAGGAAAAGAAAGAAAAAAGGGAGTACCTATTTGCTGTGTAGAGTTTTAATGTTTGTAGACTTGATTGTAAATTTTTGAACCGTTGCAAAGATTGGTCATATCTATAGAAGTTGTGTCGTTTTTGGAAGTTAAAAGAAAGGAATATCCTATGACAAAAATAGATTCTTTCCTTGAGATAGCTTGTTGAAAAATAGTGCATTAATTTCCAATAATAATCCCTATGATAGCCAATCTCAAACTATCCTACTCTGAGTTTTTTTACAAAGTTACTTTTCTTATGGTGTGGATTTTAAAAACTCTCGAATTACAATGATAGCGTCGAAAAGTAGTGGCAACAAGTTTGAAGTAAATTGGACCGGAAAAGTTCACTCTCCTAAAAACTTTGCCGCCCACTTTCTCCCGTGGGAGTTGAGTCTTAGGATTTTGCTTTATAAAATATTTACTTTAATTGTAAGCTAAAATAAGAACTACGTATATCGTACGATCAAAAGTTTGAATATATATAAAAAAAAACAGTGACACTCCCGGAGTGAAACTTGAGTGAAAACTTAAAAAATAATTACGTGTGTATTTTTTGAATCGTCAGGAAAGTACATACTTATACAGAGGTGTCGGTTACAGGTACAATTACAGGTAGCGAGTTCAATGGTTTTTTCCCATCTCAAAAATGCCAAACGCGCCTATAGCTCAGTCAATCTATCAATGGAGTGGTGAAATAATTTGCGGATGGGTGAAAGTTGTTTTATTCGTTGAAGAATGATGTACTTAAGCTACCTTTGCGATGGGCATGTGCTATTTTGGTGCGTCTTTTTGAAAACTCAAAAAAAGTGAAAAAAAAAAATTTGAAATGTATTTTTCTCGAAATGTATGCATTTCACAGGAAAATTTATAGAACAAAAAATGTAGAAGGAAGTTTTTACTGCAAAAAATTACATGTCAATAACTTTAGAACTACCATAAAGTGAAGTTTATATGCTTACTCAGCGAAATACGACAAGCTTGACATTACATTTTTAAAGGAGGTCCCGCGTGTCTTTGTAATATTTTATAGAACCGCTATGCAAATTTGAGCAGAGCACCTGGGCTCTGGAGTGTTTCGGTTCGGATTTTGTTAAATATGTATGCCGGGATTGAAATCTGTAGGTATGTTGACGATATACATGCACCATCAAGTCACGGTATCGTGCATAATTTCTGTGCAATACTGGTACGTCTTAAGTGAGTAACTCTATTTATTTTGTCCGAAAAGGAAATATTTACGGATAGAAATTGTAATATGTTTTTCAAAAGCGGTGTTCTTGAGCCGAGTTCTTAAGTAATGGAGAGCTTACAAAAATTCCGCCAAGCTTATGAATGCGGAATTAATTATGTCCCGTACTTAGGATACAAGTTACAAAAAGCCTAGATAGTTGAATGTGTGCTTCAGCCCAGCGGAATAATGGTAGGTTTAAGAATTTCAGTTACATAAATAATGAAAGCATGATATTCACTTACACTACATACAATAGATAATAAATTACACTAGATATCTAAAACAGTTCATAACAATGATTTTTAGTACATGAATTTGTTTGAAATATTAGTGAATCAGATTTTATGTAAGAAATGAAATAAGATTATTAAAGTACTTCAAAAAGTAGCTCTAATCACTTGATTTTAGGGTTAATTTTTAGTTTAAATTTTTAGAATGTTTTTGAAATTTCATATGAAAAGATTTTAGGCAAATTCAAAAATATTCCAAGAAGATAAAAAGGCTAGCACCAAAGACAGAAATTTTTTATTTTAACGAAATATCTCAAAAATGTTTTCATACACAAGTTTAAAATTACCATACCTATACAATTCGTACTCAAATTATTTACAGATCTCGTACTTGGAAATAAACATTATTCCACTGGGCTAACGTACATACATTTGTGGAACAGTCAGTCGAGATCCTTTGACGAAAAGGTAAGATGCGCCGTGTTGCGACGTAGAATTTCTACGTAATGGAAACTGAAGGTTGGCATTACTTTAAAGAGTTCTTCGGAACAAAAATATATAGAGAACGACTGCAGTATCTTCATTTAAAATTATTTACAGATGATGTCTCATTAAAATTCGTAATACATATTTTTTTATTAAAATGTTTGCTTGGGATTTAGATGGGATAGAACTGACGCGGAACGCTAACTGCTTCATGGTATTGAAATAAAGAAGTTTGAGCGCTAAGACATTGGAATAAGGTTAAAAATAATATATTTATTTAGCGTGTTAGACATAATAAAAACTTAAATAATAACAATATACATTATACATATATTATAGATATTATAAATATATTATACATTATAGGTAAAAACATATTTTACGTATGTATAACATACATATTAACAAGTGTGTGTGTGTGTGTGTGTGTGTGCCGTGCCTTGCTATGCTACAGTCAGTTAGCATCGGCCCTAACTCGACTAAATTGTTGGCCAAGCTCGAAATTAATCGTATAGATAAACTCTTAACAATGTTAAAGACGAGTATGATACGGTCTGTTACATAATCTGTATTACATAGCATTTTGTTAACTACAATGTTGTTGTAAGTGATGACTGCGTTAACGAACAGCAAAGCCGAACAAAAGAACAATACGGTGAACGTTTCAGGTGTGAAACTTGATGTTGTGTGGTGTAATTCATGAAACTTATATATACAAATAATTTCACAAGGTTTTCTTATTGTCTATACTAACATAATGACAAAAGATTTCTATGTTTGTAATGAATAACTACTTCATTCGGGTTTGCTTTTACAATATTTTTACACTTCAATAAGTAATTATTCCATTGTGTTTATCATAAATAAGTTATCATTAAACCTAATAATATAAAAAATAATCTATACTAATATTTTAAGTTTGTAATAAATAAACTCAAAAACTACTGGACTGATTTTAAAAATTATTTCATCCATAGAAAGCTATATTATCAGCTAGTAACATAGGCTATATTTTATAAAGTTACGCCGGCGAAGTCGCGTGCAACAGCTAGTAAATAATAAACTACGTGCTATGGAGAAGGCTTTGTTTGGAGTTTCTTTAAGAGAGTCACAGACGTGGTATTAGCAATTTCAAATGACAGTGGACAAGACACATAGTACTTAGGTACATATAGGTATCTTTCGAGGATGCCCTTAAATTATACATAACTAGCAGGTGCCTGCGACTTCGTCCGCATATTTTTGTAAATAATATACTAAAACCTTCCTCTAGAACCACTCTATCCATTGGTGAAAACGGTATGAAAATCGGTGCAGTAGTTTTCGAGTTTATCGCGAACAGTTTTATAATAATGTAGTGATACGCGATATAATATAATGAATCAAGGAATGAAAAATACAAAGTCCTATAAATACATAGGTATATTTAGTAATCAATATGTGAATAAATGAAGACATAGATTAATTAAACGGATAATGTTTTAATTAATAGATAAATCGATTAATATTATTTTGTAAGTATTTAAATGTCCATATAATTGCTGCGATTTTTTCATAGTTTCATTGTTCATAAATAAATTAATAATTGCCACCTTTCTTCTTGATAAATACACGATAAACACTATACGTACAGTTATGTATGTGTATACCTAGTAAAAGTTTTAATAAAAATCATGTTAGCAAGCTATAATCTTATGAATTAGAACAACTGAGGTCGGCGGTTTATTACCTTCTATTCAACACTCAACAATAGGGAAGCAATTGAAAAAGAGCGGAGCTGTATTAACACTTCGTTCACTGAAATACAATTTAGCAAAACAACTTGCGAATATAACGGTAAAATCAAAGGAAAATGTACGACAAAAACATTAAACACGCTGTGGGAGCTTTGAAATTGACCGCAAAACGAGTTCCCACAACCTATTAAAAAAAGGTTACTTGATCATCCCGAAATGAAGAAAATTTTGTGTAATATTTTTAAATACATATTATTATTCACTAGTGATCCGCTCTCGGCCTCGCTCGTGTGGATATTTTTTGACAAATTATTATATATACATAAAATGTTCTCGTTTATAGCTTTTTTCATTACTGAAATCCGTTGGTTAAACCGACCAACGAAAAAAGAAGTTAGCGAAGAATGTTTTAAAGTTATTTTTAAGTATTTAAATAAGTATAACTTTTTAAAATGGGGAAGGAAAATTAGTTTCCTTAGAATTTTTAGGTTTCAATTAATGTCCATGACAAAAAAAGATTCATATCTAATTAGTAATCAGGCCGGAATGAAAAATTAATATTCATGATAAAAATTCGTGATCAGTCGGGAACAGCCCAATCTCCAGTTGATTACTAGAATAATATTAATTATTATTTCATTTCATTACAAATATGTAAATCAGTTCACCATCTAACAAGTAGGCTGTCATTTAAAGTCACCAGTAACCGGGGATATAGGAGCTGATATACCTTTGTTTGTACGGTAAAGCTCCCAAACATTAAAAAAAAAAAAAAAAAAAAATTGCCTATCGAATGATGCAGTAAACCGAGTGCATTTAAATTCAATAAAACAGAAAATTATTTCTAAAAGTAATTAATCAACACTTTACTTTTAGTTGGTGAAAGAAGCCCTAAGTGTTACTAAAGAATCAAAATATGTGCACGATATTGCCTGTCCGTAATATCAATCTATCAATCAATACTAATAATAAATCTGTAAGTTTGTGTATTGTATGTATGTATGTATGTTCCTCCATAACTCTTATTTTCATACAACAACTTTTTTATTTTTTCAAGGCAGACGAAGTCGCAGGCGCCAGCTAGTACTTCCATAAAATAAAATGTTACTACTGAAATATTATTATTGCTATAAATTATCTATGAAATTGTTATAATCCATAAAAGCGGACATGAAAATAAAATTTATATTGCTATTTTTACAACAGTTCAAATGTTTGGAGTTTTATATTTCAAATAATTTTTTTTCTTTTAAGTATTTCTAGATTTTATGATTTTTTTATCGGCCAGTTTGGGGCTGAAAAGGTACTTTGGTTATCAATACATAACAAAGAAAAATATACAGTAAATATAAGCGCAGAAAACAGTGGAAAGAATCGCACAATTGGTACGAAACAAAATTGTGCGATACCGCTTCTGGACCAAACGGGCTGACGATGATGATAAATATGAGGGGTTTTAGGATCATCATCATCACCATCATCAACATGTGCACGTGTCTTCCCACTGAAGCCAACTTTCGTCATTAGTTTGTATTAATAAATTAAGTGTTTGAAAATTATAATAAATAAAATTTTCCTTTAGGGGCTTTGAAAGCTCTTACAATTTTTTCGCACGTAAATGGGAAACATTTCAAACATTAATTTGAGAAAACATCGAAAAAGGTGTTAAGCGAACAGAAGTGGTATGAACAAATTGGATGATTAGTAGAAGTGGCTTTAATGAGAGATTAATGAATGAAGGTCTTTAGGGGTGAGGTCACGTGGTCTTGGTATAAGGCAAAAACTGATGGCGATTATAGAATTTATGTTATATTTTAAAAATCATACTCAAAATTAAAATGTGTACTTATTGGGCTGTTTACTGAAAATTTTGTTCATAATATAATTTGTAAACGCGTCAAAAACACATTCTATTATTAATTGAAATTCCAAAAAGTTCGAAATCGAAACACGGCGCCATCTATTGGATGCTTACACAACTGCAGCCACTTACGAATTCCACCTGCTTAGCTAACATAAATTTCAAAACATGTTGAAATGTTAAACCGCCATCTGTTAATCCCTGAACTTAAAACCCTACATATATAAAAAATGCAATAAAATATTGAGGAAATTATTCTATCTTTAAAGTTGGAACAAATCACACACAACACAGTGTGCAAAATTTCGTACTTTTAAAATGCGGCGCGGACAAACATCGTGACACGGAATTTTTTTATTAATTTACAAGTTTTATTACAATCAAAATCAAAATGTAATTGACTACGGGCAGAGCACACCGCCAGATCGCGAAGGTCATATCGTTTTATTTAACGTTGGAAAACCCGGCAGTGGAGAGGACATTGCGGTGTTATGCCGGATTCGTACTCGGCCGTTGATGGGCGGGGACTGCGGGCATGTTATGACACGACTTCGTTGTCCCGCCACGGCTATCCAGCGCGCAGAGGGTTACGCTTCCTGTCAGAACCTCGGATTGCCTGAAAGTGGACGTACGCCGGCCATCTCTGGGGACCTTAGGACGGGCGGTCCATTTGTGTGTATTACTAGCTGTTGCCCGCGACTTCGTCCGCATTAAAAAAGATAAAAAGTAGCCTTTCACGTGTCCCGTACTTCTAAATGTTTATCTATCAAGTTTCATGAAAATCGGTTAATTCGTTTAAGAGTTATGGGGGAACATACATACATACATAAAAAATTCTAAAAATCGTCAATTTAGTTTCAGTATCATGTATAGAGCCTATATACACGATATTTCTGAAAACAAAGTAAATTACTCCACGACCGACCCATACAGATTTATTATTAGTAGTATATTGAGTATATTGATAAGACCACCGTTTAATAATACATTAGTTTGATTGTTCTTTAACATTTATACAACAGGTAATGAATGCATAAATTACCCAATTTTAATTCCTCAATTCGCATTTCACTCACAATATTAAAATGTAATTATTACGGGTTTATACAAACAAAATTTAAAACCGTCTCTACTGTGTATTATTTACACCGTTCTGAATAAATACGCCCTCGCAATAATTAATCTATGCCACAAGGGAATAGTCTAGTCATCCCTTAATTAATTAGCTTACAATAGCTACCTACAATGGAATATTTTAACTACTAAACAAAAAATTAGTGGTATTACATTTAACGTGTGTATGACACCATATTAAACGCAATTTCACTGCGCACTGCCAGTGCTTAAAATTGGAAATCGAATTTCGAACTGTTCGTATATAAAAAAAAGAATTAATGGACAGCTTTTTTTATCAATTGTTATCTATGAGAAAACTAAGAGGATTTCCCAACGTTAAAAAAAAGTCGCCTCTAATATAACTCTAAAAAAGGCGGTTTTCTCTGTGATGTGAATATGTGGATGTTCTTTCTGAAAGACAACGAGAATTATGAAATTGAGGTATTGAATTGAACTGCAATAAAAACAATGAGCATGCCATACAAATATATCTATAATTATTCATTTGTAAAACGGTCTTATTAAAGTTTTTGTATGGAGACTGTGAACGTGTTAATAGGCGACGTTGCCATCAAAATGGACCATCAGTATAATGTTTGCTGACCATTATACAAATTACAGCCGGTCATTTACTCCTGGATTAAATGCTGATTTATCTTTAGTGATATACATTAAAGAGAACATTTCGTAGGATTACAAGAGGAAGGTCTCTTTTAAATGGTTTTGTTATTTGGATAAATTAGGGTAGACGGAAAACAAGTGAATAATTGAGCAAGCCTATTATGAAGTGTATGGTCTTATTAATGAACGAAAAGGGGAGATGAGATTGAACCATATTTTAATTTTTACGCAGACATCTAATGAAATTACCGAATGAAATGTGGCTGAGATTATTTTTTTTAACTGTTTATCTATTTAGGATAAATTATAATAAGCTAATACGTGAACCAACGGTCTAGAATTGCACAAAAAAAAATATTCACAAAAAAATTTGAAATTTATAGTAGAGTAGTGGCAATTTAGTATGCTTGTATAATAGCATACTAAAAAAATGATTTAAATAATTTTTTTAATAGTCGAAGTGCAAAGTGCAAAATTAGCCAAATACTAACTAAAACACCATAAGAGTTGCAAATGCGCAGTCTTTTATTATCATCATATTTGTCTATGAAATTTAGCGTAGCTCCCAAGGGTAAAGAGAAAGGCATAGGCATTACCTAGCAACCAGAAACAGAGTACTTGTTCGGGATTGAAAAATTCAAAGTGCGTACGAAGTCGCGGGAAAAACCGCTATTCCTGTTCTATTTTTTAATATACATTATATGAAGTTGTATACCTGCCACAATCTAGTAAAAGTCCTCTGTCACGTCAACATAATAAATATTGGTGTGCACATTATACTGTTTATCATATATTTCGTATCATGAGTCGACATATAAAAATGCAAGGGTTCACGGCGTCATTTCGCGTTTGATCGCCGATCTACGTGCAAATGAGCGTTTGATACACCTACATTATATCTTTAAAGTGTTCGTGTGGGTGACGCGTGGGCGAGATAAGAACGAACAAGTCACAATGAGTTATCCACTTATGCTGTCGGGAAAACTACAGAAATGAACCAGCTATTATAATATATAACCAGTAACCAGCTTTTGGTCTCTTTTTCGCGTTTATCGCTTTTAGTGAAAACTTGATTTGTGAAAACCGCATCAAAATCGCCACCCTGCGATTGCAGGCTCTGCTGGGACTCTAACCTGGGAGCCCTGGGACAGAGCGTTAAAACAACCATACTAACTACTCATCAACCGGCTCGTCAAAACTGATAATAAATTATGAACAAATTATTATATTACTCCTTATTTTATTTTTTAAAATAATTTTAGACTTTAACTTATTTTAGAGGTTACAAAATAAAGTATATCGATATTGGAGAATTCTTTATTTTACTAGGGCCTGCTTGTATTAACCACGTTTGAGAAATTAGTTCGGTGAACGTGAGGAACGAAGCGGAAAGCGAACTTTTGTAATAATATTAATCTTATAGGGCTTTAAAACGGGCTACAGAAATTTCATATTGCTGTAACAATGTTGGTAACGATAGCCCAGCAATATTATAGTAATATTTTATTGCAATTTTATTGTGAAACACATTCCAGCTAGGTTGCAACAGCTGTACATCTGCTAAACAATTTAACTTGTACACATAAATCAATCTTTATTTGCACAAAAACTCGTCTACAGGAATGGCATGTATGGCATGTACCCGACAAGATATGTATATATATGTATATTTAAATGAAATGTAAGTATATTTAAATGTCTTGCAGTTAAATTTTGTCACAAAAAGCATGAGTGTTAAATGTTATCTTAATTGATAAGTGAGAAAGTTTATGAGGATGAAGTATAACGAATTTGATGAAAGTTCACAGTGATTTTGGCAAAATATTATTTGTTTTTTATTTAGGAAATAATTTAAATGATACGCTGTAAGGTCGCGGGCAAAAACTACTTGTAGAATCGTGCTTGTGGGCTAAATAAATAAAAAATAATAACAAAAATACAGTTTATACGATTACTTTAATTTATTATTTATGAATAATAATAACTAAACAATAATAATAAAGTCTCCGTGAGATATTGCAACGGAATGAGTACTTTTAAGACTTAAAAGTTGCAACGTGAATTATTCACAACTTCGCTTCCGTCTTAACTTTGCTTCAAAGTATGAGGAGACAAGAGAAACTCAGGGATTGCATTGCTTATTTCAAAATAATAACTAAAACCGATTAAAAAATTCTATGTTATATATAATTACGTATTATGTACTTCTATATTTTGCTGTCTGAGTGCGTACATTACATGACATACCCTATAAGTGAAAAATATGTTATCAAGAAGAAAAAAGTTATATAAAAAGAGACTACGTGACTTACAAATCTCATGTTGCTATTGGTCTACTGCTCACTAATTTATCTTCTGGTGATTTTCATAGCATTTCATAGCAATCCTGAATAATGACAAAAAACTTAACTTGAGAGAAAATTGTTGTGCCTCATTAAATATTCAAAAAGCGTAAAATAATATACGATTTATAATCTGTCTCTCGCGTTGACGAGGGATAATTAAATACGTTCAAATTAAATGTTTTTGAGGACAAACAATATGAAATAAAAGCGATGAAAATATAATATAATGTAACAATTCCCGGCGGCGCTAAATTTGGAAATGAACTATTAAATAACAGCAAATTTAAAATTTTAGATTAAAAAAATATTTACTCTCTTGTATAGAACATAATTACACTTAGCTAAGTATCGTCTACTTGGAGAATTTCCGTAATTACGAAGTCTCACCTTAACGAGGTGATATTTTCATTACACCTTTAATGTTTGTCAAAGTTAATGCCGCAAGGAGAAAACTTACGGACGAATTTCTTAATTACAATGTCTACTCAAGATGTTATATTGAGTTATTTAGAATTTAATACTGCTCTAGTAAGTCAAAAGTGATCGGAGACATGACCGGAGGCGTCGTTGGATATTGCGCAATGAAATTTGTTCAATTATATAGAGTGCGTTTGTGGTGAGTGTGGAGCCAATCAAACTTGGCTTTTCAGTCGACAGAAGTAATTTGGAAGTTGTGGTTTGATTACGTTTTACAAGATTACTGTTTCCATCACAGTTTGTATGAAATACGTGTTCTACTGAGTGTACTGGGATTTGGTAGACCCATAAGGTAGACTAGAGTGCTAAAGTAGACTAGCGAGAACTGAAACCAAGATACTTGTAATTTAAAGGTTGAAAAATATTTTTTAATTTTTAGTTTATTATAAAATTACAATTATTATATACATATGAAATTTTCGTTTTTCTCTTTGATCCCATATATCTCCTCTTTGGTTAGGAATTCCAATTTCAAATTTAATTTTAATTATTATATTATTTGTTTGTCTAGTTGAGACATCAAATTCTTTGAAAAGCCCCTTGGAAATAAATTCAACAGAGAAATCAACGCAAGATACGTTCGTTCATGACACAGTGGGTACTCCAATCTTACAAACTAAAGTTTGTGTTTGAGTTGCTCAAGTGCTTTGAGTACATCTTCAATTATGAAATCTTATAGAAGCTTATTTTTAACACAAGATTGAAATTAAAGAAAAAATTCAAAACAATAACTTCGTGGTTATATCACGTGTTATTTTAAGGTGCCATCAATTTTCAATTCTATTGTTCAATAATTGACCGTAACAGCCTATAGAAAGTAAAATACCACTTGATGGTAGGTGGCTACCGTCGCCTATAACACAAACAACGCCATAAGTGCTACAAGTGCGCTGCCGACCATAGAAGGATTAAGGATAAGGGATAAGGGAGGGATGGGGTAATGGGCTCTGGCATCCCTTACTCACTCACTGAAACACAACAGCACACATGCTGTTATTTCACGGTGGTATTCTGTAAGGTGGTGGTTACTGCGTTTCGCAGTCATTTGGGCAGCTCGTCTGGCCAAATGACTGCGAAACGCAGTGTGCCCTACCACTACTTTTCAAATAAAGACCAGAGTCAATTTTGATAATTATATTAAAATTTCAAAAGTTGACCCCGCCGGGAATTGAACCCGGGGCCCCTGAAACGTTAGGCAAGCACCGTTTACTCACACGAACACGAATACGAAACACAACAGAAACATGCTGTTATTTCACGGTGGTCTTCTGTAAGGGAGTGGTTACTGCCCTGCCCTATTCACGTATTATTTTTATTGTCACAAATATATCACGTGATGTTTCAAGCGTTAATAACCTGAAATTAAAATATACTTTCTTGTGAAAATAATTTACTTGTGAAGTAAATTTCCGTGAATTTATAGCTAAAGCAATAATAATCACAGTTTACAACTCTCCAAGGCTGTGTTTATCGTCGTTATTACGACTTAAGGCTTAGACTTTAAACTTAATATCCCAATGCCGGGATATTAGTCGGAAATTAGTCTAAAAGGCAAAAGCTTTATTGTTTTTATAACAGAAGCAGACCGTAGGCTATAGACAAAGTCAAGGACAGTCAAGGAGAATAAAAGTAATCATTACATAAGTGATTAATAAATTTTTAGTCTGATATTTCTTTTTACTTCGCACAATCTTTTTCAAGAATTTGTCTGTTAAATAAACACAAAAATATATTTTTAAATGCGACTGTTACTTCCAGAGTAGTGTTTCCAAAATATTGGCATATCAGACGAAAGGCTAAGGTCAAGAAAAGTTTCTTTTACATTATCATTTTTTATAACTATTAATATTTTCTATATATTATGTTAATTTCTTAACATCATGCTGCGCATTTTATGCTAGTATTTTTTGCATATTTTTTTAAGTGTTTCTATCGACGTACAGTCGGTCGAATAAGTAGATTAACACATTCAAAAGTGCAAACCAACTGAATACTCAACGCGTCACAAGTCGTTGTTACGACTAGAGAACAAAATAACCTTTATGTACAAACGATCTGTTATAATGGGTAAAAAGCTTCAGTAAGTAAGTAAATAAGTTGAGTATTCAGTTGTTTTGCACTTTTGAATGTGTTAATCGACTTATGCGGCCGACTGTACAATATACATTGGACAATGGACTACCTATTCACAATAGAGAACCAGAACGAATGAAAAATAAAATTCAACGAATGTTACATACATACATACATATGGGAGAATAGTAAAATGAAATGAATGCCTGAAATTATTCTGAATCCGAAGTAACTACGTCTCGAGTTTAGAATATTATTGAGTTTACTCCGGGTTTACTTAGTTGTCATCTCGCACGATTTTATTTATACGTACGAATAATAAACTAAATGTCATCACATTTAATTTTTCTTTATTATTATTTTTTATGCCTGTTTCTTCACAGTAGACATATTTGCGAACCGGTCTTTGTTGGGCAAAAACAATAAATATAAATATTTTTAAAAGTCTATACTTAAAGGTGAACTGAACTGTATATAAATAAAAAAATGTGAAATCAATACTAATAATAAATCTGTAAGTTTAGGTATTGTATGTATGTATGTATGTATGTATGTATGTATGTACGTTCCTCCATAACTCTTAAACGAATTAACTGATTCTCATGAAACTTGGTAGTTAAACATTAAGACGTACGAGACACAGGACAGAAGACTTTTTTTCTTTTTCAACACGGACGAAGTCGCGGGTGCCAGCTAGTATCAAATAAATTTTCTCAATTTCCGTACTATTGTCTAAGAGATTCAACAAGTAAGTTGTATAGTTTCTACAGAGTTAATGCGTGCATTTAATGGCTGTACATTTTCTACAAACTGCCCTTACATTTGTAGAGAGGAATTATTAACGCTACATAGAAACAGCAGTGACCATTTCGAGCTCCACTCTCTTGGGAAATTTAAAGATGGAGTCCGGAGACATAATCACTCGCAAATAGGCGTGGGCTTTGGTACCTAAATGCTAAGTATACTATTTATTTTCGCCAAGCAACGCCAACAAGTAGGTATCTCTTTTTTGTCTTGTAAGTTTTTAAAATAACTAGCAAACTAGATGCAATTTATTTCTACAAATTAGACTATTGCAATTTATTTCGGGCTTGTTCACTCTTGCTATTATTTAAAAATGTATTGAAATCCGCTGGGTGGCTACGTTATTATAAATCTTATCTACAATATATTACAAGCCTTGTAATATTACATATTACAATACATAATATTACAGCGACTAGTCGCTGTCGCGTATTATATATCTGTTGCTCCGCTAATTTTGTTTGAACCACTAAACAATTTTAATACGGTTTTCACTAATGAAAAGAGCGATCAACAAGGTAGGTGTGTGTATATAATTTGCAGACCAGATACTCTGTCTTGTTTGTTATATTTTCAAAGTAAATTATTCCATCGATTTTGATGAAGCTTAATTGCTAAGTTAAAAGATTGAACCTTGAAAGGGACTAAGTAAATATGTCTCCTTAATTCCACCCCCTAAGGGAGTTTCAATAAAGAAAATGGTTACTAACATTATATATTGTCTGTTCGGTATAAATACAAGTAACAAAAAATGACTTTTAATATTCGAGTTTCTTAGATTTGGCTCTAGGCCTCTTTTATTGTATGTGTTTTTGGATGTTGTGTGAATTAGAAATTATTAGATAAAAGAAAATATTGTTAAGTCTTGCCAATTTTTAATTGAAGGTTCATACGGAGGACAAGCATTTAATATCCAGCAGTGAGATTCATTATAAAATATAATATAGTATATACGAGTATATCTAGATATATTAACAAAAATAAATTGTCACATGCATTACTTGAAACCATGAAAATTCACAGGAAAAGTTGAAAATTTCGATTGTATTTTTATACGAATTTTACAGGGCAACAGTTGTCGGTTGGGGTATATACAAAGTAATGCAATTAAATTTTTTTCGACTAGTTCTGCTAAAATTAGTTGAATTTTGAAAATTGGCTTTGTTAGCTCCGGTCCAAAAATGCTTTTATTGATTCTTTTTCTTTCATTCATTACGTGAATCTGCGGAATAGTTTCCCTGTTATACTAGGTGCCCTTTTATTTACTTGAGTGAGAAAACTTCTATTATGATTGGGATCCCTTGGCTATACTGAGCCTCCGTAACTCACGATGTTGTCAGAAAACTTGAATAAAACACTAAGGACCTGAGCCCTACTTATATACAAGACATATTCTGCAGTAAACCTATGTCATGAGTAATAAAGTTAAGAATTGGGTCCGACAGGCATCTTGTGTTTCTGAATATTAAAACTGCTGGAGGTTATTTTATACATTCGTTCCGCATTCAATTTTGTGGACATTTTTTTTACTACGAGTTTTGATATCCTTATATAGGCGTCTGTCTAAATAGAGGTAAAAAATGTTATGGCATTATTATTATGGATGTTATGGCAAGCATATAGTGAGCATATAGTGAACGAAAAATGGAGCAGACCGTCTTTTCGTGGAAACTACTTCCTTGTAAGAGCAGCAGACCACTTGTAAGAGGCCGTATGAATGCTGTTTTTCTATGGTTTATTAAATTGGTATAATATGTACCTAATATCTAATAGAATCTAATTCATTATTAAACTAAGACACTGTTCAAAGTATCCCTTATCCTTAATCCTTCTATGGTCGGCAGCGCACTTGTAGCACTTATGGCGTCGCTTGTGTTATAGGCGACGGTAGCCACCTACCATCAAGTGGACCGTCAGCCTGTCTGTCGACCTTAACATAAAAAAAAAACTACGTAAATCTCGTAGCAAAAGTTAGTGCTACTCAAATAGACACATCTTTTCTCATTACTCGGGAAGTACGAGTACACATAATCCTGAACAAAATGTATTCAGCGAATATGGAATTATGATAATCCACAACCTCAATATGGTTTCGAACTTTTGCGGAAATTTTTGGCGAAAGATAATATTATGTGTAAGGTGAAAAGTTGCATGTTGACTTTTAATATGTGAAATATGTACTTTAAAGAAGCATTTTTTAAAATTTTTATGCTAAGATTGGTAAACATGTCGGTCCACTTGGACTCAAAAGACTCGGACTCAAAATACATTTTAGTGGCTCAGAGAAAAGAGCATCCATATAGAAAGGTCTTAATCTTAGTCTGCATTCAGCACACTAATTCTTATTGAAGTTAATAGCCTCTCTTAGTTTTCAGATGACACCTAAATTAAGCCTAAATGAAACATATTTTAAGGTTAAATACTCTTTGTGGAGTTCAACATAAATAAAACTAGTCATTCAAGGAAAAAAATGTATAAAAACACTCGCTTCTATAACCTAATTTTCCCTCCCAAAAAAGAGCACGTCGCGTGGCGCCGGTAAAAAGGAAATAGTAAAAAAAAATAAAAGCCTTTTCTGTTATTTTGTCACAAGTTAATTTGGCTGTCCTTTTATATTTCATTCACTATTCGTATTGTATTGTAAAAATGTCACAGGATTCTGTAACGTTTGACTTTTATGATAAGACTAAGTATATCTTATCCTCGCAGTTTCGCTCGAATATAATGTAAAATTAATTATTAAAATTACTCGTAGCAACAAGTATTATGTTGTTATTCAATAGTTCTTCAATTCTTCATAAAAAACACGTGTTACCCTTTACCCTCCTATATAATAGGCAGCGTACATGCAGCACCATGTAGCTTTACTTGTGTTATAGGCGACGGTAGCCACTAGTAGTAGTAAAATTATATTCTTAATTAAATATCCAAATAGAGAATTTATTTTTTATATTTATTAAAGAGGCAGTAGTTTTAAAAGAAATATTTTGTTATATAATAACTCGCTTGATTTTCATATAATCTACTATCTATTGCACGCGGCTTTGCCCACGTAACTCTATAAAATAGAGCATACAGTGGCCCGCTCCCGGCTTCACCCGGGTTCAAAATAAAAACCAACCTATCTTTTAAGTTGGAGGAAACTACACATAGTTCGAAGTTTTATCAAAATCGGTTCAGTAGTTTATCGGCGACAAACATGTGACACGAAATTTTTATATATATAGAGATGTCACATACACATAAAAATTTTCCGACAACGAAACTCCATATTTCAGCAATGCCTAAATCGAGGTCATTTCCAATTCCATGCCCAATCAAATGTGGTGCCCTCTTTTTATTTGTAACATTTTATACTTATATTTTTATTGGAAATAAGCAGTAAAAATATTAATTTAAGGAATAATTGTATACTTTGAAAGAAAGGTTTGGGGACTTAGGACTTAGGACTTAGGACCTATAAAATATAGGCTCGCTGATAACGTAGATTTCTATAAGTGAAAGAATTTTCACAATCGATCCAGTAGTTTACAAACATACAAAAATACAAAATCTTCTCTCTTTATAATAATAGTAAAGATATTCATTCTTCTTAACGTGTTTTAAATTCATTCAATTTTTATTGCTCATTATATTTATGAGAATCTTTGAATATCTTTTAATCAGAAAATATCTAATTTTTATAGATCAGTCGGTGTGCTTTTAGCTATTAAAGATTAAATTCTCATACAAATAAAATAAGTCAAGGACTAAAAAAAATTAGTTCATTACCGCAGAAGAGCTCTGTGAAACGACATTGAATTAAAACCCGTTCAGAGATATACATTTCAATAATATACTGAAATAGTAACTATAATATAATAGACTCCGGTCATTAATGGCGACCTTCATATCATAACACCAGGTTTTAATTTATATGAATAATACATTAGATATAGCTCAACAAACTTGGTGGCATTTATAACCACAGAATATATTGCGGAATGCTGTGAAATTGTATTATGATTTTATAATGAAATGTTAATTTTATAGAATACTAGCGACTCGCCCCGGCTTCATATAAACACACTTTCTTCTTTTATCGCTTTTTTATTAATTAAAACCTTAAAAAGATCCGTTGGGTGGTTTAGAAGTTAGCAGAGAAACAGATAGCCAACTTTTTTTTATAACTAGCTGGTGCTCTCGACTTCGCCCGGGTTGAAAAATAAAACAACCAAATGACCCCTTTTTTGACAGCAAACAATCGATTTTCAATAATTGGAATTTCTAATAGAAAACCATCGAAATAACATATCTTTGCAAGATATGTTGACTTGACTTGACTGACTAGTCTCGGGATCTGCTATTTTTGATTTTTAATTTCAATTTCGCCTTTTTTGTTTTAAAAAAGGCTATTACAAATTGCTATTTTTACTAATGACACTGGCAAAATCATCGGAGAAGATCTGATGGAGCCAAGACATTAAAAGAGAAGAAGAAGAAATGAAACCTATTTCGTTTATAGCGACTGCAACGACTCCTTGGATTTTTGTTGAACATGACCTACATATTTCTAGTTAAACGTTTTGAAATGGATGTGTACAGTCGATTACAAAATTTAACGAGTTAAATATTTATTTATGCCCTAATCAGACATTTTAAAAGTATTCTGTAAAGATAATAATAATAATATCATCATACATTCCATACAGCACCATCTAGTTCCACAGTAAGCAACTAATGTTTGTATTATGGATACCAGACAACGGTCTGGTAAATTTACAAAAAATATATAGCAAATATATATATAAACTATGTAGTATATAAGTTTATATACTATATAGTATATAAGTTATATGTAGTATATAAGTTTATATACTATATAGTTTACGCTTTTTGTAAATACATACACATTATAAATAAAAACATTCATGACTCAGGTACAAAGGTAAAATGTTAACACATAAACATTTGCCCCAAGCTGGAATCGAAACCGCGACCGTTTGGTCAATGGCTAGGGCTACTAGCCACAAGCTAGACCAAACGTGGCGTCATACATATATGGTATTCTAAATGATGTTTTACTATTTTTATTATTCTATAGTAAATGTAGAGTTACTCGAGCGTCGTGGGGACCTATTGGATTTTGAAAATTAAATAGTAAAAAAGGTCATTGATGCATTTCACCGGTGGAGGGACGTCTACAGACTTTCAAAAGCCTGTAGACGCTGTATTAAGAAAAATCCTCCAAATTATCGTCAGATTGTGAATCCGCACGACCAGGAATTTAAGCTGAACTGTCTGTATGAAAATTTGCATTTTCAAAAACTGCCACGGCCTTGCGCCGCATCCGAATAATTTATCCTAATAGTCCGTATAGTATTTTTCTTTACCAGTTAAACTCGTAATTTACTCAAATTGAGGCATTAATTTCATATTTTCTTAATATTTTTTCGATGACAGTACTTTTGCATAAAATATACATCGGAAATAGTCAGCACAGTGAGATCTTGGAAGGAGCACAGAAGCCAGGATATATGTTATATCCGTTTGAGGACCGAATGACATATAATATCCGAGTTTATGAGGCAGGCAATGACAAACAACGGAATCGCTGCGCGCTACAGATAGGTGTCCTAGTTTTGCGAACATTCTCTACTTTTTGACATTGGATAGGTCATAGTGAAACGCCTTTGAGAAACATTTAAAAGAGAATTAAATTTGGATATTTTTCCCTTAGGGAACATTGTTTTTTTCTGAATAAAAGGCAACCTATGTCTTTTTCTTTATCCGTGACAGGAAAATCGGTTGTTATGAGTGGTTAAGGCGCGAAAAGGTTACAGATAGAGTTACTTTCACATTATATAGTATGGATTTTCGGTAAGGCAGGCGAGCCTCTCATTTGTTGAACTCGGCGTCAGTGTGTCAGTAAGTCTGGAAGGTGACCTTCTCAAACTAATCTGGCGCGTGTCCAAACAACATTAGGAATGTCCTGAAGACGCTAGCAAGGAGGTGAACTCAGCGATATTAGTGTCACACTCGTATTTCTTCGCGCAAGTAGGCCTCATTATTTTTTTATATAACAACGGTCTTTGGGTTTTAGCCGGTACGAATACGGCATAACCTCGCAGTGCCTAATAATAATAATAATAATAATAAATTATACATAACCAGCCGTATAAACTTAAAACACTTAGTAACTTTCAGTTTGTGAAAAAGGCCCTAAGAGTTATTAAAAAAATAATGTAAGTTTTACGAGCCACCAAACCATAATAATATTATATTATTTGATTGTGTTTTGTATGTGACATAAAATACGGCATAAATCGGGATATACGGTAGGATGTTTCATTATCCTTAGTCCAATATATCAAGTTTATTATGGCTCATAAACGCGTCGTACTTCAGGCGATAATGTAACGCGATACGATGGTGACGTATGAGCATATTTTAGGCTATTTCTCATGGGAATTATTCAACTAGATAACGAAATACATATATTCCCTACAATCTATATCTATACTAATATTATAAAGAGGAGAGATTTGATTGTTTCTTTGTATTGAATTAGGCTCCGAAACTACTGGACCGATTTGAACAATTTTTTTACCATTAGAAGCCGACATTATCCCTGATGAAAATTGGCTACTTTTTACCGCAGGAAAATACTTCAGTCCTACGGGAAATCTAAAATAAAAGTAATAATAAAGTCTTGGCCCGGGATACACTTGACAGCGCCATCTATCCAGAATCAGGTGAAGCGACTAAACTGCTTGGTGATATTTTTAGCGCATATTAGAGCAAATATTAGAGTTTAATTATTTTGACATGTTTTAGATATTATGGTAAATTTGGCGAACGGCCGAAGCTAAGGGCTGATGGATAATTTTCAGAAAAAATAGGGGAAAGAGGTTTATTATAGGTATTATAATTATGGCGGTCGAAGCCGCGATAAGCAGCTAGTATACAGCTAGTACTTATCAATATTCAATATCAATACTAATAATAAATCTGTAGGAGTCGGTCATGGAGTAATTTACTTTGTTTTCAGAAATATCGTGTATATTTCTAGGCATACTCTATACATGACACTGAAACTAAATTGACGATTTTTAGAATTTTTTTCTTTATGTATGTATGTTCCTTCATAACTCTTAAACGGATTAACTGATTTTCATGAAACTTGGTAGATAAACATTTAGACTTACAGGACACAGGATATGCTACTTTTTCTTTTTCAACGCGGACGAAATCGCGGGCGCCAGCTAGTAAAACATAAATTCCACCACCTTCGCGGTGTACCTTTCACCATTATACTAAAATATTCTCAAATTAGGTAAGCAGGTAAACCTTGACTGGATAATTCATTTTTTAATTAAGTTAGGGTTGGCAGATGGCCTCTTCATAAACTTTTTTTTTATTGAATTAGTACCTACACTGTTCTTACTGAAGACTGAATTATATCTGCACACAACACATTACTCGCAGTAGAACAGGTGTCGTGGCTTCAACGTAGCTGTTGTAAATTAATATGTAGAGTTGTAGACTATCAAAAGCATCGTCCGTAGCACAGCTACGATTCTTCATTAGAATCACACTGGAGTTAAAATTTATGATTTTTAATAGTTTCAGATGTTTAGTTTACAGATAAGATGTTAACGTATTTGTAGTTTTTTAATCTAGTACGTGGCTGAAAAATATTTTAAAATGAATTCTCATTAGAACAATTTTTAAACAGCCCTTTTTCAAACTAGACGGCCTACGCAGATAAATATACAAAATTAAAAAAAAAATGGGAAACAATATTTTAGAAATATCTAAAAATTACTAAAAGTGACACTTATTATACTTTTCTTGAATGAAAATTTACAGAAATCTTATATTTTTTTCAACTATTATCTAATAAATGATATTAATTTTTGGAAAATCACTTCTGCGTAGACCGTCGACCGCTAGTTTTAAAAAGGGCTGCTTATAAACTGTTCTAATGAGAAAATTATCCCAATATTTTAAAATATTTTTTATACATTATTTACATTAGCTACATTATAAAACTACAAATAATATGACGTTAATATCTTATCTGCAAACTAAACACATCATGGCATTATGATCCGCCGGGAATCATAAATTTTCCCTCCAACGTGATTCTGACGCTGTAACGGCCTTAAGACGTAAAAGCTACCCAAACAAATTGTTAACGACAACAAAAGACTAACAAAGAAACTACTTTTGCGTTTAGAGAATTAGTTAGGATAAATAATTGTTTGTTCTCGACAGAACCCATATAAGTAATTTTATTTAACATTACTTATATGGGTTCTGTCGAGAAATCACGCGAAATTAGAACCGCGAAACAATTTACTTTTGAAAAAAAAATCTAACATTTATTATTTTTATTATAGGTGGTTAGTGTCATCTGTAAAACAAGCAATTCTAAGGGAGATGGGCGGTCATTGAATAAAATAAAGGATAAAGAACAATTATAAGGATAAAAGTTATAAGCATAAAATATAAGGATACTCGCCGACCGAAACACCACAGTTCTTTCACGGTGGTCTTTTGTAAGAGAGTGGTCATTACACTGTGCCCTGCCCAGCTTGTGGTCTTCTAGACGGTAGCTACCCACTACCAAATCGGTCTTCAGTGTGTTTGCCATCTCTGAACTTAAAAAAAGTTGGAACGATTCTATTTATTTGATTAAGTATGAGGCTTTAAACTTATTACACTCACAATATAATTTATACTGTGTTCTAATTTGTTATATTTTATTTGCGGGTCGTCGTAAAGTTGAATAAGGGTTCTGTAATGAACCCTAAGGACTCGTGAGCCTTATAACAATATGAGCGTATGTTTTGTAATATTAAGCCTACATATTTTTCTTGTTGTTGTGCGTATATAATGAGTACTTCACTGGGTAGGGGTTCTTGAGAAATCTTTAGAAAGCTTGACTTTAACTAGCCATGTTCAAGTTATACTTTATATAAATCGAAAACTCATTAAAAGCAATCATTATTAATTTTACACTGAACAACTAAAGAATACCAAGGGTCAAATACCGAAATATACGCGTTCCTATAAATAGATCTTGGAAATGGCAAGAATAATTTCAGCCAAAAATATCCGCGTCTGGGATGGCAAACCCCTTGTCAAATGTAATAAAGTTTAACCTTTTGTTGTACATATATAAAACCGCCAAAAGACGGGAGTATTTTTCAACATCAAAGTGATCTATTCATATTAAAATGTTTCCTACACTCATACTACGAAATATTGGCCTTTTGTATTCTGTTATACCTAGTACCTACACATGTGGTCGCTCATCAATTTAGTTATTTTCAGAATATAATCTTTTTATATATAATTTATTAATATAATTTTTTTAATAACAGAATATAATCTTTTTAATATAATTTATTAAGAATATAATATATATTTTTTTATCAATAAGTAATAAAGTAATAAGTAATCTATGCTATGATTGGAGTTTCTTTGGCGGACATGATCAGAAATTCAGAAATTTGCCAAAGAACCAATTTGAAATTACCAAGTTGAAATGGCAATGAGTCGGTCACATCTGTCGCAGAGCGGGTAACCAAAGGAGGCCTCGAATGGACACACTCTGCGGACAGATGGACGTCCTAAAGTTCTTCGTAGCATGCGGCGTAGCACCGTACCTGGTAGCGAGATTTGGCCTACACCCAGCAGTGAACAGACATAGGCTGATGATGATTATTTATTGAGTGATATTACACTTGCTCTTTCGCTCTCTGCCTCTATCCACTATCAACTTTCTTGAGGCTAACGATCACGCGAACAGGTGGTCGGGCCACGAAGTATTTTAACCGTGATCTATCTCCAAAAGTCGTCTACTGTGGTGCACTGCACGACATATTTCTGTCCCGCTTATTTCTTTCGCCTTGTTTCTTTGTATGTTATAATTTTACACCAATCTCCATATTTCGGAATTTTTAGAATTTTTTTTTGAAAGGATTGTCAAATTTCTCACTTAAAGAGTTGTTGGTTTTTGTTTATAATATTGGATTTATGTTGAGGAAGTGCCGACTCGTGATACATCAATTAACACTGAATGACGGTTCGTATAACGTGAGAGAACACGAGCCGGGACACGACAAAGTGATCGATTGCATCCATTGTATTATCCGAGAAGCGGACCGCTGTAGATTTATTCACTGAACAATTGGAGAATAATTTTGCAGATACATTTTTTTTTAATTGAAGGGGTAAAAATTTAAAATGTTAAAGTTCCAATTTTATCATTTGAACAACATGAATTGGACATTTGATCCGGCATTACTGTCGTGGTTAACTAAATCGTAGTTACCAACAAAACCACTGACAAGCGTAAGACGTACGAAATCGCGTGGACCGGCTTGTCTAAATTATAATTAAATTTACCTGAAAGTTAAAAGAGGAATGTTTGTGGGTCATTTTAATCTCGTCCTGTTGCGGTTGAAATTACGCAAGGAATGTGTAATGGGTTTTGAAGGCAAAATAAATTCATTGGAATTTACAGCGACGAATTCAGATTAAAACCAAATTGGGACTTCTTTTAAAAATGTAATTAAGTCTAATTAAGAACATTGCTTTGCTCAGTCTCTAATCACTTTGTCTTGTGACTTTGTAAGACAGTGATGGTAGGACCAACACTGTCTTACAGACAAAGTGATTTCAGCTTGTTATGACTGTGTACTGTTGTGTTATGTACCGTGAGTAAGAGATGCCATAGACTGTCTCACGTCTATTTATTATCTTACTAGATTTTGCTCGCGACTTCGAGCGCACTTCTATTTTTTAATAGCTGAAAAGTATGAAACAAAACGCTTGACAAAAATATAATTATGAGCTTTATTCAATTGATTCACGTTGTAAATGAATGATTTGAATCTATATTGCTCATTATATTTGGTCCGGCGTTAAATTTTCATGTTTACTTTTGACGATCCCTCGAGAACAGTACCTATTTTTCTTTGGACAAAAGTACCCTATGTAAATTTTTGTATCCCTGACAACGTGTTTAGTGATGAACGGATGTGAAAACAAACTTACTTTCGCCTTTATAATGTTACTTCTGGCGGTGAGCTACACCTATAACCTGCCTACGCCCATTATAGTCTAAGAAAATAAGCTTCTAAATAGAAATGTGAGGTAAATACTTGAATTTTCGATATATTATACACAATACAAACTTAGTAATTCGATTTTGAATTCCATACTTCACATTCAGATAACTGTCAGAACCGGCAATTACTTAGCAGCCAGCTAGCAAAACACAATCCACAAGTTGTGAATACTTACAGCGCCATCTATCTCGCCACACGGTCAAAAGAGAGCACTCACATATCCTGAAAGACCAGTGGAAACACTACCGTAGTACGTAACGTGTCGACTCTGTAATAGATGGCGCTGAAACGTCTTTTTCGTCACTAAAGATTTCACATTCAGTAAATTTAGATTTCCGGCTTCGCATAAAATAATCTCCGTATTTACCAAACTGCCCATATCATGAGTTTTTTTTTGTAAAATTTTGTTTTTGTAAACTGGTAAAATAAAATACTTATATACCTTAAATAAAGTGTATAATAAAGAAATATTATATTGCTTGTTCCCATTTTCAAATTGTAATATAAAATTATAGCTTTGATAGTAGATATAGGTATAGCAATTTCTATTGCAAGGCTTCTATATAAATTTGAAAACTGGAGCAAACAAAAGATGTGTCACAGAGAAGCATTAATCTTACTTTGCAGTGTAATAGAGAAGAACGCAGCATAAAAGCCATTTTTTATTAAAGTTTTCATAAATGTATTTAATAGGTAACACAGTTTAGTGGGTTTAAGGATAGTGATTAGGGAAATGGGATCTGGAATTACTCACTCATCGAAATGCTATTATTTCACAGTGTTCTTCTGTAGTGCAAGGGAAAATATAGGGGAAGCGGAACAGTGGTTTTTTTTTTGAAAAAAAAAAAAAAAGAACAGTGTTTTGCTACTACTGGATCCTACTTCTTTCATATGAGATACAAACAAGTAAATTTTACTAAGTGAATTTTTTTTTTCAGGTATGTAAACCACGCAGCCATCTATGGAATAAGGTTATAGTTGATAATAATATATTTAAGGTATAATAGGTACATTTAAGGTAATTTAAGGTTTTTATTATGCTAAGAACGAATAAAAGTACCTACGATTATAAACAGAAGCATTTAAACTTATGCAACTACAGATGAAGTAAGTTATAAGTCTACTGGACTGCGGTTAAGTTAAGCATGTATAGGTTTGTATATAGAGTATTATATGAGTATATAGTGAAGTTTATCCCATTATCCGCATACATTATTTACTATTTTTATTTTAAGTTACAATGTATTTTTAATAATTTATTTGTCGAGTCAATTGGTGGAGTCTTTAAGGTTAGCGCACTGTCTCAAGGGTCCAAGTTCGATTTCTGGTAGGGCCCAACTTTGGAAATAATATTTTGAATCTGGCTCAAGTCTGGATCTAGAGCAATTAGTTGCGGGGCACATTGCCTAACCACCTACAGAAGACCAGTGTGAAATAACAGCACGTTGAGAGAGGATTTGTGTGTTTATAATGAAAACTACTATACCGATTTTAAAAATTCTTTCACCTATAGAAAGCTACATTATTAGCGAGTAACATAGACTGTTTTTTATAAAGTTACACGGGCGATGTCGCGTGCAACAGCTAGTATAAAATAACGCCTCTGTTCTGTCCGCCTCTGCATCCAACGGATTGACATTATAAATTTCAAATTGTTAATAAGACAATAACATAAATAATTATTAAGGTTTTTTTTAATATATGATTTCAAATTCAATCCATTATTAACTACGTTCATGCTTTACGTAATTAATTAACTAATTTGCTTGTTTAGCGCTTTTTATTTAAAAAAAAAATATTTTATAATTTTTTGTGGCTATAATCTACTAATTATTACATGCTAAATTTTTGATTACTTTTTTACATTAACATTAAAATCAGTAAGTGAACAATCAATCATCCCCTGTTTTCCTACCCTTAGGATTGGATTTATTTTCCAAATTTATATGGGATCACCCTCGGGGTATACCCTTTCCAATATAAAAAGAATTATTAAAATCGGTCCATAAATGACTAAGTTATCCGCGAACACACATATACGATATACGGTCGTATTGAGAACCTCCTCTGTTTTTCGTTTTCGTTGGTTAATAAAGTAGTCTATACGTCTAAATGTTTATCAGTTAATCAGTTAATTCATTTAAGAGTTATGGAGGAAAATAAATACATACTTACAATACTTACTCTTACAGATTTTATAATTAGTAATGATTGATTAAAATGGCGGGAAATGATAAATAAATCGAAGTTCAGTGAGCATTACGCAAAAAAAGTTAAAACCTCTGCATCCGCTTCTTACCCGTAAACATATTAGACGCAGGCAATATTCACAGCTTAAATACTGAAATTCATCAGGTTATTTTGTATTACGTTGTCATGGCTACAGAAAAAGGACAAACGATACCTTTCATTCAGAAAAAAGTAATGTTCCCAAGGGATAAATTAAAATAGAAATCCAAAGCCTGGTAAAAGTATAACATCCAATTATCAGTCGTTATATTGCTCATTTATATTTTTCAATGCGGACGAAGTCGCGGGCAATAGGTAGTATGATAATATATTATACTCATATTTCTTCTTTTTGTACATAATTTCCATTTTACTACTCTTTTAAATATGTATACCAATAAAAAAAGTTTGTTTATTATTTTTTGAGTACCTACCGGAAACCTATTTAGTGATTCAAGCGCTTGAAGGAGATAATAGTCTTATCTTACTACTACTGATTCAGAAGGCAGTCGGGGGCGTGGCTAAGATGTTCGTGTGTTTTTCACTAGATAGACAAAAAAATTAATAAAATTTAAAAGAGCCCTTAACATTATTAACTAATTGAAAGACTTAATGAACTCGTCGCTAATCGAGCCTCCATATGACAACAGTTTAATGAGAGTCAACGCACTTGGACGCCTAACCACACGGCTCTAACACCCACGTTACAAAATCGACGCAGCTTTTGAACCGGACTCGATTGCGCGCGCATCAGCCAAGCATGGAACTTGCGTGGTCTTCTACTTCGCCGGCAGTCACCAGCTGGGCTGTACGCTTCTCTCTTCTCCTAGCACGCGCTGTTTCGCAAAACAAAAACACGAGCCCTTAAAAAAAAGCTGGATTTCAACCGCGCATCTAAACATCTCCTTAAACTTCTTCACTTTGTGCTTTCAACTTGAACCCTAAAGCAATAATATTGTGTTAATTAATTTTAATGTTAGTTGTGTTTAAATGATGGTTCCATGATTTTTGACCGGTGTGTGTGAGTATTTAGATGAAAAAAGCCATTTAAAGAATACAGCCAAAGATTACGTAAGGTTCGGCTGTCAGCTGTTCGAAGTATGTAAAGCTATATTGTCTTTGAAAGCTCCCGTTGGTTGCGGGAACTTTTTTGTCGTTGCAGCGTTTTGGTACGCGGATATATATTGTAATTGGTTAGGGCGGATTCTAAAATAAAATTAAATAAATTCAACTGCACGTTTAGACACCTTAAATTTAAGTTTTTGACGAGAACGTTTAATAATAATTTATAGGTTAAGAAGAAAGTTTTATAGTACCTAAATGGCGCCCAAAATTCAAAGGGCACCCAAAATTTTTAATTTTTTTTTAAAAGTTAATAGGTGCATATTTATATACATATTTTTTTTGTTATGTTCACTAGTATAGCTCGTCAAACAACCTGGCTAAATCACGCTTGAGTTTTAGCTCATGTTTTACATAACATTAAATATCTGTATATAAATCTATAGTATGACAATAGGTACGTTCTATATTCTTCTTTTCATTGTAATGTTACATCTCCGGGTTTAAATTAACTTCCTCCTTGGCAGAGGTGTCTATCTCGTTGTACACTCATCAGTCATCAGGATCTACGAGCTTATCATTTGTACATATAATAAGCTCCCTAATATTAAAAAAAAAATTAAATCTTATTAACCATCAACAGTGAATTTTAAACCATCTGATTATAAAACCTATAAAAGGAGGTTCAAATTATTTTCAAAATTATAAAATCATTTTCAAACTAAAAATGATCTGGTCTTGATAATATAACGATAATTAATTAGATGATCGTTATATTATCAAGACGACTCAAAACAAAGCGAATCACCCGCGTAAATAGTTCACAAGTAGTCTATGTCTATATTGTCATTCCCGGGGGTTTCCCAAGAACGTTTCCACGCTAATCGTGCATTGCGCTATCATTTATCTAGTTAAATGATAGAGAACTAAATTCTTAATAGACGCAAGGTAATTTATAGATAATTAAAATTTTTAAATGTAAATTAAAATACCATCAAAATTTAATACTGTAATAATAAAGGTATGGCTGATATTTCCATAAGTTTTTTTCACATCTACGAAATATATTAGCGTTTCTTAGTAAAACATGAGCCTGTATGACGACTTTTGATTAGGAGCCGCCTTGAGGCGCTCTGACTCAGTGGTCTAAACAGTGTTTACTTTGTGGGACACAAAATTGGTGTGTTTAGTATTTTGTTAACTCGTGTTTGTTGCGTAATAAACAATTAAAACTGTGTAGTTCTACGATTTTACGTACAGAAAATTTGTAACTAAGATTTATGCAAATGTAACATTTTTAAACGACATCCGCAACAAGCCATCTAGTAATTTGGCAAAGGTACAACTGGAAAGTTAATTTTCCAAATTGTTTACCGGAATAAAAACAGTTTTATGGTGCACGTAACAGCGTCGCTATTTGGGTCACTCTCACACTTACTTTCCACTAAAATAAATCAACACAAGAAAGGCTGTTTTGTTAAGCTATGAATCTATGTATATTATATAAATATATGTGTCTCCTGTGTCTCTATATAGAGTGATACTTTGTATCAAGGTCTGCATTTTTATTGGCATATAATTCCTGGAAAATGCATTCTCCCTGGAAATTATTATGTCCATTTGGATTATTGCACCTTTCAAACAGAGAAAGAATTTTTCACATATAAACATACTTACAAAATATGCTCTGTTTCTTATAATATTATAGATATCATAATTTAATATTATAATCATGGGAAAATATGCATTTGGTTTTTTGTAGGAATATATGTACTTGATACTTACTTGTTATTTTTATTTTTCTATACGCATGTAAACGCGCGCCTATCATTTGTAGTTCAGAAAGTAAAGTATGGGAATTTTAACTAGCTTCTTTTTAAAGGTACTGGCGATTACTTAACTAGTATTAGAACTATTAATGGTACTAGAACTATTAATGGTCCAATGGTACTAGAGCAACTACATTTAAAAAAATAGAACGTAACGCATACCGTATGACAATTCTGATTTTACTCCCATTTTTTCAAGGAGTAAACTCCAAAAATATTATCTAACTCACTCGAATTTCAAATGCTAACATTTCCGTTTACGTAAGAACAGATATAAAAAAAAATAACGGAATAACTTTCAGATGAAACGAATTAATTGAATTCAAAGCACGAAACGGATTTTAATATCTGCAGGCGAGATATTCCCCCTTCACGGAGCTCGGCGCTTACTGTGAATATTGTTTTGTTTCATGCTGAAGAGATATACTAAAACAGATTATATATTATTTTTTTCCTTAAAAATGAAAATTGGTTTGGTATTAGACTGGGTGCCGATGCCAGTACAATTTTTGACTTGATGTAAAATGTATCTGACGAATGCAGTATTTGGCGAAAAGAGTATCTGTCAAAAGTACCATGTGACGAAAAAAGGATCTGACAAAAACGAATCTAACGAATGTCATGAGACACCACTTGGTTGTAAATCGTTAATTAAGCAAGTGTGCACAGAATAAAGTGCAATATATTAACTGAGGATACTGTAATAAGATCTGATTTCCATTCCCTTTACTCACACACTGAAACACAATAGCACAAGTGCTGTCACTTCACACAGTTCTTATTTACAGATGGATCCTACTTTCTTTACCTTAAAAAAGGTACCCTCTCTGTCAACTTTTACATAATAAAAAAAACACAGTGTTTTTCTAACAAAAGAAGGTTTTAATAATGTACAATACAATATAAAAATGTATTGTGGAAGTGGAAGTCTCTCTGTGTAGTTAAAAAGTTTGAAGGCAAAGTAGCAATGCTATTTTTGTCAACATAAAAATATCAACAATAAATGGGAGAAAGTGATGTTGCCAAATGTTGCAGGTTATTGATAGCAGGCGAATTACAATTTCGGAGGTTGAATGCCAATTCGTAGACCGAAAGCAGTTATCAACATTATTCGTTTGCCAAGCGGCAGTCGAAACAGATGTTCTTATTGCTTTGTTATTTTGTTGTTATATACAGTATGTTAAAATAAAAATATTATTTTAACAGTCTAAGCGCCTCTTTCACCAACGTCAAGTAAAGTGTTGATTAATTACTTTTAGAAATAATTTTCCTATAGGTTTGGGACGTTTACCGTACAAACAAAAGTATATCAGCTCCATTATCCCCGGTTACCGGTGACTTTAAATGACAGTTTAGCCTACTTGACGTTTGTGAAAGAGGCGCTTAAAGTATAAAAAAATACAAAGTTTCTAATTAGTAAAAACTAAGTCGTTCTCCTTTTTTGGTATTCTGGATAGTTTTTCAAACTAATTTAGTTTTATAGAATTATAGGTTATTAGTTTTAGCCCGCGATTTTGTCTATAAATAAAAATAGAAAAAATAGCCCAGATAGAAAAAATACTCAAAATAAAGATTGGTTAAATAATCGACGTATATTGCTCGTATATTTTTGTCAGATATGATTTTTATTTTTTATTTTTAGATGATCCTAAAAATAGATACATAACCCAGTGGTGAAAATGTTAGAAAACGTTCTCGTTTTAGGGAAGGATTTTAGAAGAGGAAATTGAAATCGAGGCAGCAGTGATTGCCTCCATTTTATTTAAGTAAAATCGGCTGAATATAGAAATTTCGGTATTTCGAGCAATGCAGCGACTATACTAATATTTCTTATATATATTATACAATTTTAGCAGTAATTCTGTAAGCTATTGATGATTTTGATAACATTTGTTATGTAGACAGCTCGACAGCTAAGTTGTGGGTAAAAATAGTAGCCAAAGAATATTTTTGTTCCAAGACGAAATCTTGTGACATTTGTACAAAACAGACGAAATCAGTTTTGTATATTATCAATACATCTGTATCTGTAATCAATATTCTGTATATTAGGCACATACTGTATATAGTTTTGCCAGTGACCTACTCCCTAGAAGTGACCTCAGTTCCGGCTCATATTATTTCATGAGACACTGAGTTGGACCACATAATAGAATTCAATAGAATACAATAGAATAGAAGCAATAGAAGACCACATAATACTCGTAGTATTAGCATAACCGACTTTAAAAAAAATGGATTCTTGAAGGATCAGAGAAAATCTTCATTACGAATGATGGCAAAGCTTCCAGAGTTTTTTAAAATAAAATCCTTAAATTTAAGTTAATATCAGATTAAGTACAGGTGGACAGGCATACTGAAATGTCGTAGTCACCTATAATAGGTAAACTCTTATTTGTAGAATTTGTAAGTGCGCTGCTGACCCTGACAAGGATTTAGGATGAGTTTTAGGGGATAGGGGATGAGCTTTATTAATAAAACCTATCAAAATACAATAACACACGAGCTATTATCTCAAGATGTAATAATGATTATGTCCTCATTTCCAACGGGTTCCCAAAATTATATAGAACCCATGGATGATTGTATACTTATATTATGTATATGCAAATTTTCGAGTTGATAGCATTACTAGCTTTTGCCTATGATTTCGTCCGCGCGGCTTTCTCATTCTTTATTATTTATATAAAGATCTTGGTCTGTCTCGTTAATATTTCGCTTTAATCTCATTTAAATCTTCGCTAAAAGTCAAACATATCTTCATACTCAAAGACACAAAAAAAATCCAATAGAAAAGTTAGTTCAAAAAGATTTTCATACGATTTCATTCGCGCTCTTTTTAAAATGTACGGTTTCATGCAGTAAATGGTCTCACCATTTTTGCGAAATATTTTTCTCGTACGTATAAAAATCAAACGGAACGTACATACATACACTTGAACTGAAAATGTTTAACTGAGAGCTGCTTGACTGATTGAAAATAGCGTGAAAAATAAATTTTCTTTTTTAAGGATCAAATATAATGTGTTATTTTATTTTGCTCTGCAATTTGAGATCGGATTCGCAGAATCGAATCGTTACTGTACCTGCCCCTTGAGATACATTCTCAAGGTAACTTAGTAGTTGAAGGGCACTACTGAGTTCCGCAGCCATAAACTGGGAGGCTCTTCTTACGGCAATGACTTTCCTCTTATAGTAAGTACTCTATCTGGTGCCCGCTACTTCGTTCGTGTTACTTAATGTGAACATGTTACTTAATTTGGACGCAATTTTAGAAAGCACCGCATGACTTTCTCCAGAGTATTTAAAACCTAATACAATAATTAGTCCAATTATGACGATCTAAATCCTAAACAGATGTGAAGCAGTATCTAGTTCGGATATTAATGTGTGAAACATTATCGATAATACTAAAGTTATTGTCGATTTTAAAGTAATTTTAACATTTTTGTGTGCCAAGATTTCATTGGTTTATGCGTGATTGTCATTCAAAAATACCAAAACTTTGTCATTTAGGTATTACTTACTTGAGAAAATTTAAATTTAATTATGAGTAAAGCACTTATAATCCCAATAAAACTCAAAGGAAACTTCTCTAAAGAATTAGCGTTTTTAATTTAAATCTCACACAATCCCCGGAGAAGTTTCGATACAAGGGAAATAACTCAGTTGAACAACCCCCGGGTATTGTCACGGCTAACAGTTAAGTATTAATACGCAAATTTACTTTCAATGTTGACCGACCAACTGACCCCGCTTTCCCTCTCAATCAGCTTATATATAGAACTCCAGAAATCAAATATATTTTTGTTGTACCTATAATGAAAGTGTTCGTCTCAACTTTGGGTGGCGTGATCGCGTAGGTACGTAGACAGCTGCGCACGCATTAACTGTGAGCATTTGCATGTTGCTGACGCGAACCGATACATTTTTTCCCTACCCAAAGTGGTATAACGCGGCTATAGAAGTTTTCACTTCAATAATCTATAAAATAAAATCAGCCCTTTCATCGTTTGAAATATTATAAGTTTATATAAGTAAGGATTACCGACTGACCTAAAAACTCCCAAGTTGAGTATTGAACCGAGAATCCGGGAGGAGAAATTGAAGCAAAAGTTTCGCTTAGATATCGCAAAACATTTTATATTTAACAATTTATCAATTTCGATAAGAAATTCATATCCGGACGCTCATTTTTTTAGATGTATATTATACTACTATACCGGTACCCTTAGTATTTCGTTCATCGTCAACTATATTAGGCCTTATTGCAAAATATACCCTAAAAACGAATGGAATGTAAGAAACATATTGCGTATGTACTAATTTACGGCGGTGTGAGGTAGGAATATGAAACTCACTCAGCAGAATGACGCAACAATAGCCTCAGAAACTCATATACCACTCACATTATCTATTATATCTATTGTATATTTTGTAGCATTTCCTTTCTTTTCACTTACATATAGCATAATTATTTAAAGAAATAAATAAATTAAAATAAAATAAAAAATGTCAGTACCAACATAACTGTTATGTCACCAACAGCTTGACATGACAGTAACTTAATAATTTGGAAACTTACAGTAAAATAAAAATGTGATTATGATGGTCAACTTTTTTATTGCAAATTAATTTTATTTATTAAATAAAATAAAAATTTTATTAAACCTAAAAAAAGTTACTGTTTGTTTTAAACATACAGTTTTGAACTTACACTTTATGATTTTCCATATCAAAGGGAACAGTCATTATTTAATTCAGGGCTCGCCACTAACACAGCAATTTACTTACATAGCTGTCAAAGGCGTGTCTCGATGGGTTTAACTGCTTTCAATCATATTCGGGTGGAATTATTTATAAACTTATTTAGTCACATTTACTTCTTTAAAATAGAATTCAGTTTTAGGACCAAAATTCAGGAAACACTTTATATAACTATAATTTTCACAGGATTATTTCGTTTATCAATTATCAAACTATTTTACGAACAATTATCAATAATGAAATTGTATTTTTTTTTTAGATATCACATAATTTTCAGGGTTTTTTTTCTGTAGTAATAAGAAAACGTAGATAAAAGATGCTGATAATTGTATATTTAGGCGTAAAAATGAATAAAAATATAATGTAAGCAGCATATATATTCCTTGTATCGAAAGAAAAGAGTCTAAACAGTAGAAGTAGTCACATAAAATAATACGTAATTTTTAAATATATTTCTTTAATGATTTTAATGTTAATGTTAATTATTTAATAATAAAAAAACCCACTAGGTACACTATAAATTTCAATAAACAGTCTTGACTTCGAATAAATTAAAAGACTAACACGTATGTAAAAAAGTTTATGAGAAACTAATAATTTCGGCGTAATAACTTCCGTGATAATTATCATGTAGAATGCTTCACTATAACATATCAAAGGCCAAACACGCCCATTAGCGGCACGCAATCAATTCTTTGTGAATGTTTTTATTGAAAATCTTTTCAGATTGTTATTTTAATTTGGAAAACAATTACTTAATGCGAAATTTTATATTTCGTTAATACTAAGGTTTTTATTGCTGAAAAAAAAATGGCATGTTCCCTTTATGTTGAGTCGTGAGATTGCTTTTTCATAGCTTTCTGTTTCATAGTTATTTTTAGAAATTTAAAAAAATTAAAATATCTTAAAATAATTAAAAATTAAAAAAGAAGAAAGTTTTTTTTTAATTTTTTTAAATTTTTTAATATTTTAGAAAAAGAAAATTTATTTTATTTTTAGTTATTTTTCATATCAATTTTTTTTATTTCTGAATTTCGCTCATATGCGCCCAGGTATGGTTGCACAAAATAAAAAATATTATTTATAGATAGTGTGAGTCATAAGGAATAAATTTTGATATGGGACTGTTGTAATAACCTAATTCTTCATCAATTTGTTAACCGATTTCACTATCTAGAGACTATATTTCTAAAAATTCTGGTTAGTTTTGACTATAGCTTGATAGGGTTGTCTAGTTAATTAAACAAAGATTAATTAAAGATAATTATTATCTTTAATAATTTAACGAAAACCCACAAATTAATGTGTAGTATGTGTAATAACAAAATCGTTACTACAAAGTTATTATCAATTTAATTAAGCGGAAACATGCTGCGTTAGTTAATTAAAGGTCACGTTGATTATGAAAACTAATAGAAATTGTTGATGAGAAACTTTATTATGTAATTTAAAATTTATTGATTAGTATGAAGTGGATAATTACGTATTTTATCAAAAACGAGTGAGGGGAGAAATTATTATTGTTACAGTAACACGAAAAGTGTAAAATATTTTTTTGTCTGCGACTTTTTCCGCGTCCCTCGGGAACAGTACTTTTTTTCTGGACATATCTTATATTCCTTTCTGTCAACGTGTATGCATATAATATATGATTTTGCGATCATCATGAAATTTTGTAATACATTGTCAGGGATACAGAAAAGGAGATATAGAACAAGTTAGTCTTCTTATATGTAGATGCAGTCTTATTCACAACTAGGCCGTTGCCCGCGACTTCGTCCGCGTTGAAAAAGATAAAAAGTACCCTATCACGTGTCCCGTACTTCTAAATGTTTATCTACCAAGTTTCATAAAAATCAGTTAATTCGTTTAAGAGTTATGGAGGAACATACATACATACAGAAAAAAATCTAAAAATCGTCAATTTAGTTTCAGTATCATGTATAGAGCCTATATATACGATATTTCTGAAAACAAAGTAAATTACTCCATGACCGACCCCTACAGATTTATTATTAGTATTGATGTACGTTCAGCATGCTTATTATAATATATTTCCTGTGTACTAAAATAAAGAAAAAAATATAATCATCATCAATCACTACTAATAATAAATCTGTAGGGGTCGGTCATGGAGTAATTTACTTTGTTTCTGTAGCCTAGTAAAATAATAAATCTGTAAGTGTAGGTATTGTATGTATGTATGTTCCTCCATAACTCTTAAACGAATTAACCGATTGTCATGAAACTTGGTAGATAAACATTTAGACGTACGGGACATAGGATAGGTTACTTTTTTCTCTTTTAACGCGGACGAAGTCGCGGGCGCCAGCTAGTAAGTATAGAAATATAAATCTAAATTTGACACAGTCGATAAATACCAAAACATTGTGGCGTGTCAATACCTCATTAAGTATAGTTTAGATTTATAAACATAAAATGTCACATTTTCTAGCGTGACTGGAATGTGTGGCGTGTTTTAATTAGTCATATTTCATGTGGTTTTTGGACGTTAATTTAAACGCAAGCATGCCGTCTCATTACTGCCCGATATTGTTTTTATTAGGCCCCATACACACTACAAAGCTTAATATCCACTGTTACAAAGTACAAGGTATACAAAATTTAATAATACAAAGTTTAATAGTTTAATATTTAAAATATTTCAAGCCTATACCTATGCAACAATCCATTTTTTTGAGTAACGAAAATATGACTGCCTTTTGTATTTTTAAAGCATTATTTAAAAACTTTTATATTTGTGTTAAAACATTATCTAAGGTTAAACAATCTACGGTGTCTTAAAGGTTATATAAATGTTTTTTTTTTGACAAAAATCTATAGAAAATAATCAATAAGGGTGAATTTATATCAATACAGTTATATTGAAAATGTTTATTTAGAAAGTTTTACTTGACTCCCCAATTATTGACTGAACTTAGGTACTCGTTATTCTAATTGAGATATTTTTAGAGCTCAAATTCTTCTGTAGTCTAAAAGTACCGCTGTTGTTTAGTTTACACAACTTCACCACAACTTCACTGCTAAAAGACAATGCATAAATGTCCATTTCGTGTTGACATTTTGTACTGACAAAGTAATATCTCTGAAGTTTATGTACGCCAATGTAGTGTAGTTAGTACCCTGTCAAAATAATCCTCTGCGACAAAGTGCAAGTACACATAGAAGGCAATATTTAACGAGATATGAAATATTATTCAAAATTTATTTGAGATTTATTTTTTTACTAGCGGGCTGCCCCCCGGCTTAGTACGGCTTAAAAAATAATGGTTTTATAAAAAACCTTCCTCATTTAACGCTCTTTCCACTAGTGCAAATCGCATTAAAAACCGGTGCTTAATTTAAAAGATCTAAGCGTATATACAGAGGAACAGACGTCGTCGGGAAGCGACTTTGTTCTATACTATGTAGAGACGTGTAAGCCAATAGGCATGTTATTATTATTATTATTATTACTTCAGAATTTTTATAACAAGCGATCCATTTGTAGCTAGCTGCTTTGTGTTGATTTCAATTTATCTCAGTAGGACAATAGGACACAAAGCTAAACCAAAATCCTAAACTAAATTGCACTGGAAGCGCGAACTATTCGTCTTAGTTCGGAGAGTCACGACCAAAATCACCTCTGTCCTAATTTTCACAACGAACACAGAAACTAGTTTATTCCGCTCAGTATTTGTTACAAAATGTGCTCGGATATTTTTTATTTGTTTCTTAAACAAAATTGCAGTATTGTGTATTGTAATTGGAATCAAATAATAAATAAATAGAAGAAAAAAAAATAAAGTGTCAAACATCTATCATGTTGCGAGCTGTTTATTGTATGTTACTTTGCATACAATAAACAGCTCGCAACATGATAGACTCGCAACGCAACATTATATATTTTTTAAATCTATTACATAATGTACTTGTTTAGTTTTCATAAACATGTTCAAGTTGGATTTGGACATCAAGTTAATTGGCGGATATTTTTGATATTTATTTTCAACTAGCTGGTGCGTGCGACTTCGTCTGTGTTGAAAAGAAAAAAGTAGCTTATCTTGTGTCGTGTTACGTCTAAATGTTTATCTACCAAGTTTCATGATAAGAGTTATGGAAGAACATACATACATATACAATACACTTACAGATTTATTATTAGTATATTGAAAAAACATATTCGATGTCAATATTACTAATTCGTCTTAAAGAGATAATGATCGATTTTACCAATTGATTTTCCATTTTTTTTGACATTTTTTTTCAATAACGAAACTGACCTACCCTCGTTAAGACACCGTACGTCGGGCGTGGCTGTCGTTGAAATGCGATGGCGGCTTTTTGACGTAACTCCATTTTTCATCGACTCCCGTCGACGGCCAGCGAGCTCTTGACGTATGATAATAACATTGCTTGTGAAATGTTAGATTTTTCACAATCCCTTGGTGATTGGTCACGCTCGTTTTTGTGTAATGTAAAAGTATATAAATTTATTACATACTAGCGACCTGCTTCTGTGAAACACTAATGAAAACCGCATCAAAAACCGTTCTGTGGTTTAGGTGGAGTTAGCGGCCATAGACAGACGCGGAAACCGATTCAATTCAAATTATAATATGTAAATATATCACTATCGAGTATATTAATATACTAGCTTAAGCTCGCGACTTCCCATTTTTTCCTGGGCGTTAAAATATTTATTAAATCTTTATTGCTCAAATGTGTTTTTCAGGCCTTGATTTTTCTTTAGATTACAGGGTCTCTGGTCCAATAAGCCTTAAGCAAAAGTTAACAAATTCATCATAACGTGCCAACCATTGTCTCGCTGGACTGATGACTTCTACACATACAGTGTAGTGTACTCAATTAATGATAATGATGGTTTCTAGCTAGTAAAAACGAGTGTCTTCTCATATCGTGTATGACAAAATCTATTGCTTACTCGAGCTTATCCAGTTGGCCCATTTCCAATACTCCAAAACTAATTTAAAAGACCCCTACTCTCTTGTTTTGTTCAGTGAAAATGTGTGAAATAAGTTCGGTATTTGCGTATCAATATTAAATGGTCAAGTGTGTATTGTATGATACTCATGTAAAGGAATTCGCAAACTAGGTCACCTGCATGTATTACTTATATTTTTACTATTAAAGGTTCTCCTCTCACTCACTCTATGTAGATTCTAATAAGAGAGAATAAAAGCTAAAAAGTTAAAAACCCTATCAGCTTTTTTCAGAGGTGAGTCCAAATTGTATAACTAAATATAACATAGCATGTTTGTATGTGTGGACGTATGTGTTATAAAACAAAGTTATATAACAATTGCGCCTGAGTCTGTGTTATAGATAATATAACATGCTATTTATTAATTTGGACGGACCTTAAAATAAAAAAAAAAATCAACCATTAGCAGTATTATAATCAGCAATGTATTTTGTAATGTATTTATATAAAAAATCACAACTGAAATTTTTACCAAATCACAAATGAATAAGAGCTAAGTAAGAAAGTAACTTGAAACGATTGTTTAGTAATATGATTGCGTGATAACGTACAATTAACTTTTCATTTAAGTGGACCTACGGGGGCAAGAATCGTATTATAACTATATTGGTGATCACGAGAACGCACTTGTGAACTACTTAAATATTTAGGGCGTGTCTAGACAAGTCCACGACTAATTAAAAAAAAAAGATCAACCATATTAGACCGATTGGATTTGTTGTTTTAGTGATTTTATTGTGTGTAATTAAATTGGACTTGGTCTTCATCGGTATTGTATGTTGTATCTATGAGCCACTGTTGGGTCATACTTCTCCTTTTAGTTTCGTGGGGAAGTCTTATTAGGAAGTATTTTAGACTTGGGTAAAATCACCTGGTAGCTTTTCCATAAATAGTTCAATTACACGCATTTATACACAGAACCACCTATACTGATCGAGTTGTATAATGAAATAATAGGTAAAGATCGAGTAGTCCATTAACTCCGTCCATATAATATAGTCGAACGGTCTCAATCCCGCGTACGTCTCGAATATTTGAGCTCAAATCGATTGTAAGTTTTCAGCCAATAACGTACGGGAGCGTAATCTTTGAGCATATCGGTCGTAGTCGATCCGTTTTATCTCCATTTTCATTCAGGTGTCTCTGATTCTGTGCCGTTTGGATGGCAGTTACGCAACGCCGTGAGAATAGCCGATGTTTGCCGAAATTGGACGAAGTTTTACGATGTTATTGACTTAGTTTTATTTTCCCTTTTACTAGTCGATTAAATTTTAACTTGTGGTTTATGGTTTATGCTTATCGGATTGCTTTGTGTGTAGAAATCTACCAGAATCTCAATTTTTAATGCCATCATATTCTTATATAGCTACACTTCTTGTACACTTTAAATAAATCGTCTTTAATGTTACTATTATTATATTTTCGATCCCAGATGTGTATCGTACTGATAAATATGGTGAATTTATTTAATTTTAAGGAGGGTTTTTACGCTCATGTGATCTGCGTTTTAAGCGTTTTAATCAACTAAGTAGATCAACTATTCTCAACCTTATTAGTTTAGCGACCTAACAAACAGTCAAAAAGTAAATTAAAAAATTATATACTTACATACAAAATAATATAAAAATAATACACGTATTTTCAACACACCAAGACCCAATTTTATTATTTCAATTTGCCATGTGACCATAAGAAAAATGGGCTTATGGGCAATAAGAAAATTCCAAGTCGAGTCACGAATAAAGAGTACCAGTCACACGTAGCCGATATATTTTCTTAAAGCCATTAGCTGATACATAATTGGTGAGTTATCGATTTTCTGTGCTTTACATTTTAATTTCCACCGGGCTTAATAGCTTTTGTGTAGACTAGGGAAACACTTAAAAGGCTAAATGTTTACCAACCATTTAAAGTAAAGTAATTTTGTTTATTTTGATTTTCAAAATAGGATCCATTCAGTTTGTAGGTATAGTCATTGTATAGTGAGATATTGGTTTTATATTACTTGTACTGCTTACATAAAAATGTTTAAATACATGAGTAAGATACAGTCAATTGAATCGTTGTGTCCAATACATCTTTATACTTATATCAAGGAGTTGCCATAATCCAAAATTAGGTACTAATTTATGGAAGGCTGATAAAGTTTTTAGATGAATATAATTTTGTCCAAATTAATGAAACTTGTGGTATACATTAGATTTTGCAGTTTATATAAAAGAAAATATATATAGGACTAAGAAATAGGACTTTCATGTAAATGAAATCGAATTTCAGCAAAATATATCCGCGACTAGCCTGTCCTGAACTCGCTCGTCAATCTCATTTTCGGTCTCTTTTACACGTTCAGTGCATTTTCGCGCGAGAAAGAGATGGCGGCAGTTTTTCTCGCCGTCCCCAAAGCACGATTTATAACTCTCTCGGCGTGAAGCAAATTTATGTTCGTGCGATTAGTTGAGAATGCTTTTTAAACGTTTCGAGACGGCTGAGTAATGGCTTCACAGCTCACAGCTACCGAATATCTAAACTTTCACCTTGAATGAATACTGTAACCGTAAAAAAAATGTAATTTTGATATTTATTTATTTATTTACACTTGTGGTCTGCTAGACGAGAAGTGGCTAATTTACATAGGCAATGTTGTATGTGTTGCATACTGACCTTTGTAGGATAAGAGATTACGAGGAGATAGGGAAATGGGCTCTAGTAGGTATTCATATACCGTACTCAATAATTTCAAGGTGGTCTTATGTAAGAGGGTGTTTTCTGTTGCTATATCCTAATATGGTTAGCAGCACACCGTCAGCCTGACTGTCAAGCTTAATTATGAAAGTGAGTAAAAATGCTAATTAGGTCTTATAAAGCAATAACAGTTTAATTTTAGACAACTTTGGATGAACAAAATGTGCACTTTAGTCTTTTAAACTCGCACCTTAAACTTCAAGAAAAACAACAAGACCCCAGAGGCTAAACTTATTATGAAGCTTGTAGTGCTTTGTGTAATTCAGCTACTAAGTGCCTGTTTAAGCTAATCCCCAGACTAACAGAGCATTAAAAATATGTAACACTCATTTTGTTCTAGTTTTCATACATACTTTAATTATTTGAAATCAACATACCTAATCTGTTTTGGGTTGGTAATTTTTTTTCATTGTTAACATATTGCAATGTATTGATTCTTTATTGATTAGGTTTTGTTTTTAGATAACTGTAATTAACATTTGAAATATAAATATTCAAATAAAAATAAATAATAAACTTGCTATAATGTTGCTATAAACTTGCTATATACTAGCAGGAGGTTATATATATATATATATATATATATATAAATTACAATTTCTACCAAAAACATCATAGTACCAAATACACAAAATATTTAAAATAACTTGAAATGAGATATGTGCTAATGTACCTAGTCTGATCCTTTTTATGACTTTTATTTTTATTTTTATATTTATATTGTAACGAAGACGAGGCCTATGATGGAACGAGCTCACCCAGAAGATGCCTATTCACTCGAACTTTGAACTTGACTATAAAAAGCAACGTAACTTTATTTTTCATTTCAATAATAATAAATCGAACACAGGACCTATATCGACATTTGACAAGAACAATAAAGTTGCTGACTGTGAGGTCAATGTCTTTCCGAATGTAGGTCAAATGCACATCCCTACACTAATGAGACCTAACGAATTCGCCGCACGAATAGGGGAGGGGACGGCGACACGAAACGCTACCACTTTTCATTGGTAACTTTCAGTGGAATTTAGATGAAATTCTATCATAAAAATGTATGAAATTGACATAATAGTAAAACACTAATGTTAAACTTTTACTTTATTTCGTTAATATTTTCTAATAATAGTTTTATAAAGAATTTTTAACTCTGGAAGCCACATAGACTAATATAATGTGTGTATTGTGGAAACCATATCAAAATTCGAAGTCGCGAGCATCGGCTAGTATTTCATAAATTTTTAGTTTCATGTATTTTTTTGTAACTCCATACTTTGCAAATAAACAGCAGTAGGTATAAATAAAACTGTTCTAAATTAGTGTGGAATCATCTTAATATTATAGGCTCATTGTCACTTCATTTTATTATAGATTAGTAAACAAGTACATTGGCTTCCACTGTCGATATAATAAAAATAGATTTAGAAATTTACATAATTTTTCAATATTTTTTTTTACATTTTCTGATCGTCTTTACCATTTTATTAACCATCTACACACTACCACACCTAGACATTAATGTTATTGTTAAAGTCTTTATAATTGAACTAAAGGGATTTCAGCAAAGCTTTTGACTGACATAATAACCTAAACGACATTATTGTCGTAGCTTAAGGGCTTTTAAAGGACAATGGAATAGCACGGACAATAGAACAATATCATTTATATCACACCCTAATTATGGTTTGAATGAAAAGCTAATTTAAATAAAGTAATCGGTGGTGTCGCAAGGGTCTAGTTTCGGGTCTCATATTTTTGCAATATTGTTTTAAATAACGAATGACATAGATATATTGAAGAAGAAATCGTGGGATATTTTCAATTATTTATTGATATTGACAATAGGAAATCATTTCGAACACTGAAATACACTGACAACCACGCGAAATAGACAAACCACGCGAAAAAAGCATGTTCACTTTCATTTTTCGAGAGCATATTTTTATAATAAATCACGCCCATACAAAAGTCTATGATATAACAGCACATGTGCTGTTGTGTTTGACATTGGCTACTATCGCATGACAACTGAGTTGTACTGTGGCCGTACATACTATACGCTCGAACTTATACTATATACTATCGATATTATATGGTACTACTTACTATCGAAGTAAATAGACATATTATCGCACTTCGTCTCGGTTCTGCGTCCATATTGCTGCTTGCAACATCTTCGCAAAGGCCTGACAGACGCTCAAGCCATCGTTGCAACTGATTTTTGAGGGTAATCGCTCTAGTGACAGAATAGTCGCTTATGCAACATTTTAATCGTGTAGTTTTTAATAACAGGACAGTGTGAAGCGATAGTAGCAAATGTGCTGTCTCCCTGAGAGAGCACAGTGCATCTAACAGTAATTATGTATGTTTTTGATTGAATCCGAGATAAATCATGATAACAATAAATTCATACTGGTTGTCCAAATCCTGGTCTGTTAACGCGGATATACTCTGACATTATCTGTTACTCGCAAGAAACCACAATTGGATTGTGTCCAACTATCTCTACTTAATGATACCTTAAAATATCCCTCTCTTGTGTCTAACGAAAATTTTATACATTTTATATTTCCTGTTAACTATTTGTTTCTTATAAAAAGGTGTTTGTTATCACAGATAAATGAATGTTATCACAGATGTTATTAAACATAACAAACAAACAAGAAATAACCTACATAAAAAATAGTAAACATTTTAAAAACTTAAGAAAATCGTCATTCTAATAGTGAACAATAATGGCAGGTTGCCTTTTCTAATGTTTGTTAAGTTTTAGTGCATATTTCTGTTTTGTTTTATTAAAAGTCGAAGAATTTCTGTGTTACTGCAATTTCGCCTTGCAAAATTAATAAAATATTATTAAAATTTTATATTTTTTATAAAAATGCAGTTACAAAGTTTTAATGCATCTTAAATTTTGATTTTCCAAGTGTAGTCTAACCGTGGGACAAGTACAGTCGGCCGCATAAGTCGATACACATTCAAAAGACCAAAACAACTGATCAACGCGCCATAAGTCGTTGTTACGACTAGAGAACAAAATAAACTTCACGTACAAACGCTGCTTCAGTAATACTACTTATTGATTGAAGCTTACGATCGTTATGTAGTAAGTAAGTTGAGTGTTCATTTGTTTTGCACTGTTGAAAGTGTTAATCGACTTATGCGGCCGACTGTACATAGGATTATCGGGTATTCAGCAAATTGCCTTCTAGCTAAGCTGGGTTGGGACTAGGTCGTATTATGTATGTAGGCACGTTATTACGAAGCATCATAGCCTTTACTAAGGCTTCAGATTTTAGAGCATTACGAACTGGTTACATAGTCGACAGTTTACTTTAATTTCATATTTTTTGAGTAATAGTGAAATATGTTTCATATAAACTTCGTACGTTATACAATTGAGGGACACTTAAGTAATAAGGAAAAAGTAAAAAAAATGTGATAATTTCTTAATATACACGTAATATACCTACTAGCTGACCCGGAAAACGTTGTTTTGCCAAAATATAAAAAAAATGGGGTGGGCTTTTAGGGGTGCCCTTATATTTTAGGGGTGCACTTATACACAAAAAAAAATCATAAAAATCGGTCAAGCCATTTCGGAGGAGTTTGGTTACAAACACTGTGACACGTGGATGAATATGTGGATTTTTATCCATATACATAATTATTATTATGACAAAAAAACAAAAACGAGAAACGTCGATTAAACACAATATCTTTTTTAACGCATTGTTTACGTGTGTATTAAAAAAAAAACATGAATTCATTTTACGAGACTCAAAACACGCACAGTATAAAAGAAATCATATAATGGGTACAAGATTATTTTCTCCTCATTCTGGGTGGAAATTAAAGTCTTTTCTTATGTTGATTTTAGGTAACAATGCGCTCTTTACATAACAATATATTCAAATGTCCCTCTGTGGGCTTTCGTGACAGAACCTTTATTCAATTTCATAATGAAATGAATAATATATAATGGAAAAGTGTACGTAATGCATTTCCATTTTCATTAATTTTGTCCCCATTTTTCCACCGGTTTGATGTTGCGGAATTAACGAGATTTTCTTTAATGTAATTTTTTTTGCGGATAAACAAAATGAACACGAGATATCTTAAATACATGTACCGACCCTCGGCGGATGGAATTTTTGATTTTTGATTCATTTTGAATAATCATTTACCATTCATTTGAATTTAATTCATGTAATACCTGAGTTAATACAACTTTTATTGATTCTGAAGCATTACGAAGTTTTCCGGGTTGGCTAGTAAATTTATAAAGTACGAATGCATGTTATTTTTGGAGTGCACATCACATACCTACAGACGCTTAATTACAATTAAAATATTTTTAATTCAGAAAATGTCCATAGTGTTCGTAGTAAGATATAATACTATTTTTGACAAAGTTCATTTGTGGACTATTATCTTAAATTTTATTAGAGATGGGTTTGCTCTTGGCCAACAACCAGCTGAGTAGAAAGGATGAGGCCTATGATGGAGCGAGCTCACCCAGAATATGCCTATTCATATTGCGGGATCATATTGCGAGGGAGGCTCACAGTTTCTGATAGCGAAATAATAATAATAATAATAGCGAAAAACTCGTCACATGTGCCGGTGCGAACATTTGCTATAGACTACATCAACTCGTCAACCTCAACAGGACCTTGATGGGATTGTTACAATTTACATGCAGGTCCTGTATGCTTTGCCCAGTATAATTAATTAGCAGCAAGTATAGGAAATTGACAGAATGCTTTACAAATCCTTATGAATATATTTTTATTGGACAAATCTTTGGATCAGCCAATTTGCAGCCAATGTGAATTTTCAGCCAGGATGAGGTTCTCAAAAAAGGAAAAAAAAAACGACTGTATTTTGATGATTCTTTTTTTATTTGAAAGCTGTGCTTCCCGTGTGGTCCCATTTCAATTTGCTCCAGTTCTGACAATGGCAACCATGAGAAAACGGTTTGAAGTCAGTTTATTTTTTGTTAAAAAGAGATATTTTATATAAGTATCAACTTTCTTGGATATATTCTAACTATGAATATGCCATAAAGAGGTTTTACATTGAAAAATCGTTCACATAAATTATTATTTAAAAAACAATTTTCCGTCCACTTTCACGATAGAGCGGTAAACGAAATAGTTGCGAGATTCAAAAGTGCCGCTACAAATTTTGCAACGTAATCGTGTTTCAATCATATAGGAGAACGGCGAAGGGAATTCTTTCTATAGTTTCAGCACCTTTAGTTTCAATATTGACAAAAATATATAAAATATATTTACTATAGGATTATTTTATGTTAAATCGTTGTGAGTAATTTGGTTGTAGGTTATCATCATCTACACCGTGTGCAAACATCACAAAATTTCTAGAAATCTGCTGGGCGGTTTTTATATATACACTTACCAGTACAAAATGAGGCCCAAAGTTAAAAGTTACTTCAACTGTTTTATTATAATAAATTTTGTATGAGTTTTAAATTTTAATAGTCATATAACTAATAACTAATTAACTATTACCTACAATTTAACACTCATAGAATATCTATTGTAATAAAACAGTTGAAGTAACTTTTAACTTTGGGGCCACATTTTGTGCCGGTGAGAATATTATATGTTCAAAGTTCATTCAAAGTGTTCAAATCTAATACTTGTCCAAATTCAAATTTTCTATAAACGTTGGCGCCATTATCGAAAAAAAAAACGCACTTTCTCAGTGGGGTTTATAGAGATATGCTATAGCATAAAATTAACTTACGCTCAGTTTCTTAGCACATTGTAATGTAAGTAGTTAATTTTTTCTTATTCTCACTGTAATATTGGTTGCATAACATTTACTGTCTGCAGTGGTCTTGATACCTGTCTTTTTTTGGATGGCAGATGGTTAATCATTTGTCAGCTTCTCTGCCATCTTTACCATAAAAAACTGTTATATCATCAAACTTAAAATGAAAATTTCTATTTTAGTTACCAATAATATCGGAAGTATAATCATATTATAGGTCCGCTGCTAGTGAGTGAGTCAGCCCATCCGTTAACGATGATGAACGATGTAACCAGTGTTATTAACTCGAAAATGAACAGTGCAATCGTTGACGTACAATAATGTGTTTAAAGTCTATGGGCGTTGTGGTTCAATTTCGAATGATAGAATATCAGTCTTCTTCGTCAGATTTTTATATGTAACAATAACAACTTATATTATTATATGCCTTCATATGGATGTTATTGAAAAATAAATCTAATACTATATACATATCTATCTTATCTTACATTATAACCCTAATCTTTTCAAAGTTCAAGTGAATAGGCATCTTCTGGGTGAGCTTGCTCCATCTTAGGCCTCATCCTTGCTACTTAGCTGGTTGTTGGAAAAGAGCAAACTCATCTCTAATAAAAAAAAAATATTTTTTCGATATTCTGTATTCTGTGGGTCTTGTAACTTATAATATGTTTTAATAATTTAATGGAAACTTTTTTGATTCCTGTTTTTTTTGTATGTATGTAATGTGTATCGAGATATTGAATGTTAAAATAAAATATCTTTACATAGTATAAAATAAAGTCGCTTCTCGCCGTCTGTTCCTCTGTATGTACGCTTAGATCTATTAAACTTCCGAACGGATTTTAATGCGGTTTTCACTAATGGAAAGCGTCAATTAAGTAGAGCTTTTAGTCAACTGTATTAATGCTTATTCAACTCACGAAGAGGACAAAGTATATTGTAACAGATTAATACTGAAACTGCAGCAAGTTCTAAATTCTATTTTAATTTTTCTATTTAAATTTTGCTTATTTATCAAATATCAACAATAATAATAAATCTGTAGGGGTCGGTCATGGAGTAATTTACTTTGTTTTCAGAAATATCGTGTATATAGGCTCTACACATGATACTGAAACTAAATTGACGATTGTTAGAATTTTTTTCTGTATGTATGTATGTTTGTATGTACCTCCATCACTCATAAACGAATTAACTGATTTTCATGAAACTTGGTAGATAAACATTTAGAAGTACGGGACACGTGATAGGCTGCTTTTTATCTTTTTTAACGCGGACGAAGTCGCGGGCAACAGCTAGTAATAAAATAATTAAAAATGCTTAATTATGTTGGCACCAACAACCTTTCCATCGTGGGTTTCCATCCAAGGTGACGTGTAGTCCTATTGTCAAAATATTTTTTTTTTTATTCATTGCAGCTTTTAAAGCTTAAAAAAACTCATTTTCCAAGCACCTTGTTTCAACATTTCTGACTAGATAGTATTAATTAGATAGTATGACCTATTATTAATTCCATATAATATTTGCTGGAGGTTCAAAGAAGAGCAATTATATTCCCAGTTCCTTCCAGTTGGACCGAATCCAAACAGTTCTTTCGAATCATAATTGACTATTACATCAGACGGTACACAAACCGTACATTAACCTTTTTTTCTTGTCAGTCTCACCCATCAGAATCGGAATCGGGTTGAATCACGTTTTCTACATTATCAACCGAAGATTGTTATCTGTTAATATCTGCAACCTTTCTCTTCAATCTATATCTGTAAGCGAATTGAGGCACCTTTTCTTCAGCTGTAGTTCTTGGTTATTCATGTGGTTTTTTGTCTTGAGGAATTTTCTTTGCACTTTTCCTTTTAATCTGCATAACGTTTATTTGTGACTTAGCTTTTGCCCGTAACTTAGTCTTCGCCACTTTTCTTAGGTGTTAAAAAAATTATTATCTCTATTTATAGACGATCTTTCGGGTACAGTATCGACTTATTTTCTGGATGAAAAGTACCTGGTACTTTATGTATACTTGACAACGTGTTTGCAGCATGATAATTATAACAAACAATAAAATTAACTCATGAAGTATCTATGATGTAAGAAATATGAATAGGTATGAAGTATGAATTACTCAACACCTTATGAAGTAAGGAAAATACAATAAATTTGATGTCAAAATTTCCCAAAAAAGTATGTATTATTTAAAACTTCACATCAGAGAAAAAAAAGTCGATAACACTTATAGCTTTTTCCTTTTTAAACCTTAAAAGTATATACTTAATTTTCCGATTACCCAATTTGAGTGTTTTCAAAAGTTTTTAGGCCGTTTTGAGTTATTTCCTATCCACTGTAAGATCATTGAGGTCTAAAATTATGTACATTTAAACATTCACTAGAGCGAATTCGGTGTGTCCACAACTATAACGGAATACAGCCCGGCAACACAATAGGCCGCGGGGATGAAGTACTACCTCGTGTCACACAGATGAACGAACGCCAGAAAATCAATTATGGAAACAATAGAGCGGAACGTGCGCCATTGACAGGCGGCGTTAATATTTAATAGTTACACGTCCATCTAAACTGTTCGACTAGAAGTTTGCGGAGATTTGTATTCTCTCATTGTAATAAAGAAATGAAAATTGACATTACAACAGTTCGGTTCAGCAGTTGAGATGACATTCAACCACGAATAAATAAGGAGAATACAAAATACACATACTCGTAGAAATAAAATCAAATTATTTCTTCTCGACCAACCGAATTGATGTATACAACAAATTTAATATATATGCATTTGTTTCTTTGGTTAATAAACGTTTATTAACACTAAGTTACTATACGACAAAATTGACAAAAAAATCTACTAATATTATTCGACAATTTCGACAAGAAAAAAATGCTTATGACAAAATCTCAAACAGACATAATTTTATTTATTCTCAAAGTTTTGTACAAACATACCTAGTGGAGATAGTTCTATTCTAAAGCTATGATAGACAAATTGTACGTATCAAGCCAATTAACTCACAGATAATGGACCTCCTAGATCCCACTGTAACTAACAGCTATTGATTATCTCTTGGTTCAGTAGCTTCCGATAATATGTTTCTAATTCCTACACATATCTGTTCTATACGTATTTAATGGAGATAATAATATAAGAAACAAAAATTTATTAGTGTGAACAAAATATATAGGTAAACAGACAGAAAAATTTGTATTTTTTTGTATTCCTCTATACTTATTTCTTTATCGCCCCTTCCATTTTTTATTGTGCACTAGCTGGCGCCCGCGACTTCGTCTTCGTTGAAAAAGAAAAAGGTAGCCTATATTCTGTGTCCCGTACGTCTAAAGATTTATGGAGGAACATACATACATACGTACATACATACATTATTACAGATTTATTATTAGTATTGATGATGTCATTGAACTCTGGGCTGATTTTGATGCAATTTCATACATTATGTGTTTGCGTGGGTCCCTGGATGGTATTTTTTTTCTTTCCTCCAGAAGTGACCCACAATTATCTTCTACATCAAACTACATTTGAAACTACTATTTATAATAGAATAGAAAATGGACTAGAATTGTCATTCCTTTGCCTGTATACTTATAATCAATTGTTTGTCCTGACTGACTCGTAACGCACACTCAAAACTACTAAGTCCAAAAAGGCGCATTTTAGAATATAGTTTTATTTTATAACGTCATGCTAAAAAAAGGTTTTTGATAATATCAACTTTGTCTTCTAAGCTTTGAGAATTACATATTTAGAAACTTTCACATTTATGCCAATCGAGATACAAACTTAAGAATCATCGACAAAAATGTCGCACTACATTTTCGTACGAAACTGTCTCAATTAAAAGTTTTAAAAACATTTCACGAGGGCAGTTAACCTTTTCATTAACAAAGTAAATGTGAAATATTAAACCGAGAGGGCGCCTGTGAAGTAATCTTCAAATTTAATGCCGGTGTCTGCGGAAAAACTCTACTTTCTACTTTACTCTGAGGACTGAATTTAAAAATTCAACCTAGTAAGCGGTATTCAACTATAAAGACGCTACATTAAAGTTCATTTTTCAATGACGATGAACCGGTTGGAGTTTAGAGTGAATGCCGACAATCACGAGTGAGTGAAACTATAGATAAAAATAAAGCTCTCGAAATTACGACCAGCTTTTAAACATTAGTTAACTATAGATCATTGTTGAAACTTTTTGAGTATAGTAGTATTTTTTAAGAAAAGTCAAAGAAAAATCAAATCAAGAATTTTAAGAAGTGGTAGGGCTCACTGCGTTTCGCAGTCACTTGGGCAGCCCGTCTGGCGGCAGTAACCACCCCCTTATAGAATACCACCGTGAAATAACAGCATATGTGCTGTTGTGTTTCGGTGAGTGAGTAACGGATGCCAGAGCCCATCACCCCATCCCTCCCTAATCCCTTAGCCTTAATCCTTCTATGGTCGGCAGCGCACTTGTAGCACTTATGGCGTTGCTTGTGTTATAGGCGACGGTAGCCACCTACCATCAAGTGCACCGTCAGCCTGTCTGTCGACCTTAACATAAAAAAAAGAACCTAAAATAAAACTTATTTATGTAAATCAAGTTTCCTTCTGATTTTCTCACTTCTTAATCGTTTAATTATAATTTATATAGTTCGTGCAAAAATTATTTTTGTGTTAGATAGTCCATTTATCGAGGAAGGTTTTAGGCTATATAACATTTTGAACTCGGACGAAGTCGGGGGAAACAGCTAGTGTAGTGTTGTAGATAAATGCGAAAGTGAGTTTATTTGTTTGTTGCGCTTTCACGCCTTAACTTCTCAACTGATCCATCACCTTAAGACATTATAGGTTTCTAAATAGAAATATATTTATCTACTTTTTAACTATTATTTTGATATGTTTTTAACGATGCGGGTGACCAAACAATTTTAGTACTACCTAAGTATGTATTAATAAAGCCATTGTAGATTCTGGACGCCATTTTGAAATTTAAATGGGATTTCTCGAACGGTCGCAGCTTCACCGTCTTCATTTGAATTTCATTTGAATAAGATAGGTACGTAATTTTGCCTACATAAAGAGGATTCTCGGGAAGACCTTTTTTCCGAAATATTATTATAATATAGCAATTCATGGGACCTCACAATGGAGACGCAATAAAAGGATGTCAGAGAATGGCAGTCTTCTTTATACAATTACATAAATAACGGGCCAACACAGATTCAAAGAATATTAGATCTTGTGCGAAGTTTGAAAACAAATACCAAATTCTTTATTCATTTACAAAGAGGAACAACAGGTGATTTCACTATTTAAATATTAAATTGAAATTTACTTACAGGTTTACCTACAATTATAAATCTATATTTATGTAAAAATTATATACACATTATTAGAAATGTCGCTGTCTTCACTGAAATTAAATTGCATACGTGATATTATTTCAAGGTGCTCTCTTGTAAGGGAGTTCCTACTGTATCAGATGGTTAGTATTATGTGAACCTTAAATCTTATTACAAACTAGCTGGTGCCTGCGACTTCGTCCTCGTTGAAAAAGAAAAAAGTAGCCTATCCTGTGTTCTGTACGTCTAAATTTTTATGTATCAAGTTTCATGAAAATCAGTTAATTCGTTTAAGATAACTTATTATTAGTATTGATTACAAATAAGTGTAAATAGTTGCCTGAGATGTTGTTTGAGTGCTAAAACTTAAATTAGAAATTTACTAGCTGGTGCCCGCGACTTCGTCCGCGTTCAAAATGTTATATTGCCAAAAGCCTTTCTCGATAAATGGACTATCTAATACAAAAAGAATTTTTCAAATCGAACCAGTAGTTCCTGAGATTAGCGCGTTCAACCAAACAAACTCTTCAGAGATATACAATACTAGCTGGCGCCCGCGACTTCGTCCGAGTTGAAAAAAAAAAAGTAGCCTATCCTGTGTCTTGTACGTCTAAATGTTTATCTACCAAAATTCATGAAAATCAGTTAATTCGTTTAAGAGTTATGGAGGAATATACATACTCGTATATACTATACCTACACTTACAGATTTATTATTAGTATTGACGATATCATTGATAATATTCATAAATCTTTGATAATTAGTATGGATGGCATAGTTACCTAAAATGAGATAACCTTCATTCTGCGGGCTTAAATATCATAAAAGAAAACTTTAATAAGTATAGTTTCAGAGGTCCTATTTTGATGAGTAAAAGGCGCATTTCGCGGCTGCGGTACAAAAGAAATATGAAACAAAATTTAATAAAATGCAAAGAGCTCTTAGAGTTTTCTTTATCGCAAAACATTTTACTGAGGCCAGTAATCCCGACCTATCAACGTAACCCTTCTGGTGCCGGAATCAATAAAGATTACATAAAATCAGTATTATACGAACGGAACGGACGGGTGAAGGGTTAGTTCGTCTCGAAGACTGGAGGATTTCTTGAAAATTATATCGTGCCATGTTTGGTTAGCTGAATTTACATTTGGGGTCGTTTTGTATTAAATTGAGTTTGATTTACAACCGTGTTGGTATTAAAGCTATTATGGAACAATATCAACATTATTATGCTCGGGTACAATGTGCTTAAGAAATTTATCGTTTTTTTTTAAAAGTATACTTCTCGGTGAAATTTATAGTACTTACTTTATAGCTTAATAGGCAGCTCGATCCTCAAACAGCTTGTGCTTTGGACAAGACTATCCGCCACCTGCTATCAAAGAGTTCTCAACTCGCAGAGAACCAGAAAACTTGGAGAAGCTGGTGGTGGTTGGAAAAGTTGATGACAAGAGGTCTCATGGCCGATCTCCTAGCCGATGAACAGATCAAGTTATGCATCTCACAGGCCTTACAGTTGCGAAGGCGATGAGAAGGGCTGAGGACATGGTGGAGTGGAAACAGCGGGTGGTTGATGCCACCAAGGCATTTCAGAGCGGGCACGACCTTCAGCAATGAAGAAACCCACTCTATCTATTTAGATATACTTAGCTGAGTGTTATCCCTTAGAAGCTGATCTAAGGAAAGAAAACCATATAAAGCACTTGCGGGCCATAATATGAGACGTGTTCGATCTGGGATCGAGGTCGGCCAGCCGAAGAGAAACGAGTATTACCGAGAAAGCCCAGAAGCCCCATCAACTTTAATTTAACACAGCTAATTTTAATTCATAATTTAAAATGTGTTTTTCGCTTTAACTTGCCTTATTCGCGTCTCCAGCTAAGAGCCAACGAGTCAATTTGCTTAGAATAAGGGACAACGAGTCGTGCTGTGGAACTCAAAGGTTTCCCCGAGGGAACAACCGCTAGTTGCTATAAATTAGTCAACACGAAACACCACATTCATTCCAGTTGACACACTTGTATTTAGACACACTTCGTAACAAAATATTTGTGTTATGCAAATTAAATCTCAACCAAGTGTCCCGAGCGTTAGTGTTTATGCTAAACAATGTTAAACAAAGGAAGATTGTCAATGGACATTTTTTATTGCATTAACAATTTAATGCAAAATGCATTTTTTTAAAAGAATGATATATGTTGTATTGTATGTATAGTGAAATATAATAATATTTAACGTAACGCGACTTCTTTTAGAGAAGAGCGCGTTTCTGTGAGTGGTGTCGTACATCAGCTATAACAAGCTATAATAAACTAACTGCCGACTTTCTATTGACGAGTTAGGTATCCCACAGACTACAAGTAGTCAAGATCAGATCAGATCAGGGCTACTATGTCATGGAAATACCATTGAAATAACAGTACACGAAATTACACATCAATCGAATCATTAGGAAGTTAGTTAGATCCCTTCGTGAACTAGGAAATGTATACCATCTCGATCTACCTCTTCATATAGCTGCTCGTTCGTGCTATGATCTAGATGCTTGATCATCGAGCTGGGAACTATCTCGATTTAGTCAGCTCTTAAAAAATGGATCAAAATCAGTCCACAGATACACAAAATCAAACTTCTAACACCCCCCTTTTGCGTGGGGTGTCAGGGTTTAAAACCAAGCAACGTTATAAAGATTAAATGTTGCCGACCTTAATAAAATTTAAAAGAGGTGGTTATGTCATAGCATATAGCTTGCAAACATGCTTCAATTGCCATTAAATTTCTATTATTATATAGTTTAGATGTCCATTTTGGTTTCTACAAAAAATCAAATTTCGTTATTATTTTGGACCCTATTATTTGGACCTTAAGTGTTTACATTTATGGGTAATTTTAATATTCGTTTTATTGTATATATCGTTTGTATTATTATTTTTTGTGTTGACGTAAAGAAAAAATATTTTTTGTTTCTTTTAAAAATTAATTGTACAAAAAGTTGAGATGGTAAATGTTATTTGTTTTTACACAGATCGTTTATAAGGGGATGTCATTTTGTTGATTGCATTCACGATAATGCGACGTGAAGCTTTGCTTACCAAGCTGATAAGAACTTTGAGAGCTTACTCTGAGCTATTTGCTCAGTCAGTGCAGCGTTGTGCAAACTATTCTCAGTTACTTAGTGTATTGCCAACATGCTTTTGTATTCCTCGTCGTTCGCTTAAAAAGAAAAATAGCTTAGCTGTTACAGTCAAATAATAAATAGAAATAATTTGGAATAATGGACTATGAATTATGGAATTTACCCAATAACGTACTCAATTCTGTAGTAAACTTCCATGATTGTTCTTGGGAATTTTTCGCGCATGCGCTATACTGAAAGTTTTGCAATTCAGGTTGCAACCTAAGTCCAGGAAACTGCAAATCGAGGAAGTATGTAATCGCGAAGTTTTAAACACCAACATTCTTGGTCGAAGCTAGTCGGACGAAATGCACTCAAGCGACACTCGGCCACAATTTAGCGAATAAAATTAACAATCTAATGCAATGTATCCCGTCTAACACTAAGACATAAAGTATATATTATTATCGTCGTTGTCAAACCAAGCTAAGTATGTGCAAAAAGTATATTTTGAGATATTGACAAAATTCCTAAAAATATTTTACATAAAAAAATATATTATTTTGAAACCTGAGTAAATTTTGTAAACACATTCTTACTGCTTGGTAGCTAGAATATGAATACATTCTCCAGAAGCTCTTAGCATTATTTTATACGATAGATAAGGCAACTAATCCTAAGGTAAAAAATTTAAAAAATTGCCTATAGCAGATTTGACGATATTCTGTGTCTACCATTTACCCCTATGTGTAAAATCTATCTGTCTGACATCCCTTATAATAAAAACGACCTTATAATAAGCCGGTTATAAGTATTGCTTCAAAAATTATGTTACTTAGTAAGATTGAGATCTAAATAATTTTATAATATCTTTATTAAAATTGTTGGCTGAATTTAAACACTTCAAACTTACGAGAGCTCCATTTATTAACAAAACTATACTTTGATGAAGTATACCTGTACCAAAAATACTTTACTTCATTAAACAAAGATCCATTTTGACTATTGCAATAGCTCACAGAACACTTGAAACATCAACAGTGTCTTTTATACACATGCAATAACTCTGAATTATCCATTCTTAGTACCAAGAGATGCATTTAATATATGGAAGTACTGGCAAGATTCCAACCTTAGCTGATTTTGGGGCCGCCCACTGTTTCTATAAGTTTAGAATTGTGTTTCCGCGGTAGACATGCAGGCGTCTCATTCTATTGCGCTTACTTTTAAACCGAATATACTTTACGAATAAAATATCTACGGAAACTTTACAAGTGGAGACGGTAGCTAGGTTTTTATATTGTGGCGGATATTGTCTTGAACAGGAAATCTATTTTATACAAGGCTTGAAAATATTTTTATCATTTATGCACGTAGTATATAGTAAACTAGCTGGCGCCCGCGACTTCGTCCGTGTTGAAAAAGAAAAAGTAGGCTATCCTGTGTCCTGTACGTCTAAATGTTTATCTACCAAGTTTCATGAAAATCGGTGAATTCGTTTAAGAGTTATATGGAGGAACATAAATACATACAATACCTAAACTTACAGATTTATTAGTTTTGGTGTTTGATTGATTACCGATATAATACAGTACCCTTTTAAAATCTGGGATGCAGAGCCTGGCACATAGACGCAAAATTGCCTGTCTATGTGTCTTTTATAAGATGTACTTCGGAGAGTGTGCACTGGAGCTGCATGAGCTCATACCGCCTTCTCCTTTCTTCCATCGGACATACAGACGTACGGCTGGTTACCATCCGCATCTTGTCGAAATCCCTCCTTTTCGGACTAAGCGCTTTGAAACATCCTTTATAATGCGCACTGCCAAGGTTTGGTGTCTGTGTTTCCGAGCTCATATAACCCTAATCTTTTCAAAGTTCGAATGAATAGGCATATTCTGGGTGAGCTCGCTCCATCATAGGCCTCATCCTTGCTACTCAGCTGGTTGTTGGCCAAGAGCAAACCCATCTCTAATAAAAAAAAAAAATAGACTGAAACTTATAGCCTTTCGCTCTTTGTATCATGCAGTTAACGTTAGTACGTCGAATGCAGTTAAAATTTCATTAACATGCAATTATGTACGTGTATGCATCAAATATTAATGCGATTGTAGGCCGCGTCCTCCAATGCATTTTGGTAGTGCATTTCGCATTTGCGGTTTTATTGCGAATGTTTATTCGCGGAAATTGATATTCGTTTTATATTTTCATTTTTCATTTTATGGCTCTCACTGGCTTTGCCTCTGCCGTCATTCGGGCATATTTGTAAAATTTATTGGACTGCTTATAATTAGTAATATTAAAAAAGATGAACCTTTCAAATTATTTTACTTAGTTAATATAACTACTTTAATGCTTAAGCATTTTTATGAAAAATAAATAAATAAATGTTTATTATAATACTCTAGCGACCCGCTCCCGGCTTCGCTCGCGTCCGATCGCTACCAAACTTCACAGGATTACCCGCTGGACTACACACACACACACACACACACACACACACACACACATCGCCTTTTATATATTAAGATGGGTTGGTATCGAATTGTCGAAACAATAATATTAATACGAATTCCTACAAAAGTTGGCAAAACAGAACCACATGTAGGAGTAAGTACAAAAGTATTCAAAACAAGAAAGTTGGCGAGTGCGTCTAAGCTGTTTACTGGTTTTTTTTTACTGGTAAAATAGAAAAAAAAAAAATGTTTGAATTTTTAAATTAGATTTTTCTACCATTCTTTTAAAAATTTCACACAGTAAACAAAATAGCAATAATTTCAAATGGCATACCAGTTAAACAATTTTCCGAACGTCTTCACCATTAGTAACAAAATCAATAAATATGTTTTATTGAGGAAGTTTGCTGACCATGTGTATGCACTTACGAATAGGTCGGTTCAAGTACTATGAAAATTGTTTATGGTTCTCCAATAACACAATTATCTACTTTGAGTACAAGGGAGACAATTAAATAATAAATAAATAGTTCTTTAAGAGGCCTACCATAGCATGAGTGATGTTGAAACGACAGCTGATTTATTTTTCACGCCTTAACACTCAAACGATAATCATGAAATTTTGCATACATGTTGTCAGTGATACACGAAGATCACAGAATACTTGGTAATGTAGGAAAAAATTTATGATGATCAGTTGAGTGTTAAGGCGTGAAAAAAGGTAATAGACATACTGAAGTTACTTTCACATTCATAACATCAGTATTGGATTGTACATAATGTTATAATATTTTCTCGTTTTCTCGTTAAACTGAAGGGTCAGGACCAAATACCATACGTAACAGTTCCTAAAAATATACCAACATAACTATTGAGTATAAAAATAAAATAAAAAAACAAAATAGACACTTATATTTGACATAAAGCTGTTAGAGATCGCAGTGCCTTTTTATACTTTTTTCATACCCAAATATAACCTTTATGACTATGACATTAAGGTCCATTTTCGTCTCTTGTAAACTTAGAGGGCAAATGTTTTGTCATGATTGAGGACCCTTAAGCGACCGGGAGACACTCCACGTTAACAAAATGTAGGACCTGGTTTCATTTGAAGAACCCTTAATGTTATACTGGATTTTCTTTAATAAATTAAAGCAAATATTTTCTTTTCAAATTATGCTTTTATGCCAACTCACAAATTTTAGGAAATTCATTATGTTCATAAAATCCTAAATTAATCACGACATTTTAGGCTGTTCGCCTGGTCAGTTAGTATGTAATAAAGTAATAAGTATTCGGAAAGCTGTTTCTAGGGGGAAGAACTCGACAAGAAACCTCCTAGTTGCTCTTTTCATACACCAATTCACAACGTAACAATACATAGCAATCTATACAACACATTATTCAACTATATTCAACTCCAATGACATTCATCATTTATATAATCTATATCCTATATATAATAACCCTTTTTGCTCAGGGTTTTCTTAATATAAAATTTAAATTTATTCATAGATAATTGTTGTATATTATATTAGCAGGAAGCCTGTTGTAGAAGCGTACACATTGTCCCATAAATGAGTTGTTAACCCTGTGGAGACGAGTAACAATATCATCTCATATTATGTATGTATAACGTCCACTGCTGAACAGAGGGCTTAACCATGATTTTCTATTTGTTCACGGCCCTTATTTGGCCCCAGCGACCGTCGTCTTTCTGTATTATGCGGCTTGGCCATTGCCACATCAACGTACTAATCCGCTTGCTTATGTCGGCGACTTTCGTTTTCCTTATTCCTTATCTCGCAGAGTAACTCCGAGCATAGCTTGAGCTTTGTCGATTATTCTAGAGGAATATAGGTTATGTAGGTATATACTATCTATATAAAACCAATTTTAAAGGAACACAATATAATACAGGACAATTACCCGCCTAGATGCTAAATTTTAACACATTTGATATGACTTAACACCTTAGGATATTTAGAAAGAAACCGAATTGTTGCGGTGTTCCCGCTTCTATTCAGTGTTTTACTACAATAAACCATGCGACACTGTGTAATAGCATGGTATATACAATTTAAAAGGGACGCAATTTAATGCAGGACGTTTACCCTCTTAGATGCTAAATTCTAACACATTTGATATCAGCTAACAAAGTTAATTGATGCGGGGACAAACCTTGGGTTTATTTTTTAAACAAATGTGCCAACTGCTCATTTCTCTCGAACATTTTCTCGAAGTAAAACTGCAATTATATTTTCGATAAAATAGAAAACTATAAAAACAGTTAAGATTAAGACGCAGATTTAAAAACAAGATAAAAAACTATTTCCATCTCGTTGAAATTGGCAAAAGGAAGCAATTCTTGTAATTAGTGGATAATGACGATCCAGAGCTTCTTTGTGCTCTTTGAATTCTTTTAATCTACAAATTGTGATTAGACTTAAATAGAAAAGAACAGTAAAACTGTTATAATTATGGAGTTTATATAATTATAAATAATAGGTAATATAGATGCGAAGATGGGGGCGGGTCGCTAATAGTAAATCCTTACTAATATTATAAATGTGAATGTGAGTTTGACGGTTTGTTACGCTTTCACGCAAAAACTACTGAACCGATCACGATCAAATTTTGCATACACGTTGTCTGAGACACCAGAATGGACACAGGGTACCTTTCATCGTTCAAAACGGACGAAGTCGCGGGCACTAGCTAGTGAATATTAAAACCAATCCCAATCAAATATGAATTAAATTTATTTATTGGTAATTTTTTAATCCTTTAATATTAAAAAATAATAATTTAACAGTACACAATTATGATTATGTAGCCAACTCTAATATAGATTCGTATCAACTTTGAAACTCATGGAACCATCGTTTATAAGCAATTAATGAAATGAATTTTCTCTAGATTACCAATTCATGGAAAATTGTTCAATTATATGAAGTGATATATAAAAAGAAAACTCAATTTGTATTGAACATTAGATATTATATTATTTTATTTGTTATTGTTCTCGGAATTGATAGTTGATAAGATTGTTAAGTTTGTCAATGTTTAATTAAAAAAGTGATTAAAACTAGTGAAACGTGCTATTTTACGTCAATTTTTATTTGAATAAAACAAATCTGTGATCGCGAAATTTGCAATCAAGTTTGCATTGAACTCAACAAACAATTAGTTAAATAATATCCGTTAAGCAATTAACTACTATAGTGACCTAATAATTGAACAAAAGTGTTAATATAAAAATAAAATCCGGACTAGACAATCAACTAAACAAAATCAACTAGCCTAAGTGAATCATTGTAGATATAAATGTCAATATAATCAAAACTTAAATATAAATAAGTTACTTAATAACACTCAATATAAAATACTTAACAAGTCACTTGAACTTGACTTTACTTAAAACAAACCATTAGTAACACGAAATCAACGGTCAGTGGAACTACATCAAAGTCAAAGAGACCTAAAAGCAGACACTGAATAACTTAGTCGATTTAAATTATTAATAACTTAATTGATGCAGACTTGAATCAGTCTTTAAGTTAATTGAAGATATATCAAATAAGTGTTTTATAAGAGTGGCAAAAGGAAAAAGAAGGCTTCAAAATGGCATTTGCAGCTGCTCGCATGATATTGAAGGACAAGAGGAGAAAAGCTTCCAAAGAAGACTTCAGGGATCCTAGGAATAGAAGCAAGGTATTTTATTCCTTCTTTTAATATATAAATATGATCTTTTTTTAAGTGAAACATTTTAATAGGCCGTCGTTCCCAAGCATATTGTTTGGGTTCATTCATTACTTCGGTACGTACGGAAATTGCTCATTAAGCCACGCTGGAGTGAAGGCGAAAAGGATGAACTGGTTACCTATCACACCGTTACTAAATTTAATTAAATATATTTTTTAAATACTTCAATTTACTTCAATACCGCACGCACCTTTAAATACGTTTATTGCTTTATTTTCATGTTTTTCTACAAATATAAGTGTGACATGAAGAAGTAAAATCAACAATTCAGATATATGCACCTTTATAATTAATAATAAGTTATCTCAATAAATCCATGTATTATAAGTTATCCATGTATATTATTAACTGGTATAGGTACATAAGTGTTAACAGAGTTATTTATATTATTGCTAGTAGATAAAGTCTTTAATAATTTGGATATGAGTTAATGAACCACCAATATTGTTGCTTTATGTCATAAAATAGACATTTTAAAGTTTTTTTTTTATTTTATCTCCTCAAACGCTCCTCAAATTTCTTTCGAAATTTATCCTCCAATACCATTCTTTCCTCTTTGGATATATATACTTAATAGGTACCATTCTTATAATTAAACTGAAAATTTTCATTATAATTCTGATGATCTCGACTAACTTTTAAAAGAGTGAAAAATATTTTAATGCTTTCTTTGCAGTCAAAGCCACCTCGTCTTCGCGTACGGAACCGATTATATTATGTTATGCAACTGAGGTTCGCTTCGGTGTGAGAGTCGGCTGTCTGCATATTTAAATATACTCAAACCCCGATCGAGTAGCGCTCGGTCTTGCTAAATCATTATAAAGTTTTCAGCCACTACTAATGAGTTCTCAGCTTCATTTAGTAACAAATATTTACCCAGCACTCACGTAAGCTGTCAATAAGCAAATTGTGATAAATTGATTCTTGGAAATTATCGATCAATAATTAAAGATATTTGAAATACAACATAGGTCACGCTTTAATTAACTTAAAACTTGTTATCTTATTGCGATTGCGAAAATTGTTATCTTATTGCGTATGAAAATTAACTAAGATGCTGACGTCGTGACGTAATACAGGGCGTCCCAAGACTGCAACATGAAGGAAATATCGTAGATAGGATATTTTGCTGAAAGAAGACTTTGTTATTTTTAAAATGTTCTAAAAATAGATTCGCTTTTTCGTTCTAAAAAAAAATTACGTCGCCGTCTGCAATAAATAATATTCTTGAAAGAATTCCTTTTTTTTAATATACTATGTTACTTAGGAAGAATTATTATTTTTTATCCATTCTTTCGATTGGCATCATAAAAATACGGGTGTTTATTTTTTTCACATTTAAGTCGGTTCGATTCCCAAACGAAGCAAATAATTTTTATGGGGCCTCATTAAGTTATCTTTTGTAAACACGTCTTTAACAAGTAAGTGAGGATACCAAATCCCACTTGACCTTTGACACAATAAAAGCCATCAACCTCGGCTCGTAACTTTCACTAACTGGGTCACAAATGTAATATAACAAATGTGTAAACAAGTGTAATTTCTGGACGTACACGCATCGCAACATGGCGGCCTCCGGGCACCGGAAGTGAGCCTCCAGTCCCCGGAAATTGGGCGGACGCGCCACCATACAATCGATATAGAGAAAGGAATTCCGATGTTACGCCTGCCACACTTTTGTGCGAACGTTTCCACAAGTATGCAGTGAAAACCATATGAGTTATTGAATATTTATGATATTTTACTTAAGTTCCTATATAATTTTTGTTCATTTAAAAACAATTATTTTCAATATTTTGTAACAATTTTAATACCTACTTATTTTCATACAAATAGTACATAACTATTTTTTGTTTTCGTTTTATTTTAAAAATATTCATATAAAAATTTTATACGAATATTTTTATTCGTATAAAACTAAGCTAAAAATTTATAATATCACTTAATAAATCAAAAATAGTTTCATTTTATAGTGATTAATTTTACTTTTAATGGCAGTGTGTGCCAAGTCTGCGAAATAAAATCACTGAGTACTAATATGTAAAGTTTTAGATTTTAACTCTAAGACACATTTTTAAAATATATTACAATACAATTCTAGATATCGCTATATAGCAAATATTACAAAATATTTTATAAGACAACATAATACAACGTTGATGACAGGCTCACGCAGTTAATATAACTACGAGTAACTTTACTATCCGGACTCCGACTAAGTGACAGATGGAAGTTACGGACACATGTCCCGCGAGCTTTTCATATTCCATAATATTACTTATACATATATGACGTCATATATCCAGTATCCGCCTTGAAAGTATTATTTTATGTGTTATACAAATTATACAAATATAATTTGTAAATACGCCACTCTTTAGGCTCAATAATAAGTTTATAAAATCTGTGGGAATTATTGAATTTTACGAAATATTTATTATCATAGTTTCGTTAGGAAATGGATCTAAAATCTAAAAAATATTTATTTTTTCTTTAAAATCTATATTAGTATGTTAATTGGCGATTATTCTGAAGCAAAATAAGTTTGATATTTTAACAGAGTAAATAATATTAAAAAAAAAAAATCTTTGGTAAAACCCCAAATTACGGTAAATCCTAAGATTTTCCAATAAACAGTGGTTAAAGTCCTATACACTAATTGCAATATGAATTGGTTATGAAGAGTATAGGAAAACCACTTATAAATTACCTATTTTTTGGAAGATTATTTTTTAGGTATAAGTTGTACATTGGTCGTACATTTGTCCATTTTTTGATTACCAATATATTTTTACAATTTACAATGTTATTCAATTAGTTCAGTCCAACTAAGTATGCATTGATCGCAGGGATTATAAATAGCAATGGGAATATTTTATTATGATCTTTAAATATCCGTTGGTTTAAGTTAAGTTAAGTTATTAGGTACTCACGGGCAATTATAACTCATAGATCGTCAATAAAGTTGCTACGCAATATGAAATTATTGAAACAGTCAACACAAACACTTCTTTTATTATCTTCTCTTTGTTAAGTTAAAAAAATGGACTTAGTAATGTGTTATTAAGTGTTACACGCCCTCTGGTTACGATCATGTTACGGTAAAATGTAATAAATGGAAATAAAAAATAAAAATAAAAAAATTATCTACAGGAAACTGTCAACCTTAATACATTTGCAGATTGACATCAGCTCAGAAATATACAAGAATTTTTTGTTGTAAATAAAATCGATGTCGCTGGTGTCTTGGCAAATGCTTTAAATGTTACCTATACAAGTTCTCTTTTCAAATAAAAAAAAACGACATTTTTAAACAGCTTAAGGCTTGGACACACTCTTAGCTTTTCATTGAGCTTTCTTTCTAATTTTATTACTTCATTAAATGAAATTATGTGGCATTTAATAAATTTTAATATGAGGAAGCATATCTTTCATGCTAGTTAATCCAAAAAAAATCTTATAAATAAAGATTGTCTTTACAATGAAAAAGAAAACACTGTCTTTAAACTTGGTTAATGACGAAACAAAGTACCTATGTATAACATTTACTTGGAAAATTGATATATTATGTATTGATAAAAATACACAAAATAACTAAAATTGTAACTTATACCTACGTATAAGTTACACGCTAAAGTTAATGAAAAGTTAAAAGTTAAAGGTGTGTCGAGATGCTTTCTGAAATTAAGCTATAAATAACTTGTAAAGAGATACTTAAAATTGTTGTTTGCAGACACTGTCTTGCTTCCCTATACTTAAAATGGGTCTATACGTTTGTACCTATACACCACTTAAATGCTTGCATTATCGGACTATATGTTTTGTGTTTTCGGAGTAGAGATTGACTAATATTAACTTTTCTCAAAATGCTTAACTTTAATCAGAGCGTAGACTAAGTTCTGTTGAAGTTAATAAAGTGTAATATGTTGAAGTCTATAATGATTATAATTTTGTATAATTCCCGGCACGTAACTTAGCAAGAATGGCGAGATGCGCAGAAGTCGTTTTTCAGATCTTGTCGGGTATCAAGCGGGGCAAAGGGGCAAAATAACATAGTTCGGATCGCGCGATTGGTTCGCCACTCGCCCCGTGCCTCTCGCACCTTGCATATGTCCTGCTCACTCCTTCGTACACTTGCGTTAGTTTTATCTCACGTGCGCAAACTTTCTCCCACTACGGTAAAATCTTGCCAAGTTATGTGCCGGTTATTATATCAACACAAGTAGATATACCTATTTTATTTCTTCTCTTTATAAATATTGTACTATAAGTGAATATTTAGTCAATCTTAGCTCCGATATTTATCTGTGCATTGTATTTTATATAACTGTTCTCTTTGTATCCTTCCGACCAATGAGATTGCACGTAATTTCCTTACTATTTCAATGCTATGGCACCTTTATGCACAATTGTAGCTACTTGGTGGTATAATAGTCATAAGATGTTTTCACTCTAAATAAAATCTAATTAAAGAATAGGTATAAAAAAATAATTTTCTTTTGTTTTACAAAATTCAATAACGCGGAGTACTGGTGTGTCTTTTTAAAATAAAATATGACATTATATTTTTCGTAGATCTATAGTAAAATATTACGATCTATGTCAAGGAATACTATGACGCACACCCTATAGATTATGCTGTAAGTCACAGTAAAAAAAATGATTCAAAAACACACATTATTGTTATCTATACCCCCCCATTACATATATTTCTAAATACAGTACAAGTTTTATTAAAATAATACAAAACTCATCCTGGTTACAGACAGAAAACAAAAATTTATACCTAAAAGAAAAAGCAAGCAATACAAAATATTATAAGAATGTTAAAAAAAGGTTTTTTCTAAGCTTGTATTTTTGTGATTTTTGTATTGTATAAATATATACCTTATCACCATTTTTGTTCACTCCAACAAAACTATACTTAAAACGGATTTTAAAAAATAATAATAAAATTAAATGATTAGTTCTAAGGATAAACAAACGAATTCGAGAGCAACATTTAATTTAATTTTATTTTAAAATTAAATTCATTGATTCAAATGACTTTACCACTTTTTATAATACGGCTTTAGACATATTTACAATACAAAAACCTGATCTCAAAAACCTCTGCCCAATGTTTTTTTGTTTCATTAATAGTGAAATATTATGACGGTTGTACTTCCAAACAGCTTATGTATGTTAGCATGTGAATCTTGTTGGTGGTCGGTACAGCAATGGTGTGTGCTAGTGTACAGCTGATGTTTCTTCTTGCAGGCTCGGAGCGCGAGCACCAGTAGCTTTAGGAGTGTAAGTCAGGTAATGGGAGCCAAGTTATGCTTTGTCATGCCCGCCATTACTGTTTCTATTTTTAATCTATTCCTTTGGCAATGATTTTCAATTTCATGTAGACTTGGAACAGAGACAAAAACGTTATGCTATGTGAAAAGTGTCAATGTTTTTTTAATTTTATCCGGCCAGAAAACCAAGACGATGAACCTGATTATTAAATTATTTTAATTTTAACGAATATTTTTTTTAAATTACTGCCAAAGGCTTCAACTATCATATCATTCAACGCAATTTGTAGTTTGTTATAGATGTAGATGAATCATCTGAGTAAGATATCAAATTCGTACATATATACATACACATATTATACACATACGATCATACACAAACGCCTTCAGTCATTATATATCTAATCATAATACATACATCAAGTAACTGTAGTTAAAAAATAAACTTAGCGATTTTATATAATTTTAGTAACTCAGATTCTAGAGTAAGTTATTTTATATTAAACTAGTGAGTGCCCGCGACTTCGACCGCGACCAATTTTTTTTACATACAAACCATCCCTGATTAGCCCTCTATCTATAAGTGAAGACAGAATTAAAATCGGTCCAGACGTTTAGGAGGCGTTCAATGACATACACACGCACAGAAGAAATATATATATATATAAATTAATATAAGACTATATCCATACCTGGAATAGTAGGTAGACTATATCCATACCTAATATATATCAAGGTAATAAACTATATCCATACTTATAAGGAGAGCATTACAACAATACTTTCTTAAAACTTATATAATCGCATTGCGCGCGTGATGATTTATGTTGAAGCATACATTATTATATTAGATGCATACTGACTTATTCAATATTCCCTAGTAGGTAGTCCTAGACCTGATTATTACCCAATGAGGAAGTTAGCGTATGGGCAATTCTTTTACAGGAAAGTTTAGTAAGTGATTTAGGAAGTATTTTTGACTTGGGTCATAATCAGTCACCTGCAAGTCACCTGGTAAGTATTTTTTTTTTTAAACTTACTGCAACTGTACTCCTGCTCTTGTACAGAAAAGGTACAAAGCAGTAACCACCTATACGTAGTAGGAAATATATAATGTGCAGTCTTCCTACTATATTTTCTTCGCGCGTGAAGAAAATAGTGTTGCAGATAATCGTGTGGCATTTGTGAATTATTATACTGAAAATGTTACAAGTAATAATTTGACTTGAAATACCATTTCATTTGAAGCAGACCACTACTTTATGTAGTGGTCGACTGACTTCTCGTTATTATCTATTTAATCTGCTAACATACTCCGCCAAATACTCACAAAATTAAACTACGGAATCGAGAGCACTAACTAAAAGAGGCTGAACGTCGAAATTCTTGTCGGCTTTAACGAAAAACGAAGGTTCTTTTTTCAATGGTCTTGCGCAATTTCGTCCCTCTTGAAAGCACTCTGTCCGTGTTGAAGTATTCAGGCTGTTCCACTATTTAAGAACTGCTGACTGACGTCAAGAAACGCTAACGTCTTGACTTATATCTGAAGCGATCTATCGAAAACTAAGTAAATCACTTCCGAACTGAACAAAAGATGCTATATTTGCAAAATTTAAAGACGTTATATTTCACTTAAAAATAAAGATTTTATTGCTTTTTTGACTGTCAGACATGACAGACTTACTGACAGTCTAATTAATGGTAGATGGCAACATTCACAGGTTCTCCAAGTATCCTGCCGACCATAGAAGGATTAAGGATAAAGGATTAGGAAGATATAAGGAAATAGGCTTACCACTTACCGGGACACAAAAGTACACCTGGTTTTATTTCACGGTGATCTTCTACTTATAAGGAAGTCGTTAGTGTTGCCAGACGGGCTACCCAAATTAATGCGAACGCAGTGTGCCCCGACACCACTTGCTAGATCCAGACCAGAACTATGAAAAGTTCATTTCCATAGTCGATTTCGAGTTCAAATTAAGAGAAAACTCAGTATTGAATTGTAGGTAACAAATTGTACCGCAGACCTACTTCATTGATCTAATCCCACACTTCAATGTCTATTTTTAATTGACGATAAACTCAAGAAGTTAATATAAAAAAAAATAACACCGATATTCAAAGAATCTGAGTTCTGTTATTAATTACTGTTATTGGAGAAGTAGTTACTGTATAGGTTGATAGGTAAAACGACTTTGCACCTACATATTTTTCTTTTTTTGAACACTCCATTCTGAAATCGCAGTCTTGGTAGTCTTACATACAGTATATATTTACTAAATAAGATGAATACGATTCTATCGGCAAGTAGAGAAAAAATAAAATGACAAATGGTCCAAATGATTACGAGAGTCGTTTATGATAAAAATATGAGTCCATTTTCCTCATTCTCGGACGTGGTTACTTCATCTTACAGAACTTTTTTAGAAGTCACTTTTCGCAAAACGTTATGACCTCTATAAATCTCAAACTGAGAAAACGATTCGACACCCCATACACCTATATTTTTTTATTTAGTTTCCAATTCATGTTGTTTATTTGAAATATTCCAAATATTATAGCTTCCATGGTAGGCTATATATAAAGAATCTTATTCTTAATTTTGACCTTTAAATCTCTAATATCCTACACGTAAAGATGTCTTCAATGAGAAGGAAGACCTTGCCTTGTGAATAATATAGAATTAGATCATTGAGAATTACGGATACATTACCACATATGGAGATCCGTCGGAGAAGCAAGGTGATCGATAATGCCCAAAAACTTGATACTCGGTGGATTAATGACCTCAAGAGAGCGGCTGGCAGTGAACAGATATGAAGGGCCATCTGCCCTCTACCACTGACTTCCATCTGCCATCTGCCACTTGGTCATCACCAAGTGTGGTTACAATTAATTATAATGCAGGCTGATATGCATGGGCTGACATCGTGAGTAATGAACATAACCACGCAACCATAGGAAACTCAAACCTTTATAGAGCTAACAATCAACATTTGAAAAGCGAAAAGCTAAAGACTCTTAAAGTGAAGAGGTTTAAAAAAATCCGTGTTAGTAATGTTCATACACAACTCTGAGAACAAAGAACCGAGACATAAAGGCTTCGTGTGAAAATGTATGTCTCTTTGTATTAATATACGACTCTCATTTATTGAGGGCCCTTCACTAAAGTCTCTTTGCCACTGTACATAAGCGTGTTTATTTTGTACAGCATTTTACATGAGTAAATTTTATTCTTTCACTTAAAAACTTAGCTCCTATTCAGACAAACTTGTGGAGTATCGCCATATACTGCGTTTTGTCTGCAAACTATCTGTAACATTGCGGTTTTGATGAGATTATGATGCAAATCTTATAACTGTAAACCGATTGTGCAGCCTGTTGGCAATCTAACAATCCTCGTTTATGATGCAGTTGAAATACAGTCTTGTAAAGTAAAGTAAAGTAAGTACTGTAGCCATTGCCGGACTGAGGTCTAAAGGGATCATCATTAACTCCTATCTCAGAGCAATCAACTACCTATAGGTAAACTACTTAAAAATATAAGGATTACATATCTATGCTAAAGGGCGATAAAACAAAAAAGTTCAGAAATGTTTCTATTGCAAAAATACTTATGTTTGTTTTATTCAATATTTTGTATATTTTGATATATTTTTTTATATTCAAAAGTGACTTATAAAGCAAAAGCTACTTAAAAATTCGCTTTAATGATGTATAACTTGCATATAATATTCGATATATGACAATAAGAAAAAAAAAATTTCGATTAGCTCTCCTTTAAAAAGTGCAAGTAAATTGATTTGTGGCCCTTTATATTTAAAACGAGCCCCCGGGGGGAATCCCCCCACCCCTCCTTCCCGGAGAACTTTGTCGTTTAGCGGTCAGTGGGTGTTCGGCTTTATATTTGTTAATTACATAGGTAGTTACTTCTATTAACATTTTAATTTAAAGGCAATTAAGTAAAAAACGGAAAATATTAAAAGAAACAAAGACACAAAATAAATATTCTGTTTATTGTAATGACTAGGCCGCGTTAAATTATTAAACACATTTTTCTGCCGACGACGCTCCTTGGAGCCTAATCACCGGTCATCATCTCCATGAACTCTGAAATTATAACAGTTGTTATTTTCACACTGCATTTAAATAAATCTTTTTTTATTAGGTAAGCCAAATCTCCTTTGGACTATTCCTTGTTTTTGTGTTTGTCATTCGTGTTTAGAATCTTATTCTGTGGGATAACAAAGTCTTGTAGTTAATTCGTTTCGGGGAAAACGAAAATTGTCTCTTGGATAAACGAGTGAATTGTTGACGTTAACTAAATATATCTTCTCGGTTACCGCTGCCTGATGAAGAGGTTTGAGGAATTTATTGTTGGGATTGGATTGAGGTGAATATAGGACTCAATTATTCATAACCTAATCAAGCAATTAAGATTTTGTGTATTTACACGTCACTTGACACTGAAATTCTCTAAGAAAGCAAATTTTGTATAAATAGTCTTTGCCGTTAAATTTATTAGTTTTTGCCGGCGACTCCGTATGCGTATTAACATAAATCATAGTTTATGTGTTACTCTGATGTATGAACGACATGACTGTAAAGTTCCATAAAAATGCGTTCAGCAGTTTTTGAGTGAAACAATAACAAAGATCCATCCTCACAAAATTTCAAATTTATAATATTTTTTATGGTATTATTGGCAACTTCGTCTAGGCATTTTTATAAAATATAGTCTAATACAAAATTTTAACCTAATCGGTTCAGCCGTTAAGGAGTTATGTGAAAAAGATAAACTAACTTATCTGATTAATAAACTAACTTACTGTAAAGCTTACTCAAAATTCCCTTATATTAGTACTTTTACTGTAAAGAGTGACAACATACATCTTCACAAAAGTAATTTTATACGAATATACATATAATATTACTAATAGAATATCTGTAGAATACAGCTTCGTCTTGATATCTTATAAAATTTCTTGAACGACATTAAGAAAATGTCGCTGTCGATTTAGCGTGCGAATTCCGTAAGATATTTTTCGAACACTTTCCCAGTGATCATCGAATAAATCGTCGAATTACTTCACCTAACCATTCACCTATGGTTATTTCTTTCGAAGGGACAAAATTTCTTTTATAAAATTTTGAAAATGGCACAGGTTCTACTTCTAGAAGAAATTGTTCTGTATTTAAAGAAGAACATCACGAAATAATAGCACGTGTAAAGTATCTATTTGGGAGATTATTTCTCTAATTTTTTATTAATATTTTCTTATCACTAATTTTTATCACATCAAATTAGCAGCGCACTTGTGAACTCCTTATCGCTGCTCGTGTTAATAATAGGCAATGATCACATACTGTCAACTTGATTGTCAGCCTGCCTGACAATTATGTAATTACAAAATAAATTATTTAAACCAATTTCCATTTGCCTACACTTTCTAATGCTTTAATCGTACTATCGTTGGAGCGCACTTGCAGCACCTGTGGCGTTTCTTATATCATAAGCGATGATAACCACTTACCATCAAGTGTACCGTCAGCCTCTTCGGCCGCCAACGAAACCAATGCTACGTAACCGGTTACGTGTGAAGGATTATTTTTCTTGCTACGAAACTAGTTACATATAAAGAAGTTTTTTCTTCCTACGAAACTAGTTACGTACGACCGCCTACGAAACTAATGCTACGAAACCAGTTTCTGACACATCTTTGCATTTGTGGGAAATTTTGTATTTAACAAAACACATTTTTGTATTTCGTTAACACATGCATTGCTATTGGCTATTTCTTTGTACGTAACTAGTTTCGCAGCGAGAAAAACAATTCTTGTCACGTAACTGGTTACGTAACATTAGTTTCGTAGGCGGCCGAAGGGGTCTGACCTTCTATAAATCTTTTTTTATGAGGATTTTCTCAAAAAAAAAAAACGAATGCATTATTAATTAACTAACCATCAAAGTCTACAGTGCCAGAATCGTCAGTGTCAATTTCGGCGATCATTTCGTTTAGTTGATCCGGTGTGAGCTGATCATCTAAAGCGGCCAGGATCTCGCGAAGACTTGAGGTTGGGATGTAGCCATTACCTGAAAATTAAAAAAAAAAAATATATCGTAATGCCACAAAATTATATGTAATCCTACAAGAAATATATACAAAATATATGGACGGACAATAAAAATTTAATAAAAGTTTAAATATCTAAGAACAGGGACAGTCAAGTTCAAAAGTTAGTAAGTGCTAGAATAAAGTCACACGCATCGAAACATAATCTGTTATTTTTCAGCGGATCTTTGTACATAAAGAAAATAAATAAAAAGTATATAAAAAGCAACTATCTTTTTGGTTTATAAATCAACGAATTCAACCTCCGTTTAATTCAACCTTTTAATTTAAAGCGCTACCATGTTTGGCATTTATCCAAAACAGAAAACAATTATTATCTACTGTAACTTTGCTTACACTCTTATACAATTTCGAATCTGTAACAAATTTTGATTTTTTTCTTGTTGACGAAATATCATATTCAATACTTTCATTGAGAATAACTCAGTACAAATTTAACAGCCTATAATATAATAGACTAACAAAGTACGAATCGTCGTTAAATCCGTTCTCGCGTGTAATTGTTAAAGAATTCGTCTAAATAAAATGTCAGGTGCACAACAACATCAAACGGCCGTCCAGGGTTTTTAGAACAATCATCAAACAAAAATTCCATCTTCAAAGTATCCCGGGGGCGGCCGTTTATAAAGAGTACCCGGCAGTCGGACGTCGTCAAGTGTCCGTAAAACGTGTTATTCTTATCATAACACTCTATAAAGTAGGAAGATGTCCGGAGAAAAATGTGCCGAGTTACGACCGCGCTAGGGCTGCCTGTAGCCATTAAATCCAATTAAAAGATTATATTGTTATGATAACAACTTTTCTCGTCTCTCTTGTCCATTAGCTTTTAATTTCACCCCTTGGGCGATTTAGCCGGGGGCGGTCTGCTATTAGGCGTAAATAACAGACAACTAAGGTAACCTCACTGTTAATTGACAGGTTATAATCAAAAATTTACTCACACTTACGGGATTTGAACGTGCAACTATCGTGTTCTCGGTAACGTAATATTTACACACTTATCACAGTAGTTGATAGGTCACTATTAGGCTAAGTTTACATGACCGCGCGGTACAAGATCAAATTAAACAGTGTTCCTTGCCTACATAACCGCGCGGTACCGCGAGGCGAAACGCGGATCAAGTTTTACAAACATTTGTATCCACCTTTTCATTTTGATCTGCACGGTACCGTGCGGTTATGTGAGCTTAGCCTTACAATGCAAAACAAATGTTAAAAAAAGAAATACCAAAATTAAAAATCATAGAAAAGTCTTAACGCATTTTTTTCGCACAAAGTAAAAGAATATCCTCGCATTGACAACCCTATATATTCGTCTGAGATAAATTGTCTCTTTATTTATTATACGCAATGTTGTTTAGACTGGGCGTTTTGCTCAAGTTTTATTCGTTTTATCTTTTTATTGGTAATATTTTAAATTTATGTTTTGAAGTTGTACAATGGTCGCCGTTTTTACTGTAAACGGTCGTGTTATTCAGTAATAACATTTCTGTAAACATTGCTTTCATATTTGGACATAACATTTTTACAGTGACTGACTTTATTTGCTACAATCAAAAGCTACAATGCGCGAGATGATGGTATTTATTTCCTCTTGTTGAATAAAGTCACATTCTTAAGACGAAAAATAAAATTACTAATAAGAAACGAATAAATTTGAAAATAATTCTTTGATGTACCTGAACGTTTTATTAAAGAATTGATCGATTCAACTTAGGATCGCGGTGTGCTATTCAATGGAAAATTTAGTAATAATGGAAAAATCAAAAATATAGATAATATTTTTACTAATTTTCTTGGTTTAGGTATATTAAATCTAAAAGAACTTTCATGGTCACAGGCTTCTCTTCCACGGCCTCTCATGAATCTCCAGTGCCGACATGCTTTTTTAAATGATGTCCTTCGTCGATCTCTTGTCACCAATAACTTATTAACTTACATGCACTTTTTGGAACCAACGTGATAATGACAAAAAACTACTGATCCCTCGGGAACAGTACTTATTTCTGGATGACATGTACCCTATGTCCTTTTCGCAAACAACATATAAGCAAAATTCCATGATAAGCAGCTAAAGTGTAAAAGCGTAATAAACAAATAAACAACACTTCCGCGTTTATAATGTTAGTTATTGTAAGCATTTTACCTTCTTTGTCGTAGAGCCGGAAAGCCTCTTTGAGTTCCTTCTGTAGTGCTTCGTCGTCTTCATCAAGAAAATGGGTTGCGACGCGAACGAACGAATCGAAATTCAGCTTTCCGTTGTCTGAAACGAAACAAAGTTTAATGATACATATTTTTTACTAGTCAGCGCCTGCGACTTCGTCCGTGTTGAAAAAGAAAAAAGTAGCCTATCCTATGTCCTGTACGTCTAAATGTTTATCTACCAATTTTGATGAAAATCAGTTAATTCGTTTAAGAGTTATGGAGGAACATACATGCATAAAAAAAAATCTAAAAATCGTCAATTTAGTTTCAGTATCATGCATAGAGCCTATAAACACGATATCTCTGAAAATAAATTAACTTACCCCATGACCAACCCTTACAGATTTATTATTAGTTTTGATGATGATGATTGATTGATGATTGATGATAACGCCAGGTAGAAAAGCTGACGATTAATTTTAATGTCAGCGGCTATACTAAATAGGGATACAAATGCGTTTCTTACTGTGATAGGATAAAAGGTCAGACAGGGTGAAGTGAGAGTATTTCGCATACCTTATTCAAACATCGAATAATAACACAAAATTTAAAATTATTTTCTGTTATTATTCGATGTTTGAATAAGGTATGTTACATACGCGAACTTCACCACAGGACTAGTACCAGTTCCTGGACTATACATGCTGTTAGTTAGCGATCGAATTCGGCCCCAGGAAGAAAATTGAACATTACCGAGAGATAAAGAGAAAGAAGAGATAGAAAATTCCACTCAATTTACAGCTAATCTTTAAAACAAAATTGTATTTACTGTCGGTGATTGAAAACTCAGCACTGACAAATTAAGACAAATAAGATTCTACTTAAGACAAGGGCTAACTCTCAGATCGAACTACCAGAATAAGCGCAACCTAATAGCCTTCGAATTAAGGTGCAATATTACACACCAAATTTTTGTAGCTTCTCCGAGATAAGCGAATCCAAATGGCTTACGCCTTTGACGACTCCAAGCGCCTTAAGTAGATACTAGATTTAAAAATAAAATGGGTGGGATCACTTTTGAAAGACAGATTAATAAAGTAAGTAAGTAATACCTACGCACATGTCAAAATTTAATTGAAGGATGCCTGTCTCATGTTAAATTAGCGGAAACTTTTTAATTTGGTTTGTCGTCTTCACTGAAATCGTCAAACACTTTACGGAGGTATATGTATGTTCGTACCCACAATTCACGTACTTGGGAACTGCGTCAAAAATCTCGTTAACAAGTTTAAGTGGAAAGTTAGCTTCCGTGTTAACCGAATTGTGGAGAGTAATGACGTATACCTACTCGTATATCTTAGTCGTATAATAAAGATGTTGTTAAGCTATTACAAAGAGAGATGAAACAATTTCTACATTTAATTTTGAAGTCGTTTTCCGCGTCTGTCTCTCCTCTAACCATGCAACGGATTTTGATGCGGTTTTCACTATCAGTTAGATAATTATAAAACCTAGTTAAGTTTTTCATTGGCCGAAGCAAGGAGCAGGGTGCTAGTATAACAATAAAATAAAATTTAACTCTTTGATCGTCTTGAAATTTCGCATTCACGTTGTCAGTCATACATAAAACGATATAATGGTGTCTTTCATCCAGAAAAAGTACTGTTTCTGAGAGATCATCTAATAATAAAGATTGAATAAATGTTTTAAGAAAAAAGGATGCTGACGAAGTCGCGGACAAAGACTAGTAATCAACATTTTAAATTCTAGTATGTTTTGATTTTGATTTACTTTATAAAAAATTGTTAGGTAAGGCGAGGACTTAGCAGAAAAGCGTTATTTTCGTCACTTAGTTAGTTTGACTTCTTAGAGTAAAATCACAAGATAGATAAAAATGTAGTGCATAATTATGGAAAATCAATTTTCCGAAAAAAAAAATTAGTAAAATACTAAAAAAAAACTTACTGTTCCCAGTAATAAAAATAATAGTTTCAGTTTTACAACAGTTTTACTAACTAGAAGTTAGTTAGGTATAAAAAAAATCTTCACAAACTGTCGCATTTGAAATATTAGTAATAATTAAGAAATCAAAAAGAGCTACGTTGCTGAGGTCCGTATGTATTATTTATGTTCCCATTTAGCGTTGATTATGATAAACGTTGATTTAAAGACAGTCTGTGACGTAACGAAAAGGCAATTAACTCGATATGACAAGGAATAACATTTAAACTGACACCAAAAGCAATTAGGAAAGTAATTATGGACGCTTGCAGATGTTCTTAAGGATTAACAAGGCTTCGAGTGTTAGCGGAAAGCGGTCTAGTTGAAATTTATAAACATCGTGTTATGGAAATGGTAGACGTACGCTACAACTGTTCTCAAACTAACTAGGTTGGGATTTAATTAAAAATGTCAACTACTTAAGCTAGACGTCGCTAATATTAAAACTTATGCATACACGCTACAACTTTTTAATTGAAGACGTGAGTGGATGAAGGTGTTATGTCGCATTTTTGGGTTTTTTCGTTATTTTGCATTGATGAAGGTAATATGTCCCATATGAATGATTACAGACCTTAAGATCGTCGATTTAAGACATTTTTGGAAAATAAAAAGTTGAAAAGGGTGTTTAGTTATGTACAGTTAATTTTAAAAAGCAAAGAGTGCAGAAAAGTTTACTTTTGTTAATCGAAGAAGGAGCTATGTTCACTTTTTTTTTTAATTAAATGATAGAAGTGTTTAACTGCTATCATTCCATTAAATATTTTAGGTTGTTTACACAAATTTGTATTATAGTTTAGTACAAAAATCAGTTCCGTGGCGACTTATCCCAAAAATTAAAAGTTATACTTTAACCTAGATTTATTCAAAATTGGAATTATGCGACATACCACCTTCATCCACTCAAGTCTTCAATTGTTTTTACTGAAAATCGGCAGTAGATAGCAAATCTAAATGTCTAGACTAGAGAGATACATATGTAGATATGTAGGAGATAATTAGAGTAATGTGAGAAAGGAAATACGAGCTTAGTAAAATTGTTACACTGTGACCACTGCCCCACTAGTTGGCTGATGTTAATTTGTAACTAGGCCGAGGAATTTATGACGCGAGATAAGAACGAACCAAAGGGACGCTTCAAAGATTAAATGCGACTAAACGCTTATTCGGCTCGCACTCTGTGATTTTATTACTGTTGTACAGACAGCAAAAAAAACTAATCCTTTCTATTTTAAATAACTTTGTATTATAATGTATTTACAGCCTATTACAACATGCAATTGTGTAATCTTTGATTTAACCTGACAAGTAATATACACGTTATAATCATAATTCAATGATTTTGCATAAAGATCCGTTTATGCATAAGATTCCAGTTTATAAATGACTAGCCGGTGCTCGCGACTTCGTCCGCGTTGAACAGTATAAAACGCCATCTATCGTAGCGGATCACTAAAAATCTAGCTTGGTGATAAGCAGTTGTCATGTTAGTCGCTTCACCTGATTTTGGATAGATGGCGCTATCTCCCTGGCCAAGCCGCTAGCATTTACTTTTATTTTCGATTTCCCGTAGGAATTAAGTATTTTCCTGCGGTAAAAAGTAGGCTATGTCAACTAATAAACAAATAGTTCTAAATAAATAAAATATTCTAAATAAGTCTAGATAAACAATTCGTATTAATTCAAAGAGTTGTCGAAGAATATATGTGCACTTCGGAAACATGTTAGTAAAACTGAAATAGCATTTCGTCGATACCTGTCAGCGTTTCAACGCATTAAATGCATCTCAGAAATATTTAGAATGCAAACACAATATTTATGGCAAGTCTCTCGAAATAGCGCAGTGACTCAGCCAAAATAAATAAAACATTGGTATTGCATTCGGAATATTATCTGCAACCAGATTCTATGTAAAGTCGGACGAAGTTGCGGGCACAAACTAATATATCTATACATCTATACAATATATATAAAGCTGAAGAGTTTGTTTGTTTGTTTGTTTGTACGCGCTAATCTCAGGAACTACTTATTCGAATTGAAAAATTTGTTGGAATGTCCATTTTTCGAGGATGGTTTTAAGCTATTTAGTGTGATCTAAAAGGCTAAAAAAAATTAAAATATATATTAACGCCATCTATCGTTCAGTGGCATAGGCTCTCACCGCGAGACGGCGCGAATCAAAATCTTTAGGCTGTATAATATTTTGAACGCGGACGAAGTCGCGGACGAAGATACTGGTTTTTTTACCATCGACTCAGACGCAGTGGGAATTTTTATCTGCATGAAAGTTACCAGCAAAATTTAATGATGATCGGTTGAGTGGTTAGAGCGTGAAAGCGTACTAATTAAACAAACCTTTTTTGCATTATTATTGTGCTAACGGTTCTCAAATATTTACATTTGACGCGGGCAATAAATTCTCGAAACTGCTACGTTTCTGTCGACTGTACCCGAGTGAAAAAAATCCAGACGCAGCGGTCGGGTATCGTTTTTAGTGTATAACTAAAACTTGAAATACAAAATCAAGAATGCAAACGAAATTTGGGGACACGTTTGGTCTAACCAAAGGGTCGCGAGTTCGAATCTCGCTAGGGGCAAATGTTTATGTGTTAACATTTACCTATGTACCTGAGTCATGGATGTTTTGTATTTATAATGTATGTAATTGAAAAAAAGTAATCTATGTAGTATATCAACTGTCTGCTAATTATATATGAAGATATGATATTAATTATTATATTATATTATAAGCTTACTATATTGTAGGGAGAAAATATTTTTTCTATATATATAAAAAAAATGTTAGGTTTGTTTATTTACGCTTGAAAAACGAAAAGATCTGCACCAATTTTAATTCGGTTTTGACACGTGGAAATAGGGATAAACTGGGAATTTTTATAATATATTATATAAAAATTGTACCCCGGGCGAAGCCAGGAGCGAGTCGCTAGTATACATATTATCTATACTTATATTACTGGACCTATTTTGAAAATTCTTTCACCTATAGAAAGCTACATTATAAGCGAGTAAGATAGGTTATATTTTATAAAGTTACGCGAGCGAAGTCACGTGCAACAGCTCGTATTTATTGAAGTTTGTATTTAACACACGATTGTACAGTGTTAGGTAACTTGTATTTAATGAATCACCTCATTACCTGAATCCAATCAAGAGTAGTTAGTAATTACGCAGCAGTGACACAAACGAATGAGTTCCTATTGACTTGTGAAGAGATTCATTGTGACAATAAATCTCTTTGATACATTTAATATGCTCGGATTTGTTTCTTTTCCTTGAGAGCAGCAAGTTGCTACTTGGGATTAATTTGGTTTAGTTTAATTAATCAACAATAGGTAATTAATTTGTTTAATTAGGTAATTTAGGTGGTTAGGTTAGGAATGTGACGTTTTTCTGGCAATCGTCAAGTGAATATAAAGAATAAAACATACCATCAGCGTCTTCAGTATCCAACATTTGGTCCAATTCGTTGTCGTCGTAACTGTGGACCATAGTGTTCAAGATGGTCCTCACTTTTTCCTTTTCTATCCGACCCTGCTTGCTTGAATCGAACATGCTGAATGCTCTTCTTAACACTGAAAAATGAAATGAAGAACGTACTATAATAGTACGCGCAAAGTAGTGCTAGTGTCGTATTTTGCATATTAAACGCAATATTCAAAAAATAAACTACTTAGGTAATAAGAAAATGTATTCAAATTTCAGCGGAGACCTCAAATTGTGTAAATATTTTACAGTAACTAATTGCTTGGTATTGAATAGATTTTACAGAGAATATTAAATTTCGTTTGTGCAATAAACGTTTTGTAAACACAGGCATTTTTCTATTACTTTATGTTTACAGAAAGTAAGTAAAATGGTATAAGTGAGTTCGTCAATGTTTTTAAATATCTAGGTATTTTGCCGTTCAATTATTATCTGGTTTCCCGCCAAAACTCCACCCGCCGTTTGCGCTGTAAGCCGAAACAATTTACAGATTAAATTTCTGTTGGGTTTGCACATGTGAACAAATTGATACGAACATCGGTTTATGTCTATTTTCGAATTATTTAGATATATATATTTTTTATTTGCTTCGTCGCTTTATATAGAACTAGCTGTTGCCCGCGACTTCGCCCGTCTAACTTTGTAAATTATATACTAAAACCTTCATCGAGAACCACTCTATCAATTGATGAAAACAGCATGAAATCCATCCAATGAGACATAGTGAAAAAAAAAAAAATTTTTTTAAGAGTGTTTTCAGATAAAAACAGGCGGACGTCACTTTGGCAAGTATTTAAATTTTCCGAAATTACTTATGTATTCCCCAGCGGTACGCTCTAGCAAGAGTGTTGGTAATACGATATTAGTTTTAGTACGATATAAATTTCCTTAGCTCTTTAGTAGCAAGATAATGCGAGCAAATCGTCCTCGTTTTCCCCTGTTATTTACGTTCCCCTGTCTGCATGTAATTACCGCATCTATAATTTCCCGGCAGACGCGAGATACTAGCAAAGGCGCTCATTAACTCGTGCAGCCCGCTGAGAAATTCACTGCTCGCGTTCCTACAGATCGATATATCGCTCAAAGTTATGCATGTTATACTGATATAGTTTCTACTTCTATTACGAAATTTAGTAATATAATCTACTTGTAGACGAAGAATTAGTCTTTTTTTATATTAAGGGCCATTTTCATGCATGTGCTTCGATTTCGCCTAGCGTTATTTCTGACTTTTGTCTTTTTGTTTGGTTTGTAAGGGTATAACTTCAAGCAAAAATAAAATCCGACTGATAATTCCAAAGTTTAACGCGTTTAACCAATCGAACAAACTCCACAGCTTTATTTAGCAGTATAGATTCTATATATGTATTATTAAAAACAGAAAACCATTTCGTCCGTTCGGAAACTCGCAGTATTTAATTGCAATAAATCTAACAAATGGATGCATATACTCGTTTTTCGTATTTCGTTCGATCGCAGTTCGTTTGATCTCGTTTGCGGCATTAAATTGAATTTGTCTCTTTAACGAGCTTTGAAATGCTAACGCATTTCTCTACTTCAATAAAACTTTGGACCCGATTGCTTGAACCGTTCACAGAGGTAAGTATATTCATGGCACAAATAGAGACATTATTAGTGACTAACTGTTGCACGTGATTTCGTCCGCGTGACTTTATAAAATACTAGCTGGTGCTCGTGACTTCGTCCGCGTTGAAAATTATAAAACGCCATCTAAAAATATCAAGCAGTTGTCATGTTAGTCGCTTCACTTGTTTTTGGATAGATGGCGCTATCTCCCAGGCCAAGCCGCTAGTTATTTATATTTTAGATATTTTTATTTTAGATTTCCCGTAGGAATGAAGCATTTTCCCGCAGTAAAAAGTAGCCTATGTTCATCAGGGATAATGTCGGCTTCTAATGGTAAAAGAATTTTTCAAATCGGTCCAGTAGTTTCGGAGCCTATTCAATACAAACAAACAATCAAATCTTTCCTCTTTATAATATTAGTATAGATATAGACCAAGTAAGAGGAAAAACTAGATATCACGTAAACATACGTAGTTCATGACACTAAAGCGTGTAATAAACACAAAGGTGTTCGCCTCTTTTCACGACATCATGTCCTGTTTATGTCAACTCAGATATTAATGCCTTTGTGGTCCCCGGCTGCATTTAAACTGGGCAAAGCCGCACATAGCATGCATACTTTCATGTTTATTCATGGAATATATTTACGCGAATATTCCTTGTTTCTAGTCCAATGGTTCTTCTTACATTTATTGTTGAAAATTGGATTATTTGAAAGCGTGGAAGTTCTATGGCGACGGTTACACGTACAGTATTTATTGTGATCCGTCAATAAATAATTATGTATCGTGTTATTTATTGAACGTGTGATCTAGCGTATTGATGGATGTCAATTTTTTTTCTATGGATTTCTAAAAATACTGACATCCAACAATAAATATTACCTAAATTGATGGATCACAATAAATACTGTAGGTGTAACCGTCGCTTATTGGTTCTGTGGAAAGCACTATTAGTTCTACTTCTAAACAGATACTTAGTGGGAATTGTGAGAAATGGAAGGGGACAAGGGACAGTCGTTGCAAAATTGTCTAAAAGCGCATTAATCAACTTAGCTATGCAATTTTTATATGTACAAATGTTCCCCGTTTAACGCTCTTTCCACTAGTGAAAACCGTATCAAAATGTATTGAGTAGTTTAGAAGAAAAGCAGAGAAACAGACAGACGTGGACAGTTTCGGCGACTTGGTTGCAATTTTTTTTTACTGACATAAAAACTTAATCGGGTTTTATTTTTTTAAATCCTATTGTGAAAAATTATCTAACTGATAATGAAAACCTTATCAAAATCCTTTGCGTGTTTTAGGAGGAGTTAGCGGAATACAAACAGACAGCGGAAAGCGACTTCAATTTATACTATAAGGATACTTACATATATAGCAAGCCTAAGGGCCTCTTTCACCATCTGTCAACTAGGCTAACCGTCATTTAAAGTCACTGGTAACCGGGGATGATGAAGTCACCGATGATAAACCTTTGTTTGTACATTAAAAGTCCCAAACATTAAGAAGAAAATAACAAAAAAAAAATCACCTATCGAAGGATGCACTAAACCGAGTGCATAATTTAATAAAACATAAAATTATTTCTAAAAGTAACTAATCAACACTTTACTTGTAGTTGGTGAAAGGGTCCCCTAATATTGTAAATTTACATTTAACGAATAACAAGGATAATCTTCATATTTTTCCATCGTGCAAATTTCGTGGCGTCATCCTTTGGAAAAACGTTGGATTCAAATATCAAAAATGAGAAAAAAGGTTTTGTCGTCCACAAAGCCTACTTTCGTTTTCATATTTTGGACGGAAAAACGTTAACACAATATTTAAAAAGGCCAGCAAAGCAAAAACAGAGTGAAATGCAAAAATGAATTTCACCCAGAAAACTGAGGGTTCAAAGTACTTATTTGGTCACATGACCAAAAGAAACCAGTAAGTGACCAGTTCACCATAAAATCCAATATATAAATAGCTAGCTACTAAAATTGTGTAATATACTGCCTAACAGAATGGACCTACTAAAATTTAAAAATATTCAAAATATAAATTAGTTATACCTATAAATATGAAAAACAAAACATTTGAATCGGTTAAGCAGTTTCTGAATTTAGGCTGCACTGACACACAGACAAACAACGACTTTATTATATGTACCTATGATAATTTATTTCCGTAATTAAAAGCATATTGAACTTCACATTTGCAATGCCTTCAATAAACATTTGGTTTCTATGTTAATAAAAAAATTTACGAAATTCAAAATTTTTATGTCCCACTGAAAAAAATTATTTTTAATTTAATTAATTTAGAATAAATTTAATTAAATCAAAATAAAACTAATAATTTTGACTTGTAATTACTATATAGACACGGGTCTAAACACGTCAAATTTCCGGGCATTTCCTTATTTCCGGTTCACCTGATGCGTTGAAATCTAATTTCTCTCACTCACGCCCTGAAGTACAAGTGTTAATAATAATTCTGTATAAATATTTTAAATTAAAAAAAAAAACTATTTCATAATTCGAACAAGTGAGTACTTTAAACCTTTTCAAGGTTAAAAAAATTATTTCTCTTACTGCGTATTCTGGTGACTGTGAAATAACCGGACCACAGATTTAATTAATTTCGCACAACATCACGTTCTGCGGTCACAGCTAATTCTTGTCTAAACTGTGTAGGAAGTGCGGATTTTGAAACGTGAAACGGTACAATGGAAAAAATAACGTTTTAATTTGTTTATTGTGGTTTATTTATATTAATGAAAATAATTCAAAGGTAACGTTTGATACAATCAGTATGAAAATATCAGTGATATTTTGAGTTCCGACTACAAAAGTAATAATTAATTATTGTGCCACTTTAATATTTATTTAATAAATGGCTGCATAGTTTTAAAAGTGGAGGTTTAAATCGTCGCATTGCATCGTAAAACTGTTTGCACTAAATGAAACAGTAATGGCTTGTTGTGTTGCGGTCCAGCGATTTTGTTCGCTTATATTTTTAATTTATTTCACAAAAAATACAAAAATATTCGTTTTAAACAACAGTGATGCATTATTTTCTTACTATTAAATTTTATAGGTCAATCATTGTTAGTTTCATTTTTTAAACAATATTGACATGTATTTTTTGTTGATATTACTGTTCATGGAAAAAATGAATTTATTAGAAAACTAATATTATAATAAGGGAAGAGTTGTTTGTTTGTTTGCATCCGAAACTACTGGACCGATTTGAAAAATTCTTTCACTGTTGGGATTATTATTATCAACGAATAACATTGGCCAAATTTTATTAAGTTACGCGGACGAAGTCACATGCAACAGCTAGTTGGAAAATAGTCATTTCTGTAAAATTGTTTTTGGACACATTTGTTTTTGTTTCGTGACAATTTTATTTTTTAATTAGATTTTATCTGCACTTCGGATATTCATATTAAATTCGCCCGGGCCTAAAGCGTGTATAATAAAAAAAACAGTACAGAAGAACCCTCATATGTATTAGCTGCTGGGATAAAAGATAAAAGCTATATAATAAAACATGGGAAAGCGGATTGTAGTTAGGAAAGTAGTCATAATTGTTCAGTAGTATTTTTAAAATTGTTTTAACATCCTTACATAGTATAAATTAAAGTTACTTACCGTTATGTTTGTCTGTATGTCCGATAATTCCTCCTAAACCACGCAACGGATTTTGATGCGGTTTACACTGATGGAAAGAGCGATAAACGAAGAAGGTTTTTGTATATAATTTGCAAAAAAGCAAGCTTGATCTTAAGTATATATTTTAGCTTTTTATTTAAACACAAACATGTAACTTACTTGCAATTTGTTCGTCGTCAATTTGTGTGGTCTGCAATAAAATTAAATGAATTTTAATATTATGTTAAGCAAATCACTCCGCTTAAAAATCACATGAACATAAATTGCCAAAAGAACACACACCATTTTGTAGGATTAGAACGACTTATCGATGAAAAAGCGCGTCTATTCTATGAGCGCGCTAAGTGTCTCCAGGCGAACTGGCCACCTTTGAACACGTTCGAAATTCAAACGAGAGGATTTTAAGAGAGGGACCGGGGAATAATAAACGCCTACAACATTTACGCTCATTCTGCATTGCGGGCGTATTCTTGAAATAGCGTTCAGTTAAGCTATTATCTAGGAAGTACTTTGAGAGCACCCTGTGCGAGCGAGCGAAGTCAGTAATAGGTATTTGGGACAACGATAAAAGTAGACCATCACCGTTTTCGTCAACCTTCTATTGTTTACCTTTGCAAAGATAAACATATCATATGACATTTTATGGTTGATTGTGTTAGATGAGATGAGGGTTAGTTTTAATTTATGCATGGGCTTATTTTGTAGCTTATGTATCTAGCTTAAAATAGATACTTTTTTATGTAATGTTTATCTACCAAGTTTCATGAAAATCAGTTAATTCGTTTAAGAGTTATGGAGGAACATACATACATACATACAATACCTAAACTTAAAGAATGTCACAGCATTGGTATTGATATTGATGATTGATAACCTAATATTAAGTGGACTGTCAGACTCAACACATAAAAAATATATATATTTCGATCGACGTTGTCTCAAAGTTACGTTGTTGGGATTCCAGTTCTTCCCATAGATTATAGTTAGTTGCAAAACTTTTGTACTGCCACCAAAGAACCACTATAATGTGTGTTTTAATGTTTCAAAACACGCCCGTGAGATGTGTGATAAAAATATTTAATAGCGACGTTAATTTTACAAGGACATCAGCGCTAAATAGACAAAAATATTGTAAATATTGTTCGAGGGTCTTTATTAAATGTAATAATGACTTTCATACCGTGTAACAAACACCATAAGGACTCTGTTTGCACACCGCTTGTAGGTTGAATATGTGATCTATTAAAAATTACAACAACTTAATGTGTAAAAGCAAATAAGTTATTTGATAACACTTTATAACGAAAAAAAAACCGACTTCAAACCGTCTTATGGTCTGTTGGGATGCCATTTTCAGAACTAGGCCAAATTGAAATGGGACCACACGGGATGCACCAGTTTTGAAATAAAAAGAGAATCATCAAAATCGTTTCACCCAGTCGAAAGTTCTGAGGTAACACACATAAAAAAATACAGTCGAATTGAGAATCTTCTCCTTTTCAAACAACTTCCACAATAGCAGGAGGTTCTCAATTCTACGCGTATGTGTTTTTTTTTTATTCTAATTCTAATAGGTTAAAGAGAAAGGGACAAGTTGAGGATAATGGAAAGGGGCTCTGATTTTCTTTACTCCTGAAACACATGCTTATCTGTGATTAAAATAAAATTATTGTTATCGTGTCTGTAAAAATTGAAAAATTGTATTTAAAAAAATTATATATTATATCCACCGATGTTTATTAAATTTATTTAAGTTCCTTGCCGAAAGCGGAAAATTTATTTCCGCCACGAGATGGCGCTGCTAGTCTCAATTTGTTACAATTTTAATAAATTTTCTATGTAGACAATATATAGGCCTACTTGTTTTTTTTTTGTTTAAAAATTATGTATTCACAATGTGAACTTTTTTTTAATAAATTTAATCGATTTTCGACAAATAAAAAAGTAGCAACGCATTAAAAGATTATAAAAAATATCCAATTTTAATAATAAATATACGCCAGTGTATATGTACGGTACATATTATAATCAAAACTAATTTGAGGGTTGGTCATGGAGTAAGTTACTTTGTTTTCAGATATATCGTGTTTATAGGCTCTATACATGATAGTAAAACTAAATTGACGATTTTTAGATTTTTTTGTATATAATTATGTATGTGTGTTCCTCCATAACTCTTAAACGAATTAACTGATTTTCATGAAACTTGGTAGATAAACATTTAGACGTACAGGACACAGGATAGGCTATTTTTTTATTCACGCGGACGAAGTCGCGGGCACCAGCTAGTAATGAATAAGGCTCACTCATTATGCGGGCTCGGGGAAAGTAATATAAAACTGAATTTTTTATACTATTATTCCGCTGAGCCGACCAGCTGCCAGAGAGCGATTAAATTTGTAAAAGCGCTTTAGCGCCAAATGATTCAATTTAATACTTTTTACGGCTCCGAGTTTTTTTTTTATGTAACCCAACTGTTTTATCTCCCTGTATATATACTGTGCAAAAAATATTTTTGTCTATACTAATAATGCTAATATACTTTTTTATAATTTTTATTATGGTTAAGTTTGTTTACTCACCACTATTATTAAGAAATAGTATAATACCTGTAAATTTCCTTAAAATAAAATAAATAAATAAATACTAATAATATTAAAAAGAGGAAAGATTTGATTGTTTGTTTGTATAGAATAGGCTCCGAAATTACTTTACCGATTTGAAAAATTCTTTCACCATTAGAAGCCGACATTATCCGTGATGAACATAGGCTACTTTTTACCGTGGAAAAATGCTTCATTCCTACGGGAAAACGAGTAATAGGACAACGCGTAGTAAGAATTATCCTTTCGTACTTATCTTTTTCACATATAACTTCTAAACGGTGGAACCGATTGAGTTGAAATTTTGTATGTGTATTTCAATGGTTTCACAGACGCGTAACTTTATTTATAAAGTTACGCGGACGAAATCGCATGATACAGCTAGTATTTCATAAAATAGGTTGTATTCATAACTAGCTGATGCCCGCGACCTCGTCCGCGTTGAAAAATAAAAATAAATAATATAACGCTTGATCACTTGTTGCTATAACACTTTGGTTAGGCGTTAGTTTATTTTATTTTAGATGATCATTCGGGAATAATCCTTTTTTTTCTGGATGAAAGGTACCCTATGTCCTTTCTGATGTCCCAGACAACGTGTATGCAAAATTTCACGGTGATCGGTTTAGTAGTTTTTGCGTGAAAGCGTAACAAACAAACATTGGTTAAACCTAAATATTGGTTTTTAGTGACTCCAGTGCGCCGTGTGGGTGAGAAAGCGCGATAATGCTACTTACGTAATAGATTTTAAGATTTTAGAATTAATTCGCTACTATATATACCTACATATTAAGACATTATACCTGTCTTACTCTTATACTTAAATACAAATATATATTGCTTGTGTTATAGGCGGCGGTAACCTCCTATACCTTCTTAGTAGACCGTCAGACTGCTTTTCGAAAGGCTTACCATGTTAGTTAAGGTCACGTGCTGTGTCAATAAATCACACAGTGACTAAAACGAATTGAAAAATATACCGGACGCAGAACTGGGCCACGAGATTTTTCTATTGAAACTGTCAATATCCTGGAGTCAATAGAAAAATCACGTGACCTAGTTCTCTTTGGGAGAATCAATGGTCACCTATTTTTCATAATAGCATTTAGCGAATTTTACGGAGATAATCTCCTTTACTTGACAAGGCCAAATGCAGGAAATACGTGAATATCTTTTTTCCATACTTCTTTCCTTACTTTTTTTTGGATCAAATTGTAAATAAAAAGCAATGAATAATCCATGGTGTATACAAATGAATAAGTATAAAATAATCCCACTTTAAAAAAGAACAGTTCATAAAATAGTTCAAAGGAACACTTTCATTATTTTTTTTAGTTTTTGACAACAAGTTTGTTGTCAACAGAAACACAATACGTAATTTCTTTTCTGAGTTAACAAATAAAGATTATGAAGAACTCTTTCATAATATTTATTTGTTAGGTAAGAAAAATATTATGACGCAATGTTTAGTCTTCAGACAAGAGTTATTGGAAATTTCCTTTTTATAAGTTTATGGATAAATTTCGTAACCATTAACTTTTGGAAAGCCACCAACATTGGTTATACTAATATTGCAGAGACGTCTAATGCTATTTTACGTCAATACTTCTTTAAATTTGCATCCAAGTAGACATATTTATGTAAAACACAAGGCCGTTTCCATTTTTTTTAAGGGTGCGAACCCTTCACATTCAGTAGAACTGGAAAAATATTTGTCTATTGCCTAATGCTATACAATATTTGTAACAAGAAGCTATAAACGCCTAGCTGTGAGTAAATAGAATCATAGCATTTGGCGCATTATCGATGTGTCACACGGAAATTGTTGATGACATTGTAATAGGAGACGGGGACGTTTTGGTGTTCGATGCCAACATGTTGCCAACCTCAATGTATGAGTTTCCTGCAACAACTGCTCAGCGGATGTTGGTGACAGTCTCTTTGAACACGGTCGGAATGTAGCCACTTCGGACATGCTCCATGTTCATAGTGTGCACTAATAATAAGGCTTATTTTTAGTGTTTCAATTTGGGAAAGTTTTGCTTGAAACAAGTTCTGTTAAGGCGAGTAGGAATACCAAAATATGGAAAACATTAATAGAAAATTTACCGTCCATTGGAGGGAGTCGATACAGATTATGATATTATGAAATTATTAATATTCGAAAACATTGTCTAATAGCTTTACCCTAAATATAGCTATCAATTCATTCTTATTGTGCAAAAATTATCGATAATATAGTTTTTTAAATTATATTTTATGAAACCAGTGGCATATTTGTATACATAATATTCGCGTTGTCTATATTCGCATCTTGTATAAGAACAATCTGTCATACTGTGCAGTAGAATTTTACTAGTTGGACCAAAACCCGGTTTTGGAGTAGGAATTATTTGTCCTCTCCCAATGCTGATGATTATGTAAGTTGTTTATGTACGGGGAACAAGGAGATTTTTTTGTCCCTATAACCTGTGACTAACCCTACCTGTAACTAACCCTACCCGTGACTACCGTGACTAACCCTAAACTGTGTCACAATTGAGTAAATGAATCAAAAACAAACCCATGTAATACAAAGTGGATTGTAATACAAAATGTACCTGGTTATATGAAATTTAGCTTAGGTTATAATAATCCGAAATATCCGAATCCGAATTTCTTTCCAACATACAAGTGTGACATGTTTCTCCTTTTGATTTGACAGGCGCGGAATAAACCGGCAGATGGCGGTGGGCATGTCAACCAGAAAAACGCTGCCGGCCAAAAGTCAACAGCGGCTTGTCAAAAGGGTAAGACATTTATTTATATAGTAACTTGTTAAAAAGTAAGGGGTAAGAATCAAGTTTATGAGCCACTCACAGAAACAGCAGCACTAACACGGTTATTTCACAGTTATTCTACTGTTGCGAAACTGATTGTCTATTTTATGAATGCGAAATTAGGAAATTAATTGACCTCAATCTCACCTGATGGAAGTGAAGATGAAGTCAAAAATCGAAGATCCCATAATATAATAAATCTTTTTAACAAAAAATAAACCGACTTCTAACTGTTTTCTCATGGACGCTATTGTCAGAACTGGACAAAATTGAAATGGAACCACACGCGAAGCACCAGTTTTCAAATAAAAAAAAAGAATCATCAAATTCGTTTCACCCAGTCGAAAGTTATGAGGTAACAAACATTTAAAAAAAATACAGCTGAATTGAGAACCCCTCCTCTTTTTTTGGAAGTCGGTTGAAAAGAAGACGCAAGATGCTTCGTGCGAATTGGTTGTAAGTCAACATCTTAAGTAATCCTAATGTAAAAGTAATGAGTCTCACTAGTATGGCAGAGAAACACCTGTGCGAGTGTGGCCTCTTAATACACAAGTGCAGTCACATCCTAAGAAGCCACACAATGGCTTGTGAAGATGTGAAAAATGCCTCTATCAAAAAAGTACTACAGTTTCTCAACGTGGGAGGTATAGGTAGAGAGCTCTAGTTTAGGTGGCGATCACAATATTTCAGCAATGGACGAAGTGATACTGGTTCTCTAGCAGACAGAAATAATCCTCCTTGTTTGATTAATTAATGGTTTTGTCCAAATAAAGGAGGACCGAAGACCCCAGTCAAACCTTCGGCGCAGAAGGGAGCGGCAAAGACTGCGCCACCGAAGCAAGCGGCCGCGGCGGCTGCCGCAGCCGGCGTCAAGACACCTCAAGGAAAGAAGAAGAAGGGTCATAAGCATCAGCAGTATGAACTTATCGTTACTATTAATCTGGTGAGTCATCTCTCAGCCGTAAGACGTCCACTGGATATAAGCATCCCCATATTTTTCCTATAGGACCTTTTGAAATGCACCTTATGAAATGCCTTTCAAAATTTCAAAATTCAAAACAAAAGGCATTTCAAAATTTAATCAAAACATTCATAGTTATAATTTCGGCAATAAAGTACAAAATAAAAATTTGAACAAGTAAAAATAGTTTTTACAACACCTTGGTGTAGCCACAACAATGCCACATCTGCATAAAATTAACGATATTTTTTATAACAATGTATTTTTTACTGTATTAGCTTGTATTAGCTGTATATATTACAATGTATTATATTACAATGTATTAGCTGTCACACACAATGAATTTTGTTTGACATTACATAACGCCCGAAGTGTTATAAAAACATTTATTCAATCTTTATTGCTCATATTATATTTTTGCAGGCGTTGATTTTTTCTTTTTAGGTGATCATTTGGAAACAGTAAATACTTTTTTCTGGATGAACAGAACTCTACAACATTTATTGCCCATGTATTTTTGTCTGACGTTAATTTTTTTTTTTATTTCCCTTCGGTGACTACCGTACTCTATTTATATGTATTATTAGAATCCCTCTGATAACGTGTATGAAAAATTTCACTATGATCGGTTGATTAATTTAAGGCATAAAAGCTTTTGTATGTAGTTGGGTCCCTGATAGGTATTATAGATTTTTTTTAGTTCTGCTACATCCGCTAGTTTATATTTATAAAGAGATATACGCTAACACCGTAATTATTTACGTAATTGAGATATCTTGCCATTTAACACATCCCATCAGCCGTACAAAACAAATTGTAACAAAAAGTTACACCAGACTACGAACTTTACATTACCTAATGGTGTTTGTAGAATAACTCTATGTCTGTACAAGCACCTTTAATAGAAACTTCCTCCTGCTAGTCGCCCTTTGTTACAAAAATTTACACCTGTGTACTACCAACTTTACATTACCTAATGGTGTTTGTAGAATAACTCTATGTCGGTACAAGCACCTTTAAGAGAAACTTCCTCCTGCTAGCCGCCCTTTGTAACAAAAATATACACCTGTGTACTATCAACCTTACCTTACCTAATGGTCTTTGTAGGATAACTCTATGTCAGTACAAGCACCTTTAAGAGAAACTTCCTCCTGCTAGCCGCCCTTTGTAACAAAAATATACACCTGTGTACTATCAACCTTACCTTACCTAATGGTCTTTGTAGGATAACTCTATGTCGGTACAAGCACCTTTAAGAGAAACTCCCTCCTGCTAGCCGCCCTTTATAACAAAAAATTACACCCGTGTACTACCAACCTTACATTACCTAATGGTGTTTGTAGTATACTCTATGTCGGTACAAGCACCTTTAAGAGAAACTTCCTCCTGCTAGCCGCCCTTTGTTACAAAAATTTACACCTGTCTACTACCAACCTTACGTTACCTAATGATGTTTGTAGAATAACTCTTCACGTCTGTCTATGTCGTTCGCATTTTACGAGAGCAGTAAAACGACAGGGCGTGAACTGAACACGACTAACCTAATCACTCACACTTGAGACACTAACCACATCTTGTCATCGTAAAATTTCTATTAATAAACTTCCCGTTTTATTTTTTAAAAATTCTGTAAACTACATCACTGTATGCCCTTCGACTTTTAATAATGCTTGGATATAAAATTATAATAACCTATGTAACTCGTTGACAGAGTAGCTGTGAAATCTGTAGGAGATATTTTTGGAATAGGTTCTAAAATTTAGAATATAAAATTTAGAATCTAAATAAACATAATATATCAAAGGATATCAAACGTTATGATATCAAGATAAATTTGTAGTTAGGCCTTATACAATTTATTCTGTTATTCTACTAGGTATAGGAAAAAAGTACTTAGATCAATTGTCGCAACAAATAGATTAGATATTACTGTATCCGAAACTCTGTAGACCTTCCTGATATATTTATTCGATTTTAGATTTTTTCCGGGCAATTAACTAATAATAATAATTAGTCAATATGATATTACGTGATATTACTAAATAGCAATAAATAGCGATATAACTGCTATTTATTACTCAATAATAAGTAGCAAAATTAATATAAGTAATTTAATTATTTCACGGACAACAAAGAAGAATGTCACTTACATTCTTCTTTGAGAATCGCTGAGGATAAATAAATAAATAAAATATCTTCACACATACCACACAGCACCATCTAGTTCCACTGTAAGCAACTAATGCTTGTATTACGCATACCAGACAGTTTATATACTACAATACATTACTTTTTTTTGTAAATACATACATAAATTATAAATACAAAACATCCATGACTCGGGTACAAAGGTAAAATGTTAACACATAAACATTTGCCCCTAGCGGGATTCGAACCCGGGACCGTTTGGTTAATAGCTAGGTTTACTAGCCACTACACCAAACGTCAAATGTATGTATGTATCATACATGCTGTTATTTTATGGTAGTATTTTGTGGATACTGCCCTCGATATCCACCTAAAGATTGCAGAACGCAGTGTAGTTTTGCGACTCTATACTAATATTATAAAGAGGTACAGTTTGTATGTTTGTCCGATTTTAGAAATTCTTTCACCAATAGTTACATTAGAAATTCAGGGTGTACATAATATGCAATATGCAATACTTGGGACACCAGCAATATAAAAATAAAGAACCAACGCTTTGCAAAAGTTTAATTTCAAGCGTAATATTGCTTTCTATTTTTGTCAGGCGTTACATTATCATCTATTTTTCAACGCATACGAAGTCGCGGACATTAGCTAGTACTAAATGTTTATTAAATTAATTTAACGCTTGATCATTCACAGATTCTTGCGTCGATCTTATTGCAATTAGTAGAATTCCATTCAGAAATAGACGCCCATTTAATTAAAATATCATTATTATGTTCAATGAATTCTAAAATTAGCCATGTCTGTATTTGTTGGCTTTGTGACAGATATTATAAATATGTACAGTCGTCCCACATCCGATGAAGTTTGTTTTCATTATTTCCTTTATGTTTTCTTGATGTGGGTTAGACTGTATTCTGAAGGAGCTAAAATAATGTTTTTATTTTATTTTTAACAGTAGGTACTTAAGGACGTAGGTACTTAAGTAGTGGTTAGTGAGTACAAAAAATTGGTGACTGAATATTATGTTACAAAACAAAATTTTGAATTGTTGGAATATATAACCTTAACTTCCCATAACACAAACCAGGGTCATACAATATCAGGGATAATACAATTGGTGTGTTTAGTTAGACATCTTAGAGATTTATAAACATATAGAGGCTCATCGTACGTGCAACAAACACGCTCCAAAAAATAAAAATCACTGAACACAGGCAATAAAAGGTACACACTGAAGAAATTAAACGTTTTAGCAGAGAAACAAACTTTTGGCAACACAACTTGATGACTCCATAACTTTTCCCGCCAAAACTAACTCATTGCAAATGAAATGATACCCGTCTGCCAAAATCACACGGTAAATAGTTTTCATAGAACATCCACAATGGCCGCATTTTGAAATTATAGATTTGATAAAAAATATTTTCGTTTTACTTGGTCGTTTTAATTTAATAGTTGGTCTGTTTGGGTTGGTTGAACATGTTAAACAAGTCTAATTTAAAAAAAATATTTTTACATTCGATTTTTTGTTGATTGAGACCTAATTTTTAAGAAAAATCTAGGCTTAAATCAAATCAAATCAAATCAAAATATTTATTTATCAATTAGGTTTCTACAAGAAACTCTTTTGATCGTCATTATAAATTTAAATTTACCAGAATATTCATTCATGATCAAGCTATGGATCCTAGAATTCAATAATTATCCATTTGGACTTGATTTAGTATACGAGACTTGTATTAATTAAGTTATTATATCTTTAAAATAATAACTATGACACAACTTTCGTTTTTTGTTTATTTTTAAGCTCTTGGAAACATGCTACGAGAGAGAAAAGCTTCTGAAATATGTTATTCACTGTTTAGGATGTAATGCTTAATTATATCCCAGACAAATTCTATTAACGATTCAGATTCAGATAATTGAAGACAATTAATATAACATATGACTGAAAATAAAATAAAGAAAAAAATGTCTAGATGCGAAAGTAGTATAATTGGAAAATTAAAAACGACACCATTGTAGAACAGTCGTGTTAGCAGTTATAGCGCGCAAAATTCTAATTTTAAATGTAAGAGTTCTATATCTGAGCTGACAATGTCGCGTCGCGCCTATCATTACTGACCGATCGGATAATTATCATTAAAAATTTGAAAGGTGTTTCGATTGAATTATTTTTTAATTAAAAAATAGTTTTTGGCTGAAAAAGTAAATATTATTGAGTTTTATGTGACCTTCAGTGCGAAACATTTTTATGTTGTGTGTGATATTGGGTATCTACTTATAAAATTATTAAACTGTATTGTATTTTAATGTGAAAATGGCTAGAATAGTGGCAACAGACGATATTTATAATAAAGAATATAGAAGACTGCGCCGGTTAACAAGTGATCTGTCCACGCAACAGGTCTCCGTAGGTATTTTTTTATTGTACTTGATTTAATGCATTTATATTTTTCTGAATGGAAATTTTAAATGTGATATTATTATAATCTTTAATCAATACTAATAATAAATCTGTAAGTTTAGGTATTGTATGTATGTATGTTCGTTCCTCCATAACTCTTAAACGAATTATTAACTGGATTTTCATGAAATTTGGTAGATAAACATTTAGAGGCACAAGACACAGGATAGGCCTACTTTTTCTTTTTCAACGCAAAGTCGCGGGCGCCAACTAGTCTTTAATAAGACGAAATAAAAAAACAGTTCATGGATGGCCCCCGTGTTTGTGATAATTTATTAACGAACTGACATTTTTCTGTCTAGTTTTTTTTTTGTAACACATGCGTGAACCTACTTTTGTATTATAAGTTTTCAAAATATTTTTGAAGTATACATTAATGTAACCGAATTTTTTTTTCCTCTTTCTTTGCAGTCAGAATATGGCCTCACCGAGGAACAAGTAGCAGGTAAATAAATATTATAATTAATAATAAGTAATACAAATAAAAAAGTTTTAATTTTATAGAAACTTACAAATATTTTTATAAAAAATATTACTTATGTACTTATAAACTTAATTTTATCTTCCATTAATAATACATATTATGTTTTTTTTATGTATATATATATTAATTTAAGGATTTTTAATAACAACATTACAAAATTTAAAAAGTACATACCTAATTCTGTTTCGTATTATTATTTATTAATCGCAATTATTCGCAATTATTTACAAGAAAATTTGTTTTAAAATAAAACAATAATTAATATAATTATCCTTTATTGTTGATTCACAGAATTTAAAGAAGCGTTTATGCTGTTTGACAAAGATGAAGATGGAGTTATAACCATTTCCGAACTGGGAGTTGTAATGCGATCGTTGGGACAGAGGCCTTCAGGTAAACAAAATCAAAATTCAAATGTTAGTCCAGTAATCAAGGGAATTTTTTTCTGATTACTAACAGGCTGAATCTTCGTGAGTAGCTTCAGTTTGCCGAGACGCCCAACTTTTTCCTCTACGAAAATTCTCGATAGAGGTAGCTCGATAGAGGAGTTATAGCAGCCGTAAAAAACTTCCAAGCGTAGGACTGGGAAAACGTGCCACTCAATTTGTAGGACTATGCGACCATTTTATTATACAAATGTTTACTAAGCTGTGGACAAAAAATCAGCTGGTTAGTATCCCAATAAATCCAATAATCCCAATAAATCCAATAATCCCAATAAATCCAATAATCCCAATAAAATCCAATAATCCCAATAAAATCCAATAATCCCAATAAAATAATAAAAATAAATAATGAGGTCATAAAAATTATTACTAAAAAGCAGATTTTTTGTAATTTTATTAATTAAAACGCGTACAGTGGAAATGTTAAACAACGAACAATGTTACTTAATAAAATCACACAATCTCAGTCCTTGGATTACTTTTTCGGTCTGAGATTAAAAAGTCACTAGTTAATTAATATCTTCGTGGAGACCGCTACTACAAATATTGTATTTCAATGTCATGTCGATTGCAAATAACTATGGACAGATTATTATTGACAGATTAATAATTGAATCACTCGAGATAAACAGGTTTTATTTTTTCCCTATACGGTTTCACTTATATTTTAATTCTTTATATCAACGATATCTTTAACAATATGTGACATTACCGACGCCTTCGCAAGTTATCTTGGAATAAGAATTTTAAAAACCAAATTGAATTGGACAAGGGATAGTGTGTAAATGTATTTAAAAAAGGCATTTCATCTAATATACATATAAAATGTTACCCAGTTTTTTTTTTCAAAAATGGCTCATGAGTTCTGCACCGATTAACATCTAAGATAATGTTCATTTTAAAATTTTTATGTTGTATAATTTTTATGTACTTTTTTTGTTCCATGTCAAACAAATGTCAGCGCAAACGCTTTTATTTAAATAAAATCATAAATAATTAATCATAATTTAATTAATCATTTCATATAAACGTTGAAGGTCAAACGTCAATGCCATTTACCCAAAGTGAATCCCAAAAATCAAGAAATATAACAATTGATGAAGAAATTACATCCCAACCAAAATTAAAAGTGATCATTGCCTCATTCCAAATTCTTTAAGATAACGTGTCTACCATCACTATTTCGAACACAAATAAACAAACCACTAAAACTGGCCGAATAATAATTGTTTAACAAAACATTCGAAACGTACGGAACCTTTGCCAAATACCTCGTCACTATAAAAATCGTATCTTCAACTATAAATACAGACAAGTAACTTCGGTTTCAAAAATATAGTAGGTGTAGACCTACTAACTTTTTCCTGCGGATTCGTCTGCGTGTCTTTATAAATTATTCCCTTGAGTAACTAATTTATTAATGACTGTATATTTTTTGCGTAAAATTTAGATGACGCAATGTCATTGTTATTTTCTTTCAATGAAATAAATTAATCATTGCATTAACTGTCTGTACGTAAGAGACGGAACTATTTAAATTGAAAAAGCGAAAAATTGCAAATATATTACTAGTTGCTGCACGTGACTCCGCCCGCGTAACTTTATAAAATACTAGTGTTGCACGCGACTTCGTCCGCGTTGAAAAGTATAAAACGCCATCTACCGTGGAATGGATCGCTAAAAATATCACCAAGCAGTTGTTATGTTAGTCGTTTCACCTGATTTGGATAGATGGCGCTATCTCCCGGCGCTAGTATTTATTTTTATTTTAGATTTCCCGTAGGAATGAAGCATTTTCCCGCGGTAAAAGGTAGCCTATGTTCATCACAGATAATGTCGGTTTGTAATGGTAAAAGAATTTTTCAAATCAGTCCAGTAGTTTCGGAGCCTATTCTATTCAAACAAACAAAACAACCAATCAAAAATTTCCACTTTTCATGAAACTTGGTAGATAAAAATTTAGAAATTCGGGACACGTGATAGGCTACTTTTTATCTTTTTTAACTCGGATGAAGTCGCGGGCAACAGTAGTTGATAATTAATTATGGATGTTAATTTGAAATAAATAATTATTATTATGAAAAATATAGTGATCACAGCAATAGGCCCCGGCGAGATTCGAACTCACGATCTCCTGTTTACTAGACAGGCGCTTTAACCAACTAAGCCACGGCGCCGTTGTAGCAAGCTGTCGAAAATGTCTTATATAAGACTTTTTCGATGTAATTATATATATCTTTATAGATATCGATGTATATCTTTATCGCTTCGGCCGTTTTGGAAACCAAAGGTTATATACTCGTATAATGTAATTTCAAATATCTCTGTAATCTTATTAAGTTTGTAATTAGAAAATCTGATAATGTTCAAGCATGTTGTATTTTGTTATTTTATTCAATTAGGGGACCGAAGCTTATTATTATACACAATTTGTAAATATTCATATAACTTTGTTTTAGATATATATAGTAGTTGTTAACAGATATTAGTTTAGTAAGTATGAGATGTAAAATTAATATTAATTGTTAAATTTCAATTTATAATATTATGTGCCCTAAATATTAAATATTCGATCTTAATATTTCCTACTCCGTCTAAAAATTTTTTCGCTGCAAAGTTATAAATTCGTTATATAATACAAAGGATTTTATAACTGCACCAAAATTCGTTGCGTTCGTTGAGGAGAAGTTAGATTTATATATGAACATGTTTCTACTTCTACTAAGTATTAGTTCTACTATAGAACTGGTTTTTTTTATTTTTTAAAAGGACGCATATAATGTTTTTAACTTTACGAAAATAAATGTTTGTAACTTCTTTGTAGAACAATTTCATTTAAAAGGCTTAGAGAAAACGCAATGAATCGAAAAATAAGGCAGTAGAAAAAAAGCAAGGGGCCTTTAACAAACTCTTTAAGCTGAAAATGAAAAAAAAAAACTTTACGAAGCAATTTTTAATATCGTAATTAAAACACTTTTATTAAAAGCACTATAGAAAAAAAATAGAAGATACGGTTGTATTTTTTTTTTAATATAGGCACATTTTAATATGAACTTACATCTGACATATTTTAAAGATTCAAAAGAAACCAAAATAATAAAGTAAAAGTTGTCTATTTTCTTTGTATGGTTATATAAAAGAACTTATAAAACAACTTCAGTTCCTACTTCCTTAAACAATGAGGGTAAAATTAAACAATAAATAATTGTTTCAACAATTTATGCTGGAACAATTTCAGAGACTGAACTCCGAGATATGGTAAAAGAAGTTGACCAAGACGGCAACGGCACTATAGAATTCAACGAGTTTCTTCAAATGATGTCTAAGAAGATGCGTGGCGCAGATGGAGAGGACGAGCTTAGAGAGGCATTCAGGTAACTTTATCCCGCGGACGCGCGAACTTTGGAACAATCTCCCTCCTGAGGTGTTTCCACTTAGTTACAATATGGGCTATTTAAAGCGAGCTGTAAATAAACTTCTGCAGGGTAGGCAGCGCACTAGCACTCCCCTTGGTGTTGCTTGTGTCCCTAGGCGGCGGTAACTACCTACCATCAAGTGAGCCGCCTGCCTGTCTGCCACCTCTATATTATAAAAAAAATAACATTACTCTGTGTCACCACCCAAATATTGTTTCTCGTGATTGTCAAACTCTTTTTTCTATTCGGATGACCCGTTTTAAAGAGCCCGATGGATGAGTGGCCTACTGTTTGTGTTCTGAGGCGAAAAAAGGAGTTTATGGACTATTAGCTAACCAAAAGGCCGCGGGTTCGGATCCCGCTAGGGGCAAATGTTTATGTGTTAACATTTACCTTTGTATACGAGTCATGGGTGCTTAGTATTTATAATATGTATGTATTTACAAAAAAAAGTAATCTATGTAGGTAGTACCTATATCAACTGTCTGATATCCATAATACAAGCATTTGTTGCTAAGTGTGGAACTAGATGGCGCTGTGTGGAATATGTTTCTCGCCCAAATTTATTTCGCCCAAGTTGGGCGAATTGTCATGTTTTTTTTTAACTATTATTTTTATAGACAACTTGCCCACTAGTATAATGTACAGTCCGTTACATAAAAGTATTAAACCAATTTTTAAACTATAATATTCTTATTTCTTACCACATGTATCTACTTAATAGGTTTTAATTTTAATAGGTATACAATTAAAAATACAAATTTATTGTTCTAGCTCACTCGTACATTTTATATAAGTGTTAGGGACATCGAGCTTCTCTCACTCTCCCTAATAATATACAACAGACTTCTTTTTGAGCCGCTCGTTTCTCTTTTCTTGAATTATTCGGACGATATTGATCACTTGATCGGGTCTATGATGAACTTAATCAAATGAGTACATATTTAAGTAATGCTAATGATTGATTTCAGGGTATTTGACAAGAACAACGACGGTCTTATCTCTTCGGTGGAGCTTCGTCACGTAATGACCAATCTTGGCGAAAGGCTCAGTGAGGAAGAGGTCGACGACATGATCCGCGAGGCAGACCTTGACGGTGATGGCATGGTCAACTACGATGGTAAGTTGTATAATCTTTCACGCATTTCAGAAAACAGAAACTATTATCGCATTTTTCCTTTGCCAGTTTTGCTAGTTTGAGGGGTTTGGTTTTGTAAATTAATTAATTAATTAATTTATTTATAAGTACACAGACAGAATGCAATTATGTACACGAGTTCAAAAAAAAATACGTGTATATGGTAATTTACTAAATTGCAGTCCTAAATGGTGTACATTGCACGATTAACTTAATTTTAACTAAACGCTAATGATCTTAACTAACAATAATATTAAAACAATAAAACACTAGTCCACTTAAATCTTAAATATTAACCTTAATCTACTCTTCAATCAATCAAGCTCTTCAGATCCGATCACCACGTCATTGAAAGTTCGACACATCCTAACCAAGGGATTGTAATAGGATGTGCTGTACTTATATTGATTTGATTTTTAATTTTTAATTGATCCTTAATTTTTCTATTTCAGAGTTTGTGACAATATTGACTTCGAAGAACTAGTATGCAGAGCAGAGGCCGCAAAGAGCTCCTCCCCCCGAACGAAATTGTCCCAAGAGTGTTTCCAAATCGGAAAATGTTCCGTACATACACGATAATTTACAACAATTTGGCGGGAAAGAAACTCTTATATAGCTGCCAACGGTACTCAAAACTGGAAGTGTTAGAGAAACGTGATAACCGTTATTTAGAACGCGCTTGGTGGCAGTGTATACGTACTAAATGTTTTAGATATGTGAACATTACATTGGAACATTCAAAATGCACAAATTTCTTAGATATTCTGCTTAAAATAGTCGAGTCATTATGAGCTATAAGCACAGAGCTAAGGATCACCGCGCCGCCCGTTACTAGAGACGGCAGTAATAATATTAGCCGTAACTCAGGGCCAATTTGACCGCTGTTTCTATTTGCGCGTTGTGGAATAAACATTATTAAAAAAAGCGATAAACGTGCCTCATGTTGCTTTGATTGATGTAATAATAATAAGTGAAAACGCGAATAAATAAAATTCTAATATTATATAACATAATAATATCAGAAGTAAGTAATCAAATGCAATTTTAGCTTTTAAAAAAATACGAGTTTTTATATTGTCTAGAAACGCTTTATTTGTATGGAAAGCGTTGACCATGCCGTCTCTGGTAGCGGATGGCGCGGCGTTTCTTTGCTCTGTGATTGTAAGAGACTTATCTAAACAATAATGACTGAATACTGGTAAAGCTTTTTAACGTCTGTTATTTTATAAATTTTCATACCTTAATAATAACGCGCTGTGTTGTCAACTCGTAGTGAAAACTGTTTAAACTTACCATTACAAAGAATAGCTAAAACATTATCTATACTTAATAAAATTGCAGTGTCTGTTTGTAATGTCAAAATAACGGCTTTTAACTAAATGTATATCAAAGTATGTATATACTTATATAAAAACATCGATTTTTTTTATTTTTTACCTGTCTGTCTGTTTGTTCCGACGAATCTCCGAAACGGCTAGACCAATTTTGATGGAACTTTCACTAGCAGATAGCTGATGTTATAAGGATTAACTTAGACTACTTTTATTTTAGAAAAAATAATATTACCTATATAAATAAGCAGTGTGCACAGCTTCATGTGCACGCCGCAGCGAAACGTGGCCAGGTTCAGCTGGTATTCCATAATAAAGATAGCTTAGAAGAAAATTAAACTAAAAAATATTAATAAAGTAATTATAAGAGAAATAGTAATAAAAAAATCGGTTGTGCCGACATGTTTTACAATTTGAAATAATTAAAATAGAAATTAAAATCTAGCATCCCGTACGTATACACGATGTATGAGTTTTTTGTGTAGACTTAGATTGAAGTGTATGTGTTTGTGAGGTTAAAAAGAAAAATGGCTTTCGGTAGTCTTCCAGAACTTGAAGGTTGACTGAAATGAGCCAAACTTTAGAGAAGTTCATTAATGTTACGATGAAGAATCGAAAAAAAAATAATAATAATTAAAAACATTAAATAGTGAGTGTAATATTAAAATAATGAATTTTACTAAATTTATATAGGCACAAGAAAAGGGTACATTTTATTGTAAAAAAACGAGAATAAAAATTTCTACTTTTTGCTAAGACTAAAAGTTTTAAGTCGATAGGGTAGATTAATCGTATTAGTCTTTTTATTCACAAAACAACCATTACCTATGATTATGTTGAATCTGGGCAAGTTAAGCGAAATATTAATCAAAATTGCAACAATTATAATTACACATATATAGGGGTGTTGTAAGAAAAGAAAATTAAGTAGGTATGTGAATTGCTCATTAAAAAAAAACAATCTTAACTGAATAAAAAAAATATTATAAAAGTTTTAACAGAACACGAACAAAACTTGAATATTGAAAGAAAGTCAGAAATATTAGTTTTGTACATTTAATTTTGTATGTGTTTAAGAAATGCCTGGAATGGACAGAAATTACCATAGTATAATACTTTTTATATATATTATACTTTATTAAGTAATTAAAAAAATATAATAGTATAATAAATTTTCAGGAAAAAAATCATTATCGAAATGGATTTGTTTTATATAAGCAAAAATGTCAAAAACTCGCTCCTGTCTACTTTTTACATAATTTTAATGCTATTGATTTGATTTTTAAATACGATTTTATAATATTCATTTTTGTTCATTTCAGGCAATATTTGCTTGTGATCTAATAATAATTGAAGTATTTTTTTCTGCATTATTTTAATAAAAATCATATTTTAATATAAATTAATATTGTCAACAATTCTAGTAAAAATGGTTACATGTATTAGAAAAGATATAAAGACTATAGAGACGTTTATTTAATAGTAAAATTTAAATATATTTAAAGGAGTTTCGATTTGTGTCATATGAAAAAAAAATTGCTATTATTCATATAATAGAGGCTTCCTTTAGTTTCATTTTATTTTTTTTTCTTTACACAAAACATTACCCGATTTTAACTATTAATATTATTATCTATTAATAACATAAGACAATAAAAAAAATAACAAAAATTTTTACGTCAATTCAAACACCAAAAAAGTGGTTAATTTTAACTGAATCATTATTCATAAACAAATATTACAACTATTTATTCTGCGCATATCACAAACTATGATATAATTCATTTTAAAACAGATTATATTTACAAGTATAATTATTATAATATTATGTATACAGTCTGAATATAAAAATTAGTTAAATATTTTCTGACAAAGTTGAATTGTTGCATTATTTAAAACATACAAGTGTTATAACTATATAAGGCTAGGCCACACTAAGGAGCCTCGCTTAGTGCTAAGAGCCACGCTACTCGCTTAGTGACTGATCCTAGTGGGCAGATGTTACTCATCGCTTGGTGACACTGATAGCGTGATAAGTGCCTAGCCTAGTTAGTCACCAAGCGAGTAGCATAACGGAAGAAGTTTCAATCATACAAATCAGCACTGTAAATCGATTTTGAATTGTATTAAATTTAGTCTTTGAATTTTCAATCAAATAAAAGGTACTCAGACTCAATAAATTTCTCAGAGAGTGACATAATTTGTTCTGTTCACATAAAAAAACGGCGGGAAAGTGAATTAATTGTATGTCATCAAGCGTAGCTCTTAGCTCAGCTCTAGACTTGGCCGTATAGTGTGACCTTAGCCTAACAGTGACCAGTGAGGATTTTTTTACAGGCAACGTTATATGTATAATAATAATTAGTAATTAAACATCAAAAGGGATTTAAATTATTTTAACATTATCATAGTAATAACTAAATGTTACCAGAAAATAAGTAAATATTATGTTAATGACGATACTTATAAACTTCTTTTTAATAAATGAAACTAAAGCTTTTAGAGGAACGAAATGTTAGACGTGCTAGATAACATCTTAATAAGCATTTTTAAAATTAGATATTTCGAGACTCGGATAAAATGAGAACTAAAGACAGAGCACTGTGGACGACAGAGTTAAGCCGATAAAACTACGCATACGTCGTCGTGTACATACACGGTACACGCACACAAATGCAATCAAACTAGATAAGACTCGCCTTATTAAAATACTAGTAAAAATGCAGAATTACATAATGAAAGAGTGTAAAAACCTGTCTTCAAAAAATAAAAAGCGGAATAGAATCACACCTCACACCTCACACGTAACATGAACGCACACATGTTTATAAAACCGGCTTCACTGTGTTGTCCACTAAATTATATCTATAATTCTTATTTGGTCTGAGCACTGAGATAAGATTTTATTTGAGACAAGGAGTCTAATAAAATAACATAATTGAAGTGATTATTAAATTTAATATTAAGTTTGTTTTATTGTAAGACTGCCACTTGAGATGTGCTTCAATTGGTGTTATTAATTTTCAATTGGCTTCAAAAAGAGAAGCCAACTTTGAAAGTTTAAATATAATTACATTACTTACAGCTTACTGTAAAGTACGCAATATTGATACCTATCTTTCTTGTAAAAGTTTCCGATGTAATCCTACGAGTAAGACAGTCAGTAAACCTACGTTTATCATTATATAAGTGTCAGGTATTTGACCTTGGATAATTGCTGTTGATGAGATAACAAAATACAAAGCAAAATACGAGATATCAAATCCAGTTATGTTTAAAATATTTGAAAAATAATAAAAAGGAAAAGTGTATTTCAGTTTATAATTTGCTAATACATATAAATAGTTACGTATATTGAAAATACTCGTATTGAACCGGTTTGTTTGCACTTTACTTAATTACTGACAAATTGAATAACGTTAACGATTAGTGACAGGACACATAAAAAAAATAAGTACCTAAGCAAAATGTAGTAAAGTCGAAGTAAAGCATTTATTTAAAGCTATTGGAAATTATTTTAATTTTTTTTTACAATCCTGGAACTTTGTATAAACTTACTGTATTCGGGTAAACTTGGGTTTACCTTGCTCTTCCGATATTACATGCAACATACGTACATTTTAGGAGACATTCTTGTGACAATGTACCTACTTGTTGGCTGCGAGACAAAGTATTGTTTGAGAGCCACAGAGCAAAGAATTTCCGCTCCGCTACTAGAGACGACAGTAATATAATGATAATATTCACAAAACCTAAACAGTGCGTAAGACTTGCTGTACTGAATAAACAGTAACGCCACCTTGACACGCTGTTTTTGTATGGAAAATGTTGACCAAGCCGTCTCTAGTAGGGAGAGGTGCAGCAATTCTTTGCTCTGTTGTCTATAATTTAATAGAAATTACAGAATGGTTAGTAATATTTAAAACATGAAAATTTTAAGTGACGTTGGGTCTAATGGAATAAAGAGAATTTTGAATTTGTGTAAGTAGAAACTAAACGCTAACTGGGTCTTATGGTAGTAGTGTTTAAGAAAAAAGTGGTTTCTGAATTGAGGTGTTGGCATTAATCTCTGAAATGATAAATGGTGTTAAAACTGTATGATCAACATTAAAATTATTATTGCATTTAATGTTACATGTTAACTGTTAACGCCGTTAAAGCTAATCATTGTTAGCTGTTGATGAAAACTGTTAGTTGACAATAGTCGATATATTTTCCCAAAAAGTTAAAATATTTTATATACTTGTTACTTTGAAGCATACTATAAATCAATATAAAATGTCATTAAAACTTATGCGTGGTAAATAGGCAGACAGTGGGCTGGTAATAGGCAACAGGCAACATTGTGATTATGCTCTGTAGCATATACAAGCATATCTTAAGTACAATATTAACAATTAACAAGGAATACATACCAAGAATAAAACCAAGAATACATTACAATAATTTTTTAATAAATTAACAAATATTTACTTATTTATTTCAAATTTCAAATTTAAAAAACTAAAAATTTACTAAATCAGGATCATCCACAAGAGTGATACGATAAACTTTACCATAGAAAGAAGAGTTGGACTTAAGTTTCTGATTGACATCTTCACCAAATTTACTAAAATCGTTTAAAGAAGAAGAATCCGTCATCCCATCACCCAAGCTAAGCGTTTGATAAATTTTATAAACGGCGAACTTAGCGTATCCTTGCTCTTCGTCTTCACAATCCGATAATTCTGATATGTAACTATTGTATGCAGATTTACTAAGGATTTCTTCCGTTGAAACGTCAGTTTCTTGTCTAATAATACTATCATTGACACCACATTCATCTATGATTTCAGACCAAGATAAATAATTACAATCATCAATAACAGAAACTTCGGGTACTGCCTTTGTATATGTCATAACATCAGTGCCAAAGATAGAGTCATTCCAGGAATCATAGTTCTCGAAACCGTCTTTGATAATTGATGATTCAAAGTCGACGTGGTTTCTTTTTAATGTAGATGTCGCGGGAACCAAGCTTTGTCTGTCGGTGGTCTGCTTCAATTTTTCACTTTCAAATTCTGCGTAAATTGGTATTTCAGATTTCAAGAAATCTGTTCTCATTTTTTGATGTAATATTAAAGAACAGCTTTTTTCTAATTTCTCCAACGGCGGTGGAGGAATATTTTCCAGAAGACGGTTGAAAAATGCTCTGACTTTATCATCGTTATTATTTTTTTGTATTGCTCCATCAAAATTGACCAATGAAGTCGCCCTTCTTGTCGTAAAGGTTTTGCTGTTGTTAAATCGATCCCAAGAATTCAGGCTGCAACAACTCCTTTTCCGTAACATGTATTTTCTATAGAAAATTTTGGACTTCCAATCGTGATATTTTCCACAAAATCCGCTTAGAGTTAAAGAGATTTCGTCTTCTGATTCACTTTTCGGTATATCCGGATATCTGCTATAGTATATATCTCTAGATATTGGTTTATAGTATACTTGATGAAATGGAACATCTTCAAAGGGTTCCAGCTCTTCTACAATCCATACTCTGTCCAGACAAAACCAAAATTTATTTTGTGTAAGTATTTCTTCGGTAGTTAGTAACATTATTATTGTGTTTTATTCAAACTATTCCAATAAAGATACACTTACGAGAGAATTCAAATAGCTACTGCTGGGGACAAGACTATTGTCTTCCTCCGTGATATGGTTATCACATTGAAACAGTTTAAGTAAATATTAACCCGATTTAAATTGATAATTTATCAAAAACACTATTAGTTAACGATCTATCGTAAGTCAATAATGTGATAAATTTCGCTACAAACTTAAAGCTAAAAATACTCCACTATCATTTATGATTTGGAATATAAAATTTAAAATGTTTAATATAAAATTATATCATTTAATCCTTACATAATATAAAACAAAGTCCTCCGCCGCGTCTGTCTGTTTGTCTGTACGCGATATACTTAAAAACTACTGCACCGATTTTTATGCTGTTTTCACCAATGGATAGAGTGGTTCTCGAGGAAGGTTTTAGTATAATTTACAAAGTTACGCGGGCGAAATCGCGGGCAGCAGCTAGTATAAAATAAACTCAAAGATTTATTGGTTTAGAAAATTATCACTAAGACAAATTGAACAGTTATTATAACAGTCATGATTCGCAAATAAATGATGACTTTAAAACTCGTTCGACTCAGGTTCGTTTTCCCAGACCTTGGCCTTGGCTATCGTCAAAGATGAAACTTCAGAGCCAACTTTGAAAATATTACCTCCAAAGATGTTTGGAGGTAAAATTTTCAAAGTTGGCTCTGGTTTGGCAAGTAGTGGCAGAAAGTAACCATCTCCTTAGAGAAGAATAACAGAATCTCTGCTGTTTGTTTTTTTTATGAACGTGTAAGGGTACCAAAGAGCGCAATTTCTTCCAAATGCTTTATCCTTAATCTACTAAGGCTAGAAGCGCACTTCACCTACATTAGGGCCGTTGCTTGGTTTATAGGCAACGGTGGTCACCTACCGACCCATCCGCTTGCCTGACGACTTTTGGTAATTAAATTTTTTTTTCAGTTTCTTTTTTAGTAATGAAAACCGACTTACAAGTACCGTGTAAGTGATTGACGTCACATAAGATTCTGTTTAGATACAGGATAAACCAGTGTATCTTATCTTTAAGAAAATATGATCTCGTCATTCTTAGCTCATTCTAATTTTAATTATTAACTTATTTCTAGTTTACCTAAGCTTCTAATAAGTCTTTCATTGTACCACGCCTCAATTGGGAAAGCCAATAGGGAATCAAAAGTTGACCTGTTGATCAACCTGTTGACTGTTAACAGTTTTCAACGACATCATAAATTATTCATCCCTAATTCTTTGACAAAAGTCAAATTGTATGTGTAAATGTTGCATGTATGCTATATAGTGAATTGATGTAATTAGATGAATGTACAAAGCTTCGTATGAGACAAAGACATTTTAATAAAATCAATATATTAATGGGTGTATGTTTATTATTTCAACTTTCATTATCATCGCCAGCCTTCCACAATTACTATCGATCCTCTGCTCTCAGTATGTAAAACCACTGCTAGAGGCGCTTAGTGCCGTTAAATGAGTACTTTCTTTAGCCTATTTCTCGTTTATGGCTAGACAAAAAGCTTAAGAAAAAGGAATTATCAAAGTATACACCATATTTGGTATCACCGAAACTTCTATATTTAAAAAAAAATAACCAAACAGTGTATCATGAAAATCAGATCAGATATATTTAATAGAAATTCTTCAATTCAAACTGCTACTACTAAATAAATAAATTTTAACTCCAGGAGCGGAAAGAATTCCTACCTCGACTCGAAGGATCAACTGGGTATAACCCGCAGCCTTATTATCTAAATGCGTCTGCTGAGCGACAGGCGAAAAATGCGAAAAAATTGTGCAATATCACACTAAATCGTATCATGTAGCTCATAACATTAGTGTGGTTTGCGTAAAAATTAATGATTTAGTGTGATATTGCACAAATTTTTCGCCTGTCGCTGAGCAGACGCATTTAGATAATAAGCCTGCCGGTATAGTCTCTGCGATCCCTTATTCACTTACAAAGGCAAGTTGTATTAATTTCTTATGATTCGGTGAATGAGTAAGCGCCTGTTTCACAAACGTCAAGTATGGCCTACTTGACGTAACTGTCATTTAAAGTCACCGGTAACCGGGGAAAATGGAGCTGGTATACCTTTGTTTGTACGGTAAACGTCCCAAACATTGAATAGAAAATAATAATAAAAAATCGGCTATCGATGGATGCACTAAACCGACTGAATAATTCAATAAAACAGAAAATTATTTCTAAAAGTAGCTAATCAACACTTTACATGACGTTGGTGAAAGAGACGCTAAGGGTTAGGAAGCTAGTACGTTAGTAACTCATATTTAATCTGAGGCTAGGCCATATTGGTTATGGTTGAATTTCGACTAGTGAGCAAGCACTTTTATTACATTTATTGATCACACACACAAACGCACATGTCACAGAGTAAATATAATGTAAGTATGCTTTATTTTATGGGACAGATATAAAGAATAGTGCACATAGCAGGCGCGTGGCGCGTGAAGACTAAGTGTGAAATGGGTCGTGAATGCTCCTCTCATGTAACAAACACACTTTGAATTCGTGAAGTGATGACTACTTTTTAATCCTATGACAAACACTTTTAATAAAAATAATAGCATTAACGTTAATTTTAACAATTAAGGCGAGGACATAGCTGGAAAGCGTTATTTTCCTCATCTAATTTGACTTCTTTAGAGTAAAATTAAAACTGATAAAAATACAGTGCATAATAAACTATATTTAGAAAACATAGTCAAGTAATGCCCAAAAAAAAAATCATTTTGTGTCACAGTAATAATAATTTTCAAAAGTTTTAAAGTTTTAATTGACAACTTTTGTTTTCATTTTTCATATTTTACAAAATATTTAAGAAAAATCTACTTGTTGTCCAATATTATTCTTTAATTTCATAGCTTATTAAATTCGGCTCATTTTGATAAAAAATGTGTTCAATCTGAGGTTACTCTTTGTCTTAAATTAATTGTTAATGTTTGTTAAAACATGAATTCCTGTTCTTGGTATAAGGTAAAAAATATTATAATAATATTTGCATTAGGTAATATGCCACAGATTACAGAATACTCCCAACGAGAGGAATACGTATACCTTATTTAGGCTAGAGATTAATTTTAATGGGACTTTTTATTATGACAACGTGCTATCATGACAATTATTTGAATTGCCAATCTTCTTAATGCAGATAACTCTCATAAATTAAACAGAATAAGGAAAACAATAAAAACCCGTTCAAACAACCGTCGGAGATTAGTTACTTTGTGTAGAATGAACAACATTGTTGAGCTGTTGAAATACCGAAAAGTAAACATTTTCACGCTTCCATCATTAAATTACTATAGATATATTATATTTAGACACCGAACAAAAATCCGATTTTTCAGGAGACGAAACCTTTTTTTTTTTTATTCATAACTTAAATAATTGACAAACTTTAGATCACATTTACCGACGTAAAAATACACATAGATTTTTTTATTAAAAACCATTTTAATCATTGATAAATTTAATTCTTACTATTAAACCATAAACTGTTTAATTTTTGGACAATTTTTCTGCAAATTATATTATACAATAAATCTTCCCGATTTATAGCTAATTTAAGTAGGAAGTCTTATGATTTTAGTTTTTATTGAATTTATCCGGTCGCAGAAAATTTAGAAATTTCAGTTGCGTGCGATTTATATTCATTTGCAATAAATTCATTAATTACGATTTTTATTTCAGGTTTAGTAGCATACGATTACAATATTTAAAATTTAATTATATATTATGGAATTGATACAAAATTACAGATCTCTCTCCCACCTCCCAGAGTTCCCACTGGGATGGGAATGGATTGGGATGAGAATTGGGAATGGGAACCATCCGCAATCCCCAGGTTCCCACTTTCTCCAACCAGCCCACCATCCATGACATCCATCCATCATCCATCCACAATCCACATCCATGACAATGACATCCATTCCATCCATTTACCATCCCATCCAATTCCCTTCCCCTTTCAATCTCTCATCGAATATCGTTCTCGTTCGTGTTTGTAATTTCGTACGTACTACGTAATTAGTGTAATTACGTATCGATATCGATCGATAGTCGATCGAAATTCGAATTCGATAAGTAATAAGTAATAAACTATTAGTTTAAAACTAATAAATTAATAATTCCGTCAAATCAATCTCATAAGTTTTTTTAATAGCGCCCCGTCTTCAGTAAAACTGAAGTGGAAACGCACGAAAAATTCTATACCGAAACACAACAGCACATTTTGTGCGGTTATTTGGTCTTCTGTTAAGGTACAAAAGCGAAATTAACTTCTTATGTATCACACCGTAACCAAACGATTGCGCGATATAAGCTCGAGTGACAGCGACATCTGTCTCACACCAGCTGAAACATTTACACTCCGAAATACTCTTTATTTTCAACAGAGGCGCTGCTGACGCTGTATTAGAAAATATTGTGTTGTATTGTGCAGTCAACGAAAGAATGCGATCCTGACGTCTGTCAATTGGTCATGACTAGTGATGATTTCTTATTTATTTAACATTATTATTATTTTTTATTTGATATACTAACGGAAAATTATCTTCAGAAATAAATCATTATGTCAACTTAAAATAAATGTTACATTTTTGCGCTAAACCTAATGTTAAATAAATAAGAAATCATCACTAGTCATCGACCAACTGACAGACTTCAGGATCGCATTCTTTCGTTGCCAACACTGTAGTATTATGTACTTAAATACTAATTATACTTTATCTTACTTGTACTGTACTTGTAGTATAATTGTTTTGCTTGTTACTTATAACTTATCTAAAATACAATTTTATTATGAATACATATTATCATATTATAGTTATGTTTTGAATTTACAAAGGTACTACCCACAAAGGATAACGCTGCGCCGTTAATTAGTAAACATTTTTACAAGCGCCTGGTAAAATTAAAGATCCGACTAAAGTAGGGCCATCAAGAAGCGATACAAAAGTTTATTCACCCTACCCCTACTAACTGACAATCTATTACCTCTTTCTATGTTGTATCTATTTGACACAAGATAGAAAGAGACAATGTAACATACGAGCTTGCGTTTTATATTAATATTAATAATATTATAGGGATATAGGACAAGTTTTCAGCTTGCCTCAAAGGCTCAAAACCTGAATCAAATCAATCAAATAATTATCTCCTTCTCTATCGTGAATCGTGATGCGTTTTTGCCTGTTTGCCACCTCTACTTAATTCTCTGTATAATATAATAACATAATAATCTGTGCCTCTAATCTAAAATCTAATAACAAAATAGTGATTTAATTCTGCTTCGTCGTTGAATATCATATTCTCAAACCACATTCGTAACGTAAAACACCACATTCGCAAAACATCATATTCTTGTGATACGACATTGAAAGTACAGTCACGTAGTTATTTTGGTTTTTTTTTAATTAAAAACGGAATAACTAACAAAACAAAAAATAAATTCTAACCAGATATTTTTTTTTTAGTTCTTAGTATTGTGATATTATGTACTAATTGCACATAAGTGTCATTATCTATACTAATATTATAAAGATTGTTGTTTGTTTGTATAAAATAGGCTCCGAAACTAGTGGACCGATTTGAAAAATTCTTTTACCATTAGAAGCCGACATTATCCGTGATGAACATAGGATACTTTTTACCGCGGGAAAATGCTTCATTGCTACGGGAAATCTAAAATAAAAGTAAATCCTAGCGGCTTGGCCCGGAAGATAGCGCCATCTATCCAAAATCAGGTGAAACGACTAACACGATAACTGCATGGCGATATTTTTAGCGATCCGCTACGGTAGATGGCTACCCTACGGAAGAAGTCGCGAGCACCAGCTAGTTACTCATAAGAGGAAATAATTCGCCGGCCAGTATGAGTCTAAGAAGTTTCGTATGTAGATTTTAGTATTTTACCATTTGTACTGGTGCATTGCATTGCATCTGCCGTCGGCTAGTGATGATCGATATTCATCAATATTAAATAAACATCGATGTTTAGCGGAGAAAACATCGATGTTTGACATCGATGTTAAGTCTTCGATAATATCGACACATCGATGTTATGAGATAAATATCGGAACGTCGTTACATTTCAAGCCATCTAACGTGAATTAGGTGTACTAGTATTATAGCTTACTAATTAGTTCACCTTCAACCAAATTACACTAGATGTCACCGTCACCGGTCAATGTATCAACGTAATCGCAGTAAGCCCCAGCCGTACGAATAGTTTCTTTGCATTTCTCAAGACATAAAAAATACTGTCAACTCCAATTTTGACCTGTCAAAGTTAACTTTTTTACGGAGTGTGGCTAAAAAATACTGAGAATGTTAATTTTTTCATTTAACTTTTGTGAATTTGTGATTTTAATAATAGTAATAAACATATTTCATAAGTACAATAGACAGTTTTATTTGTTACCAAAAACATCGATGTTTTAGATATATCGATGTTTTTCATTCGATGTTTATCGTACATCGATACTTTTGATTCGATGTTAACATCGATGTTTTCCTAACATCGATCATCCCTACCGTCGGCATTATTTTGTTTAGAGCCCATGAGCCCAGTGTACTTTTTCACCTTTTTGAAAATATGATGTTATGAGAATATGATGTTTTGCGAATATCGTGTTTTGCGAATGCGGTGTTCAGCAGTCAGCGACGGAGCGATTTAATTTAATTAAAACAAAATGAATAAACCAACAAACAACAACCATTATCTATTATTTCAATTAAATTAAATTAGAAATTAGCGCCTACGTCTTCGTGTAAAACCGAAGTGAGACGCACAAAAAATTTCATCCAAAAAATAATATTTTGTGCATTAAATCCGTTCAGCCGTTAAAGAGGAAATTGCACGAAATTCACTTCATACATTTACGCAGTAACCAAACTATAGTGTGTTATAAGCTCGAATGTCAGCGACATCTATCGCACACCTGGCGAAACGTGGTACAATCAAAAATTCCCTTTATTTTCAATAGAGGCACTGCTGACTTAGCAAAGATGATAATTATACTAGCGACCGGCTTCTTTAAGTTGGACCAAATTGAGGATAGTTACGAAATTTGATCAAAACAGGTTCAGCAGTTTCGGAGTTCATCGGGAACGAACATGTGACACGAAATTTTATGGTAGCTATTGTATTAAAAAAAAAAATTGTATTTAAATTTCTAAGTATAGGTAAAGTTTTGTTTGTTATTTATAATTTATTTAGAATTATAATAACATATTATAATTATAAATATTAAATTTACATATCTAGTCTCTCTCGACTATGGTCATCTACACTCGTAGATATTGATAAGTTTGTTTATTACTTACTTCTTAGTAGTCGTACAATTGTTAACAATGTGTTAACAGCACCTATATATTTCTATAATTTTAGAATTTTCGTCTATCAGTATATTTGACACTAGGCTATTGCATGCGACTTCGTCCGCATATCTAACAAGTCCATACCATTGTTGTTGTGTATGAGGTTTGGCAAATTCAATCACGTAAGTAAGTACAGTAGGTCAAAGTCAATGGTAACATTTTTCAGGCACTCTATAAAGAGGTCAGTTGCTGCAAAATATGACACCATTATATAACTTAACGATATTTTGATATTTGTAGTCACGATCGCTGGGTCATTACCACGTTGACAATGAAATTTATAATAATAAAATATCATGCTATGTATTATACCTACTTGTACGAATTTATCATGACAAATTTTTCACTACATTATTATGTAAGTATAGTTCGTTAGGTGAGTAGAGGTGAGTGAGTGGAAAGTCTATAACAATGGAAAGTCTATAAAATTAATTAAATTTCCGTTGAGAGTAGCAAAATAAATAAAAAATAGTAATAAAAGAATTTTTAAAAAAAAGTTAAAGTAAAATTTGAAATAATAGAAAATTACAAGAAAATAAAATAATCAAAACTTCTCAATGTTATTATTATCTTTAATATATTATTTATTTTAAATCCTAAACCTCAAAGAATGGAAAGGACCTATAAAATTAATTAAACTTCCACGGAGAGTAGCAAAAAAAAAATAAAAAAATAAAAATAAATAAAAAAAAAATAAAAAAAATAGTTGAAGTATAATTTTGAAATAATAGAAAACTACAAGCAAATAAAATAATCAAAACTTCTCAGTGTTATTATTCTCTTTAATATATTATTTTTTTGAAAAAAAATAAATCCTAAACCTCTAAGAATGGAAGGTCTATAAAATTAATTAAATTTCCATGGAGAGTAGCAAAAAAAATAAAAAAAAATAAAAAAATAAAAATAAAAAAAATAGTTGAAGTAAAATTTGAAATAACAGAAAATTACAAGCAAATAAAATAATCAAAACTTCTCAATGTTATTATTATCTTTAATATATTATTTATTTTAAATCCAAAACCTCTAAGAATGGAAAATACCTATAAAATTAATTAAATTTCCACGGAGAGTAGCAAAAAAAATAAAAAAAAAATAAAAAAATAAAAATAAAAAAAATAGTTGAAGTAAAATTTGAAATAACAGAAAATTACAAGCAAATAAAATAATCAAAACTTCTCAATGTTATTATTATCTTTAATATATTATTTATTTTAAATCCAAAACCTCTAAGAATGGAAAATACCTATAAAATTAATTAAATTTCCACGGAGAGTAGTAAAAAAATAAAAAAAAAATAAAAAAATAAAAATGAAAAAAATAGTTGAAGTAAAATTTGAAATAACAGAAAATTACAAGCAAATAAAATAATCAAAACTTCTCAATGTTATTATTATCTTTAATATATTATTTATTTTAAATCCAAAACCTCTAAGAATGGAAAATACCTATAAAATTAATTAAATTTCCATGGAGAGTAGCAAAAAAAAAAAAAATAAAAAAATAAAAATAAAAAAAATAGTTGAAGTAAAATTTGAAATAATAGAAAATTACAAGCAAATAAAATAATCAAAACTTCTCAGTGTTATTATTCTCTTTAATATATTATTTATTTTAAATCCTAAACCTTAAAGAATGGAAAGTCTATAAAATTAATTAAATTTCCATTGAGAGTAGAAAAAAAAAATTAAAAAAAAATAAAAGAAATAGTTGAAGTATAATTTTGAAATAATAGAAAATTACAAGCAAATAAAATAATCAAAACTTCTCAGTGATTATTTGTCATAGTCATTACTATCTAATATTTTTGCTACAAGCTACAACAACAAACAATGAATAGCGAAACTAATTAAATACAAGTATTTCCATTATAAGACTTGAGACGAAGGATCTTTTGACAATTGAATCTGCAACCATAACATTGGACATTGACATTGATACGAAGGACGTGGATTGAACCATAGATAAAGGAAAACATTCCATAGAAAATGATCGAACCGTGGTTTCGAAAAAAAAATAGCCAAGATTTTATTGATAAGATCCTGACACGAAAATCGAAATCCAGAAAGACCTTTAGGATACCATTCAGGCTCACAAAGACAGTAATTTTTTGCTTATCACAACTGTAACGAAGTTAAAGGTAATTATTAATATTAAGACAATTTTGGAAGTCTTGAACATGAGCCATAAAGTTATGGTTTTTACTACGCATTAAAAAAGAAGCTAACAAAGAACTATCTCTCGAGAAAAACTGTCAAATAAATATTATAATGCTATAATAAAAAGTACATATTATTATTAAAAGTACATAGAATAAAACGCTAAAGATTAATGTTAGGGGAGTTATGTAAATAAATATTATGATGATAGTACTAACACTAACTAAATAATATGTCATCATATTTGACTGATCCAGGGAATAATGAAATCAAAACTTTATAGTTTAATTTTTTTTTAATTTTTACTTTTTTTTACCTTTTATAAAGTTTTATGAAAAAAGAAAAACTAGTAAGATTGAAAACTATAGGCTGAAAACATAACAGAAGTGCTGTCACTTAAAGATACTTAATCTTACATATAAAACAAAGTCCACCGCCGCGTCTGTCTGTCTGTTAGGGATTAACTCAAAAACTACTGCACCGATTTTCATGCTGTTTTCACCAATGGATAGAGTGGTTCTCAAGGAAGGTTTTAATATATAATTTACAAAGTTACGCAGGCGAAGTCGCCGGCAGAAGCTAGTTTAAAATAAAAATGTTATGTTAGTGTGTGTATGGTTCAAAAATTCGAGAATGGGTGGACCGAATTTAATTCTGTTTTCACTTATAGAAAGAGGGATAAACAGGGATGTATAACGGGGAGTTTTATATATGAAAATCACATCCCGGGCAAAGCCGGGAGCAGGTCGCTAGTTTTCTACTAGAAAATAGAAAATTACTAATGAGTGCTTTTTTACATAGCACTTGGATAATGAAACAGAGTCGACGAAGTATTCGTTTAAAATTATATCATCCTGTTTATTACATCCCATTTAAAGGATAATACAGGTCCAGACAAGATAATCTACGTAGTCGCATAACCGGAGCGTTCTTGTCCAGTCCGTCACTTGGAAAAAAAATTAAACAATACTTCGCGTGTAAGATGAAATTTCGTGGTTAAAGTCAAGTCTTTACGACTACTACGAATTCTGATTAACTCTGATTCTGATTATACAGTTAATTCTGACCGGATCTCGGTACTGTGACAGACTTTTTGTACGGCGATGTCCGTTCTGTGTTTAGTTTTTGTATACGCTGGATTATTTACTGTTAGTTGTGATTCAGGTATGAAGCTTTTTATAAATAACTAGCTAGTGCTCGCGACTTCGTCCGCGTAGAAAAGTATGAAACGCCATCTACCGTATTTGGGATAGATGGCGCTATCTCCCGGGCCAAGCCGCTAGTATTTACTTTTATTTTAGATTTCCCGTAGGAATGAAGCATTTTCCCGTGGTAAAAAGTATCCTATGTTCATCACGGATAATGTCGGCTTCTAATGGTAAATGAATTTTTCAAATCGGTAAAGTAGTTTCGGAGCCTATTCTATACAAACAAACAATCAAATCTTTCCTCTTTATAATATTGCTAGCTGGCTACTACTAGCTCTTTATAATATTAAAAAAGTAAGTTTTATAACTAACTTTTTTTAAATTATTTTTTGTATAAATGTGTACATACATTTATACAAAAAATAATTTAAAATAAGAAAACATTGCTTATGTATATACGTACATATACTTATATACTAATAAATAAATCTGTAAGTGTATGTATGTTCCTCCATAACTCTTAAACGAATTAACTGATTTCCATGAAACTTGGTAGATAAACATTTAGACGTACATTTAGGACACAAGATAGTCTACTTTTTTCTTTTTCAACGCGAACGAAGTCACAGGCACCAGCTAGTCAATAAATAAAATAGGAAACAGTGTAACGTTTTGAAGAAGTCAATAAAAATACCTAATTGGTACACCGTCGTCATCGTTTTCACCCTGACTTAGGGGTCTGAAGATGTTACAATTCATATAATATTATGTGATCCAAATGGCTAGTGCAAAGGTACTTGCATATTAATACAATTGAAACACAATACTCCAATATAATCCAAGGACATACAAATGAATATACGTTTACGTCCGTCAGATTAGACGTTGGCTGTGTACGCGAAGTTGATTGAAATATGAACCCGTCCCCCGGCTTTGCTTCAATTTTTTCATTAGTGAAAACCATATGAAATTCCATTAGCGGATAAACAGACAGAGGCATAAGAGGGTAAATGTGGGATAGTTTCCCCACTTTTTCAAATGGACAATTTACATACAGAAGATGAGCATTTAATAATCTGAAACTTTTGGGAACGTTAGTGTACTTATCAATGAAGACAATAAGCAGGATAATTTAATAGTTTTTGTTTTATTTATTTATTTATTTATAAACTAAATAAAAACACCTTATAAATGAGGATAGGATATGAGGATTTTTTAAAATTTTCTTAACAAATCAAAGGTTACATGACACAATGTACTTTTTTTTTTTTTTTTTTTTTTTTTTATTTCCCCCGGGGGTTACACCACCCCCGTTGGCCGTATATTTCCATAAAATAACACATTGTTACAACAATAGCATTAAATAACTTGCATTATAATTGGGGGAATTAGACATTTTCCCCTTGCATATGCAAGGGACCTTGTTAGGCTAATTAATTAAGCTTCATTATTGTCAACTACGTTCATAATTAAAACTTATATTTAACAATATTTAAAACAAACATAATTTAAGAACCTTTATTTTTTTAAATTATCCAGTTATTTTTTTATTTAGCCTGATCGACACCGTTGCCACTATGTGGCAGAAGTCTAAGAATTTTTGAACAATATATTTGTTTGCTAGGATTTTGTGCAGATTATCTGCACTCAGATTTTTATCAATGTCATTTTCCAGCACGAACCTTGCTCGCGCGAACCTGGGGCAGTCCACCAATAAATGCGGAACGGTTTCCGCTACCCCATGCCCGCACAAGCAGTCCGGGCTGGAAATCTTTTTGATCCTGTGCAGATAATCTGCAAACCCACCATGTCCCGTAAACACCTGCACCAGAGTTGGTGACAGCTGTAGTTTACGTATCATCCTGTACGCAGCCTCAGCATCCGGTAAAAACAGTTTGGTGCCCGCAGCAGTAGTGCCCTCTCTGTACATTTCTCCCCACAGGGCGACGGTCTCCCTCCTTAGGTGCGCCTTAATATAGGACAAGGGACACCTGTCATAGCTTTTGGCGACCTTTAATTTGGTCGCCGCAAGCTTAGCAAGATAGTCGGCCCTCTCGTTCCCCCCGATCCCCACATGGGCGCGTACCCAGTAGAGTCGGACCCCCCTTCCCTCTGATGCCATGACGCGTAAGTTTTTCTTTATCGCGTGCACCAGAGGGTGGTATGGGTTCCGGTCACCTCTGAGCAGCTCCAGCGAGGACCGAGAGTCACTGAGTATGCCGATCTCCGCCTCCTTCCTATTTTTCGCGATTTCCATCGCCCTGAGGAGAGCATATAACTCTGCTTGAAATACCGTGCAGAAGGACTCCAGCGCATACTTCTTCGCAAAGATCTCCGCACCGTCCCTCCAGCAGGAAAGCGCAGCCCCGACCCCGCCGTCGATCTTACTCCCATCCGTGTAAATCGCAAGGCCAATATTAGGCACCTGCGACTCACACTCGATGCTTTCAAAATCGACGGCGACGTCGGTCGCCGGATGAGAAGCTCTCAAAAAGGAGACCCTCTCCTCCACTTCCCTGCCTTTTAAATGCCGCTGTGGTCTACCCCTCTTTGCCTCATAGAGCTGCGCTGCTTCTGCAATACGCAGCTCAAGAGGCAAGAGGCCCGACAATGTCAGAGCAGCATTTAGGGAGACGGTACGATAGGCTTTGCAGATTTTCTGCGCGAAACCCCTCTGCACGGCGTGCAGCTGTTTTTGTACGCACCTCTTTTTGGCTGCGGGCGCCCAGACACTAGCCGCGTACAGGACGATAGGCTCCACAACTGACACGTATATCGTCCTTATGACTTCCGGAGACAATCCCCATGTCAATTTCGCAGCATGTACAATGTATTATTATATTATTAGTATTATTGACACAATGTACTAAACTCTAGAATATTTTTTTATTCGTGAAAACAATTGAGTACAGTGAAAAATATGAGTATTTTTATTTTCTTAACTTTGGTGCAAGATTTTAAATATGTAATTTTTACTAATAAAAATAATTAAACTTAAATTTATACATAAAAATAATCATAAATTCGTCTCTTATAGTACCTTGCACATAACTTTTTACTGCGATATATTATTATTTTTTACTTTTACTCATTATATTTAGTTATTTTTTATTTTATTTTTTACTCAGGTTTGACCTTTCTCCAAGAATTGGGCTATAAAATTCAAAAATAATTTTTAAAATCCGACTGTTAGTGCCAGAGATTAGCGCGTTCAACCAAAATAAAATATAAATAACCAAACAAACTCTTCAGCTCTATTATTATTATTTATATTATAATAGTAGTATTAATATGTTTACTACTGTCACCTATAACTCCTATAACTACTTCTACTTATTACAATATACAAAGTAAACTATGTATATTTTCAATAACCTCGTTCTAATTGATTAATATTACATTAAATCGTTTATTTAAATAGGATTAAGAAAATATATAACAATTATTGATCATTTCTCCTTGTCCCAAAAATTTCATGCACTTTATCCTTCAAAAGATTTAGTTTTCCTTCAACGTATTTATATACATAATAATATACATTATACATCTCTACATTAAATATATTAAAAAAAAAAAATTGTACACGTTGCATTTTTGTTAAAGAGGTCAAAAATAATATTAGTTAGGATTTATAGATTTAGAAATAAACCAAAATAACTTAGTACTTAGTAACTTAGTACTTAGTAAAATAACTTAGTATTTAGTGTTGAAATCAACATTCATTTACACAGTTTATCTAAATTAAACAGATTCCTCTCTTGACATTGTATTTCATTTAAAACAGGAGAGGAAGTAACAATTGTGATATGCAGAAAATAAATAAAAAAATACACCTTACTACATACCTGCGGGCATAATATTTATTCAAGATAAAAAAAGGTTGGTGACAAAATGTTGACCAAGTGACAGCCGTGGCATGTTTTTTTTAATTACATACATAAGGTTCTGTGACACGAAAAGTTTTATTGCTGAAATATGGTAGAGTCGTAATATTATGTCGACTTATGCAATTACAGATTCTCATGAATATTTCTTAGCTCTTGCGCATCATATCATCAAGTAAATCTCGTAAAGAATATTGTCCCACCTGTCACTTACTTAAGAGATCTACAACGATATCGTGCAATTAGATCTGATGATGCGCTTATTCTATTGTTACTCGTATGACACTTTTGAATGATTTGCTTATATCTAAAGTATATGTACATATAAAACCATAATACGTAGATTAATATCCCACTGAAAGAAGTTTCATTTGAAAAATGTCTTACATCATAATTATGTTAATGTTTACATTACATTATATGTTTCTCAGCTAACTTTTTGTAAACCATCCAACGGATTTTGATACAATTTTTACTAATAAAAAGAGAGATACACTCCTACTGAAAGTAGTTTCATTTAAAAAATGTCTGCATTCATAATTATGTAGAACATAAATGTTAATGTTTACATTACATTATAATATTTTCTCAACTGTGTAAACCATCCAACGGATTTTGATACAGTTTTCACTAATGAAAAGAGAGATACACGAGGAAGATATTGTGTATTATAATTTGCAGATTTTATTTTATTCATGCCAAGTCGGGAGCGGGCCTGCAATGTATTAAATGATGACCATTTCTTCGAAGGAAATCGTTGCGAAAAAACCTGCATCAAGATAAGCAATGTTTTCTTATTAGGACGTGATGAAACAATGCAGTGGTAGGCTTGCTTTGTAAAGTTCTTTAGCTTTTTGCGTGTAGTAGAGATCTGTCCCGAGTAGGTATATATATATATTAATTATCATGGCAGCGTCTTACATAAAAAAAATGAGATTCAAAGACAAAGTTAAGCTAAATCGTTATGAGAAAATATTATGATGCGAACAATTTGTTTTTTAAGTTAAGGTCGACAGACAGGTCCACTTGATGGTAGAGGTGGCTACCGTCGCCTATAACACAAGCAACGCCATAAGCGCTACAAGTGCGCTGCCGACCATAGAAGGATTAAATTCCACCTATTTTTACTATGTTTCATTATTGTTAACAACTGACTTCATACCCCGCGTACGACTAACTGCAAGGCATGACTGCAATGACTGCAAGAGTTGCAACCGTTATTCCATGATTTCCTGCATTTTTTTTGCCACAACTAAATATGTAAGAAGTATATTTTAAATTACGTTAAAATGATAACATGCAGGAGGAAGTTGCGTGCTCTCGATCTGCTCTAGAAAATACTTTTTTGAGTTCACTCAAAAAGTAATTACTTAGTATACCTACTTAAAAATCTTAGTTTACTTACTCCTTTCTTTTTAATGATTGTCAAGTTGTCAATGAATTGTCTCTGTCGAATCTTACGAAGACTATATAACACTCAATAAATTAATTGTTTAGCTGCACGAGCGCTGTTATCAGTCTGAGATAAGGAAGAGCGAGCACTTGCGTTTTATAAGCAACTCACAATAATATCTATTTAATCTATATTTTCTTGGACATCAAATCCATAGGATAACTGTATATATATACACTGCCATCGTATGAGCATGCATAATTGATACAGGTTTATTTTAGTGCCTATTATTGCTTCCATACTTATATTTTAGATCGATATTTCATCTGGTTTTCATATAATCCGATTTTACTTTTGTAGATGCATAATCAGCAATTTTCCTTAATCATGCTTAATTAATTAATTAAGGTCAATAATAAAAATTCCAAAAGTCATCGAAAAAACCCATAGTCCTATTCACATTTTAAAATACCTAATTACATACAAATCAAATCGATTATCAAAGGCAATCAGGTATCACTTTGTTGCTATAATGAGACTGAAGAATTAATTGATAATAGTATATATATTATATAATATATTAATTAATAGTTCTACTTTTATTTCATGTTACATAACATTGTTATATCCAGATAGAAAAATAATCAAGTTTTTCCTTTATTTTTCTTAATAAATCCACGAGGACACCGACTTGTACCGTAAGCCCTTACATCAGAGGGGTCGTCTTAACCACTTATGTTCTTATTTACACTTTTTTATGAGTCTCGTAAATTTATCAGCAGCATGGTAGACTAAGTTCGCAGACTTTACCACACCTTAACATAAGTAAAATAACAGTACTGAGTAAAGATATGCCAGGGCCCATTTTCCTAACCCTATCCTAAACTTGTGCATTGTCAAGTTGCAGAAACTTGCATTCCCTGTTGATGTTGCTTATGTATACATGTGACGATGTCCACATTCATATGTGGACATAGTGAGCCGTCAGCTATAAAAGTAATACTTTTAAAGTTTCGTCAGAACAAATTATTACATGAAAGCACTTCATAAAAATTAAACAACAAATTCCTTGTCTCATTAAATAAATTAGACTCATAAGTTAATGAGGTAACGAGATCTATATAAAAGGGTAGCGCTTAAAAATCGTTAGTGCGTGCTGTCACTAAGACGGTAAAGGTGGTCGATGATAAAATCGGTTGCGCGCGCGCACTTTGACTCAGTGATGGCGCGATTGCAGATACTGTTCTTAGTTCTTACGGTGGCCCTTGTAGCCTCAGGTACAATTTTTTTTGTTAAAACGTGTTTAATATAGTGTGTGTTAATTATACATATTTTTTTTTCGTGATTCTAATATGTTTTTGTGTTTCTGTGACGAAATCGCTTATAAATTTTGTGACATGTGTTTTAAACGTTTTTTATAATTTGTAAATGTTTTAAATTTTTAAATTTTTATTCAATAAAATTAAAAAATACTGCTTATTAAATTATAATTAACACATTTTGTCCATTAAAAACGTTATAAAATAAAAACAAAATGCTTGAGAAATTAATAATTAATTAATTAATTGAGAAATTAATGACAATATAATTATTTCATTGTCAATTAACTTTAGTGCTACAGTAAATAATTGACAAAAAATAATGATTTAAATATGACTTGTATTTGGGAAATGATCGGTATTTTAATTTGTACATTCAAACATATCTATGAAACTCCTATACAAAATTACACGATATTTTTTCCAGACTCATTAGATAGATTCGAGGATATTTTTTTTACATTTAAATGAGATTTTTATAAATTTTATAATTTTTATAAAATGAGATTTTTAGATATATTTTTTTTCTATAAATTCTTCTTAGCTAATGGTACAAGTTTCAACTGTTAAAACGAAAATAAACTGAATGTCCGATTTCCATACCAGACTAATTAAAAGATAAAAAATGTATAATAATAATATTTTTATATAAATTAATATTTAAAAAATTGAATCAGAAATAACTTTAAATCAAATCCCATGTACTAGTTATTAAAGTGCATTTAGTTGATGTACCTAATGTAGAGTAAGCAGTAATAAGCTTTTCTTAAAAAGTTCTGTCTTCATAATAAATGTCTCTAAGTTGCATTAAAGTAATATAAGCATATGATAACTTAATTTCAATGTGGACTACGATTCAGTTGATGTGTCTTACTTTAAATAAATTAAAAAAGTACTTAATTGTTAATTTGAAAATTGAATAAACCAAAATTCTTAATTTTCCAAAGAGACCTATGAACGCGACGCGGTTTCGTACGCATGCACTTTTTTACATTTAAAACAAAATTTTTATTGGCGGATATAATAAAAAAAATCAATTTACTCGGAATGAAATTCTGAATCCAATGAAACTATATTTTTAAGACACTTTTAACTGTTTTAATTTCCATATTTTTAAGTATTTTTCTCTGTTTTAACTATTTTTCTCAGTAAACTCACTTCTAGACTAGATTACTAGAAGATACATATAAGCGGAGAAACCGGCAAAGACGGAAAATGACTTTATTTCATACTATGTACTATGAAAATATTTTTAATCTTTAGTTAATTTAAACGCCTGTTAGACACGTTAAGAATTCCATTGTAATTTTTCTAAAATAACAAAAGAAATTCTACGCCAAAGTGATGTCGTAGATACCAATACTTAAGCTAATCGATATAACATGGTTTCTTACCTTACATAATTATAAATATACATTTTTAAACCTAATTAGTTTTGCTGGTAGGGCGTTAGCGATCATGCGTTTATTCATGCTGAGATTGAGAAAATATTAAAAAAAATGCGTTTTAAAATATAAGGTACAGATTGAATCGGATTATCAAAAAAATAAATAAAACGCATATACATACGCGTAAAGAAAAATAAAATAAAATATATAATTATATATTAGGATTTAAAAATACATTACGATGTGTTTTGGTCCGATCACTTTCCCTTAGAAATTAAATGTAATCTTAATGTTACTCTTTGTAAAACTTATTCTAAAAATAAAAACAAATATATACTCTAGGGAAAATAAACCGGGCCACCGCTACCTTGGAACTCTGATTCGATTTTCTCAAAAACTCTATAATCATCATGAAACGCACTTTCTGTAGGTATAACTTTGATAGTTGTAAGTTTTATACTTTTTGAGAAAATCGAACCAGAGTTCCAAGGTAGCGGTGGCCCTGTTTATTTGCCGTCGAGTGTATATATACTTAGGAGGTTTTCTCTTCAAAATTCTCTGCAAAAATTGCAAAAGTTATAAAGTTTTTGACGTGAATAAATACAGAAAACACACGGCCGAGTCCACGACACAGCCTATTTTCAACCGACTTCCAAAAAAGGAGGTTATCAATTCGACTGTATTTTTTTAAATGTTTGTTACCTCAGAACTTTCGAATGGGTACATTTTTGATGATTCTTATTTTATTTGAAAGATGATGCTTGCCGTGTGGTCCCATTTCAATTTGGTCCAGTTCTGACAATGACATCCATGTTAGAAAACGGTTTGAAGTAGATTTTTTTTTGTTAAATAGAGTTATAAATGTAACATTATAACTCATATTACACAATTTTTACAAATTACAAATAAATAAATAATAATTAAATACAATTTTTATTACACAATAATTTTACATTTTTTTTAAATATTCAATTTTATTGGTTTGAAAATCATCAAACTTTAGAAATCAAACCAATCTTTTAGAAAAAAAAATGGTATTATTTATTAATAATTTATATTATAAAAAAATAAATAATCAAATATATTTAACTACATATTTCCACTACATATTTACAGGACGTTACTTATCTTTCTTGTAAGCCTTTCACCACACAATTTTTCTTTAAAAAACTTAATTAATCAGGAAAATTTCAAATTTAACAATCTTTTATCATGCACTTTAACACTTGGATTATGTAAGTGAAATAGTTAAACGTGACTTATCCAACACATAATAATAATTAACCATAAACACATTAAAAAGGCAAGCAACACATAAAAAAGACGTGACAGGAATAAGATAAAATGAGATAATTATTTAAAAATGTGTAATTTTTACAACTGTCGTGTAATGTAGTGTAATTTGTTTTTTTTTAATGTTTCTCGTGAATACAATTATTTTTTAATTACTCAGTAATTACTGCACTTAAATTAAGTTGTTAATTTATTTTGTCGTAAATTAATTTGGATAATATAGATAGCCCGAAAAACTTACTAACATCATCATTACCTAAGAGTTTTTTAATGTGTCAATTAGCGAATAACTATGTATAAATATATATTAAAACCTTCCTCGAATAATTATATATTAAAACCTTCCTCGACAACCACTCTATCCATTGGTGAAAATAGCATGAAAATCGGTGCAGTAATTTTTCAGTTTACCGCGAACAGATGCGGCGGAGGACTTAGTTTTAATTAATGTAGAGTTGACATTGTTTACGATTTTTAGTAATTTTCAATTGAAAATTTCTCCATTCACACAAAATCAAATGTGCTCTTTTTTCGCAGTAATCATTCCATTCACTGAAGTGGATCGCCTTAAATAAAGCATACCATAAAATTTTAATAAGACAAGAAATTTACATAAGACAAGACGATTGCGTACCTACCTTAAATCTTACAGTCAATGACCAGTTTCTACAGCAAAAACGGTGTGTCAAACAATGTCGCGATGGATTTTAAGATAAGTTAAGTAGGAAATAACCGTGAAACGTGACGAAGTTTTAGTAAAAAAGTACAATTATATAAACAGTACTTCACTCAGACCGAAAACAGCAAATGTGCAACTAATGGTGGTTTCAGATGAGTTTCCTTAAAATAAAATTTTAAGGAAAAACCACAAAATAATGCTATGCATAAATTTCCTTACAGCGACATCAACTATTTTTCATAGATTTTCTTCACTTTAAGTCGCCTAATAGGTTCTGCAAGTGCGCTGCCGACCATAGAACCATTAAGGATTTTTAAAAACTATAGAAAATTAACTGTATATATCTACATAATAAACGCTAACCATCTAAAACCTTAAATATTAGGCAACATTAAAAATATGGGTACATTTTTAAAATTTAAATAAAATTAATAAAAATCGGAGAAGTAGTAACAAAACTAAATAAAACAAACTGGTAGTACAATATGTTTTAGCAATTTAATAATCTGTACTTCTATACTTAATATTATAAAGAGGAAAGATTTGATTGTTTGTTTGTATTGAATATAGGCTCCGAAACTACTGAACCGATTTGAAAAATTATTTTACCATTAGAAGCCGACATTATACGTGATGAACATAGGCTACTTTTTACCGCAGGAAAATACTTCATTCCTACGGGGAATCGAAAATAAAAGTAAATACTAGCGGCTTGGCCCGGGAGATAGCGCCATCTATCCAAAATCAGGTGAAGCGACTAACATGACAACTGCTTGGTGATATTTTGGTTGTACGCGCTAATCTCAGGAGCTACTGGTTCGAATTGAAAAAATATTTTTGTGTTGGATAGTCCATTTAACGAGGAATGCTTTAGGCTAGTCATTAACATTTTGAACACAGACAAAGTCGCTGGCAACAGCTAGTGTAATATAATTATGTTTTATAAAATAAATGACCCACGAGGGTTGGTGTAACCCACTGGGAAATTAAAAGGGGGGAATTATTCTACACGTTAATATTCTAACGTTCTACAGTATAGATATAGCATAACAGTTTTTCATTTTAAGAAAATATATAACGTTTCATGACATATACAGGAAAGAAAACGTTTTTCACGCGATAGCGATCGGCAAACTTGTTTTCCAAGGTGATTCCTGTGGTGAATTTTAATTTGCTTTTTTATGTAACTTGTTACTCGACATTGTCCTGCTTTAAAGTAGGCCATAGGTTAAAATGGTTAAAAAATACAACGTGTATTTTTGAATATTATTTAACAAGGCAAGTAGGTTTTCAGTAGTTTTAAATAAATCTTTAAATTAAAAAAATTCTTCACAGAACCTACTCATTACTAACTAGCTGTTGCACGCGACTTCGTCCGCGTAACTTTATAAAACATGGGCCTGTGTTACTCGTTGATGATATTACATTCTAATTTCTATAGGTGGAAGAATTTTTTAAAATAGGTATACAGTAGTTCTTGAGTTTATTCATTATAAACATACAAAAATACAAATCTTCTCTATCTATACTAATATTATAAAGAGGAAAGATTTGATTGTTTGTTTGTTTGTATAGACTAGGCTCCGAAACTACTGGACCGATTTGAAAAATTATTTTACCATTAGAAGCCGACATTATCCGTGATGAACATAGGATACTTTTTACCGCGGGAAAATGCTTCATTCCTACGGGAAATCTAAAATAAAAGTAAATACTAGCGGCTTGGCCCGGGAGATAGCTTCTACTTACTTTATATACTTTTTTTTATTTTATACTTTTCTACGCGGACGAAGTCGCGAGCAACAGCTATTTTTATAATATTACTATATATTGATGCCAGCAAAAGTATTATGTCAATATTGTAATTATGTTTGCTCAAGGTCAAGTCAGGGTCAACGCACTGTGACCTGCAAGTACTAATAAAATTATGTCTGTGACACGTCTCAATAAGAGATAGCTTTACACTACAAGACAATAAACTAAATGAAAGTAATTATTTTAATATTTTTTGTTTTTATTTTTTAATAAAATTAAATTCCAATAAAATATTTTTTGCCGCCAAAATTATTTCGTTTTCTTCCGGCTCTTTGTAATTTTTTTCTCACATTCGCAAGGATTTTAAATATTTACTAAAATTTGTTACATTTTTATTTCTTATTTTTATATTATTTTTATAAATTAAAAATACATATACAAAAACATATTAATATTTTATTTTTAAGTGAGTATTTGAACTGTACTTTAAGTGGGTACTGTTTCATCATTCATATAATTTATAATGAAAGATTTTGTCATAAGCTATCATTCCTTGATCGAAACACTTTTATGCCCACAACGTATCTTACAATATTTTATATATAATATAATTTTCGTGTAGTATTTAAGTAATATTATTTGAAGTGAAAATATTAGACTAAATAATATTTAATTAAGGACTCTACATGCATACAGATAAAGAGACAGCTCATTAAGGAAAAACGATATTTCCTTTGTTATTTATGAGGAAAGGACATTTAATGATTTTATTGGCATTGAATGTAACATAAATCGCAAAAATCATTAACTTTTGTAGGTCAGTTAGATCTATTTTGAGTCATAGAAATTAATATTGCAGTTTTATTTATAGAAAAATATTTAAATATAACAATATGATTTTATTTATTAATTTTTTGGACTATAAAAAGGACCTACTTTTACTAAATAAAAAAATAATATTTAGTAAATTTTTAAAAACTACTATAATTATTCAGATGTTGAAACAGTAAAAATGTAGTCTTTATTATTAGTGTCAGTCTTTATTATAATTATTAAGTATAAGGTATTAGGTAAGTACCTATTATTAGGTACTAGGTATTAGGTACGCGTATTTACAATGTTATACGACTGCATGTAGGTAACATGCAGTCGTATAACATTGTAAATACGCGTATAACTCATATTAGACAATACCCAATAGATTATATGATTCTTAGTTTGCAAAGACTTACATTTCCCTGAAAACAGATGTCTTTATATTGTTTTCTTTAGATAGGTATTTCTTTTTTTATTGTGATAATTATTTCTTGTACTTTTATCGATAATTGACATTGAACTTTATTACTTTAGTAATACTGCATGAACCTTGAATAGAAAATTATATTTAAATTGAGCATTTAAGGTAAAAAAAATGAGTAAATATTAGAATAAACGTAATATCTCCTTTTAGCGGACTTAAATGAATAAAATAATAATCACGAATAAATGTAATTAAACGAAAAAAATAATAAGTTCTTTTTTTAACCGAAATAAATAAAAATAAAGTCAGTAGTCATTGATAACGGAAAACTAAAAGTATACGAATCCCTCGTCCTCGTCGATGTCCTCGTAATAATTGTGGTGACTTGGTATCTACACAATTAAGCCATTGGCTTTACGGCACTGAAACATAATTATATATTGAAACGATCTCTAAAATTAAATTTTGCTTTCAGCAGATGGTGTCACACCAAAGCCTAAAAAGGTTCTTGACACCATCATGAAACCCACCTTCGTATCACCTGAAGAGAAACATGGATCCTACTGGAAAAAGTCTGCCAGTGATACAATCAAAATGAAGCTCCAAGAGAGACCAAACACCAACAAAGCTAAGAACGGTATCTTGTTTATTGGTGACGGCATGTCGCTGGCAACTGTTATGGCGGCGAGGACTTTTGAGGGGCAGTTAGATGGAGCAGCTGGTGAAGAAAACGTTTTAGAATTCGAAAAGTTTCCAGTCAGTGGTCTTGCGAGGGTAAGTCTTCATTTGTAAGATTGTTTTTACAATTAACGCATGTGTTTTGTAGCTTATTTTTTATTATTTATTATGCATACAATATACAATATCACAGATAGGATTATTGTGTAAAAAAAATATAATTTAATATATTTTTTAGAATAGTTTAGAAGTTAGATTGTCTAATAGCTAGATTATACCCTTTCAAGGGAATTGCCGTATTAATTTTCCCGCCTATAGATACCGTATAATTATTAGAGTTGACGGAAGCGTTTACCTAAAAAAAAACTAATATTGAGGATAGAAGTGTTTTATGAATGTTTTGTTCAGAGTAAAGTAAAAAAAATTGCTCCGAATAGTTATTGGAGCGTCGTCGATGGCGTTAACTGTCGCATTACGGTCGGTACACTTGTCATCGTAACTTTAAAAAAAAGTTTAAATTAGAAATCGTTAAAAAATTGTTACCAGTAATTTCTTGGAAGCTTATCTATTTGAAAAATGAAAAAAATATTTATTACATAAATCTTACATACAAATGGCTAAGGAACTACAACATTAAATAACAGTAACAAAACATTGATTTTGATTTGATAAGCTACTATACTAAAATTACTATAATTGTTAATTTTTTTTTTTAACTTATTATAGCTTTTCATTAAATAGAACCTATAAAAGTCAGCTTTGCTTAAAACATACATATTAATTCTTAATTTTAAAAACAACTCTATATAATCTTTTTTTATAAATAAAAATGTTAAGCTGAATTGTGAATTAGGGGAGCGATTGTAATTCGGTTTTCACATAATAATTTGGAAAGAGGGATAAGCTGGAAAGATTTTTATATGTAAAAAATAAGTCAATTATGAACAGTTCATTTCTAAAGTTGACGTCGCCAGGTATCGAACCCGGGACCCCTGTGACAGAGCTTACTTAGCAAGCACCAAAACAAAAAATTGCACCCCGAGCGGGAGTCGTGCGGTGTACCATGTCACGGAAATACCTCTGAAGTATCAAATTTCACATCAATCAAACCTGTGGAAATTAGTGAAATCCTTTCGTTCACTGCGAAATGGGCTGATAGTATTCAAACGCCGGTCACGTCAGCTTAAAACAAAAGAAAAACGAATCAAAATCGGTCCATCCGTTTGAGAGCTACGATTACACAAACAGATACACAGTCACAAACGTCACAACTTATAACACCCCGTTTTTACGTCGGGCGTCAAACATATTTAAATGGAAACAAATGTAAATTAAAATTTCATATTACTGTGTCAAATTGAACCTGAATTGAACATATTAATGCAGTACTACTCCATAACTAATTCGTTCAATGTTTACACTTATTTACATACTTTTAAGACTTTTTAATTTTTTGTGGCGCATTTCTTACTGGCAGCCATTTTAAACATAAATTTGTATTTCAAATTTTACTTATCGAACGAAATCGTGGGCACCAACCAGCTTTTTTAATATTATTTCTCTTTTCTACTATCAAAACGTTTTCAATTATGAATATATACAGTAAGCAGTTGACCAATTTTCTTGTCCAAATTCTGTCTGAGTGCACCTCAGTATGCCAAATAGGTATATTAGCAAGGACATGACCCAGTCTTTGAATGTATCTCATTGCCACCATACAAATGACTCTTAATTATTTTTGTCATCTAACAACTTCTAACTTACTTGCAATATGCTACAATTTAGTCTATCTAGTATAACATTGCTTTGATAATACTTCGAACATAATGCAAAACTAAACAAGACTTCATGAAGTAGTAAGTTAAACGCCCGCTTTACTATGTCACGATCAAGGAACCGGCGCGTGCGCAGGTTGAGGTCGCACGTCTCATCGCGTCACCACCTCTCCGCTCGCTGTACCGACACGGGGTTTCTTTTCTATAGTACCTACACACTCTATTAAACACATTACATATAATAAAATCGATCTGTGTGTGGTAGCCTTGTGAATAAATATGTTTTTTTAGTACTTATGTTTTAATTATCGCCTCTTTCACCAACTACAAGTAAAGCGTTGATTAGTTATTTAGAAATAATTTTCTCTTTTATTGAATTATGCACTCAGTTTACTGCATCATTTTTTTTATTATTTTCTATTTAATGTTTGGGACGTCTACCATACAAACAAAGGTACCTCTTTTAATGTCTTGGCTGACTTGACTCCATCAGATCTTCTCCGATGATTTTGTCAGTGTCATTAGTAAAAATAGCACTTTGTATTAGCCTTTTTTTAAATAAAAAGGCAAAATTGAAATTAAAAATAAAAAGTAGCAGATCCCGAGACTAGTCAGTCAAGTCAAGTCAAGACAGTCAAGTCTATAATTTTTCTTAATTTTCCAAAACAGGTCCGTCAAGTCCAAAAAAACAAAGGTATATCAGCTAAATTATTCCAGGTGACAGGTGACTTTAAGTGCACTTTATTTCTTATACTGCAGTAAGACACAAAGACTCAATATTGTCACAACACGTGTACTGTTGGTGTATCCTAAATAAAAAAAAAAAAAAAAAAATATTGTCAATCTTCCTTGACAAGTTAAAAAGTTCATTTTTTTGTCGAAGAAGTCTTAGTCACACAATGCGGTCAATGTAAGGAAGGAAGCACAATAGGAAATTATCTTATACTTACGCCGCTGTCAACTACTGTATTGTCCACTCGTCTGTACCTCAAGGTTGCGAAGACCACGTTATCTATTGAAAATTGGCATCGAGTTTCCTGTTGTGACACTGATTGCTGTATCGCCCTAAGATAGCCCCAATAATAACGGGACAAATTAAAGATACATACTCACTACGAACATATAGCATAAAATTTTACACAACATTTTAAAATAATTTAAAAGATCACAATAAAATAATGTGTGCCCTTACCTTACCTTTTCAACCGACTTCCAAAAAAGGAGGAGGTTCTACATTCGACGCGTATGTCTTTTTTATGTTTGTATAACTTTCGAGTGGGTGAAACGATTTTGATGATTCTTTTTTTATTTGAAAGCTCGTGCTTCCCGCGTGGTCCCATTTCAATTTGGTCCAGTTCTGACAATGGTACCCATAAAAAAAGACCATGTTTATTTTTTGTTAAAAAGAGTTGTATGCAATCATAATAGGAAATTAATTTTTATATAACTGTCATTACACGTGTTTCTAAACATCCATAGTTTTAATATAATCAAAAAACATTCATTAAAAAAAATCTTAATTGGCCACAGACCTACTGCCTCGATGCTCAAGTTCCGGACTCAGCGTGCACGGCTACCTCTTACCTCACAGGAGTCAAGACAAAATACGGCGTCGTCGGTCTAGACGGAAATGTGACCAGAGGATCTTGCTATCCTGAACTGCACAAGGGAAACTGGGCTACGTCGATTGGACAGTGGGCGTTAGACCACGACATGGATGTTGGTAAGTTAGAAACTAAAATAACTTTTAGTCTTGTCTTGGTCTTGATAGGGAAATGACCCAAACGGTAATTGAACCCGGGACCCCTGCGACAGAGCGTTAAGGCTAACCCTTAAGCACTTATCCAACGGGAGCTTATGCTACGTTGAGCTTGTTGATAGACTGATTACTAAAGAAAAGCATTCTTCCTATAGAGTTCTATAACATATAGATATATATTTGCTAACGAAACGAGTTTGCTCCAATTACATAAATATATTATTATGAAAGAGTCACGATAAAGCAAATCATATTCAAATATTTATCTAAGTACCGAATGTATTTATCAGCTATGTTATGACACACCTACATTCTTATCTTCCTAAAAAAATATTACTAATTTCTAAACATAAGATATAATAAGTATATTTAATGTCGGGCGGCAATAGTTCATCAATCAGGCATATTTGGCGTGACAGTACCACACAATATGTTGCTGTGACGATGACGATATTGTTATATGTATATCTAACATCGTGACATTTAAACAGAATATATGACCAAAAATTAACTTTGATAAAAGATTTAAAAAAATGATGAAATAATTTACGTAAATGAAAACTAGTCTCAGTCAGATTCGTTTTAAAAATACAAATAGGTAATAGATAATCCAAGTTTATACTTATTACAAATAAATGCTATAACCCTTACAAGATAATTTTTTTTTATAATATAGAGGTGGCAGACAGGCAGGATAAAATACGCTAATAGGTCATATAAATACGCTAATAGAGTTTTAATTTGTTACTAGCGACCCGCCACGGATGTTTTTTTTGTCTCCAAATCTTTATAAATACATATAAAAAAGAATAGTTTTTTAATTTGAACCCCGTGTAGCTAGTTATATATATAAACTATCTTAGTTTATAATTACATACTAGCGTTTTGCTTTCAAGGCGAATAGCATACTCAATAAATACTACTGCGAATACTGAAGTTATCGAGAATTCTTGGCCCACTATTGATTGCGAATTTAGAGATATCATAACGTCTGAGGTTCCTTATTAAATATATTACAGAAGCCTTAACGAGTTGATTGCCTCAAAACTGATCACTAATAGTGCATTGTTATCGTTCTTTGACGTCATTTGTATTATTTATCATTGCCATCGCGCGCGTATTTGTTCCACAAGCCAAATTAGTTTCACGACATTAGTTTCATTAATAATTTCACGAGTAAACGTCAAGCTTAACAATGCATACATCGATTTCACGACACTGAATGCATTTTTTCGTTTATTATTTATTAATTGTACTTGTACTTATTTTTTATTGTTACTTACCTATACCAAATATATTTATTTAAGACACTGTAATTTATTATCGCCATATTTTGCCAAATATTAATACAAATTTTCTATCGTTAGAATTGGGGATTATTATTCTTATTAACAATAGCGCGACTAAATCATTCAGTATAATGTTTTTGGAGTTATTCTTTTAAATGGTTTCTTATTTTAACATGTTAGTAAAACAAAATAACATACAAATTAAAACCAAGTCAGATAAAAACTAAAACTTAGTCATGAAATAGGTATGTAAGTAGTTTAAACTAGCATTAACCGCTCCATACAAAATATCAGCATTCTACTTCTTTTACATTACTTATGGTTTTTGTCTAACGATTTGTAAGTTAACGTTTTAAGTCAGAATTTATTTATTTTTTAATTATCCTTACATTCCTTGCATAGCGAATAAAGTTCTAAAAACATGCAAAATAATATTACAAGTAAGAAAAAGTAATCACCCCCTTACAGTGAAGACCACCGTGAAATAACAGCATGCGTTGCCTATACCTCTATCTATACCTTCCTAATTTCTTATCCTCTATGGTCACGAAACACCTGTGGAGTTACATGTGTTATAGGCGACAGTAACTATAGCTACCATCAAGCGAAGCGTCTGTCTGTCTGATGATCTTAACATAATAAAAACCTGAGTATATTTTACAGGGGAAATCTTTTATATGAAGTACATAATATAAAAGATTTCCCCTCTTTCTATGCTGTTGAAATGACTGAATATAATATGCAATATTCGTCCTTTTCTGTCACCAGGCTTAGTGACAACAACGCGCGTCACTCACGCTTCACCGGCCGGAATGTACGCACATACATCGGAACGCAATTGGGAGTCAGATGCTGATGTTCCAGACTCTTGTCTCCGCCTGGGCTGTCAAGACATCGCTTATCAGCTCGTCATGAATGATCCTGGAAAGAAATTCAAGGTAATTAGAGTTAGGGCCTCTTTCACCACGTGTCAAGTAGGCTAACCACCATTTAAAGTCACTGGTCACCGAGGATGATGGTGCTGATATACCTTTGTTTGTAAGGTAAAAGTCCCAAACATTAAAAAGAAAATTAAATTGTACAGAAGGATGCATTAATCAATCAATACTAATAATAAATCTGGAAGTGTAGGTATTGTATGTATGTCATGTATGTTCATCCATAACTTTTAAACGAATTAACTGATTTTCAGTACAGGACATAGGATAGGTTACTTTTTTCTTTTTCAACGCGGACGAAGTCGCGGGTGCCAGCTAGTAATTGAATAAAACATAGTTCTGAAAGTAACTAAGTAATCAACACTTTACTTGTAGTCGGTGAAAGAAGTCCTTAAGGTAATTAAAGTTCAAAGTAAAGTGAAGTAAAAGTAATTGACAACCAGACGTCCTGGAGCTGAGTTGTTGATGATGAGAGTTATAGGGAATGGGTTTTGAGCATTCGTGCATGCATTGTGAATGTACCCTAAGAATATTTTATTGTAGTGTAAATCATAAAGTAAATACGTGTGCCCGTAAACGGCTTTGAACAACTATTTTATCTTTTAAAATGTTTAAGATAAAACTCAATAGTAATACAAAGTATTTACTCTAGTAAGCATGCCGTCAATAAGTGATATATATTCAAACACTTCTCTAACTACCGTCAATTAAATATTCTTTTGTCTTTACAAAACACACGTACTATATTGTATTTCCTTATGTTATTATTTTCTTAAATACCTCCGAGCTTATATTTGTAGTGGAGCCTTTTCACGCAACATATTGTAACTTATTATTCAAGTGTGACTTAAGTATAACCATAGAGAAAATAGTTACTTAACCAGTAGTATAACTTAGTAGCGATCCGTCTCCGGATTTTTAAGTTTTGCAAAAATGTTCATTTATGAAGTAGATAATAGAATTAAATACAATATGTAATAAATAAAAAATTCACAACAGTTAACAGTTTATACAGCTGTGTAAATAATGAGTGCGATCAATGTTATTATAATTACATTTGTTGAAGGTGAAGTATGCTCTACAAAGAAGTGATAAACAAACTTGAAAAATGAATAAGAACTTCAAATAACTGTATTAAAATCTCACGTAACTGGTACATTAAATATTTTTATTATCTTAAGGTCAGCAGAGGTTAACTTGATGGTAGGTCAACCTTCGCGTACAATACAAGCATCTCCACAAGTGCCGCAAGTGTAGTAGGATTGAGGGTAAGGGATTGGAATGGGGTAGGGAAATGGGCTCTAGCATTCCTCACCTACTCACCGAAACACAACAGCACACATGCTGATTTCATGGTGGTCTTCTGTAAGGGCTAGTTACTGCTACCGCTGACGCGCTCTGCCCCAATAATTGCGAAACACAGTGTGCTGAAATTCATTAAAAAATATAGTAAAATGTTATCCTTACAGGTTATTCTAGGAGGTGGAAGAAAAGAATTCGTACAAAACCTCTCGAATCCGCTCATAAACAGCACAGGCAGAAGAAAAGACGGCATTGACCTGACGGAAATGTGGCACATCGATAAAGTCAAGAAGAATTCGACTCACGAATTTGTTACTGACAGGAATGAATTACAAAAGGTGAGATAATGGAAATTTACTTTCATTTTATTAAATTTATTGGGCGTCTTTCCATTAGCGACGGCACGGCACGGCACGGCATGCCGGGGTTCGTCTTTCCACTGAGCCGGTGTTGGACGCCGGTTTTTTCCTTGATAGGGATGTCGGAAATATCGATGTATCGATATTTATAAAAATATCAGTATCAATTAGGTTTCTACAAGAAACTCTTATCATTGTCATAATAAACTTAAATTTACTAAGGTTTCAGAAAAAAAAAACGATCCTGAGAAGAAACTCCGAAAGAAACTTAGGATATTATTATTTTGTCATCTATAAAATATAAAATTACAACAATTACACTTAATTTGAAGCAACATATATAATATTAGTTTTAATGACACTTTTAAATTTATTTATAGACTAGCTGTTGCTCACGACTTCGTCCGCGTTAAAAAAGATAAAAAGTAGCCTATATAGGCATATATAGGCCTATCATAGGCTTATCTCCCAAGTTTCATGAAAATCAGTTAAATCGTTTAAGAGTGATGGAGGAACATACATATATACATACATATAGATACATACATGCATACACACATATACATACATACATACATACATACACACATATACATACATACATACATACATACATACATACATACATACATACATACATACATACATACAGAAAAAAATTCTAAAAATGGTCAATTTAGTTTCACGATACACGATATTTCTGAAAACAAAGTAAATTACTCCATGACCGACCCCTACAGATTTATTATTAGTATTGGCTCTGATTTTATCTCAGGTAGTTTATGCTAAAAAAATATTGTTTCCGATATAATTTTCGATGTTGGATATTTTGTATCTAAGTATATAAAGTATCAATATAGCGGCCATAAATATAAATATATCCAATTAAAAATATCGATACACCGATATATCGATACTTTTTCAACAAGCGTAGCCCTTGGGTAGCACTCACACACGCACACGGCTACAATTCATATACAACACACATGCAGTTACGCCCAAGCCGGCCGGCGCCGGCGGGAGTCAAATGCCGTGCCGTGCCGGGCCGGGCCGTGCCGTCGGTAGTGGAAAGACGAGCCATATAGTTTCATACATTTTTACTTCCCCGGCAAGCCGGGCCGTGCCGTCGCTAATGGAAAGACGCCCATTAGATGTGGTGCTCGCGACTTCGTCCGCCTTGTAAAACGCATTATAAAACGCCATCTACCGTGGAATATCACCAAGCAGTTGTTATGTTAGTCATTTCACCCATCGAAATAATATATCTCTTCGAGGTTTCACCTGATTTGAATAGATGGCGCTATCTCCCGGACGAAGCCGCTAGTTTTTACTTTTATTTTAGATTTCCCGTAGGAATGATGCATTTTCCCGCGGTAAAAAGTATCCTATGTTCATCACAGATAATGTCGGCTTCTAATGGCAATAGAATTTTTCAAATCGGTCCAGTAGTTTCGGAGCCTATTCTATACAAACAAACAAACAATCAAATCTTTCCTCTTTATAATATTATAGACAATATTATTATAGACAATTTATAATTTATAATATTATAGCAAAGGCGACATCTGTGGATTATTTTTATTTTTTACTTTGGACTAATTTTAAAGTATGATAGGATAGATTATTATTGTATTTACTTCCAAAAGTAATAAGAAATTAGCGGTTGCACTCGTCTTTGCCTTGTTACTCGCTGATAATGTACATATTATATTGTATATTGTAACTTTCTATAGGTGAAAGAGTTTTCAAATTTGGTCCAGCAGTTTTTTAGTTTATTAATTACAAACATAATACGCATACAATACAAATCTCCTCTCTTTATAATATTAGTAAAGATGATAATTTCGTTACGTGCATGATATTAATAATGATCTAGAATATAGATAGCAATATAGAACAGCTTGAGAATAGCTATAAAAATTAACTTTTAATACTAAATAGAGTTAGTATAAATCTATCAGGTTGTCTGCAGTGAAATGGCAAACGTTAATTATCACCAACAAACGGTTAATCGATTTTTTTGTGCTAAAACCTTGAAGTCATTGCGTCGCAATATAAAGTTAATTTATAAAATCGACCTGCTCCCGGGTTCGCACATTCAATTTAATTTTTTTATTTTTTTCAATATTTTAATAGTATTTTAATTTATTTTCTATTGTGCATTTTTTTTTTTTTGGAAAATTATAGGTGTATTGGGTGTATCGAAATCCGAGGGGTAGCGACATTATTTTATTATTTCAATGTAATTTATAAAGTTCATTAAAGACCTTTCCATTTAATGTCAAATTTTATTTTTCAAGATCCTCAAAGCGGAAACGCTGCCGGAATATATACTGGGCTTGTTCCATGATGATCATATGGAGTACCATTTGAAGAGTCAAAATCAACCGACTTTAGAAGAAATGGTCGAAGTAGCCATCAAAATGTTGAGTCGTAGCCCCAAAGGATATTTCCTTTTCGTGGAAGGTAAGTAATCTTTGATCGAGCTATCTTCATCATTGGTTATTTATTAATCCTTGCCCTGCAAATCTACATATTATATCTACATATACCGACTCATATTGATACTACTTATAATCCTATGTTCAAACTGTCGGTAACGAGAGCTTTTTGAGTAAACTATTGGCCAATATCTGTTGGGTCCGTGGTGTACGCTCACAGTGGTGCACGCATCTGTAGTGGACGCCCACGATTTGAATAAATTAAATTTCATACATTTTTTGTGCTTTTCGACTTAGTCGATTCACAATTTCTTTTATGATAACATGATTAACATTGAGATTGATTCATAGTAAAGCCAGAATAACCCTTTATTACTTTTTATATCGAAATAACTCCCTGACAGAAACGCTCGGTATTTGTTAGACGGTATTTGTCAAAACTCAAGTTTTACTTATATTGTTTCTATTATACTATGCAGTAATTTTTATCTCAAATAATTTTCCAGGTGGCAGAATAGACCATGCCCATCACGACAGCCTCGCGCATTTAGCTTTAGACGAAACCATAGAATATTCAAAGGCGGTGAAGAAAGCCAGGAGTTTGACCAGTGAAGACGACACGTTGATTGTCGTCAGTTCAGATCACGCACATACAATGACTGTAGCCGGTTACCCTTCGAGAGGAAACGACATTCTGAGTACAGTCGACACAACAACTGGCTTAGATGGAAAACCTTACACAACTATAAGTTACGCCAACGGCAAGGGTGTATCAATTGACGTGGACGGTACAAGGATTGACGTCACGAAGCATAAACAGTTTCTCGAAAGTAAGTTCTCATTGTGTCTTATAGATATTTGTAACACTTATACACCTTTTCTGAACAAAACAAACTTTTCAACTTTATATTTTTTATTTTTATTTTTTTACAATTTTGACCATTTTAAGGGCTAATATATAAAATAACATGTAAAATGATAACACTAAAACCACTGAGGTTTAATCTCGTGTTATCATTGTAATTATTAATAAATCATACATACAAAGATCTGAAGGTTAGAGCTGTATTAAATAGTGCTAGCTGGCGCACGCGACTTCGTCCGCGTTGAAAAAGAAAAAAGTAGCTTACTGTCCTGTGTCCTGTAGGTGTAAATGTTTATATACCAAGTTTAATGAAAATCAGTTAATTCTTTTAAGAGTTATGGAGGAACATTTACAATATACATACAATACCTACACTTACAGATTTACTATTAGTATTGATTGATAGATTTTTTTTGCTGTGTTTTCATTTGCAATCAGTCATTTCCGAACTCCCCCAGCAGGAGATGCCACCATTCAGTTTTCACCACCTAGCATCCATACCTTGATGATAGATTTGAAAAAGTTTACTTATCCATCTGTTAAAATCTTCCAGGAGACCTCAGCTACGCGTATCCAGGACTAGTTCCACTGGATTCTGAAACACATGGAGGCGAAGACGTGGCGGTCTTCGCTTTGGGTCCATGGCAGCATCTGTTTACGGCCAGTTACGAGCAAAACCTGGTGCCTCATTTAATGGCGTACGCCATGTGCATAGGTCCCGAACAACATAGCAATTGCAAAAACAAAAGCCGTTTCAATGGATTCTGGACTTCAAGTGCTGTGAATCATAGACCGGATGTGTTTCCGTATGTTTTAATTATATGTGCTGTGATAGTTAGCTGTTTTAGATTATGAATATTATGAAGTTAGTTTTAAGATGTGTTTCTTTCTTAAATAAGAATCAAACGAACGGTAGCCAAAGTATTATTGTATGTATGTGACCTCATAATAGTTAAATATATCGGAAGAAGCGATCGCAAATAAAAAAAAGCAATGACTATTCTTATTTGGAATTAATTTACATAAATTAACATTCAATTAAAGAAAGTGATTGAGAATAAATTATTAAATACTAGCTGGTTCCTGCGACTTTATAAGCGATGATAAATTAAAAATATAAAAGCAATTATAACGCTTGACAACGTGTTGCTGTAACACATTGGCCAGGTGTTAGTTACAGTTTTATATTTCAGGTAATCCCTCGGGAACAGTACTTTTTTCTTAGATGAAAGGTACCCTATGTCCTTTCTGGTGTCGCAAAAAATGTGTATGCAAAATTTCATGGTAATCGGTTCAGTAGTTTTTGCGTGAAAGCGTAACATACAAACAAACGAACTCACATTTGTAATATTAGTATGGATGCACGACATAGTAAAGAAAATCTTGCAAGTAATTTTTTTTTTATTAACCATAGCGACGTGCTAAAAATATATAAATAAAAGTAATAGGTATTTTATGAGCGTGAGGCAAATCAACTAGCAATCAAAGTAGGAATACTAAGTTAGAACATAATTATTTAATCTAGAACAACTCAATAATTTTTTTTTTTGGAGACAAACAGACTTTATTACATAAAAAGCAACAAAATATACATCATACATTTTTATTATAATTTTTTTAATTTTTATTTTAAATTTATTATGCTAAATTCAATTATTAAATTAGTTCCACTACCAATTTTATTGACATTGTAAAAATAGACTTTATCTTCTACATTTCTTATACTTTTGCCTGAACCTCTAATTAAACCCTATATCCAGTGTTAGATTACCTAAGAACTAAACAAATATATTATCAAGATAGTTAAAGAATTGTTTTACTTTGTGAACAGAAGATTTCTTAGGCCTTTTGAAAGACATGAAGTGCATGGCAGAGGTCTCAAATAGTTCCTGTTAACGGAACATAAATGTTAAAAGTAATATTAAGTATTTATATAAAAATTCATTTCTTTGTATTTTTCTAACAAATGTACAACAATGGAATGGAAATGTTTTACTTTATTTATAAGGCAGTTTTTATAAGTCTTAGGTATTGTTTCTATATTGTTAATATACGATTTCAATTACGTATTTGTGTGGCTTTTAGTTATTTTTTCATTGACAGACACTCGTAACATTTATTGATTTAAACAGAAATATTATTACTACTCTTCTAGTATTTGCGGGTAAGCCCTCAAAATAAGAGCAAAATGCTTAATGCATAGAATAATAACTTATTATTCTATGGCTTAATGCGTCTGTCCGCCATTTTGATGACGTAATTCCCTAACACATTTAGTACCGCTATAATATAATGGCAACACTAGCAATGAGAGTTTTTAAATGCGAATGACGTCACGTGGATGCCAATGTGACAAGGTTCCTGCGAATTAGCAATTTGGGGGAATTAGGTACCTTAATACCTATAGCTAACAAAACAATATAACTAACAAAACAATGTACGAGTATGTTACTTAGCATTTTTAGTAAAACGCTCGAAGTATTTTTAGCGTCTTTTAAATTATATACTAGCGACCCGCTCCCGGCTTCGCTCGCGTCCAAACTTCACAGGATTACCCGGTGGACTAATCTGAAGATTGTGTGAAAGTTTCATCAAAATCGGTTAAGCGGTTTTAGATATACAATCGCCTTTTATATATTAAAAAAAGATTTACTACAAATAAATTAAAATTATACATTTGTAGAAATCGTACTAAGTACTTTAAACAATAGGTACTTTTAGAAACAAATTATAATTTTTTTAAATTAAATACACTACCTAATTCAAACGGATTTTTTTGTGTTAAACTGTACTAATTTTTAGCCTTGACAGTTTTATAAATAAGGCCAATGAAAATGGGAAAACTAACACTCCAATAAGTATGTTGTAATTTAATATTAATTATGTTACCTACCATAGTATTATTTGTAAATAAATGATGTTTTGTGATAAAAATTAAGTATTTATTAAAACTTTAATATTGAAAACAGTTTTTTAATTACTTAAATCTAATAAGATTTTGTGCCATCTGTCGTGCTTTATATACATTTTTTGTATATTTGAGTTATACCTATTCGTACGTACTTAGTACGTTAATTACTAGATGGGATTGAAGATGTTGCTCTTCACTTTCACATTTATCCGTGATGCAATTTTATTGATGTATCCTTTTGTTACGTTTCTATATTTATGTTTTTAAAATACAAATAAAATAAAGTGATTAATGATTCAAATATTAAAAAGATGTTTTTAATTCTTGTACAAAGAATATTTTTGCGCCATCTGTGCTGCATTATATAAAACTAATACAAGGCTTGTAACCATAGAATTTAATTGCCATATTAGTACATTAATAGAATAAGAGATGGCGCTAGGAATATTTCTTGATATTTATATTAACAGCTGCAATTATTATTGTATCATTTATTTACGTTAACATTACAAAGCTGTTACAAATAAAATAATCGTACATACTGGACGATACTTAAAATGTTAAAAGGGTTTTGATCTTTATTTATGAAATAATGAAAGCATCTTTGAATACACAATAACACAACGAATGAAGACATGCAATTAAATCTCTACACTCACTTAGTACCATGCCAACAGGAGAGATGGCGCTGAAGGTGTATAGTTTTGTTCGTTTCTGCAAACTGAAAAGATCCTTTGCAATGTTGGCCCGGTAGGGAATCGAACCCGGTACTCAGGGGTCAGCGAATAACGAGAATCATCTTAAACACTCAACCAATGGCTCGGCATGAAAGTAATAATGACATAATTTTCATACTATGTGTCGAATATTTCTATGTATGTAGATAGATAGATTTGTTTAGTTATAAAATAACTCAGCAAGCGTATGCAATGCGATTTATTATTACCTACATATAGATTGAAATTAGACCTAATTAAATTCAATCTCAATTTTACAAAATTGAATTAAATTCAATATTTATATAATATTTTGAAGAAATAACATAGACGTTTTATTTAGTTACTTACTTTGTTTTATGAAGACCATAGAAAAAACGTTCATGGGAATCTTTAATATAGTAAATTAAATTTGAAGTGCTAAGTTTGAACCTAGTAAATCTAGAAAAACATATTTTTTTGGAGAAATATTATATTTATGATTATGTTTCTCAGCTTATTTCAATTATAAAAATAATTTCATATATACAATTGATATTATAATACATTACCTATGTTCTACTTTTCTACATTTTTTCACTATCGAACAATATTTACTTACCAATACTGCTACACTTACCAATTGAGCTCGGCTATATTGAAAGTTAACAACAACCAAAAAAACAAATGATGTAACCAAAAAAAAAGAAAATAAAGTCGAATTGAGACCCTCCTCCTTTTTTTGAAGTCTGTTAAAAACATTGCAAACTTTAAAGTAATGAGAGAACCAGTGAGCTAAATAATGATCATATTTCAAGGGCCACTTGTATCGCACAAGCTTGTCTTGTATTGTGCCCACTGAATGGAAATTATATTAATAAATTCAAGCGTACACAAACCGAACAGCGGAACTGTAGAGCCGTACGAATTTATTATTTTTTTATGTTGTTACTACAATAACTGAATGGAAGTTAAAGAAAAAGAAAAAGGAAAAGAAACTTGCGATCGCAGCCATGTTTGCGTGACGATATTGTACATACAAACTGATCATTATTATGATTGTTATTTTAAAAGTGGAGAGGTTATTTATGTTTTTTTTTACAGATAAAAATACTGTTCCCAAGGAGGCGTATTTCTAGACGTATTGTAGAAAAATAAATAATTCAACACTGACAAAAATGTACGAGCAATAATACAGGTGTAATAAAGATAATTCTTTTTAACAAAATAACAAACCGACTTTAAACCGTTTTCTCATGGGTGCCATTGTCAGAACTGTACCAAATTGAAATGGGACCACACGGGAAATACCAGCTTTTAAATAAAAAAGAACCATCAAAATCGTTTCACCCAGTCGAAAGTTATGAGGTAACAAACATTTTAAAAAATACAGTCGAATTGTAAACCTCCTCCTTTTTGGAAGCAGTTGAAAATCAAGGTAATGGCATCGAGTGTGAGTCGCAGGTGCCTAATATTGGCATTGCGATTTACACGGATGGGAGTAAGATCGACGGCGGGGTCGGGGCTGCGCTTTCCTGCTGGAGGGACGGTGCGGAGATCTTTGCGAAGAAGTATGCGCTGGAGTCCTTCTGCACGGTATTTCAAGCAGAGTTATATGCTCTCCTCAGGGCGATGGAAATCGCGAAAAATAGGAAAGAGGCGGAGATCGGCATACTCAGTGACTCTTGGTCCTCGCTAGAGCTTCTCAGGGGAGACCGGAACCCATACCACCCTCTGGTGCACGCGATAAAGAAAAACTTACGCGTCATGGCATCAGAGGGAAGGGGGGTCCGACTCTACTGGGTACGCGCCCATGTGGGGATCGAGGGGAACGAGAGGGCCGACCATCTTGCTAAGCTTGCGGCGACCAAATTAAAGGTCGCCAAAAGCTATGACAGGTGTCCCTTATCCTATATTAAGGGGCACCTAAGAAGGGAGACCGTCGCCCTGTGGGGAGAAATGTACAGAGAGGGTACCAAACTGTTTTTACCGGATGCTGAGGCTGCATACGGGATGATACGTAAACTACAGCTGTCACCAACTCTGGTGCAGGTGTTTACGGGACATGGTGGGTTTGCAGATTATCTGCACAGAATCAAGAAGGCTTCCAGCTCGGACTGCTCGTGCGGTCATGGGGTAGCGGAAACCGTTCCGCATTTATTAGTGGACTGCCCCAGGTTCGCGCGGGCAAGGTTCGTTGTGGAGCATGATATTGATTTGAACCTGAGTGCAGATAATCTGCACCATATCCTGAAAAATAAAATTATAGTCAAAAAATTTTTAGACTTCTGCCATAATGTGGCAACGGTGTCGATCAGGATGAACAAAAATTAAATAGGAAGACCAAGTGAAAATTATATTGATGAGCAAGGTCCCTTGCCCATGCAAGGGGTAACTGTGATTTTCCCCCCACTAAAAAAAAAAAAATCAAGGTAATGTTAGAACAAAGAAAATTAATATATTATATTAGTATATCATCACTAAGACAGTAAAACTAATATGTATAACATCATCAACATAGTCTGAAGTAAAAGTATACAAAAATATGTTATCAAATAACGACTCCATGACCTCCTTTGTTCCAACCAAAATGCACTTTTAAAGTATAACGAAAAGAGCATTCTCAATAGTATCACGATTAACGCGGAGGTGTAACAAACTACCTCTTAACTTTAATAAAATTTGTGTTAGCTAACTAAACGATGTATTGTACTATAATAATTCTAAATTAGTTTCGTATATTTATTTTATATTTTACTATAGTAGGTATCTTAGTCTCAGTAACAAATTACAATGGAGTTGACATTAGTGTTAGTTTTTGGAGTGTTTACATTTATGAAAATAATTCCTTCGAATGCTCGAAATTTAAGTAAGTGTTTAAACATATTTATCTCCTTTATCATTATATTAAATCGTTTTATATGACTGTATATATTATATATTTCCTTTCGTTAGCTTTTCTTTTTTTTGTTTAGTTTAATTTTTAGTTTGTTTAGTTAAAAAAAACACTACTTATACAGTTACTTATATAGCTTTAAACGGTCGATTGATAAGGATGTGGTATCAGTAATAACAGGAATTATTCTGTTATCATTCTGTTCAAGAATAAGAAAAATTGTTAAAATAATAAGACTCTTAACAATTAGTTATTATTCAAAAATAACAGTTAAAACAAAGTTTATAACTGTGTCTGTAAGAAACTCTAATTTCTACCTTTTATTAGGGACCCTAAAATTCGAACTGGAACATATGTTTATTTTATAAGGTAAACATTCTCTAAGAAAGGATTTTTGACAATTTCAACTGCGTCCGAAACCGGGGGCGGTTTGCTAGTTAAGTATAAAATTATACTTGTGCCAGAAGACCGCCCTTCTTCCATTAAAATTAAAATATTTAAATAAAACAATGTTCTATGGTACAAAATGTGGGGTACATTTATATCTGCATACATATTTTCCGGTTAGATATATTTTATTTACAATTAATGATATTATGCTAATTTTTTAATTTATATTAATAGCATATTAATAGCAGTGTAATTTTTACTTTTTTATTAAGTTGATCCTATAGGCAATTTATGTTGTACCTATTTTCTTTTTAGTAAGTATGTATAAGAAAACAAATTATTCGTCTGACTATATCATAAGTTATGATATCCGAATTAATATTTTATTAAAAAAATATTTTACTTACATAAAATTCAAAAATAATTTACGCATTCAAATATTTCGTCCAAATATATTAACAGTAACATATTACAAAAATATTATGGAAGTTGATTCATTTTTTGTTTTAATTTTTTGCCAAAAACACTTTAATAACAATAAGTTCACAAGTTACACGGATGTAAAATGTAGTTAAAGTTATTTCACATGATTAACAATAAAAAATACATTTCAACAATCGCATTATTGATGTGTTATAATGTTCATTCTTATATAAGTAAATTCTTTAAATTCATGAATAAGTGAGAAAATTACGTCGACCCATTGTCATGAGGACAATTACTGTGATTTACAAGTTTTTGTCGAGTTTTGAGAAAAAATAATACTACAAGAAATCGCGTTTTAAGGTTCATTAAAATGTATAATATGTGAGACTTTAGTTATTGGTACTATGGCAGTAGCTGAATGGGTCAATAAGTTTCAAGGTTGACAGACGATCTCGATGCAATATTTACAGTTCTGTCCACATTTTATTGAGAGTTTTGCAACATTTAAATCAAGTTCCTCAAGAGAACGAAATGGAATTTTTATTAATGTAAAAAAAGAACTGTGAACTCATATTTAGAAGAATATTAAACGCCTTTTTCACAAACGTCAATTAGGCCAAACTATCATTTAAAGTCACTGGTAACTGGGAATAATGGAGCTGATATACCTTTGTTTGTACTGTAAACGTCCCAAATATTAAATAAAAAATAATAAAAAAAAATCGCATGTCGAATGATGCAATAAAACGAGTGCATAATTCAATAAAAAAGAAAATGATTTCTAAAAGTAACTAATCAACACTTTACATGACGTTGGTGAAAGAGGCGCTAAGAATAACAAACCAAAAAGAAATCTTATGCATTTAAGCCTAAGATTATTTTAAATTATTTTATATATTTCAAAATATATATTTTCACATTATCATTATCATTAAAAGATTATTTATCATTATGTACTTAATTTTAAGACTAATAATGAGAAATAAACTAGAAAGTCTTCTTCTAATATAATTGTAGGTATAAATGTAAAAATGAGTTTGTTTGTTATTAATTGCTTTTTGAAAATTTTCAGAGATATAAAAAAGGACATGTCCCCAAATCTTTTCATAAAAAAGACACTTTTCATATAGATCCCTTGGGATCTTCTAAAAATTTGAAAAATCAACGGCTGACAGAAAAGGGGTGTGGACGAAGTCGCAGTAAAAGCTAGTAATAATATTAATAAACTATAAAGCCGAAAATTATATAATATATTTCTCATTTATGATAAGAATATGTAATAGATTTAGAGGTAAATCTAAATCCAATCTAAAAGACGGGATAATTTAAATATACCTAATACATTTTCATACAATTTTTTAATGCAAAAGTTTCCGTCAACCTGATAGTTCACTTGATGGTAAGTGGCTACCGTTTCCTACAAAAACAAGCGACGGTATAGGGGTTGCAGGAGCACGTATGTGAACCCTTAAAGTGAAGGAAAAAATTGCGGTGCGTTTAAATGACAGTTAGCCTACTTGACAGATGGTGAAAGAGGCGCTTATTATTTTATTGAATTATGCACTCGATTTACTGCATCATTCGATAGGCGATTTTTTTCTATTATTTTCTTTTTTTAGTACTTTTACAAACAAAATTATATCAGCTCCATTATCCCCGGTTACCGACTTTAAATGACAGATAGCCTACTTGACAGATGGTGAAAGAGGGCCTTACTCTAGCATTTCTTACTCACTGAAACATAACTTTTTAAGAATTTGTTAAAATTGTGGTATTCTGAGAATATATTAGAAATAGGTAGAAATATGTAGATTAGATAAAATTGCTAGAAGATGATATAAATCTAAAAGTATTAAGAGTGCAATTTAATACATAAAATCCCAAGTCTATGTAAATTAGATTTCGTGCACAAGTGTACGAAGGCCGATTACTTGGAAAGTCGATACAAGCAGAACAGGATCTACCCAAACACAGAATAGCAAATACATCATACATTTGCCTGTTCGCTTCTAAATAGTATTCTACATAGTTTAATGACATGTTTTTTTTTATTATAAAATTCGCAGACAGCTTGACAGTTAATGGTTGCATGGTTATCATAATCCTTACTAATAATTTATAAAATGTGAATGTGAGTTTGTTTGTTACGCTTTCACGCAAAAACTACTGAACCGAAGACCATGAAATTTTACATAGACGTTGTCTGGGACACCAGAAAGGACATAGGGTACCTTTTACCCAGAAAAAAAAGTACTGTTCCCAAGGAATCACTTAGAAACAAAAATAAAAAATCCACACCTGACAAAAATGTATGAGCAATAAAGATTTGATAAATATTTTAACACCTTTTTGTCTGGTAAAAAAAAAATTCTGGGAACCCTATGTCCTTTTCCGTATCGCTGACAACGTAGGTTATAATGAAAAATTTCATGATGATCACAGGTTGAGTAGTTAAGGCGTGAAAGCGCAATGAACTTTCGGATTTTTATAGCATTAGTAATTAGTAGTAGTAACATTAGAGTAATTGTAAAACTGTAAATCTGATTTATTTCTAGATATTCATCTTAGTGTATGAAAATTTACAATAATCCTCCTAAGCCTAGAATTTCTCACACAAAATGTGTATTTCTATATATATTTATTTTTATATTACAATTATTATTTTTTATCGAAATAAAACATTGTAATAACATTGCAATTGTAATCTATTAAGATGATTAATGTCAAACTTTGAAATTGATTATTGCCATGAAAACATGTAATATTGAAAAAATTACAGTAAATAATTTATATCATAATATTTATTTAGTTTATTATATATCAACTGACTTTATTATCATTTTTTTGTTTTATAACATTAGTAACTATAAGTGTAGATAAAAGAAATTGCTAAAATAATGGTAGGTTAGGTACCTATTAAGTAAATGTGAGTTCTCCTTATTATCGTTATCAGCCTAGATTTTTTTATTAATCCTGAGTGAATATTATACTTAACTGACGTTTAATGAACCCTATTTCACAAATTTTAATAATTTTCCTATTTATTATAATATATATATATATATATATCGAATTGTATCTAAAAACGAATCCTAATAAAGAAAAATTCTATAAATGATTTATTAAATACTAGCTAGCTGTTGCCCGCGACTTCGTCCGCGTTAAAAAAGATAAAAAGTACCCTATCACGTGTCCCGTACTTCTAAATGTTTATCTACCAAGTTTCATGACAATCGGTTAATTCGTTTAAGAGTTATGAAGGAACATACATACATACAGAAAAAAATTCTAAAAATCGTCAATTTAGTTTCAGTATCATGTATAGAGCCTATATACACGATATTTCTGAAAACAAAGTAAATTACTCCATGACCGACCCCTACAGATTTATTATTAGTAATGATTGATGAAAATTTCAAATTTTTATGTTAAAATGGAATGTGAAATTAACAAAGTTGAACAAGCCTGAGTCAATTTAGAAAGGGAAATTACTCAATATTGACGTCATATGCAATGAAATTGTTCAAGTACATTGGGAATAACCTCCTCGACAGGACTTAGTGCTGCTTTCGGTGTATTATTAGGTATTGCGGTCGGATTGCCTTTCGTTTTGATTTAATTGAATGATTCATAGGCCGGTCATTGGCTCGAAGGGAGATTCCGGAAAAAGTGTCTTATAAATATCCTTGTACAATCAAAACCTACTTGCATTCGTGCATATATAATAATTATAATTTTAATAGTGCATCATCAATACTAACAAAATTTTGATATTATTTATTTTGATACAAATAAAAATAAATAAATACGAAGAATACACAATTGAGATAATATTTCGAATTATATTATTCCTTACTTACAGGGTTCTATTTAGTAAACAGGAAAAAGAAAATAATATTATACGCATCAAAGTGTTAGATGTAAGTGGAAGAAGAGTGTTTGTTATGTGGGTGTAATGTTTTTCTGACACTTTACTTTATAAATTAAGCTTACTAATAAGTTCAAGGACATTCATATATCAACAACAACAGCAACAATAATAACCTGGGTTATTATTAGACGTTGCATAAGTGTTGTGTTTGGGAAACTGGATTTAGACTTAGCAGGTTAAAAAGAATATTATAACATTTGATGGGAATTAATTGTAATATTACACGTATTATGTGCTATTTATAGTATTGTTTAATCTGATTTTTATCCTATATTTATATTTTTTATCTTTATATATTTTTATTTATATACATTTTAATCCGAATACAATATTTTATCATACAAGTAGTTATAATATAATAGTAACGCAGCCCATCAGTGGAACATAAAATACATTTGAATTATGATATACTAGCTGGTGCTCGCGACTTCGTCCGCGATGAAAAGTATAAAACGCCATCTACCGTGGAAAGGATCGCTTAAAAATATCACCAAGCAGTTGTCATGTTAGTCGCTTCACCGGATTCTGGATAGATGGCGCTGTCAAGTGTATCCCGGGCCAAGCTGCTAGTATTTACTTTTATTTTAGATTTCCCGTAAGAATGAAGCATTTTCCCGCGGTAAAAAGTAGCCAATGTTCATCACAGATAATGTCGGCTGCTAATGGTAAAAGAATTTTTCAAATAGGTCCAGTAGTTTCGGTGCCTATTCTATACAAACAAACAAACAATCAAATCTTTCCTCTTTATAATATTAGTATAGATAAGCAGGGAGTAACACAACTATTCCAGTGACTTAATAAAAGGGTTCCAGTGCAAAGTTTTTAGCCCTTGATGTCAACAAACGCAACACGGTCAAGGTGAAATGTAGTCCGAAATCAATTCACTTTCTGCAAACATAACAACACGTAATTCGTAATGTTTAGAAACATTAATTGTTCGACGAACCTTGGCCAAGATTAAATTAAAAAATAAAATCACAACAAAGTACTCGTCATTGGTTTGTGTCACGTTCTAACAACAAAAAATTAACAACAACAAAAAAAATACACTACCAACCAAGCCCTGTCAAAAATAAAATAAAGTAATATCGAAAAAGACAAAATATTGTCTTTTGAGTAGGTGTTTTTAATACATAATTATATCGAACCATCATATTAAAATTATTATTTACCGTGCAATATCCTACATATTTAATAATGGACATAAATAATAGACTGAGCAATACCCACATGAATTACTCTAGAAAGAGAAAAAGCTGAGGCCAACACCTGTCTCTTTGCTCTCTTTCTGCGTGTAGGCTTGTAGTAATTTCGAGCGATTACTAGAAAAAGACAACTCGTGGCCACACGATCAGTTCGTCTCTCTCACACTTTTTGATCCGTATTTACTTTACACGTGGATAGAGAACGCTCAGTAGCACTACCATGACCATGACCGGGGGCCCTAGCCAAGAGCACAATGCAAACGGGAGCGTTGCGTATATTTACGAAACGATAGAAAATAAAGCCTGGTGATTGGTTGTTGTAATGCCCACATAAAATTTTGACCAATCACTGCACTGGGCTTTATTTTCTATCGTTTCGTAAAACGCAACGCTCTCGTTTGCATTGGTTTGCTCTTGGCTAGGGGCCCAGTAGCATTTATGAGGACCGAAATCGCTAGCGAGAGATGAGCGAGAATGTAAGATATTTGTATGAAAAATTGTACAGCGCCTCTAGCGGTCACTCAAAACCTATCGAATGTAGTCGCTAGCGACCATTAGCGACTAACGTTTAACTTGACATTTCTATACAAAATCGGTACCATGAGTTACAAATTTGACTACTGCTCTCGAGAAATACCGTAACGTTAGTAGTTAAATCATTCACTAGCACATTGAAGGGTGAAAGGTTCGTTATCGACCAATCGACAGAAGTAAACTAACGTAAGATTTCGATAGCAACTCATGGTAGTGCTACAGTTCATTTACTACCTAATAATGGATTCCATTATTTATGGTAGGCAGCTTAGTAACTGTTAAAAAATATTTTTTAAATATACCAATTTTTTTAAATAAAATTTCATTAATGTTGATTTATTCTTTTCATATATCATACCACCTAATTCATTAAAATGAAGCAATGTTGATTAAGACAAATTATGCAATTTAATTTCGTATGTAAAATAAAAAACAGTCAATTAGTCACGCAAATAAATCTAATTTGCAATAAAACTGTTTTAACAAATGTTTTTGTACCATTAACCAGTCTTTATTCATTCCTAATTACTTTGTTTTTATTTTATGTATTTTTTTAGGAATTAATATTAACGATTATAATAAAACTAAAGCGGATATTATAATAATTATAAATGCTTATGTAATTTGTATAAAAGTATAAATAAAATCACAACCTAAATAAAGAATGAATGGCTTTGGTAGTCACTAGGAATGCTAGGTATTCATTTTACGAACCTATGATGTAGTTGTGGATGTCTACATCCTTACAAATACATTGTGTTGTGATCAAAAATTGGCTATGCAAAACTATATCCCTACTTGAAATATAGATAACTAGCTGGTGCTGGCGACTTCGTCCGCATTGAAAAGTATAAAATTATTACACTTGATAACGCCAAGCCGCTAGTATTTACTTTTATTTTAGATTTCCCGTAGGAAACAAGCATTTTTCCGCGGTAAAAAGTAGCCTATGTTCATCAGGAATAATGTCGGCTTCTAATGGTAAAACAATTTTTCAAATCGGTTCAGTAGTTTCGGAGCCTATTCAATACAAACAAACAAACACACAATCAAATCTTTCCTCTTTATAATATTAGTAAGTATATATTTTCAGATAAACGATTCTTAATTACACTCGTATTTTTAACAAAATACAGTCATAAATATCACTCAATTTTTTCTAAAAGATTTATTTACCTACGTGGAATTGGGGCATTATAAATGTTATAAATATTGCCCATCAATCAGTAAAGTAGGCGTGGGTAAGTATATCCGCGTCTGTTTATCAATTAAGTCATTCTAATTTTGAGTTTTTTATTTTATAATAGCGCTACACAACTGGTTATCTCCGCGGAAGAAATAGTGCGTCTAGTTAACCAGTTATCAAACTTGGTTATCTAGGTGGAACAAACGAAAAATACCAATAATGATGACTACCTTTCAGTATTCAACCAAGTTTCGTGACGGCCTTGTATTAGTAATTCAAACGGATTCAAATAAAAACGATTAAAATATTTCATTGACATTGACCTAACAGTAGTTATAAAAACGCAGTGTCTGATGAATTTATTTTGATCGTCAAAATTAAAACGTTAATTATGAAAACTGTAAAGAAATGGAAGCTTGAGTACATTTTTTTACATTGTCTCTCAAGAAGACTATGTATTTTTGGAAAATATTGGTATATTACCATAATAGTTTTGGATTAATTGAAATGTTATTTTTGACTATTTTTTGACAAACTATTTTTTGATTTGATATAAGGAGTGTTTTTTTTTGAAAAAATATTTGATGTGCCGACACGGCTCCTTTACGATTTAATTTTATGTATAATTATAGAGAAATAATTTCATTATTATGTTCCTATTACAGACACAGTACTATTCGATGAGAAAAATAAGGATCATTGGAATATGCAAGCCCAGTGGACTTTACTTTCAAAGGTACTTTTTTATCTTTATACTAATGTCATTGCGATTCTAATGTACTAATACAAAGTCGCGGGCACTTATTATAGTAATCGACCTGATGTTAGTTCGATGGTATTTCCATGAAATGGTAACCTTGATCTGATGTTGCAGCATCGAGTAGTCCGCAGGATACCCAACTGCTCAGCAATTTGCAGTAGATAGAGTGTTTTCGAGTTATTATTTATTTATTTTATTTTGAACATAACTTACTTCATAATAATTTTAATAATAGCTTGTATCTCTATACCCACGCTCTACATTCATCACAGACATGGAAATATTATTATCAATACATTTTATGTATATTTCTATTCAGGCATCGTCAAGCCTGAATAAGAATAAAGCAAAAAATATAATACTGTTCCTTGGGGACGGAATGAGCGTCACCACCCTCGCAGCCACTAGGGTTTACCTTGGACAACGCCATGGTCACTATGGGGAAGAGTTAAAATTGAGTTTTGAGGCCTTCCCCTTTACAGGACTAGCTAAGGTCGGTACCTACTTAAGTAATATTTTGTAGATTTTTTTAAAATTATTATGAGTATTTTATTTATGGATTCTGTATTTTACAATGCAGGCTACAGGCCTTCAATTTTAACTGCACAGTCTTAACGGAACAATCAAACAGTTATTTATGTAGGTAAGCAAAACTGTGAACTGTACTGTCGAAATATCATTAAACAAAACTCTATACAGTTAAAACTGAAGGGTCTGTAGCCCACATTAGAAAGAACTGAACACACAGTTTCTCTTTTAACACCAATTTGTTAACAATAAACTAATAAAATCAGTCATAAATACTGACTTCTATGACTTATATAATGAAGCTTCTATCTGTCAAATAATGATTGTACTAGCTTTTATATTTAGCTTTTATATAAAGCGAAGAGTTTGTTTGTCTAATCTCAGGAACTACTGGTTCGAATTGAAAAATACTTTTTGTGTTGGATAGTCCATTTATCGAGGAAGGCTATATAACATTTTGAACGCAAAGTCGCGGACACCAGCTAGTAGTAAGAATATGAGTGAAAACTGTTTCAGACTTACTGCGTAGACCAAAACGTTGCGGATTCAGCGTGCAGTGGTACAGCTTATCTGTCTGGCGTCAAGGCTAACAGTGGCACAGTTGGTCTCAGCGCTGCAGTGAAACGTGGTGATTGCCGTGGTCAGAGAGATGGCACACATTCTGTTACCGGTCTTGTAGATTGGGCACAGAAAGCAGGCAAGAGTACAGGTATGTGACAATCACACGTGCTCAATCCAGGATTTTCTCTATAACACAAGTCAAACAAATGCTACAGATTCTGCAAGTACGCTGCCGACCATAGCAGGATTAAAGATGGAAGTGATGAAATAAGGAAGTGATAGGGAAATAGACTCTGACATCCCTTACTCGTTCAACAAAACTTAACAAAACACACATGCTATTATTTCACAGTGGTTTTGTGTATGCCAGATGGGCTGCCTAAAATGACTGCAAACCGTACAATATTGAGTCTCCTTGTGACTAGGTGTGGTGACGACGACTCGTGTTACTCATGCTACCCCAGCCGCTTCGTACGCACACTCTGCTGATCGTAAGTGGGAAGCAGATTCCGACTTGCCAAGCCATGGACTTTATTGCGAAGATATCGCAAAGCAACTTGTCAATGGAGAAGTTGGGAGTAAAATTGATGTAAGTTTCTAGTCTTAACAATTCTAAAAGCTTAAACGAATTTGGGCTTCGATTTCGTTTAAAATTGAAACTATTAAAGTGACCGTAAATGTCTGTGAAGCTCTTTTTTTAGTAATGGAGAATGCCAATATTTATCTTCACTGTAAAGAATCAGTTTAATTAATATTAAAATAGGAAAAAGGATTATTAAATTTCGAGAAAAGCACTATCGATTCTTACATTTAAGTTTTTTTTTCTACTTTTCCAGGTGGTACTAGGAGGCGGTAGAAGAAACTTTTTGCCAAACACAGAAAAAGATTCTGAAGGTTTCGATGGTCACAGAGGTGATGGCATCAATCTAATAAGAGAATGGCTCATAAAGAAAAAATCTAACGGAGCCTCACCTGTATATGTATACAACAAGAGAGATCTATTCAACCTTAAAATTGGGCAGTACAATAGTGTATTAGGACTTTTCTCTTCTGACCACATGCCATATCATTTAGAAGCCGAAGACGAAGATCCGACGCTAAGCGAAATGACAGAGAAGGCAATAGAACTTTTGTCCCAGAATAAGAATGGATACTTTTTGTTTGTTGAAGGTAAGAGTTAGCGTATCACTGGTCAGTTTCCTTATAATGTTAAAAATTAAAAATAAAAGCAGAGTGTGCCTAACGTTTGTAACAATAGTTATCAAATGGATTTCAAGTGTTTTGTTTACTTTTAAAATGTTACGAAATTGAATTGATTGAATTTGTTTGAATACTAACAACCTAACTAACTCCAGCTACACACGGAGTTGAAATTTTCAAAAATCCTTTCTATCGGTCTATCGGTCCGTGCATTAGTGATGACTAAGTAAAAATTTAACAGTCACAAACTGTTGCCCTCATATTGTGATAACCATTTCATTTCAGGACACAGAACCTGACATGTATTTTATTGATTGCTTCTTCTAGTTTGTTATATAATTTCAGCTGGAAGAATCGACACCGCCCATCACGAAACTAAAGCGCAGAAGGCTTTGGATGAGACCGTTGAACTCGCAAAGGCTGTGGAAGCCGCTCTAAGAATGGTGAATACTGACGATACCCTTGTGGTAGTAACATCGGATCATTCGCACACTATGACTTACAGTGGATACAGTAAGAGAGGAAACGACATACTTGGTTTTGTCAATAAGGTAACTAGTGCTATTTATTATTATTTAGTTAGGTAAGCCAGCTAACAGCCCATTTGAAGAGAAGCTACCTTAACTTAGACAAACAAGTGACACAGAGGCTTATATTAGCGTGTATTAGCGACCTTCAACAGTCTAGTAAGACATGATGAGAGTGGAGAAAGAGCTCTTGCATCTTTTTCAGCCTAACAAAGCTTAAGAGGATTTAATATAATTGATTATATTATGTGATTATAGTATGGATGGGTATTCTCCATGTAAATACAATTATGATGTTTTTTCTATCTTATGTTAATAGCTACTTAGGCTGATATGGACCACTAAATATTAGGGTCCAGCAATTAGACTGAAAAGTGGCTACCGACAACTTTTAACACAAACAACATTATAGGGTTTACAAATTTAATAGGATAAAGGGTAAGGCATAAGGAAAGGGTTAAGGAAAATAAGCTCTAGGATTTTTTACTCACTAATTACATTATTTTTATTCTGGACTATGCTTCTATGAGGAATTGTTGCTATCTTCAGTTGGGCTTTCCACTTCGGACTTTGTTCTGCTAATGTTTTGCACGTTAGGGTCAACCGGACAGGATATCCTTAAGGTTAAATAACATTTTTGATATATCATCATAGTTAAGCGAATCCTAACAAAGTATTTAAAATACTTCCAGTTAAACGCGACCGATAAACTTCCATACACAACTTTGAGTTATGCCAACGGACCTGGATACAAACCGCATGAGCAGTACCAAAGACATAACCTTATGATGGATGACATTAGTAAGTTACAATCCAAATACATTTCTTTTACAGACAAATAAAATAATTTATGTTTGAATACATCAATTTGACGACACGTTTGTTCTAGTGGCTAGTCTTGGTCTAGCTGTTAACCAGACGGTCGCGGGTTCGAATCCCACTAGGGGCAAATATTTATGTGTTAACCTTTTAACTTTTTTCCTGAGTCATGGATGTTTTGTATTTATAATATGTATGTATTTACAACAAAAAAGTAATATATGTATTATATCAACTGTCTGGTATCCATAATACAAGCATTAGTTGCTCACTATGGAACTAGGTGCTGTGTGGAATGTGTGAATATATTTATTTATCAACTAGCACGCGACTTCATCCGCGTAAATTTATAAAATATAATACATTCGTATCTGTGAAACCATCGAAATACACATATAAAATTTCAACCCAATCGGTTCAGCCGTTTAAAAGTTATATGTGAAAAAGTTAAGTATGGAAGGATAATTCTTACTACCCCTTGTGCTATTACCCGTTTTTCCGTAGGAATGAAGCATTTTCCCGCGGTAAAAAGTATCCTATGTTCATCACAGATAATGTCGACTTCTAATGGTAAAAGAATTTTTCAAATCAGTCCAGTAGTTTCGGAACCTATTCTATTCAAACAAACAAACAAACAATCAAATCTTTCCTCTTTATAAAATTAGTATAGATAAATTTTATAATTTTCAATTTTCAGAAAACGTGAATTACACATATCCATCGTTAGTGCCTATTTTACGAGAGACCCACGGCGGCGAAGATGTAGCAGTATTTGCTAAAGGTCCATGGGCACATCTGCTCTCAGGAAACTACGAACAAAACTTTGTTCCACATGCACTCGCCTATGCGGCTTGTATTGGACCGGGACTTACTATGTGTAAACATTAAAAAGTGGTCATTCTTCTTCTTCCCTTTTAATGTCTTGGCTCCATCAGATCTTCTCCGATGATATTGCCAGTGTCATTAGTAAAAATAGCAATTTGTAATAGCCTTTTTTAAACAAAAAAAGCAAAATTGTAATTAACAATCAAAAATAGTAGATCCCGAGACTAGTCAGTCAAGTCAAGTCAAGTCTATAATAATTTTTCTTAGTTTTCCAAAACAGGTCCGTCAAGTCCAAAGCAGTCAGGTCCAAAAAGTGGTCATTAGACGTGACGTGAAGCAGTATTGTCATAGGTGGTTAACAATCTGACAAAATGTTATTTGACTGTTTGTTAAAGTGCAGGGACAGTGTTGTCAAAGTAAGTGCGGTTAAGTTAAAGTAACGTCACGGTGAAGTCAGTGTAGTATAAATAAATAACTTATATTATGCGTTGGGTATTTGTTAATAACTGTTTTCTTTGTATTTAGTTAATAATTAGATGAACAAAAAATAAGTTAATTAATAAAACATTATAACTTCTCATCCAAGTAGTTTTTTAAGATTCCATAACAATGAATTTAGTAATATTTGTGACGTTTCAAAAATGTTTCAGGAGATCCTATTAATGATAATATCTATTATTAATAATCTAACTCCACTTATAACGCCATCTACCTGAAATAACTCGATAATTATAGGAATAAGGCTTTTCACCACAAAAAAATACCAATGGTTATGATTATTAAGAAAGTTATATTCTGTGATATCCATAAATTAGGTAGCTATTATTTCATTGTAAATAGATTTAACTATAAAAACAAATACACTGTATACTGTAGATAAATATTAAACTGGTTTATTAGTGTAGGATTTTGCTAGCTGTATTATTGTAGAATTCGCTAAATTCCAAATAAAATATCTACAAGCAGAGATCACACTGAAGATTATTATTTGATTTCCTATTTACTTATTTACTACTTTTTTCTTGAAATATACTCTTTTTCGTCAGGGTTTAAAAAGTAAATTATTGTAGGATACGTTCGAAACAAACGAATATAGGTCAACGAGGTCAGTAATGGAAACTAGCCAAAAGATTGCTGCTTAACACTCGTAATTGATTCTAATGACGTTCAGACGAAAACAACTTCTACTATCATAGCAATAAAGGCGTCCTCGACCGCAATAACTTTCTAATGAATGATTAAACGAGGAAACAGACCTTGAACTCTTATTTGGGTACAAACAATTAGAGAGTGAGTTAATGTTCTTTTTACACATCCCTTTAGACTTTGATCTTGTTAAAAATAGATCCAAAATCAAATTAAAAATAAAAAAATAATTAAATTGAAATTTGACCCTACCTACGAAAAAGTGGTCATTTGACCCGCTAATCTTTTGTATGTCCCGTTTGACCCACTGTTAAAAAGGTATAGTCTAACTAGCATTTTAGTCGATATAAATAGTCGTTAGAGCAGTGGCAAAATGGTACATAAATATATTATAATAAAATGTAAACAAACTATGACAAAAAATATCCTTTTTGTAAAGTATCAGAAATATTTTTAACAAGGGCGCACTACATTGGATGAATTGTGTTTAAAAATAACGTGAAACATTAAAAATATTGTCTGTTGAGATACTTTTATATGTCGCCAACAGAGCTTAAGCCGTATTATGTGATATCCTTGTCAGAAACACAATGTTAACAGAAGCCCTTGCGTGTTAAGTGTCACGTACTAGACAAAGTGTTTACGTGATAAACCATAAATTTAACTGTATTTAATATTATTATTGTACCCACGTAACCGTTTCATTGTAAATTGTCATAATTAATGTTTAATTTATAATCTAGGCTTAGCTCGAAATGACATAAGGTGCTTACTCTTAGCAACAGAAAAGATTAAAGTAACATTAGATATTACAACCATAGCTGGGCACAAGAATGTTACTCCGTTAATCGTTAATTAACGTAGTTAAATTATTACTAACGGATTAGCTTTTAAGTTAACTTTAAAAAATGTTAACGGACTCGTTAACTTTCGATAACTTTCCTCAAGTTCATTAATCGTTAACCAGATTCGCAAAATCGGACCGCGTTGCTATAACGTTATACCGTTAACCATTATAACGTGTTAACGGATTAACGACGATTAACGTTAATTTGCTGCTTTATCGTTTAATGAAGTTAACTTTTTCACTATTTTTTTTTATTTTATACTATAAGAAGATGAAAAAGTTAAAGCTAATAATATAATATTTGTAATACCGGGATCTGACCTACAAGTTCCCATAAAATCCACATTTCGAAAGTTATCACGAATAAATTTTTAGTACTGCAAAAGCTGCAATAAAGTCTACCCAGGTCTCCGACTTTAATGATTAATGCCCAAATGTATAAAGTCGGTTACACATATCCATAATAATAGTTCAAAGCTACATCTATTGTTATCATAATCATTACGATGTTAATGTCTTCCAATATAGTTTGTCTTCTGTCTCACGTTTCCTTAAAGCATATTCTTCCAAAGTTTCTTAAATCTTCCTTAATAATAATTATCCTTAATTAATAAAGGAATAATTAATTATAAATGCCTCTATGTCATAACTGGCATATATTATAACTGTCAATCATCGAAATAATATAACTTGGCTGCGTTCATTAAAAAGGGTGCTAAATAAGGAAGTATCTGTATCGTATAATATAAAGTGAAATACAAAAGCGTTTTAATTGTTACTGAAGTCCTTTGTAAATACCATTATTTATTAAATTAGCAACAGAAAGCTCCGAACCCCAACAGGTTCGAGCAATTAACACCGTTAACGCCAATTAAGACCGAATTAAATACAGTAAATATTATTGCAAAATAACGATTGCAGAACAACTGAAAATTGGAAAAACTGTCAACGGGCTCACTCCAATAATTTTTCAACCCTCTACGCCCGATGCAAAAGAGGAGAGATGTATGTTTGTGTATGTGACTCTCTGAGGCATCATAGCTTCCAAACGAATATACAGATTTTGATCCGATTTCGTGTAATCAAGATCTGTTCAGGCGTTTGAATGTCATCAGCTCATTCCCTTAACTACCACAGGTTTGATTGATTTGAAATTTGGAATACTGTTATTTCTATGACATCCATCCATGACCTTGACTTTGATGCTGCAGCACCAAGTATCTTCGGGATAAAGCAGAAGAAACATGTCAGACACAGAGAAAAACACATTATGAATGCATAATTATTATAAATTTTTTTTTTTAAATACTCGTACATATTTACATACATACATACATAAGCAGAATGAACTTTCTAACGTAAATATTTTTAATTCTCTAGAGGAGGTTTCAGGCACGGTTTAGCTAAAATTGTGCCAAGAATTTTCTTAATAGCTTTTGCCAGCTACTACTTCCGCGTTTCCTATGTGATATTCGGTTATTATCTTACGAGATATTTCTACTAGGCCCGGGATAAGTCTGATTTATTGATAGCAAAGGTTCGGATTATGCGTTCAATCGGTACAAAAAAAGTCATATAAAAATCGTATCGGATTTTGCGTGAAGTTCAATCATTACAAAAAAAAATCGTATATAATTTATGGATATAAAAAATCATCACAAATTCCCACCACAGAAAACAAAGCGAAATGTTTTACGGGTGTAAATTTTCTTAAATTTTTATTTTCTTAAATATTATAAATGCGAAAGTAACTCTGTCTGTCTGTCTCGCTTTCACGCCAAAACTACTGAACCGATTTAAATGCAATTAGGCACACAGGTAGTCTAGAACCTCAGAAAGAACATAGGCTACTTTTTTAATAAGAAAAAGGGTTGTAGGGGGTTGAAAGGGGAGAATTCACTAAAATGTGTTTAATATGTAAAATAAAAAGCTTAAATAATTAAAAATGCTACCCAAAGTCACTATTTCACGCGGACGAAGTCGCGGGCACAGCTAGTTTTAATATAAATATTTTAAAATGTGTCAAATTTATCTTGAAATAACTATCAATAATTTTTCAATTCATTCTATTTATTATAATACTAGCTGGTGCTCGCGACTTCGTCCGCGTTGAAAAGTATAAAACGCCATCTACTGTGGAGCGGATAGCTACAAATATCACCAAGCAGTTGTCATGTTAGTCGCTTCACCTGATTCTATTTTAAATGGATAGATGGCGCTATCAAGTGTATCCCGGACCAAGCCGCTAGTATTTACTTTTATTTTAGATTTCCCGTAGGAATGAAGTATTTTCCCGCGGTAAAAAGTAGCCTATGTTCATCTGGGATAATATCGACTTCTAATGGCAAAAGAATTTTTCAAATCGGTCCAGTAGTTTCGGAGCCTATTCAATACAAACAAACAATCAAATCTTTCCTCTTTATAATATTAGTATAGATTAACAATGTTATAGTTTACACGAAATAGTCTTATAATATGGTTTAAAAAGCATGTGTTATATAAATAGCAACTCGTCTAATGACACGAGTTGTATAAGATTTCATATGATTATGATTTAATCTGGGCCATTCTTCAGATGCCAGAACTTAAAGGTTGTATAATATGTCATCCCACTTACAAATAGCAATTAAGTTCATTTCCCAATTACTGAAATTAAACCACATCGTTTAATGTATACAAAGCCGTGTAATACAACCCCTAGCCCTATCGAAGCTTCCTTTCTTCCCCTATTCAGTTATCAGCGGACCTCGTAAGAGGGAGCCCGCTCGCGATCTCTCTCAACCCAGAGAAAACGCTACAAATTTATTACGCAAACAGTAAAACTTGGGCAAATTTTATCTTTATAATGGGTAAGTATAATAATTATGTACGAGATTTTACTCTTCAATATTTTTAACCGATTTCCAAAAAAAGGAGGTTCTCAATTCGACCGTATTTATGTTTTTTTTAATGCGTGTTCGCGGATAACTTCGTCATTTATGAACCAATTTTGATAATTCTTTTTTTATTGGAAATGAGATATCTCAAGGGTGGTACCATGATAAGGAAACCGGGATCTGATGGTGGCATCCCAGAGAAATCGAGGGGAACCTTCGAAAATCGTAGTGGCGAATAGTGCGTTTGTTAATTTTTTCTTTGACTATCTTATTAGTTTCCTGTTTGAAGTCGGTTTTTTTGTTGGACAGTAAAATAATCTTGTCTATTATTTAATTAACATTAAATTTTATTTTAACATTAACATTATTATATTTAACATAATTATAATCTATTTCCTCACCATATTTTATCGAAGTTTATTTTTGATAAACTATAATGTGTAAGTAATTATATTTTTTGTTCCCATTTATAAATACAATAAATTATTAGATTAAATATTAAATTAAAGACGAAAAAGTTGTCCGTCTCGGCAAACTGAAGCTACTCACGAAGATTCATCCTTTTAGTAATCAGAAAAAAATTCGTTTGAGGGATACTGGACTATAAGTAAAATTTAAATAATAATATAAACTTTAAAAGGGTTATGAGCGCGTATCTGTTTTAAGCTAACCCTAATAAATTTACTTTTAGCATTTTTGAATTATTAATAAAATGGCAATAAAATGGATATTTAATTAAGGTAGGCAGTCGTAGATGCTTTAAAATTGCCTTTCATTTGCATAAATAGGCTAATATTTTCCGGCTAAATTGAGTTTAAGATAAAAAAAAATCTATTTATTTTTCTTTATGTGCCACAAATTGTTTCAAGTTAGGTACTAATTTTAAATGTATCTATATACTTTATGTAGCCGTACCAATATCGTAAAATATTATGTTTAGTAATAAAACTTTTAGTGGCCCAAAATTACAAAACTCGGTGTGAACTGAAATTATTTGGTTGTGATTTTTATGTAAAACATATTTTACTTATTTTATATCAATTATCACTATTATAAAACAAAGTCCTCCGTCGCGTATGTCTGTCTGTCTGTCTTTCTGTTCACGATAAACTCAAAAACTACTGCACCGATTTTGATGCTGTTTTCGAGGAAGGTTTTAGTATATAATTTATAAAGTTACGCGGGCGAAGTCGCGGGCAGCAGCCAGTCTATTATAAATGAAATTTTCTTAAACGAAGTCACGTATTACACAATAAAAAATAAATTTGCCACAAGAGGCGACGAAAAATATTTTAAGAAAAATATATCATCAATACTAATCCTTACTAATATTATAAATGCGAAAGTAACTCTGTCTGTCTCGCTTTCATGCCAAAACTACTGAACCGATTTAAATGAAATTTGGTATACAAGTAGTCTAAAGCCTGGGAAAGGACATAGGGTACTTTTCATCCAGAAAAAAAGTAGGTACTGTTCCCGAGGGATCAAGAATAAAGGGGTCATCTAAAAATATTATCACATAATTACACCGTATTATAAGCGGACGAAGTCGCAGGCACCAGCTAGTAAATAATAAATCTGTAAGAATTGGTCATGGAGTAAATTACTTTGTTTTCAGAGATATCGTGTTTATAGGCTCTATACATGATACTGAAACTAAATTGACCATTTTTAGATTTTTTTTCTGTATGTATGTATGTATGTTACTCTATAACTCTTAAAAAACGAATTAATTGATTTTCATTAAACTTCGTACATAAACATTTAGACGTACAGTACACAGGATAGGCCACCTACTTTTTTTCTTTTACAATGCGAACGAAGTCGCGGGCACCAGCTAGTATAGTATAAAATAAATCAACAGTGAATCGATCTACTAAAACTCTCGAATCTCTTAAATACTCTAAAAAAAATCTCTAAAAGTTATCTCGAAGGCGTCTACTAGTAATAAAACAACTCATTGGAAAAGACGTATAATGTTAACCTTTCTTTTGTGGTAATACGAATAAAAATAGAACTTAGAGCAGAGTGTGTTTAGGAACGTGTTGTAAATATTGTACTGAGTAATAGAATTCAGAGACTTTATATATTAGCTCGAGGGCTGTGGGCGTCTATTAAGTACACATTCTCATGTGATACCATGTATTTAAGAGGACACAGAAATTTAAAAGACTCGTGTGTTCTTCTGATTGAAATGTGCATACGGAAAATTAAAAGCAACCTTAGTAAAGTGCAATTACAGCGATATTCCCTTGGCACGCATGGACAATAACATATTACGTTTTAATTATTTAAATTAATTATAGGTTAAACTAACATCTTGGCGTTGTTTGTGTTGTAGATTGCAAAATATGCTAACCACACCAGGTTCATAGGCTTCCTGTTGATCTATACTAATATTATAAAGAGGAAAGATTTGATTGTTTGTATGTATTGAATAGGCTCCGAAACTACTGGACCGATTTGAAAAATTCTTTTACCATTAGAAGCCGACATTATCCCTGATGAACATAGGCTACTTTTTACCGCTGGAAAATGCTTCATTCCTACGGGAAATCTAAAATTTGAATGCAGTTTTCTTTCTATTCAAAATTTAAGTAATGTTTTCTTCGAGTAAAATTGAAGTACTTAAGAGTTTTATTTTATTTTTTATTAGAGATGGGTTTGCTCTTGGCCAACAACCAGCTGAGTAGCAAGGATGAGGCCTATGATGGAGCGAGCTCACCCAGAAGATGCCTATTCACTCAAACTTTGAAAAGATTAGGGTTATATGAGCTCGGAAATACAGACACCGGCAGGGAGATCCAAATCATGGCAGTGCGCATTATAAAGGATGTTTCAAAGCGCTTTCGAAAGTCCGAAAAGGAGGGATTTCGACTAGATGAGGATGGTAACCAGCCGTCGTCTGTATGTCCGATGGAAGAAAGGAGAAGGCGGTATGAGCTCATGCAGCTCCTGTGTACACTCACCGAAGTACATCTTATAGAAGACATTACAAAATTCCATCCTGTATATACAAACCTTCCTCGCTTATCGCTTTTTCATTAGTGAAAACCGAATCAATGATTTTTTCGACATATTGCATATTTTATATCAGTATTATTGTATACGTACAGCACTATTAACACTGAAGACTATAGTTAATAATATTAGCATTATTTGCCCGTAAAATTTAAGCATGTGTGCGTACAGAAGGACTTTGTTAAAGGGTCGGAATATTAAGATCAAACATTTTGATGTATAAACAGTTGTTACAATCTCCATTAACCTTAATCTCAGTTTATATACTTCGCTCTAATATACTATGGAAAACTATTAGTTCAGTGTTGTTAAATATTATAACATATATAATTATATAAGTCAAATTCAAATATTAACTTTTATATGTCACTAGCGACCCGCTCCCGGCTTCGCCCCGGATGCATTTTTTACATACACAAACTTTTCTCGTATATTCCTCTTTGCATTAGTGAAAACCATTTTATTTCATGAAAATCAATTAATATGTTTAAGAGTTATGGAGGAACATACATACATACAATACCTACACTTACAGATTTATTATTAGTATTGATTATAGCTTCTCATTCAAAGCAATCAAAATAAACGGCAATTATTACTAATTGATACTTTATTTTGATACTCCAAAGCCGCCATTAAAATTATAATGGAATATGGCTTCCCTTTGACCTATAATCATGAAAGGCAAAAAGTCACAAAAGCGTTTCGAATGTTAGAAGCTTTTACTATATTATAATAAATATAGTCCTATAATTACCAATCAAGTGAAGATAAGGCAACAACATGTTGTTTTAATTAGTGAATGCTTGGTTTATTGGTTACAAAATCTTATATACTTATAATTTTTTTTAAATAAAGAATAGCTTTTCCTGTGACATTGCTTATCTTAATTTATAAATTACTAGCTGGTGCTCGCGACTTCATCCGCGTAGAAAAGTAGACGCCATCTAACGTATTTTGGATCTATCGTATTCGTATTTTGGCGCTATCTCCCGGGCCAAGCCGCTAGTATTTACTTTTATTTTAGATTTCCCGTAGGAATGAAGCATTTTCCCGCGGTAAAAAGTAGCCTATGTTCATCACGGATAATGTCGGCTTCTAATGGTAAAAGAATTTTTCAAATCGGTCCAGTAGTTTCGGAGCCTATTCTATACAAACAAACAATCAAATCTTTCCTCTTTATAATATTAGTATAAAGAGGCTATGTGTTATTATTTGCAACAGTAATTAAATATCACATTATTTAAAGTAAGTATTAATGTATTTTTTCTGGCTGTACTTTTGTAAAAAAAAACCTGCGGCGATGAAACTTTCCAACATTGATATAATTGCGTCCATTGAATAAACAAGTTTGTCAAAACTTCTACATTGAATTAACTTGATGTATAACGGAAGTTATTTACTTAATTCTTTCAGGACTTGTATATGACAAGCCCATAATTTGGATAGATATTTCCTCGGCTAATTAAATTAAGAGTTTTTCATATCCGATAAACAAAACTTTAAAGTTTTATGAGAAAAAATGATTACTCATCTGTCCCAAAAAACCACTCCAAATAAATCATGATAGTGAGGTCATAAAAATTATTACTAACCAGCTGATTTTTTGTCTACAGCTTAGTAAACATTTGTGTAATAAAATGGCCGCATAGTCCTACACAAATTGAGTGGTATACGTTTTCCCAGTCCTACGCTTGGAAGTATTTTAAGGCTGTTAACTCCTTTAGCTACCTCTATCGAGAATCTATCTCTCTATCTCGCAGAGGAAAAAGTTGTTCGTCTCGGCAAACAGAAGCTACTCACGAAGATTCAGCCTGTTAGTAATCAGAAAAAGAATCCTTTGAGGGATACTGGACTATACGCTACGCTACGCTACGCTAAGAGAAAATTTTGAGATTGGTCAAAATCTAATTTTGAAGTTACAATAACCAATCACCAAATCACCAAGTTTTCTTTTAGCGTAGCGTAGCGTAGCGTAGCGTAAACGACTGTAGAAGGCACACCATGGCTACAGGCCCTGGTCTGTGGCCACCAAATGTAGAATATAATATAATATAATATAATATAATATAATATAATATAATATAATATAATATAATATAATATAATATAATATAATATAATATAATATAATATAATATAATATAATATAATATAATATAATATAATATAATATAATATAATATAATATAATATAATATAATATAATATAATATAATATAATATAATATAATATAATATAATATAATATAATATAATATAATATAATATAATATAATATAGTATAATATAGTATAGTATAGTATAGTATAGTATAATATAGTATAGTATAGTATAGTATAGTATAGTATAGTATAGTATAGTATAGTATAGTATAGTATAGTATAGTATAGTATAGTATAGTATAGTATAGTATAGTATAGTATAGTATAGTATAGTATAGTATAGTATAGTATAGTATAGTATAGTATAGTATAGTATAGTATAGTATAGTATAGTATAGTATAGTATAGTATAGTATAGTATAGTATAGTATAGTATAGTATAGTATAGTATAGTATAGTATAGTATAGTATAGTATAGTATAGTATAGTATAGTATAGTATAATAGAATATAATATAATATAATATAATATAATATAATATAATATAATATAATATAATATAATATAATATAATATAATATAATATAATATAATATAATATAATATAATATAATATAATATAATATAATATAATATAATATAATATAATATAATATAATATAATATAATATAATATAATATAATATAATATAATATAATATAATATAATATAATATAATATAATATAATATAATATAATATAATATAATATAATATAATATAATATAATATAATATAATATAATATAATATAAATACATTACACCTGTAGTTACATTGTTTATTGTTACATTGAATTGTTTACATTACACCTGAAAGAGAGAATCTCGCGTCCTTTATTCCAAACACTACAGTTATTCAAACCAGTGTTAGTGGTTTGAATAACTGATAAGTGCATGCGTTTACATAATAATACACATGAATACACCCGCAGGTGTGAATAAATAAATGTTGTTATTGTTTTGCTGAGACAATTTCATTCACTGTTTGTTTCAATGAACGAGGAGATAGTATATTTAATAGGTATTAATTTTTATTTACTATACAAGAAGATTGCAAGATTACTTACGACTATACCTACATAAAGATTCGAGCTAAATCGAGCTAAATTACATTAATTACATTATGACTTTGTAATGCTTACTTACACATTTCATATATACTTAGGTATAGGTCGTGCAGCGAATAAAGACTTCTCGGCAAATGTGCGCAGTTTTTAGGTGTTTTAGGTCTTTGAGGTGGCAGAGGAAAATGACATGTTGTGCCGACACGTTATTGGTAGACTCAATCTCTCTTCCCCTCCCGCACTTCGTTCACGCATCTCGAGTCCCGCCTTCAAAACCTTAATATAATAATTCACCTATACTTAGGTATTAATATGTAATAAATTTACTTAGGCCAGGCAATATACTTTCGAAATCAACCATTCAAAACCAAACAACCCATTATATTATCGGTCACAAATATCTAAGATATCCATATCCATACTTATATTATAAACTAGCTGGTGCCCGCGACTTCGCCCGCGTTAAGTAGGGGATGTGTAGCGCCTGACTATAAATGTGTAAAGCAATATAACGCCTGATATATTTGCTGTTATAAAATTTTCAGGGGTTGTATCTTTATTTTTAGTACATAGCTGGTGCCAGCGACTTCGCCCGCTTTTAAAATATATACTAAAACTTTCCTCTTGAATCACTCCATCTATTAAAAAAACTGCATCAAAATCCGTTGCGTAGTTTTAAAGATCTAAGCATACATACGGAACGGACAGATAGGCGGAAAGCGACTTTGTTTTATACTATGTAGTGTTAGGTATTGTAAGTAACTGTCTGTCTGTATGTTACATTTTCACACCTCAACAGTCAACCGATCATCATGAAATTTTGGATACACCAAAATACTTGTATCTTGTGACAAAAAAGACTCGGATTGTTTGTCTCAAATTATCGTATTCATCAACAATTTCGAGAATTTATCAACACAAAAATTTCAAAATATTTTAAAATATAATACACATAATTTCTGTTAGCGTTTTGTAATATTAAACTTAAAACGTTATACTTAGGGGTATCTTTCACCATCTATGAGTAAAGTGTCAAGTAGACTAACCGCCATTTAAAGTCAGCGGTAAGAAAGCGTACGCGCTTCACCATCTTCGCGAGCATTACTCAGTGGTAATTTTAATGAAAATAAAACAAGATACTCATAACTTGAAAAGTAAATAATTAACAGTTTACTTGTAGTTCGTGTAAGAGGCCCTATTGTATATATTTAATATGATGTGTATCCAGTTCAGTTAACCAAATATAAGAGAAATGTTATTATCAACAGTTGGGTTCATATGATATCCCTTTCCTGTCGAATTTCGGATGAAAAGGTTACATTTGAAGATGAAGAGTTGTATTTTACGAAGCACCGCCGAAGGTCAACTTGGGTAAAATCTTCACGTTTTCCTATTGTTAAAATAGAATATATTTTCTTGACAATTTTGCTAGCACTACCTTCTCTAATATAATTTAAATATATTGATAGAGTATCTGTAATTTGCCAACTTTTCTTGTGATGAGTGAAATGGTCTGCCTCTGTTTTGTCTGTTTCTCAGCTATTTTTTTTTTAAACCATTAAACGGATTTTGTTACGGTTTTCATTAATAGAAACAAAGATTTAAATCGATTAAACCACTTTATGTTTAGTCCAAATACTTTTATCGCCCGACCGATACGACAACGACCTCTCTTCGCGAACGCGTTCGTTCAACTTTTTAAGCACTGTAAGATTTTACCGAAAGATTTACATTACTGAAAGAAATATTTTTAACGAATCCTTAAAAAAATTGATAGAACACATTAGGAGCTATTTCAAAAAAACGGTTACGTAGGGTTACACAGCGCGCCAATAATACTTAATTATGGCGCATTGTCCCACGCCTTAACTACAGATCTATGTAACAGTATATCGATTAAAAATATTAAATTTAAGTAAGTTAAAGCAATATTTTTTAAACTGTAATTATTAATAGTATATAGTTAGATTTATTAATAATTACATGATAACACGAGATTAAACCTCAGTGGTTTTTAGTGTTATCATTTTACATGTTATTTTATATATTAGCCCTTAGAATTGTTAAAATTATAAATAAAAATCTTTGACTGGTACCTTTTCGATATCATACCACCGAATGAATCTGAATGAATGGACACTAAGTGTCCAACAAAAAAAACCGACTTTCTCGAAATATCACAGTCTTTCCGCAAAGGTGCGACTTCTTTTTGAAAGTTACACAGCATTTTTCAATGCATTTTAACTTCAGTCTACATAAATAGCAGACCTATATACATTAATATTCTAACGTTGTCCACAGATAAATCCGAAGATAAGTCGACTGGATGTGGCGTGAAGTTCAGACGGCGCTGTAGGAGTCGCCGCTGTCAACTATGGCGACTAATTCTTCTACCCTTCATACCGATCTTGGCCTTAATTGTTCAAACCACTCTGTCTTTGAGGAACAGCCTCACTAACGGCAGAGAAGCTGCAGATGTCGAAGAACAGGTAATGTACATATTGCTCTAAATTTTTGAAGTGAAAACTTCTATAGCTGCGTTATACGACTATAGCAACATGCTTATGTTCACAGTAAAGCCTCGTGCGGCAGTCTACGTACGCGATCACGCCAACACATTGCATATACCCGATTGTATGTGTGTGAGTTGTCGGTTTTAAGTTTTTCACTTCTGCCGGCAGTCCTCATGACTGCCTCCGTTTTTTTCCCTTACTTATAGGTTCTGCTATTTTCTATTTTTACACTTATTTCAATTTACATGAAAATATAGTGACTCGCGCCAAATGCTCAATAAAGTTACTATCACGTAGGTACTCGGTAAACAGTGTGTTCGTACGCGTCATAATATCCGTGTCCGGTCGCTGAGATGTGAGAAGTTGACGTGAAACAAATTACTTTTTTATATTATCGTAGACCATACGACAAAAAATAACTGCCACTTTATATAAAAAATATTGCATAACGTTTTAACAGAGAAAAATACTTCGTTACGCGGGCTTGTGTTTCTGTGAAATTCAATAACATTTTTATTTTATTGGAGATTTTCTGTAAGGGTCGTAATTATGTATTCCAGTAAGAAACACGTTTCCGATTCGGCTTTAACTTGTAGTGTAATGACATTTGTAAAAGTACAGTGACTCTTGAGTTATTTATTAGTGATAAATCTACTAAGATTACAATAAAAATATAGTTAATAATTAAAAGTTATAAACTAAACCTCGAAGTTATATTAAGCCTAAACACACTGTATCTGCTGTAAGTTGCTAAGGAGTTGGTCAAGATTACTATGTCCTTGAAATACTAGCGAAATAACAATACTTCCAACTTCAAATCAATCGAACCTTTGGAAATTAGTGAGATCTCTTCGTCCTAGAAAATGGGATGAACAGATTTTCCTAAATTATATGAAGATAAGTAAGTAAGTTGAGTGTTCAGTTATTTTGCACTTTTGAATGTGTTAATCGACTTAATATGCGGCCGACTGTATCTAAAAGATGCTTGTGACGGTAGCTACCTACCATCAAGTCTACTTTCATTCCACGTGCTGATTCCTCACTTTATTTAAAAAACTTACTTACGCGTAAGTATACTGTAAGCTACCTTCAAAATGGAGATCACATTATAATTTACATTAGAAAATTATCCTTCGTTTGTAGATTCGCAAGTACCTACTTCACGTAAAGGCCCGTGTATAATAATTCGTTGTAGAAATTTTTAATTAAACTTTGATCACGTATTTTATGAGAGATGTTACGGAAAATTTCATGAATAGCAATACGGGTCAAGTTTGATACTTATATCTGACTTTTACTTGTTGATTCTGTAAACAGCTTTGTAACAAATAAGGCGATTTATAAACGTAAAGTATAATACTAATACTAAAATAATATGTTTTTTTTTATTCATTTTTATTAAAAGAATAATCTCCAGTAATTAATGTTAATGCAGCGTCTAGAAATGTCTGGAAAAGATTATCTTCAAAACTTATGACCGCCGATTGTATACTTATTTATATATTTTCATTTTGTATCTTTCTGAAACATTATCAAAATCATCAATACTAATAATAAATATGTAAGGGTCGGTCGGCCGCATAAGTCGATTAACATATTCAAAAGTGCAAAACAACTGAACACTTAACGCGTCATAAGTCACGACTAGAGAACAAAATAAACTAAATAAGTAAGTAAACTTTTTACGATTGTTTGTACGTGAAGTTTATTTTGTTCTCTAGTCGTGACTTATGACGCGTTAAGTGTTTAGTTGTTTTGCACTTATGAATGTGCTAATCGACTTATGCGGCCGACTGTACCTAAGTCACTTTCTATATACGAAAATGTCAATGTGGTTTGAATTTATTGACAGGTGAGCAGAGCAACAGAATTGGGCAAGTTGGTGACGAGATTGCAGCAGGAGAGGTCTGAAGTGGCATTCTTCATTTTTACAAACGGCAGCACACTAAGGTTAGTTATAGGAATTGAATATTTTTGTAGAAAATTAGTACAGGATAAATCTTACAAGTATTTTGTGTTTAGGGTGTTTTTATGCGTTTTAGTCTCTTTTAGTTTTAGACGTAGCGGTAGCAGTATTGCGATGTAGGCAACATTACAAACTAGTCAAATTAATTAGTTAAACCGTCTGAGACCATATTTCATCGTATATGTATTATGTGAATGTACTATAGGAAAATTAATGTCCTATCAATCCTATTAAACATAAAGTATAGTGAATGCCGTCCGGTTAAGATGAAATGATGGTAATGACAATGAAATGTCTCCGAAGTTTGCTGTTCTAAGAAATACAAGTTTTTTCACAAAGTTCTGTTTCCACCGTTAATCATCGTAATTAATTACTTCTTTAATTAATTAAAAGAAACATTTAATCTACTTGTTTGTTTGTACCAAGAAATAATAAAAAAGAAAAGAATAGATAAGTTCCTCAAATTTTATTACATTAGAATATATTATGAATACTCAATAAATTTTAGCTATAAGAAACACAATATAATAAAAACTAATAACAATGAATCAAGCAACAATAATATTTTTTGTAGTGGATTATAAGTTAACGTATTCTAAATTAACAAAATACCCAAATAATATAATATTAAGAAAATATTAATGAAGAAGCAATAGCCCGATATGCGCAGTAATTACTTTTTCTTATTTGATTCAAGTGGAGTAGTCGATATTATAATTTGTTTGAACGAGGAGAATACAAAGTAGACTCATTTATATGTACAAAATAAATCAATCATTTTTCTATGAATATTCAAATGTACCTATACCTATTATATTTTTAATGGGATGGACAAGTAAATAAACTTATAAGTAATTAAATATGTCTACTTGAATATGCATAACCAGTGGCGTACCAGTGGACAATCCCTTAGTATTCAAAGAGGTGTATGCAAGAAATAGGATAAATGATCATAAGTTATGATTCATAATAATTCTTGAAACGAACATGACTTTGTCCATAACACACAAACAATGAAGACGAGAAATGGCATGAAACCAAGTATATATTATTTATCTTTTGTAGAAGTTAAGATAGGTATTTTAGCTTTATTAGAAATATTTTTATAATATACATAGAATGTGACTGAAAATGACGAAGCATACGCAGGAAAGTGACGTATCACTCTGGCGTCATCGTTTCGTCCTTGTCCGTTGTCTACGTCCGGTCTTCTCTGTGCGCATAAGGATTAGTTCACACCAAAACGGGACGCGAAGATGCTTGACAATGCGATGCGTCGCAGCTACCACTTTCTGCTGAGCGACAGGCGAAAAATTTGTGCACTATATCCATCGATGGCACTATCACACTAAATCGTATCACGTAGCTAATAACACTAGGTATGGTTTGCTTAAAAATTAACGATTTAGTGTGATATTGCACAATTTTTTCGTATTTTTCACCTGTCGCTCAGCAGAGACATTTAGACAATAATCCTGCCGCAAGCCGACGCAAAGCGATACGGTGTTTTGCATCAGTTCACACCGAAACGCGATTATAACGGCACGCACGTATGGGTAACAACACAATATAGAACTTACTGTACTACGGCGGCTTTACCACAGAATAATATACATATTTATACGTCGCAATACGCTGCGCGTATTCTAATTCATAGCTTCACATTGTGCTTCGCAGCGTCACGATACGTATCGCAACGTAAAGCGTTGCGAAACGTATCATCAAACACCTTGCTTCCTCAAGCATCTTCGTGTTTCAGTCTGAACTGACCCTTACGCCTAAGGACTCTCTTATATCAGTTTACCACGCACCGAAACAAAACACCATAATATATACATACGTGCACCTATTTCAGAGTGGTCTCCTCATTACTATCGTCATAAGCACAGCTCAGTTGGTGACTGGATCTTACAATACTTATAATAATAATAATAGTGACAACAATAGTCACTAAGTGTTATACTTTAGAACTTGTTATTTTGTTTGAACGCGCTAATCTCGGGTACTTAGACTGTATATGTGCTTTTCTGTATCCCTGACAAAGTGTGTACAAAATTTCATGACGATTGGTAGATGAAGCGTAGCAAACAAACTGAATTTCGATTTATAATATTAGTTACGCGATTATGTATTTTATCGAGATTCCACTCACATTTTCCACTGATGAATATGAGTATAGTTAACATTAACATGAATATAAATAGAGAATGGGGTGTGAAATACTTAGCTTAATTAACTACAGACCTTGAATCCAGTTGTGAAAATGCAGCATTACTGCATTTTCAACGGAAAAGTAATTACTTAGCTAAATTGTTAATGTTAACTGTTATTGTTAATAGTAACAACAGTATATTTTTACGATCTACTGATTTAACAGTAGTAGAACCTTTATTTCGTTGTATTTAATTAGGTAAAGGTTACAACTCATTCGCGTTTGGAAAACGCTTCTTATTACCATGAGGAGCTTCCGAAGCAGTTCTTCGATTCAGTTCACACATTTAGTTCTAAATTATTCTCGAAGTCTTTCAAAGCGGTTTTAGTAACCACCCCCTTATTGAAGACCACTGTGAAATAACAGCATGATATTGTGTTACTGTGAGTGAATAAGGGATGCAAGAGCCCTTTACTCCATCCCATTCTTTAACCCTCATTATTCCTTTTTCACACCTTCGAGATGTGCAATATGATATGACTTTGTAAGGTTAACACGATTTTTGGGTCTGGCTTCTGCATATGAAATTTTGATTTCTTCTATGTTAAAAATAAGGGAATAAATAATTTTTTTGATCAAAGTTTGCTTTTGTAGAAACTAGAGCATTTTTTTTATTTTTTTAAGACAAATGATAGATTCATACATTATTTCCATACTTTTATTTTCAATTACAATTTAGAAATTTTTTTGTTGAACACTAGAGCCTTTGTCATTTAAGATTTTTGATAAACAACAGGAAATATATGTAAAATAACGGAAAAATTAAGTTCAAAAATGAATATTTTTAGTGTTTCTCTTATGTTTGTATGGGCTGTCTCGTATCTTACTTATCGTCATAAATCAGGCAAAAGCAAACTTTAAAAGCTAAAAATGAAAATGAAAACTATTTTTAGATGTCTAGAATCAGAATTTAAGCATTAGAACTGAAACCCAAAAAAAATTTTTTTTGTTGACTGATGTAATAGTGAAATATTTTCGTGATTAAAATTTAGCGTATTCAATCATTGTTATTGTTGAACAGATCAAATCTGACTCAGAGATATGCGAGAACCGACAGCGCCATCGAACAAATGGGAGAATTGCCAACATTGGTATTCAAGAGCCGCGACACTCCTGTTGATGGAAACACATTCCTTGCCGAACTTGAAGAGCTCAGGTAACCTAAGAGTTCATACAAAACCATTTTTTTTTCGTTTATATTTATACCATTAAGTTTCAGCGGAAGCAGCAATGCCTGCTATATGCCAAGAGTTCTTTTATCTTTAAATGTATATAAAAACTGTCAGTGACAAAAATAAATAGCAGGCGTATGTCTTATATTAAAGGCACAAAATTACCTTTTTTATTATAGGCCCTAATACAAGTAATAATGTAAAAATAAATAAAAATACTTAATGCTTTAATTACTATATTAATTAATATACATGTAAAGAAAAATGATTTCACTCATAGCATTTTCTTAAGATGTATTTGCTGCACTTTCTGTAAGTTTTTGGTAGATAACTACGAATACGATAGTAGATTATTCGACTGCAATCAATATAATTTTAAGTTATTAACTTTATCACTAAGTAAATATTAAGTTCATTGTTAATTTTCATGACTCGGGTACCTAAATCTTTTTAACGAATTTCTAAGATATGAATGTAAAAAAATCTTTTAGTGTATTCCAATTCAGAGCCTGAATTTAAAAAGTACTTACCTAACTCGCCTCAAGGGACTTGGCCGAAATAGCATTTTAATTAAAGGAGGAAGGATATAACTTGAAAATTAAAGTAATATTTAAATTGTAAAATCATAAAGTTACCTCTGAATATAATATAATTTAAAACAAAATAAACTTCAGACAGTTGTTTATGAAATTACAAGGTTACATTTATTAATTTTATCACGTTAAATTTTAATTCCTCGTGCCACGTTGATTTCGCTTCTCCCTTCTCTATTTACAAATATTAGTATTAAAATCCGCCATTGGGTGAGTTAAAGGTGAAAAACTGAACTCGCAAATAATCACAAACAAGCTTCAACCAAAGTAAATGTAATATCTCCAATGAATATCTCAAGAATTTCTTTAGAATTGTTCTCCAAATAATTACGAGTATAGCTTATTTATATGGTTACGATAAATTTATGTATTTATGCATATTTATGCTTAAGCATAATGTATATTATATACTGTTTTGTTTCGGTGAGTGAGTGACCTTTCTGTCGACTTCAACATAGAAAAAAAAATACAAAATAAACCACAATTAAATGTGCAACGACAATTTAACGATTTAGTATAAATCCGTCAGATTCCAGTTTCGTCATAAATCGAAATTTGGGAAAATTTTGCTCGCTTTGGTTAATACAGTCGTGTCCGTTTTTAACTACGAGATATTTAAATTAATTAAAGATTCTGCAAAATATACTATAATACCAATGAACAAAATATAAAGTTAATACAAGGATAAATTTTAAACGACAAGATATTGAAAGCTAAACTTAGATAGATACTTATTTTGGTGTTTTTGAGAGTTATGGATTAAAGCAATGCTTAATTAAGAGGACTAGCTTGAACAATGATTAATAGATTGCAGACAGCCTGTCAGTTGATGAGAGATGGTAAACGTTGCCTAATATTACCTACAAGCAACAACACAAGAAATTCAAAAGCGATGATTATCCTGAAACAAAAAAGTTAGGTTTGATATAGCGAAATGGTATTAGCGAAATAACAGAGCGCCTATGCGAGCTTTAATCGATCAAATGAGAGCTTTAGTCGATTTGTATGGGAATGAAGCAGCGCCACCTAGCGGCTAACGTGGGCTATCGAGTAAAACTCACTACACTTTAGCCGCTAGGTGGCGCTGCTTCATTCGACGCGTTTGATCGAGTAAAACTCGCAGTAGACTCTGGAAGCAACGCAGTGTTCCTTTCCCCTGATAAAACGGCCTCAATAAATATATAAAAACGCGTAATCGTCGATTTGTATGGGTTTGAAGCAGCGCCACCTATCGGCTAACGTGGGCTATCGGGTAAAACTCACTACACTTTAGCAGCTAGGTGGCGCTGCTTCATTCGACGCGTTTGATAGAGTAAAACTCGCAGTAGGCCCTGAAGCAACGCTGAAGTGTCCCTTTCCCCTGCAAAAACGGCCTCAATAAATATGTAATTACATAAGATTGTAATGACACCGTAGCAGTAACGTTTCCAGACCAAACAATATATTTTAATTACTTTATTCGTGTACAATCGTGAATCGCGGTATTAACGATCCCATTACACTTTTCTCAATAGCCACGGACTCAAATAAACTGCGGATCCACAATAACAAATGAGCTCAATCTTAGTGTAATTACTCTCCATTACAACTTTAATAAACTGAAAAGCAATAAACTCTTAGTAGTATACGGTCACAAAACAATTAATCTTTGTTTGCTGCTCACCTGCCGATGTGTTTGTCGAACACGTACTGTTCGCAAAAAGTTTTCTGAACTTATTACTAACCAGCTGATTCACGCGGCTTCGCCCGCGTATCTTTATAAAATATATATTCTAGGTATATTACTCGCTGATAATATAATTTCCCAACAGTGTAAGAATTTTTCAAATCGGTCCATTAGTTTCGGAGCCTATTCAATGCAAACAAACAAACAATCAAATCTTTCCTCTTTATAATACTATAGTGTACATGACTGGAATGACCATATCAATAAGAAACTTGCGTTAGATGACAAGAATTCTTTAAAAGCATGTCATTATGCATGTCGTGGGCAGATCGTAGAATTGGGCAGATCGTAAAGTATGAAATCAAAAATCTTTCACCAAAAGTCAAAAATAGGTGCGACAAGAAGCGGAGCGAAGCAAAGCGAGGAGGAGCGTATTATGTTTACATGCAAATAAATTTGGGGAGCCGAGCGAAGCGGAGCGAAGCGGAGCGAAATGAAGCGACCCTCTCAGTTTTAACAAAAATATGATCTGCTCGGGAATATCATGATATGCCCAATTCTACGATGTGCCGATGACATGCACAAATTATTGAGTAACCTTTACCCACGTCGTCCAGGGTGTCGATTTTCCTCATTTTTGAATACATATTATGTATCTTCTCTTATCAAATCTCTCAATAAAGTGACCTGAATTTTATTTCTTATTTTTTTCTACATTTAGGAAGGATTAGGGTATTCTAACCTATCGCCTATCAAACACACAACCACACACATACACACATATCAATATAATATAGATATTCAGCCCGCGAGATCAGTGTTTTCCCCATACAAAAAGTGCCCAAAACGCCTAAAGAAGTCTTCACTTCAGTCATTGTAGTAAAAGTATTGTATTTATGTTGCTAACCGTACATAGGACCTTAACTGCCTAACTATAACTCACTTGAAAGATTTTTTTGCAATAACGTATCTAGTTATTGACAAGTGAATACTGAAGATATTTAAAATAATCTAGTTCCACGTTTTTTTGTCATATTATAAATACAAACAGCCATGACTCAGGTACAAAGATATCACATAAACTTTTGTCCCTAGCGGGATTCGAACCCGCAACCATTTGATTAACAACTAGGGTTACTAACCACTAGACTAAACGTGTCGTCGATTAATATTACTTAGGGCCTCTTTCACCAACTACAAGTAAAGTGTTGATTAGTTACATTTAGAAATAATTTTCTTATTATTTTATTGAATTATGCACTCGGTTTACTGCATCATTCGATATGCGATTTTTATTATTATTTTCTTTTCAATGTTTGGGACTTTTACCACATATTTATTCTGTGCTTTTACTGGACAAAATGATATCATCGGTGACTCCATTATCCCCGGTACTCCATACAAAGTTCATCTCGAGCGAAACCAGGAGCGGTATAATTGTTGGTTTTAATTAAATAATCGGAATAAGTGACGCGACGCTCAACATTTTCTTATATTTTTCTTACACGTGCATGTAAAAAACTTTTCTACGACGTTCATTTATCTTTTAAGTTATAAAACTTCGCGACTATCCATGTTGCTCCAAAGACTGTTTTAGTTGAAAGAAATGTTACCTTGAGTTAACTAACTAAAAAATTGCTTTACAGATATATTATTTATTTTTATCACCCACAAACACACAGTCAAACCCGCCGCGTCTGTCTGTATGTCTGTCTGTTGGCGATAAACTCAAAAACTACCGCACCGATTTTCATGCCGTTTTCACCAATGGATAGAGTGGTTCTCGAGGAAGGTTTTAGTGTATAATTTACAAAGTTACGCGGGCGAAGTCGCGGGCAGCAGCTAGTTATCTGATATATTAAAACATCTTATAAAATTAGTCTTTTCCTGTCTTGAATCGAAACTGTAACTACGCTTAAAATAGATGTTAAAAAAGTATTTTAGTAGCCTAATTAGGCTTAATAATTAATTAATTTTCTTTTTTTAAATAGTTAATTAGAATTTAATCATTGATTGTTAAATTAACTAATTGAAAACAATGAGAAATAATTCTATGAAAAATGAGTGTTTCCTTTTCTATTAAGTTTAAATCAATATTATTATGTGTACGTACCATTACTGTGAAATTAGAGATACCTAGTACTTATATCAATTTTTTAAAAATTATTTATAAGCTACTTCAAAATTGTCTTTTCTGGTTTTTCTTCTATTATATCTCTGGTTGTACACAACACGGAAGTAACTTGATGTGATTGAGAAGTCTGCTTCAGGGATGTATTGTTTTTGTTACTCGATCACCGTCTGTCAGCTTGACACAACCGCTTTAGAAAATTTTACAGCGTACAGTCGGCCGCATAAGTCGATTAACATATTCATAAATGCAAAACAACTAAACACTTAACGCGCCATAAGTCGTTGTCACGACTAGAGAACAAAATAAAGATCGTAAAAAGCTTCAGTAAGTAAGTAAGTTGAGTGTTCAGTTGTTTTGAACTTTTGAATGTGTTAAAAGACTTATGCGGCCGACTGTACTTCAAAGTAATATATTGCATGGATGAATGTAATATTATAAGAAAACATTTTGAAAAGGGTCGTTATTTGTAAAAAAAAATCGAAGGTAAGGAGAAAAGGTCGACAATAGCTACTTAAGTAAACAATGAAAAGAAAATCGGTCCACAAACAAATAAGAAAAAGGTAGTGGGAATATTTTTTCTTTATTTATTTTTAAATATTAGTCAGCTAAAGTAGTTTTAAAAATATTCTTTCATTTGCTTATTATAAAGGTGCTTATTATAAGGTTATTTTCAATATTGTACGTAACAATAAACAGTATATCTCGCAGAGATATATTATTTCGATGCAGTATATTATATACTTAACGGACCAAAATGCGAATATACTTATTATGTCTTTTGGTCCTCCAATATTAGTACATTTTACGACTATGTCATCAAAAATAATAAGAGAGTCCGCAGAAACATCATCATAACTAAGTAAAATATTACCTGTGACCTCATTTGTAAGAAATTGCTTAGAGATAAGGGAGATAGATAATTTAAAGTTCCCTATGCAATAAAGAATACTTTTACTTTGTTTATCTGAATGGCACTTTTTAACAATAATATCGTTTTAGCGTTTTATATACCTCTGTAAAAATAACAGACAAACAAAATTACTTTCTCATTGTTAGATTTATACAAATTTAAGACGAGGCGTGTTCAAAAATAGGTCAACAAATGCGATTCAAGTTTTTATAAAACGCCACTTCAAATAATTTCACGATGACACACATTTTACATAATTGTTCACTGAAACAGGTGACTAGTCTTTCAGGGCGTTGCATTTATGTACATAATAATATATACATACAAAATTTTTTAAACTAATATTTTAACTTTCACGCATAGTAGATCTTAGATAAAGCCCGTCAAACACGTAGCTATATCATTATAAATTATGAATTATAGCAAGGCATGTTACGATATATTTTTTATATACACGCAGCTATACTTAATATATATTTCTATGACGTCACTAACGTATACGAAATATACTATATTATAGAACTGTATATTAATATATATTATAGCTACGCTTGTGACGGGCTTAAAATAGGGTATATGTGTAAACACCCTGTACGATCTTTGGTACATTTTTATTAACAAGAAAAGCCGTGATAGAAAGTATGTTAACAAAATTAGCTTAGACTGCAGACACGCAACGTACAGACATGTAGATTGTAGGTGTGTCTCGCTGACTTGAACCAAAAATCCAGGTTATAATAAATGCATTGTTATATAAAATCCACGGTTTCAATAAGATAATAAGTAATACGTATATAATGTTTATGTACAAAACATTTGAGTGTTCACATTGCAGTCAAGTTGACTATAGCTACCGATAGTTGTAGTCTTCTTAGACAGGTATCAAAAGAAAATCATTGATACTCGGGTTCACTCAATTTTCCTATGTAAGGGACTTACAAACCCTTACACACCCCCTTACAGAAGATCACCGTGAAATAAATGCAAGTGTATTGTTGCTTAGTAACCGCCTACTTCCCTTATCCTTAATCCTACTAGGGTCGGCAGCGCACTTGTAGGCACGATGTGGCGTTTCTTGTGTTAATAGGTGACGGTAGCCACCTAATATCAAGTGAACCGTCAGCCTGCATATATGATTAGCGGTTTAGTTAATTAGTTAACTAGTTTAATCAGTTTAGTACTAAACCTACGCATTTACTGTAAGAAAAACCCATGCATCGCAACTTATGTCATGACTTCAGTGACCCAATTTGTTTAGATTTTCATTTAAAACCTAACAAATGAATGAAACTAGGTACTTCAATTACTTCAATCCTATCTACTTTCAATTACTTACCTTACAAAAGGCAACGCTCTGAGTAATTAAAAAACTTTATATCAAATTAAATTAAGTACATTTTTTCTCCCACGCAAACACAGCAAGGTACCATTTTTCCACACTATATTATTAACGTTTTTCTAATACACCATAATGGCTATAATCGTGTGGCACTCCCTATGGCATAATGGTGTTTGTCGCTGTCATAACCTCATAGGACTCGAGGCTACTCACTCAATGGCACTCATTGATTTCGTATTAAAACGTAGATACTCGTATAGGTATGTCTTTCAGAAGCATTAGGCCACTTATAAGCCTTACCTTACCGACAGAGTGTCAAAGTTGAAAGGGTCATCGTCCTCACTGATTCAGAAAGAGCCATATAAAACACATTAAGTGGAATCATGACAAATTTATAGGTGTAAGGCATGTTACAATAATGTTTTCAATGAAATGAGGTTATAAAAGTTAAATGAAAATGATTATGACACGAACAGAAGCTTATTAGTTAATTTACTGCGTTTACGGGAACAAGAGATTTATTTATATATGTAACTAGCTGGTGCACGCGACTTCGCCCGCGTTAATAGCAAGGGATGTGTAGCGCCTGACTAAATGTGTAAAGCAATATAACGCCTGACCTCTTTGCTGTTATAACATTTTCAGGGGTTGTATCTTTATTTTTAATAGATAGCTGGTGCCCGCCACTTCGCCCGCTTTCAAAATTATATACTAAAACCTTCATCTTGAATCACTCTATCTATTAAAAAAAAACCTGCATCAAAATTTGTTGTGTAATTTTAAAGATCTAAGCATACATAGGGACAGACAGACAGCGGGAAGCGACTTTGTTTTATACTATGTAGTGATATATATATACATCGACTCTTTCGGTTTTAGGATTCGATAAACATAGGATAGTACTCCTACCAGTGAGACCAAAGTCAAAGACAAATTTTCAATAAATTCTACTATGTGGGTTGTTCCCAAAGATGCATATGTGGTTTACACAATATGAGGCATTTAACTATTCGATTAGAATTTACTTTGGAAAGGAATTAGGTCAATTCAATTCAATTTCTGTCCTCTACATGTTGGGGTTTTAATGAAAACATTACAAAGCCTGTTGCTTTCCAGGTCCAGCATTAATACAGAAACGTCCATGAACGAGAAAGTATATTGGTATACGAATGCCAATGCAGCGCTTCTCACCCACTTAACTAAAGAGATTAAGGACACAGACAGCAGCACTATATGGAGGTAAATATTTATTTCCTGTAAAAAAATAATATTATATATTCACTTTTCAAAAAACAAAAAGACCCAGGCTGCAGATCGACTGGATACTAGACATCAATCAATCATCATCAATCAATCAATACTAATAATAAATCTGTAAGTGTAGGTAATGTATGTATGTAAGTATGTTCCTCCATAATTCTTAAACGAATTAATTGATTTTCATAAAACTTGATACATAAACATTTAGACGTACGGGACACAGGATGGGCTACTTTTTCTTTTTCAACGCTAGTAATATCATAATTCTATATAGAAGTCGCGGGCGCCAGCTAGTTTACAATAATTGTGATGCTTTTTTTAATTATTCAAGTAAATATTTTGTACTTAATATGAAAAAAATGGATTAATGGACACCAACACTGTTTGCTAGTTAATGGAATATTCCAAATAGTGAAAACTTGTATGTAAACGCATCGTCGATCATCGGCAATAAATCAACACACGTCGATCGAGACATATTTCAATTAACTCTAGTATCCCATATATTTATTAATAACTTGTTAGTTTTATTTCACTAGCAGTAGATGGTCTTTCAAAGCCTTAATAAATCTCCATAAATTAACCATCCCTATAAGTCAGCTTTCAAAAAGAAAGGCCCAAAATGGGGCGTTAGTCCAAACAGTTCCAATTATTAGTTCTACTGCACAGTATGACAGGTTGTCCATCCGTTTGGGAGCTTCGATTCCACAGACAGACACACACGTCAAATAACACCCCGTTTTTGCGTCGGGGGTTAAAATTATCAGCTAGAAGAAACTTAGTCATTAAAAATCTGAAAGCAAATTGCAATAAATCTTGTTATCAATTTCATTGACGTAGATATCTATAAATGTACAGTAGCAATGACACAAGGGCGTAACGAAAACAGAATTCCATATTATTGTACCTATTAGCTTGACAATAACACTCTTTATGATCCATTTGTTTTACGGGTGTATATAAAAATCCGTTATAAAACCCTCATTATAAGAAAACAATAGAAAGCACATAAATGGGGGAATTGTTATTTAATGTGTGAGTTATGTGAATTGACTGTTTCGGTTCATATTCCTAAAAGATTTTTCATCAACATTATTGATTCTATAATTTTACGATAAGTATTGTCCTATAATTTCTTTAAAAATAAGTTGTGATCGCTTTTTGTTAGGTGTTAAAAAATTTATTCAATCCTGATTTATTCCTGATATATTTTTAGATGTTCCCTCGGGAATAGTGCTGTTTTTCCGGTTAAAGGGTACTCTATTGATTTTTCTGTACCCCTGTACACCTTGTTACCTATGCAAAATTGCAATAAAAGACTACAGTAGACTTTTTTCTTTGCCTTGTAGAAAACTTTTGGTTTGAACTCCACTTTTGCTTTTGCGTTAGTTCTTAAATACGCTATAAAAGGAATATATTTTTTCTTTGTCACTATTTATTTTTTAGATACAGGAAAACTAATCACAAAGAAACAATAAGAAACTTATCAATAATAATAAGAAAGAACTGAAGAACAATAAGAAAAACCACTTTATCAAAATTAAAATGAACTTGCAAACGTTTGCTACAATTTATTTACATGCTCTCATGTACCTTCTTTGAAACGAGAATTCTTAAAGTATATTTTAGATTCGTTTGAACTTGATATTGGATTCTACGTTCAATTTCCTCCATGTGAGACATATAAAGTTTCCTGCCAAACAGCAAAACTCTCGCGACGTAGCTTGCGAATCTCACTTTGTTAAAAGTCTCAAGAGAAAACGAAATTCTTCAGTAAAAACACGTATTCTTCAATATGAAAGAGATTCATGGAGAGAGGTGAAACTTGCTTAATGAGTCGACATCAGTTTGGACTTTTGTTGCAAAATACGAAGCTTTTCATTCATGATTCTTATTTATTGTGTTTTACTGTGTTTTTTTTTACGTTAAAAACTAGCACGTACAAAAGCACACATGCTGGTTTTTCACATTGGGGCTGATGCTGTAGCCAGATGGGCTGCCCAAATGTCTCTAGTATTTCAGAAAATACCTAAGTACTGCGAGACTGTTTCCTTTTTGATAATAATTCGAACTATAAAGTGTCAGACTTACTTTATGTGCCTCACAAAAAATCTATATTAGGCTTAGGACCTCTTTCACCGTCTGTCAAGTAGACTAACTGTCATTTAAAGTCACCGGTAACCGGGGATAATGGAGCTGATATACCTTTGTTTGTACGGTAAACATCCCAAACATTAAAAAGAAAATAATTTAAAAAAAAATCGCCGGATGCTGTATACGTGCACTCGTAATTCAATAAAATATAAAATTATTTCTAAAAGTAACTAATCAACTTGTAGTTGGTGAGAGAGGCCCTTATACATTGAAAACTTGTGTTTGCTATGAAATTTTGAATTTTTGGCCTTCAAAGAGGCTCTCAAGAATCATCGAAATAATATCAAATAAAATAATTTTAGGTATTCGGTAAAGTATTACTTTGTACTAAAGGAAAGAAAGCGTTTCTTTTTTTTTTCCTTAATAGAATTTCTATTGCACACAACTATTTGATATCTTCCATTCCACTTACTGCTTGATAAGTGGAGGTTTTAATAAGCAGTTAGAGGGTGACCCAGTTTCCTCTATGATTAGTTTGCTATCACGTTTGCCTCCTACTGAGAATATTAGTTCTAGAGACTTACTGTTTATGATGTGTAATTATTAAATTATATGTTCAATTTTAAAATGGGAATATAAAGAGAGATTTAGTATTTAAATAAAACTATATAAGGCGCTTGGAGTTGTGAATGGAGTTGCACCGCATACATGTGTTAAGATATTTATTTATTTAATTTAAGATATTTATGTACAACAATTAATTGAATTACCAAATGTTATCTAAGCTGTGATAAAAAAATTCAAGCTTTTTGATATAAGTAAATGAGGAGTTGGATTAAGAAAAGTACAATTTCACAGCACTAAGCGCCTTAAGTTTACTTAAGAAATAAGGTTTTCAGAAAATCCCTATATCTTCAATTTCACTTTCACAGAATTAATGCATTGACATAAAAGATTCGATAAACTGTGTAAAACAGAGTTCACTGTCTCAAAAGTTTGCAAACAAACTGTTGTTAAAACGTTTAATAAATAACAGTATTCTTCGGTAAACTTTTGCTATTTAACTACGTTTGAACCATTTTTGTAGAAATACTATATTATTTCTAAAAAATACTAAAGCCAACTGTACCAAATTGCAGAAAGAGATATTTGCATATTTGTTTCTAAATATAATAAAAGCATTTTTTGAAAAAGTTTCAATTTTCGCGCTTTCAATAGTTTTTTCCCGTCTCAAAATTTTTTTTTTTTTTAAATTAATCGGTTACACTATTACGGTTTCACGATATGGTAACAGATCTCGAGTTTAATCGGTTTTTTTTTTCATCTCAAAAATGCCCAACTCGTCTAAAGAAGGTTTCACCTCAAAAATCTGTATTGGGTTTAGCAATTTTAAAAATATATTGGGTACTAGCTGTTGCCCGCGACTTCGTCCACGTTAAAAAAGATAAAAAGTAGCCTATCACGTGTCCCGTACTTCTAAATGTTTATCTACCAAGTTACATGAATATCAGTTAATTCGTTTAAGAGTGATGGAGGAACATAAATACATATATACATACAGAAAAAAAATCTAAAAATGGTCAATTTAGTTTCAGTATCATGTATAGAGCCTATATACACGATATTTCTGAAAACAAAGTAAATTACTCCATGACCGACCCCTACAGATTTATTATTAGTATTGATTGGATATAATGAGCGATTCGCAATACAAAAATATATACAGTGATCGTTAAAGTAAGAAAACCTAATACATTCTTTTTTAACCGACTTCAAAAGAGAAGGAGGTTCTCAATTCGACCGTATATTATATGTATTTTTTTGTGTGTGTTCGCGGATAACTTCGTCGTTTATGAACCAATTTTGATTATTCTTTTTTTGTTAGAAAGGAGATATCCCAAGTGTAGTACCGTGATAAGGAAACCAGGATTTGATGGTGGCATCCCAGAGAAATCGAGGGCAACCTTCGAAAATCGTAGAGTCGACTAGTGTGGTTGCTTTCTGATTTTGATAATTCTTTTATTATTTGAAAGCTCTTGCTTCCCGTGTGGTCCCATTTCAATTTAATCCAGTTCTGACAATGGCATCCATGAGAAAACTATTTGAAGTCGTTTTTTTTTTTTGTTAAAAAGAGTTATTAAATATATTCTCAACGGCAATCCTCAATGAGCCTCCTCCTAATCCTCATAATCCTTAATCCTACGAGGTAAGTCCGTATTTCGTTACACAGAGGTGAGTTCTGTACGTCTGTTATTATTAGTATGTCTAATAATAATTATGATGTCTACATTTCACTTACATATTCATAATCATCGTAAGTCGTGTCATTTTATTTGTTATGATGAGATTTTTTTTTTTTACTTTCCCCCAGGGGTTACGCCACCCCCGCAGGCCGTTTATTTTAAGTAAAAATTACAGTTTAAATTAATTTTAAATAACAAAATAAAATTTATAGTTACAAATAAAAAAAATTTTCTTATATATATTTACAGTTTTCAGTTTAAATTAATTTCAGAGTTACGGGGGTTTGGGGGGATTAAAGCCTCAACCTCCGACATAATCGGAGACTTTGATGTATTTAATAAAAAAATTACTTAGCGCCTGTTTCACAAACGACGTAACTGTCATTTAAAGTCACCGGTAACCGGGGATTATGGAGCTGGTATACCTTTATTTGTACTGTAAACGTCCCAAATATTGAATAGAAAATAATAAAAAAAATTCGCCTATCGGATGATGCAGTAAAACCAGTGCATAATTCAATAAAACAGAAAATGATTTCTAAAAGTAACTAATCAACACTTTACATGACGTTGGTGAAAGAGGCGCGTAATATTATGTTTTTAATCGGGACATTTTTTCCTCCTCCCTCATATCTTATCCCTATATATACGGAGTCCCAGGATCCAATCAGACCGTCTGATGAGATATTTAAATAGTATGATAATTGGTGAAAAATTGTATAAATTATAATGAGCTAGTATAATAGAGTTTCGCAGTCATAAATTGGGCAGGACATTTAGTGGCAGTAAGCACTATCTTACAAAAGACAACACTGATTGGGCTGAGCAAGGAATAATCAGGAGATGATGAAAGAATTTCAGATCAAATAATTGCAATGGGCCGAGTGCGGAATACTAATATTAAGGAAAATATAATAGTGAGATCAGTTGTCGTAGGAAGTAGGATGAGTACAGAAGTGTGGCGTTGTTTGTGTTATTATAGGCGACGGTAGCCACCCTACCATCAAGTAGTCCGTAGATCTTCTATAGGAAATGCAGGATTTTTCACAGAAATTTTCTTTATACTTTTAAAATCCACACTTGAAATTAACAAACACTCAAAAGTACAATCCATTGCTCTTTCTCTGATTATATTTATACTGAAATAATTTATTATTTAACATTTTATTTATATTAATCAATATTAATAATAATTAATCTGTAAGTGTAGGTATTGTATACTTACTATATATATTATGTATGTTGCTCCATAACTCTTAAACGAATTAACTGATTTTCATAAAACTTGGTAGATAAACATTTAGACGTACAGGACACAGGATAGCCTACTTTTTTCTTTTTCAACACAGATGAAGTCGCATGCACCTGCTAGTTATCTATAAAGAGGGGCAAGTAGACAAATGTCGGCCGTGTATTCATGTTGTTTTTTTTTTACCATATTCTGGTTTTTCTTTTTTTTTTATGGTCGACAGACAGGCTGACGGTCCACTTGATGGTAGGTGGCTACCGTCGCCTATAACACAAGCAACGCCATAAGTGCTACAAGTGCGCTGCTGACCATAGAAGGATTAAGGATAAGGGATAAGGAAGGGAAGGGGTAATGGGCTCTGGCATCCCTTACTCACTCACCGAAACACAACAGCACATAATGCTGTTATTTCATGGTGGTGTTCTGTAAGATGGTGGTTACTGCCGCCAGACGGGCTGCCCAAATGACTGCGAAACGCAGTGTGCCCTGCCACTACTTTCAAATCCAGACCAGAGTCACTTTCGAAAATTATATTAAAATTTCCAAAGTTGACCCCGCCGGGAATCGAACTCGGGGCCCCTGAAACGTTAGGCAAGCACCCTTGCCACTCGTCCAACGGGTTCGACTTTCTATATTATCAATTTGGCAAAAATTTATATATAAGTAGGTATATATATTTTCATACATATGATAAAACATTTATATCCATACAAAAATTATAAAGAGGTAAAGAATATACATAAGTAATTGTTATTAATAAAACTGCTAAAGGAACGCATAGTATTAAAATGACTCTATGATTTTAGGAGATATTCATATTTAATTTAAATATAATTTCTTTTTGCAGATATCTGATTGGTTTCAAGAATTTACTGAGAAGCATAGAGTGCAAGGGAATTGCTTCAGTTTTGGGCATAAATTATTTTGGCAGAGGATATCTTCATCCACGAGCTCATGAAAAGTAAAATACATAGTTTATTCAGTTCGATGACAAATTTTATTTATTAATCTTGATTTTTATAATGAAAAGGTTAAAATTAAATAACCTGGGTTAACGTTGGGTGCCGCCACAGTCAGAGGCAGACAGAGATTTAATTGTAAAATAAGTATATAGATATTGATGTGCTTGTGTGTAATAGGAATAAGCCTATAATATAAGCATAAATAATAATCAATGAAGAAAGATAGTGTCTGCCTTTCAACCTGAATGGGCAACCTTTTTTTATCGTCATATAAGTTCACAACACAACCTTAGAATATAGAACAAACACAGAATGTGGTTGGTTTCAATGTGTTTTTCTTTTAATTTTGTTTACCCTTGTGTTTGCTAGTATTGTAAATATACGAAATAAAAGGTTATTTATTTAGGACATATACATTATGTAGATAGAAGCAAAAACAGCAACACTCCATTTTATCGAGTTAGCATGTTTATGTAATCCCAATGTGCGGAATGTAATTACATCAGCTCTGCTTACTTCAATATTACATTCTTATCCAAAAAAGAGTCTTTTTTTTTCAAACAAAAAGGTCATCAAACAAGCTGACTGTTTACTTGATGGTATACTGTCGTCTTTAACACAATCAATGCCACAGGTGTTGCAAGCGCGCTGCCGACTTTAGTAGACAAGAAAGAGGGCAGAGAAAATTAGCTCTAAGATAATATTCCCTTTACATATGACCATCGAACTATTTCGGTGAAAGAGCATGAAATATCAGCAACCTATCTATAAATCCTGTAATGCCTTATTCTTTATCCTATAAAGATCTCCAGCGCATTTCAGAGCATCGCCTATCTACGATATTTAAGGAAAGTACCTTAAATATCGTAGTTAGGATATTTTGCTGAAAGAAGACTTTATGTTATTTTTAAAAGTTAGTAATACTGCATTCAAAGATTTTCTAAAAATTACGTCGTCGTCGGCAATAAATAATATTCTTGAAATTTGAATCAAATATTTTACGTTATTCCTTTCTTTTAAGATACTATGTTACTTAAGAATAATTGTTATTTTTTGTCCATTCTTTCGATTGGCATCATAAAAATACGGGTGATTTTTTTTTTTACATTTAAGTCGGTTCGATTTCCATTAAGTATTTTTTAGAAAAATTTTGAATGCAGTATTACTAACTTTTAAAAATAACATAAAGTCTTCTTTCAGCAAAATGTCCTATCTACGACATTTAAGGTACTTTCCCTTCATATAGCATAGTCTTGGGACGCCCTGTATAAAGGCGTTGCTTTAATGGGCGTCGGTATCTCTACGTCTATTATAAAGTGGACTATTAGCCTACCTGTCGATTTTACATAATATTGAAGTTTATACTTCCATAAAACTCATTTATTTATTTAAATAGAATTAAATCACGATCATATCAAGGAATATTACTTGTAATAATTAAATTCCTAAATATCTTTTTTTCAGATATATAGCTCATATGGTATTAGGCAGAGACCTCCTTGATAATACACTAAACCTAGTGCCAGCCCTGATACCCTTACATAAGGATATTAAAGAAGATAGTCCCGAATATCAAGAGCTGGAGAAGAAGTAAGTGCTTTTCTTTTATGTTAAATCTAAGATACTTACGAGTACAAGCGAGAGAAGCAATCTAATTTTTTTTTTAATATGACGCACATTCCACACAGCACCACCTAATTCCACAGTAAGCAACTAATTCTTATATTATGGATAACAGACAGTTGATATACTACATACATTACTGTTTTTTGTAAATACATACATATTATAAATACAAACATCCATGACTCAGGTACAAAGGTATAATGTTAACACATAAACATTTGCCCCTAATGGGATTCGAACCCGCGACTGTTTGATTAACAGCTAGTGTTACTAGCCACTAGACTAAACGTGTCGTCAAGGTACACAGCATGCTGGCTGCATTACCTGTCTAGACTAGACTGCTAATCTTATTCTAATACCTACGTTTTCGTTACCCAGAAACCAATTAATAGTGGACAACAGGCAAAGAGCTGGCAGCGTCAGCGACGCAATAGAGTACTTCGATCAGACTGCCACACTCCTTGACAAGCTGCGGGCTGTTCAAAAGCAATTGCGGGAACACATAAGGTATGTACGACATTTTATTCTTTAACTAGCTGGCGCCCGTGACTTCGTCCGCGTTGAAAAAGAAAAAGTAGCCTATCTTGTGTCCCGTACGTCTAAATGTTTATATAACAAGTTTCATGAAAATCAGTTAATTCTTTTAAGAGTTATGGAGGAACATACATACATACATCTTATTTTATTCGATCGACTTTACTTGTGATTTATAAAAATGAAACTACAACGTCAAGCTATTTCCTTATATGATGAATTTACCTCAAACGGTATATAGTTACACTACATTGTCTTCTTCTAATTAAACTATAACAAAGTATAATAATATAGTAGCAGACAAATTTCTTCTAATTGTATAGAAATTGTAAATATCCTTGTACTGATTTAAACTCAGAGTGAAAACAATTTAGTTTTAATTCACTACGTGACTCGACTGAACCACTGAACTCTGTAGTTGTTCGCGGTTCGTATTAATGGATTATAGCTCTTATCCTTACAGCGTAAGTTTCAATTTTGCTTTTAAAAGCCAATCCATGTTTGTTGATGCTATCGGTATATTGAATTAAAACATTTTATGACCTTTATAAAATTAACTTTCAGAGACGATAACATAGTAAACCACATATACCGTCTTATACAATTTGATATATTTTATGGCAGTAAATATTACAAGTATTTGGCAATGATACTTAAAAGTATAGATGCGGCCATTCGAACATTTGCTTCGAGCGCTTTTCATATAGAAAAAAAAACGAACGCCATCTATTAGCTTACTTACATCATAAGCGTCTTTTTACTTCAATATTCATATTCAGTATAATTTAATGTTCATATATTATATTTGACTGTTCAAGTAGGCATTATCGTATCTTCCTATCCTACGCAAAGAATGAACACTCGTCGTCAATGCGATCGTCTCGGTGACTAAGCTGTCTTTGGTGTCACTTTACGATTTTGACACCGACGCGTAGGTGCCTTATTTTTTTATTTTTTTTTTATTTTATAAATTTTTAATTGTTTATAATTAATTGAAAAAGATATATTTTTTAAGTTTTTCGCATTAAATATCAATATTATTAATATTAAAGTTTTAAAATATACATAAAAAAATCAATAATATTTTTTTTTTCAAAATCCCAATTGATAGGACTATGGTCACTGTATGGTCACTGTAGGGAGAAAGAAAATTGATGATTTGAATAATTTGTAGAGAGGGCGTGACCGAAAGTCTAACAGAAGCAAGAAGGAGTGAAGCTGTGGGTGCTGGCATTCTCGTATTGGTATGTGTGGTTTCTCCAATAATCATCGCTCTCGTCAGGAATGCAGTCAATACTATACAGGTAATTTGCTTTTTTACACTCAAGTGATCTCGTGTAATTTATTTATTACGTACTTGACAAGTGTCTTGAAAATATCAAACCGAAGTAAAAAAAAATATAAGAAAAACTACCCAGATTTTCTGATGTTATCACGTAACAGAATAAACCAGATCTTAAACAGACGTTTTTAGGTAAAACCCTATTAATAGAGTATCTATTTTCTATTTATAGGCAAATTAACGAGATTTGACACGTGCAACACATTCACACATTGCGCGTACCTCTTGTTTTAATTTTTACACAGATTTCAGATCCCCATGGAACAGATTTCATAAACATTGCGAAATTGGTTAAAATGTAACAATTTTTTCAACATACTGTATATAAAAAATACATTGGTGTGAGTACTGCGAACGTGCCAACTTTAGTTAACTCACCTATATATATAGAATATTTTTATATTTTTATAATAGTTAATACATTTTTAAGTTATCTATTTACTATGTGAGTATTCACTTCTATCAGAAACATCCAAACATTGTCAATCAATGGTCGCTTTTAAATTGTCAGTATAAGATGCGGTCTTCTAGCTTTCCCTAACCAAGATGTTCGTCTAATTTCCAGGTGTACGCGACTAATTTAGCAGAGAAAGCGCGAGAATTGGAGTATGAAAAGGAGTTAAGTGATACATTGCTGTACCAAATGCTGCCGCCCAGCGTAGCTAAGCAATTAAAACAAACACAGCAGGTGCGTAACCATTTTTGCGTAATATTTTCACTACCTACTAATAGTAGGTACACATCATTATCACAAATTTTCATTTTTGGATGATACTCGACAGATATTGACATAAACCCCCCCAAAAAGATTTCGATACAGTTTTGCGTGAAAAAGTAACATACATCCATACAAACCATACAATACAATACAATCTATACAAACTTTTGCATTTAAAATATTAGTAGGGTTATTCTGCTGACTTAAAAGTCTCAAAAGCTTATTAAAATTAAAAAAATGTTTACAATATCAGTGGATGTTGGTCTTGAACGCCCTTTAGAACGCCATTAAACTAATTATAATTTAATTTAGTAGTACAATACTAGGCTAAGATGTGGTAATAAAAGTATATTATCCTTTTATTATTATAACAGGTTCCAGCTGAATTTTTCGCTTCGGTGACCGTATACTTCAGTGATATAGTTGGCTTCACAGCAATAGCCGCCGTCTCAACGCCTTATCAGGTGATAAAAAACCTTTCTTCCAATTTTCTCTGTGTCATTATGATGATTTAGATTACCCTTTATATAGGACCAGAACATTTTTTCAGAATGAAAGTTGATAACGTGGTGATAGTTTGAGTAGTTCAGGCTTGTAAGCGTTTTAGTTTGCATATATTAAGTACTAACCCACCTAGGGTTGAGTATTTAACAAGCTTATGGAATTTAGCTAGGCCAAAATTCGCTTAGTTATATATTTCGCTGCAGGCATAGGCGCATTTTTACAAGTCGGAACTAGATAAGACGATTTTATTTAAATAATATTAGGTATTTGCCTTGTACATAAAGTCTGTAGCAAGTACAACTTTGTTCTGTATTCTGAAATCCTCATATGAGTATTAAAACAATATCGTGCCTACATTTTGTCCCGCACAGTAGTTTACGCAATTTATAACAATCGTAATTTCTTTGTTATTGTTTAAGTTACCGCAGCATTATGTAATGTATACTTAGAAATAATTTTTAATTTGACAATAAGTCTAATACAAAATGATTTCCATTGCAGGTCATAAGTTTTCTGAATTCTGTTTACAAATTATTCGATGAAAGAATAGAGTGTTACGATGTGTACAAGATCGAAACCATCGGCGATTCTTACATGGTTGCTTCGGGACTTCCCGTGAGAAATGGTAAGTTTGTTATTGTTAATATTACTTAACTTTAATAAGCCACGATCTCTATAAAATAATTTTTTTACTCTTTTTTTGCTGAAGCGTATCTCTATAAAATATTTCTTTTAATAACTAGCCGATGCCCGCGACAAAAACTATAAAATATATTAAAATGATCTATTATTTACTTACTTACTATTATAAGTAAATGTATTTACTTTTAGCATTTTTTATATCCGCCGTAACTTCTAAACGAAATGTCCTCTATTCGTATAATTTAACTAAGGGTACTTACATAATCAACCTTCATTATATTATAGTGTAGGTGAGAACGATAATGACTTGACAAAGGATATTTTGCGTTGGAGTATTGTAAAAAAATAAATAAAGAGTCCAAATAAATCCAACGCACACACATACAATCGGCAGCCTTTATTATCTAAATGCGTCTGCTGAGCGACGAGCGAAAAATGCGAAAAATTTGTACAATATCACACTAAATCGTTAATTTTTACGCAAACCACGCTAGTGTTATGAGCTACATGATACGATTTAGTGTGATATTGCACATTTTTTTTGCATTTTTCGCCAGTCGCTCAGCAGACGCATTTAGATAAGGTATACATTGCGTACGTAGACAGCTGCGCGCGCATAACTGTTAGTAGCATGTTGCTGACGCGAACCGATACATTTTTTCCATACCCAAAGTCGTATAACGTGGCTATAGAAGTTTTCACTTCAAAATACTCTTCAATAACATTTCAGGTAACAAACACGCAGCTGAAATAGCGAACATGGCCCTCGAGTTACTCGAGGCGACCGCTCTATGCCGACTGCCCCATCGGCCTGATCAGGTACATAGGTAATACTTAAGTTTCAGTGTTTGCATGCTTTATGCTTTGTAGTATAATAAGTAGGTAACTTTCATCCGAACTAGCTGTGCCTCGAGGCTTCACGCGCACTATATTTTTATTCCCATTGCGAAGTTATTCTACTCTTGAAGCACTGAAATTTTATAGTGACAGAGGGCACATACCACACACCATGCCTAACAGCACTGAAAATATATGTGTTGTTTTCGGTATATATAATGTATATAAAATTTATTTCGGTGCGGGATTTTTAGGTCCACGTCACGACCTACTAATTAGGAATTGGTATTGGCCGCACGATTGCATTCGCTTCTAGATTTGTTCTAGATTTCTAGGAGAGATTTTTTTGTTTGTTTGCTTGCATTGTATAGGCTCCGAAAATACTGGACCGATTTGAAAAATTCTTACACTGTTGGGAAGCTATATTATCAGCGAGTAACATAGGCTATATTTTAATAAAGTTACACGGATGAAATCGCGTGCAATAGCTAGGAAATAATATATATAATTTAGATTATTATTATTTTTTAATTTGTGTAGTTATCTCACGTTAACCGACAGCTAATGTGATATTGATTATATTTTTCTCCGTTGTAACTTTCTAGGAACAATTTCTGCATACTAATGAACGCCTTTGCCGCCTTTTTCATTCATCTCTTTTTAAGAAATTAAAAGTTTAATGAATCTTTTACGGCCTCCGGATTAGCTTTAGCTGAGTTAATAAATAAAACGCACTCGTTTACAAATGAATTTTTATTTGCACAATTTAAACGTGCCATAAATTAAATACAATGTAATTAATTTAACCTATACTTTACATTTATTTTTAACAGGAATCAGGCCCACTTTATTCAACGTTCTAAGCAGTCTCTCTTTTAAATTAAGTGCATTGCGTAGTTATGTAGTTAGTCATAATAATATGTGTACACCAATCGTATGTAAGTTGGTACAAATCGGTGTTCACAGATGTTGTGTATGAGGAGTGGCATCCACATTGGTCCGTGCGTAGCTGGAATCGTCGGCAGTAAGATGCCGAGGTACTGTCTGTTCGGCGATACCATCAATACGGCTAGCAGAATGGAAAGTACCGGCGAACGTAAGTATATTGTGCTCAGCAAGCATTATGTCGGCGGCCGATCGTATAATCCGGCAATTCGTGATGTGTCTAGTCTTTCTAGGCAGATCGTGATATGGGCCGCACGATCGGCCGCCGACACGTCATATACATAACTTGACACAAAATGGCTGGCGATAGTAATGTACGAACAATGGGTATCGCAATGAGTATGGTGTAGGAGAGCTCTCTTACTAATACGAATGGGTCTCTTACTCACACATTAAAATAAAAAAGCCGAAGTATAGTAGTAGTCTTTTGTAAGTTGCTGCAGTAATGGTAACTGTAACTGCCTATATTAGTGTCAAATGTAATTAATTTCATATTTATTATTTTCAGCCATGAAAATTCAAATATCGGACGACGTGAAAAGAGCCCTAGATCGGACAGGGCAATTCATTACCAGCCCACGAGGAGTTGTTGATGTTAAGGTAATAAAAAAAAATCAAAGAGACTTTTATTAATTCCAATTTATAGGAACTCAATGTTTTTATACATACGAATAGGCGGCCTAGTATCAGTAGTCCGATTTATTTTATCTTACTAATTAATTCAGGAAACAAAAACGAAAAAAAAGAAACTTGTAGGTGTATAATAAAATTAGTTAGATGTCAGTTAAAATTTTAATAATACACTCTCACAAGTCAGCAGACTGGCTAACTATCCACCTTGTATGGTTGCCCTGTCCCTAAGTAACACTAATAAGCACAGTGGTTGGGGAGCTCAAGAGGGTTTTTTGGATTTACTCGAGCGCGTCAGATATTGCCAATATATATTCCCCACGTGTCTCGCGTAACGGATATGTATTAATCTGTCGGTTTGGTTGGTGGGGGTTGGGGTAAAATTTTAAATACAACTCGAGCGCGTCAGATTTTCAGAGGGGATGTTAAGTGTACCTACCTAAACTAAGCTTCCATTTAAAAATCAGCCGATTCGGATGTAACACAGCTGCCACAAGAGCTTTTTGAAAATGCAAAAAAGATTTTTGACGATTGCCACTTTGTAATACTCGAGCGCGTCAGATTATCATACAGTCGGTTCAGCCTGAATTCCTGATCTGACGATTATATGGAGGATTTTTTAAAATACAACGCCTACAAAATTTTGAGCGCCTGTAGATGCTCATCCCACCGCTAAAATTAAAAACTTCATATTATAACGTTTTTTTCTTCTTACCATCCAATCTTCAAAGTCCAATAGGTCCTCACGACGCTCGAGTGACTCCACATTTAGCATCGTGGGCTCCCCTACCACAGCTAGGACTGAGGACGAAACTCTGAATACCCAGAAACTATGTAGACCCGTATGCTATAGGTAAATCTTTAGTATATTAATATAGCAATGGTTTTCAGGGAAAAGGTGAAATGACAACTCACTGGTTGGAGGGAAGAACAGGGCCGTCCCCAGTTCGCCCAACTTCCACGTCACCGCTTGACTGCACGCCTAGTTTCCTCACCAGGATTCACTCGCAGAGGGGGAGGACTTCTCCGCGATATCAGCCTGAAGCGAAACGCATTCAACGTTATTTACATTAAATAACGTTGAATGCGTTAAAAGTTGTAATCTCTTAATTTACATTAAAATGCACGAATTAATTCGTAAAAAAAATACTATTTGTTCATTGACGTCCGATTGGCTCAGTGGTAGTAGCAATGCTTGCTGTGTCAGAGGCCGCGAGTTCAATTCCGATTAAGCCAAACATTTCTACGCATAAAAAATATGTCTAAAAGTCTATCTTGGTCTAAAAGTTTTTCATGCATTTCAAGTATAGTATTCAGATTTTATCCACATTATACCTATTTGTAACCTATGTTTAGTTAAGCTTAGATGGCGCTGTGTGACATTGCCAATAAAGTTATAAAAATTTTAACGCATTTCGAAAATGACCTTTTGTACTAAATGACTAATGTTACGAATATGAATGAAGGGAATGTTTCTTCCAAGTGACCATAATATCTTGAAAAAGAAACTACTTTATTGTTATAAAACTATTAATGAAAAGTAACGCTATTATTATAGATACCAATAAGCCTGCTAAATAATGCTAGCGTTTATTTAAAAGTAGCTTCAATCGTCAGTTTCAGTTTTTAGAAGTTGAAGCCAACGATACAAATAATATTATTATGTCATTTCAGAAGAACTATGTCAACATTGTTTCATTCTATCCTATATTTACAGTATAACTGTGTAATTAGTTACTTGAAATTGTTCATTTCTATTAAATATTTTAAGATTATTTGGGGTTCGTTACTATGCAAAAAATAAAGAATACCTTTAAACATGTTACAAACACCGAAACCGTTTGATTAACTACTAATCTTAAAACGCTGAACATTACTGTGGTCGCAACTATTCGAATTAGGCTACACTCTATTATATAAAATTATATTTTAACACAATTAATATGATTTTATTATGATTACTATAATAGGTAATTTTAGTTATTTTTATATTACTCTTTATTATCGTAAAAGTAATTTTCAAGGTTAAAATTCCTTAGTGCCGACATTAAACCCGATGGTAATATAGGACAGCGGAGTACATAGGTAAGGGCTGAATCATCGAAATAATATTATCTCTGCGGGCTGAATATGTACGTGACGCCCTCTTTAACCTAAACAAATAATTAATTGCATTTGAAATACATTAAGCAGTACACTGGTAGATGACTCTTATTTTATTTTAATCATTTCTAACCAAATTATGATTTATGAGCTACGAAGCAGTCCACTCAATATTTGCTAGATGGCGCTTGTTATGAAATATACATAGTTACTGAAGATTCTAACTTTCAAAAAATATATTTGTATTGATACCTATAAAGATAAAGAAAGAGAATTTTCTTACCTAAGGAGTACCTACAGTCCTACATAATCTTGCACTCAATGATAAATCTCTGAAAGTGTTTGATGCATAGCGACACCATAATCAGGCAAATCAATAAGTACTTTCGTGAACTCTCCTGTGCTTGTGAACTGAGAATAATATATCTACTTAATGAAGCAAATAACCTCATTATAGAAGATAATATTATCTATCATCTTCTTCTTCTCTTTTAATATCTTGGCTCCATCAGATCTTCTCCGATGATTTTTCCAGTGTCATTAGTAAAAATAGCAATTTGTAGTAGCCTTTTTTAAATAAAAAGGGAAAAATTTAAATTAAAAATCAAAAGTAGCAGATCCCGAGACTAGTCAGTCAAGTCAAGTCGATAATTTTTCTTAGTTTTCCAAAACAAAAAAAACAAGGTTCGATTCGCTAAAAATAAAATGTATGGGATTGCAAAATAAAATATATGCCGCCACTAAATCACGTGATACTTCCCATACATCTATTCTATCGAACTTCGTTACCGTTTTTAAAAATGTTACTTTGACTAAGGCCCCGTCCGTCAAGTCCAAAGCAGTCAGGTCAAGTCCTAATATACTTTTCTCACGATATCATTCGAACTTGTCAGCGCCAGTGACGGTCAGTTACGTCAGTGACGCAGTGACGTAGTCACGCACAGTTAGCCTTACGTCAGTGATCCGTTGCTCGGAGTGAGTCTAGCGAGAGCGTAAAATTTTTATATGGACAATGACAGTTACAATTTTCAATGTGCAATTGTTTGTTGTTATATTTATATTAAAGACGACGCGACGGCTGCAACCTACCACCAAGTGGATCGCCATCCAATCAAAAAAAATGTATGCTGTTAATTTCTTTGATACATGAAGTTTCCCAAACCTATCTTGTATAGCTCAATTGTATCTCCATGAAAAACCGTCATTCCCGTTATTCATAAAAAAAGTATATATATTTCAGTTTCATTTCACTAATACATTGTACAATTCAATGTATTGTACTATGTATTGTACTATGCAACAAAACCGTAAACTGAGTCACAGGCGATTTAATTGTCCAATTATGACTGAAAACGCTATAACATTTAATAAGATTATATGTTCACTGGGACACCTCACTTACAGTACCAGCTAACGTTACACGAATGGCTCTGAATCATCTTCAATTCGATAACTAAGTGACTCAAATGATTACACACTAGACAATTGATAATTTATTACCCGACAATGTTCTGAAATATGCAACCGGCTGGTGTTTCATAGAGTACTATATACGAGTATGTAGTAGTGGCAAGGCGGACCCTTACAGAAGACCACTGTGTGCTGTTGTGTTTCGGTGAGTAAGTAAGGGATGCCAGAGCCTATTTCACTATCTCTTCCTAATCTCTTAAATCTTTAAGCCTAGGTACTATATAATATATGGTCGGTAGCGCACTTGCATCGCGTGTGGCGTTGCTTGGGGGTGGTGCACTTGGCTACTAGATTTAATTTTATCATCTGTCCAGGATCTTTAAAGGGTTTGATCAGCTGGTTAGTAATAATTTTTATGACCTCATTATTATAATTTATTGGGAGAGGTTTTTTGGGAGGGATGGGTATACTAACCAGCTAATTTTTTGTCTGCAGCTTAGTAAACATTTGTATAATAGAATTGGCTGCATAGTCCTACAAATTGAGTGGCACGTTTTCCCAGTCCTACGCTTGGACTATTCATGTGCCGCGATTTTGATTTTCTTTGAATCTTATCCTAATACAAAAGGATTAAAGAAAAAGAACCACAAAATTGAGCAAGAGTTTATTCACAGATCATTCGTAAAACACTATTTCTATTAAGTACATACATGTATACGCAGTTAACATTAATTGACTTCAAACATGCATTACAATGTAAACAGTTCTACTAATAATGTACTGATATTTTTATAAAAATATATTATATTTTGAAAACAAAAATGTCTAAAGATTCTATCGATTAGTAAAGTATAAGACTATTGATGACTTTCTTAACCTATAGCTCTGATTAGATAATAGGTAGAGTGCTCAACAGCTTGAAAAGTTTTCAAGAAATACTTATAGGTAAGTATAATCATAGAGTAATAGTTACTTAACCAGTAATTGTTACTGGTTAAGTAACTATTTACTCTATGATATAATGCATCATCTTTCGCTTTACAACGTGGACAATGTAAGTAGGAAATAACATTTACCATTCAGATACAACATATAATTATTTTAACGATTCTAAGAAAGATGTCTTAAAAATAAATAATACTTAATTTGATTTATTTTACAATAACACTTAGAAATGTATTACTACAATAGAATTTTCTAAAGTAAATTATCCAAAGAAATTTACAAATTAATTCCAGTTTTTTAATTTTTCTATTGGGTACAGTAACTACATGATTTTCTATTTAAAGTCTAATATATGGGAAAATACATAATAGTGAGTTAAAAATCAAAATTTTATAAGTATCTATTATAACGGCAGATTTGAACTTACTTATAGAGATTTTGTATTTTTTAATAACATAAATTAGTTTATTTATATCATATTATGTATACTTTTATATTTGACACATTCCGTTAACGGCTTTTACATTATAATACCTACCTTTTTTCGTTTTTAACTATTATTACACAAAAAACTTTAAACATTAAAACGAGAACATTTCAATACATGAAAAATCAGGTAAAAAATATATTATCGACAACATGAAGTCTGTAACAAAGAGGATATAGTGAAATACAAAGTTCGCTGGTAGAATTCCATCGACAGTTTAACATAGTCTCTGTTACCTTATACAAAAAGGAAAATGAACTTAAAAATAAGACAACAGAAACTTGTTTAGACTATACCCATCATTTAAATAGAGAAATACTCTCTGACTAAACAAACGGGGTTATTTTTGAACTACAAAAAATATTGTTTTAACCATAATTGTGTTCAAACTGGAGCTCTAGTTATACTGGGGGCTTACATATCGGCTATAAAATTTAATGAGCTCCAGCAACGAATTAGCAGTCTCTATTTATAATGGAGACGTCACCGTTTTGAAATATATTGGATCTACTTACAATTACGTAGGTACTTAATTGATGCACATAACTAATCTGGTTGTTTTGTTTTTGAGATAATATTCGATGAACAATTTATTTTAGTTTATCTCAGGCATTTTTATATGGCTGTTAAGCATTCCCTTTTGTGGTAAATTACTATAAGATTTATCCAATATAATGTTACAATATATTACTTATGCTTTAGACCCTGACTTTTTAGTTCCTATGTCCCGGGTTCAAATCCCAATTATTTGAACTATAATTGGGTTCCAATCCCAATTATTTAAAATATAAAAAATTTAATATATTCTTAGTACACAATACGTGTGTATTTTTAACAAGTTGTAAATAAAAATTATAAACTAACCCCCGACATTCTATTGAGACCATTCTGATGAGCCCAAACGCGTTATATCTGCTATAAATTTCTGATGAGTTGGGTATTCCGTAGACTACTTGATGCTGCTGCATCAGGTCAAGGTTACCATGTCATGGAAATACCACCGAAATGACTGTTTACCAAAATTTCAAATCAATTGTATTTACCTGCATAAATTAGTGAGATCCCTTCATCAACAACTAGGAAATGATATAATACGCCTAAAAGGATCATCATAAATTATAGCCTAGAACTATCTCGATCATGTCAGCTTCCAAAGAAAGAAAACAAAGAAAGAAATCAAAATCTGTCCATCACTTTGGTAGATATAATGCCACAGACAGACAGACACACAGATACATAGACAGACATATAAGTTACACAGGTCAATCTCTGTTTTGCGTCGGGCGTCAGTAGCCAAATTTTCAAAATATATAAGAAAATTTGTTCTTATATATTTTTTTAATAATGGCAATTTTCATAATATAAATTACGACTCTATGAACAGTTCAATAATATTCTGATCGAAATCTTTCAATCGCAACGCTTTAGGACTATCTGGACGAATTCCTCCAACTTTACCAACGAGCCAGAAGGTTTCCATCATACCCTTGCCCTGAAATAGAATCCAAAATTAATTGATGCAAGAAAATTAATCAATCATTTTGTAACGATTTGTTCATACTTCTAATACTAAGTAGACTTTCCGCCAAAGATTTTCGGGTATCTGTTTTGGGTTGGATAAATTTGGAAGTATGACAGATTTTTGTTGAAATCACTCTCAAAATACATAAGAAGTATTATCCTGTTTTAATAAAATACTAAGCTCATTGTTTCAAGCGAGCGTTTGACTTTTGAGAGTGAACATAAATCTATTATATTTCCCAACTTACCCAAACATAAGATACCGCTTGGGCTATAATAGTTGCATAATATTATCCGCCAGTTAAGCAAAATAATCAGGTTAACGACTACTTTATATTTCAGTAAAATCGAGTGAATATTACCTCTGTTATACTTTCATTTCATTAACCATTTGTCTTAAAACAACTTCAAACCTCATCGCGTAAGAAAATAGATCTGTTAAGGGTGTACGCCACCGTTTTATTGGGGCATGAAATTTTATTACCTATCTCGGATAAAAGGGTAAATTTACACATTTCACAAACTTATTTCAGAAACGTGAACCTCACAAATCAGCCACGCAATAATAATTAAGAAATAATGTTTAACTATTACAATTTGTTACGTTTCAAAATAATATTTTAATGTAAACGGATATGTCAAAAGTTGTTTTCAACCCGTTTTCTCATGGATGCCATTGTCAGAACTGAACCAAATTTAAATAGGACCACACGTGAAGCACTAGCTTTCAAATCAAAAAAGAATCAAAATCGTTTCACCCAGTCGAAAGTTCTGAGGTAACAACAAACATAATAAATACAGTCGAATTGAGAACCTAGTCCTTTTTGGAAGTCGGTTGAAAATTAACTCTACTTACCGGCACTTCAAGTATACCTCTGGACTCAACTTCGTATCCACCGATCTCGTCCAGAGCCATTTTTGTGGTTTCTGATATGTGAATTTTCATTGCTGTTGACATTGAAAGTTTTTTAATGTTACAAAAGCTCGATTTTCGTGAACAACTTTTTTCCGTTATCTTTGGTTATAACCTACCATCAAATGGATCGTAAGCTTGTCTCACGACCTTGGCATAAAGAAAGTTTTAGACGGTAATATAATTAAAGTTGCATAATTAAATCTAAATTAAAGACCTTAGCTCAAGTTAAGATCTGTTAAGATGTTAGACTTGAAATAATTACTATTAGCGACTTATAGGGGGAGGGAACAAGCAAATTTAGTGATAAATAAACATAAATAGGTTAGAGGGACTATTTACTTATAGTAATGCTTCTTTTTTCTTTCTTTCTATTTACTTAGTAGTCCTCTGTAGGTAGTGAAAGCATACCTTCTCCCGTACTCTCCATCCTGCTGGCGGTATTGATGGTGTCACCAAAGAGGCAGTACCTCGGCATTGCTGTGCCTACGACACCGGCGACGCACGGGCCGGTATTAATACCAGCCCGGATCTTCAGATGCTCCTCATTGCGATGAGGCACTCGAGCGCCATCCAAACTCCTCATTAGAGACAGAGACATGTCCGCTATTTCTGACGCGTGACGATTACCTAATAATAAAACCATCATAAACAATAAAAAAAATATTTATTTGCTGAAAAAAATATATAAGTTGTTATAAATTTTAATAGATAATTTAATGTCCACATACTCAAGCGTTGTGCAAAACCCAGCCCCGGCGCAAACGAAATATAACTGAAAATATAGGTAAATATGATGTAATTAAATACTACATACAAAATTCGGGAGTAATATTATATCACGAAACCGACCGCGTCATAAGTCATAAGTCAGAACCTGTAATAGTGTCTTATTTAAGCCGTAATCTCGTTTTACTGAGTACATTAATATGACACCTGAAATTCGAATAGCAATTTCACATATTTAGTAAGTAGTATTTAATTGCCTCAATTTTACCCAAAATTTTAGTTACATTTCGTTTGCGCCGGGGCTGGGTTTCTTTTTCATACTTCATGAGCATTCTCCTTTTAATGCTACATTTATGTAAGACATAGATAGGGCTTGGATCGTACAGGACGTACAGACGTACAGGACGTAGGATAGGCTACTTTTTTCTTTTTCAACGCGGACGAAGTCGCGGGCGCCAGCTAGTTTTATTATATAAGTGCGGTGCAATACATTTTTTTCAGTCTAGACTTGGCATGGCCATACAAAGTTTATCATTATGACGTGGATGCTCCATGAACTTAAATATAATTTTCTTTTATGAACACTTTACATGCAAATATAAATACTGAAGGCAGAGTATAAATTTTCAACTTTTTGTTATATGTCTATGACATAAATTCATAAATGGCAACACATACTTAGACAGGCAACACACATTACCTATATTATCCAAGTAGATATTATCCGTTGCCGAGCTAGTCAAATGTTATCAGAAGAGTTCTTCTGTTCAACCCTATTAAAGGTTAATGAATTGGGTATTTTTCAAGAATATTTTATTTATTCTTAAAATTCTAAATCCTTCCCAGATTCTAAACGTGTACTAACTTCTGAAACTTAACTGCCGGTAATAATTCAACCGCCACAGCCATTCCCCAATACCATTCATATGTTTGAGTATCAGCATGAAACGCTCTCGGCATTTCATGTCATTTAGACTCGAAAATATATATTTCACCCTCCTCACCATTTGTTTGCGGCAGCCCAGAAACGACCATATAAGCGTCGCCTATTGTCTCAACTTTATACACGTCATGTTGCAGTATTCTTTCATCGAACAGTCTGGAAAAGAGATCCTAACATAATTATTATTATATTAGCATCAGCGCGTAAGTTCTTACAATGTTCGACATAGACTGGTATTTTCTTAATTCAACCTAAATCTTCAATAGTCCTTGACTAAATCATAGTTATTAAGTTAGCTATAGCTTAGTTAGAAGTTGCAACTTGCTTTCAAAAACTTTGTATCAATGACGAAACGGCTTATTAGCCGTAAACCATAGTTAGTAAATAAATGTAGTTAATAACTTGCACTAATGTTGAAAAATTGAAAAAATTATGATTTTCCATAGTTACATTATTATACAGACTTTTCATAGACATAAAAGTATTCGCGACGGAAGCGGACGAAGTCGCGGGTAAAAGCTATTATAGTTATTAATATTTTAATAAAGCCTAAAAACTTAACGATTTACATTTTGCAAAGCCCACGGAATTACAAATTTTATGTTATGTTGGAGCTAGTATTGGTCAACTTCAATGTAATGTAGTTTTAATTATGTGTTGGATCCTATATAGAACAAATAGTTTGGGTATACCTTATTTATTATCCTCTAAATATTCTACATTGTTTCTACTCGGTATTGTTCATTATAACGAGAAGCGGAGATAAAAGCTCGCAGCTTTGCAATATCTATACTCTATACTAATATTATAAAGAGGAAAGATTTGATTGTTTGTTTGTATAGAATAGTCTCCGAAACTACTGGACCGATTTGAAAAATTATTTTACATTTAGAAGCCGATATGTTATCTGCGATGAACATAGGATACTTTTTACGGCGGGAAAATGCTTCATTCCTACGGGAAAACGAGTAATAGGACAACGGGTAGTAAGATTATCCTTGCGTACTTACTAAACGGCTGAACCGATTGGGTTGAAATTTTGTATGTGTATTTCCATGGTTTCACAGCCATGAATGTTTTATATTTTATAAAGTTTCGCGGACGAAGTCGCGTGCAACAGCCAGTTAGTACTCGTAGATATAGATTGAACCAAGTCCTGTAAATGTACTTTTAAGAAGTTAATATACAGTTTTCATATTCAAAAGAAAACCAAGCCTAAGAGGAAATCGTAGAATTTGGAATTTTATTTTTTTTAATTTTAATGTCTTACTTGTAAAGCATGTTGAGCATGTTAATAACTTCCATGGGCGTGCTGTTAGCCGATATATTAGTGAATCCTACTATATCGCTGAAGAAAATTGTTACAGCATCGAACGCTTCAGCCGGCACTGTCCTCTGAGCTCGTAATCTTCTCAGGACTGGTGCTGGCAACATCCTCGAGAGAAGTAGATCACTCTTCTGTTTCTCCGCCACAAGCTTTTGAGTACTCACATCTATTGACCTTGTGAAAGTCTGCAAAGAAATGCCAGTTTTTTTTTATTAAGACAGTAAGCATTAAACAAAATTAAGAGCCTATATGAAATCGCAGTTCAGTTAAAACATTACTACTCTTTTTAACAAAAAAAAAAACGACTTCAAACCGTTCTCTCATGGATGCCATTGTCAGAAATGGACCAAATTGAAATGGGACATCCAGCCGAAAGTTCTGACGTAACAAATATAAAAAATACAGTTGAATTGAGAACCTCTTCCTTTTTGGAAGTCGGTTGAAAATATCGCTCCTTAAAAACTTTCTTATTTTTCTGTCTATATTTTTCTTATTAGATACATATCAAATATATGCATATTATAAATCGTTAGAAGCGTATTTTTAAGTAGCATTAAATGTTTTAAGTACTTTTATAATAAACTGAATATTAGAAGGGATATAAGCATATAAGTTACTTTTGAATATATAAAAAATGATCAAAATATACTAAATATGGAATAAAACAACCATAAGTCTTTTTGCAACATATAATATGAAAGATTGTGATTATATTTTTGCAATAAAAACATTTTTGGATTTTTTGTTTTATGGCCCTTTAGTTTTTAAGGAGCGATATGTAAAAATAATATTAGATAGATTCTTTGTAATGGCATACTGCAGTCACAAACTGGGGCAGCCCGATTTGGAACAGTAACCACAACTTTTGGTACATAAGACCACCTTGAAAGAACTACAAGTGCTTTACCTCGGAGAATGAGCAATGGGTGTCAAGACAAATTCTTCTAGTGTCTTATTTCTTATTCTTTATCCTATCAAGGTGGGAAACACAGTTGCATTCTTATGCTTATATAAAGGTAGACCAGACAACGATGAAAATGAAACCTTATCAAGTAAACCGTCTGCCAACCGAAAACTAAAATAATGTAATGTGAAGATAAGACTAACTAACGTAATAATGCGATAAGCTTAACATTGTTTTGATTTTTATATACCTACGTCAGAACTCGTTTCAAAATATACGTATACTCATAAGTACGCCGTATCGTGGATATTCGCGATATTGAATCAAAAAGTTAAGATTATTTTCTTTTATAAATATGTACCTATTATAAAAATAAAAGAAAATAATCTTTAAATATAAAATTATTATGAAATTCGTTTGGGGTCGATGCATTGTGTACCTATAACATATTTTACTAACTTTTAAAATCGATATCGCAAGTATCCCTGATAGGTAACGGCGTTCGTATAAAAGTTTCTATGATGTCACCATTATTCAAAACGAATTTCATGATTTATTTATTTTGCACGCAGAGATAGAAATTTCTGGGAAGATGTAATTACTGGAAAACGACGTTACAAGAATTCAGCAGAGTATCTTACACCTCATGAAATAAACCTGGTGTTTATGTGGTATATTATATCCAGTAGTAAGATAATTTCATGTTTGTATGTGAACTCGCAAACGTACGCTGGTATAAATTAAGCACGTACGCTCGTAACACGATTGCATTTGTACGACAGTGTTATTTGTTTAAATTGTTCATTGAGAATAATTATAATGGATGTAGTTACGTTATGTAGAATTTGATTTATTAATAGAAAATCACTAAAAAGATTTTTCAGAAAAGACCTCTTCAGCACGAAAAAACTTATTATGGCCTAGCGATTTAACTCACAGGAATAAAATTTTGATTTTATTTATTGAAATTTACGTTTGTAAATTGGCCATTTCCTTTGGCTGAACGAACCATTTCTTTTTTCTGCGCCCAATAATTCCAAAAGGTGGGCAAAAATCGATTTTTCTGCGAGTTTTTAGGCACCAAAAGCACTCTTTTCGTGCAGGAGAGGTGAAAATAACTATTTTACTGGTTAAATATTGAAAGAGATAAAAAACAACAACCTACGTCTAATTCAGTAATACTTGACAGCGGGAAAATTAAAGGTCTACTCTACTTGATGGTAAGTATCTACCGTCGCCAATAAAGGCCTGTCTGAGTACTACTTACGAGGTATTACAGAAAAAAATCTGTACGATATCTAAGCGTCGCATTACCAGGAAAAATATTATGTCACCTAATAATCCTGATTTGTGCGATATTGAGTAACAAATATAGGTAACAGATGTTCACGAATTTTTGTAATAAGATGAGCATTGAACGTTTTTTTTAAATATATACCGAGCCGAATATTTTCTCGATAAATGTGTTCAAACATAAAATAACATGGCAATTAGGTAAGTCAATGACTAACCTCAGATTTTTACTAAAATAAGCTCAATTTACTAAATATAGGTAACCTATGATTAATTCATAAGAATGCAGGTGCAATATTACATAACAATTTCTTGTAGCTTCTCGGAAATAATCGAACTGATTCAAAATTGGAAGAATTTTAACAAAAACAAATGACACGAACGGGTTTTTTCGGAACGAAGTTACTTTTTTTCGGAAAATATATTATTTTGTACAAATTTCGGCGATTCAAACTTTTGAGATTACGAAAACAACGCTTTTCTGCTAAGTCCTCGCCTTGAGTGGGAAGGGAAGAGGTAAAAAGCTCTCAAGCTACTAATTTTATTTACATAATTAATTAGATTAACATAAATACTCGTACGTTCTACTTAGTACTTAGTAGGTACAATCGAATAATTCTACAGCGGTTACATGGCCATCGGACCAATTTTTATTGTACAGATGGTCAGACAAGTAGAAAGTCTACTTGATAAAGATGTTGCATGTGCGCTGACGACCACAGTAGGATAAGGGATTGAAGTTCTGATAAAATTCCAAATTTTTTTGGGTACATGCCCTCATGTAAATTTAGTTATTTGTATGGTGGCATATACAAGGTGGAATTTTGTAATGCCACCTGAAGGGAAAGTACTCTTAATACTGTAGATAGAAAATTTTACTCAAAGAAAACATTCCAGTATTTTTGAATAGAAAGAAAACTGCATTCAAAGATTTTCGAAAATTCATTGCCACACCCGGGAATCGAACCGGCTAAAATCTGTAAAAGTTACACCCTTTACTTTTATTGCATCGATCGTTAGGGTCAATTATAAGGATGAAATCTCTCTAACAAACTTTATAAATTAAATGAAAGGAAAATTCTTTCACCTATAGAAAGCTACTTTAGCAGCGAGTAACATAGGCTATATATCATCATCAATACTAATAATAAATCTGTAGGGGTCGGTCATGGAGTAATTTACTTTGTTTTCAGAAATATCGTGTATTTAGGCTCTATACATGATACTGAAACTAAATTGACCATTTTTAGAATTTATTTATGTATGTATGTATGTTCCTCCATCACTCTTAAACGAATTAAATGATTTTCATGAAACTTGCTAGATAAAAATTTAGACGTACGGCACACAGGACAGGTTACTTTTTTTCAAACGCGGACGAAGTCGCTTGCACCAGCTAATATTTTATAAAGTTACGCGGGCAAAGTCGCGCGCAACAGCTAGTTATAAAATAGAGTAGTTGCGCGCTTCCTTCCGTCTGTTTCTACGCTAAGTTCTTCTAAATCACGACATCGGATTTTGTTTGATACTGTTTTCACTAAAAGAGCGTTAAACAAAGAAGGTTACAATCTCAGAACAAAACTGCATCCTTACGAAGCCGGAGGCGGGTCGCTGGGTTATTGAATAATGGAAACTGCAACTGCTAGCAGTGCTAGCCGCATTGCGCTGTAAACTCATTGTTAGGGTGAAATTCACGTTTGTAATGAAACAAAAATGCAAATGTTAGATGCTAGTACAAAATTCTAAACCGCTACTAAAACCGTTATAGTGAGTTAGTAAATTTTAGGCACTCACTCGTTTGTTAAATTCTGAATGAATGGTATTCATGAAAAATAAAGCATTCTCTGGTTATTACTTGGCACGTACAGACAACCACAAAATTCGTTTCAACGCTTTATGAGCTTAATTATTATGAGAAACAGTTGACCTCGCTAAATCTAATATATATGAAAGTAATCCTTATATATTATAAATTGAAGTTGTTGTCCGCGTCTTGGGACGAATTTTGGGCTTCGGACCCTTTGGAACCACAAGTTCTGACCCTACCTAAGAAAAAGTGTACGTTTGACCCGTTTTTATAAAATGAGTCTAGTATTTTAGTCGTTATGAATAGTCGTTATGCAGTTCTCACCACAGAAGGTTTCTTGCCTCCAATAATAAAATAATGCTAGACTTAGATAGGTAAACGATCTATTACATCTGATATATTTTTTTGCGAAGCGAAAAAGGGTGCTAACAGTTCAAGGGTGTAGTTTTATGAATATTGATCACATACACCGGGAATGAAACACTCTACCTTGCGTCACTTATGCGAGGAAATGGAAGATAAGTTCTGAAAAAGAAAATTTGCCTGCTGAAAAACTTTCTATCATTTTGTCGTATTTGTACACATCTATGCTAACTACATATATTTAATTTTATTGTTGCTGGAAAGATATGAATTTACTTTTTAAATTTTATTTAAAATGATAAAATATTTAAATAGATAAAATCTAGGTCTTAGGTAATGTTATGATAAAATCTACCGTTTAGCTAAAAATCGAGAAAAACCCATTTTTTTGACCTTTGACCTCGAGTAATTTTATTTCCAAGTACCGGAATGATGAGGAGTTTTAATATGTTAGTTATGTTTAATTATGTTTTGAACAACTATACTCACTTTCAGCTTGTTGGGAATTAATGTATCTTCGAAAGTTTAATTTGTCCGTTCTATTCCTCGTTTAATGGTCTTTTCATTAGTTAAAACCGTATTAACATCCGTTGAATGGTTTAGAAGAAATTAGCGGACAAACAGACAGAAAATAACAGCGCTTCTATTTTATAATTTATTTTAGTTTATAATATAGTATGCTAGCTGTTGCACGCGACTTCGTCCGTGTAACTTTATAAAATGTACATAATTATATGTAACTCGCAGATAAATATAGCTTCCTAACAGTGAAAAAATTTTCAATCGGTCCAGTAGTTTCGAAGCCTATTCAATGCAAACAAACAAACAATAAAATCTTTCCTCGTTTATAATATTAGTATAGATATATGTATAAATTGCCTCTAGGATGTAAATCGAATTCACATTTAACTTTGCCTCAAAACTTAGTGCTGTTTGACTTTAGTTCTGTATTGAAGTTCTAACTAAACCTTCTGAAACTTTTAGCCCTGTTAGTTCATTTGGATAAGATTATTTTACAAAATAAGACACACATAAAGAACGGATTAAAAACATATTAGAAACAGTAACTAAAATTTTATTATTTTATTCAATTTATTTTAACATATTTGACGTGAAATTTACGAAACTACTCAAACGTTGGGTAAAACTTTATACTCACATACATAAATTTGAATATTTTATAAAATATTATGCAAACATTTGAATATTTATGTAATTTTAATATTGCATATGGTTCGCATCAAATCGTTCTACTGCGAAACTACTGTGCGTTGAACTCGTACAAAACCTGTATGGAGAGGTAAACAATTTTATTAGTCTTTGTGCAGAAGACATCGCGACATCATGTCAACAATATACTTCGTGTTATTAGCGGAAATTGCATTCTGTTTAATAGTCAGCGAGTCGATTAAATTTCAATCAAATTTAAGTGTTAATAATTCACAAGTAGTAAGAAATGTTTTTTATAAAAGAAACGTGTTTACCAATAACAGGCAATGTGCCGTTGGAACTTATTTTTGTCTTCAACAATGCATGTCTTTGGAGAAGTAAGTGTGTACATATATATATACAATGAAAGAAACACCTTTGTATTGTAACCCCCGACGCAAAAATAAGGTGTTGTAAGTTTGACAGACACGATGTCTGTGTTTGTGTCGCATATAATTTATAACTTATATATTTTTAAACAATTAATTTGTTATAATTTTAAACAAAGCTTGCGATTTGATTAATTTAAGTAGATTTTTTTTTTTATTTGTTCCAGATATAAAATATTGTGCTGCCGACAGGAAAAATGTTGAATAAATCCAAAGGACTTCGATACAATTATGTAAATTTAAAATTAGATATTCGTATTATCAATGAAAATATTATTTCAAGTTTTTATCATTTTATATCAAATCATTTTTTTATTTGCATGTATTAGGTAACCTAAAACTTGAGTCCTCATGTACTGCCACGTAGGCGTGCATATTATATGCAATAATGTATATTATAAAACAATAATTAAAAATAAATAAATAATAACATAACATCCATTGGTATTTTTTTTTCATTATCTACAATTTCATTCATGTGAAAGTTTGTTAATGATCCCAATAATGTACACACCGGGCGAAGCTGGGAGCTAATAACTAGTTCATTATTCTCTCATTAATTTACTATATAGTTTCTCTACTAACTCCTCCTAAACCAAAACAACGGAACGTTTATGCGGATGAAGAAAGTTGTATTATTTGCAAAAAAAAGCGGGTCGTTTGTAATATGAGGATACTAATGTCTAACAGGAAAATGTCAATTTAATGGGAAAGATATGTCTAATTATAATATGTAGATTGTAGGTCCTTGACAACGTTTCTTCTCAAAGAAATAATAATGCCTTAGAAGAGACGTTACAATTATGTCATTTTATATCCAAATAGAATATCACATCAATTATGAATATCACGGTTATCAAGAATAAATAGATAGATAAATAGAGATCAGACAGGGGGGCGTTCGAGTATTAGGTACTTACATAACACAAGTTTCAAAAATTTTTATCACCCTCCCTAAGTTGACCCTAAGTTTACCAAGTGACCTTTTTTACCAACGAAAAAACTAAAAACTTGGCAGAATGATTCGAGGGACCCCCCCCCCCCCCCATGTAACGTTTTACAAGATCCCCCACCTCCCCCTAAATTGCGTTACGTAATACTTGATAATAACGTCCCCTAGGCTGACTGTCTACTTGATGGTAGGTAACTCCATCGCCTATAACAGAAGCTACGATATAAGTGCTGCAAGTGAGCTGCCGACCATAGAAGGATTACGAATAACGGATAAGGAGGGGATGGAATAATGGTTTCTATATAAATAGAATTTATTTGAGTACAAGGCCGAGCCGCCCCTGTGTGCGAAGCGCCAGGGCCAAGGTAGCCGCGGATCAAGTTCATCATAGTAGGAGTATCGATGTCGTCGGCAGGTCGTAGAATTGGGCAGATCGTAAAGTATGAAATCATAAATCTTTCACCAAAAGTATAATAGGTGACACGAGGAGTGGAGCGAAGCAAAGCCAGGAAGAGCGTGTTAAGTTTACATGGAAATAAATTTGGTGAGCCGAGCGAAGCGGAGCGGAGTGAGTCGACCCTCTCAGTTTTAACAGAAATATGATCTGCCCAGGAATATCATGATAATTATGCCCAATTCCACGATGTGCCGACGACATCGATAAGACAATTATTATGTCTGTGGAGATTACATTACTTGAACTAATTTGAACTGACCCAGTGTTTAGTTTATTATGTCTCAGATTAAATAACAGTTACTTTGCCCATCTGATATCGTAAGAAATTGTGAATTTAAATTTTAACACTACGTTTCGTATCAACAGGAAGAGTTCGTAACACCAGGATTTGTATAATGTATAATTATTATTTCTAGATTTGATCATCATTGTTATCTGACAGATGACGACTGTTGCAGACACTGCGTGGGTTGAGTGTTGTCCCAATTGTAAAATATTTTAGTTAACAAAATGTGCAGGTTCTAAACCTACGTGGTTGGCAAAAGTTTGAAGTCACAAAACATTTAGGAATAAAATTTATATACCTCAAATTATTATTTATTTTATTTATTCATTTTATTATTATCAACTCAAATTTTTATATATTTGAGTTGTAATTATTCATAACTACTTAACTGCTGCCCGCGACTTCGTCTGCGATTTAAAATGAAACATTATACTAACTCATTATCGCAATGATAACGTAACAGCGGCGACAGTTGGGCTCAATTTTTTTTTATATTTTAGACGATCCCTCGACGAATCTAACATTTTTCCAAGATAATAATATCCTATATGTTAATCCATGTAATAAACTATCTGTGTCCTAAATTTCAACCAAATCAGTTTAGTATTTTTTATATGAAAGAGACATCCTTCCATCCTCATCACAATCTTTCGCATCAATCAATCATCAATACTAATAATAAATCTGTAAGTGTAGGTATTGTATGTATGTATGTTCCTCCATAATTCCTGATTTTCATGAAACTTGGTAGATTTAGACGTACAGGACACAAGGATAGACTCTTTCTCAACGCGGACGAAGTCGCGGGCGCCAGCTAGTTTATAATATAAGTATGGACAGTATGGACTATTATGGATATTGATACTAGCTGTGTCACGCGGTCCTTAGGTGACCCCATAATAGCCGTATTGTTCCATCATGTAGTATGCGCAAAGGGAAATTGTTAAATGTATGTAGGATGTTGAGCAATGGGCTAATAATAATCTATCACTTACCTATAGTATTACTCACTTGATACCTACTCTTGCTTGCCCTCTTTAGAATGATTTGTTTGTATGTCTGTATCTCGAAAGGAAAACACTTTTGATTTTATTTCGTATTCGTTTGAGGCTTTTTCTCTAGAAATCAGTCTGTTATTCGGTAATGATTTGCGAGTATGTGTGTATTATTAGACCAAAGTGTTAGTCCAGAAATCAAAATTTGAGATCGAGAATTTTTGATATAAGTTTCTATAAAATACGTGATATGGGAAAGAATGAGTGAAAGAATTTTTCAAAACCAACTTGTAGAGAGGAAAAAAATTTTAAAAAAAATCTCAAATACAAAATGTTTATACAAAACATAAAAAATAAAATGTTTGAGGTAAATATTATTAAGAATTTAGTTTTACATAAAAATGTTAATATATATAACTTTTTTGCTAAAATTAAAATTAACAGAATTAGGAAGGTTATAACTCTTTTTAACAAAAAAAACAACTTCAAACTATTTTTTCATGGATGTCAGAACTGGACCAAATGGGACCACACGGGAACCTAACATTTTTACAGAGGAAAAAGTATTAACCCAAGGAATAAACTATCTGTGTGCACACATACAAACACACAAATTTTTTTAAATTATTTTTTTTACCTCTGTAAAAAGTAAGTACAACTTGATTTTTTTTTTAATATTTAACGGCTCGTTCATGAGTTTATTGACATACTAGATGGCGCCCGCGACTTCGTCCGCGTTGAAAAAGAAAAAAGTAACCTATCCTGTGTCCCGTACGTCTAAATGTTTATCTACCAAGTTTCATGAAAATCAATTAATTCGTTTAAGAGTTATGGAGGAACATACATACACTTACAGATTTATTAATAGACTAGCTGGTGTCTGCGACTTTGTCCGCGTTGAAAAAGAAAAAAGTAACCTATCCTGTGTCCCGTACGTCTAAATGTTTATCTACCAAGTTTCATGAAAATCAATTAATTCGTTTAAGAGTTATGGAGGAACATACATACACTTACAGATTTATTAATAGACTAGCTGGTGTCTGCGACTTTGTCCGCGTTGAAAAAGAAAAAAGTAACCTATCCTGTGTCCCGTACGTCTAAATGTTTATCTACCAAGTTTCATGAAAATCAATTAATTCGTTTAAGAGTTATGGAGGAACATACATACACTTACAGATTTATTAATAGACTAGCTGGTGTCTGCGACTTTGTCCGCGTTGAAAAAGAAAAAAGTAACCTATCCTGTGTCCCGTACGTCTAAATGTTTATCTACCAAGTTTCATTAAAATCGGTTAATTCGTTTGAGTCATGAGTTATTACAGATTTATTATTTGTATATTGATGATTATTGGTTGATATTGATTATATTATGTTCGTAAACTTATTTAGTAAATTATACCTGAAATATCGAAAACTATGTATAATTTAAGCCAGCAATTCACAATGCAAATTATTGTTGCCATTAATTCACATTCTCTGTAGCCTGTAGACTTCGGATGGGTAACTCCATTCATATCACTTCTATAATAAAATACCAGACGATAAATATTTTAAATTTGTCCGATTGCCAGTTTAAAAGTAAAATATCAAATTTAACACTGTATACATAATACCATTTGTATTATTAATTATATTAATATGAGTTTTCCAGTTAATCGTATAATATCATTGAAAATAAGAAAAAATCGAAGCACTGACAAGATACCAATACTATCTAATTATTGCGCAACTTTTATTGAATTAAAATCGTCTAATAAATAAACTATTATAACTAAGTATACATTATTTTTATGTAAAACAACACTCGTTAATAACTCAGTAAGTGTTCAAACATTAAATAATATAAAAACTTTTTATGGCTATTACGTAATATTTAAAATACATTTATTTTAGATTTTAACGATTTTTTATATAAAAAAAATTAAAAACATGTCGTAGCCACAGCCGTGTGTTATTAGTAATATTTTCTATATATCCAATGAATATACCATATATATATATACAAAATATATAATGTTTATTTCCCTTTAGCTATCGAGAGTGATAGTGTAAATAAATTTTGAATATGGTAGCTCGTACATCAAACAATATGCTGCGTACAATTCACGTAAAAAAATCCAGAAACCCCAAATAGTTAGTGATCGAGCTATCAAATTGATAAGGACATAATATGCGATTGTGATGTCACTACGATTTCAGTGCGACGATTGAGTTTGTGCCTGCGCATGATTCATATACCTTCCGTAGAGCAACATACAAGCACCGTATATAACGCGGGTCGGCCATTTTTTAGTCTTAGTACGAAACGAACGACTGACGAGACGCAACCATGAAAGGTCTACTGATTTTATGTTTGGCTCTCGCGGCTCTCGCGCCAATCGCGTACTGTGCCCCCTTATCGGTTAACAAATCCGGCGAAAAGTTAACACAACCATTAGTTTCAAATCTAGTGCAAGTAACAAATAAAATCGGTGAAAATTCAGATGAAAATATTGTCTTAAGTGATACGGCTTTTCTGCCATTGAAGAGAGTGAAACGTGATTTTCTCAAAGATGGACGCAAATGTGCGGAAGGCAGCTTCGTTTTCAATAACAGCTGTTTCCCTTGCATATCGAAGTAAGTTATGTTTTAGAATTTCAAATTTAAGATTTAAGTAGTGGCAGGTAACCTTACAGAATACCATCGTGAAATAACAGCATGTGTACGATGTTTCATTTTCATGTTTCAATTTCAGTACCTAAGTGAGTAAGGACCCATTGGTCTATCCCTTATCCTTAATCCTACTATGATGGTTTAAGGATTAGGGATGGGGATTATGGTTGATAGCACTTTCACTTGCACTTGCACTTGCACTTGCACTTGCACTTAGCTCACTTGCAGAACCTTGTGCATTGCTTGTGTTATTGTGTTATACTTAGGCGACGGTAACATACATAAAGGTCAAAAACACGACCTTAACGTAAAGGTCGTTAACCCGCAAGAAAACACATATAATATAGGAAAAATGTATTGTAAATAGGTGTAATTTCATTAACAAGAAAATGTTTTTGTTAACATAAACCTACGGGAAATCTAGGCCCTCCGGGGTAGATATTTAAAAGGAAATGTTTATAACTTATTTTTTAGTACTTAAAAATTCTTTTACTAAGCATTTTATTTTTGTATACTTAAGTAAATGATGACATACCTACCTACGTTTCGCACTACTGACATTACTTAAATATAGTCTTTGCTTGCAATATAATACTATCAAGTGACTGCGTGATGGATCATGTTGAGTCGATTTCATACCTGCACACATTGTTTTAATAATTATTATATTACAAGTTACAAGTTCACTGCCAGCACACTACCACACGCACATCGTTAGTAGTACTTCGATGCACACACACGAAATGACATTCGATTTGTTTTGCGGTTAGTACTTAGTGCGTGATATGTTTAGGTATAGATCATTGCTTAAAGGAAGTGACTGTTGCACTAGCTAGACGATGACTGCCTACTTCGTAGGACTAACTATATTTATTTATTATTATTTTTTAATATTCCCCCAGGGGTCACGCCATCCCCGCAGGCCGTATGTTGTCATTATTTAAAGTAATATTTTTTTACCAATTTCATTACAATATTTTTAGCATAATTTTAACATTAACTAATCATATTACAATTATTGATAATCAGTGTACAAAACCGACGAGACAAAAGGATTTTATCTGTCCAATGAAAAACACTTTTATTGAAATACATTGTTTATTTGGAAAACTTTGAGATACTCTTACCTATATAATCTTTCTTCAAAACTGTTCTGACTTCAAAAAAGGAGGTTCTCAATTCGACTGTATGGTGTTTTTTCTTCGTTGCGCAAATACTCCGTCAATTATGAATTGATTTTCATGATTCTTTTTTGTCCAATAAATTATTAAATTTTATCGAAATTGATATAACGCTTTTTTTGAAAAATCGACAGAAATTACTTTGTATACCTACTTATTTTTTACGCGATTATGGTCCAATTATGAATAACTATTAATAAAAATACACTTAATTGCCACTAAAATAATTAAATTATTTTTATAAAAAAACAATAACCGAAAATTCGAAAATAAAACTGGTTTATCCTGTGGGTTGTCCTGAAATCGGGTTTGGCCGGTAACATATCTAAGTGGTGCCAGCCAAGAACAGTCTTATCTGTGGTTTCTCCGATCGTAAAATTAACTGATGTGTGTTTTTTTATAAAAAAAAAAATATTTTTTATAAAGCCAATCCGATAATAATATATTAGTACTTTATATTTTGTAATGTCGCCCGCTTAGCAACTCTTTATTCTGGCCTTGCAGTCAGATTTATTGTTCCTTATGACTTAACCTATTAATAGACGCCTATAATTATATAAGACTTATTAACTATTAGACTAAGACTTTTAGACTATTAGTCTATTAAGACGCCTAATATAACTTTAACTTTACATAAGATTTTTAATAGAAAAAGATGAATTTAAAAAGATAGAATGATAATCTTTTAAAAATGAGTATGTATGTATGTTCCTCCATAACTCTTAAACGAATTAACTTTGGTAGATAAACATTTAGACGTACAGGACACAAAACAGGCAACTTTTTTCTTTTTCAACGCGGACGAAGTCGCGGGCGCCAGCTAGTAATTAAATAAAACCCATATCGAAGTGATAATATTCCCTGACCTGAACCTGACAGCATTTTTCTGTCGTGTACAGTACTTACCGTGTTTTTATTGCCAATAAAAAAACTGTACAGAACGAGAAATTATAACAAACTATATAACACATTTCCCTTTTTTTTTCAGGTACAAACCTTTACTGAAAATGTCGAAGGATAAAAAGGCTTGTAAAATGTGAAATTCTAACGGAACAGCCGCACGACGGAAGAACTGAAGAAGTTAATGTACCCGAAAATGCCATAATTATTTAGTCAAATAATGATTTTATGGCCTTTTGGCCTTTTGGTGATTTCCAAGAACTATGCTGTGCCAAACGAATATTACCTACTGTACCAAATTAGTATTTATTTCATTTAGTATATAAGTAGTTTCCAATTTTAGGTACATTATTTAATTACATTACATTTATTAGAGATTACGACTGTGTTAAGCAGTATTGATTTTATTGACAAAATGCTCAATATGCTCAATTTACTCTTAGCAAGTTAGTGTGATGTGAATGAGCTATTAGAATAGATTAGATCTGGTAAATATCTTTTTCAAATAGTGAAGGAGTTTTTATATTATAAAGTCTTTAATATTTATTACACCTACATGTGTCGATGTCTAGTCTATGGTTTAGGCTTAGCCTAAGTGTGATTGTTAATGGTTCGCTCTCTTGTATTTTTGTTTCTGAATAAACGTTGTATACCTGAAATGTCTGATTTTTTATTTCATAATACTAAACCAAAAATCCTCACACCCTGAAATACAACCAATAAGCTGAAAGAACGCTGAAAGAACGCTGAAAGACGCTGAAATCTAACCAGTTTTACCCTACTGATGGCGGGTCTTTGCTATAGTTCGGTACGAGAGAAACCACAATTTGGGACAATTTGAGTCTGATCAAAATGTATTAATGTTTAGAATAGTATTTAAAAATACATGATAATTTTTTTAATTTGATATATTTCATAATTTTAAATTAATTAAATTTTTATTAGGTATTATTTTATTTAAGACTATATAACAAAGTGAAATTTTATTAATGTACAATATAAAAAAGAATTTTACAATATTTACAAACTAATATCTAAAATGTATGAAAAAGAAGGTATGTATAAAGTTTATCTATGTATACAGAATGAATAAATGAACAAAGGTAAACATTTTAAAAATAACTACATAATAATATTTCAATAGAAAATTAAAGGAGTATTTTAAAATCAAAATATTTCTCTTATCGTCATTTTAAATTTATATTTACCTACGAGGGTTTCGGAAGAAAAGCCTGAAAAGAAACCCCGATAGAAACTCAGGATACCATCCATTTTGGCAACTTTAAAACAATAAAATAACAAGAATTACAATATTTTCACTTCCTTATAAACAAAATCAAAGTAGGTATACATATACATACAATATTAAACTTAGTATGAGCTCCGAATCGCTTAAATCCAGGCTTCAGTGTCGCTTATATAAATAAAATTAGCGATTTTATAATAGCCTTTCGAGAGGGGTTTGGTTTTAATTACACTTTCAAATTTATTTATATGTAAGGCTCTGATTATCTCAGTTAGTCTATGCTAATATTATAAAGAGGAAAGATTTGATTGTTTGTTTGTTTGGCTCCGAAACTACTGGACCGATTTGAAAAATTCTTTTACCATTAGAAGCCGACATTATCCGTGATGAACATAGGATACTTTTACCGCGGGAAATGCTTCATTCCTACGGGAAAACGGGTAATAGGACAACGGGTAATAGGACAACGGGTAATAGGACAACGGGTAGTAAGAATTATCCTTCCGTACTTATCTTTTTCACATATAACTTCTAAACGGCTGAACCGATTGGGTTGAAATTTTATATGGGTATTTCGATGATTTCCTGGATGATTAAAAAATACAATTGGACCCGGTAGGTGGCGCTGCTGTCGGTATGTCAAAAACTAAACGGCTTGACCGATTGGGTTGAAATGTTGTATGTGAATTTCCATGGTTTCACAGACACGAATGTATTATCATCAATACTAATAATAAATCTGTAGGGGTCGGTCATGGAGTAATTTACTTTGTTTTCAGAAATATCGTGTATATGGGCTCTATACATGATACTGAAACTAAATTGACCATGTTTAGAATTTTTTTCTGTATGTATACATGTATGTATGTTCCTCCATAACTCTTAAACGAATTAACCGATTTTCATGAAACTTGGTAGATAAACATTTAGAAATACGGGACACGTGATAGGCTACTTTTTATCTTTTTTAACGCGGACGAAGTCGCGGGCAACAGCCTAGTATTTTATAAAGTTACGCGGACGAAGTCGCGTGCAACAGCTAATTTATTATAAAACTGTATACATTGACCCATAAAAGAATTACTTTCTTGTGGAGTTTCCGTTTGAACGAGTTTGAATAACACTTTTACACCATTTGTATTTGTCCAAAATACTAAAGATTTCTTGTATAATAAATCCCGACAATTGTCTAGTTAATTTTGCACTACTAAAATAATTCATAATTAAAAAAAATGTAATGAAAACTAACGGTATGTGGTGGTGAGTCATTCAATTTTTCCTTCACAATTCAGTAAAAGATCATTGGCACTGCCAGCTCATTAAAGTCCCTATAGATGTAGGTGACATCATGCATGTATAAGTACAGGTATATTTTATGTATACAGGGAAAGTATTAGAGTTGCACTGTACACTCTGACTCATAGTTAAACTATTGATATATATTTTTATTTTAAACATGACGTACAGGCAGATACCTACTAATATGCCTGCAGTTAAACTCACGTTGACTTAGGTTAGCCGAGGCATTTATTAATGACTTAATCCGCCTCCCAAGGGATCAGCACTTTTTCCTGGATGAAAGGATTTTTCTGTACCTCTGACAACGTATGACAACGCTTGAGTAGTTAAGGCGTGACAACGTTACAAAAACTCATTCGCATTTATAAAATTAACAGCTGGCGCTCGCAACATCTGACTACAAAAAAATAAACAATAAAACGGCCGACAAAATGTATGAGCATTATTTATTGCTTTCATAGTTTCGCCAGGCGTTGGAAGTTTTCTCGGGAACAGTATTTTTTTCGGGATGAAAGGGAACTAAGTTCTATTCTGTGTCCGTGACAATGTGTATGTATGCAAAACTTCACTATGATCGATAACAGACAGACATAGTTATTTTTACAAATGTAATATGAGTATTAGGTTGATATTTTTTTTAAATTTTAATAAAAGGTGGCAGCATCTAAACTTCAGGATCAATCAGGTTAAGCGCTTGATAGGATAAGCGGTAAAGGGAACATTGAAAATGATCTAGATTCTAATTACTCACGCATTGAGACAGAAATTTTTTGTTTTTATGTTAAAGCAACATGACTGACGGTCCACTTGATGGCAGGTGGTGACCGTCGCCTATAACATAAGCATCGCCACAAGGTGCTGCAAGTGCGCTGCCGACTACAGTAGAATAGGGATAAGGGATAAGGGATTGGGAACCCTTTCCCAATCCCTTATCACTCAATGAAACAAAACTACACACGTGTTGTGTTATTTCACTATAGTCTTCTGTATAAGGGCACACCTACACATAAAAGGGTAGACAGGCATCTAATAAGTTGCTTAATTACTACATAAGTAGGTAAAATAACTATAAATTTAGGATAATTCCACAAAAATAAAAAAACTGCATTTTAAAACTATGCTTCAATTTTAAAAAATACTATAAATAAAAGTGTATGACTGATAAACCCTACGTCTACCGCTACTTAGTCAATTCATATCAAACTAGCGATCCGCCACCTGCTTCACACGTATGCATTAATATTCGCCAAGGTATAATCCTCGGTTTAAAAGGAATGAACGGATAAACTAGCAGAGGCAGACCAACGACTTTATTTTACAATACATATAAGTAATGGTCCGTAAGCCAGGCACTAATTTCGTCAATGATTTCCTCCCAGTCCATAATTTGTAAAATGCCTGAGAGAGTTGTATCATGATGCGTTGTGAACGTCAGCTGCGGCTCCGATGGTGGGTTGAGCAGTGGAGCCCGTTACACATTCAGAGCATCAGCTGATACTGCTGATCAGCATTCCATCAAGATATAGCCAGCTGACTTTTTTATTTATTAACAGTAATACATAAACTATCATCTGATAAATTTTCTATTGGGAGGTAATCACTGAACACGTATATATTCGTGTGACCTGCAGACGCATAATCCACCATTTTATAAATAGCTGACAATTTTGTTTCTTCAAAATATTAGGCTAATTATAATTTGATGAATTTTTAATCGGAAATAAATGATTTTATTTATTATGTGCGTGGGCGGCTACCACTCTACAGCTCAACCCACCATCGGAGCCGCAGCTGACGTTCACAATGCTTCATGATACAACTCTCTCAGTCATTTTACGAGTTATCGACTGGGAGGAAATTGGTCATGAAAATCTGTCGCTGGCTCATGGACCATAATAATAATTTATAAAATTAAATTGTAAATATATTAGGTACTAGCTGTGCCCGCGACTTCGTCCGCGTGAAATAGTGACTTTGGGTAGCATTTTTATTTATTTAAGCTTTTTATTTGACAAATTAGACACATTTTAGTGAATACTTATTAACTCTAAAAAGAACATTCTAAAGCCGACAATAGTCGTATGTCATCCGTGACACTAATCATCTTTCAAAACCCCGAGCGCAAAGAGTTTGCATACAAATGACGATACTTCCATACAAACTTTTATCTCCTTTTTCAACCCCTTACAACCTTTTTTCCGTATTAAAAAGTAGCCTATGTCCTTTCTGAGGTTCTAGACTACCTGTGTACCAAATTTCATTTAAATCGGTTCAGTAGTTTTGGCGTGAAAGCGAGACAGACAGACAGAGTTACTTTCGCATTTATAATATTAGTATAGAAGTATATATAATACGTATAATCACAAATCGATTAAGTTTCTATCTCGATTAATTAAAAATATCGACTATACTATTTTCAGTTCTAATGTAGATCCAGCCAGTCTGTGTAATAGACATTCATATAGTGTTACGCCTAGGATGTCTAGACAAGGAAATCGTGCACAGAATCACGAAAAGGATCAACGCGGAACAGTACAAGGGAGTAATTTCGTTATCTACGCTCTTCTTCGTTATCAATTTACTAACAATCTTGATAACGCAAAAACTACTGAACCGATAACCATGAAATTTTGCATACACGTTGTCTGAGACACAGGAAAGGACATAGGGTACCTTTCATTGTTCAACGCGGACGAAGTCGGGGGCACCAGCTAGTATCTTTATAAATTATAGCTAAGAACCATCTCGATAACGTCAGCTTTCAAACGGAAAAACCTAATGGAAATCGGTCTACCCGTTTGGGAGCTACGGGTCACCTCAATATATATATATATATATATATATATATTATCAGTACTAATAATAAATCTGTAAGTGTAGGCATTGCATGTATGTATGTTCCTCCATAACTTGGTAGATAAACATTTAGACGTACAGGACACAGGATAGGTTTTTTTTTTCTTTTTCAACACAGACGAAGTCGCGGGCGCCAGCTAGTAATATAATATATCAAACTTATAACAACCTCTCTTTTACGTGAAGGTTTAAAAATACAAATAAAAAGTTCTACATAATAAATTACTCAATAGAGTTGGTTGATTTTTTGTAGATGTAAAAATATTTGAAAAAATCCCAGAATTAGAAAACTAAGTGCTTTCTTGGATAACATTTTTTTTCTTGTTTTGAAACAGAACAAAAGCTATTGGGCCATGTATAATTTAAACAAATAAATTAATAGAAGTATAATATTTCAAGTTATCACTTGATTTATTGACTAACAAGAAATTGTCGTGATATAAACAATAGATTTTCATAATACATATTAATATACTTTTCTATTTATTTTAGATGCTCGAACACACAGTTTGTTTTTGATCGATGTGTTTGTTGTGTCAATATTTGATTGAAATGTTTGAAGATCTTTAGACAGGAAAATAAAAATGACGTTTGTACAATTTTCCGGATTTATCCCCATTTTTCCCTTCATAAGAACCTTTTCTAACATCAACTAATATTTGAAAGAAGTCGAATTGGTTCAGCTTTGGATACATTTGACTATTCATTTTCATTTATCAATCAATCAATACTAATAATAAATCTATAAGTGTTGAAACCTGGTAGATAAACATTTAGACGTACAGGACACAGGATAGGCAACTTTTTTCTTTTTCAAAGCGGACAAAGTCGCGGGCACCAGATAGTTTTTTTAAAAATAGATAGATTTTACCCCAAAAAAATTTTACCCAATATCTGTTTTGACAAAATTGAAAAATAATAAAAAGGTATTGCAAGTAAACTTCATAAAGTAATTATCTTTCAACTTCAACATATCACCCGCAGGACGTCTGACCGATTGGAAGCAGTCTGGATCTATCGACGACTCGCTGCCCTTATCAGGTAGTCTATCACAGGTGGACAGTCCTAAATAGTCTTTAAACTACTGACAGACATGCTCATAACTAGCATACTCATTAGCATTCTTAACACTTTTTTATTATTAGTATTATTTTAACGAGGAGAGATCCGTTTACAGATTCCACCGCTGGCTAGACGGTAGGGGTATGTGGGGGTCAGCCGGCGCTCTGCGCTATGTTAGTCATAGCGAGCCCGGCCACTACCCACTAAAACTCTCCGGTGCCTCTTTGCCCTTTAAGCAGGGTAGATCGGGCTCTGTCGAGGCAACAACTCCGATCCAACATACTTAACACTAGCATGCTCATGCAACTGTTCACATTTGCCATCAAAAAGCATGTTAGTTTTAAGCATGCTTATAAATAAATGTACTAGCCATACTAGCATTCTTATAAGGAAACCAGAGCATGCCACCTTCCACCCGCGCCTCAGTTAGCATTTCATAAGGAAAACTGTGTTTATATAATTATATGTATACTTCCTAAGTATTATGTTAATAATGATTATATGAGAATCATAGTGCCAATCTCCTTTAAGAGTGATAGAGATCGTTTCTTGTTTGTTTGGGATAATAATGCATCAGTAATTGATTGTACTCCGTGCACCTGATTTTATGTCTTAACACAAACACATATAGTCGTTTTTTGAACGCGCTTCGAACATATTTTCGTTACGTCACCATCAATCTTGCTTTACATTTGAGCAAATATTTGTTAGAATATAAAATCAAACATAATAGGTAGCTCTTGTTTTCTTCAGTGAAACCACCTGCTACTAAAAGGTTACTCCGATACAATACCTATTCTTCGAAAATCTCTTTGTAATCAATGTAATCATTTATGAAGGCGAAGAAATCTTTTATATTCGTATGTGCGGTTGTACGCTCACTTTGGTATTTCGATATAAAAAATATTTTCATACATTTATAATGAAATAAACACTGAACGCTACGGGAAACCTACGGCAGACATTCAAAACACAGACAGACATACAAAATTTCTAAAAACTATTTTTTTTTGACGTGGGTAACATAAATACGTGTTCAATATTTTTTTTTAATTAAAATATTTCAGATACGGCTCGTTTACGATTTTATTACCTATTATAAATATAGGTACACCCCTGACCCACGCAGAAAAAGCATAAAAGCATAAACTTCTTAAAAGTTTAAAGAAAATTTAATCAGAAAAATACTAGTTTACGTACAATCTGTTCCCAATACTTTTCACCCATATCTAGAGAACTAGTACCTAACATATTTAATGTACCTAACATTAACACTAACAAACTTTCACACATAACCACACGTATGTGGCTATATGTGTGTATGTACGCCTAAAGTAATATGTATATGTATGTCAGAAACGATTTAACAGATTTGGATGAAATTTGGCACACATATAGATTATTATCTGGATTAACATATAGGATAATTTTTATAGATGTGATTTAAAAAAAAAATAACTAAAACGCGTAAGATGTCGCGGGCACCAGCTAGTTTTCAACTGACTCAAGCGTTTTTACCGCCATATTTTGTATTAGCGCTCGTGTATACAGCACATTCCTAATCCTAACCATTTGTATCACTTTCACTGTCGTAATACGTTTAATTACGGTTAGACATTAATTTACTTTAGCAAACTGCGTTTCGAAGTCATAAATTTGGCAACCCGTCTGGCAACAGTTAGTTTCGACAAGTTAGGGTATTTCTTACTCACACCCCTACACGCTCCTCACCCTTTACCTTTTATCCTACCAAGGTCAGGGCCCCAGCCAAAAGAAAACCAATGCAAACGGGAGCGTTGCGTTTTATGAAAAGATAGAAAATAAAGCCCAGTGATTGGTCAAAATTTTATGTGGGCGTTGCAACAGCCAATCACCGGGTTTTATTTTCTATCGTTTCGTAAAACCAACGCTCCCGTTTGCATTGGTTTGCTCTTGGCTATGTGGCTAGGGCCCCTGCAGCGCATTTGCAGGCTATCCTCTCTTGCGTTAATAGGGTTGGCACTGTCTACACAAGTCAATGCAAGAGGGGATAGCCTGCAAATGCGCTGCTGCCAACCCTATTATTGGGTTGTTCGTCCATATAGGGGTATAGGGTTGGCACTGTTCGTCCATGTAGGGGTATAGGGCTTGCTTCCAAACGCAAATTAAAAAACACTTCAATGCTGTTACACTGCATAAAAAATCTCTGACCTGTGTCGGAGGAACCCTAGCCGGTAGGACAAAAACAATCCTAGGCCGCCCTAGAAGTGGCTTGCTCAGATTTTTTTTTTGTAATTGTAAATGTAACTGTAACTGTAATTATTTTATTTTTGTTATTTAAAATTAATTCAAAATTGTAATTTTACTTACACTAAACGGCCTGTGGGAGTGGCGTAAGCCCTGGGTAAATAAAAAAAATACCTTTGAAGCAAGTTCACGGAGTTTTTGAGTAGGGAAGTACAATCGGCCGCATAAGTCGATTAACACATTCAAAAGTGCAAAACAACTGAACACTCAACGTGCCATAAGTCGTTGTCACGACTAGAGAAGAAAATAAACTTCACGTACAAACGATCGTAGAAAGCTTCAGTAAGTAAGTAAATTGAGTGTTCAGTTGTTTTGCACTTTTGAATGTGTTAATCGACTTATGCGGCCGACTGTACATAGTCTACCCGGCTTGCCATATTTATACGGATTAAATTCATTTATACGAGTAAAAATAAGATAATTGACTATTATTATGCTATTATATAGTAATAGTAAATAAGCGGTAATTTGGTGACATACGAGTAGGTATGTATAATAAGCCAAAACGAATGTTTACAAGTTGAAAGGTCAGCTTATATTTGCCAGGAAACATAACTTCGTTGTTTTCATTCATTTTTGTCAAACTTCCAATGTATATTGAACTGCATTCCATGTATTACGTAATTATGATATACGTAATCAATACTAATAATAAATCTGTAAGTGTATTGTATGTATGAATGTATGTTCTTCCATAACTCTTAAACGAATTAACTGATTTTCATGAAACTTGGTAGATAAACATTTAGACGTACAGGACACAGGATATGCTACTTTTTTCTTTTTCAACGCGGACGAAGTCGCGGGACCCAGCTAGTAATAAACAAGACCCAGTGGTCTAATCAGAATAACAAACCACGAGCATTATACATCAATTTATAAAACAGTTCATTTTATGAGTAACTGTTGGTAGTAACACATAGGTATAAAATATAAATGCTATAGGTATGATTTTTTTTTTATATATTTATTTACTAGCTGGCGCCCCCGACTTCGTATGCGTTGAAAAAGAAAAAAGTAGTATCTTGGGCCTTATACGTCTAAATGTTTATCTACGAAGTTTCATGAAAATCAGTTAATTCGTTTAAGATTTAAAGAGGAACATATATACATACATACAGAAAAAAATTCTAAAAATGGTAAATTTAGTTTCAGTATCATGTATAGAGCCTATAAACACGATATCTTTGAAAACAAAATAACTTACTCCATGACCAACCCTTACAGATTTTTTATTAGTATTGATTGATAAAAATGCTTATTTGCAATTAAAAAAATATTCTTTTGCTTTAAGCATGTTGTAAGTGAAAAGATTTAAATTTACTTGCTTATATTTTTATTTATACTTGTAACATAATTATTTTAATTGTTCTTTTAGTCCTAAGTCCACATTTTCAGCAGTGTAACCTGCTATATTGTAATTTCAGAGGGTATTTCTTTCTTTCATAATATTGTAATACCTACCATATGTGTAAGTTATTTTTCTTTTTAAGTTTTTATATTACCCTAAAATTTGTAAACTCAACAAAGATGTGTAGTTAGGTAAACATAAAATAAATAAAATAAAATAAACATTATGTGCAGGCCTTTGTCGAAAGACAAATTGTTAACAAAAAAATAAATAAATAAATAATAAAGAAAAGAAAGACGTTACTGCGAAATGAATTTGTTAAGAAATTAGATTAGATATAAGTAGGTACATATATTATGTAAGTGTATAAAAGAAATTGTTAACAGTAACAAAGGCTTTATTATTATTAAACATTATAAACTCAACTTAATTATTATAAGTTAGGTATAACAAAAAAACCTCAATTCATTCAGATCGTTTTTTTACAGTTCTTAACAAAATGGCAAATTTAAAAATATAGGTATATATTAAGTAGGTACAGTCGGCCGCATAAGTCGATTAACACATTCAAAAGTGCAAAACAACTGAACACTCAGCTTACTTGCTTACTTACTTCCTTACTGAAACTTTTTACGATCGTTTGTACGTGAAATTTATTTTGTTCTCTAGTCGTGACAACAACTTATGGCAGTTCAATGTTCAGTTGTTTTGCAGTTAAGAATGTGTTAATCGACTTATGCGGCCGACTGTACTTCTTATAGTCAGAATATATATTCATATTCAGTTACAGAAAGCTTAGCACAATACAATGTATGAAATACATACCTGTATGGTGGTAACGGTATGGGTGATCAACAAAATAAGAATGGGTGTGGCAACCAGGACTGTCACCAATATGGCGACGCCCGCTGCGAGAGTACGTCTTGCCGCCCATACTTCTTGCTGTACTGAACGTCTGTTAGAAAACATAGATTATTTAATTTTGTAAGTCCGAACATAACACCAAACGGTCGCGAGTTCGAATCCCGCTAGGGGCAAAATGTTTTATGTGTTAACATTTTATCTGTTAAAATGTTTTATGTGTTAAATCTAATTTTGCATGCCAGATTCCTGGTAAAAAAGCGCGAAATGTACTCGTATCATTTATTTATACCATCAATTGTACCGCTTTTTTAGCAAAATAAATGAGTTTGAGTTTGAGTTTGAAACATTTTACCTTTGTACCTGAGTCATGGATGTATTGTATTTTAATATGTATCTATTTACAAAAAAAATTGCAATACAAGCAGAAACTAGATCGTGCTGTGTGGAATGTGTGAGGATATTTATTTATTTTATGTATTTATTTATTTCAAATATTCAAATTGACGAACACCTTGGATGAATGGTTAGGCTCGTATCCCGGCAGTGTCAACATTGGAAATGAACACCGTGAAATAACCAGCATGTGTGCTGTTCAGTGGCGGATTTAGCAGAAGGCTGAGTAGGTTGGAGTTTAGGGCGGAAGATTTTAGGGGGCGGCAAATTTGGACAAAATATTATTTTTTCTTACTGAAATAAAAAATATATATTACTAGCTGGTGCTCGCGACTTCGTCCGCGTTGAAAAATATAAGACGCCATCTACCGTCCAGTGGATCGCTAAAAATATCACCAAGCAGTTGTCATGTTAGTCGCTTCACTTGATTCTGGATAGATGGCGCTGTCCAGTGTATCTCGGTCCAAGCCGCTAGTATTTACTTTTATTTTAGATTTCCCGTAGGAACGAAGAATTTTCCCGCGGTAAAATACTTTTTACTACTGCTATGTTCATCAGGGATAATGTCAGCTTCTAATGGTAAAATAATTTTTCAAATCGTTCCAGTAGTTTCGGAGCCTATTCAATACAAAAAAAAACAATCAAATCTTTCCTCTTTATAATGTTAGTATAGATTATACAAGTGACCCAGAAATTGCTCGCACTGTGACCAACAGTAACGAGAGCCTATGCTGTGACTAAATTGGAGCTTTGAGTACCTTATTACATCAATTTTTTTTATGATTGTGAACTAGAGTATCGAATTGCAGGGGTCTGTAGGGGCGGCAAATGTGTAAATCCGCCACTGGTGCTGTTGTTTTTGGTGAGTGAGTAAGCGATGCCCGAACCTATTACCCTATCCCTTCCTAATTCCTATAATCAAGAGGACACTTGCAGCAACGATGGCGTTGCTTGTGTTATAGGCAACGGTAACCACCTACCAGGTCCGTTGACTTTGATAAATAATACACCCCTTACCATAAAAAAATGTCACCGGGCATGGCGCACGAGAAGTATGTGTACATAAATCAATTTACAAACTTTTCAGAGTAATGGATGTGGGTGCAGTTGCGCTTGTAATTGTGTAACTTTATCCGCGGTTTAATCTGCGTGAAAAGTTAATAGTACTTTTCATTTCCAAACAAAAATTTCATCGAGATTGATTCATGTTTTGTAAAAACTATCTATATCTATCTACAAGTTTCTATTTTTTAATTTTCCTACAGGAAAAATCTCGAGGAAAAGCTAGTATAGGTATTGCTTAAAGTTCAAATGTTAACATATTGCATGTTTGTTCAAAAGGTCAAACTTTTTAATTAATTAACTAAACTAATTAATTGAAAACAATAGATTGCAAAAACACATAGACAGGGCAGGAACTTTGCCGAATTTTGTTGGGAGTATCGATTCACCTTAAATTTCACTGAGTTGAACTATACTACTAAACCTAAGGATGGTATCAATATTACTAAACCCATACATAATAGGACATGGGTATTTCATGAAAAGATTATTTATAATATATGAGTTCAGCAGCACAAGCACAGTACGGCGGTGAATTGGAAAATATTACGTCAAGTAGATATTAAGTTTTTTGCATGTAGAGGAAATCAATGCAATGGCCTAGTTTATTAGTTAGTTGACGAAGCAATTTCGAGTAAACTCTAGTTTTACCACAGACCTCTTATGAAATCAATTGTTGAAGCGACAAGAATAACCGCTGATGCTTCTGTGCCATAGAGTTACAAATTACAAACTGTTACTGTTGGTCTCTGCAGTTGCGTGGTACTAAGCGAAGCAACAATTGAACAACATGGAAGCCGAACCTAGACAATCCGGTAAAGCAACTCAGTTCCTCGAACGATAGTAGCCAATGAGCGGACTCAGCAAAAATCCAGCAAAGCAACTCATTTCTCGACCGTTATCGATACTATCCGATAAATCCAGCAAAGCAACTCAGTTCCTCAAATGATAGTAGTCAATGTGCAGCCTCCTTAAGATGAAACAAGTCGGCGGCCCAAACTCATCGGTCTCATGGCTAAAATGCGTCCTGTCTCACACAGCACAAAGCGCGCGAAGAGCAGTCGACTGAGATGCACAATGATGAATCATACCAAAAATAAAATCACAAACAGACTCTTGGGCCAACGCTTTTTTTGACAAAACTACTGCATATATCTATTTCGTGTAAAGTTATTTGTACTCTTGAATAACTAATCAATGTTTATATGTAAAGTATTTTGGAGTTTTTGTAAACTAGAGTGACCTATTCAACCTCAAAGTTGCATTAAAACTTGTGTTAAAATATGGATTTTTCAAGGATCATATCTTTTAAATTAATACTTTTTTTTTAATTTGTATGCATTCGAACCTAGTTAACGAGAAGGATAAATCAGTATCATGCTTACTTTTGTAAATAAAACATAAAACAACGGAGTAATTAGGATTATACGTTTGTAATTTTATTGTATGGAGGAAAACTGACTTGCATTACCTTAAGGTACGGCGTATTTGTTATTTCATACCAGTTTAGATGTTATACTAACGAACTTTAATTAAACTTTGTCGGAAGAACCTTGTCGATTAACATTGTTCACAGATTGTCTTGTAAGAGGTCTTATCGGATACCCGAAATATTTGAATATAATTGAACCTGAAATATATTGTTATCTCGGCTAAGTTATTCACTGGATTTGTCCCTGATTTTCCCTGTTTCTATTGATGAAGAAACCAACGATATGAGCACTTTTTATAATGTGCTTTCAGAAATCCAGAAAAGATTGAAGTAGACATTGCCAGAAATGAAAAACCTAACGTCCCACGTTAGGTTTTTCTAGTTAGTTTTAATTTTTGATTATAGCTTGTATATAATCTTATACTATGTGTGAAATCATGAAACTTATTTGTATTTGTTAGCGAGAAATACGAAAATAGAATGTTACAAGGAAAAGGTCAATTACACCCGAGATATTTTGTTGCAAGAAAGCATGAGGGTGCTCATAGTTGAAGAGCGTACTGTATACTCTACTCTGTACTAATGAATTGCTATTTTTTTTCATCAATTTATGCAAGGAAAAAATTTAAAAAAATATCGTTATTTTGCCGTTGAATAAGGTTTCCAAAAATATAATAATTACAATTTCATTTTTATATTATTTTTATTGGCTGAATTAGCCATGCAAATGGTTTTTTAGTTTTTTTATCGTATTTTCTGAAATGAATCTTTAAAACACAAAAGTTTTTCTAAAAAAAAATACGTACTGACCTGACTATATCCCAAAGGTGAATTTGTACATCTCTCATCTTGTAGTAGTAAGAATGAAAGTCATGATATAACGAATGTACGTATTTGTTTCGTATTATCAATGACTGGTTCGAAATCCAACTGAAATCAAATGAATTTCATCAATTATGAAAATGTAACCTATTATTTTTTCATATTACATATTTGTTTTTTGGTGATCAAAGAATTATTATTTTTTAACTCAAACCTCAACACCTGAGAGTATAATATCTTTAAATATTATAAAAGGAAGCCGCTCCCTGCCTCTATATATTTTCTTAGCTAAATTCTTTGTATTTTGATACAGTTTTGACCAGGTAATAGAAAAAGCGATAAACGAAAAAGGTTTGTTATTAATTTGCAGGAAAAAAAAATTGTATCCGTACGAAATCGGGTGTGGGTCGCTAGTATGCAATAAAGAAATATCTTATCTTATTAAAAATCATAATAAAAAAATACTTCGGCATCAAGTCTATGGTATGCAGAAATACGGTCACCCACATTTGGTTTTAATAAAATTTATATAATTGGCTCACTGTTTCCTCATGACGTTAGGGAAAAGAAATATTTGTACTACAAACCACATTCATTCATCAATTAGAACTGTAATAACAACTACGTTGTCTTCTTACTACTCATGTGCAGAAACACAATAGTACCGTATATCGTTTTTAATTGCCATAAGTCAACAAACTCTGTTTCTATAAAAAAATCATGATATGATCATGATATTTAAAAATGTTCCCTCGCACGTATAGTCTTATTTTCATCTACATCTTAAGTTTTATATTAAATTTATGTAAAACTAAAGTTTCTACAATATTTGTCTGAAACATTCTTTGTAACTCTTACTATTTTTGTGTAATTTGAGAAATAATACAAAAACGGTAAGAAGCTAAAATTGGTACAAAAACGGCAATTACTCCCCACATACAAAAGACCACTAGTTCACAAACTCATGTGCTGTAGTTATATTATGAATTTTTCAGATCTGACAGCACACTTTTATTCTTGGTGATATCCATTTTATGGTAGATGTATCATAAAACTACTGTATCTAGACTAGACTATAAAATGCATACTTCTATCAAGAATGTATTTGTATATTATTATATCGAAGGCTATAATTTATTGTGGCATAAAAAACATCGGGACATTTTGTACTCACTTATATATTTCGGTCAATTTTCCTGCTTCCTTATACATTTCTTCTACTTCCAAATAGTGTAATGCAAAATACAAATGATCTCGTGCCGCTACTTGGTACTGAAACATCAACGCTACTCTCTCCAAGTTATCATGAGTATTGAGGTGAAGATTGGCAGCAGTAAGAATTATGGACAGCTTCTCCAATGAAGTATGCAGCTCGTAGCACGAAGATAAAAGCCTAGCAGAAATAGATGGATTTAACACAATGGAAATTGCACATTTACTACATTAACTACCTGGTGCCCGCGACTTTATCTGCGTAGAAAAATAAAAGATATAACGCCCAACATACATTGACGCCTGACATTATACTTTTGCCAAGCTAACGTCGGATCTTTATTTTTAGTTAGCTGGTGTCCGCGGCTTTGCCCGCGTGGAATTTGAATCCTATGAAATCCTCATGGATACCCGACAACGTAGGGACGTTGCGGAGTCTATGTCTATCCTGAAATTCTGTTCTAACTATCTATTGGTGAAAAAAAAATTAAAACCGGAAATTCTAAAATTCTCCTACATACAAACAAATATACAAACTTTACTACTCCTTTGTGATAATAATAGGTATAGATTACGTGCATTTATTTACATTTAGATGTGTTTTAAATAAAAATATGCAAATGGAAATAAATTTATGTTACATGTTCATATTTATCTACCATTTTTGTGTTATAAAAATTATAACCTGAAAATGGTTTTAGTCTGAAAATAGTCCTCAAAATTGTCGTAAAACATTCAATTTATGTGAGTCACAATTCGTTACTGAAAACTCCAAAGAAATAAAGAGCTTAGCAGCAACCGAATGGTAATTTCATTCACGCCTCGATCCAATATAGGGGAAGATGCACATTCCATACAAAATTAAACCATATATTACATAAACTAGATATATGACTTCTTCTTTACTCGAAACTTTGTAGAAAGTTTTCAAGTGTGATAAGGCTTTTATAATAAATCCGTGTAAGTCCAAAACTTCTAACAGTAACTACTTCCTCTAAGGCACTAACAGTGAAACTTTGTTTTATTATTGTTTGTTCTGTACGATTGCATATTTTCTTACAAAATTTCCTAGATGTATGTAGATACTAGATACTATATCATAACATTGGCTAAGATTTAAAATACTTACCGCCATAATGACGATTTCGTTGAATGAGCATTCTTCAATAAGTCTAACAACAATTTTGCATTTACTTCTTCGTATATCCTTAAATTATCGAACGGATCACCATCTTTAAAATCTCTGCAATACGAAAATGATTAATATCAGTTCAACAATTTCAACTAAATGTTTTTCATAAAAACTTTAAAAAATAGTTTTGAAAATTGAGTTATAGAAATATAATAAAAAAATGTCATATAAAATAAATAATTTTTCTATTGCGAATTTATAGCCATAATGATTTGCCACATACTTTGATAAATTAAAGATATTTTAATACTACATAGCTGCTTTTGCATTTAAAAACATACATATGTAAGTATATTACAAGCGTATATTTGTGTTAATTTATACACGTCATATTATTATTAATTTATATATTGCATCTGTCTGAAATACACAGGCAGATATATTTATTTAGGAAAAACAATCAGCTTTGATAAAGAAAACTACGAATTAGAGATTGAAAGAAGAGTACAGCGAACTTGGAACAAATATTGGAGTATGGAATAAGTATTCAAAAGTAGCGTGCCCTTAAATCTGAAAACGAGGACAATGAATTCTAGCATTCTACCATGCTTAACATTTGGGTGCCAAACATGGAAATTTACATCAAATGCCATGCAAAAAATTACGACCTGTCAGCTAGCAATAGAGAAGCATGCTTAAGGTAAAAAATCTAGATAAGATCCGTCACACAAGAGCAATAACAAAAGTCACTGACGCTCTGAGCTACGCACAAAAGTTAAAATGGAGATGGGCCGGTCACATAGCGAGGCTAAGAGACAATAAATGGACCACCATATGGATACCACCATGTTCTCTTTCCTTGGAGAGGTCTCCATCGAGAAGGAGAGGAAGAGAGAGCCTCTCTTCCTCTCCTTCTCGATGGGACGATGAGATCAAAAAAGTCGCTGGCTTAAACAGATGGCAAATAGAGCAGGATAAAGAGAAGTAGTCATCTTTGGAGGAGGCCTTGATGGGAACCTAATTAAGATTACTAGAAATAAACATTTAGTATTAAAGGAAAGAATAACTTAAGTTTGTTTACCTAGCAATTAGTAATTAATTTAGAAACTATAAGATGTAAATGTAGCTTGTAGCTTGGTCAAACAAAGGTGTTTTTTATTTTTATTTTTAATTATTTATATATTGTACTAGCGGATTCTAATATCCTGCATTCTGCAATTGAGCAGACGTCCTGCATAAGCGTTGCTTGCCTGATACAGCAGGTTCGGTAAATATTTTTACACCGATCACAGCGCCTCCTACTCAGTCCAATTGTAAATACTATTAATTAAGGGCCACAGCTTTTTAAGAAGAGTGTATAGTGACATGCTCAGCTCATGTACACCATATATGCACATACTCGTATATGTATAATATATACTCGTATATGTTCACGTGACAATTTTATCCTCAATTAGGATGGTTTTCTTTAATGTACGAGTGTAAACTTGAAATACATACTTATCCATGACTTCTTTCCTAAAATGGCTGCATAAAAAATACAGAAAAAATATAAATTTATATACAGTACATGTAATAATCACAATAAATTATTATTATATAAAATTTATATATATATAATATTACACTTTTGTTAATTATTATTGTAAATGTTATTTATTTTTAATATAATAATTTATGCTGACAACTTGTTTTATTTAAAAACAAATCTGCGTTATCGGGGACCATAAAACATACACAATACACTACCAATATCTTACGAGTATACATTCCAAAATCCCCTCTTGGCCTCCCCTACAATACGACTTAAGACGACGCATTGGAAATATTGGTGGCAGGGATTTAGATTTTTCTCAGCAATGACAACATATGAAAGTGATGTTTGGTAATCTGTTTCTTCATGTTATTGACTTCATTTTTACGGTTGGATTTCACGATTGATAAACTTTTATAAGATAGAAAAAAATTCAAAGAAACCTCTTTTTAAACACAGATTTACATTTTATAGCCAAACAGAACCAATTTATACCTCCAAATTTTCTATGTACTTTAGTATAAACATACACTTTAATTTAACGGTTGGATTTATTAAAATACATTATAGTTATTTATTTAAACGTTAAAAATCGTATTGTCTCATACGACCTTACGACATAAGCAAACGCGCTCTTGTTTATGTATGGAATCACATCCCCTGAGTCTCTCCTCAGATTTTAGATTAATTGTTTATCGCTGCGTTGCATTAATCTATTACACCTTCTTAATAGATAATGCAAATCGTGATTTTGTTTACAATAAAAATGAGTCGATGAGTGTAAAGATGATTCAAGTTGTGAGCATTTGGAGGAACTAAGTATTGATTTATTTGTGAAAAAAATTATCGCCCACTCTGAGTCATACGCGCGGAAACCGCTAACATGTGTCAGGTAGGCATTGTGGATGACCTGGCACATAAACCCATGTCATAAAAAGTATTTTTGTGGAACCGAATCATAACAAATGTCTTATGCCTAATAGAAATAGTCTTATGCCTGACTAGCTGGCGCCCGCGACTTCGTCCGCGTTAAAAAAGAAAATAGTAGCATATCCTGTGTCCCGTACGTCTAAATGTTTATCTACCAAGTTTCATGAAAATCAGTTAATTCGTTTAAGAGTTATGGAGGATCATACATAAGTACATACAATAATTACACTTACAGATTTATTAAGTCTATGTAGTAACATACTACATAGTACAGCGAGTACGCTGATAACGTAGCTAAATCTATCTATATTGAAAGAATTTTTAAAGTCGGTCCAATAGTTTTTTGAGTTTATCATTACATACAAATCTTCGCTCTTTATAATATTAGTATAGATTTGCAATAAAATTTGTATCCTTGCGAAGCGGATGACGTGTCGCTCGTTTGTAATATGATTACCATTATTAACATTCATTATACACAGTACATTAAAATTTTGTTTCGCGTTAAATTTACAAATCCGATTAAGGTGTCAAACGAATAATTGTACATGCATTAATGTAATATTTTTGTGACATAATTAAGTTGAAAAATATTCCTATTTTGTATGCGAAATTCGACCATGATATTATCCCAACGGCATTGTACAATTAAACACATATTCTGGTGTCAGTGCTGGCAGTTTTATCAATATTTTACTCAAATATTGATACATTGATTGTGTCATTTCATTTATGTTAATGCAAACTAAGGTAATGATTATATTATCATACGATGTACACAGTTAAATTGTGTAGTTTATTTCATGTGACAAAAGTGTGCATGAAATGCGAAATTTTGGGAATTTATTTGTTTATTTATAAGGAGGAGAAAATAGCCCGGACAAAATAACATTTCGAAGATACATTATTTCCCAACAAGCTGAAAGTGAGTATAGTTGTTCAAAACATAATTAAAAATAACATATTAAAACTCCTCATCGTTCCGGCACTTGGAAAAAAAATTATTCAAGGTCAAAAGTCAAAAAGATGGAGTTTTCGCGATTTTCAGCTAAACGGTAAGTTTTATCATAAAATTACCTGAGACAATATTGTAGACCATAAAATTATCTATAAAAAATGTATCAAAACTTTTTCCTAAGAGCCACTGTTTCTGAGATGTAACGATTCAAAAAGTTGTAAAAGTTATACGCGGACGCTATAGGAGACCACAATGTTATTAATCTCGAGAAAAATCAAATGCCATCACATCATGCACAACAGGTTGAAACACTAAAACAGGTATTTATTTACAAGGTTGTTTTGTGAATGCGAGACACAATTATGTATATTGTATTTCATTCGATTATTTATTTTTAATCCTTTTTTTATAATTTTTTTATTTTTATCTCTAATGAAGTAAAACTCTAATAAGTTTTGTGTTTATATTACACCAACGTTAAATTAAACGAAACATTAAATACACATATAAAATTTCAACCCAATCGGTTCAGCCGTTTAGAAGTTATATGTGAAAAAAATTAGTACGGAAGGATAATTCTTACTACCCGTTGTCCTATTACTCGTTTTCCCGTAGGAATGAAGCATTTTCCCGCGGTAAAAAGTAGCCTATGTTCATCACGGATAATGTCGGCTTCTAAAGGTAAAAGAATTATTCAAATCGGTCCAGTAGTTTCGGAGCCTATTCTATACAAACAAACAAACAAACAAACAAACAATCAAATCTTTCCTCTTGAATAGATTGACAAAGCGTTATTAGGCAAATGAACGAACCGAAGGTGTATAAATTATCTCACCATCTTGTCAAGTGACGTCGCGTATTTCCGTTATAATTATACAAGGTCGTTACGCCAACGTCGGAGAAATATTGCGTATAGTTTGGAACGCAAAATTTTCATTAAATCTTCTAAACTATACATCCAGCGAACTTGAATATACTCATCGTTACGCATAAATCTAAATATGTAGGTCCTAAAATAATAAGAGAGAGGGCGGATTTTGTACCTAATTTTTGGAACCACTATTTAATCTTCAAACCGTCTCTTGGTCTTTTCTCATGGATGCCATTGTCAGAAATGGACCAAATTGAAATGAGACCACACGGGAAGCACCAGATTTCAAATAAAAAAAGAATCATCAAAATCGTTTCACCCAGTCGAAAGTTATGAGGTAACAAACATTTAAAAAAAACGCGTCGGTTGTAAAGTACTTTTACTATTTGAATGGTACATTATTCATGGTCATGATGAACATAGAGTTCAATACGTGTATTTTGTATACTAATTCCCCAATTGGTGCCGGGCGATGCCGGGACGTGTCAGCCTTTTCTTTAAAATTGGGAAATCCTCTTGGATACCTCCCCTCGGTCTACTTGATGATAATATGTGGCTACTGGTAGTCTCTTACACAAGCAATTTCATACATAATATGCTGCAAGTGCACTGTCGACTTGCATTTCGGTTACGGATACGGATACAGATATAAGAATAATATTATATCGGTTTCGTATACGGTTACGGATATGTAATTATTTAGGATTATCCGTTAGTTTCGGATAATTTCGGTTACGGATATTCGAATTAAATACGCGTAAAAATAAAATTGTAAGTAATATAATCCCGCAATGACTGACTATGTAAACAAACGTCGTTTCGTCGTAACATGATTCATTTAGACTATTATTATTATTATTTCATGTTAAGGTCGACAGACAGGCTGACGGTCCACTTGATGGTAGGTGGCTACCGTCCCCTATAACACAAGCAACGCCATAAGTGCTACAAGTGCGCTGCCGACCATACAAGGATTAAGGAAGGGATGGGGTGCTATATCGGATACTATTATAAACTTTTATTTCGGATTCGGTTACGGTTACGGATAGACGTTTATTTCGCACATCAGATAGTTTCGGTTACGGTTACGGAGCTCCATAACAACCTTAATGTCGACCATGGACCTCACAGTGATCTGCAAAGCTATAAAACTTTAGAATTCTAAACTTCATGGAGTTAGAATTCTATTTTAAAGAATCAGATTCTTTCGTCTAGAAAGCAACTAAAATTTATGTTTAACAAACACATACATAAATTAAAATCACTTTCAATATATCACTCGCTAAAGAGGAATGAAAACAGGCTCTTCGGCATTTCAGAGTTAAGTAATGGGAAATTTCCTTGTAATTTGTACTATTGACATAGAGACTACCATTAGTCTATGTTATAATTATTGTTTGTAAGCCACAATTTAGTTTATGGCTTTTAGTTAGTTTAGTTTAGCCTTTTCAAAAAAACATATATATATCTCAAAAGAGTCGATAAGACAAAAAAAGGGATTTATTATAAATGAATTGTTACTTGTTAAATTAGATACCAATATTTATGATAAAAATTATTATTCAATTTCAAAAAAATATACACTTTTTTTTTTTTTTACATATAATGTAATGTAATGTAATTGTGACTTACGGTGACTATAAACTACTAGTAGCTGTTACACGCGACTTTATAAAATACTAGCGGCGACCGCGACTTCATCCGCGTTGAAAAAGAAAAAAGTAGCCTATACGTCTATGTTTATCTACCGTCAAGTTCCATAAAAATAAGTTTAATTCGTTTAAGAGGGAAGAATAGTACGTACTCGTCCATACAAAAAGAGAAAATGTTTTTCCACTTCTAAGTATTTTCCAATCTCCATGATTTTTTTGTATGTTATTGACACAATGAAAAACTAAGTTTATAGGTTTTCCTTTTTTCAAAATTTGCAATAATTTCAAACTTATTTAACCTCAAATAACTTAATTTTTGTGATTAAAACTTTGTCAAATTAAACCGTTTGTTTTATAAAAACAATCTATTTTTTTTAAAAAAGCAAAACCTATAAACCTAGAATATATTATGCTGAAACGATCGACATGAAAATCAAAGTTATTTGTTAAGATTTAGTTAGTGGAAACTGTTTTCTCCCGAAATGGAAATTTCATCAAAAAAGTACCTATTGTCAGTCGCGAGCTGCAACGCTCTCTATCGCACGATTGCCTCGGGGCAAGAGTTCACGAGCGATAGCATGTGTTTTCCTAAATACCTATTGCGTTAGGATCGCAAAGCTATACTTCCCTCTTAAGAGTTATGGAGGAACATACATACATACATACATACATACATACAATACCTACACTTACAGATTTATTATTAGTATTGATGATTGATAGCCTTTTGATAGCCTATGTTACTCGCTGATAACGTGGGTTCTATAGGTGAAGGAATTTTTAAAATCGGTCCAGTAATTTTTGAGTTTATTTAACAAACTTTATAATATAATAACTTTCTTCTCTCTTTATAATATTAGTATAGATATAGATAAAAAACCTTGCTAAAAATCAACTAGAGGTCACTTCTTTGAACAATCCTTCAATCATCCTTGAAAGTACCTCACTCGTCTTTACCAAGTACAGACTCTATTGAAAAGAGATAATAAATTAATACCAAAGAGGACAGAAACCCCAAAAACTAAATTGAGTTCCACAATCTTGATTGAAATTTATTATCAATACAAAGCCATACTACATGAAATTTCAATTAATGAATTTCAAATGAATTGAATATAAAATTAAATCAGGTTTAAAAATGTAAGAAAGACTAATTTATTTAATATAAAAATTATATTAATTTTAATATGAAATTTTAATCTTTCATAACTTTGGAACGCAATATTGAAACAAAGTTTAAGAAACATCTGTTACTTTTGCAGGCCGTAAGAATAACCATTTTAAGTAGAACTCCTTAGTTGAATAACTGCTTAGTATTTATGTTTCAAAGTATGTCAGACAAAGTGGACAGAGATCATCTTTTACGATACTCTAGCCACTATCTATCTACTTTAAATTGTTTTAATGGTTATGATAGGTATAGTCTCAAGCTGAATTACCGTTTGAACGCATTAACATCCTTTAGCAGAGGATTACCATCATGAACCTAGATCACCATAAAATAACAAACCTATTGTGCTGTTGTGTTTCAGTGGGTGAGAATGGGATTCCGGAGCCTATATCACCATTTCCCTATCCTTTAAAGGATTATCCACCGAGATAGTTTCATGAAACTTGGTAAATAAACATTTAGACGTACGGGACACAGGACGGCTACTTTTTCTTTTTCAACGCGGACGAAGTCGCGGGCATTACACGCCAATGTTGGTTTACACACATCTTGTGTGTTAAATTGACAAACATAATGTATAGTATTGGCATTTAGGCATTTAGCCTTTAAAGAAGACCACAGTGATATAACAGCATATGTGTTGTTATAACAGCATATGTTTCCGGTGAGTGAGTAAGCGATGCCAGAGTCCATTTTAATAACTTCCTAATTCCTTTATCTTTAATCTCTATCTCGACAACGCACTTCCAGAACTTGCGACTTTGCTTGTATTTTTAGGCGACGGTACCCATCTATCATCGAGTAGACCTTCAGCTTGTCTGACGAGCTTAACAAAAAAACAATATTATACTCATCTAATTAGTAAAAGACATAAATAAGTAAGTACACATTGAGAAAAATTTAATTAAATATATCAAGGCTTTGCTAAAATTCATTATAATGTTCTCGTGTATACCCGGGGATTTTTATTTGCTTTGTTATAAGATTTATGTACTTATAAAAAGGTCCCTAATTTAAGGTCGCCTCCAACTCACACTGTGCGGGATCGTCCCGCAAGAGGCCTAATAACAAATTAAAACGAAATCAAAATCTGCTATGTGCACTTTTTTGAGATTCCAACATTTTTAAGGTAGTGAATATAATTCACTGCCTTATCCATATAAAAAAATAGTTAAGTGTTTATGAGCATTTTTTGTCGAACTACGCTTAATAAAATACGATAAAAACGACCGACGATATGTAATTTAATTTAGATCTATGCCTTAATCGGCGCCACACATTCAACTGCTAAGTAGGCTAAGTAATCTTAAAGCTTTTGGTCTTAGCGATTCAAACAAAAACATACAAACCAACTCGCAATTTAACTTCTCAAATAACTTATATTTACTTGGTGACCCTTAAGAAACTCCTACGAGCTAAACTATACTACAAACTACAAATCTGTACGAGTAATTGTTATGTTTCGCGAATTTAATATTAGCTCTTATGGCCCTCTTAAATAAAGCCATGTCCACATAAACTAGCTTTATATTTAAAAAAAACACTTGATATTTTTTGAAAAACTAGCTTATATGTTAGTTATGTTAATTTGAAATCGTTTGCCGGCTCCGTCTTCTAGTCGGACACTGTATGTTATCCATCAATTACACTTGTAATTTTAATAGAGACTGTACCAAATCTGACCATTTGAAAGTCTGACTATTTGAAAAACTGACCATTTGAAAATAAATGTAATTTTTCATGTCATTTACTCTGTATGGACTAATTTGTCTGAAATAAATTATTATTATTATTAAACTAATCCCCTCCATGGCCTCCGGTTAAATCCGGGGCGCGTCAGTCAAGTGTAAAATAAAATACAATAATTAAAAAGTCTTGAGTGTAAACTAGATTATGGTGATGTGGAGTCGCAAAGATTCGCCTACCACAACGTTCACGTTACCGATCTTGAATATTTAATGAACAACGTTTGAGTCACATTTATAAACCGGTCATCCCCAAAATGCCCCGATAACATAATTGTGAAACAAATCTATTTTTGTAACGGGATTTACCACGCATTTTCTCACGCGGTCATACAACCCATTCACCGATGTGCAACCGCATATAAAACTGACGTTGGGGAATTACCGACTTGGATTCAATTATTGTGACATTGATAGTAGACACGCGACTGTGATTCAACAGATTTCGTAACAATTAATAACTTTATATTACGATATCGGGTCACTTATTTAATTAAATACAATTAATTTTATGTAATAACATTATTAATTACAGAATTGATTGATTTTCGTGACGCATTGGTCATGTTTTGTGCCCTTAACAAGATTAATAAAAGGTGACAAGAAAGATACAGCCTACGTAAATTAAAATAATATTAAATTTGTTTTAAACCAACGGAAATGTTATAATTATGCCTTTATTCTATCTATACTAGCTGCTGTCCGCGACTTCATCCGCTTAACTTTGTAAATTATTTACAAAAATATATGACTTCATTGGTGAAAACAGCATGAAAATCGATGCAGTAATTTTTGAGTTTATCGCGAACAGAACTACTTAGTATAGAAGCTGCTTTCGATAATATAAATAAATAAAACAAATAAAAAAATACATTTTAATATTTACAATATTTTAAATGCAGAAACTGTTCCAGGAAATACATAATTCAATACTCTTTCTTGTCTTTGAGAACCCGGCCTCGCTTCGCTTCTACTTGCATGGTGGATTTTAATCATGCATTAAATAACTATTCGTTGGTCATTATGGGGGGGGTTAGTGGACAGACGACCTAATAAGGGCCGCGGGTCGACGGTGAATCCAGGCTGCTTCTGACCGGTCCAATTGGAAAATTTTGGGGGAGGCCTATGTCCAGCAGTGACGTCCTACGGCTGAGATGATGATTAAATAACTAACGACTCGCTCCCGGCTTCGTCCGGGGTGCAAATTTTATCACCAATCAATCAATCAATCAATCAATCAATCAATCATCAATACTAATAATAAATCTGTAACTGTATCAATTGTATGTATGTATGTTTCTCCATAACTCTTAAACGAATTAACTGATTTTCATGAAATCTGGTAGATAAACATTTAGACGTACAGGACACAGGATAGGTTACTTTTTTCTTTTTCAATGCGGACAAAGTCGCGGGCGCCAGCTAGTAATATAATATATCAAACTTATAACAACCTCTCTTTTGCGTCAGGGTTTAAAAATACAAATAAAAAGCTCTACGTAATAAATTACTCGTGACCGTCCTACGTCTAAATAATATAATAATCTTTAGAAAATATAAAAATCTCTTTCTTTAACGTAAAAACCTAATTATTATCGGTTTTCCCATTCTCGAGTTTTAATTTATACATAACACCTTTTTTTATATAAATAGTTGATGTTCTGATAACATCAAGAACGAACACACGGCCGTGGACAAAAAAAATTAAAAACTGATTTTCTTTATAATATATTTATCGAGCTGCTTAAAAACTAAAAGGCCACAAATTAAAATTACACTTTTTACAGGAGAGCTAATCGAAAAAAAATTAAATTATTTTATGTCATTTTTTTCTTATCAAATATATCCATATTATACATCGTCAGAAGCGTATTTTTAAGTAGCATTAAATATTTTAAGTACTTAAATAATAAACTGAATACTAGAGGAGATATAAGCATAGGTATATATTATATGATATTATATATGTTACTTTTAAATATTAAAAAAAAAAAAAAAAAAAAAATCCATATCCATACTAATATTATAAATGCGAAAGTAACTCTGTCTGTCTGTCTCGCTTTCACGCAAAAACTACTGAACCGATCACCATGAAATTTTGCATAAACGTTGTCTGGGACACCAGAAAGGACATAGGGTACCTTTCATCCAGAAAAAAAGGACCAAGTATTCCCGAGGGATCATATAAAAACATAAATAATTGGACGCTACTGTCACATGGCGGCGTCATCGTCTTCACAGCTATATAAGATGACATGAGATGACATTACACAAAATGTTTCTAGCTGTGAAACATTATTGATGTATTTTGTCTAAAATTGTCACTTGGTTGTCAAATATTTATAGATGAGTTCAGAATTTTGTTGTAGTATGAGGTGCGATCTCTAAGACCGATTTTTAAGATTTTTTTTTTCGATAGGTAAGTGATAGTTGCAAAATAACGTTTGCCCGGGTCAAGCTAGCATATATTTTATTTTTTAACGCGAACGAAGTCGCGGGCACCCACCAGTACTAAATATTGAATAAAACAACCATTTAAAGTCTTTTTGCAACATACAATATGAAGGATTGTGATTGTATTTTTGAAATAAAAACATTTTTGTTTTTTTTTTGTTTTATGGCCCTTTAGTTTATAAGCAGCGATATGTAGGTACCGTATTTACTTTGATATAATATACATTTACTAAAAAGTTTTTTTTACATATTATTATTTACTAGCTAGTGCCATTTTCCGTTATAATCCTTACTATCCTTACTAATATAAATGCGAAAGTAACTCTGTCCGTCTGTCTTCGCTTTCACGCAAAAACTACTGAACCGATCACCATGAAATTTTGCATACACGTTATCTGGGACATCAGAAAGGACATAGGGTACCATTCATCCAGAACGCGGACGAAGTCGCGGGCACCAGCTAGTAATATATAAATCGCAGTGTTGTGTTTCGAAGAGTGAGTAATAGCCCATTTCTCTATCCCTCCCTAATCCCCAATTCTAATCTTACTAAGGTCAACCCGTATGACGATACCGCTTCGTTAGTAAATAGTATAAGTAACTGTCAATAGCAAAATAAAAGCTTTAGGGCCTCTTTCCTACCTGAAAGAGACCCTTATTCAATTATCGTTTCGTTCTTAGAAAACCTCTTGTTTCTTCATAGATATTGAGAATCTATTAAGGTATATTTCAATGAATGGTTTTAGTCAAATTATAAAACTAATTCTCTTTTATTATTAGTTTACGTAGGTATAGTTTAAATTTGTATTAAAAAAATATCAATTTAATTACCTAAGGACGATTAAATGTCGTCCATTTCTTAAGGATCACGCTTTTTATAAAGAAAATTTATTTATAGTACAGAAAACAGCAATCGACGCCGCGCCGTTAAATGGGCTGTTTTATTAAAATGAAATGAACCTTAAAACTATGTGCGCTGAATTGAAATTTGTGCGGTACGGTTTTATTTTAATCTGATCAATTTGATTCACATTAAATAAATTTTCGCATAGGTACTTACTAGAGACCAATTAAATTCAGTTGCTCTTGAGCGAACTCTTTTGTGCCTTCCAATATCAGGTCGGTAATGGCGAACGTTTGTTGTAGTCTGTGAAACAAAAATTATTATTCGACCTTTTTGCTGTCAAACAATGCATTTCAAATTTCTTTAGGTATATAACAAATTTTATTTTAGTAGTGGTTTCGCACCCATTTTGTTTCGTACGAATTGTGCGAAGAAGTGACTTTAAAATTAAATAAATTTGTGCACATTGTAACCTTTTCTCATTCCTTTCTTGCTTAACAATATTTTCGACGTTTGTAAACAAATGCAACGCGGTCCTCACGTGACTAGGTGACAACGCGTTGTCATGTGACGACAGCGAAGCTTTATTTTTGTAAATAATAATAATTAATGAAAAAAATCTACTTATAAATCATGCGTCATTCTAAAGTTACAATATAACATACATAAGGTATTGCGATGTATTTTCTTGAACCCGGTGAAATGAAAAAAAAAAAAAATTAGGAGCCCAGAGCATTTATTGTTTTCCCTTATCCTCATCCCTATACTCAGTATTATTAATTAGACAATTATTAAATAAAATGCTTCTCCTTAAAAACTTTAGAACGATGATTTTTTTAAATTCGGAGTTAGCAATGACGACGTTCTGCTCTTTCTAAAAAATCGATAAAACGAAAACTATTAAATTAAAAGGGAGTTAATTATATGACCTTTTTTTTTAAAAAAAATAAAGAACGACCTACCTTTCTGTGTCATTTCGCGTATTATTCGATGCGCTGTCTGGTATTTCCAGCGAATACCACGTTATGTAGTTGGCGACATAGTGACGCTCGTCTTGAAACGCGACGATGGATTTCCCGAGAGACAAACTTGTATCCACCTGATTAACAATAAGAGGCATAATATATTTGCAAGTTATCAGTACTAATTTTATTTATAAACAAGCTATAATTAAAATCTTTCTATTGACACCAAACATGCTATATTTACTGTAATGAGTTGCTGATAGGGTTACCATATCTGCGGATTTGTCCTGAGATTTCAGGATTTTTAGGGTACTGACAGAATTGCGGCCGGATTTCAGAAATCTCAGGATTTTTCGATTTTCAAGGAATTGCAGTAAATTATTTAGATTTTTTTAATTAGAAATTTTCAATCAACCAAAACAAAATATAATCTCCTTTGGATAGAATTAACATAAACATAATTTACACCTTCTTTGGTTTTTAAAATCCACTTTCATATTAAGTAATTTGCAGAAATAATAAATACTTTCATTAATTTGTGAAACTAATCATTTTTTAGAGTTGATAATTACGTTTGCAACGAAATCTCAGGACTTTTCTATGGAAATCAGGCTTTATGTCAGGACTTTACAATTTTCCATATGGTAACCCTAATTGCTGAGGAGTTTCTTATCCCGTAAACTACTTGGTGCTGCAGCATCAAATCAAGGTTACCATGTCATGGAAATACCACTGAAGTAACAGTAAGTAACAGTTGTGGAAGTTTGTAAGGTCTGTAACTAGAAAATGAGATGATGATCTTCAAACGATTTCTTATTAGTTCTAATGAACTCATTAGAGTATAATAATACTCAACATCACTACATAGGTGTTATACAAAGTCCTCCGGTGCGTCTGCCTGTCTGTCTGCTTGTTCGCGATAAACTCAAAAACTACTGCACCGATTTTCATGCTGTTTTCACCAATGGATAGAGAGAAGGTTTAGGTATATAATTTATAAAGTTTACGCGGGCGAAGTCGCGTGCAACAACTAGTTATAGTATAAAATATAGTACTCATTATTGAATAATATTTCACACTTTACTTGTGTTCGAACTTTGTTCCCATTGAATTAGATGGACATATTCACCTATATAGATGGCGATAAAGCTTTCTATGGGTACTTGTACTATTACTTATTCTGTGGCATAGGTTATAAATAAGTTGTAATTTCCCAAGGGATATTTCCAAGGGATACACATATTTTAGAGTTCCAATTATAGGCGCTTTGTATCAAGTCGAAACTTGAACCCATTGAGGTGGATGAACAAATGTATTCAACTATTTTGATAGTTCTAAAGTCTCCTTACAGGTGATTAATTAGTAGTAATTTCGAAAGGATTAACCGTGCTTCCCACAGGGGTGGGCCTTAAGATGAATATCTATAGACAAGACGAAAAGTTGTGTCTAATGTCCATGTCGGCATTTCAAATTTCGAAGTTGTGGACAAACAGTCCAAATAAGTAGAGTCAACTTCGAGAAGGAGGTCAATCGTCTTGGTCCAGCTCGGATGGGTAGCGTTCAGGAAAGGAAGCTCCAAGACATCTTCTCCTCCATAATTCCTCAGTATTCTAAAACAAAAGTTTCGTCCAATGTGTGTTGCTAGTGTTGACGACACAATATGATGCTGTAACGTAGTCTCTTACTATGTATGGGGCCTCATAAGAAAGGCTCAGGTTCAGAATTATGCCTTCATTCTGAACACTGGACAGAATGTCCATTGTTCCAAAATGACCCACCCAGTCAATCAAAATATCTAGTCTCAATGTCCAGTGTCTCAAAATGTCTAGTGTCTCAGAACTTCTATTGTCCCAAAATGTTTAGTTTTTTAAAATGTCTAAGTTTCACAAAATAAAAAAAAGCTCAACGTCCTGCGAGATCGAACTCGGAATGGGGAGATCCGTAGACGAATTGTAGTTAAGAACATTAAAAAAAACTATCTAAGTTAGAATTATGTTTTTCATATATCCTTATCCTTATCCTTACTTATAAACTTATATACTTATATATACATATATTATATATTTTATATATAATATTATAAATGCGAAAGTAACTCTGTCTGTCTGTCTCGCTTTCACGCCAAAACTACTGAACCGATTTAAATGAAATTTGGTACACAGGTAGTCTAGAGCCTGAGAAAGAACATAGGGTACTTTTCATCCAGAAAAAAAGTAGGTACTGTTCCCGAGGGATCAAGAATAATAAAATAAGAAAACTAACGCCTGACGAAAGCATAGCAACAATACATCAAGCGTTTATATTGGTTTCGCTGGTCATCTAAAATATTATCATATAATTACACCGTATTATACGCGGACGAAGTCGCGGGCACCAACTAGTAATATTATACATTTGACTTTTCTTATTTGTGTTTAGTCTGTCAATGCAATAATGGCATAGCCGCATTGTAATAACAGACGCAATAAGCGCACACATGTATGTCAAGGCCAATGTTTACTACACTGCAAACATTAATATCACATAAGTTTAAGTAAAATCTATTTATTATTCATGGTATCACACGTTCTTATAGTATTATTAGAAAAAGTAGAGTAGAGTACTCTATAAACACTAAATATAACTATGTTGTCCGTCTCTAATAGCGGATAGATTAAAGATAATATGAGTTATATTTTTCAAGTAATTGCATATCACTTAAAACGTTCTTTATTTCTAAAGAATTTATTAAATAACTAGCTGGCGCCCGCGACTTCGTCTGCGTTGAAAAGGAAAAAAGTAGCCTATCCTATGTCCTGTACGTCTAAATGTTTATCTACCAAGTTTCGGGAAAATCAGTTAATTCGTTTAAGAGTGTTGGAGGGACATACATACATACATACATACAGAAAAAAAATCTTAAAATCGTCAATTTAGTTTCAGTATCATGTATAGAGCCTATATACACGACATTTCTGAAAATAAAGTAAATTACTACATGACCAACCCCTATAGATTTATTATTAGTATTGATATTGATATTCAATCAATATAAATATGCGAAACTATTTCCCGAAGAACAAAACTAACTACATGAAATAAACGAAATATATAGATAATTATCTAGTAGTACCTACAATTTGTAATTCATTTTCCAAAACACTACGCATTTCCGAAATTACGTAGCTACTTTATTAATAACTAGCTGGCTCGCTCGCGACTTCGTCCGCGTTGAAAAGTATAAAACGCCATGTACCGTGGAGCGGATCGCGAAAAATATCACCAAGCAGTTGTCATGTTAGTCGCTTCACCTGATTCTGGATAAATAGCGCTGTCAAGTGTATCCCGGGCCAAGCCGCTAGTATTTACTTTTATTTTAGATTTCCCGTAGGAACGAAGCATTTTCCCGTGATAAAAAGTAGCCTATGTTCATCAGGGACAATGTCGGCTTCTAATGGTAAAATAATTTTTCAAATCGGTCCAGTAGTTTCGGAGCCTATTCAATACAAACAAACAATCAAATCTTTCCTCTTTATATTATATAGTATAAGATAATAGTAGCGGTAAATCTGCATTCGTTCTGGGTAAATACCGCAATTACCACGTCCCACGACTACGAAATTATGAAATCAACTATATAAGTAAGTAACGTTTTTCCCAGAGGTGAAATCTTTTAATACAATTCTATGTTGATAATAATTAACTATGTTGTTTTTAATACTTTTAACAGAAATTTTATTTTTATTGATAACTATCTGACCTGAATGAGGTTTTTTTAAGTCAAAACACGAATAAATTGTGTATTTTGATTACCTTTTTCTTGGCAATTTATACATTTTTTCTCTTCATAAGAAACCTTTCTCAGACTTCAAGGAATATTGAAAAAAAAAAAATAGCCGAATTTTTCCAGCCGTTCTCGTATTTTGCGCTTAGCAACACATTGGTGATTCATTTTTATTTACATTCAAGATTGATAGGTAATCATCCAACTAACTGAACCGTTGGATACGATTCTCAGAAAAACATATAAATATATGTTCCGAAATCCTTCACTAAAATTCTCCATAGAAAAATATACCTATATTCAGAGATCATTATTATTTGTCATCTTACGAGTATTATGAAGGGTGACAGGCAGATGGACGACCTACTTCATAGTAAGTCCATAGAAAATTCTAAACGAAATGTGCTCTACAACGTTTATTATGCAACAAAATGTTTTATGGCATCCTGATCAAATGAGATTAGCTCTGTACGAATTCTTACAGCCTTGCAAGGTCGTATAGGCGTGAGTCGACAACGAATGACTCAGTATTCGTGGCACGCGAATCCGGATTTCAAACTGCCTACTTTTTCTTATTATCTTACTACTTTTATTCCAAATATATCCATCTGAATAAAGAAAATCTCTTGCGAAATTCTCAATGGAAGCATCCAATTTCTATTATGAACAGGAAACCAAGGTGTGATTGAAACTAATTGGATGATTAAACGCGCGTCTACCATCGTTAATATTGTAGATAGATAATTGTCGGTTCCGGTTCCGTAAAGGGAATTGCTCTTTTTATTTATAAGCCAAAAGGTGCTCTAAGAAGAACTTGAAGGCAACATTCCTTCAAGATTCCAAAGCCAGTCTGATTATATGAAAATATTTAATGAAATCTTAACTCTTGTCAGTCAGTTGATATTGATCAGTCCATAACATTATTTGTTGATAATATTACATACAAATATTTGGAAATAAACTAAAATCTAATTTTACATAATACTAGCGGACTAGTAATTATCTAAATCATCCTCATACACACAAAAAGAAACATCAAAATCGGTCCAGCCTTCAATGACATACACACATATAGAAGAGTTATATAAATTACTAACTCTGAACACGACTTCCGAACGCGGTTTAGTTAATTTTTTTTAAATCCCACAGGAACCTAACATTTTACCAGTATAAAAAGTATCCTAATAAGTAAATCCAGGTAACAAGCAATCTGTTTGCCAATTTCAAATAAAATCTTTGAACTGCTTTTGCATGATTTTGTTAGATTGTCAATTCATTATTTTATTATTTACTTGTTTATAAACTAAATTTAACCCAAAAGAAGTTATCCTTGTTGATGTAAACCTGTTGTAAATCCTTTGGATCAATACTGTCCTTAGACTCTTTTTGAAGTTCCATATATATTTCTCTTTTATTTTCAGAGCTAAGTGATTGTATTATACCTTTTCTCAGCAGAGCTGTCTTCCAGATACGACATCTACTAGCATAATATATTTATATCCAATGCTTCTGTTTTTAGCTCTCAGTTTAAATACAGATATATTTGAGTGAACCTAACAAACTTAAGGTATGGTAGAAAGGTATTTTCATAATAAACCATGACATACTCGCTTGATAGAAAATATACATATAAACATAAGGCCACCTATAAACATAAGGAACATAATCTATACTAATATTATAAAGAGGAAAGATTTGTTTGTTTGTTTGTATAGAATAGGTTCCGAAACTACTGGACCGATTTGAAAAATGCTTTTACCATTAGAAGCCGACATTATCCGTGGTGAACATAGGATACTTTTTACCGCGGGAAAATGCTTCATTCCTACGGGAAAACGGGTAAAAGGACAACAGGTAGTAAGAATTATTATCCTTCCGTACATATCTTTTTCACATAACTTCTAAACGGCTGAACCGATTGGGTTGAAATTTTATATGGGTATTTAGATGATTTCCTGGATGATTTAAAAATACAATTGGACCCGGTAGGTGGCGCTGCAGTCGGTATGTAAATTACTAAACGGCTTGACCGATTGAGTTGAAATTTTGTATGTGTATTTCCATGGTTTCACAGACACGAATGTATTATATTTTATAAAGTTACGCGGACGAAGTCGCGTGCAACAGCTAGTATAATATAAATATATACGAATGTTATGTTATGGAATGTTCAATTTTTTTGTAGTCGATTTTCAACATTTGTGTGACTCACATGGTATTCTGGAAAATTTATGTCCAAGCTCTCGAAGCATGTTTTAACATTGTCATAACATTAACAATAATATTGTTTAATTTCATATCTTTTTGTGTATATGTTCAGTAAGTATATCGTTACCTGATTAATTTATTTATTATAATTTCTCATGTAAGTGGCTATAGGATTAAATAAACCTAAACCTTGTACAATAAGTATTCTAGTAATGTAGTTACACTCCCACACATACAGTTTTTTTTTAACAAGAAGCCAAAAAGTATACGAGGTACAGTTAAGTTGACTAATGAGTCACATAACAAGCACATGTTCGGAATCGGATTCAAACAAACCGCACATTCCACATAAATGTATACTTAAATGAATCGGGTACATTTATTTCCTCAAATAAAGCGAATCGTTTGTTAAATTTATATAACATACATAAATCTGGAACATGGCGCGTTTGCATATTTAGGATTTACAAATTATCTAAATTGAATTATTGTTACAATTTTTAATTATTTTTTGTATGCACATAAATTTTAATTGTAACCTTGTAATATCAATTTATTTATTTTTAATTATTTGTGAAACGTTATACGCCGTAAGGTTAGCTGCTGAATCATTATATACTAATAATAAATCTGTAAGCTGTAAGGGTTGGTCATGGAGTAAGTTACTTTATTTTCAGAGATATCGTGTTTATAGGTTCTATACAAGATACTGAAACTAAATTGACGACTTTTTGATTTTTTTCTGTACTCATAAAATTGTTTGTCACGTTGACTAATCTAATAGGCCACGAAAATAAGAATTTAAATCAAAATGTGAGGTAAATACTTGAATTTTTGATAAATTATAATATAAATATAAATCTTTGAAATATTAGAAAACGACCTGTGAAAGTATTTTTTAAAATAACCCCCGAGAAGTTCTGAAAAAAAAATATGAAGTGTGATTTTCAAATTTTGGGGAAACCGTAGTAAGGAGTAGAAAAAAAAAGTCTAAATAAAAGTTGTAGAGCATCAAATTTTATAAAGAAATGTCAACGCAATGCACAGTCAAAAAGTTTTCTACAGTATAGAAAACTGAAACTTTTAATAGGTTCATTTCATAAGTAAGCATCCGCTAAGAAAGGATTCTTGAAAATTTCAACTCTGTGCGAACCTTGGTGGTCGCTAGTAGCTTATAAATATGTGACATTATAATATCAGATAGCAGGTCGTATTTGAGGCCTTCCTTTAACTAATGTACATTACTTTTGCCATGACCCCGTTCTATGATAACACCAAGATAACCAGGACACACATTAGCAACAACAAACCCCGTAACTTAATGTTAACAAGCTAACCATAACATAACATAATGAAAATTGTGTGTTTATAGTAAGTTATTGTTTATTGTATACTCGACCGCACCCCGGCATCACAACGATGCATAATAATTTCCCTCAGTTTATGTACAGAAATACCCCTATCGCTCTTTTTATTAGTGAAAACCGTATCAAAATTGACATATTTTGATACGGTTTTCACTGGATAATGGTTTCAAAGAAGTTAGCTGAGAAATATGAAGCCGCTAGGTGTGAAGCTGAGAGGACCGTGCTTGTTGGCGAGCCTTGGGAGAGGTCTATATCCAAGAGTGCAGACACGGGCCGATGATATAGGTGCGCGATAATATCAACATATTTATTTATTTACTAGTGTCGTTTTTAATATTTTCCATTACTTCTTAATGGGATATTATTAATTGCACATCAAATAAAATAATCACTTATCAATTTGTTTTCATCATTTATATACCTTTGCACATCAAATAAGTTATTTCGCTACAAATAAACTAAACGTTTAACAAAACTAGTACTGCAGACAATTCGAAAATATACATCAACACTACAATACTTTTTTCCTCTAATGCGAAACAAATAAATTCCTTTAGGTACAAAAATAATACAATCTCATCAGAAATACTGACTGCACAGCAAATTAACCACAGCGTGCATAGATAATACTCATTCTCATAGCAAAATAACTATCCAAGAAGCATATATCCTAATAAGCACCTTAAAACTTGCTCATCATATATGTCTTAATTTCTAAGAACATATGCTCAGCAAAATAAGTATAGCAATTATTTTTTTTATCTGATTTCGCGCGCTTTTTTGTCACTAAGTAAATTGTACCCTTTACAAAAAAAAGCACCATGGTGCTATATCAAGCATACCATCCACAGAAATATCAAGGCCTGTCGGGATTCAGACCCAGGACCCATGAGACAGAGCGTTGAAGCAAGCATCTTAATCTATCGATCAAGGGACTCGTCAAACATTGGATGCGACTCATATTTTTTGTAAATAAATACATAAAAAATAACTCTATTGATTAGCACCAAAAAAGTATGAAAAAGAAACAGTGTGTTGTTGTGTATTGTGTAATATACTTTTGTAAGCTTTAAAGCATTACAAAGTTTGTAAGAATATTCATTGACATTGTTAAGAGGCGACAGAAGACCGGACAAAGTATTCCACTCCACTTGACAATGACAAATACATACATTTCTATGATAAATTCCCAAGTCATATTGAAGCCCTATTGTTACTCTTTAAAAGAGTAGGCAAATAGAAATTATTTACAAAAGGAAATTACTTTTTTAAACTGATGGAACTGCTTGAGACTGGTGATTTGATTGAATATTTATATTTTTTTTAGGTACTTTATATCGCAAGGGATGCGCAAGGGCAACTATTACTTAAGCTTCTTGCTAATTCTTAATCAGAGATCATTCATTCTGAACTGGTGGTCAATATATAAGATTTTGTCTATGGTAAGACAATTTGGTTCTAATAAGAGGAAAGATTTGATTGTTTGTTTGTTTGTTTGTATAGAATAGGCTCCGAAACTACTGGACCGATTTGAAAAATTCTTTTACCATTAGAAGCCGACATTATCCGTGATGAACATAGTATACTTTTTACCGCGGGAAAATGGTTCATTCCTACGGGAAATCTAAAATAAAAGTAAATACTAACCGCTTGGCCCGGGAGATAGCGCCATCTATCCAAAATAAGGTAGATATTGGCGTTCTATACTTTTCTACGCGGACGAAGTCGCGAGCACCAGCTAGTTGGAGTTTTTTTTTTTATTTATTTACAAACACAATACAAACATGACTTGCATTCAATGTTTTTCTCGCTACTTTTACTATTTATTATGCATGGATTAGAATTAATTTAAATTGTGGTCTAGGTGACAAGGTCTTGATTGCTATACTTAAACTCTGAGAGAGGTTATGCCCAGCCCTGTCATAGTCAGTTTTTTTCGGTTAATTATTATAAATAAAAAAGTTTCCTTATATAATTTCCTTATAATAGGCCGCAGTACTTACATAAGTGACAATACCGATTGAGGAGAATGCCAATCGCAGAGAAGATAATGTAGATTGTAAACGTTATTTTTGTGATGTTCCAAGGATATAAAGCTACTTGTTTATTATTCAGTAGTCGATATTTTTTTCAATATTCTCAATGGACGAGATATGGATTGAGATATATTAGAAGATTGCGATCCTTCCCCCAAACGCAGATTTGATAAAGAAATGCGTCTATCATATTATTTAATAATAATATAATATAATATTTGATTTAGACACTGTAGTCGTTTTAATGAAAGATTTTAGGGGAAAAGGCACTAAATTTTAAATATTTATAATAATAATAATAATAATAATAATAATAATAATAATAATAATAATAATTTATTTGCTGAATATAGGTACATAGTTTACAATGGTTTTATTATAATGTATAAGGCTCACTACATTCTACCCTTTGGGGTGTGCAAATATTTTGAGAACACTGAGAACACTACATAACAAAATAAGCTACTAATCACCACTATCCACTAAGTTATCACACATATAGTCTTTTAAATCGTAGTAACATTTATGAACTAGTAATTCTTTAATTTTCTTCTTAAATATATTAATGTTGAGCTGCTTAATATTGTTCGGGATCTTGTTATAAATGACTGGTGCCTGACAAAAAACACTTTTGTGCATAAGGGCTGTGTGTGCTTTGCGAATACACAGTCTATTCGGATCTCTTTGTGCTCTTTTACTGTTTTCTAAAACTCGTCTAAATAAAGTAGGATTTGATTTTACGTATACTACAACTTCATATATAAAAAGTGAAGGAAGTGTTAGTATTTTGTGTTTTTTAAAATAGGGCATACAACTATCTGTTACTTTTAATTTGAACATTGCTCTGATACACCTCTTTTGTGCTTTGAAAACAAAATTTTTATCAGTTGAATTTCCCCAGAATAGAATACCATATCTTAGTACCGATTCGACAAGGCCGTAATATGCCAATAAGAGAGCTTCAATCCTTACAGTTTTAGATAGTTCGTGAAGGGCATACGCTTGTTTACTTAGTCGTTTTCTGAGACTATCAATGTGAGTTTTCCAATTTAATTTACAGTCAATTTCCAGGCCCAAAAATTTTGTTATATTAATTTCTGTTATCGTTTGATCTTCGTAATTTATGTCTAAATATGGTTTATCGCGTACTCTCTGATTAAAATGCATGACATTTGTTTTTAACAAATTAATTTTTAAATTATTGTTATTTAACCAGTATATAATCTTTCTTAAGGCAGTGTTTATGTCATTACTATAGGTATCTTTATCACTACATTTTATCATCATTGTGCTGTCATCCGCAAAAAGACACATGGGATGATCAACAGTTTTCGGTAAGTCATTAATGTATATTATAAATAACAATGGTCCCAAAACACTACCTTGTGGGACGCCGTATTTCAAAGTACGTTCCTTGGATAAAAATGCTTCCTGTGTTCTATTACCTCTATTTATTCTAGTAATCTCTGTAATTTGCTTTCTGTTGTATAAGTATGATTTCATCAGATTTAATATATTACCTCTTATTCCATAATTTTCGAGTTTGTCAAGAAGAATTGCATGGTCTACATGATCAAATGCTTGCGTCATGTCCATGTATACCGCACATATTGGAGATTTAGTGTCTACATTTGTCATGATTATATCCAGGAATTTATAAAGTGCCTCGTTGATTGTTTTATTTTTTCTGTATCCATGTTGTTCACTTGTAAAAATATTGTACTTTTCCATGTATGTACTTATTGCTTTATAAATATATTTTTCGAATATTTTTGAGAAAACAGAGATTCGTGCTATAGGTCTATAGTTTATCAAAAGTCCTTTATAATTTGGTAAATAAAAAATTATTAGAATTGCTATTTTTATACGAGAAATAACAATTCCGCATAATTAGATTTCGTATTTGACTTGTTAAAGCAATAAACTAATTTTATTAAAAATACAATAGACCAAAGAAGATTTTATAAGACACAATATGACAAATAAGAAGAGCACATTGTGACAGCGATAATTAATATTTTTCTATAATTCTCCTATAATCTCTCCTATAATTAATATAATTTCGGGAATACAAAAAAATATTGGTATAGGTTTATTTTCTTTTATTAGAAAATTTGTTTTCACTTCTTTTCATACTAATGAACTTACCAAACTCTATAAGTACTATTACAGTAAGTATTAATGGTCTTACATTAGGTCATGAAATTCGGAATTACTCAACTGGCGGTATCCCATCCTGTTTAGATTAGATAAAGTTTTGTTATTATTTTTGTTGTGAAGATAAAGTTATTTCCACGTTATATCACTCAATAGGAATGTTTGATTGATTAATTTATTATCAACTATTTGCACTTACTATATAAAATGCTACATAGTTACATAGTTATACCAATTAGCGTTAATGTAATAAACCATCATATTATGAATTTTATTTATATGTTTTATTTAACAAACACAACAACAAATATTATGTATACAATTGGTATACAAGCCTTAGTTAACAACGTTCACAACAAACGTTATAACGAGCACATTCATAAACACATGTCTATTATATATGAAGAAAGACATAGAGCTTCAAAGCTAACGAATATGAAAAGCTTTCAAGAACATCACTTCATAATCTTGTCGTGTACAGTCGGCCGCATAAGTCGATTAACACATTCAAAAGTGCAAAGCAACTGAACACTCAACTTACTCACTTACTTACTACTTACTGAAGCTTTTTACGATCGTTTGTACGTGAAGTTTATTTTGTTCTCTAGTCGTGACAACCACTTATGGCGCGTTGAATGATCAGTTGTTTTGCAATTTTGAATGTGTTAATCGACTTTTGCGGCCGACTGTACATTCTGTTAAATTATTTCTTTTTGAAGCCTATCCTGTAAAATAATTTAATTATATATTATTATATACACGGATTCGGTAATCTGGTTAGTACAATATTTTAAATAAATTCTTTTATATGACTTTTATGGAGCATAACTCTTTTTAACAAAAAAAAAACGACTTCAAACCGTTTTCTCATGAATGACATTGTCAGAATTGGGCTAAATTGAAATGGGACCACACGGGAAGCACCAGGTTTGAAATAAAAAAAAATTATCAAAATCAAAAAGCAAACACACTAGTCGCCACTACGAATTTCGAAGGTTTACCTCGATTTCTCTGGGATGCCACCATCAAATCCTGGTTTCCTTATCATGGTACCAGCCTTGGGATATTTCGTTTCCAACAAAAAAAGAATCATCAAAATTGGTTCATAAACGACGAAGTTATCCGCGAACACACATAAAAAAACATAATATACGGTCGAATTGAAACCTCCTCCATTTTTGAAGTCGGTTAAAAATGATTTAAGTGCACAGAGTATATAAGTGCACGTTCTGATGTGTTCTGATACGATGTGATGAGTTAAGCATACTGTGTAATGTGTACCAGTTAGGATTTAATAGCTCGAGGGTGGCAACTTAGGGTTCTTCCATTCCATACTAAACTTGTCCCATATTATATGAAAAATCATTCCAAATGAATAAAATTCCTTACTCAAAACCAAACTACATTCCCAACTCAACCATTAAAATTTTTTAGATTAAGTACTTTCCTCACTCATTGTCAGCCTAAATTTATTTCATACTCATGATGAAAAACTTACATACACATCTCAAGATAAAAATAGTATGAAAATGAAGTTTTCTTTATAGAAAAAGACTAGCTGGTGCTCGCGACTTCGTCCGCTTTGAAAAGTATAAAACGATCATCTAAAAATATCACCAAGCAGTTGTCATGTTAGTCGCTTCACTTGTTTTTGGATAGATGGCGCTATCTCCCGGGCCAAGCCGCTAGTATTTACTTTTATTTTAGATTGCCCGTAGGAATGAAGCATTTTCCCGCCGTAAAAAGTAGCCTATGTTTATCACAGATAATATCGGCTTCTAATTAGAAAAATTCTGTTACAATTGTAACAGAATTTTTCAAATCGGTCCAGTAGTTTCGAAGCCTATTCTATACAAACAAACAATCAAATCTTTCCTCTTTATAATATTAGTATAGATGTGTCAAGTACCTGCGAAAAAATGGATGTTTCTTCCTCCGTCCAGGAAATAGTAAGTCGCTATACATTTTTTTCCCGGTTTGAAATAGTCGAAGACAAGTCGGAAGGACAACCTTCATTCTACAGTTGAAAACAAAAATGTTTTTTCACCCTAGAAGGGAAATGGAGCTCGATTTTTATTTATTGTCTTCGTGTCGTTACCATTAAAATAAATCCATTTTTATTGCATTTGACAGCCATTAAACGTAACATGACGCAGGCTTATCACAAAATAAGATTTTTGACCAAATGTCTACCCTAGATGGTATTTGAATTTAAAAAAACCATCGATTTATAAAAAAAACACACCTTTAAAATTAAAAAAAAAAGGCCTACATATTCACGATAAGAAATTTTATTTTAAACTTTTTGTCGTATTAAATCGAATAACTGATGTTTCAAAATTTTCTGATGCGTAGATAGTCTCAAAATATGAATATTTCATTGTCATAAACCTGACTACCGCACCTGCTTAAAATGTCTAATTAAGATGCTAATGAAAATCCTGATTTCATTATGTGTATTACTGCCTGCTTTAGTATTCCTTTATTATTGCTTTTAATGTTATGAAAATTCAAATATAATTTATTAACATTATACTTACTCAAATACAAATTTTTATACACCTATAGCCGAACATTAGATTATTTCCCGTAATATTTTTATCATAAATAAAGTAATTTTAGAACAATTTTTGGACAAAATTTTTGTTTTCTCTTATATTATGGAAATTGACTTGAATAATTTATTAAGAGAGCAGCAGAATTTCCAAGCCGTACAATATAAAGGTTCAGTTAAGTAATTGCATCAAAGTAATTTTACCTTTTTAGAAATACTAGCTGGCGCCCGCGACTTCGTCCGCGTTGAAAAAGAAAAAAGTAGCCTGTGTTCTGTACGTCTAAATTCTGTCTACATACATACATACCTATAGACTTACAGATTTATTAGTTACAGAATATGGCACTCGAAAGCCAAATTTTTGCGATTCCGTTTTCTGCGATAAACTAGGCCATGTGAGTCAGATGAATTAATGAATTGTGTGAATCAGGTGAACGTAGGTATTGCCCACGGAATAAAATCAATATTATGATGAGGCATATCAACCGGAGGTAAACATATTTCAATGCCAAGACGTCTATCAAAACATTCAACCCTTTACAACCCTTATCATGGGCCGGACTCAATTTATATCATTCGATATGATTTAATTAAGTTAAAAATGATCTCATATAAATTTTTCTTAGCTTTCGTTTGTAAACAGAGAATGTCGTTTTTTTTGTATATATATATATATATATATATATATATATATATATATATATATAAAAAAAATGTACGTTTTTAATGCATGCTATGTTAGCCTTTGATTGGAGTATTACAATATTAAAAGAGAATGTTTAAATGTGAATATGTGTAAGAATGGTTGTGTACTGTGTTGGCTTCCTAATAAATAAAATAAAATAAAAAATAAAGGGTGTCTCTTAGAAAAATTGTATATTATGTTTGTAAAGACGTACAAATTGGGGAAACCGCAGTTGGCAGCTCTGAATTAGTTTGTCTCTAGTTATAACGAGAAAGGGAAAATTAATTAAGTCGATAACTAGCCTAGTCTTGCGAACGAGTAAATGGAACGGAACAAATCAATCTTTCCGGCTAAAACTACGCGACAATCAAATAAATAGAAATATTTAGTACCTACTTTATATTTTTTTATTTCAACGCTGACGAATTCGCGGGCACCAGCTAGTTTGTCAAAACAAACAAAAATCAAGTTCATATAATTTAATAAAGTTGGTAGTAAAATGATATTTTAATCTCAGATAAAATAAGAACTAAAGATAGAGCCTAAGAGCCCTGTGGACGGCAAAGTGAAGCCGGTAAAACTACGGCTACACGCACACAAATGCAATAGAACTACGTCTTGCTATATTATAAAACTAGCTAGCGCCCGCGACTTCGTCCGCTTTGAAAAAGAAAAAAGTAGGCTATCCTGTGTCCTGTACGTCTAAATGTTTATCTACCAAGTTTTAAGAAAATCAGTTAATTTATACATACAATACCTACACTTACAGATTTATTATTAGTATTGATGATATATTGATATTCACTAGTGAAAATGTCGAATTGCTTAGTGAAAGGGTGTAAAAACTAGGTTTCAAAAAATAAAAAGAAGAATGGATTTACATTGCACACGTAGGTAAACTTGGAAACCAATATTTTCAATAAAAAATTGATGTTATACCTTGGGACACAAAATTTCAATACAGAAAACGACCTACGCAAACATGTTTATAAAAACGGCTTCAACATAGTGACCGCAAAATTGTGTTTATAGTTCTTATTTGATCTGATCCCACCATAAGTAGCCTGTTAGTGATATGCAGGATATCCGTATCTTTTTACGGATTTTTCACTTTATTAATTTTTAATTCATAGCTGAAATTCTAAATATACATAAGTGATTAAGTAGCAATGAAAAACTATTAAATTCCATTTATATTATTTTTTATTTCATAAAATCAAGCAACCACATGGTGCCTATACATTTAAGATGCAAACCTCAAGTCACTCAAGTGGCGGGCGTCAACTATCGTTACAAGGTCACGCGCACCGGCACCGATTGAGTAAGAAAGTTAAGATCCGTATCCGTATCCGCGGATCTACATTTTTAACGATCCCGCACATCACTAGTGGCTGTTGCCACGGAGTTGATTTGCGAGGGAGGCACACCGCTCCCCTCACATTATTCTTTAATCGTATTAATAGGCAGAAATCGATTCAAAGGTTTCAATGTAATTAAAGATGATTAGAAAAACGAATTATTTAATTCCGCTCTTTAGAATTGGAGCTTTTTATAAATATAGAATTTGTCCGCGACTTCGTAAATATATTATGAAGAATAACAAATTAATCTATTCAAGCAATAATGATCGAATAAATTAATATTGTTGTCAAGCGTTGGATTTTTATTATTCTTGATGTTAATATAGTACTTTTTTCTGAATGAAAGGTACCCTATTTCCTGCTCCGTATAGGTAAACCATATTTCATGGGGTAGGTCAAGACGTGAAAGCGTTATAAACAAATAAAATCACATTAGCATTAATAGTATTAGTCAGAATTAGGATAACTATTAAAATAAGATTGCCAAAATTATAAAACACATTTTTATACTGGTACATACATTACTAGCGACCCACTTCCGGCTTCGTCAGGGTTCAAAATAAAAACTATCCAATCTTTTAAGTTGGACTAAATTACAATTTATAGTTGCGAAGTTTTATCAAAATTGGATAACTATTTTACGAGTTCATCGGCGACAAACAACGTGACACGAATATTATCTTTTCGTATTTGAAACCAGAATTATTATCGAGTTTTTGAAAAATACACCAACCAACTTAATATATTTTATTTTATTTATATTGTTCATGTCATTGCTAATAGTTAACTGTAGTAATGAAATACAGTTTAAATTAACGCAGTTATGTTTGAAACGAGTTTGAAACCGACTAGCATGCGTGTGGCGCCAACAATAATACTGTAATTTACTTAACAATTATGATAATATTTTATGTGCTATTGTTTTTTTATCTGACTTATGTAATACCTTTGAGACTTGTATAAAAAAAACAAGGGATAGATAGACACATATAAATCTTTAACCTAAATAAGGTAGGTATAGGTACAATAAAACGATTATCATTGGGTAATGTACATGTTGATGAAAGAGATGACCTCCAAATTCTTATTAGTTGAGAGAGACAAGTTTTCTTGAGTTGTTTTCGTTTCCCGTAATAGTCTAACATAAATCCGCAAATAATGTGCTTCTGTGGTGTATCTAGATTAAGTATGGTAGATAAGATAAGCCAGTAATAAAAGGTATTTCATAGCGAGGGATTGACTTAATTTATTCATTTGTCTCTTGCGCCGACCCTTTTATAGGTAACGGTAGCCACGTACCATCAAGTAGACCATCAGGTCAACTTTAATATTAAAAAAAACGGAGGCAGTCATGAAGACTGCCGACAGAATTGAAAACTTAAAACTGAGCTTCCAACGCACACACATATCGCGTACGTAGACAACTAGACAGCTGCGCGAGGCTAACAAAATATAAAAGTGCAGTTACATTAATTCCCAACAAGCTGAAAGTGAGTATAGTTGTTCAAAACATAATTAAAAATAACATATTAAAACTCCTCATCGTTCCGGTACTTGGAAAAAAATTTACTCGAACTCAAAGGTCAAAATAGTTGGTTTTTCGCAATTTTCAGCTAAACGGTAAGTTTTACAATAAAATTACCTAAGACAAAATTGTAGATCATAAAATTATCTATAAAAAATGTATCCATACTTTTTTTCCTAAGAGCTACCGTTTCTGAGATATAACGATTAAAAAAGTTGTAATCCATAGATTACAACTAAAAAACTAAACTAAACTAAATTAAACTAGTTGTATTAACTAAAATTTACTTTTTTTTTTCTAAAAAAAATACTAGCAAGATAAGTCAAAAGTAAAGAACTAGTGTTATTATAATATGTTAAGTTTATGTAATTTTAAATTGTGGTTAGTACACTTAGTACAGTAGTACTAAGTGCAACAGCACAAAAAAATTATGATATTTAATTTATTCAAATCCAGCACTGGGGGCGTACACCACGGACCCGATAGGCTCTCCGTACTATATGCCCCTACATACATAATTAAAACATTTTAATGTATATTATATTATAAGCATACTTATTATATCCTGAAACGCGTAACGTTGTGACATGTGACATTTAATTTTACTCTCATAAATTTTCATACCCCGGAAAATGAAAATCGATTCTTAAGGTAATACAAGTCAGCTTTCCTCCATACAAACGTAGAATGATTATTACTCCGCTGTTTTATGTTTAATTTATAAAAATAAGCATGATAGCGATTTATCTTGTCCGTTAATACAAACTTCAAAAAATATATTAATTTAAAAGATAATATGATCCTTGAAAAAACCATATTTTAACACAAGTTTTAATGTAACTTTGAGGGTGAATAGGTCACTCCAGTGTATAAAAACTTCAAAATACTTTGCCTAACATTGATTAGTTATTCAAGAGTTCAAATAACTTTAGACGAAATATATATATATTGTGTCATTTTAACGAATAACCTCCAAAAAAATAAATAAGTAATAGTACTCGTAGTACTATTACTTATTCTGTGGTTAGAGTAGTTAGTGGTTAATGCAATACGAACGTACCGTATCTTCCTCGTTTTTACTTCTATTTATGATTCTTTTTCGGACCAAACGTTTTACAAACCCATAATTAATCCGTACTAACATTATAAATACGACAGTTTGTATGAATAGATGTATGAATGTTTGTTACACTTTCACGCAAAAACTACTGAACCGATCACCATAAAATCTGCGTACACGTTGTCTGGGACACCAGAAAGGACATAGGAGTACCTTTTATCGTTCAACGCGGACGAAGTCGCGGGCACTTATAGTGAAATGTCCTGCCCGCTCCTCTGCTCGGTGCGGAACTGTGGTACTTATCATGTTTTGTTTACCAATACGGAGTTCGAAGTGCGATATCGTCCAAACAACTTTATTCAAGCTAGGAGTCGTAAATTGTGAGCTATTTTCGTCCACTAAATAATAGTACTATATCGGAGTGTTTTTAACAAGTCATCTATACAATATTATAAAGCATAGAGTTTGTTTTTAAAGGGGATCGCAATTTGTTGAAAAATAATAAATACAAACTACATATAGGTTCAAAAGATTCGTTTATTAAAGGAATTAATTTTATAATTTTATAGTGATGGGGTCGCAAGACTTTTTACTTAACTTTTTGGCTTTTTCTTGGGTCGCGACATAAAAATGGTTGAGAAAGATGTTATAAAGAGATAACAGATAAGTTTGAATGTTTGTTTACTTATCCGATTAAAAAAATCCTTTCACCAACAGTTAGAATAGGGCGGTGGTCTTTGGGCAGTCTCCCCCAAAACCATCGCCCGAAACTGGTTTTTTTTTATTATTTTGCTCGTTTCTAAATTTAGGATCTTTGGAAGCTCATAATTTTTTAATATTAATACTAAAATTTATTAGTTGTTTAGCACCTAAATTTAAGTATTTTGTAACAAGACTGCCAATATGTATATCGATCCACCCCGGAGGAGGATATCTTGTCGTACAGTCTTGATAAGACAAGTGAAAATGTTTCTTACGATCTCTAAAGCTAATACAAAACAGGACAAGAAATACACTTTGTGTAACGAAAGGTAAACTTAATTTATTTTTGGAGGGATCTTTTTGGCCTAGTGGAATTGTGTTCACGCGTTTTGTGTACATGAAGCCTGTTGACATAAAAGAAATCAACAACGAGAGATCCATCACATAAAAAGCTAATAATAGTTATATTTTAGTATGGTCTCTGTACAGTTTTTGATAATTCTATGGAAAATAGATGGAAAAGTATCTCAAATAATATTTTTTTATTCGGTATTATTATTTTACGTGAAGGTTGACAGACAGACGTCTGTCTGTCTATCAACGTACATATTAATAATAATTTTAAAAAATCGTAGCCTATAATACAAGCACCACTACAGGTGTTATAAGTGTGCTGCTGACCATAGTAGGATTAAGGATATAGATATAGACCATAGTAGACCATTAGTAAATGATAAGGGGTTCGGAAGGGATATGGAGAAATAGGCTCTGGCAACCATTACTCACTCACAGAAACACAATAGCACACATGCTGTTATTTCACCTTGCCGGGAATCGAACCCGGTTTCCCCGAGGCAACGTTGAGCGAGGCCCCCTAACCGCTCACCACTCACAAAAAAAATTTTTTTGACGGCAATAAAATCCAGCTGTTCTTTATTGAATTATAGAAAACGTACATCTGTTGGATATTTTGATGTACTTATGAGGGCTTTTTTAAAAAAAGGTGCGTTGAAATTTCGCGGTTTATGTAAATGAGATTGATTTTTGTTATGTGGGTTACACATGTTCCTAACATAATGTTGACAGCCATTTTGCATTTTGGACAAATATTAAAGGTTAGATGAAGTTAGACGTTTTTATCAATCAAAAAAATGGATCAAAGAATCTGTATTAAATTCTGTGTAAAAAATAACATTAAGTAAGTGCTCCAAGTGAAATGTTGACGGTGGCATTTGACGAGTTTACTTAGATAAAAAAAGACTGAGTGGTACAAGCTCTTCACAGACGGCTCCGTGGACGGCTTTTTTTATTTTTCACATTTCGTTTAGTAAAATAATATCTATTTTTAACAAAAAAAAAATAAACCGACTTCAAACTGTCTCATAATCTTTTCTCTTGAAGGCCATTGTCGGAACTGGACCAAATTGAAATGGGACCACACGGAACCCAGTCGAAAGTTATGAGAAAAATAAAAATAAAACATTGAGAACCTCGTAATTGAGAACCTCCCCCTTGTTTTCCTCTAAGCGTATAGTGATATTGAATTAGTAGTAATTATTTCTAATTATTTTTTTAAGTTTATTTAGCAAAAATATATCATTCTTCCAAACTTACCCAACCAAAAACAGACACCGCCTGGGCTATTAAGTTAGAGGGCGGGGTTGGGGCGGGCGGTGAGACATGAATCTGCGCCACGTCAATGCGGTACGATCCATCTTAGATTCAATATTAATAAATGTATAGCTACGTTAATATATTATAAACTAGCTGGTGCTCGCGACTTCGTCCGCGTAGAAAGTATAAAACGCTATCCCCCGGGCCAAGCCGCTAGTATTTACTTTTATTTTAGATTTCCCGTAGGAATGAAGCATTTTCCCGCGGTAAAAAGTATCCTATGTTCATCACGGATAATGTCGGCTTCTAATGGTAAAAGAATATTTCAAATCGGTCCAGTAGTTTCGGAGCCTATTCTATAAAAACAAACAAACAAACAACCAACGGCAATAGATAAAGATAAAAAACTTCATTTAAATTGTACATTTGATAGTCACTCGGATGAATCTCAACATATGTCTCCTAGGACATAATATGTTTTGACCTGTACAAGATTTCTAAAAAATTATTATTAGAAATTCTTGAAACATGCTTGAAACAATATTTTTCTAACGCATTGCATATCCAAAAACCTTCAATAGGAAAGAGTGTATTCACATTTCAGGCAATTTGGGATTTGGTTGTAATGGACCGGAAAGCATATTTGAAATGAAACTTATTTGCGCGCCATGAGAATAAAATTTCAAGGTCGAATTCGCCCCATTCACCCGCCGCAAGATTCACCAGAATATTTTTTTTCCCATCAAGCCCTCGTACGTCCCACTCACCCGAATATTAAGTGTGTGAAGCTTCAGTATAACGATAACGTAAGGCTTCTCGTAACGTTTCTACATGACAGAAAGAAAGAAAGAAAGAAAGAATTTTATTCACGCTATTTAACACAAAGACACAAATCGTCGGCCTAATTCGTTAACCTGCTAAGTCCATTTTTGGGCAATTGCACTTTTTATACTTTTCGACAAGTTTAGACGATTATCTACCGGTTCATATAGTATGAACCATTCATATGGTGAGAAATTTCATATAATATGAAAAACTGCTTTCTGACTAATAGTAAATCTTCACAAAGAAAACCTGCTAAAACCTAAGTTTTGTACTGATAATGTCGCTCAACTCACATGCCTGATGCGATGCACATTTTGTTATTTTCATTTTTTCTTCCTCTTGAAGAAAACTATCCAAAATGTGACTTAGCAGGGTAGCGAGTTAGGCCGACGAAATATAATACAAAAACCACAAAACAGAAAATTAATATATTTAATAAATTACTTAGATATGTTTTATATATGGAAATAAATAAATTAAGCAATCTAAAAGAAGTTTCACTTCTGAAACGTGGAACTTCTATTTCAGTATTCATAACTGAAATACAGAAATAAAGAAAAAACTCAATATCTCTTCGGTATCAGGCCAAATATTTACACGGGTTTCTTATATTATATATTTAAGACAAGAAAACAGAACTGTACGATTTAATTTTTGTAAAAGTTAAACATTTTTTTTTTTATGTTAAGGTCGACAGACAGGCTGACGGTCCACTTGACTATAACAACTATAACACCGTCACCTATAACACAAGCAACGCCATAAGTGCTACAAGTGCGCTGCCGACCATACAAGGATTTAGGATTAAGGGATAAGGAAAGAATTTGCAGAAAAAAAAAAACGTACGGTGCCGGGGGTGGCCCGCTACCGCTAGTAATCCTGATAAAGCATAGCTCAGTAAGAATCTTAGCTTCTATATAATATTCTTTGTTATAAATGTAAAAATAGGTTAATTTTTGTTACATTTTCATAATCAGGAATTAATATTTTTTCAATGCTAAAGAAAAAGGAACGATTCTGATGTCGCTAATTCTTATAAAGCACTCGGTTTAAATCATTACATAAAATTTAATTTTTACATCTTAAATTCACGCGAACGAAGCTGCGGACGCCAGCTAGCTATAATTTCTCTAGTAATACAAAATTCTAAAGCTATATAGTGTTATAAAAACGTTTTTTGTTAAAATTAAAAATCTCTAAGAAAGAGGCTTTACTTTGCAAGAAGAAATCATAAATTAAAAATAAATGCTGCCTCGTTGCGTTGGAAGATAGTGTTAATGCCCAAGTGGGTACATTTTTAATATGAGCCTCGGAAAATGGCCTTTCTACTACGTTTTTCCTTTTTGTTACTGAGACTGCAGAGTAACACGATATTGTGGGCGTCAGCCAATACTTTATAGTCTCTTCGCAAGTCATTATATTTCTGCATAGCGAATTTTAAAAACATCTTAGTTTTTTACACAATATAAAAATGCTGATAATATATATTTTTATTATGTTAAGGTCGACAAACAGGCTGACGCTGACCATAGTGGGAGTGAGAATTAGGAATAGGGAAATTGGCTGTGGCATTCCTTACTTAGTTCACTTTAAGCACCTTAATGTGGCTTTGTGGTGCGAATTAGTGACAAAAGCTGGGGAACTTTTGCAAGTTCGGCTAAGGTCTAATAATATTATTTTTTTCTGAGATAAGAGGCCGTTATCTGCTCTATCGATAACTAATATAGACCAACTGCATTGCCGTGCAGGGTTGCCTTTCATGGACTTGTCATGAAGTACAGGTGATATCAGCCGCTGATGTTTCAAGTGAACTGGACACGGAGTATTGGTGATATCAACCGCTGTCCTCTGTGGCTTGTCACGAAGTTGTTGTGATACTAACCGTACGTAGGGTACGTAGCCTAGATCAGGACGATTTCTCAGCACAATAAAATTGAATTTTTACTGTATGCTATCTTTGAAGATATCCCATTTCTGACAACAATTGTAATGGGCAGCAGGTACGTGTGGAGTTAAATCGTAGCGTTGTACTTGTAAGATGATTTTATTAAGATGTTTACAGAGTCAAAGCAGGTTTACAGTACCATTGCATTTTTCTCAAGTTTATTGTCTCAAGTTTACAATGCCGACGCCGATGCGTTTTGTCTAACAAATGAAGTTATTTTCGTTGATAATTTAGATTCCATTCTATTTACTAATCTTAATCTATGACAGTGCTTTATTACAAATGTTAATTAAGTTTTTTTTGGGCAATATATTTTTTTGTATAAACTTGTCCGACTTGAACCTTTTAAATATAGTCTATTAGGCACTTTTATCTAAATCTAAGTATTACTTTACTCGAAAAAGTCAAATTAGGCGACGAAAATAACACTTTTCTGCTAATCAGTTCGGTCAGGTTTCGGTGTGAACTGACGCTAACTTTAAATAGGACCGGACAGAAGCAACTTGGATCCAACGTCGACCCGCAGCCCTTATTAAGTTATTAAGTTACTTTTGTTTCTCCCACCGTGTAAATTCGTAACGATATGTATGTACTTACATCTCGGTGAGCGTACAGTAACAAATCCAATGTTTGCGATAACTGTGCCATTATCGTGCAGTTCTGTACTAGAAGAGCCGCATGTGGGACGAAGCACAGGACAAACATTTGCAGCATATACATTCTTCTACCGTGCCTGCAAATAAATACAAAGAATGAACATGACAAGATTAAACTGTAGTTGGAAAGTACACTGCGTTTCGCAGTCATTTGGGCAGTCCACCCCCTTATAGAAGACCACCATGAAATAACAACATGTGTGCTGTTAAGTTTCGGTGATGCCAGAACCCCATTTTAATATCCTCTCCCTTATCCATAATCCTACTATGGTCGACAACGTACCTGCAGCTCCTATTTGGAGTTGCTTTCTTGGAAGTATGTCCAAGAAACGCGCTCAAATGGGCCGTTGCCCGTTAGCTTGTCTCTAATATGTTATTAGTTTAGCGTACTGCCTACGAGTTCAGCTTAAAATAAATGAACTGCGTCTAAAATCATGCGAGAATTTTTGTTTATTTTGTAACTAAATATCTACCCAGCCATCTTGCCTCAAAATTACAACCTCGGGGTCTTCAAATCCAGGGTAAATGGGCACTTACTAGGTAAGCGTGGTCCACCTTCGGCCGCATCTGTACCTTACATCAAGTGAGATCGTGATCGTGGCCAAGCGCTGCCTTGATTTAATAAAAAAAAACCCTCCATTATTTGGGTGGCACCTCAATCAGGTGGAACTCGATAAAATTTAAAATTTAACACACCATAATGTGTTGTTATTTCACTGTGAAACAAAAAAAAAATTATTTGGGTGTTGTCTCTCTTTTTTTTATGTTAAGTTCGACAGACAGGCTGACGGTCCACTTGATGGTAGGTGGCCACCGTCGCCTATAACACAAGCAACGCCATAGGTGCTACAGGTGCGCTGCCGACCATAGAAGGATTAAGGATAAGGGATAAGGGAGGGATGGGGTAGAGTTCGGGGTACTCACCGAAACACAACAGCACGTAAATGCTGTTATTTCACTGTGGTATTCTGTAAGGGGGTGGTTACTGCCGCCAGACGGGCTGCTCAATTGACTGCGAAACGCAGCGTGCCCTACCACTACTATAATAATGCAATATTATTCGATGTTTGAATAAGGAATGCAATAGCCCATTTCCTCATCCTCTTCATATATTATATTTATCATAAGTGTAGTAGCTTGCCTTACAAGCGCTTTGTATATCAAATTTTGTCGAGTGGCCTTTCTACTTGAATGTAGCGAACATTTGTGAGCGAAGCCCAAATTAAGGTAAGAATTTTTGCTCGTAACCCGATGGTCCCATATATAATTGATAAGGCCGATACGGCCGTAGCTATACGCCTCTGTTTATAGAAAGATATATTATGTGGATTTATATATGTACATAATGTCGATTATGATACTTTTTGAATAAGGCACCCATTATCTTAAGAAAATTTTATTTTTATATAGTATTTTTTAATGAGAAAGAAATTTGGATATTTATAAAATCTTAACTTTTATGTCCTGCCATAAAATGCACGCCACAATCTTAAACTGACTTTATAAGCAGCTACCATTCTAGGGAAGTTCACATTACTAAAGTTTCGTTTGGCATTAAAAAAATCATTTATTATAAATATATTGTACATATAACTTACATTTTGAGCTATTCAGTAAATATTAAAAGTTCACGTGTTCGATAATGCTAAATCCGAAATCGCTCAACCATTTTTTATACCAACTAGCTAACGCCTGCGACTTCGTCCGCATTGAAAAAGAAAAAGTAGTCCATCCTGTGTCCTGTACGTCTAAATGTTTATGTAACAAGTTTCATGAAAATCAGTTAATTCGTTTAAGAGTTATGCAGGAACATAGAATACATACAAGCAAAAATCTGCTTATAAAAATGAATTTGTTGTTTCTGCTTTTCTTTTCTTTCTTATCATTGATAGGTATTGAAATAACCTTTCATCCCATTGTAAAAAATATATGTATTTTTTTTTATGTTTACATGTGCGATTCATTGCACCACTAGACTCGGAAAGTGACTACAATTTATACTATGCTTGTAAGGAACATATTGATTTCCTTGTATAAATTAAGAAACTGTGTGTAGTCACAAATTGTACTTAGTTTCTCAATAAAACAATTAAGTATTAAACTGTTTAATACAAATTACTTTTCTATACTGCTCCAGATTTTTCCCTAGTATCCCGAGGTCATTAAATCCTGTTTCAAAGCACCGGTAAGGTTCACCTGTGACCCCTGACGTTGTTCGCCAAGTGGGCATCTCTAATAAAGATTTACGACGACAATACATCGTGTAGTGTAACCATAAACAATGATAGGACTTCACTTCGCACAGAGTCTAAATGGGACAAACAACGTAAAATTTATTGCTTCTGAAGCTTATTTTTCTTTTGAGTCTCATAAAACAATTACCTTAAAATTAAATACGATGCACATACACAGTCACACGATACACATTTTTTTTTCGAAATTTATAAAAAAACTTTAAATTGTGACTTCCTTTAACAACCGATTTCCAAAAAAGTAGGTTCTTAAGTCATCAAATCGTGGAATTTTGATGTAAAGAAAATGATTTAAAAACAATTTATTCTCAAAATAATTAACTCCCATTTATTGCCTTATAATGCCGGAAATTGTAAGCGAAAAAATCATTTAAGTAGGTATTTAAATTTAAAAATATTTTTATTTTCAACCGACTTCCAAAAAAGTAGGAGGTTCTCAATTCGACTGTATTTTTTTAATGTTTGTTACCTCATAACTTTCGACTGGGGGAAATGATTTTGATGATTCTTTTTTAATTTGAAAGCTAGTGCTTCCCGTGTGCTCCCATTTCAATTTGGTTCAGTTCTGACAATGGCATCCATGAGAAAACGGTTTGAAGTCGGTTTTTTTTTTTTATTAAAAAGAGTTATTTCATACAAATATTTTTAAAAAATCTTAGAGGTTGGTGTTTTTGAGTTAATGGACTATTCGCCCGAATTTATTAAGAAACTTTTTTTATGCTACGGTTGATAAACAGGCTGACAGTCTACTTAATGGAAGATGGTTACCGTTGCCCATAACAAAAGCAACCCCACATTTGCTGCAAGTGCGCTATCAAGCATAGTAAGATTAGGGACTAGGGAAATGGGCTTTAACATCCCTTACTAACTCGCCGAAACACAACAGCACACATGCTGTTATTTCACTGATACCAGTAAGGCTGTATGCTAATGCCTAGACTAAATATGACTGACACTCAGTCGACACAAAAGTATTAAAAAAAACTTACTTAGTGGCGGGGTTGACGTATAGACATCCTACTTTGACTGAGACTAGTTGACAGTCGGCTCTGTCAGACGGTGTCGTGCAGTGAGATTCATTTTCCACCTTCAAAGTCTTACACGAGCTCACTGTTCTGTAAAACAAAAAAAAAACACTCAATTATTTATGCGATAAAAACTGAAATCGTAACGTGTAATAAATCAAAATTTATTTCACATTTCAATATAATATTTCATCGAATTCAATACCGCACCGCACGAATGTGACCGAAATAAGACATATTGTCGATTTGTGCTTCGTTTTCCTGATGAACGGCAACAATGCATCTCCATTAAAAAAAATCACTGAAGTAAAAAAAAGTCTATGTGACTTTGTTTTATAATGAACTAGCTTTAACGCTCGATTTAGTCCATGTTCTTATGTACTCGTATAAATTACATTACTATAACATTTCATCAATATCTTTTAAGCAGTTATTGTGTGCTTTTACGGCGACTTTGTCCGCATATATTTTTAGATTATGGAATCTACGTGTTATAATGATGTATAGGTACACTAAATTACTGTGTAAAGTCTTATCTATATACGTTGAGCAGATTTTGCGTGAAAGCCTCCTGAGATTATTAATTTTCTTATATACCTGAGATTAATTTTGTACGGTGGGTTGAATCTCCTACGACACCTACGTTGGAATGTGAGGTAATGCGGGGTGGTTTGACCTTAGTCTGCCGTCGTAAGGCGTACCTCGACTTTCGGGTACGCCGAGACCAGGGAGCGTAGCCCTCCCCGCGCTGGTTAGCCGTGGCGGGACACTGCGAAGTCGTGTCATAACGTCCCCGCGACCCCGCCCATCAACGGCCGCGCTAAAAAGTCGTTGGGTTTTAGCCGATACGAATCGCATAACCTCGCAGTGTATCCCGAGAGGATTTCCCAAAGTTAAAAAAAGGGTGGTTTGTCCTTTTTCAAGGACGTAAATGGACGTAAACGGACTGATCGAAGCTTTCAGCAAGAAGCGTGTTGGTTGCCATGTTGATGGTGCTCGTTGAGCGCATCAGTCTGTAGATTATGACGATTGATTGGTGTTTGCGAAGAATATTCTTGAGGAATTGCGCTGAGCGCAACTCATGGTTCTTTTTTTTTTTAATTTTGGGGAAACACGGACGCAGGCAATGAGTTCCACTCCTTAGCAGTTCGGACAAGGAAGGTGGAACTATAACGCTTCGTTCGTGCGGGGAACATCAACCACGAAGGGATGAAACCCCCGCCCGCGCCTCGTGTTCCGCAAGTGGAACGGCTCTGGCCGGATCAGATCCCATAGGATGGACGCACATTCTCCGTGGTGTAGACGATAGAAAACCGATAGGCATGCTACTTTACGACGATGCTGCAGGCTTTGAAGCTGAGACTCCACAAGAGTGTTGGTGCCAATAAGTTTTTTAGCTCGCCTTTCAATCGAGTCCAGTGCAGCCAATTGATAACCCATTTCGCGCCATTTTCTTTTTGTGTGTTGTCCAAAACTTTATCCTAAAAAAAGCGATAGAAATGCTTCATTGTGATTTCGTGTGATATTCAAAGTAAGAACGTGAATAAGCAAAATTCTGTTGTATCATATCACAAATAGGTATATCACAATATCATATCACAAGTCGAAATTGTCTTGGAACACAAAACCTAAACAAAGCGTAAGGTACTGGTGAGGGTACTGGTAATGCCTCCTTACACACTGGATTTGTATGTAACCGTGCCATCTCTAGTAGCGGGTGGCGAGGCGATTCCTTGCTCTATAGGTTGCACGGACTTCAAAACGGACTTTCAAAACTTCAAGGTATTTGCTGTCGAAAATCAGTATCCCGAAACTTGACCCCAAGTTAGACTTAATGGCGTCCCATTAGTAAAAGTTTACAGATTTAAATACTCGGGACACATATTGACTGCCGACCTCAAGCATAATGGGGACTCAGAAAGGGACTGAAGGGCGCTTGCGGTTTGAACTAACATAAGAATTTTTAGGTTTGGACGTTGTGCTAAAGAAAAACAAGAGACGCTATTCCGCGCTTATTGTACGTCATAATATTTTATAATATTAGTAGAATAGATAGAGATTTGTAAAATTGTCGACTAAACCATAGATCCAAATTACGTTGGCAGTGTAATGTTACTTATTACTTTGCAAAACATTTGCAATACCGACCAGGCAAACATTTGCAAAAATAATAGTAATTAGGCCACTTAGGCATATAAAAAATTTGTTTTATTTTATAATTATTAGTGGCTATAATCTAATTTTTGATTAATTTTTTTTAATTGTAATACTCAACTCAGCATTAAAATCTGCGAGTAAACAATAAACGCTAGGATTAGGGTAGGAATTTTTTTCCAAATTTATATGGGACCAACTTCGACGTATATCCCCCTATCTATATATTAAAGAAAGACTTATCTAAATCGGACTACTCTGTAAAAAGTTATGCGTGGTCATACACTACAATCAGTGAGTGAACAATCAATCATCCCCTGTTTTCCTACCCTTAGGTTTCACCTTGGGATTACACCCTTTCAAATAAAAGAGAATTATCAAAATCGGACTACTCTGTGAAAAGTTATGCGTGATCATACAATTTAAAAAAAAAACCAAATATACGCGTCGAATTGAGAACCTCCTCGTTTTTGTTTTTTCGTTTTCGTCGGTTAAAAAATAACAACAATAACTCAATATTCGCTTCATTAGGTATTGTCACTGACCTATCCTCATTAATATAAGAGAATACTAACAAAGAACAATGACATGAATATATTCTTGTACTATACGGTACACGTTAAATGCTAATGACTATAAAATGCACTCGATTTGTCTTTATTCAAATTGATTTATTCATGAATATTTTAAGTGCACACTGTGACGCAACAGCGTTTCCCACGTACGTGCTTTATAACTCAGTCTTATCTGATGTTAATGGAATATTCATAAGAATTTAATTAAAAAATCTATCAAAACTTTTGAAAAAAAAAATGCTTGGAAATTATTTGGTTTATCAAACGGTGTAAAATCAGTCTATTAGTATTACAATAATAATAGACTATTACAATAATAAGTATTAAATAGTAACAATAATATGTAATACGACAGATAATAACAGAAAGAGGATTTTGTAATTTGATTTTTGTTTATTGTTTATTAAATTTTGTAATTTGATATTTGTTTATAAAAAATTGCACGCTACTTCTACTGTGTAACTTTATAAAATGTAGCCTATGTTGCTCGCTGATAAATATTTTTCAAATCTAATAATATTTTTCGGTGAAATTTTTCTAATCGGTCCAGTAGTTTCGGAGCCTATTCAATGCAAACAAACACACAAATCTTTCCTCTTTATAATATTAGTATTAGATATATTTTGTTTGTTATTAAATATTATTAAAATATTTAAACCGAGCCGAGATGTAGCGAGTTGAAGTCAAAGTTATATCAAGTTTTAAAAATAAATATTTGCTCGGTTGCCAGAGTTATAGAAAAAGGCAGCGCGGTCTTCACGTGACGACGCATTGTCACGTACACAGCGTAGCTTTTTGGTCATATTCGCCGCTCGCCTATTAGGCCATCGAATCATATCGAAGCCTACTTCGACCCTCAGTATGCAAAGAGTCCTTTTTTCCTCACCGGCAGGCTTATTATCTAATGCCTCTGCTGAGCGACAGCCGAAAAACGCGCAAAATTTGTGCAATATCACACTAAATCGTTAATTTTTACGCAAAACCACACTAGTGTTTTGAGCTACGTGATACGATTTAGTGTGATATTGTACAAATTTTTCGCCTGTGGCTCAGCAGGCATTTAGATAATAAAGCTTACGGAACGCTAATGTTATATAGGCATGAAATCCTAACACATTAGAGACCTTACGATAACAATCTTAGGATTCAGATCTTAGCATGATAATTATGGACCCTCATCATTATTGTGTCTCATGGCAGATTTAGAATTTTAAAATGAACTTAATATCCTATGTATGTTGTAATTGGTAAAATCTAATGTATTTCTCTAATAAAAAAAAGATGGTATGTGCGTATTTATTTATTTATTTAATGTTTTTCACCACGGCGCACACACACGCGGAACCTATCAACTGTATTCCGAGCAAGGTTTTCAATTATTGACTCTGAAAATAGCGTTCAATTCTCGCACGATATTTTCTTTCAATTCCTTTGTATCCGTTGGATTGTTATCGTACACTTTCCCCTTAAGGTAACCCAACAGAAAAAAGACCAAGGGTGTAATATCCGACTATCTGTGTGGACATGCGATATCGCAAAATCGTCTAATCAATTTTGTTGGGAATTCTTTGCGAAGCATGCTTCAAGCTCATGGCTTCGAATGCGAATGCGAGATCTTGTCATTTCTGATTCGATCTTGCAGAGTAATTAATTAAGTATAGACAGACAGACGCGGAAAGCGACTTTGCTCAAGATGAAAATGACAAAAATATGAAATTCAATTAAACTTAAGTAAACCTTAAGTTATAATAACACTGTGAAGGATACACAAGGCAGGAAATAGAATATCTAAGACAAACATAATTCCATTGTTTATTCTATTATTATAAAACAAACAAATAAATCAGAAACTGCCACACCTAAATTAGTTATTTACAAAAAATATATAATTTATTTATAACTAACTGCTGCCCGCGACTTCGCCCGCGTAACTTTGTAAATTATTTATTTATTTATTTTTCATATTTACACACAAGATGATAACAATATCTGTAAACCATTATTGGTTTGTCTACACATTTTATTTCAAGTCAACACATATATAATTATTATACACTACAATAACACATAACAACACTACGCACCATATATATTACAATTACAATTATAACACATTACATGCCTACTAGCAGAATCGCATACAGATGCAATTTTGATGCGGGTTTCACTAATGGAAAGAGGGATAAACGAAGAAGCCTTATATACATAATTTGCCGAATAACCGGACTGTCTTAAGCTGAAACCGGACGCGAGCTGGTTGAAAAATAAAAGATATGTCGCCTGACTAAATATATAAAGAATATGCCTGACGTACATTGACGCCTCATTTAATTATTTTTCATTTAACTTTATTTGCTCATTTATCTTTATTACTTTTTATTTTAATATTTCCTAGAAAACTTTTGGTAGAAATGAAAGAATGTCTTCTAGAAAATACGGACTCACTGATTTTGCTTTGAAAAATTGAATTTGGTTTGCATTTGAATGCATTTAAATTGGATTTGTGGATTGCGAGGAATTCGGTTTACATTGAGTTTCTTCAGGATCTCTTCAAAATTTCCTGGTAAAGCGTAGCTCAGTAAGAAACTTCTATATAAACCGCTCAGTTTCATTATCTATACTAATATTATAAAAAAGAGGAAAGATCTGATTGTTGTTTGTATTGAATAGGCTCCGAAACTACTGAACCGATTTGAAAATTAGAAGCCGACATTATCCCAGGGCCCTTAGCCAAGAGCACCCAGTGCAAACGGGAGCGTCGTAGATTGACGAAACGACAGAAAATAAAGCCCGATGATTGGTCAAACTTTTATGTGGGCGTTACAACAACCAATCACCGGGCTTTATTTTCTATCGTTTCGTTAATAAGCGTAACTCTCCCGTTTGCATTGTGCTCTTATAGATTGACGAAGCCCGCGGTGATTGCTTGTTGTAACGCCCACATTAAATTTTGACCAATCATCGGGCTTTATTTTCTATCGTTCTCTAATTTCGTAAGGGAGCGTTGGAATTGGTGTGCTCATGGCTAGGGGCCCTGATGAACATAGGCTACATTTTTACCGCAGGAAAATGCTTCATTCCTACGGGAAAACGGGTTATAGGACAACGGGTAGTAAGAATTATCCTTCCGTACTTATCTTCACATATATCTAAACGGCTGAACCGATTGGGTTGAAATTTTATATGGGTATTTCGATGGTTTCCTGGATGATTTAAAAATACAATTGGACCCGGTAGGTGGCGCTGCTGCCCGTATGTCAACTACTAAACGGCTTGACCGATTGGGTTGAAATTTTGTATGTTACACGGACGAAGTCGCGTGCAACAGTTTATTATAATTATTATAATTATTTATAATATCTTACTAACTTTTTGCACGCGACTTCGTTGTTAAAACATTTGTCCAATCTTTATGGCTCATTATTCTCTTTATTCTCTAAGGCGACGAACTGTTTATTTGTATTCTTAGATGATATTTATTTACCTCGACAGCAGTAGATACTTTTTTGGATGGGAGGCACCGTGCAAAATTTGGAAGACAGAATTACTTTCACATTTATAATATTGAAAATAACATATAGTTATACAAAGTATGGATAACTGATAAAATAAATATATTTTTCTTTTATTTTAAATTTTCTTATTAATACTAGCTGGCGCCCGCGACTTCGTCCGCGTTGAAAAAGAAAACTAATTTAAGAAAAGAAGAAAACGTCCGCGTTGAAGCGCCTATCCTGTGTCTTGTACGTCTAAATGTTTACCTACCAAGTTTTATGAAAATCAGTTAATTCGTTTAAGAGTTATGGAGGAACATACATAAATACAATACCTACACTTACAGGTTTATTATTAGTATTGATTCATTATTATTAATAATAATTTAATAACTTTCAATTAATCACTAAATTAATTAATTAATTAATTAATTAATTAATTAATTTTAGTTTGACGAGCCCGTTGGACGAGTGGCAAGGGTGCTTGCCTAACGTTCCAGGGGCCCCGGGTTCGATTCCCGGCGGGGTCAACTTTGGAAATTTTAATATAATTTTCAAAATTGACTCTGGTCTGGATTTGAAAAGTAGTGGTAGGGCACACTGCGTTTCGCAGTCATTTGGGCAGCCCGTCTGGCGGCAGTAACCACCACCTTACAGAATACCACCGTGAAATAACAGCATATGTGCTGTTGTGTTTCGGTGAGTGAGTAAGGGATGCCAGAGCCCATTACCCCCTTCCCTTCCTTATCCCTTATCCTTAATCCTTCTATGGTCAGCAGCGCACTTGTAGCACTTATGGCGTTGCTTGTGTTATAGGCGACGGTAGCCACCTTCCATCAAGTGGACCGTCAGCCTGTCTGTCGACCTTAACATAAAAAAAAAAAAAAAAAAGAAACACTTGACCGTAGCCTACACAATATTGCAAAAATAGTTAGAATTAATGAAGTTAATAAATAAACGTAAGTTTAAAACAATAATAATACGAGTAATGTAGGAATTTAATCAAAATAATTTATACAAAGGAACACTCGGTTGAACATTCATAACACTAAAATATTAATACTTACCAAAACCAAATCGCTTCATTTATGTAAAGGGTTTCGGTAAGGGATTACAAGATATATCATTGTTAAGTACCTTTGGAACGGCATATATGTTAATATTTAAACAATATATACCTTCTCAGGATTTTGAGTTTTAAGACAGTTCAAAACCAGTTGCTACGGGCCAGTTGCTACGGGACACAGAGGATCGGCTACTTTTTTCTTTTTCAACGTGGACGAAGCCGCAGGCACCAGCTAAGTCCGCATTTACTATATTCAGTGTCTAAAAAATATCAAATAGGTAAAACGTAAAGTAAAGGTATTTGAGCTGACATTTAGTTTGAAGTAGAATAATGATTATATGTATATAGGTATAAGCGACAGTGTAATTTCACATACAAGGGTAATAGAATGATATTAGTAAAAATGGAAATAGGCCATAATCGACGATGATAGTCTTTATAGGCTTGCAGTAAGTACATCCGCCAAAAGCACTAAACGAGGGAACGTAAAGAAAAAACACATAAGCTTCCGTAATGTCTATGTCAACTCGAAGTAAAAGGACATAATCAACCATGAACCATAAATTATATCGTTTTACACCAACATAATAAAAAGACTGAAAACTTGTCGCTTACGTCCAATGAAAATTTAAGGGAAAAGCTATAGTCTTGGTATAAGCGACCATAAAATTTACCGTAGAGACATACAAGTAAGAAATGCGGAAGAGCAAAAAAATTTCTAAGATGGCATTCGTGACTCATCCTCGACCGAAGTGTCACTTAACTTCTAAAGGTGTATACTTTTAACCGTCGATATAAGAGAAAAATAGGTGTGCCTTTTACACGTATTTATTAATTTATTTATTTATCTACACTAATATTATAAAGAGGAAAGATTGGATTGTTTGTTTGTTTGTTTGTTTGTTTGTATAGAATAAGCTCCGAAACTCACTCTTCACAGACACGAATGTATTATATTTTATAAAATTACGCGGACGAAGTCGCGTGCAACAGCACGTTTATAAAATAAAAAGATATCTTTGAACGGATTTGGATGAAACTAAATACACATAACTAGTACACATAATATAGACGTTACCTTGATTATCATTTTTATGTTTTTTATTTTTATTTTAATACACAACTACTTCAATTAGATCACGCGGTGCTAAGAAGCTAGCAGCCAACATTAGGATGCGCTCACACCGAGACGTGACACCACGCGCATATTTCAAGACAACAATTTAATATAGAACCATATAACGCGGCTTGTCTATACATATACAAGCCGATGTCATTTTATGATTCGTTGCGTAACGATAAGAGGGTGTAGGACATGTGTAGGAAACATACGGAAATGCGTATTTCCGTTACATACATGGCCATTACGCCAACGTTGGGGAAATATCGCGCATAGTTTGAAACGCAAAGTTTTCCCTAATATCTTCCAAACTATACATACATCATAGTGTATATTTTGGACGGCTGGAAGGCATATATTTTTATTTCTTATTGCGCTAGACCAAATGCAAATTGACAATACACGCTTCAGCATACTCGTTTCCAAAATATGAGCTTTTTAAACCCGAGTTCTGGTCGGGCGTCGGAGGTTAAAAATATTTTAACCCCCGCAAAAACTAGGTGTTATAAGTGTATCTGTCTTTGGAATCGTAGCTAAGGGAGCTTAAGTCGATTGTAATTTTGTTTGTAAGTTAACGTGATCGGTATTGTTCTAAGCTATAATTTATGTAGATCTGTTCAGGCATTTGATTTGCAACCCATTTCCTATTTGACGGAGGGATTTCACTAACTCGGACGTGTTCGATTTATGTGATGTGATATTTCAGATTTAGAAGAAAAAAGTGAGCAATACAAAGCCTTCAATTTGATCCTTTTTTTAGCGTTTACTCCATACCCTATATGGTACGAAAATTTATGGGTGTAAAATCAAAATCATTATCATTAGTCTATTTTTTTTTAATATTTTAGAATATCCGGAGTTTCAGACAATTCAGACATATTGCGCCATCTACACAATATTATTTTAAAAAAGCAATGTTGTTCTTTCGAATTGGGAAAATTTAAATTTTGTAATCGTTCGCTAAGGAGTAAACTCTAGTCGTGTTTCGGAGACACACACAAATCTTTTTGCATAAGGTATAGTTGCTTGCAGGTGTAAGGAGTAGTAGCGTGAGAACTACAAAATAACTCATTCACGTACTTAATCCTCGAAATGTTTCTTGTTCTTCATAGACATAGGGTAAGTGATGCATTTACAAATAATTCTATGTAGCAAATGGGTAACTCCATCTATAAATGACTACAACGCTTAAGGGTCAAAGCAGATCACCGACCGAACCTATTTACTACAGAAAAAGGCACACAGTTCAGTGAGTACGCGAAAGTGGCGTCACGTGTCTGTGTGAACTGACCCTAAAGGATTTTATTAAAGCCAACGAACATAATCCCTAATATTATATTAAATACGAAACTGTGTTTGTTTATTACGCTTTTACGCCTTAACAAAAGCGATAATTTTTTTTGTATGAGATTTTTATAGCATAATGAACGAATAAACACATTTCTAACGAATAAAGCTTCATTGAGATCTTCAGTATTAGAGGAGACTATCTTTTGTCCGCGTCTTTGTGTGCGCCCTTTTCTCTTAGATGTTAAAACAATTATTCAATCTTTATTGCCCATATATTTTTGTAAGGGGTTGAATTTTTTATTTTTATTTTTAGATGATCCCTCGGGAACTGTAGATACTTATTCTGGATGAAAGGTAACTCCTATGTGTTTCTTGTATCTCGGACAAAGTGTATGCAAAATTATATGAGGCATGAAAGCTTCACAAACAATGAACCAAATTCGCTTTCGTATTATATTAGTTATATTTTTCTACACGGCGGCGATAAGTGCCCATTATTCTCGGTCTATAGAATTAACAAGACAATTTTATCTTTATATTATGCTTTGGTGAAAAATACAGAGGCGGGGAATAATTATTATTACATTTTCCTTGAAACACTTGTATCTTAGTACTGTATATTTGATCGCATATAGAAGTTCACACGTATAAAACTCATACTAAAATCAAAGTAAAAAGTAAAGTATTCTTTCTCAGAGTATAAACTACGCTTGTGCGAAAATTCATTAAAATTGGTGCAGTGGTTCTGCAGCAAAAACGTCATAGATATACACATTACACATTTATTTTTGCACTTAAAAAAATAACTGAATTGTTCAAATTCTAACTAAGATCCAGAGGGTCATTGATGTTTCGCCACAAAGTTGATTCGCCACAAACAAACATTGTTGTTTCGCCACAATTCTATTTTTATGCTGCTTCTCAACGGTCTTATTGGAAAGTTATGAAGGAGACTTATGTTCAGCAGTCGACGCCCTGAGGCTTTTATAATAATTATGTTTTTGACAGGCGTTAAGTATTATTTTTATTTTGCAACGCTTAAGAAAAAACGCGAAGATGTCGCAAGATATATGTACTCAATAACTAGTGGACTGATTTAAAAAAAAACTTTCACCTGTAAAAAGCTACATTATCAGCGAGTAACATAGGCTATCACTTCATATTATAAAACAAAGTTCCCTGCCGCGTCTGCCTGTCTGTCTGTTTGCGATAAACTCAAAAACTACTGGACTTATTTTCATGCTGTTTTTACCAATGGATAGAGTGGTTCTAGAGGAAAGTTTTGGTATATAATTTACAACTTACGCGGGCGAAGTCGCGGGCAGTAGCTAGTCCGTACTAATATTATAGATAGTTTGTTACTCTTTCACGCAAAAACTACTGAACCGATCACCATGAAATTTTGCATACACGTTGTCTGGGACACCAGAAAGGACATCGGGTACCTTTCATCGTTCAACGCGGACGAAGTCGCGGGTACCAGCTAGTATTTTATAAAGTTACGCCGGCGAAGTCGCATGCAACAATTAGTACTCAATAAATTTAAAACCGAGAACCTCTGTTGCTTTTAAAATCTTTACATTAAAATATAGTGTAAAAAAGTTCTATATTTTATAAAATTACGTGGACGAAATCTCGTGTAACAGGTAGTATATTATAAAATACACCTTCCAATATATTTGTCAATATCTAAAACAACATATTAACTAAATATACTTTACATCACAAGGGATAGGGATAATTTTATAAAACTATTCCCATATTTCCTACACTCGTAGCTATCTTTCGGTTCCCCTTATTGTTGAAACGTCCTATAAAAGTTTTGAACAAGTCTATTGTCAGAAGTAATTGGAAATTCAACCCCGTGTAATTTCCTTTATAAAGTGAACTTTTTTCAATTGTAAACGTAGTTATCGTCGCTCACAGAATAGAGGCTATGATAAATTCAGACAATACAATAGCGGGCAGTTATAAATTGAAATAAACCTCGTTAAAACACAATACCTACTAGTTAACTTTTGTTTCTTTTGTTTGACATTTAAACCTTTTTCAACAAACTTAAAACGAACTTCAGTACGAACGCTGTAATAACTAAGTCGATCGTGAACGCTAGTAAAAATTTAATGCTAACTGCATACATTTATGCGTTATAAAAACCTTTTTAGTAACACGTAATGCTAAAATAAAAGTTATTACACTACAAAATTGTCTAAAAAAATATTTATGCTTCGCGCGACCTCGACTACTAACTGCGTTTAGATGGCGCGTATTCCGACTACTTCTTACAATGGTGTCCGTTTTGTTGGTTTAAAACTATACTATATTTCTTTAATTTTGTTTATTTATTCGTGGTATAGAATATAGATCTTGCTGTTCTAAACCTCACACTATACTATGTTAAATAGGTATGTCCAGTGGCGAGCAGGAAAGGGAAGCAGGAAACAGGAATATTTGCTCATATACGTGGAAGAAAGAAAGATTTAGTAATATTTATTTGATAATTGTCAAATAAATATTACTAAATATTTTATTGACTTATTTTGAAAAAAAATTAAAGAAAATTATTATTTATTTATTTTTTCAATTTATCTCTAAAGTCATGAATAGTTTTCAGGTACAGTCGGCCGCATAATTTAAGTAGATTAACACATTCAAAAGTGCAAACAACTGAACACTCAACGCGCCAAAAGTCGTTATCACGACTAGAGAACAAAATAAACTTCACGTACAAACGATCGTAAAAAACTTCAGTAAGTAAGTAAGTGGAGTATTCAGTCGTTTTGCACTTTTGAATGTGTTAATCTACTTATGCGGCCGACTGTACCTAATCGCCGGAGAGATATTGTTTCAGCTAAGAAACAACATAACGGAGGATACCTCCAAAGGCAGTACTATACTATGGATGGCGCTCTAATACTAGCCGCTTCGTAGATCTGCGAGGATTAACATCCCTTCACGACAATTTCTCACAGAGATGAGAGGGCTCCTTTTATGTATTTAATGACGCCAAACATTAAAGGCACGCCAAATTAAGTTTGCGGCGATGCTAACCATGGTTTAATAAACCATGGTTATTTAAATATGAGGTCAAAATATATGACCGCGAAGGAATATTAAAACAAAAATATTAAAAATAAAACCGAAAATATGACATTTTCCTGACATTCATCCTGAAAATCTAATTCTAAACATTGGTAAAAGAATTTATTAAATTTATTAATTTATTAAATTACTTATTTATGAAATTATTTATTTATTAAATTAATTTATTAAATAATTTTTTAATTAATTTATTTATTAAATTATTTATTTATTAAATTATTTATAGTTAATTTATTAAATTAATAAATTCTTTTACCAATGTTGACCCTGCCGGGAATCAAACTCGGGAACCCTCTATCCAACGGGCTCGTAGCGTTACGTGTTCACGTCTACTCAACCGATCATCATGAAATTTCGCACATACTTTTGTCAGGGATACCGGAAATGACATAGGGAAAAATACCATCCAGGAAAAAGTACTGTTCCCGAGGGATCATCTTAAAATAAAAATACTAACGCAATAAAGGTGTTTGAGATTGTGTATTGCTTATATATTTTTAATTTGTAACACTAACTAGATTTATCTATACTAATATAAAGCTGAAGAGTTTGTTTGTTCGTTTGGTTGAACGGGTTAATCTCAGGAACTACTGGTTCGAATTAAAAAATTATTTTTGTGTTGAATTTATCGAGGAAGGCTTTAGGCTATATAATATTTGGAACGCAGACGAAGTCGCGGGCACCAGGTAGTTAACTATAAAATAGTACATTTTGAATAAAAAAGCCCTTTATAACTAGGCGCTACATTGATTAAATTAATATTTTCCATTGAAATTGAAACATAAATAAGTAGTGGCCATAAATTCATTCCGTACGCGTTCTTCATAGTTCAATATTCCTTTTGCATCCTTTTGCATTACTCTATAGAGAAACTTTTAGTTGTTAACTTTTCCGAAACTTTTCTAGGTAAAGACTAACTTGTGAGACGTTCGTTTGAAATACTTATTTTTGCTGCTACATAAATTACAATAATATATATAATAGGTACTATTTTATAAGATTCCATTGAAATCGTAAATAACTGATATAATTTCGCTGATGAAGTCGACCTGTTTTTAGAACTGTATTTAGAAATCGGCACAAGAAGTGAATAATTATGTGAATTATGAAATAACAGCATTATGTGCTGTTGTGTTTCGGTGAGTGAGCGGGATGCCAGAGCCCATCACCCCATCCCTCCCTTATCCCTTATACTTAATCCTTGTATAGTCGGCAGCGCACTTGTAGCACTTATGGCGTTGCTTGTGTTATAGGCGACGGTAGCCACCTACCATCAAGTGGACCGTCAGGCTGTCTGTCGACCTTAACATAAAAAATAGCTTTTTTCTCCTTTGAATTTATTAAAGTATAAAGTACTAAGACAACTGACAGATAGACGTTTGAAATTAAATGTCATGACTGATAATAAAATTGCCCTGGTGCAAGCAAATGTCGACTTTAAGGCGACGAACTTTTTCTTATCCCGACTGTATGTACTTAAGTCACTATTGTCAATCAATATACTAATGATAAATCTGTAAGTGTAGGTATTGATGTATGTATGTCCCTCCATAACTCTTAAATGAATTAACTGTGATTTTCATGAAACTTGGTAGATAAACATTTAGACCTACAGGACACAGGATAGACTACCTTTTCTTTTTCAACGCGGACGAAGTCGCGGGCGCCAGCTAGTAAATTATAATATACTAGCTGGTGCTCGCGACTTCGTCTGCGTTGAAAAGTATTAAATTATAACACTTGAATGAAGATACCGGTAGATACCGTGGTTCGGATCGCTAAAAATATCCGATAGATGTCCGATAGATAATATCCGATAAATATCCGCTACCCAAATCCGATAGATGGCGCTATCAAGTGTATCCCGGGCCAAGCCGCTAGTATTTACTTTTATTTTAGATTTAACGCAGGAATTAAGCATTTTCCCGCGGTAAAAAGTAGCCTATGTTCATCACGGATAATGTCGGCTTCTAATGGTAAAAGAATTTTTCAAATCGGTCCAGTAGTTTCGGAGCTTATTCAATACAAACAAACAAACAATCAAATCCTTCCTCTTTATAATATTAGTATAGACTAACGGTTACGTATCGAATAGACATAAGAATCATATTAGGTACATAACATCCCACATGGCGAGGCTTTCAGGGGGTGTTCGTTATGCGGTACCAATGTTATCAACAAGCAAAATTTCGACTACAAAGAAACACGCTTTCACTGACTGTTTTTTATTCTTACCAATGTATGTATTTGTACTTGTGTCACGGCTTCGGAGAGGGATGTAAAGTATGTTGCCCTTGAAAGTGGTAAAGGTGAATTTACAACTTTCCCCTTCTGAACATGCATGAACTTATCCACACCAAAAGCCATCCTGATTACGTTACTGAAAGATTGATTTACTTTTATTTGGTATTTGGATTTCGGTGCAAATAGTTTAAGCATCGAACCAAATAGGTAATAATACCTATATCTTTGCAAGCAAGTTCGTTTAGTTCAACATCGTTCTTCTACTGTTAAGGTGAGAAATGACTCCGCAGTTGATAGCCTAAGTTATAAACACTAAACAAGATTAAAATTTATTATGTTAGGAGAACAGTATGTTGTGTTTAATATTTTAAAATTCTTGAAAATACTTCGTTTAAAATTTTATTGTACCTATGGATTTAAAATAAAGCATCAGGCATTGGGAGTCTGAAACTCTGAAAGTTCCAGTCAGATATATATATATATTTTTAATTTGACTAGGTTTTCTTGAAGAATTCTTGCAATTCTTGAAGAAGGCTATATTCTATGAGTAGAGCGAAGTCGCAAGCAAAAATTAATATCAAGTAAATCAAGTCAAGTAATATAATTAAAATTATTATTGTAAAAAACGAACATTACCACTTAAGACCATTTTAAATCAAAACACATACCTTTTAGACATTTCCGCCAGGCTTCAGATTTTAAAATCCAATTTTTCAACTAGGTAAGTATCAAAACGCTTTTATAAAATATAGTTTATTACTTGCATGCTTAATTACACTTTTAAAAGAAAACTGTGTCTCTTAACTGTCACAACGAATAATACAGTAGGCAAATATAACGCGAACGCGGAAATTCTCGCGAGTCGAAACAAGCGCCTGCCGTGAACGCCAGAGCAATACTGTCAATTAACGTCGCACGCATTCCCAAGTAACTTTGCCGACAGGAGTTTAGAATTAATTAACAATTTTACCACGACACGTGCTCGGCTGCTTTCCTTTTTTTTCCGAACTCTTCTCATTATGAGAGTTAAAAAATAAACTCGGAACGTATTTTACCATCGTCTCGTTTCGTATAATAATTGAAATGTTTCCTTTACTTTCAAATGGTCAGATTTTCAAATGTTCAGTTTTTCTAATGGTCATGACTCATGAACTTTCAAATAGTTAGAGGTCAGAGTACAAACAAAAATAAAAAAATCAAATTGTATGTTTATTTTTTTAAAAAACAAAACAACGACTAAAATAAAACCACTTAAATATTATATTCTGAAGATCTATTTATTAAACCTAGGTGCTGCGGCCGTGAAATACTTTTGTTCCCGCTAGTTTATTTGTACCTGGGCTGTGTTCCAGCGGTTCTTTGAATAAATATTGTCAATCGCCATGAAATTTTGCATACATACACGTTGTCTGGGACACCAGAAAGGACATAGCTAAAAGATACCTTTCATCGTTAAAACGCGGCCGAAGTCGCGGGCACCAGCTAGTAAGCAATATAAGCTTTAGCTCTTGTTGCTATAACACTTTGGTCAGGCGTTAGTTTTTTTATTTTATTTTAAATTAACCCTCGAGAACAGTCCTTTTTCTCTAGATGATAGACACGCTATGTCCTTTTTTGAATCCCTAACAACGTGTATACAAAATTTCATGAAGATCGGTTGAGTATTTAAGGCGTGAAAAGGTAACAGACAGACAGATTTTAATATTAATCAAGCATGTTATTAGCAATTAACTAAATTTTGGCCACGACTTCATCCGCGCTTCTTTTTCTTAGGTATTAAAACATTTATTGAAATCTTTATTGCTCATATATTTTTGTCAGGCGTTTAATTTCCCTCGGGAACAGTACTCTTTTCTGGGTGAAAGGTAAATTACGTAACGTCCTTTTCAGTATCCGTAACAACGTGTATTAAAATTTAATGATTTATCGATTAAAGTATTAGTTCAGAAGTTAAAGCGTAAGACAAACTAACAAAAAAAGGCTGTCTACTATAGTATTTAAGGTTACACCACTAGAGATAATCTAGTCATTACACATCTCCGAAAATTGCTAGTATTTTATGTCGTTATTTCGTTTAATTTAACGTTTTTAAATTACATTTTCCTACGCCATTGAAACAAGTAAATTTTAGTAAGTTATTTACTTACTGTAAAATTTTCGTAATGGCAGAAAAAAAAACAAGTCCTTACAGACCACTGGTAGTCTTTTATGCTTTTTGTGAAATAACATCATTTGTGCTTTTATGTTTCAGTGAGTTCACGAGCTCATTTTTCTCTTTTTAAAATTTTTAACTATAGCTATTATGTATTTATTTATTTTTTTACTATACAATAGTTTATTACCAGCTACCTTAATTTCATTAATTAATGTCAGTCTTAATTACCTTATAGAACCCAGTATTTCAGAAAATACTAGTGAAAAATATTATAAATGCAAAAGTTTGGCTGTTTGGATATTTGTTACGCACGCAAAAAGGGCTGAACGTATTTGAATGAAATTTGAAACACAGATAGTTCTGATTATCTGGATTAATATACGCATATATAGAATACTTTTTATCCAGGATTTTTTTTAGGATTTTCAAAAAACAGACTATAAGTACAGCACGTATGAAATCGTGGGCACAGCCAGTAATATAATACAATTATTTTATATTGCCAGAGGGACCATAAAATTATTTCCTTCACTTTATCCGTAAACGATACTAGCTGCTGCCCGCGACTTCGCCCGCGTAACTTTGTAAATTATATACTAAAACCTTCCTCGAGAACCACTCTATCAATTGGTTAAAACAGCATGAAAATCGTTGCAGTAGTTTTCGAGTTTATCGCGAACAGACAAACAGACAGACGCGGCGGAGGACTTTGTTTTATAATATGTAAGGAAGGACCATAATATTATTTCCTTCACTTTATACTACCAATTACACCATACAATTAATAATAATACAATGGCAATCAATTCTATTACTTAAATAAAATGAGTTATTACTATTTAGGGCACGTAATCTTCTAAATGTTATTTAATGGGCCAATATAACCAATAAACCCCAATCAATGGTTATTGCCAATATTACGGTACGAAACAATGTATTATGCTAACGCAAATTAAATTGAATATGTGTTGGTAACTATGAGATTGTATTACCTATCGCGAAGTTATAATAATCATGGCAAAATTTTGCGTTTTCATTATATACAATCTGGGTGATTTGGGTAATTGTTTGCATTGCTAATTTTAGTTGATAAATTTTAATAATTCTGGTGCTTTAAGTAGTGTTAAGGCACACTGCGTTTTGCAGTAATTTGGACAGCCTGTCTACCGATAGAAATAATCCCTTTATTATAATTTAATTTATTTTTAATATAATTTTCAAAATTGACTCTGGTCTGGATTTGAAAAGTAGTGGTAGGGCACACTGCGTTTCGCAGTCATTTGGGCAGCCCGTCTGGCGGCAGTAACCACCACCTTACAGAATACCACCGTGAAATAACAGCATTATGTGCTGTTGTGTTTCGGTGAGTGAGTAAGGGATGCCAGAGCCTATTACCCCTCCCCCCCCCCCCCCCCCTAATCCCTTATCCTTAATCCTTCTATGGTCGGCAGCGCACTTGTAGCACTTATGGCGTTGCTTGTGTTATAGGCGACGGTAGCCACCTACCATCAAGTGGACCGTCAGCCTGTCTGTCGACCTTAACATAAAAAAAAAAAAATAATAATAACTCAATGTTTATTATCAATGAGTTTAAATGTATAGAGAAGACAAGAAGACATGGCAACCAGATTGTTTGCAACACGAGTTTGAGCCAGCCAACTCAAACTGTGCCACTTGTGTTCTGTGGTCTGTATTTATTATGTAAAATAATAAAGAGAAAATAACACCGTGAAATAACGGTGTGTAATATTTTGTGTTTCAGTGAGTGAGTAAGGCATCCAGAGCCTATTTCCCAATGCTATCCAATATCTTATTCTTAGATAGGATACCTAAATAGAATCTAAAACACGGTCCATTCCTAGTAGTCCTGTTAGCAGTCCGGTTGACCAAACTAGTGAGACTTTTTTTCCCAGTAGTCCGATCATATAAATCAACCGGAATACACATGTGGCGTTGCTTATAGTCAAGTCAAAGTCCTTTAAGTGGACCGCCAACCTGTCTGATACACTTTTCAATTTGTAGGAAACCAATTTGGGAACCTAAGTAGTGCACTAAGTGATCACACTACACTAAATTGATTTCTAAATCGAAGATATAGAATTGAAAATTGATAATAGAGACTAAAATCTAAATTGGATCCAATCTATTCTAACTGCGATTACACCTTCTGATTTCCTAAATTGGTTTCCTACAAATTGAATAGTGTAATAACCGCTTAATATATGTAAACGGTAAGAGCTATTAGTGAACTTTTTGAATTACTATAACGAACAATTTATTAAGGCACAGTTAAAACTTTGTCTAATGAAAACTGTGCTGACCTTGCTACATCCCAAAAGTATATTTCAACGGTCCTCATTGAACCTACTAAACTCATTATCTGTCCTACTGAAGTCGATACTTTTACTTCACATTATAGTTACTTACATTTACTTGCAAAACTTACGGGAATGCTCATGGTAGGTAACTCTTAAACGAATTAACTGATTTTCTTTTTCAACGCGGACGAAGTCGCGGGCGCCAGCTAGTAAATAAATAAAATCATTATTAGCATCACACATATTTACAGGCTTTTCATTTTTATCACTTAACAGTTCAAAGTATGTTCTCCAAGACGAGGGCATGCAAATATTTGATTTAATTGTATTAAGTCATAACTTTTAGATTTTTTTAAATACTCCTGTGTAATAATTGTAATAAATTAATGTGTCTTATTGTAAAATTCTTTAAAATTATAATAACAACAGTTTAAAATTATAATAATAACCAGTTATAGGCATCGGTAGCGAAATTATCAAAATTGTGTAGATATTTATTAACTTCGATATTGTAGTTGTAATGAAAATATTTTCATCCAGTGTAAGGAAATAAAGAGTTTTCTTAAAAATAATAATAAGTAAGGGTTACAAAATAATGAAATAGTGGTATCCTCGGTATTGATTTCGGCGAAGAAATGCGTCGCCTTTCTATTGACTGAGAAGGGTTTAGAAAGTTGACGGCCGACCTTCAGTATAGATTTAAAAAAAAATTAAGTATTAATAGGTACTATAATAATTTGGATGAATTTGGTTGGAAGAATGTTGAAAGAGTCTGATTAATATCGTTAAGAATTCAGGGTTCTGGAAATTAATAAAATATACATTATCTTGTTGATATTTATACTGAGTATATAAATTTTAAGCCGATTTTATATACGCTTCTAAAACTTCTAAATATAAATTTCAGTCGGGGTAAGAAAAATATTCGTCATCTAAAATACATATTAAACTTTTATATTATTAACTAGCTGGTGTCCGCGAGTTCGTCCGCGTTCTGGATGAAAGTTACCCTATGTCTTTTCTGGTGTCCCAGACAACATGTATGCAAAATGTCATAGTGATCGGTTCAGTAGTTTTTGCGTGAAAGCGTAACAAACAAACAAACACATTCACATCAATACTAATAATTAATCTGCAAGTGTATGTATGTATGTTCCTCCTTAATAACTCTTACCCCGGCGCCAGACACAGTCAAATGTTTGCACAAAGACTTTGAGCTACTTTGCTCACACATTTGAACACTTGTTTGTTGTACCTGCCAGACATGCTTTGCAACACGTTCGCTTCACAGTATTCAAATAGATAACACACAAGACGGAGGTCGACTTTATCTCTATTATTATATTTCTATTATTTAAGTCTACAAAAAATTAAGCTAAAAAGTCTGTATTTTTTATTATTAAGCTAAGCTAAGTCGGTAATTTTTTATTATTAAGCTGAAAAAGAGTTATTATGAAAATAACTCTTAGGACTTTGCACTGGACTTTGCGCAAGTGTAGCAGGCACGCACTGTTTGAACTTTGAACGCTTTGATGTGCGCTGGAATGACCGAATTTGACACCGAATGGAAAAGTGCAAAGTTGCAAGTCATACTTTGAATAAATTTTGAAGAACCCACATTAGCCGTGCCACACAAGTGTTCAAATAAGTGATCACATAAGTGAGCAAATGTTGTTGCTATGTCTGGCGCCGGCTTTAAACGAATTGACTTGTTTTCAGGAAACTTGGTAGATAAATATTTAGACGTAGTAGATATTTTTTTTCAACGCGGACGAAGTCAATAAGTATCAGTATTGATCTATAGGTATCAATAATTTCGTTGATTGTCCTTTAATGCTATTTGCTATGAAGTAATAATTATTAAAACATTATTTTCAACTTTTTAGTTTAATTTAGTTATACATATACGTAGTCTTATGTTGTCTTATGTTATAGTCTTAAGGTCGGTTTTTATTTTAATTAAAAAAAGTAAGTGTATTGTTATCAATGTTTATTCATAATTGGCGGAATAATCGCCAGACGCACTTAAAAATTTTGTAATAGCTTTCGAACCGATTGTAAATATAGAACTGTGGACATTTATCAGTCTTCAATAAATAAACTACAGTGAGTGAAGTGAAGAAATACTTCAGTCAGTTGCCATCGGCGAGTCGGCGTTTGCGCACGCGTCGATCGCCTTTTCTATTTTCTATAATGACGGCTCGTACGATTTTGTTCCTGGTTATTGTCGCAGTTGCTTCAGCACATGGCTTGGATCCCATAGTGAGAGTGTCTCATGGCCTGCTTCAAGGATCCTGGAAGGCGTCCACGAAAGGCAGAACTTATGCAAGTTTCGAAGGCATACCCTATGCCCTGCCGCCGACCGGAAAATACAGGTTTAGGGTAAGCATCAATTATATTACTTAGTTAGGTAGATTTATTTATTTATTTATTTTATTTTATTTTATTTTATTTTATTTATTAAGGCACACAACTTAGTTTACAAAAAATAGAAACAATAAGACCTATATTACCATAGACTAATATTTAAATGATTTATATCAATCATCAATACTCAATCAACAGTAATAATAAATCTATAAGTTGTCGTGGAGTATGTAAGTCACTTTGTTTTCAGATATATCGTGTTTATAGGCTCTATACATGATACTGAAACTAAATTGATCATTTTTACATTTTTTTTCTGTATTGTATGTATGTTCCTCCATATAACTCTTAAACGAATTAACCGATTTTCATGAAACTTAGTAGATAAACATTTAGACGTACGGGACACAGGATAGGCCAGGTAGTTTTTTTTTTTCAACGCGGTTGAAGTCGCGGGTCCTAGCTAGTATTAAAATAAATATACAAAAAATAGCCCTATATTCACTGATTTGTTTCTTTTTTTATTAATTTTAAATTTCTATAACGTCAAAATTTCTCTTTCTCGGACCAAACGTTTTAAAACCTTTTTCATTTAACGCGCTGCCCAGGGTTGTAAGTCCCTTTTGGCATCTGTGTATCCGTAAGTATAACCCAAATATTTATAAAGTTCGCTCCATCGTCGGCCTGTGTCTTTGCTGTACAGCTAGATGCTGGCCAAGAGCAAACCATTAAATTAAAACATATAGTTATTACTACATAGATTACTTTTTTTTGTAAATACATAAAAAAATCATATCCATGTTCATTTGTGCTATATCAATAAAAACTAAATACCTACTTTTAATAATATTATCTATCTATACAAATATTATAAGAGTAAAGCAAAATTTACTCGCAAAATTTTTAGTCGAAAAATATTTTTAAAATCTGTTATAGTTTTTAGAGTTAACCCATTACAAAGAAAGATTTCCTCTTTATTTTATTGGTGTATGTAGATAAAACCAGGCAAGTACTAAAAGGAAAAGGTGTAAATAAAACACTAAAAAGTGTTTCAACCTTTAGATTTATTATAGAAACTGAGAAAGGTGTAGAAGGTCAAATTAACATACCAAAACGCTTTACGTATTTTTTGAATGTATGTTGAACCTACTTGTTGGAATTATACCTCTATGATGTTGAACGTCAAAAGTCGAGACTCTCTCGACGAGTTTCCATTGATTAATACATCATATACCGTACCTATTTTTTTATTGCTTCTTTGTGACCACTCTCGTTTTATTTATTTTTTACATTAAATTTTCAGAACTTAAAATTAATTCTTAAAAGTGTTTTAATAAAAATAATTTACTCATAAAAATGAGCTACGACGTAGACTTTTATAGATAAAAAATCAGTAAAAAATTCAATACTAAAAATAAAAAATTTCGTCTCATATAATATTATCATAGTATAGCGGCCAGCCACCGGTTTCGCATCCTTTTTTGCAAATCATACAAAAAACTACTTTCTCAAAAAAGTCAATGCTTTTTTCCTGTGTGAAAGTTATCCTATGTCTATGAAAAAAAAAAAATTAAATAATGTGTACAGAAAACATTTTAAGTACACGATTTAACAAAAACTGAAGACCCCGAGAAATATTATTTATATGTTGCAATGTTATCTAATAAAAGAAAACCAAAGTTTACTAGTAGGTATTGTAACAGACGCCGTTTATTTCATCTAATAACTGCCCGCATTGTGTTCTGTGAAAATCTCATAATGGAAAACATTAAAGGCCTCTCTTCTGTGAGCCATAATAACTACGTTTATAATTGACCTATTACTCAGTAAAAAGTCTTCACGTTATAAAGGATATTACGAGGGGTTAATTTCCCGAGGATATATTTTTTTAATGTATAAGTCGCTATAGACATGCTGACGGTCCACTTGATGGCAATTTTAAGTGGCTACCGTCACCTATGACTCAAGCAACACTATAGGTGCTGCAAGTGCGCTGCCGACCATAGAAAGATTTAGGATAAGGGATAGGGAATGGATGGGGTAATGGGCTCTGGCATCCCTTAGAGCTGGTACACACTAGGCGTTTTGAAGCGCGCGCTTCACGCAACGCTAAGCGCTCAGTGTGTACTCGCTCTAAGGCCTTGTTCAGATGTGTTCAGATGTTCAGATTCGCCTAGTGTGTACCAGCTCTTACATACGCACCGAAACACAACAGCACATGAGCTGTTATTTCACGATGGTCTTCTGATAAGGCGATGGATACAGCGTGGGCTGCCCAAATGACTGCGAAACGCAGTGTGCCCTGCATATCTATTAGTTAAGAACTTTTATACTGAAGAGTTTGTTTGTTTGGTTGTACGCGCTAATCTCAGGAACCACTGGTTCAAATTGAAAAATTCTTTTTGTGTTGGATAGTTCATTTATCAGGAAAGGGAAAGGCTATAGAGAACGCGGACGAAGTCGCGGGCACCAGCTAGTTAGAACACAAAAATAAATTAGAACTTGGCAAAAATGAGAATGATTATTTGTACACAGCTAAAATATATATAACGGATTAAAAATTATCCCTGTCCTTTGTTTTGAAATATTAAGAGCGTAATATTTTAATAATTATTTAGACGCGAATTAAGCTGCGAGCAAAGCTGGGTGTTTATTTTTATAATGAATATAAAACAATATTTACAACATAGACAAAAAGTGTCAAAAAAATTATATGTTATCATAATTATTCCCTTCGCTCCTTTATTTTCTATCTAAACATAAGATAATTTGTTTATTGTAATGGACAGAGAGTAATGGACTCTTATCGCCGAGTAGATAAATATTATTTAGTTGCGAAAGTTAGTTTTTATTATTACAAAACGCTTGATTTCACGTCTGGTACGTTGTCAGGCAAAAAAGTAGGTCTATTCCCGAGGGATCATCTAAAAGTGAAAAATCTAAATTAAGTTTGAATCATCTTCGGGAAAAGTACTTTTTTCTGGATGAAATATACCCTATGTCCTTTTCCGTGTCCCTGAAAACGCATGCAAATATTCATGATGATTGGTTTAGCTTTTTCATCAATCAATCAATCACGGACGAAGTCGTAAGCACCAGCTAGTTTATAATATTTAGTGTGAAATATGGATGGTGGCCGAAACATTTCGTGATTCGGTTAATGAGTTATTTTGTTATCACGTCTCTATTTGCTTTCATCTACGGCTACTCCTGATACCCTCTCAGTGCTGAGCCAAATGGAAAACCGGTATAATCGGATTAACATTAGGCCGATTATTCAAAAAAAAATAATACGGATCATAAGCTGTGTAATCCCCAGTTTTCTCTTCCGAATCTGAAACAATTTTAAACATTTTTAAAGCATTAGTAGGAAATATTTTGACTGTTTGGTAGCGAGTTTTGGAAGAGGCGTAAGTATATCGGCTTTATCAAAAGAACCTCTTCCAAACCGCCCAACTAATTTTGATACGGTTATCACCAATGGAACGAGCCACCCTTACTAATATTATAAATGCGAAAGTAACTAACTCTGTCTGTATGTCCCGCTTTCACGCCAAAACTACTGAACCGATCGCCATGAAATTTTGCACACACGTTATCTGGAACACCAGAAAGGACATTAGGGTACCTTTCACCCAGAAAAAAGTACTGTTCCCGAGGGATTATCTCAAATATAAAACTGTAACTAACGCCTAGCCAATGTGTTATAGCAACAAGTTGTCAAGCGTTGTAATTGCTTTTATATTTTTAATTTATCATCGCGTACGAAGTCGCGGGTACCTCTATCTATATATTATATAAAAATTACGTGTCGCATGTTCTCCTGAATTACATCTATAAAATTTTATTTTATACTCCCATATTCATTAGACGACGGTCTCTTGCTTCCGTAAAAGATTTCCTTGAATTCTTTCCTTCAAAGCTTTTATGAATGGCCTATCTTTTCCTGTCACAAACAGAGGACATTTCATTGTATTGTAGTGAGGTACTTTAATAAGGGACAAAACTGGTATATAGGAAATTTAATGAGAATTTATAAAACGTTTTTAACCAACTATAATGTTATTAATATACTTATTTAAATAAAAACCTATAAATTAATAAATTTATAGGTATAAATAACCTATAAATAAATCATCTTACTTCAAATTATATTACAACTAGCGACCCATTTTTAATTTTTAAACCTTCATCGTCAATTAATGTGGTGTCTTTTTCCATCAGTGAAAACAGTATCAAAATCCGTTGGGTGGTTTAGAAGTAGTTAACGGAAAAACAAACGGACGCGGTGATGATTAAATTTTAATTAGGTTTTATCACATATTAAGTATAAATGAAAAATATTATAACTGCATCGATCCATAAGCATGGGCATTTACAAACAAAAAATCACTCCTTCAATCAGATTGATTTTTGTAGTTACGGGTGATGTTTATTGGTTGGTCGTGTTACTTGGAAGGACTAACGAAATTAGTAGATCATAATGTGTCAAATTCGCACACTTTAACCATAGATTTATTTGTTTTATGGAAAATTGAGGCAAACAGGATCACATTTCACTTGATGTTGAGTGCCTACTCTCGCCTAAAAACACGACAAATATAAAGGAATGCAAATGTGAAGCCGACCTTCTTGGGTTAAAGGGTAAGGAATAAAGTGGATGGGGTAAGGGGTTACCACCTGACTGCCATTGTCAGTTTCAGAATGTTATTCATTAAGAATGTTTTAATAAGGGGAGTGTGCAAGAACAAATTCTTTTCTGTAACTTTCTCAATTTATTCTGATAAATTGGCAGCAATCAGTTTAGCAAAGTATTTTACGTTTTCTCTAAAGTATAATAAATAATTATGCAGTAAATCTAAAAACAATATTCTGTAGATGGCGCAATATCTCTGAAACAATGTTCAAAAATAGAACGTATCGCATCCCATGTGACAATTTTGATTTTACTCCCATAAATTTTCATACCACAGGCTTAGATATTTATTTATTTATTTATTTATATTTCGGAAACATACAATATCTCGTTACACAATAAATATACACATACATATAAGTAAAACATAAATCAACAAAGTTTCCACTAAATTACTAAAAATAATAAGTTACAAGACTACAGAGTACATAGTACATAATATTGAAAGCTGAGAGTAAACATACACAAAGGAAACATATCAAAATCGAACTCCAAAAAAAAACCTTGTAAATTGAAACTTCAATAATTAACTTGTGGATCTTAATAAATAAATAAATACCTACAATTTCGGCGAGGCATTCTTTTGTCAACTTTTGCCTCGCTGTATGAGATAAGGCATATAGGTAATGCAAACAAAGTGAATTCAATATTCCGGCACTGGCATGGCACTATTTACAGTACCATGATTTTACATCACCTGTGTATCAGCGATCGTAATTGTCAATTTGTGCATTCGCGTGCAAGGGGTCACAGGAAGCACTGTTGGCTCTATTTTAACAACGATGTAACGTTGGTTGCATCAGCAACACCATTCAAACAGATGATGAATGTCAAAGGGTTTTGCCGCTGCTCCAATACAAACAACTAATTAAGTTACCGATCTGTTCGTAACAGTTAAATAGGAGAATACATTACAACAGCCCTAATTGCCTTCAATATTGAGTTTTGGTGTGATGTGAATTGTTTGATAACGACATTTCTGTGTCATTTGAATTTTACTTCTTATTCAGTTCAGCCTCTGTTGAACTTAGGGCCTCTTTCACCAACTACAAGTAAAGTGTTGATTAGTTACTTTTAGAAATAATTTTCTGTTTTATTGAATTCATTCAATAGGCGATTTTTTTTTTATTATTTTCTTTTCAATGTTTGGGACTTTTACGATACAAACAAAGGTATATCCCCGGTTACTGGTGACTTTAAATTACAGTTAGCGCCTGTTTCACCAACGTCAAGTAAAGTGTTGATTAGTTACTTTTAGAAATAATTTTCTGTTATAATGAATTATGCACTCGGGTTACTTGCATCATTCGATAGGCGATTTTTTTTTATTATTTTCTTTTCAGTGTTTGGGACTTTTACGGTATATCATACAAAGGTATATCAGATCCATTATCCTTGGTTACCGGTGACTTTAAATGACAGTTAGCTTACTTGACAGACGGTGAAAGAGGCGCTCATTGACGGGCTAACCTAGAGGCGCTTAATATACAAAAAAAGTAAAACGAGTTATACCTACTTTGAACAGTCCATTTCTATTTATCAATATCAATCAATCAATCAATAATAAATCTGTAAGTGTAGATAGGACACAGAATAGACTACTTTTATCTTTTTCAACGTGGACGAAGTCGCGGGCGCCAGCTAGTATTTGAATAATTTTATTATTGCAATAATTTTATACAGTTCTATATCTTAAACCTATATATTTATATATTTATACCTATATAATATTAGCGACCCGCTCCCGATATTTGAGGTCAATTATTGAGATAAAAACCATCCTATCTTTTATAACGAGATAATAAGAGGTCGTGTATGTAACATTAAATATTTATTGTACGAAAAACAAACAATTTGTACGAAAACAACACAAACAACACGTTGTAATTAGTTTTTAGAATTTTTGTCTCTCTGTGCATTTGTGCACATTAGTCTATGTATTGATTAAAATAATTTTTTTTATGTTCGTATGAGATTTCCAAAAAACTAACTACACCGCGTACTTGGGATTTTGAAAAAAAAAATATTGATTTTTTTATATAAGTATTTTAAAACTTTTTTATTAATAATATTGATATTTAATTAAAAAACTTCAATTGTAAACAAAAATTTATAATTTTTAAAAAAAATCACGTGACTATAAACGCGCCAAAAGTTGTGAGTGGTTGTGACGTCATAATGGTAAAGCTATTTTAGAACAGTACAGCGTTTACGGCTATTACACGTGACTTGAGAAAACAAACATTAGGTATGACGTCACGCCCGCACGGGTTTGTTCAGCGGGAGCGGTCGGCGGATCTTCGGTACTGGATTCAAAAATTAATTTTTATTTTGATTGTTATAAAACAAATATATGATCATTCCATTTATTACAGAAAAAAAATTTCAAAAACCCCAATTATAAAATAAATTCGGTGTCCACCTCTATCCTTCTTTTAAATTTCTTCTTTTAAACAGCCAACGTATTTTGATACGGGTTACCTTCCGCGTTTTTACCGCTGGAAGTTGTGCGATATATTTTTCAGAAAGAAAATGCATCTGCATGAAGTCGGGAGCGAATCGCTAGTCTAATAAGAAACTAACATTTAGATACGTGAGTAGGGGGTTAGAAAGATCACTGCAAACTGTTATCAATACCACTTATTATCGTAAACGCTGTTTTGATGCAAACTCTTGTACCTAGGTATATATTACCTACAGTAATTTTATATAACTACCTAATCAGCATAAAAATATTGTTCCAATTTTAACAAGATTTTGCTTATAATATAATTTTACCCGTGACTTCGTCTGCGCCCTATTTTTCTTAAGTTTTAAAACATTAAAATTTTATTCATTGCGCATAGATTTTTGTCAGCGGGCAACATTTACTATTATTATTCTCGCAAAGAAATCGAAACTAATAGAATTATAGATAAATAAAATTATTAAGTAAGTATATAGATAAGAAAGTGAGTTTGTTTATTATTTTTTTACGCTTTCATGTCTTAACTAACTACTTCACAGATCAACACGAATTTGTATACAATACATGTTGTCAGGTATGCAGATACAGTAAAAGACATTTGCCCAGTAATTGAAAAATAAAAATTCAACTAAAATGCGGACGAATTCTCGATAAGAAAACCCTAAGAAAAAAGGAGCAGAAGAATAAGATAAGAAGAATTGAAGATAAATTAGGGAAATTGAATGGGAAATTTCTACGTGGTTTGACGCAACACGACGAGCCTTATTTACTCGATTTTATTTGATCGCCCGTGTGTGTCGAATTCGTGCAAATTTGTAGCTACCCTCAAATACAATGATAAAGCTCTGGGGCGCTACTATCAACTTTTAAAAGACGATTCAAATTCAGAACAGTTTAATTTGGGTTCCTAAACAAAATCGCTTTCAATACATAAACGAAGTTGATGGTACGAAATAGCAAATTGCAATCCAGTTTAGGTCCTAAATTTCGTATTAAGAGTTGATAGTAGTGCCCTGATGCCAATGAGGCCTTATTGCGGCGAATGCCCGACGAGAAAGATGAAAGAAGAGAGCAATGCATGATGAATATTTCATTCTAATGGTATTTCAATATTCTAATGTGAACATGAATAACTCGTTTAACCGTAAAGTTAAAAGGTAACGCAATATAAAATGTGCATTTTAGTTTAATTTAAGTTGTAAGGTACCTAACTACTTAAATATGAAAATACGTAAGTAGATACCTAAATGATTGATCTCGCTGCGCTCGACTAGATACGGCCCTACCTAAAGGCAATAGCTCCGTGAATGCGGCAACTTTTTATTGTAGTGAGTGTGTGTAAAACATCGTCACTATTTATCACTTTTTACACAGTTTAATTATATTTTCACACAGTTTCACTACGCAAATTGGCATTTTATTGTGCCAAAAATTTCGGCACGTACACATCACAGACAGTTTGCAGTGTGACTATCTCGGGTACGCCGAATTGGGCGTAGTATTTGTTGCCGCATTTGTCAAATACGGCGGCTGTATCTAGTCGAGTGCAGCGAGACCAATCTAATATCTTTGCTCTAGTAATTAATAATGGAGGTTTTTCTAATTGTCTGTGTATTATTTTGTAAAATTTTCCTATTTTGTTAAAAATAAATGTAACAAAATGGTTTCTTATATTTCAGAAGTACATGTATTATAGTAATACCTTTTGTACTTAATAATTGTAATAGACATTTCGAATAACACGTTGATAAAAGTAAGTCACCTGAAACTGGCTGGCTGGTTACCAATTGACATTTAAATCGTAGATAAATATAATAGAGCTTCGGAAATGCCAAAGCTCTCTGATTTGTTTGAAACTGTATTTTTAATACTTCTTGTCAAAAATACAGACTTTTGGGTAGTAAGTATAGATAATTCTTTTATTTGTAAGTATATAGGTACCTAATTATTTATTTACTACCTGGCGCCCGCGACTTCGTCCGCGTTAAAAAAAAGGTAGCCTATCTTGTGTCCTGTACGTCTAAGTGTATATCTACCAAGTTTCATGAAAATCAGTTAATTCGTTTAAGAGTTATGGAGGAACATACATACATACATACAATACCTACACTTACAGAAATATTACTAGTATTGATATTGATTGATTGATATGTTTCTGAAAGTTGGGATTAGAGAGACTTATTTTTTTTAAATTAAATATTATTGTACCGCTTCATAAGTTGAGAGCTGCTATTTTTTGTGAAAATGTTTAAAAATCAATTTATATTTTGAATTAATTTTTACTATATCAATTTCTTTATAATACCTCTATATAAAATTACGTGTCACATGTGTCACATGTATGAGAACAATGAACTCCTAAACTACTTAACCGATTTTGATATAAGACTTAAAGACAGGGTCGTTTTTACTTTGAACCCGGGCGAAGCAGGGAGCTTGTAGCTAGTTTATTATAAAGAGAAGAAACACTGATGTTGTCTATTATACATGCCAAGGAGGTAGCGATTTATCTACATATTAATTAATTTACTTACCTTGAAAGATATATTATTTCGATGCCTTGAGACAGCAAACTCGATGCCTTGAGAAGAATTGTTATGAAACAAATATATTTTTCATTGAAGATAAGATATGCATGAACTGATACTAAACGCGTGTCAAATGTAAATCGATATTTAAATTTTAAATTGATACAATCCAAGCTTGCTTATATTTAATAACTCTTTTTAACAAAAAAAACCGACTTCATCAAAATCCGTTCACCCAGTCGAAAGTTATGAGGTAACAAACATTTTAAAAAAACCAGTCGAATTGAGACCCTCCTCCTTTTTTGGAAGTCGGTGGAAAATGGAAAAATATCAGTTCAAGGGAAGGGATAGGCTTTGTCTAAATGCCTCATGGATGGAACTGACCATAATTTATATAATTTGGTTTCAGGAACCCCAACAGATGAAGCCATGGCTCGGAACTTGGGATGCGTCGAAAACTCTTTCTAACTGTTTGCAATATGACCCTTTCCAAAAAGCAGTTGTAGGTATGTTCACTTGTCACTATGTAGATGTACCGGGGTATACATCGCATCGGGAATATCGGGATTTGTTAATAAGGCTGGGTACACACTACGCCGGACTGTCGGGCTGTTCACAACATGCCGGATCCGGTAAAAACGCTGAGCTCGGCATTGTGAAGCTCCGGCATAATGCCCGGATGGGATTATTGTAAACGTGCTCTCAACTGTATCTCTCGCTCGCCTCTTCGAAATTAGGATAATAGCACGAAGTATGTTTTATACTAAAACAAATCTTCGATGATGCGACATCCGGCTGCCGGGCCGGCATAGTGGTAATGTAGCTTTAGACATTATTCAGGATCATTACAAAGTCAATATAGTCACTATTATTCATACAACACCTAAATCAAAAATGTCCACGATACAGTCACACCTCATTATTTTTCCTTTACTCGTTTAAAGGATCATAGCGTGATTATAAATATAACCTTAAATTAGAAACTAAACTCAACCAAACAAACAAACTCTTCAACTTTGTTACATATTAGTTTTGTTTTACGAATATTAATAAACAATTTCAGGGTCTGAAAACTGTTTGTTTGTGAACGTTTACACGCCGAAGTTGGATGCGGGCGCTTCTCTACCTGTGGTTGTCTTCATTCATGGCGGAGCGTTCATGTACGGTGCCGGATCATTTTACAAACCTAACTTCATAATGGACAGAGATGTCGTTGTGGTTACGTTTAACTATCGACTAGGACCACTAGGTACGTTCAAAATTTTAAAAAAAGTTTATAAAGATCCATTAAAGCGACTTATTTATTATTATATTATAATGGTGTGTAATTCAAACAAATTCTTTTAATATATAGTACAGTCGGCCGCATAAGTCCATTAACACATTCAAAAGTGCAAAACAACTAAACATTCAACGCACCAACTCACGGCCGACTGTACCTACTTATGTCTGTACATAATTAAATTAGTCACAAGTAGACTATAATCGAATTTTTAATTAGACGGACTAAAATGACAGCTGAAATCGGCCTTTTATTTTTTTAATGTTGCAAGCATGAAGCGTAGTGTTGTAGTACGACTCATTTATAACCGAGTTCGAACATTATGGTCAAGTTGTAAGTATCGATCACGTTATAGAAGGGAACAAAATAATGGAACTCAGCCGCCTTATTAATGGACTAAAATGACAGCTAGCAACAACTACAAAACTTATTAAAATAATAAGTTCAACTAACAAACTTATTATAAAATAAAAAAGATTGAATCACGATTCTTACCCAATACTCGATTACTCAGGATACAACACTATTTTTACATTACAATAAAATGGTAACCCACCAAATGTCATTTTAGTTCATCTAATTAAAAATCCGAATATAGTAAGAATCAAATAAATTTAAAATATTTTCTAAATGTTATTAAACAGATTAATAAATTAAGAAAGAGATCTCAATTTTTTTTAAATTGTTATTTAATAGGTTTCCTCAGTACGGGTGACGAGATTGCTCCAGGAAATGCTGGATTGAAGGACCAGGCATTCGCCCTGAAGTGGGTCAAGAACAACATAGTCATGTTCGGTGGCAACCCTGACAGTGTCACGTTGACCGGGTTGTCGGCGGGTGGCGCTAGTGTGCATTATCAGTATCTCTCGCCGCTCTCTAAAGGTAATCTCTATCTATACTATATGTTTGTTTGTACTGTATAAGCTCCGAAACTACTGGACCGATTTGAAAAATTCTTTTACCATTAGAAACCGACATTATCCCTGATGAACATAGGCTACTTTTTACCGCGGGAAAATGCTTCATTCTTACGGGAAATCTAAAATAAAAGTAAATACTAGCGGCTTGGCCCGGGATACACTTGATAGCGCCATCTTTTCAGAATCAGGTGAAGCGACTAACATGACAACTGCTTAGTGATATTTTTAGCGTTCCGCTCGACGGTAGATGGCGTTTTATACTTTTCAACACGGACGAAGTCGCGAGCACCAGCTAGTTATAACTAAAACAGTTTTAAGTAAGTATTATATTTTCCTTGTAACATACATGTGAGATCAGAAAGATATATTATTTCGATGGTGGGATCCAATAGACAAAGAATTTTGAATCAATACTTACTTAAATAAAAATAATTTTTTATATTAATTTACAACGCACAAAAAGGCAGTATAATGTACATGAAATCCATTTATATTCTTTCAGGAACAATTATTTATTTATTTATTTATCACACCATACAAATGTGATCCTTATAGAAACAAACAGCTTACATCGAAAAGACGAACACAAAGCAAAAATTGTGGATTGTAACTTGAAGGTTACAATGATGTTACATGAAGATATTTTATTAAAACCAGGTTTCTACGTCAAATTAGATGAATCTAAGTAGTCCTAGTGATCCTTAGTAAAATATCTTCGTCTCTTTATCAACCAAATTCCCACTCTAAATCACTTAAATCCTGCATAATTTGTTCATTTAATTTATGTTAAGTTGGAGGTTTATTGCTGACCTTCACAAATGTCGTTCTTCAGAGAATTCCATGTACCAACATCTCATCGTACTCAGATGATGGGTTTCTCTTTCAAAAACATTTTGAAGACGAACAAGAAAGAGCACTCATAGAATCATTAAAAATTTGTCGCTCTGAAATCTTTTCTGGTTAATTCCAATGTGTTGTAATAGTTTATTTACAAAACAAAAAAGAAACAAGATAATATTGTGTTTAAAAATATACTATTTGATATTCAAATAGCTATGCTATGAGGAGCTGCAGTGCAGGAGTTTCAGTTATATGCCCAAATCAAAACAAAAACCTTAAAAATTTCAGTAAAAATACAAATGTTGCCTACGCAATAATTATAATATTTTTCTGTTTGGCACAGCCCCAAAGCCATATGCCATATTATGTCCAGTTCTTGTCCCTTTTGTGATTCTTATTTATTTCTGTTTTGTAGTAAAAATACTCTTACTTGACTTATCAACCAACAATGATAGTTGAAAACTTGCTGCTAACTGAAATAATTGCTAAGTCCAGTAACCTAGTCATTACAACTTTGCCATTACATGATGTTGTCATTTTACGTCGTCATTCTGCGACCTTGACAATTAGCGAGAGAGGCTATATCCAGTAGCGAATAAAGATATTATATTTATTTAAATCTAATTTATTTTTTAATTTTTGTTTGTCTCAAAGATATATAAAACCTTACGTCTGAAACAAACTTGAAACAAATAGAATGAAAAAAATAACGTCACTTAATAATGTAATAATTAAAAAACATTATTAACTTTTAATTAAGAAATACTCAGCTTGGTTAAAATCAAAAGTAAAGTAACGTAAAAACAAAGGTTCAAACGCGATCGGTCGCCGCTCGGAAATATGGGTACATTTTATTTTATATTTTTCTTTTAATTAGCAAACAATTTGAAATTGCAATCCTGCTACTTTCTCTTGGGAGAGCAGAACTGTAATTCATAAATAAATTGTTGGTTGACATCATATTTCACATCATGTTTAACGGTATCGACATGGGAATACCTTTACTCCAATATCATATTAATAGCTATAGTTCCCGCGACTTTTCCCGCGCCCCTTTTTCAGTGTTAAAACCAGTGGCGGATTTACCAGAAGGCTAAGTAGGCTGGAGCCTAGGGCGGCACTTTAGGGGGCGGCAAATTTGGCCAAAAAATAATTTTTGTCTTACAGAAATAAAAAAGTAGCTATATTATTAAACAAGTGACTCAGAAATTGCTCGCACTGTGACCAACAGTGACGGGAGATGGACGGGAACCGATACTTGACTAAATTGGAGTTAGATCAGTCCTTTTTTTTTATATTATGTTTGTGAACTAGGGTATCGAATTGCAAGGGTCAGTAGGGGCGGCAAAATTTGAATAGCGTAAGGGCGGCAAATGTGTAAATCCGCCACTGGTTAAAACATATATGACAGGCTAGCCTTGATGGTAGAATACTTGATGGTAGGTGGCTACCGTCGCGTCGCTTATAACACAAGCAACGCGCCATATGTGCTGCAAGTGCGCAACCGACCGTACAATCCCTTACACAACAGCACATGTGCTGTTATTCCACGGTTGTCTCCTGTAAAGGCCACCCACTTACTGCCGCAAGACGGGTTGCTCTAATGACTCCCAAATCCAGACCAAAGCCAACTTTTAAAGTTATCTCCAAAGTTAACCGTGCCGGTAATCGAACCCGGGGCAGATTCACTAACCACTCATCCAACGAGCTCGTCAAAAAATGTACAAGCTGTTCCGTAAAAGGCTGACTCATTAATTTATTACTTGGGTAAATTTGCTCATTTTAGGTATATACTTCAGTATCAGTATCTTCATTCATCTTTCTAAATACTTAATTTGTGATTTCTAAATAAAATATTCAAATTTTCTCAAAAAAATAAGACTTCTAAAGCTTATATTTAAAAAAAAAAACTTTTTGAACATAATGAAACTCCACAAAGTTTGCAATATTAACAAAATTATTTGTCCGAAACCGTGATAGTATGGAAACAGCCTCTCCTCCATTTTTATTTGACAAGCGTACACCGAATCGAGTCGTTCCATCGGCGACTTTATTAGATATCGGATATTTTACAGTTGCCTTATTTGTCGATATAATCTAAGACGTTTTATTTTTGTTGAATGCCTGCTCCGTCCTAAAGCGTCTAATTGATTGTTGCTAAGCTACCACCATCTTACCTATTTAATACTACACAACTTATCGACGTACACAACAGGGAAATTTATTTTTTTTCTATTTTATGAGATTGCCACGAATTAATCGCTCGTATTTTTTGTTTATCGACGAGAAATTGATTTTTATTTATATAGAAGTACAAATAGTTTTTAACATTATAACTCTCATACCAGCTTGTGCACTAAGTATTAGGTGTAATATATTAGTAGGTATTATAAGTAATTATTGTGTAAAGACATTTTCTTATAAAAACACAATATAATTTTTATTGTGTTTTATACTGCCTAATCTTTTAGAAAGCATCTAACAAAATACCTAGTTTTTATCTAGGGCCAATATAAACATTTAAACAATGTTATCAGTTTGAATCTAGCCTGTGTTAAGATTTACCAAGTTATCGAGTTATTTACTTAGCAACATTGCTATTTGCATAGCATAAAATGTCCTATTGTTCAATTGTTTGTGCTGACACCTCGTTTTTATGTTTTTGTTTGAATAAAAATTTACTTCACTGAAAACAACAACAGTTTGTTTAGTTTATTTGTCGGATTATTGTGAACGCAAACCGTCTCATGGTCTTTTCTCACGGATGCCATTTTCAGAACTGGACCAAATTGAAATGGGACCACACGGGAAGCACTGGCTTTCAAATAAAAAAAGAATCATCAAAATCGTTTCACCCAGTCGAAAGTTATGAGGTAACAAACATTTAAAAAAAATACAGTCGAATTGAGAACCTCCTGCTATTTTGAAAGTCGGTTGAACGAACCTGATCAAAATCGGTCCATATTACGTTAGGCACAAACAGACACAATGTCAAAAAAGAATGTATGTCATAATACATTCTTTTTAATGAAGGTTAATGAAGAAAGAAAGAAAGAAAGAAAGAATTTTATTCACTCAACACAAAGACACAAACATAATACAATAACAATAAACAGAAATTGATAATAAATTAAAAGATGCGTGTGTCCTCGTGGCAGTGAAACGGATACTGGCTCAGCATTGTGCTGAGATGCTATTAGCACATGCAGCGCTGATTTTCAGTCAGCAGCCCAGCACCGTTTGGGACTCAACATTGACTAGGTACACAAACATACCACAAATAATTACTCTATACACTGTACAAACATATTTTATACAGAATACGAAATCATATTTAATAAATTACTTAGATAGACGATCAATATAATGAAATGAATAATTTAAACAATTGAAACACATAGATAAAGGATAATATTATATGTTAACAGACTACCTATACTCGTATATACACCAATGCAAGGCTTCAATTAACAATTGAACAATGAAACAAAATTTACGCGGATATAGGTTCATTTATGCGGATATAGGTAAATGCTGGATAAAGGATTATGACTTTTGGAGCGTCAACAAATAACCTTACAAAGCTTACGCCTAAAGGTGTACTTGTTAGGCGCTCCTTTGATAGGAGGAGGGAGATCACTTAGATGCCGCCTGTGCACAGGCACAACAGCCACTGCCCCCCACCTGCGCATACGTCTCGGCTACTGCAGTTTCCTAAATAGGTAGGATGGCGTTTCGTACCGTATCACCCCAAACAACATATGTTTTTCAGGTACATTCACAAGAGGCATGGCCTTCAGCGGATCAGCTTTCGCATCGTGGACACACGCTGTAAAGCCTCTGCAAAAGGCCAAAGCTCTCGCAGCCATCGTGGGTTGTCCCACAACGACCACAAAGGAAATTGTCGACTGTCTGAGGTATAGACCAGCTGAAGTTGTTGTGAACGCCCAGATTGAAATGTTTGTAAGTAAAAAAGTTTTCTAATTTTCATGTCGGGTTAAACCCGACTGGAAAGTTGTAACCACGATTAAAAGTTAAATTAGATAAGAAAATACGATCAACGATTATTTTATTTATTAAGCTATTTTGTTTCTTATCGTTTCTTATACAAAATTAATATAACACGGAAGACTCGAATTGAACTCGAAGGAACTCCCGACTTCGCATTATACATATAATTTCGTTTTCTTATTGTTAAAAAAAAACTACTTTGAAAGTTAGCGGAGTAACAGACAGAAGAGAACAGTGACTTAAATATTTATCTATTATATATATAAAAATTATTATTATTTTTTATATAATGTAGATAGATAAATATAAAAGATATAAATATATAAATACTTATAATATATGAATACTTATAATATTTAAGAATCCTTTTTTCTTATGGAAAAATTAGACTAGTTTCATTAAAATTTATTACATTACAATAAGTAGTTAATTAAATAAGATTTTGTTTTTTTTTTTTTTCAAAAATATAAAAAAAACGTTTTATAACATACTAGCGACCTCGCTTCCGGCTTCGCCCGAGACGCAATTTTTATTTAATATACTTATAAAAACTTTTATCCCTATTTCCGTTAGAAAAAACACCATAAAAATTGATTGCGTGGTTTGAGAGGAGTTAGCGGATATCCGCTATATACAGGATAGACAGAGAGACGTGGAATGCGACTTCAATTTAAACTATGTAAAGATTTATACACCGTTTAATTTAAATTTACAAAGGCGTGAACATTTCTGCTGTTCTTGATAATACTTGTTTCTCTTCGGGTGGCTGCCCTCGGCCCCTGACCTAATAAATACTGTAAAAACGTGACCCAATACAAGTCGCATCTCAACTTCCGCACGGGCTATTACTTTGTTTCCGTTTAGCGTTCTTTCTAACCCTTTTTTGTATCGGCTTCTAAGGATCATAGCGTGATTATAAATAGCCTATAACCAAGAATTGAGACCAAGATAATAAATAAATTAAATCCAAGTTAGCAATTCCAAATTCCAAGTTTTTACAACCTGCTTTATGCTGAGTTGGAGCCGGTTTGTAGCGGGGGACGTTTGTGCTTGTCTTTTTATTTGTTACTTACCTAAATATGTATGTTCTTAAATGTATGTCCTTTACTACAAATAAAATATTATTCTATTCTATTCCAGAGTTTTTAGCGCTTTTAAACTCTGGAAACTTTATACTTTAACTTTAAAGTTGAACTTGGAAACTTCAGTTAGACTTCAGTTTAAACTTTACATGCAACTTCAGTATTTCTTCTTGACAATGCGACACATACTATACTATAGGTATCCTATATATTAAAGTGGCAACTTTGCTTTTCTATGCTTTCAGGATTGGAGGATACATCTATTCACGCCTTTCACACCGACCGTGGAAGCACCTGGAGTGAGGAACCCGTTTTTGTCGCAATACCCATGGCATGTGGCACAGGCCGGACAAATGCATCCTTTGCCACTCATCACATCCGTCACCTCTGAGGAAGGATTGTATCCTGCTGCTGGTTAGTAATCCGCATTTCTCAATACTTATCTGCCATTCTCACAGTCTGGTTATTTCTTGCTAGAGAACCGGTCACCGGCATTATAAGTTACTCTATGCTCACCGGACTCATAACCGAACTACTGAGACTCTTATCCTATTGTACGATAACTTCTACAGATCACAGGTCTCTCGTCAGTAGCTATAGCTCTAGATTGTGTCAAATTTGGTCGAGGGGCCATTCTATCTATCTGTTAGGATGGAAGTTAAAGATCTTTTACAAAAGAAACAAAAAAAAAGCTAGCATATTTAAGACGCATATTGACTTAACTCTCGCTAAATTTGTAGGCCTAAAAATTTCAGTGAGATTGTGGGTTCACATTTTACGAATTCTTGCTTATACACACGTCGTCGTAGCCGTTATAGCCCGAGGGCCCTATATAATTTTGATACGGTTGACACGGGCGGTAGCTACGTTTCATATCTTTGATGATAGGTACAAAATATAGTTCAACTCTCTAGAACACTAGGTAGACAAGAATTGACATACCTATTTGCGATGATTTCTACTGTCACATGCATCTTGTACCACAAAAACATCTATACATTGAAGACTCAGAGTTGCAGGTGTAACTTGCGACTGATAGAATTTACTATTGCTGCAATTATATTTAATTTCTTTAATTTTTTAATCATTATTTCTTGAATGAGAATGATGTTTTTGGATGATAAATTCACAATTGATTTGGTGTAGCATTGTGAGCTCAAATATTATTTCGCTTTAATTTGGGAAACTTTTAGCTCGAGAAACTTGCAGACGCATTTTAAAGTCATCCAATTTTTGAAACAGCTTATCAAACGTCTCCCGATATCCTGCCCGAGTTGGAAGCCCGGTGGGAGGAGCTGGCAAGCAACATCTTTGAGTATAACGATACCTTGCCAATGCACCTGCGATCGTCTGTAGCCGAAAGGATAAAGAGAAAGTACCTCGGAGACAAACCAGTTGGACAAGACACATTTCCTCAACTGGTTCAGGTAAAACGAAGTACTTTTAAGTTTTAAGGTCACGCGCACCGATATCCGTATCTTGACATCAGATATCCGTATCCATATCCGTATCCGCGGATCTACATTTTTAACGATCCGGCACATCACTAGTGGCTACCGTAGGTGGCTTCCGTTATAGTTATAGGTGGCTACTAACGCAAACAACGCTACAGGACTACAGTAGGATTAAGTATAATGGATTGGGAATAGTGTATGATCGGTAGTGCACTTGTGATTATGCTTCTATTATAGGCGAAGGAAACCGTCAATTGGAACGTCATCCTGTCCGTCTACCTTAATATAAAAACACTGGTCGAATTTCAACCAATGGTCGAAACCGATAAAGTAACGTGACAAAAATAATAAATCACAATTTATGAGAACAACTTGCACAAAGTTTGTTGTGACAATCTGGAACTTAATCTGGTGCTTATCTTTAACTTCTTTTATTTATTGTTGCTGTTGTTGAATAAAAAAATTCCATATGACAACACGAAAAATAATTTACTACAGTAAAAACGGGAATTAATAAAATTGGCTATACAATTAAATTATATTAAACTAGCTGGTGCTAGCGACTTCGTCCGCGTAGAAAAGTATAAAACGCCATCTACCGTATTTTGGATAGATGATGGCGCTATCTCCCGGGCCAAGCCGCTAGTATTTACTTTTATTTTAGATTTCCCGTAGGAATGAAGCATTTTCCCGCGGTAAAAAGTAGCCTATGTTCGTCACGGAGGTCCAGTAGTTTCGGAGCCTATTCTATACAAACAAACAATCAAATCTTTCCTCTTATTACTTATATAATATTCACAATTATTTTTAAAATAAAAAAATTATAAAATGTATCCTATCAAATCTAGCTTCGGTCCCCTTTAGACAAGGTTGCAAGCATGCTGGCCGCATAGAAAAGTAGAGTTGGTAGTCTTCTGTAAGGGGGTGATTACTGTAAGGCTGTAAAATACTGTGTGTCTCGTCACTACAAAACACCTTACCCAGAGTTAAAAAAGTTTATTTCCAAAATTATGCGTGCCCTGAATCAGACCTTAACCAACTCAAACAATGGGCTAGTCAATTTTAAATCTATGCAAGCCAAAAAATAATCTGAGAAATAATATTGTATTTTTCCAGGCCCTTGGAGATCGTTTGTTTTCAGCTGACGTGGGAAGGCTAGCGCAAATCCACGCTCTCCGTTCTGGTCAACCAACTTATTTGTATCGTTACTCCTTCCGCGGAGAGAACAGTCTTTCTAACCTACTTAGTAGGACTAACAATAACTACGGTGAGTTTATTGCATAAGGTGATCTGCTAAACCCCCACGTTCAAAAAAAGAAACCAGGTGTAGTATATTGGAGGATATTGGACCCTGAGTAGGATAATGGACAAGAAACACGGTGGGTGCTGGTCTCTGGAAATCTGATTCATTAGCATACGTGCTTTTGTTTCTACCAATAAACAGACGGTACATGTTATGACACTATTATGCATACTGTCTAGACACAAAAAATCAAGTTATTTTTATATATTAATAACATTTAATTAATAAATTGTTTTAACCTTCAGGTGTAAGTCATGGCGATGACTTGTTTCATATCTTTACATACGATGACCTGGTGTCATACAAAGCAGAAGACTTGAAGATGACTGAGATCCTGATAGATATGATATACAGTTTTTCCACTACCGGGTAAATAAGTGCATTCTTATCAGCCGCAGGACATCCATTATTGGACATAGACCTCGCCCATAAATTTCAATAAGAACGGTGATAAGCAGCCTTTGAAAACCTGCCTCGTTTAAGGCTCTTTCCATTAGTGAAAACCGCTTTAAAATCCGTACAATAGTTTTTGAGATTATCACACACAACATATTATACAGACAGGTGAATGCGGCGCGAACTTGGCTTTATAACAATACTAGCTTGTGCCCGCGACGAGAAAGAAAAAAGTAGCCCATATAGTGTGTCCTGTACGTCTAAATGTTTATCTACCAAGTTTCATGAAAATCAATTCGTTTAATAGTTATGGAGGAACATACTTGCATACATAATATGTACAATACTTACACTTACTTATTTTATTTATATTATGATTTATTATTAGTAATGACTGATGTAAGGATATAAATTTTGTTTGATCATTTTCAGAGTACCAAAAGTGAGAAACGAAGGTCCAGAATGGCAACCAGTTGTGCCGGGATCCAACGAATTGAAATATCTCGAAATACACTCACCAGCAGACATTAAGATGAAGGCCAGCTCCGACTTCGGTCACAGATCTTTCTGGGACAGCCTCGGCTTCATCGAGAATGATAGCTACAGAACTACTATCAGAGACGAACTTTAATCTATCTCCCAATATCTTTTCTTATTATGTACCTATTCAATCTTATTATTATAATGTGATAACAGGTTTTTAATTATTATTTTTAATAAATGGTTGAAGTGCTTTCCTTACATATTTTTTTTTATATTTGCCTGCCTAAACCACCCATCCCCCTTAAAGAAGACAACCTTGTGTGGTGCTCATTTAACTTTTTGTACGTTTTTCTCTGAAGGATGAAATAACAGCAAGTGTGCTGTTGTGTTTCGGTGAATAAGATACTTAAGGGATAGGATAATATCCCAGAACCCATTTCGACCTTTACAATGCATTTACATAAAATTAATTTAAAGCTAATAGAATAATTAATCAATGAATTATTATAATTCATTGTATATAATTAATGAACAAATTCAATACAGTTATTCGATTAGATATTTATTTTGCAGACATAGAATATCAAATAGACGTTATCTACTTTTTTTTACTTAATTTGTTTTCGGACCAAGTAGATATTTATTTAACATAATAAGTATAGTATGGGGACGTGGGAAAGTCAGGGGAATATTAACAGAAGAAATCTTAAAGGACTGTTTCAAAATACCTAGTTGTGTAAAGAAACCTAATAGTCTACACGAAATATTGTGTAAAAAACCTCTTTCTGGATATTTTTGGACGAATCGTGTAATCATGAATCAGATAATGACGTGGAAACTTGGGATTGTATAAAGGCATATTCACCAGAGAATTGGCCTGCTCGGTATGTAACACGCAAAGTAAATACGACTTTATGTTAGCACTATTAAGGATGTAAGTACATCGTTCGAAGCCTAGACAAACATTGATTAAGTAATAAAGTTATTTACGTCTCGAATTGGTAAACAATAACAACTATCTCTTCCACTTATTAATTAAATCCATTAATTAGAAGCAATGTTTTTCTTCGATATAAAATTTCGGTTCAATAAAAAGTAGATATACAGTGTTAAGTTAATTTAGCACATTTTTAATAATATTGACACTAGGACTAGGATATAAAGTTCATTTTGTGTTTTTAACATCTTGGGTCTTGATAAGCGGATAACCTACTTTTTCATTTAATAAACAATTTCGATTAATTAAATTATTGGTACTTACTTAAAAGATTCCTGAAGCTTACTGCATACATACAAAAATAAAACATACATATAAAACATATGTAAAGACATATATAAACATTTTATACTAATATTATAAAGAGAAAAGATTTGGTTGTTTGTTTGTATTGAATAAGCTCCGAAACTAATGGACCGATTTGAAAAAATATTTTACCATTAGAAGCAGACATTATCCGTGATGAACATAGGCTACTTTTTACCGGGAAAATGCTTCATTCCTACGGGAAAACGGCTAATAAGACAACGGGTAGTAAGAATTATCCTTCGTACTTATCTTTTTCACATAACTTCTAAACAGCTGAACCGATTGGGTTGAAATTTTATATGAGTATTTCGATGGTTTCCTGGATGATTTAAAAATACAATTGGACCCGGTAGGTGGCGCTGCTGTCGGTATGTCAACTACTAAACGACCTTTGATCGATTGGGTTGAAATTTTGTATGTGTATGGTTTCACAGACACAAATGTATTATATTTTTAATGTTACGCGGACGAAGTCGCACGCAACAGCTAGTCTCTACTAAAATAAAACACCACATAATCTATGAAATCATTGATTCGTTTATACTTTAAAATAGCCACTCGTCTGAAATCCTTTTATTAAGCGTACGCGGACGAAGTCGCGGGTAAATACTAGTATAATATAAAAGTGATAGTATGTATCACAATGTGTTCAGTGTATGTGTTCAGTTATGGGGAACTGCGTCAAACTCTAACATTGAAATTCTGCAAAGATTTCAATCTAAGATATTACGAGTCATAACTGACGCACCTTGGTTTGTCACCAACGAAACCCTCCATAATGACCTAAATGTACCGACAGTCAAGAAAGAAATAATTGAAATGACCAAAAGATATAAGGATAAGATTCTTAACCATCCTAATTGTGAAGCCAAAAATCTTATGACACAGTCTTACTTAAACCGTAGACTTAAGAAAAAGCTACCTCAGGATATTCTGAGTGTTCAATGATGCTTGACTTGGGAATGGCTTAAATTCGGGAGGCATCGCTGGATGACCCTGACTCATGTCATCGAGATGTCACTTCTGTTGCTGAATGTCTATTGTGACAGATTGCAACTTTTAATGGAGTCAAAAAAAAAAAAAAAAAAAAAAATGTATCACAAGACAAGACAATTACAAATATGATGCAATACTTGATATTGATATTATAATTAATATTATTTCAGTATGTTCATATAAATTGTAAGTCATTTATTTTGCTTAAAACTGTTTTGTAAGGAACTCTTGATACTTTTTGTATTGTTTGAAGCCGCATGTTACTTTTTGTATGTTTTGTGAAAATAAATTGAATTTTATACTTTAGCCAAATAAATGAAAATACAATATAAATATTGGAAATAAATTGTAATAAAAATCCACCACAATCAATCACATTTTTAAATTATTTTGATAGGTACAAAAAAAACTACTAGATAATCACCACACAAATCAACAATGAAAAACTGTGGATGATTGCAAAGCCTTTTAGTTTCAGTACTATTAAATTTAAAAAAAAAACATTCCGTAGCACACCTACATACAAAACACCAAAACCTAAAATTAATATAACATCTACAAGTAACATTTTTTTTATTAAATACTTTTTTTATTTCTCATTTGAATACAATAAGAATATAGGAATATTAACTACAAATGCTAATAAAAGCTCATTAAAACAATTTTAATTATAAAGAAGCTATTGTGTAACAATGTGAATCATTTAAGTGTTAAAGTTATTTTTTTATTAAAGGCAATTTTATTTTGTCAATTTAAATTTATACATAGATAACAACATTTTCTCTTTTTACAAGGAAAACAGAAATATAAGGTAGCCTTTTAAATCCATTTAAAACTTTTAACTTTTAAAACCATTTTCCTGTAAATAGATATGAAAATCTACCTATAAACAGTAATTGTTATGTTGTTCAATAAATAGTCTTTTTTTTTAATAATATACTTAAAATAGTAATTACTTTTTTAAGATATATCTATAGATAGAGAACAAGATATTAATATACAAAAACTTATTTTTTAAAGCAAATTGCGTAATATTTCACAGTGTCCTTTAACCATCTTTTTTGGTATCTCCACCGGACACTGTGAGTTTCTTCTGCAACTTGCTGTGTTCTTCAGCAAGCCTATCATACTCTTTATTGAGGCTCTCCGCCTGCGATTTAACTGCTTCCTTGTCTTTCTTTTCTCTAGTGAGTTCCTTTTCTAGCGCAGCGATTTTCTCTTCGAGGTCATCAATTTCCTTTTGCTTTTTCTCATCACCGGCACCCTGTTTGGCGAGTAGAGATCTGGCAGCGACCGAAGCGCTCTGCGCTTGTCGGAAATTCGCCTCAGACTGTGCAAGGAGCGTCGCCAATTGTGATATCATTTGAACAAGTCTTCGAATCACAACGAGCAGGAACAAAGCGAAGCTAGAAATGTAGAAGTTTCTTTGGGCGCGGAATAATCGCATGTTACCTTGCATTTCGGCATCGAGATGTTGATGTTCCGTCTGCTCCAAATTGGAATACTTTTGCATCTCGCGAATGGCGTCTACTAGACATAACACCAGTACACCGATAAGTACTGCAAAGTAGATCGTCGCCTGACCACTTATGTAGGCGAGGAACTTGGACTTGAAGAATTTTTGCCATCGGCTCGGACTCACTACCGGCAAAGTTAAAAGCAGCACGACCGCGATTTCAATGTACAAGAATGACGCAATAATTGTCCACTGAAGACTCATTTTGAGATAACAACGTTACACGTTACCTTTAGAGACAAATAACCGCAAATATTAACGGGTGATAATATTTTCTCTTTATATGCTGAAGATATCCTATTTTAATGGTGACTCAACTCAACAAAGTCCAAAAAAAGAAAAAAAAGATGATGAAAGATGACGTCAAAATAAAGATTGTGGCGCTGTCTGCTGTCATATTGTGACCGATTTTTCTCTGACATTAAACTTTTCAGCTGACGTGTTTTTCGTTCATTTGACATACGTTTTTTTTATAGCAATACGTTATGTCATATTTGACATTATATTAGTCTGTGTATCATACGCATAGAAGATGCATAGAAGAATAACTAAATTAGTCACTGATCTGTATCAAAGCACTGGATAGGTTGTTGTCAAATTATTTTTATGTCTATTTGAAAATCGCCATTTTGACTCTGTAGGCTATGAAGTGTAAGTATATGGAACTAAAACTAGTGATGTCCGCATGATAGAGACATTTACAGAATACACATTTCCTCATGTTTCAAAACTCAAGCCGACACAAATAAACTTACACAGTCCCTAAAACATCAACAAAAAGAATAAAACAGACACTATTACTTATCTACGAATTAAAAATACGCAAACGTCAAAATTTCTTCCAGTACTTACGTATGGCGGCGCTTCAAAATGGTACACGAAAGTATCTGTAATTTGTATGGGATAACCAATCCAGAATATAGAGATCAGTGATATTGACTCGTAGATAAACTTGACGTGATGACAGTGACGACCTCCTTAGTGACGACTTTGACATTACGTTGACGACCGTGACGACGACCGACCAAAGCGACCAAAAAGCGACCGATGACCGAGTCTGTGACTGTGATTAACATAGTGATGTGATTATATACTCTTTGACCACTTTAACCACTCTTTGACCATCTTTGACTGTGACGAGTTGATGACTGACTGACGTCATTTTAATTTTATTTATCTAAAAATTCCAATGCGACTAGTTTCTATATAGTTTACAGTATAAAATCGAGAATATATATTAATTTAATAGAAATGGCTGATCCAAAATACGAGAACCTCCCTGGAATCGTAAGACAGTTTCAATATTTTGAATTTATTGATTTTAAACACTTATCTCAGTTTTACCAATTTTTTCGAAGGCTTACGATCAACCCGACGTTTATGAAACTGGCGATTTACCAGAAGCTGATCAACCGGAGCCTTGCGAAGAGGAAGAGAATGAGTGTATTGAGCAACTGCATTTGTCTGTTAAAGATTCTTTTAACAAATTTAAAGGAAAATTTCTTACTGGCACTGTAGATTTTTCGGACAGACTAAGTAGGAAGACCAGGATTGGATACAGGTATTTAAAGTATACATCATTTATTAACAGTGAGGCCTCCGTTATAAAAATCTTATGTTTCCAAAGAAATCAATAAAATAAATTTAGGTCTTCTTGTGGTGCCTATTCAACTAGTGACAAAGATTGAATGAATTTATTAACCCTTAAGAAATAAGGGTACAGACGAAGTCGCTTTTAAGAGCTAGTAAATTAGTAACAAAATTTATTTTTAGGGCTGGCGAATGGGAATTAGCTGCTGAAGGAGATACTGAAACAGTTCTGGAACGCTATAATAGACTCAGATGCGAGTTCTCCGAGTTACTCGAACAAGTTGCAGAACAACAAAACAAGGCCACTGAAAGTGAAAAGGTAAGATGGACGCAACTTTAAATTATACTACCTATGTAAAGATATTCTACTTTCCAAAGAAAGATTTAATGTTTCATCATTCTTTAACTTTAATTCTTGTAATTGTGAGTGTGTAATAATTGTGACAATTGTGTAAGTTTTTACAATTACTATTTAAGATATGAGCATTAATACATAGGAAATAACTATCAATTTGTGTTCCAACTGTCTTTATCATTTTTTCTTTTTTAACTGTCTTCTAAATTATTAATTCATTCATTCATTAACCTTTTGAAAATATAAAAACGAATTATAAAGAGATCTTATCTAATACTAAATGAGGAATTCTTATATGCTATATGACAATCTCGCAAACGGATCTAACTATTTTGACGAAAATCTAGGGTTAGGGGTTTTTTAGGTCTAGAAATGGATGAGTCAGGGTCTTATCTTCGAGAAAATTCGTTTTTATTAGTTTTTTTAATGCAATGGATACAAAAGTAATAAAGCTTGCTTGTTTTATAATATTTTGAATTGAATTATTAATTCAAGTATTCTTGAATATTTTTTTTATGTTTCATAGACTTTTTTTCTTACATGTTAAAAACTTTATACCATTCATTGGCCCGAGTTTGTAAAGCTGAGATGCCCTTGTCAAAAATCTCCCATTACCTGTACTTTTTTACATTGCCAGAGCTATTAAAATTCTAATTTTATAATTTAAAAAATTTCAGGAGGATTACTCTAAACTTGCAAACCAAATTAATTCCACAAAGAAGCTGCTCGAAGAACTCAAACTCAACGAAGGGGAACACATCGATCCTAAAGCTGAAAAACTCAAGTAAGCTAATCTTCTGAAGAGATCCATAAGATTGTTTTTCCTTTTTTTTTTCTTTCAAGTATTATTAACGATTTAATAATTATTTCAGAGAATTTTTAACGAGCACTGGCAAGAAACAACAGAAGGACTTAGTGACGGCTCATTTGAAATTGAAGCCTGAAGTTAATTTGGCACAAACTACTCGGATAGCTCAACTCGAGCACAGGTGAAGTTTACGACATTTTTACGTTTTATATATAATTATGAATTTATTGTTCCACCACATGTGACCACATGTTAAGCAACCATCAATAAATTCAAATCGTGTATCTAAATAAAATCACAAGGGGGCGCCGTCTATACTCCGCTCTACTCGCACGCACCTGCAGTGCAGCGACATTTCTTCCCTAGTATTATATACTGTTAACGTTTGGCTACTCTTGTCAGACTGCACAAGCTGGAGGCGGTGTCGGGGGTGCGGGACGAAGAGGCCCTGCGGCGGCTGCAGGCGGCGACGGGCGAGGCCACTCTGTCGGGCTGCGCGGCGGCTTTAGCGGCCCGCGCGTCCCTCTTACGCGGGCCCGACTTGACGGCGGCCGAGGCGCGCGTCGCCGCCCTCCTCGCAAACGTGGACGCGCTCAAGGCCGCCCTAGCGCCCAACGACCCGGACCTCGACGCTAAGGTATAGCGTATCAACGCTCAGTCTTAGCACCACTAACCCTCAATAGCGCATCTAAACGCTCAGTTTAGAAGCAAAACTTTTAGTGTAGAGCTGAATTTAGAAAGCGTGTAGCTTTAGTATTTAATGAAAATAATTAACTAAACAAAATATTATTATAGCTTTTAATTTTTCCATTTTAGAAATGAAAACAATTTCTCGACTTCCACAGGCAAATACTGTAGCTTTTTTTGTAAAGTCCTATGCAGGTTTTATTAACAATTCTTTTATCAATTTTGTTCTGTACTTATTTTCTATCAAATAATGAATAATTTTACATAATGATAATAATTCTTTCAGGTAACCGAATTGCACAAACTGTTGAAACAAATCGACGGAGTTTCACATTCTGAATTACTGGAACGTATGGAGGCGCTTGAAGCACTACATAATCAAGGTGAAGAGAAATTATTTTTATTATTTTAGTATATTCAGGTATTTTTTTTTGTTCCGCGTGTATGAGCTCCCAAAGGATACACCATAATATCCCAAGAGATATATGGGCAGTCGGAGCCATTTATAGAAGACCTTTTTTTTTTTTTTTTTTTTTTTTTTTAAAATTTTCCCCCGGGGGTTACACCACCTCCGTTGGCCGTATATTTCCATAAAATAACACATTATTACAACAATTGAATTATAATTGGGGGAATTAGACATTTTCCCCTTGCATATGCAAGGGACCTTGTTAGGCTAATTAATTAAGCTTCATTATTGTCAACTACGTTCATAATTAAAACTTATATTTAACAATATTTAAAACTGGCAGCAAGACCTTGAAATAACAGCATGTGTGCTGTTGTGTTTCGGTGAGCGTATAAGGGATATCAGATAAGAACATTTTCCTTAATCTCATTCGGTTCGCTCGTGTGTTAATAGACAAAGGTATAATATCATCATGTGAACGTGTCTCTATAATGTCTTAAACCCGTTAACCGCCAGAGTCGGATTTTTCCGACAAATATTTTCGTGTCCATTTTGCCAGAGCCATATATATGTACGAAAAATTCCTCTACTTGTATATTTATTTTTAAACTAGTTGACGCCCCCGACTTCGTCCATGTTGAAAAAGGAAAAAAAGTAGCCTATCCTGTGTTTCTAAATGTTTATTTTCCAAGTTTCATGAAAATCAGTTAATTCGTTTTAAGAGTTATGGAGGAACATACAACACCTACACTTGCAGATTTATTATATTAGTTTTGAAATAATCGCGTTGCTTTCTCTTAGGGAAAGCGCCAAATTGTAGTACAAGCAGTTAAAAAGCAGCTTAAATATTTTTTTTATTTCACTTTCAGCGAGTAATTTTGGCAAAACCCTAATGGAACTGGAGACTCTACAGACGACCGTCTCGTGCGGAGTCCAAAACAACAAAGAGCTACTTCAAGGTGTGCAGGAAGTGTTTGCTCTGAACGTGGACAGTCTGCAGAAGGAAATCAAGAAGTTGGACGAGAGGATCAACAAGCTAGCAGCCTCATAGTTCACACTTTGACTATGTTACATTGTAGAGCTCATTTTTTCCTATGGCAACAAATCTAATTGTAGAGCTATGTCTACCCTCGAGTAATTATTTACAATTTGAATTGTACGAACTTTGCCCAATTGTATCGTTTACATGTGTGGCTATGGCTAACGAATTACGGTTATAGAAAAGAAACGTGCACATTTCAGAAGTGAAATCTCTATGGCAATCAAATATATTAATTAAGCAGAAGAAGTCATACTCAGAATCACAAAAGCGTCACGTGATCTTTACAGTGAAGCGTCACACAAATTTAGAGCTTGAAATTACATCATCGCCTCAAAGAAGTTTCACTTGAAAAATTGGCAGTCTATTCTTTTTATTAGTAGCAATGGAAAAGGACAACTCTACGCTTTATTTTTGTGTAATGAAATCTAAAAGCTATTAATCATTTGTCGATCTGCCTGCACTTTATAAAATTATTCATAATTTAACAGATAACAGATAATTTAAGTTTTTTTTTTTTCAAGTTGCATAGTTTGATATTACTGACACAAAAAATTTTTTTCAGATAAACTTGAAACAGATCTCAAGTTTGAAGCCTTTTAAAATGCTTTTTCAAATTAGTGTTATCATTTTTAATATGTTGATTGAAGTAAACTAAAAACAGTATATTAAATAAGTCCAACATCCCATTTGTACCTTGTTTTAAAAAGATGAGTTCGTTGCAGGTTTCTAGGACTGTATGACTTATATTTATTTATTTGCTCATTTGTATGAATGATAAGTAATGATGTTCGTCTATCGCTATTAGGATGTTGACTGCATCTTTTGTATTCTATAAAACATTTTGTTTACCAATAATCAATCACTGTATGTAATGCTTAATAATAATTTATATTTAAATAAAAAATATATTACAAAGAATGTATTTGATGTTTTTCGTCACATTTTCCTCGAAAATTGCCAAATTTCAGATAAAAAGAAATTTGTATGAGAACAGTGCTTGGAATAATTTGCAAATAAAACAAAATTGGCGTTACGTTAGTAACATTTATTAAAAATACACCTTAGAACCTAAGCTTCTGGAAGAACCACTTGTTCTTGCCACTCTTGTATCGCTCTTCAAAACGCACCCGAGTGTTGAAGCGAAGCTTCTTGCGTTTCGCCGGATCTTTCAGGTCCTTGGCGCTGAACTTCTCAAAGCTGAAGTCTACTGAATATCTGGTTGGCATCAGGTGATTGTAGTTGACAACCTGAAAGCAAGTATTACTTATAAATGTATATTATAAACATAGTTATTTGTGTTACAAGGGGACAAAGTAATTACTTTGTTCATTGAGGGTATATTTTAGAGAAAGGTTGAAACAAAGGATTCTATAGTACAATCCTGTATAGTGAGAAACTCAACATCAACATGCCTTCCCTGAGATCTATTGGGATATGTTTTGAAAATTCATGAATAATATGTTAATGGTTTTTAATTCAATCTTGTATTTAATATTAAATCAATTTTTCCCAAGGTATGGAGCCTTTCAGTCCATTAGGTCCTATCTATCACAATGACTGGAGTATCAAAATGTCCAGTTATACAAAATGACAGGTATTGAAATGTCCTCTCAAAATGTCCAGTCTTGCCATCAAAAGAACTTTAGAAAGTAAATTTTCATAGTTGAATTTGGAAAGTGGCAGGACAAACTGAGTTTTGCAGTTATTTGCACAGCCCATCGGGGCCATCGGCAGCAGTAACTATCCTCTTACAGACAACCATTGAGAATAAATGCACGAGTGCTGTTGTGTTTTAGTATGTTAGGTGATCCCTTCCTAACCCCTCATCCTTAATCTTACTTTCGATCTTAACATAAAAAATCATGCTTGCTACATTGAAGAGCAAATCTTAACCCTAATATAATAAACTTCAATAGATCAAATCTCATAACATGAATACTAAACTACTCAAACAAAACCAATATTTGGTAGAGTTGAAATTCAAAATGTATATTTCTACAATTATCTATGTTATACTAAGCAGCTCTTTTAAAGTTACAAACTGAATAGCAACCGATCCATGAAATTAAAAAAAAATGGATAAAATTAATTTGTAATTAATAGTTTCTTTAAAAGAAAAATACACTCTATCCTTTACTAGTCATTTTATTGTGATTGTTCTAAACATTAAACAGCACTAAATTTGCTAAGTATGGAAGTTATTTTTTCTATTGAAACTCAACATTGTTGGAATGCTTGCCAGTGATCTTTTTTATTAAAAATTTTGATAAAATGTAGTAGAATATAACAACCCCATCACCTCCTAATCCCATATTCTTGATCCTACTATGGTTGGCACTATGGCACTTGCAATAACTGTGGCATTGTTTGTGATATAGGCGATGGTACCCACCTACCATCAAGTGAACCATTATTATACTTTTCAATTTGTAGGAAACCAATTTAGGAAATAGGAAGGTGTAATTGCAGTTAGAACTGATGTGGGTCCAATTTAGATTTTAAATTCTATTATATATTTTCAACTCTAAATCTTCTGTTTATAAATCAATTTATTGTAGTGTGATCGCTAGTTCACTACTTAGGTTACTAAATTGGTTTCTTACAAATTTAATAGTGTAATAACACACTATAGCCTGTCTGTCGAACTTAACATAGGAAAGAACTACTTTAAAATTCTAATTCCTATTTTAAACTAACATTTTATTTAGACAAATAGAAACAAATAATATAGGTACTAGACTTACCTTTAGGAAAGGCTTTACTTTGGACCGTTTGTGAATTTTGTTTTTGCCCATCCTCTTATGTACTTTGCGGGGATACCTGTCAATGCCAGCAACGAAAGCGTGTCCGTACGGCTTGTCGGAGGTACCTTCGTCATTGTTTTTGACGACTATGGCCTTGCGACCAGCGTACCGGCCACTCAGGACCAGTACGACCTTCCCGGGTTTCATAATCTTACCCATCTTGGATGGATCTGAAATCAACAAAACTAACCTTAAAATTTTTGTTTTGCATAAACAAAACAACCCGCGAAAAGAAATACCCCAGCCAGCTACACATTATTTCGTATTTTCAAAACCGCCTTTAATTGTTAATAATAAGTTTAACTCAAAAAATCCACTTTGTTAAGTAAAATGAATTCACCGACTGCGAGAGTAATACACCAATATTGACAAGTATTTTGTACCGGAGACAAAAATATCCTTGTAACTACACTAAAAACAATCACTATTTTTGAATCGTGCAGGATTATTATATTAAATTTTATTTAATTTCAAAGATATTTCCAGATAAAATTTATAAAAATATTTGACACTCACACTGCCTTTATTCGTCGACAAGAAAGAACCAATGTTGCCATAAAATAAAGAAAGAATTGACGTGCCGGTGACGGCTGAAATAACCAATTTTGACATTTAATACACAGATAACTATGTAATACATTGTAACGGACAGTGACGTCTAAAAAGATTAATTTATAAATAAAAATATTAAAAATAAAAAACAAATACTTTAATGGCAAGTTTTTATTTTGTAAATATAGCTCTTCCTAAGGGAGGCCTTTAATTAAGATTTAAAAAAATATAATCTTTCACTCCCTGTAGCATTTTGAGCTGTGTTCATAGAAGAGTTGAAATTAAAAAGTGGCAATTGATAGTATGTCACTTTTTTGACAGACTGTTTAAATAATATACTCTGTCTCTAGCGAGAATGAAATGTTTATTATTCTATGGTTTTAAGTGTATACAACTAGCCAAGGAGAATAGAGGTAAAGGAGCGCAAGCTCCGTGTATTAAAAGTGTCCGTTGAAAGACGACGAACTGATGGCGCTGGTTGCAGCTAGTGATAGTAAACAATTCAACTCAGCGCGCACTTCACTCCGTTTCATTTCATACTCTCAAACTCTATAGATCACTGCCCTAGATACACCAGCGCCATCTCAATTCGACGATTTTAGTTGCCACTTTTTTAGTTTAACACCCATATAAGATTGTTCTCCTTATCTCTACGCTCCTTACAACTAGCGCTGTAGCGGCGCCCCAAGGCCTCAAAAATATAGCAGGAATTTTAAAACATGGATGGCGGCAATTTTGAATAGCGGCATTATAAAATTATCTTTTATTCTTCAAATTCTATTTCATAGACTGAATACTTCACAATTAATAACATATTGTAAAATTTGTTCGCGTCTATACTAATGAACAGCGCAGAACAGAACAGTCTATGCTAAGAACAGCGAATGAACAGTTCTCTGAATATTCTTATAACTCGCATTGATCCTGGAATTATAATAAATGCCAATGATTCCTCGCATCTTTGTACTCAAATTACTCAAAAGCTAAACATTTCCTTTACCATTTAAATGTATACAACAAATAAAGTCTTATACTTACATCCCTTTTAGGGTGACATTTTTAGAAAACACTAGGTATTTATTGTACTTACTTTAACGAATGATTTCTTGAGCACTTTACGATTTAAGGGCTGTAATATGTGACTGAAAAAAAATTTAAGCAGGCACACAAAAAATAAATAACACATTTGATTAATTGAGTTTAATATCAATTAAATAAGAAAATTATTTACACAAATTTTATCAAAATACAAAAATAAAACACTGTCACATACATAATAGGTTTTAACATCTGGGGTACAGCCAACCACATTTTTACTAAACTATCTCTGATCAATTCTTATAATGCCAACTTATTGTGAATAAATAAAATGACCAGCAATTTACACATAATATTTTTTACAATGTTATGTATATATATATATTGTATATACTGACCTATATTTATGCACACTCGGGACATATTATGTAACAAGTTAAAGGTATTGATTTAACGCAATAATCCTGAGAACTTGTTAACTCGGTCCCTCTTAGGATATCCAACAACATTAGTTAAGATCCGTCATGATAAGTATAGCTAGCTACATATAAGTTTAGTTTAACTGAACGCTAATTACATTTTGGTACTGTATCTTGGGATCTTGGGGCATCTTTGGGATTTGTTCACTATCTCATACAGACAAGCACAGTGTCAAACATATACCACGTGACTGACGCGAGCAATCCACGTGGGAGGAGATATAAGTCAGTCGCGTGTCGGGGGTCAGTCCGTTAAGTGCGTGTGTGAGCCTGTGAGACCATTGGAAAGGCACTACAGGTTAATTAATTGATTAATCAAGCTTGAATGGATATTAATGAACACGAATGTTCCCGAGTTATGTAAATTCTGAGCGGAAATTCGTTGATGGTCCGCTTCGCTATAAGCTTATATGTAAGAAATATTATAATTAAAATTAATGTAGGTATTCAATTGTAGATAACTTAAGTGAGCTATTACAAAAAAAGCTCAAAAAATCTCTGGTGTCACACATACATAGCATATTATACAAATTCAGTTAAACTAAACTTAGCTGCTAACGCAAACAATCATCGCATTTAACGAATGTAATCAACTCGAACAATACTACATCTTCTGAATTTTACATAGGTATAAAAATCTAAAACATTTCAATAGATTACACGATGATTCAAAAGAATAAGACAGATCTAACTTGGTAAGTATGAAAAGTCCGTTAATAAATAAGAAAAAAAGAATCTCTTTCATTTGTCTATTGGTCAAACGTGAAAAGTTGGTAACTACCCCCAAAACAGAAAAATATATTCTTCCTCCATCTCGAATACAAGACACGGCGCTAAAAAACGCACAATCCCTGAGATAAAAGTAAGTCAATGAAAGAAAAATATGTAATTGCACGTAGGCTGCCAATATTATACACTGTCCTTGTACTATTACTCCAATTCCGAATATTGTACCGTTCATCTAGTCAATTCTAGTCTATGTTTAGACTAAGTTAAGTATAAAATTATCAATCTTATTATACAGACAGACCCGATAAATATTGAAACCAAGCGTGAAACGAGCACCATCAACGAGACCAAAACGATTCCATGTCTGTAGCACTACCATGAGTTGCTATCGAAATCTTACGTTAGTTTACTTCTGTCGATAACGAACCTTTCAATGTGCACGTGAATGATTTAACTACTAACGTTACGGTATTTCTCGAGAGCATCAGTCAAATTTGTAACTCATGGTACCGGTTTTAGTTCTTTGAGTGACCGCTAGAGGCGCTATACAATTTTTCATACAAATATTTTACGTTCTCGCTCATCTCTCGCTAGCGATTTCGGTCGTCATAAACTCATGGTAGTGCTACTGGTGCATTAAAATAAACATTTCTTCGTAAACAATGATAAATTTGAAATTCGTAAGCACCTTTTGTGTTAGTATTATATTTAAAACTTTTTTTTTATTGCCAAGGTTAAGAGAGACGTGGACTTTTAAAATTGTTTTTGAAGTCATAAAATAGTTAATTGAGATGCATAAAAATGTAAGTGGATTTCATAAAATAAAAATCCTCATGAGTTTATAATAAGCCATTAGCCTTTTTCCTACCTTTTAGGATTAAATGAATACTCGTATTAAAATTAAAAGAAATAATTTATTAATGCTTGTGCACCTGTTGGGACGTTTTAATTTTTAAGTTAAATATTTCCATAATTTTACAAATATTAAACTCTCTTTGATTGAACACTATAATTTAAAAAACAATTATCAATTTTGTATGATTTAAAGTAAGGTTGAGAATAAAATAAATTACTCTGATCACAGAGGATAATTTTATTATCTGAAATCATTCCATTAGGAATAATTTCAGATGATCATTCATTTTTTTCCATTAGGAAATCAGAAAGATTTTAGAAATAAAGGAATTATTACCAAGAACATAACGTTAAAGATGACACTGTCTGTCAAAATGACAGCTTCGTCATAACCCAATATTGTCCGGAGTTGTAGGGTACATACATAATTTCTCCACGTCTCTACCCACTTTTATATCTGTAAAGTTGTAAATAGTTTTTTTCATTTTTTCAAACACGCATTATTGCACTGGCCTATACATTGTGCCTGAACAATCAAAATACTTTACGATTTCAAGTTGGAAAATCAACGTTAAGTACATAGACATAAAACTGGTGCTCGATTTTGATACCACATAGTATTTATTAAAGATATAATTATATAGATATTCATTTACTATTCGAATACGGAATGTGAACTGTGAGGACTATTGTTAGTACAACGAATCAACAGACATACCAACTCGACATTATATATCTTTTTAATTTAAATCAACAATAGGCCGTCTTAAAAATATAATATGCTTGTATCGATTTTGAGATTTATAAACAACAAACCATATTTCAATTGAAGCAAAAGAGATTGGTAACTACAAAATATTGCAATATCAAACATCCATCAATAACTGGATAATCTCGTGATATGTTGTTCAGCTGGATTGACTTGAAAGAGAGTGAGAGACAGAGAGCTTAAGGCGCTGTTTTCAAACATCTATTCATGGACGTAAAAATACTCTTAAAAAAACCAACAAATATGCAACAAACACTACAACGTAATACTATACAAAATTGTCCTTAAAACACTTTTACATTCGGATATTTACACCCTTAATAGCTAAGAATAGAAGACAGATATTGTGTTTTTTTTTTAATATATATATTTACAATACAACAAACCTATTCAATAATATTTTTAACAATCACTGAACTTGTACCGTTTCAGTAATTGACGTCAAAGAAAGTAGGTACATAAAAAATGAAATCATGTTGTGAACGAATTAATTATTGCGGCCATTTTATATTCGATTTAAGATTTTATCACTACGCAGTTAGAGAATTCTGTCGACTGTTAAATTCAACTGACTAATGGATTGGATCATTGGGATCTAAATGCATCTCTATTTAGTCATCAGAGTTTATACAACAATAGGTAGGAAATATTTAAACAAGTTATAATTTAAGTTTTAAATCCCCACATTATATTAAGACCATTCTAATGAGCCCAAACACCCTATATCTGCTGTAAGTTGCTGAGGAGTTGGGTATCCCGCAGACTACTTGATGCTACAGTATCGAGTCAAGGTTACCACCATATCATGGAAATATCACTGAAGTAACAGTATACCAAATTTCACATCAACAGAACCTGTGGAAGTTTGCGTCTCTGATATTAAATCAGTTTAACGTTTATGCAAAGCCAGTTAAATTTAACAGTGTCATTATAAATGTAAAGAAGGATGTTGAGCCCTGATGTACAGCGAAGGTGGGCAAGCCTGTGCAAGTATAAATGAGCTTAAAATATAAATATTCCATCTAACTAAACCAATAGGAACACGAGCTCTAAAATAGTGTAAGCCAATAGCTACGCGCGAACACGTGATGGGAAGCAGTTGAGCCTATAAGAGCGCGATATTTCTTTGCCCCTTCGCGTTACTAAATTTCAGGACACAACACAAATTTAGAGCTGGTACACATTAGGCGTTTTGAAGCGCGCGCTTTGAGAAATATGAAGTTCTAATGCAACGGAACGCCAAGCCCTCAATGTGTACTCGCTCTAAGAACTTCATAGTCGCGCGCGCGCTTCATAACGCCTAGTGTGTACCAGCTCTTATAGTCTGTCATACTTGTCTTAAGTAGTAAACCAAAATGGCGTATACCAACAGCCATCGATAATGGATAGAGTTGGGAATCCCCAAAATGAACTAGTGAAATGATAACGTCAACGTGAAAATAAAGTGAAAATGAACGAAAAACGTATTATTTAAACGAATAACATAGTTTAAAAAAAAAAACAAAAGTTGTAAGAAAAAACAGTTAACAATAAATTCAATCAAGTTCGAAATATTTTCTTGTACCATCTCTAATTTCTATAAGCAAACTAGTTTTACTATAGCAGTGTCAAACTGTCACAATATTATTTTATCTGTGTCAATGGATGTGAATAAATTTTTGATTTTATGAGTCAAAATTAGCTATAATATAACACACATGTGCGGAGTGTATCTTTTATATTGTGAGATGTTTATACACTGGGCAAAGACTGTGAGATTAGGTATGCAAGTCCCGATTTTGATACGAGTGTTGTTTGTTTACTTCATAAGCCAAATATGGTTGGACAGACTATACGTGTTCACTATTATCACAGAGCCAGAAATCGCTGCGCCGCGCGACACTAGAGACGGCATGGTCAACGCTTTCCATACAAATCCAGGGTATCAGAGGGCGTTACAGTTTATTTAATACATGAACGGCTTACGCACTGTTTAGGTTTTGTGTTCCAAGACAGTCGAAATTTTTTAAAAGCTAAAAATTGCATTCTTACTTGTAATATGATACACAAGAATTTTGCTTAATAACGTTTTTACACTAATTATTACATCAAATTACAGCACAATGAGGTATGTGTTTGTAGCGTTTTTTTGGATAATGTTTTTATTACCGCCGTCTCTAGCAGCGGGCGGCGCGGCTATCCCATTCTCTATGACTATTACATTCCTTTCATATATACTCTATTATAGAAGAATAAATTACAAACACATATATTCGCGTAATACTTTTACATATTTCGGTGCACATTTTAACACATCAATAGACGAATTTCAAAAGCCACATTTAATAAAATTAAATGAAAAGTTTTAATATTATTTTAATTGTGCAAAAAGAACTCTGTGAGGGTTGTCATAGGCAATACTCAAAACTTCAAGTTTGCAAAAAATTTTCTGTGAAAGTAATCATTCGTCATAATTATATCACACTTTCTAATACTCTGTCAAATAAAACTAAAACGACGTCACAACCCAAAAAAATTGAGACAAAAATTATGAAAATAAAAATAAGAAACAAAATTCCAAAAAAATTACAACATTGTTTAAATCCTTAAACAATAATGTTAAAAACTAGTTTTAAGTTTAGTATTTTTTTATAATAATTACCGCGTTATTTTTACCTTAACCTCATCGAGTTACTGAATAAACACAAATCAACGTATCTTTTCATAATTCGTTAAAAATTTAGATCCAATAAATACATTTTATTTTTCAAAAAAAAAAAACAACGTAAACAACCCTTTTAGGAACCGACAGAAGACAACCCGTGCTAAGCTACCAATGTCTAAGGAATATTTGGCACAATTTAACAAGTACAGAGTTCATCTATTCATCATATGCGTGCGAATCGAGTAGCATCCTCTACTCTACACTATGCGGTGTTATTTTTTTTGTAATTTTATGGCCTGGTAACTGAATCTTTAAGCCTTTATTTTGAGTGGAGAGTATAAAATGGTAACATCACGAATGAATTATACGGTGTTAAAACACACCCTAAAGGTAGTGATGTGACCAAACTACTATTGCGTTAACATTGATGTACATATTTATCGATGAATATAATTATGACAAAAAAATAACGCCGATTCTACTCGACTCCAGCGTATACGATATGTGATGTACTTATAGAATACTAATAGTGATTTTATATATGACACTTTCTTTCGAGGTTATTTTGACAGTTTAGTGTTGTGCATGAAGCAATGCTCATTAAGTATCTATGCTTTCAAGGGCGGCAATCTTTTTTTTTTTTTTTCATTTTGAAAGATTAAAATTTTTTAACATCTAAGAAAGGGGGGCGCAGATAAATTTATTGTCTTTTCAAACTAATAACTCATTTTGGACAAAAAGTACATTGAATCAGCATTCAATGCTAATTTTTACTGATAAAACTGATAAAAATGCTAATTTTTACCACAACCCTCTCTGTCAGAACATCGAATTACGGGAGCACCAATTCAGTGAGCGATTTGCCAATTATTTTGCTGCCTTAAGCGCAACAGAATTAACAAGCTGAACTCTGTACCGACTTTAGAAAATCGCCATCAAAGATGAACATCGACTAAAAAAAATTGAAGCACAGTAACGTATCAGTCAACGCATCTTTCTCTAACTACCCAAATGCTGTTAAACCTAAAATAACATTTCCAAGAGATACAATCTTCTATATATATAAATATAATAGTTAATTTATACAATAATTGAGACACACGGATCGATAAAATATTACTTATCTATCTCTCTATAATGTCAAAACACTTTGGGTATAGCTGGGGGGGGGGGGGGGGAGGTGTGAACACTATATATACACTGTCTCAAAAAATTCACATTTTACACATACTGTTCAAAACGATACAAATCGATCACAAATATACATATACAATATAAAACTGTAATTACACGTTACGCGCCACCGAAGAACACGTGTCTTTGTTTTCACACACTATACATAAGTTACTTCCACAACGTAACACAACTGTGCACTTCCTCGTATATGCGCGGCCTGAGAAACAACGGATTGTGCGTTAAACGTGAACTTATTGTAATTTCTTACACGTCATGTGTCTCTTTGGAATCTGGCACCGCACCGCGGATCTAATGACGTCACATACTATGCGTAGATCACACGGAGATCTCGTAGTTGCAGTCGTATAGGGACGCGCGGTCGGGTGGCTCCGAGGGGGGAGGCCGCGTCTCGAGCTGCTCTTGAACCTCGAGAGCGCGGACAAAGGAGAGGGGGCGGGAGGGGTGAGGTGGAGGCGCAGCTGAGGGCGCAGGAGGGGGACGGCGTCGGGCCATCGGCGAAGGTTGAGGCGGGAACACTGGCACTCCGCCACGTGGTGGGTGCGGGTGCGGATGTGCCGCTCGCTCCGCCCACATGTAGTTGCCGCGCTGAGGCGACGCTGCCAGCTCTCGAATGTCGTCCGCGGTGGGACGGTGAGGTGCCGGCGCGGGAGGGTCCGCGCGCAGCAACTCCCCCTCGGAGAGGAAGCGGCGCTGTGGAGAAGCGCGACCTCCGCTCGTGCCGCCCCCTCCGACGCCTATGAAGTCTGGTCGTCTCGGCTGCGTGGGGGTGCCCGGGTTCGACCTGTGCGGGGTGCGCGCGGCTCACGTCATGGGTTTAAACGGGCGAGCTCGTCCGAGCCCGCGCTATCGTTACCGTACGGCCTACGGACAGAAGGAGATGGGAGATGCGGGGGCGAAGCGTATGTATGCACGTGCGATCGGCAAAGAGCGCCGCGCGCACTCGGACTCGTTCAGAACGATCAAAGATGACCATTTACTAGTTTATTCATTGCTCACGGATAAACACTTTCACAGGCGGTCATGTAATTGATACTTCCGAACCCTATACATCGCGCGACACAAGGCGCAATGACATCCTAGTACGGTGAGCAACAAATTAGTTTACTAATTATCATTAATATAAATGGAGAAACACAAACTTTATCCCATCACTTAACAGCTTTGAAAGTATTGACCGAATTATGTGCTCACTACTTTATGATCACATAACTAAATATATTAATTTATTTTAATAAGGTACTACTTGGGAGATGACCAGCCAATTATGATGCTGATTTAAACACATTTAAAAAAGTAACATCCCATAATAAAATGTTGTCCCAACTCCACTTGCACGTTGTTTAAATTTTTAACTATTTTGAATCGTTATACACACCATAAATATTTAAATTGTATAAGGCCAACTTGCAAGGCCAAGTGGCAAATAGGTTCAAAAATGACAATGGACAAACATAGCTGTCACAATTTAAAACGTCCTGCAAGCTACCTTTAATTGTCGAAGTCTTTCATAAAAGCAATCTAAGCCTGTCATTGCTAGTTATTGGATAGCTGTTAACAATGCCCAATAGTAAGACTAAGAAGAAGAACTTCAATAGTAAAAATAAGAATTGTTTAGACTTTAGAGAAATGCGTCTTCCAGAAGCATGTCCAACGTACAACCGCCCGCAAAAGTGTTAACAAACTACACTACGTGTTAAAGTATAGTGTGATGGTACAACGATAGAGAGAAACAAAAGTTGTCAAAAGCTCGCGACCTAGTTCTGAACTTGTAGTACCGACTAGGTCCGTATGCGGCGGCCCACTTGCTACGGTTGCGGGGAGCATGCCAACGCCACATTCCACGACTGTACAAAATATTATATTACACTACATACACACACACACACACACACTCACACAAGACTACCGCTAACTACAAACAATGCATCTGTGCATCGTTCCTCTGATGTTCATGTGTTAGGCTAGGTATACACTACACCGATTGCCGGAAAATTTTTCGGCACCCGGACATCGATGTTTGGTTTCAGTATATTTCGTTATACAGGGATACCGAAACGAGTTCGTTCACATTATTCCGGTCCGGGCGTACTGTTGGCACTCCGCAGCGACTTTCTTGCCGAATCGGCAGGCTTATTATCTAAATGGCTCTGTTGAGCGACAGGCAAAAAATGCTAAAAATTTGTGCAGTATCACACTAAATCGTTAATTTTTATGAAAATCACACTAGTGTTATGAGCTACGTGATACGTTTTTTAGCATTTTTCGCCTGTCGCTCAGCAGAGACATTTAGGTAATAAGCCTGCCGGAATAGTGCAAACCTAGCCTTACACTCAAACCAGGATGGATGCAGTAGAATAATTAATATATGTAAATAGTTATAGTAAACTAGCCAAACATCGACATACAATACAATGGCTGGGGAAATGTTTCAAACATGGCGACGATTATTGACATTAAAAACACCAATATGCAATTTGGAATATATACACAAAAAAATAGATATTGAATTCCATTTTTTTTTCTTTCTAAACAGATGGAATCCGAAATAAACAAGTACTATCAATGAAATTTCTTAGACCACCATCTATCTTGTCGAACAAATAATAATACCAATAAATTAAATCCACAATTTAACAGATTAGTGGAGCAAATTTTGATACATTTGTGACAAGATAGATAATTTCATTGTTATGATTATGTTATGAACACGTATAAGGTATAAATTGAGGTAATTATATACACAAAAATAGGTCAATATAAAACTGATTGTACCCTTCACCAGCCATTGTATGAGTCTCGTCTTCGTATCCATCCGTATCACAACTGCTTGCAAATAAAAAAAAAACATTGTTTTGATACATACTGAGCTTTTTCAAAACTTTTTACTTAAATTACTAAGTTTTAATAGAGCATGCAATATTATTAATTAATATAATGTAATTTATTTTTTAAGCACGGCTTACATCGCAGATCATCAGAGTAAATTTAGATAGTAGCACATTTTTGTGGTACTTAACTACTGGAAAAAAATGCTACAAAAAAAATGCCAAGCAGATTCATAACCGAGCAATGTCAGTTCAATTTATCTGTCAAAATTGACAAGGAAAGTTCGTCTGCTATATTTTGTTTGTTGCAAAATAAGGCCAGTAGGTCTCTAGCATGAGTTACGTTGAACGTTGAACAAATCTTATGCCATCTTATGTTATATCTTATCTTATGTTGATCTTATATCAGCATTATTTGCTCCAGTATTGAATCCAATTTTTTTTTATATACCGAAGTATGGGAAAATCGTGTAAATATTAAATTTTATCTCACACTGTTGTGATTCCATTAAATTGGTATCGTGACTGCAACTAAAGAAGCTTTTTTATTCATTTGAAAATTCGTTAAGATTCCTTGAATTCTATTATAAATTGTCTTTGTGTCCCTACTTACATATCTTTACGATTACTTTATCTTTGCTCTGAATCCCAACGTAGGATGTAAGTGGTGCATTATTAATTTACAATTGTCAATTTTATTCATATTAAAAGGTACTTTAATAATAGGTGTTAGAAGATATAATCAAAAAATGCAAAAAATTAATAAAATAAACATGCTTAGTACTTTATGCTACGCAATGTAGAAGTTCGAAGCAATGCTTTTTGTGCTTGGTAATAAAAAATATAAAACAAGACTAGGTAATTAAAAAGCACAAAAAGCATTGAAGGGGGGGGGGGGGACGACTAATCAAAATATTAAAAATACATATTTATAGTTTTACAATATGTACATAAACATTTTATAATAAATATTTTGTATTTACTTAAAAATATACAAACCTTAGAAGTGAGGGAAGCTAATAGCAAAAAAAAAAAAAAACAAAGTGCAGCCATTTAAATTTGACTGTACATATTTACAACAAACAAGAGAGATTATTGGAATTTATAGACGTCATATTTAGCCGCAAAATTGTTATCTAGTAATTTTCAAAAACACTCTAGCTGAAATATAATAGTAAAATGTTTTAAATAGAGAAATTTTACTGTAAAATAAACTCGAAAACCTCGAGAACATCATTAAAAATTACATTAATCATTTCTGTTTGCAAATTTGAAATAAACACACAAAACCAAAACGTAACAAGTGTCAAGTTACCGTGGACATGTTGGGTCTATGCGTTAGGTCCACCTGCCGCGTGGTAGTAATTGGTAAAGGTTCACATATTTATATACTTATTTAACCCTTACACTGCCTCCGCTGACGCTCTTTTGACGTGCATAGTATAGTACATGTTAAAAATGATCCCCATAACAGTCATACGGAAGGGCTAGGCCGGGCCAAGTGACCAGTCAACGTAAAAATTTTCAATGGAAGACCAATGTACGAATGTTGTTCGAGACGCTTTCTATATAAGCCTCTATTTTGTTATAGAAAGAGGTACTGGGTTAATTCTCATACGAACCAAGTCGAGCGCAAATACTATAGTAGAAATGTAACATTATTATTATTAGTCCAAAGGCGAAACCAAGCTCGCTGACATTGTAACCATTGTCAGCAACCGATATTTGATAAATTAATATATTTTCGGTAGTGACATGTCATGATTAATATTTCACATTGCTTTTATTCTGCAATGGGAAGATTTTACTGTTGCTGAAAATACCGCCTGTCCGAAAACAATAGGAAGCATTATATACTTTGATTGCTTTATTTAATTATGTTTCATGTGACACAGTCATGTGACATAGGGTAATTAAGAAGCAAGTACTTTTAAAATGTTGGCCTAGCAATTCCGAATGAACTTGAAACATGAAAGCGATAAATGGCTGTTGTATTAATACATATTTAAATTATATATGAAAGCTAATTGTAACGAGTTAGTAACGGCAATGGAAGCAGAGTATAATAAAGATTTACAGTTGCAAGTTTAAGGGTCGAGAAGAGAGGCATTTGATGTCGATTGTTGATATCTAATACCTCCACAAATTTTATTATTAGACATTTGCTTACTTATGGGGTTTTTTGGAAGTTATTTCGTCTTTCTACACGGTTTAGGTCGTTAGTACACTGTCATATTTGCGTATTGGAAAATTCGCATATTATGCTATGTCTCACTCTAATGTTAGCGAACTGCGACCTTATCGGTACTGTTTCAAAGGGACACGTTGCGGTTGAGGTGTTTTCCAACATTAATATAACCTTACGAGCTCCTATATTATTCAACAAATAATAAGTACGTTTGTAGGTAATTTTTTTTAAATTAAATAATATAAATATGAACCCAACGTAAGCAAATCTCTCTTTATACCACAATAATTAAGCTTAACATCGATGACAATAGGATCAAATCAAAATTGAAAATATTAGTGTTCCCAAAACAACTTTACTTCTCCACTAAAAATAAAAAGTGAATATGCAAAACATTTTACATGCAAAATAAAGATGCTTAGGCCTACGGTCATACTGTTTGATATAAAGCAAGTGATACCATTTTGATTTACATAACATAACGTCAGTTTACATCGAGACGCGATGCTGCGCACACGCAATTAAGTTAACAATTAAATATATAACTAATTCACTACACAAAAAGGTACGCATACTTAATGAACTGTATACCTTTTTGAGTAGTAAATTAGTTCCACATTGAACTGCTACCTTAAAATGTGCGCATAGCTTTGCGACTCGGTGTGACATGACCCTTAAGATTTCGACAAACATCAGCCACGACTTTCGTCGACATTATTGAGCGATAATATCGAAATGAACCGCGTATCAACATGGGAATGCCAGTGATAATATCAAATATCTTAAGCAGGCGTAGGCCAATTAGAAACAAAAGTTTGTTGATTCGATATTGTCGCAAAGGTGTATATAGGATTCGATAATATCGAGCGATAAGTCGTGGCGATAATCATCAATACGACCGAAGCTCAATACACCATAGTAAAGTAACGAAACCATAGAAGCAATGCGTTTTCGGTTGAGGTAGGGAAGATATTTATTGTCGCAAACGTTTTTTTTTAGTATGGTTAATGTGATGGGAACAGGCCATGATACAATGGGTAATAAATACCTATGTGTATGGGAACGAATGCTGTTTTTGTATAATCTCCAATTCAGACATCCATTAATTTAAATTTTCAGTTTACATAATGTATAAAAAATCATGTTTTGATTCTAAATATATAAAGTACGGTCAACATTTATTAAATAAAATCATTTATCTAAAACCAAAGCGTCTTTCACTTTGGTTTATTTCTCCTTATTCATGAGCGAACATTGGTCAAAGTATCTGTCGTTTTTTTATATAAGTTATATTTTTAAAGTTTTAATATTATTTAATTATACAACACGCACGTAACATTAATACAATGTTCGCTTCAGAAAAGAATAATTAACTATAGGAAAATAGTAGCAAAATATTTTTTCCTACAATTTCCTGATATCAAAAATTTTCTACCAACTTGGACAAATTTAATTAGATTTTTCTCACTTGTCCTAATATTTGGTCAAAAATGGCACAGTCGTAATCGTAAAAGAGATACATGAATAATGGGACCTTTCGATTAAATTGGTACATGCACAATTAGCTAATTTCAGTACATAGATGCATAAACAAGTCTTGACAACGTTAAATACATATATTGAAAATAATTTTATGGTACCTAGGACATGAGGTTTTTTTATATATTTTAGGTTTAAATTATTAAAGTACATTAAATAAAATTGTCATAAAATATGAGCTGTGAACGTCTGTTCTAGTGGAATGAAGTTTGATTAAAAATTTGAAAATAGGACAAGTGAGAACAAACCCGAGTTGTCTCCGATCCGTGCCACGGATGGTGGTCGGTTACCATCAGACATACCTTCTGACGGGGCTGCTGACCGCGAGCGGCGTGGGGACACCCAGAGCCTTGATCCTCTGTTGAGTGGTGGGCGACGGTCGCGCCCCGTTAGAGCCTTGCTCGTACCGGAGCGGCTCCATCACTACCCGGTACCCCGTCGCGGTGCCACCGTGACTGAAAACCCCCACAACATTGCCCCTTTAAAAACTCTCACTTAGGCTACGTTCCCACTACGCCGGACCGGCATTTTTAAAACATCCTTTATAATGCGCACTGCCAAGGTTTGGAACTCCCTGTCGGCGTTTATATTTCCGAGCTTATTTAAACCTAAATCTTTTCAAAGTTTGAGTGATTAGGCATCTTCTGGGTGAGCTCGCTGTACATCTTTACTACACAGCTGGTTGATGGCCAAGAGCAATAAAATTAAAGTTAAAGCATCTCTAATTAAAAAAAAAAAGAACCGGATGCCTCATCACCGAAGTTTGATTTCAGTAAAAAAAAACATACTTCACGCCATGATTTCGAATCTAATTCAATTTCCCAGTAGGACCTGGCAAATGCAGCCTTAATCCAGTGTCAATCCTCGACCCTAGTTTTGTTGTAGTCATCTTGTGGGTGGACGCCATGGATATTTCAACTTTCTTCCGATTCGATCTCGCAGAGTAATATACGAAATATACGATCAATCATTTGACGTGACTCCAAACGACTTAAATCAAATGGAGCGATGCCAAACATTAATTGTGCCCACTCATGGTTAGTCCAATTTTCTGTCATTTATGCGTTTGACCCGGTGGAGTGACATGAATGAACTAACGTGACGCAACGGCGCGATTTGAAATCCAGTGTTTGACATCAAGCCATCATTTTATAATTTTACCATTCACGATCAAATTTTGACATCACGTCAGTCCATTTGACGCGGTGGACTGATCGTGTGTTTCGTCCGCAACTCCTTGCGTAGCACTCTCCAATCTCCATCTACCCTCTTACAGTAGTAACTACCCTCTTTACAGAAGACCACAGTGAAATTACAACATGTGTGTTGAGCTGAGTCCATTGCCCTATGCCGTCCAATCTCTTATCCGAGCCGAGCGGATTAAAAAAAATACTCACCTGGTATTTCGTGACAGGGGACTGAGCCGCGGGTAGTGGTGAGGCCGCGGGGGTAAATGGTGGTGCGGTTCCGCCGGAGGAAAGAGGTTCGCAGCGGAGCCCCGCCTCTGTAGAGGCGGCGGAGTCGGCTCGCAGTCGGCGCTCTGCGAAGCGCCCGGCCCTTCCATTTCAGCCTCGTGCTCCTCCCGACCGGGCGATAACTGTTGGGGGCAGGCCACTTCAGCTACACTCCGAAAACCACTCAACCTCACACCCACCCTAACTAATTATACACACATTCCCGGCTTTATCAGACCATGAAACAGATGGCTCCGGTCAATTCCGAATATTTACATGCGAGAGAAAGGGACAGAGAGACACCATCGGTTTTACTTACATTGATTGCGTTCCCATGGCTTTACTTTAGAAACAATAAGCCAAACAGTAACTACCCTCTTACAGAAAACCAAAACAACTCGAGATTAAAACGAACACCACAATCCATTTGTCTATCCTTTATTATATCTATATCAGGGGCACTACCTAAGAGCACAATGCAAACGGGAGCGTTGCATATATTTACGAAACGATAGAAAATAAAGCCAGGTGATTGGTCAAAATTTTATATGGGCGTTACAACAACCAATCACCGGGCTTTATTTTCTATCGTTTCGTAAATATATGCAACGCTCCCGTTTGCATTGTGCTCTTGGCTAGGGCCCCAGCAGTTTATTAGAAACCTCTAAGAGAGTTGCTTGAAAATTAACTACCAGTTAATTTGTAAGGAGTTGGTAGTCACCCACCATACAATAGTCCATAAACATGTCTGTTGACCGGAACATATTTACAAAGCAATCTTGTCAAATACCAATTTGAAATTAATGTAAGCTTTCAAAAGAAAACAAAATTTTGTATAATATGTGCATTCAGAAGCATTCCATTGTGTGTTTTAATTTATATTATTATGTCTGTATAATCCCAATATACATATAAATATATAATAATAAAAGTAAGTTAAACACACTTTGAAAGTTACAAAATAAATTTTCAAACAAATTATATAATTATAACGGTAACATTTCACATTAAACGCGTTGAAAATTGTTAGAAGATAGGAGAGCCAGACATAACCATGTCTTCAATTCACGATTCATTTGAAAAATAAACCAAAACAGCAAGTGCTCGTGCATAAGTCAGTGAATTGAAGGTATGTTATCGCTCTACAAGCATGATAACTAGAAGGCTATTGGCGAATGGGAATAAGCCATTTTGAACTTTAATGAAGCGTAAAGAAATATAAACAAAATCATGAAGAAATATAAACAAAATCACTAAACCAAATATTGGAAAATATTAATTCAGGATTAGACCTGAATAACCTGATTCGATAGTGAAAACATTTTTTGCTATTGCTATTAAATTTAATGAATTTTAATTAGAATCGATGTCTGATGGCTCGTATATTCCCAAGTCACGTCATCAATTCAAAAGGTAATTAAAAAATAATATAGAAAATATATTTGTCTATTGCGGTATAATGTGTAAATATGGATGTTACTAAAAATTTCGGTTAGTTCGAATTTATCTTATTGAATTGTGGTCTAATGAAAGATCTAGGCGGAAAAGGTGTTGATGATAGTATATAGGAGATTATAGATGCGGTAGACCACAGACTTACAACAGCAGACGTACAGTACGTACTGGACGTACACACTGCACAGTGGCGGGATGCAAACCACCAATGTGTAGTGGCGGAATATAAACCACCAATGTGTAGTGGCGGAATATAAACCACCAATGTGTAGTGGCGGAATATAAACCGCCAATGTGTAGTGGCGGGATACAAACCGCCACTGTGTTGTGGCGGAATACAAACCGCCACTGCTTGAAATGCTTGAAATACTATTTAACTGGCACGCATCTATACCGCTATGCCATGCCAACCAGGCCGTTAAGTGGTCGCAGTCTGCCGTTGTATGTGTGCGGGTATGACAGCGCAAGCGTCTGGCTCTGACCTTGTTGTAGTGTGCGTGGGCGCCGACCGCGCGATGGACGCTGCCATTGTCCGCCGTGTACGTCTTTACCTGGTGCGTGTCGGTCGCTATCGTCGATATGGCGGACGCCGAATGGACGCCGGTCGGCAGCGCTTGTCGCTTCTTGCCGCCCTTGTATACGTATTTCGATGGTCGGACTAGACTGAAAGTTACAAAACGTCGAAGCACATTTGAGTACAATGCGGTTATTTATTAATAATCGTCATATTGAGATATTTTTACTCATTACAGTATGCTGGACAAGAAAAAAAAAGTAAACAGCCATATTTTGGCGTATATGGGCGCCAATCAAATCCAACATGAGCCCAATTGGATGAGTGGTATATTGCTTGCCTTTCTTCCATAGATATGCCAGGACCTTGCAGCGGTTCCCGGTTTGCAGCGGGTCAAGCCCCTTCGTCTTACACCGTAAAAGAAATGAGAAAATCTATTTCCCCTATCTTCAGTGCACGTAAAAATTTATAAGAGCAAAACCAATCTGATGAATAAATACCTCGGATATTGCGGTCCAAACTGTGTATAGCAGCAGTTGTACCAACATCCCTTCGAGAAGGGATTGTAACCTCCTGTGAATTTCCCAGTCACTTGTTCGTTGGTGGTGCGTCCTCTGGACACTAGCACCATATGGAAACCGGTCAAACCGAAGATCGGTATCGCTAGGAGGACGATTATGCCCATGATTACCATTCTGTGTTTTGATAAGGATTCTTTTTAACAAAATTAATATTCATTCTTATTAAAAACTTCACATTAAAAAGGGTTTTTTTTATCTATAAAAAATTATAAAAATAAAAATTATTTATATAATTTTTTTTTTTTTTATCTTTTAAAATGATGATGAAAATGAACGACCAGAATGTGAATGTATATGAAAACATATTGTATTACTTACAAAACGATACCACAATATGGAATTAATATAATCATAGCGAAATACGTTATCAAAAATAAATGAATAAATTGCTATTTTTTTTTTAAAAGGATACGACACAATAGGCTCCACTTGTGATAGTGTCTTATTGTTGTTCATAACGAAGTAAAGACTCAGTCCAAATATACTTAGCATATGTATAGATAGAGAGATCAGGAAAAAGAAGAAAAATCTGTAATTCCGCCTTCCGATACAATTATTCACCCACGGGCAGTGATGATCAAATGTCTGTAATGTAAAAAAAAACTGTTTTTAGGCAGACATGATTCCATTTCTATTTTTTTTTTTTCAAGAAATATCTTGAAAGTTACATAGTCAGTTTAATCTTTGCGCTAAACGAAACGCAAACGCCATAGGTGTTTTAACCCTTCATATGTCCGGTACATGGATCCGCTTTAATAATTTTGCACCACTCATGCACTTCACGCGATATTTTACGTTTTTTCTATGCAAGTCCTTAATTATAAGATGTAATTTCGGTTATAATTATAGAAAATTATAGCAGTTGAATGAAAGGCACCTTGAGATTTACTACGCTCCGGCATATAACGGTAATTCGGCTCGCTGGCGTTCTACACACGAGGGATTAAATCAGTAAACAGACAATAAACAACGCACAGTAGAAAACAATTGCATACCTCTATGCAATGGTTGCACACTGAGCAGTGTGAACATCTAGGAGGTCTGTAGAACTTGCAGGTGACGCACCATTTCATTCGCACTGTTATACCATTTATTTCAACGCTACGATACAGTGGCGCTCTAAAGTCATCCTCACGGTCCTCGTCAGGTGGAGCTGTCGACAGACGAAATCGATATTTTAACGCTCAGTCTTTGGGGTCTTGGGTTCGATTTTGAGCACGGCCAACTTTGGAAATTAATTTTTCATAATTGGCTATGGTCTGTATCTGTACAAGTAGTGGCAAGGCACACTGCGCCATTCGCAGTGTTCTTCTTTAGGGCACACCCCCTTACAGAAGAACACCGTGAAATAACAGCATGTGTGCTGTTCTGTTTCGGTGAGTTAGTAAGGGATGCCAAAGCCCATTTCCCTATCCCTACCTTATCGCTTATCCTTAATCCTAATATATGTAGTTGATAACGCACTTGAAGCATGTTTGAAATTTCTTGTGTTATATGCGACGTAAATCGGTTACATTTACGATTTAAAAATTTCGAATTGAAAACATTTTATTCCGATTTTTAAATGGTAAGATTTTATTTAAATAAAATGAAACCCTTATGAGGTATAGGTGATAGAATTTTTAAAAGAATAATATATATTATACAAACACTTTAAAACCTCTTTAGTATAATGTTAGTAGATAGATAGACAGTATAGATTTATAATATAGATTTATAAGGGTGATAAATTTTGAATTCGTTCAGCTCCTTGATTGCAACTTTACTATATGTAATAAAAACTTAATCGGTGTCTAGGGTAATTAAGATAGCGACTTTAAATAATGTTTTTTAAGCTGCTGCTGTTAATTTAACTCGAAACTCATTTAAAATCAAATTAAAAACAAATTAGCATAAATGGAATATATATGAGGAAAATTTTTCTTTTATTTTTTATATAGGGTGACAGACTGTTGGTAGATGTCTCCCATGAACACGTATGAATCCATGAACAGAGGTTTTGCATAAAAACATTTTGGATGTAGATGATAGACATGGAACTACAGCATCAAACTGAATCCCCCAATTTTTGTTATCATCGCTTTTCCCACTATGGAAGAAAATTTCAAGGCAAGGCCATTCAAGGCCATTCAATAAATCAAATGGTAAATTTGTATGAAGTCTCATTTAAATTATGTAAAAAAAGAACAAAACTTTATTAAATGATTCTTTTACTCTTGAATGAGCAATATCCAATCAACACCTTTCCTTTGTCCGTTTGTTAGACGCGCATGAATGATTCACTATATTCCTTCCTTACCATTGTCTCGCTGTTCCATTTTAATTAAACTATCGTGACACAAAATGGGTTATGCTCTGTACGTGTTTTGGTTCGTTGATATTATGATTTTAGTCAAAATTATGTTGCATTTTGATAGTGCACTGTAGCTGTTAATCGGGACAGAATATAGGTGTCATAATAAATCTGAAGAGTACGTTTGTTATTCTATAATAATAACTGGAACCGAGCATTAGCGAGAGAAGAGCCGAAATATGCATACCTATATTGAAGAGAATGACGTACAAGAGATAATATATGACTACCATGAAATAATAGCATGTGTGCTGTTGTGTTTCGGTGAGTAAGTAAGGGATGCTAGAACCTATTTCCCTATTCCTTCGTAATCCATATGCTTAATCCTACTGTGGTCGGCAGAGCACCTTTTTTTATATAAAATATATTATTATAAATCATGTACGAAGTCATGTTTTTCTTATATATAAAAAGAAAAATTGTATTTTTGTACGTTCGTAATGAATAAACTAAAAAACTAGTGGACCAATTTGGAAAATTCTTTCACCTAGAAAAAGCTACATTATCAGCGAGTAACATAGGCCAATATTGATTTTATAAAGTTACGCGGGTGAAGTAGCGTGCAACAACTAGTGTATTGTATTTTTCATTTTTTCAATGTGGATGAAGTCATGGTCACCGGCTACTTATATAATATATATATTTGGAGTGAAATAATAAGGGCAACTCTAATATATAGGCACGATTGGTGCCCTGGGCGAAGCCGCGGGATACAGCTAGTAACTACATATACATATTAAAGTGTTATATTATTAAACTAATGTTAGGATTGAAATTGACACAAAGTGTGAGATACTGAATCCTTTTCATGTTATACTAACATTTACACATTATCAAAATATGTTACTGTCATAATAACAGTTATACTGATAACAATCTGAATTGATAAATTGATAATTACAGTCTATTGGTTTAACCTGTTTACATAGCAAAAATTTGATAAACCCATTAACTATAATTATTATCTTTTAACGATTTCAAATATTACACCTCCAGGTCCACCAGAATTTTAAAATGTGATAATTAATTTTAATAGAAGACATAATATGACTTAACTAGCTGGTACCAGCGACTTCGTCCGTGTTCTATATAGCCTATAATAGCATTCCTCGATAAATGGACTATTCAATATAAAAAGATTTTTTCAATTCAAACCAGTAGTTCCTGAGATTAGCACATACAACCATACAAACAAACAAACACAAACAAACTCTTCAGCTTTATATAATAGTAATGTCAATATTAGTTCTAACTTTACTCGCTTGTACAAATGTTTATTCATATTTCAAACTTACCTTTTGGTATCACTCCCGGGTCCATGAAAGTGGCCAGTGTAAAATTGGCCAAAACAAAAAATGTTATGACACCTTGGTATGCAGGTACCCATGGGTGTTTGTAGAGGTAATATTGACATCTGTAATAAAGCAAAATTAATATTTTAGACCTGCATCAAACTTATTATAATATATTTACATGCAAATTATACTGATAGCTGGCAAGTACATAGTAAACAACCTTGAAAATAAAACTAACAACTAGATGTTGTTTAATAACTTGAATAAATTCTAACATTAAAATACTATTTGCTAGTATATCTGAATTAATATTCTATTGATATTATCTAGTTATCAGTGTCAAGATGATATAAACAAAATAAGCACAAAATTATATTTAACTAGCTGCTGCACGCGAATTCACCCGCGTAACTTTGTAAATTATGTACTAAAACCTTCCTCAAGAACCTCTCTATCAAACAGCATTGGTGAAAACAGCATGAAAATCGGTCCAGTAGTTTTTGAGTTTATCGCGAACAGACAAACAGACGTGGCAAAGGACTTTGTTTTATAATATGCAAGTATTACAGAAATCACAGCAATGCCATATTAAAGTAACTCCGGAGATCTTACAACTAAAATAATAATATTGTAAAAAAAAAAACAATCTAAAAAAATATTCACTTTTAAAATTGGCATCAATATCTGGAGGATTCATTTTCTGCTGTATTAATTATGGTGTGATTTAAAGGTTCATTTGACGAAAATAAATTTTCTTTGAATTGACTAAACAATAAATATTCTGTTACATTATAAAAACAGTTCCTGGAATCTTTACAAACTTTATGATAACTATGGCATTCAACAATACAATGGATGGCATTCAGGCAGGAAATCACCCAATCTATTGTCTCCAATTGAATTTTATATAGCACCCGTTGGAAGTGTTTTCCTTACTTTTAAAATGTTATAAATTATAACAGGACTAGCTACCATCTCCGGGCCTGGGTGCAATTTTTATATATGAAAATCTTGCCCGTTTATCCCTCTTTCCATATGTGAAAACAGGATTACAATTTGTCTACATGTCGAGTTTTTGAAGAGTACACAAATCAACATTTTTTTTTTATATATATAAAGATTGATAATTTTACATTCACTTGAACAGTGTTCTCATTCAACTCAAGGAAGATTATTTTAAAAAGTTAATTCCAAGGAATGTAACGTTAATTATTAATAACCACTTGTTAATTAAAAACATTAACAATACAAAACCAACTTTGAAATATTAATAAATTTTGTTGTTAGAATCTACAAATGTGTAAATTTACAATTACCTATATTAAAATTTATTTTTTATTTACGAGAGTTTATTTTTAATTTTTAATATGATTTTTCCAATATTTTTATCACATAATTTCCCAATATATATATTTTTATTTAATTGATTTTATGCTGGTTTGGATTCAAATTTGATTTTTGTATTGTTACTTAACATAAAATTAGTTTATACTTTGTTTATATATGCTTTCATTGTATCTATGCACAATTACTTTCAATATTAGGCAATAACAATATAAAATTCAAACAAATAGATCCATATAAACCAAATCTATGTTTGGAATAATCTCAGTGGCTATTATAAATGTAAAATTTTTGTGAATGTGTGACTAGTAACTGAAATCAGTCGAATGTTTACTATTTACTCATATGTTGAAATTGATTTGAAATACTTAATGGAAATGGAACATACTATTCTAAGCAATATAGGTTCGACTGATAAGTCTTTACACAGATTTTACCAAAATCAATGTGTAGCAATTTGTGAAAATTCAAAATGTAAATAGGATTACATTGTAGCACTTGAAAGTGAACAGGTAAATTTTTTACAATAAGCCCTCTATTTGTTACTATTGTGAATCAAAATATATACATCACATTCGACTAAAAATAAGAATGAAAGACTTAGATAGATATTAATAGTAACAATTCTACAATGATAATGTGAAAGTTGTCAAATCAAAATCGACACTTTATAATTGATCATATTTTTTACTTACGGAAAATAAAAAAATAGTGAAGTCGTGCCCAAGAGTAAGGTCCAAGCGAATGTCGCGGGGATGTATCTCGTTTTTAGGTCGCATTTGGGCATATTGTGTTTAATTTAAAAACCCTAAAAGCAAACTTTTGTTAATTTTTAATCGCTATGATCAACATGGCCGCACCTATTAATTTGACAGAGGTAAATGGTAAATTACAGAACAACAAAAATTTGTAGTACATAATGGTGACAGGACAGCCATCCAGCAGACTGACAGCTGGCCAAAGAGTATAGTTATCTCTATCCTCCTTCAGTATACTAATATAATTGGCCCTCGCTAAATATGATTATAATACGTTGACTAAGGAGGGTAGAGATAAGGAGGACAATTTTATATGGGCGTTAAACTAAAAAAGTGGCAACTAAAATCGACAAATTGAGATGGCGCTGGTGTGTCTAGAGCAGAGTTTGAGAGTATGGAGAGTATGAAATGAATGTAGCAGTTGACGGAGTGAAGTGCGCGCTGAGTTGAATTGTTTACTATCACTAGCTGCACCAACGCCATCAGTTCGTCGTCTTTCAATTGACACTTTTAATACACAGAGCTTGCGCTCTTTTACCTCTATTTTCCTTGACGTTGACTTTAAATTTATTGAAATTATTATAGTACCATTAAAATATGATTTTTGAATCAAAATTTTTAATTAACGACATTTTTTAATCTGGCAAGATGAAAGAGCGCGACCATAGAATAATATTTATTCTATGAGCGAGACACACAGTCTCCATTTGACTATTTCATTCGGCTTGGATTAGTGTTTGTTTAAGGCGCAATGAAAAATATATTTGGTACCCAAGTTTGGTACGGTTGGTAATACACTAATTTCGTAAATACAATTTTTCCCAGTAATCATCAGTCATATTATGATTGACACAGGTTTTAAGTTAGTGTTCTGTGTAAATGTACTATGTCAATGGTATGTCAACTTCATGAAACTGTCAACTGTCAATGTCAATCGCGGTCGGTAGATGTGATGTTAAATATGAAAAAAGTTTGTTTTATTTTTAGCATAACCGAATTTTCTTTATCGGCTCGGGAATGAAATGAAAATAAACAATTTTGTCGTTGACGACTAACATATAACGTGCCTCAACTACTTTACTTTTGACTTTAAGCTACGATAGCTTTACACAGTTTTATTTAATTATTTTCTATAAGCTGAAAGCAGGCAATGGAGAATACAAATACACACACCGATGGTAAGCTTTTAGTTATTTTCATTTCATACTGGTTCTTTTTAAAAATTTCGTTATCGCATCGTTCATCACCGCGTTGGTTTCGTTTTTTTTTATAGCTTGCATACATATAACTAATTCGAGTCCGTTTTACAGCTTAAGTAAATATAATGTTTTTATTTTTGTATCCGTTTTCAGAATATTTTGCCACCGCCTTGCAGATTTTTAATGTCTGCGGTGCCGATAGTTCAAGCACAATGCGAGTTGAAACTTTGATGAATAAATTTGAACCATTTATAAAAACAAACAATATGTAAGTAGATTATATTACTTAACGGTGTTTAATTTTTAAAATTATTTTTGACATTATCACTATAAGTAAACATGGTCATTTCACCAAAATGCTTTTAATTATCGATTTTAGGTCTGACTGCAGCTATTTGAGATCTCTGTTGGATCCGGAGCACAACAATCCAGAAATTAATATTGACAAGTTAGCAACTACACTAAACATTTACAGTAGGAGTCTTTTAAAAGTCGACCTAGATGAGAGGTAATATTTTTTATCAACTATTTATAGAATCTAACTTTTGGCCGCGACGCTATCCACATTGAAGTAATAATAATATAAAAGCAAATAAAGCCTAACATCTTTATTTAGATGATCTTTCCTTTATCCCTGACGACGTGAATGCACAATTTTGTGATGGTTGTTTGAGTAGTTAAGGCGTGTAAAGGTAACAGACAGAGAGAGTTACTTTCATATTAATAATATAAGTAAGTATGGATAATATATAAAATATATAGTATAGTATAATGGTATTTTATAGTATCGATAAACAAAGGTATATGACACTGAAAAAACGACAAATATTTTTTTAAATTATCATTTACTTAGAAAAATTTAATTACAGACATAGGTACAATATAATATAAAAATCTAATACTTTGAAATAATATATGTGTGTTGAGAATAATCTAATAATTCCTTTGAAATTATTGCTTGGGTATCCCTTTGAGTGTGTGTCTATTTGTTTTACAGTTTCAATTTGAGGAGTGGCGATGTAACTCAGAACTCTGATTCAGGTATTTCACTAGAGGGTAAGATATTCTTATTTGTTAATAATTATATATTTTTCCATTTAAAATATCTCTTGCGGACAAGCTGACAGACCGATGATGGTGACATAACACAAGTAACGCCGTGGGAATGCATAGAGAATCTTAATAGCATAAAAGATAAGCAGGGGTCAGCGGAATCAGCTCCGATTAATGTTAGATATGTGTATGTGCGGACGACAATGAAACGCAGCTTATGGTTGAACGTATAATTGATGACTGAATGACATCTCATTAGATACCTTATATGTGTAAATATAATAATAACAAATACCCTACATCACATCTCTCCACCTTAATTAACACTATAATAAACAAACTAACAATAATATAAAATAATAAAGTAAAAGTTAAAATTATACACTCTTAATATCTAAGCTTATAATTAATAATATCCTTTAACCTACACTTCCGAATTGGTCGAGCATCGGGCTGTACAGGGGCGGCAGGTGGCGTAGTGTAAACTTCTTGGTCGTCACGAACCGGTGAAGGAGAAACCACGCGAACCGGCGATGGAGACGCCACGCGAGCCGGTGAAGAAGGCGCTACGCTAACCGGTGAACCCGACGTCGACCGTTCCGGCTGTTTCCCGCCCGCGCTCTCGTCCTGCCTATCCCCACAGGGGCTAGCGACCGATTGCGGTCGTGGTGACGGCAGCGATGACGAACTCGTAGGGACCACAAGCGAACTTCGCGACCTACGCTTTAGCTGATCGACATGCCTATGACAACGATTTCCTCTACTATCTATTACGCTATAGTCGTTTAACCCTGCCGAACTTACGACCGTTCCCGGAGCCCATTTCTCTCCCTTAATGTACTGACGATACCACACGTCCTCCCCCTCTTTTATTACCCTACTCGTCCCCCCCGCATATTCCACCTGCTTCTGTTGCGCATTCCCTACCTTCGCCTCTCTATCGGGTTTCAGTGCGTCCAGTCTTGTACGCAAACGTCTGCCTAGAAGTATCACGGAAGGGGGTTCTCCAGTTGTAGCATGTTCCGTGTTTCTATAATATAGCAGATATGTGTTTAATGCTTCATTAATATCGTTTTTTTCTGTTATGGCCTTTTTAATTACCCTTTTTAATATTTTTACGGCATTTTCAGCCGCACCGTTCGATGACGGGTGATATGGAGCAATAAACACATGTCTGATTCCACAATATTTAATAAAATTTGCGAATTCTGTACTTGTATATGGCGGTCCATTATCGGTAACTATCTGCCTAGGTATACCCCACCTACTCCATAGCTCCCTAAGCTTCCCTATGGTGCTACTCGCGGCTGTACTGGGAACTGGGAAAACTTCAAACCATTTAGACGTCGAGTCTACGATTACTAAATAAATTTTGCCAGCAATCGGGCCCATAAAGTCCAAATGCAACCGGGTCCAGGGTCGCGGATGCCAGGGCCAGGGCTTCGGCGGCGCGCGCGCCGGTGCATCCGCCACGGCCGCACATACCTCGCAGGCGCGGCACTCGCGCTCCACTGCCTCGTCCACGCCAGGCCACCACACGTAGCTACGCGCCAACGATTTTGATCTTACGATGCCCATATGCGGTTCGTGAATAATTTTTAACACTTTTCCGTAGCAAGCCTCCGGAATGACAACCCTGTGACCCCACATTACGCAACTTAGTTCTTCATACAGCTCTTTTCTACGATTAAAGTAAGGCAATAAATTTCTTATTTCGCATGTGTGCGGCCAACCATCCCTTATGTAACTCAACACCCGACCTAATATCGGATCTTTTTCCGTTTCCGTTTTTAACTCGTTATAATCTAACAACAAAGCGTCCTGAGCGAAATGTAAATAAGTTTGTTCCGGGATAGTATCTTTAACTACTGACTGGTTACCTACTGTGCTCACCGGTAAGCGCGATAAGCCGTCCGCGCAGTTCTCGTCGGTTCTAATATATTCTATATCGTAATTATACGCCGAAAGAATTATTGCCCACCGCTGCATTCGACTGGCCGTCATAGTAGGTATACCTGTATGAGGTCCGAATATAGATACTAGCGGTTTATGATCCGTGCGTAATACAAACTTCCTTCCGTAAACATACTGATGAAATTTTTGCATACAAAAAACTATCGCCAATGCTTCCCGATGAATCTGTGAATAATTAGTCTCCGCCTGTGTGAGTGAGCGCGACACGTAGGCTACCGGCCGCTCCCCACCCCCGTCGGGCTGCGACAGCACTCCACCGATTCCTCGTGCGCTAGCGTCGCATGTCACTATCAAAGGTCGCTTTGGATCATAATGCGCGAGTACATCGGTACTAGTTAAGACTCGTTTAATTTTTGTAAACGCCTCATTACATTCTTTGTTCCAATGCCACTCGACTCCCTTTTGTAATAATTTGTTCAAAGGTAATAACAAAGAGCTAAAATTTTTTATAAATCTAGAAAAGAATTTTACCATTCCGAGAAAAGAGCGTAACTCACTAACGTTTTCAGGTGGTACAATTTTCAGAATTGACTTTATCTTTGATTGATCTGCTTTTATCCCTTGCTTAGAAACAATGTAACCTAAATATTTTACTTCGTCGACTAAGAAAACACACTTTTGTTTTTTTAATTTTAAACCGTTTTCCGACACCCTTCTAAAAACCTCTCCGAGCGCCTTTAAATGTTCCTTCTTAGTCTTTCCGCCCACGATAACATCGTCTAAGAAGACCTGGACGTCTGGAATTCCCTGGAAAAGATTCGTCATAATCCGCTGGAAGATACCTACACTCGAGGATAAGCCATATACTAATCTATTGTAACGGAATAATCCCCTGTGCGTATTTATTACGGTGTACATTTTAGACTCATCTAACTCCACCTGGTTATATGCTTGTGAAAAATCAATCTTACTAAAATATTGCGCCCCATTTAACCCTACCAGTACATCTTCGATTCGGGGTAACGGAAATCGGTCGATCAGCAAAACGGGGTTAACGGTCGCCTTGTAGTCCGCACAAATTCGCAACGTACCGTCCGCCTTATTGACAGGCACCAGCGGCGAGGCCCAGTCAGAACAGTCGACCGGCTCGATGACGCCCGCATCCAGCATGGCATCCAGCTCGGCGTCGACGCGCTCGCGCAGTGCGTACGGCAACGGCCGCGCGCGGTGAAACACAGGCACCGCCCCCTCTCTCACGCGCAGTGTCGCCCTGCCGCCCGTATACCGCCCGAGCCCGCCGCTGAACACTTCCTTATATCTGTCGAGTATATTATACACGTCCTTGTCAATATGTTCAATACACAAATTATTTAATTTTGAAACTTTTTTAAACATGGGAATTTCAATATTTAGTTCCGCTAACCACTGTCTACCTATTAATGGAGTGGCGCCTTGGTTCATTACAAACAATTCTAAATGCTTCCCTCGTTGACCTTGGTACTGAACGTAGGGCCGTATTATACCTAATGGTTTGACTCTTGTGCCATCATAAAATCTTAAAATAGTATTGTCCTTTTCAATGGGAAATTCCGAAAAATATTTTATGTATGTATCTTTGCTTATACATGACACCGCTGTCCCGGTGTCTATTTCCATGTATATTGTGGTATTGTTAATAGAAATAGGTACACTTACTGCCTTATAATTGTTCAGAGCCAGAAGGTTCAGGCTCTCCTCGGCATCGGCATTTTCCTCGCTAGACTCGCGGTCCACGCCGCCGAAGTGAAGTTGCCGCCGCTGACCTTGACCCCTGGCACCACCGAGACTGCTGGGCTGCCTGTCACGCTCTGTACAGACTCGACGTAAATGCCCGAAGCGTCGACACTTGCTGCACATGAAGTTCCGGTAGCGACAATTGCCATACGCATGGTCGTTGGCTCCACACGCCCCACAGCTAACCGCCTCATTTACCGCTGTTGTTTTCACGCTGCCCCTCCCGCCGCTCGTCGTACCCCTCCAGCCGCCCGAGCTCTTCTGCCTCTGCCCGTGAGCCAGTGCATGTACCGCACTGGCAACCGCCGATGACAGTGGTGCGCCCTCGACCTCCGCTGCATCTCTCTCCGCAGCTTCCAGGGAACTCGCCAGAAGAACGGCCCGGGAGAACGTGATTGAGTCATCCTCCGCGAACAACCGTTGTCTAATTACATCACTTTTGAGTCCGCACACAAACTGGTCACGTAAATTTTCATTTAGATTAGCAGCGAATTTGCAGTTACGTGACATCTTCTTTAAGTCTGCTACATAGGCCGCCACATCCTCTGACGCGGCCTGACGTTTCTGTCTGAACCGGAATCTCTCCGCTAACGCTGATGGAGTTGGTTGCAAATGGTCCTTCATTAATTTAACGACTTCAGCATATGTCAGTTCCGATGGCTTCTTTGGACTGGCAAGACTTACCAGCAGTTCATAGGCCTTGTCCCCCATGCTGGCTATTAATGAGGGTAAGCGTAAATCATCCGCCACCTTGTTGGCCTTGAAATACATTTCTAGTCTATCGATGTATGATGACCATTGTCCGTTGTTTATATCAAACGTACTTAATTTTCCGATCGACATTTATTTCCTTTTTCTTTTAAACCGTACACGTACAAATTAGTTCGATTTCTCGTCGCCAGTGTTAGATATGTGTATGTGCGGACGACAATGAAACGCAGCTTATGGTTGAACGTATAATTGATGACTGAATGACATCTCATTAGATACCTTATATGTGTAAATATAATAATAACAAATACCCTACATCATACACTAACTTATTATTCAAAACACAAAAATAATTGAGCTGTTATTTCATGGTTATAATAATAACCTGTTTGTAATACAAAAACTTTTTTTCGTTACTATTCTGGCTCCTGGTTACTATTTATAATACAGTAATTAAAAAAACATCATTGGTAATTTTTAAACACCCTAATTTTTTTCAACACTATAATGACACTATTATCTTTATCTAAAACTAGCTGCTGCCCTCGACTTCGTCCGCGTAACTTTGTAAATTATATACTAAAACCTTTCTCGAGAAACACTCTGTCCATTGGTGAAAACAGCATGAAAATCGCTGCAGTAGTTTGAGTTTATCGCGAACAGACAGAAAGACGCGGCTATATTTGTTTTCTATATGTGATGGAATTTTTAAAATGGGTCTAGTAATTTTTGAATTTATTAGTTACAAACAAAAATACAAATCTTTTCTCTTTATAATGTTAGTATCAGATGTAAAAATAAGTCAGAGTTTAATTATGTGATTATTTTAATTACAATTTGAGCGTTAAAAAGTTACATAATACAAGAGTTTATTGTGTATTATATTGTTTATTTATTTTATATACAGAGCAGCGTTACAATAACATTTTTTCCCCAGTTTGTGAGGACAGTTTATACTCACATATTCAGATGAAGTTTTTAAACTCGTATTTAGAAACTTCAACTGTCATGGCCACATTGAATTTTGTGTGACGTTTTTCAAACGTGTTTCTTGTTTAGTAAGATTCGGACATATTAAAAACTAACTGCCCTTTGATCAGGCTCCCAACTTATAGACGACATACAAAGCAAACTGCGAGAGGAAACGCACCGGGCCCAACAGTTGCGCAGCCAATTGGAATGTGCCCATCGCCAGCACGAGGAGACAGTCACAACACTCACTGTGGAGCACGACTCGCTGAGGGCTCAGCTTAACATGTCAGTTTCATTTTATTTTATTTATTTTGGCAATTGGACAGCTATTTGTGGCTTAACACCTCGTGTGCCGAACGCAAGTGAGCCGTATTACCGTTGTATGCCGAAGCGTAAAGTCTATCTTAAGTGCCTTTCATTCAACTGCTATAATTTTCAACCGAAATTACATCTTATAGTTAAGGACTTATATAGAAAAATAGTAAAATATCGCGTGAAGTAGGCGCAACGCGGATCCGTGTTCCAGCAGACGAGTGGTGCAAAATTTTAACGCGGCATATGAAGGGTTAAAGTTCAATGTGTGACTTTTAGGGCCGGCGCATATTGGAGGACAGCACAGCAAAGTTTTTATAGTATTTTGTACCTAAACTGCTTTTATTAATATGTATATAATTCAAATTTAATTGAATATATATTTTTAACTATTTTATTATTATAAGTAACCTTTTATTTTGGACACATTTTTAACAATTTTTATTTAATTTAATTTAATTAGTTGCACTATATAAGTCTAAAAGCCTCTAAATCTTTCCACTTTTTATTATTTTTTTGTTTACTTAGTGCAATACTAATCCAGTTACTTCCTACTACGTTCTTAATATCATTAGCTCGTCTTTTCTTTTGTCTATCCACGCGACTTTTGGTCATTTGTCCTTGACATTTAGCTGTTGTTGAATACACCTTTTGTCTTTGAACCTACACAATACAATGCAATTTTAATTATATTAGAAGGTACAAGTACATATTTCTGCGGATCACGTCCCTGATTCGATTAGCATGGCTCATAGTTAGAGACCGTTGATTTTCCGTAAATCAAAGTGGTCCTCGTAAGACTGGATGGAAATAGCAACAGGCTATTTATTGCAAATTGCTTGTCAGCAGGTTACGCGAAAAGAATAATAAACTGACAAACGAGCGAGTCGACTACGACGAAGTCTGCGACAGACTGACAGACAAGGAGAGGGCGCTAGAGGAGATGCGAAGCGAACTCGACTCGTTCAAGCGACAACACAAACAGCTCTATGACCAAGTCATCACACTGGAGAACGAGGTAGACTCGTTTTGTAATATTTTTTGATGTGAAGTGTCTGTTTTGGTGGCGACGACGCCAACATTTGTCCACACTTTGTCGGAACTAATGGTAGCCACACACGATATACTTGATTTAAATTTTATGTAATAAATGCACAAGTCTAAACTTGCGTAATCAATTTAATATAATATATTGCATGTCTGCCATAAGTATTTTTAAATAAAGAATTTTTACTAAAAATAAAGGCCCAATTTTCTTCTAACATATTACAGAAAATGAGCCTTCAAGAGTTGCTGCAAAAGTCAAGAAATGAATATAACCGGATCAAAGAGATATACGCGAGCAGGCAAGCTGCATTAGTTGAAGAGAATGAAAATCTGAGGACCGAAAATAGCGAACTTATCATAAGAATGCAGAGTCAGGACGAGATGTTGCAGGAAATTTTAGAGGAAAAGGTGATATTACAATTATTTTTTATAAATATTGTTTAAATTCAAAATGTTATTTTTATATACTAGACTAGACAGATCGTTTATTTTTTTTTTTAAAAATGCAGCACTTTCGTGAAGCAATTTAAAAAGAATTTTTTTTTGCTCTATTCATAGTAAAATGAATGAAACATGAAATTAAAAAGTTTCGGACGTGTAGTTACTAATATAGGCCTTCTCTGGCCTCTTGTAGGATACGACTTCCTTACGAACTCACGTGTTATAAAAGAAGACGTGAGTGGATGAAGGCGTTATTATCGCATTTTTTGGTTTTTTCGTTTTTTTGGGTTAAGAAGGTAATGATTATTATGCCCTTATGAATGATTACAGACCTTAAGACATTTTTGGAAAATTAAAAGGGTGAAAAAGGTGTTAATGTACGATGTACGGTTAATTTTCAAAAACCAAAAAGTGCAGAAAAGTTTACTTTTGTCAATGGAAGAGGGAGCTATGTTCACTTTTTTTTTAATTAAATGATAGAAGTGTTCAATTGCTATCATGCCACTAATATTTTAGCTTGTTTACACAACTTTTCATCATAGTTTAGTACAAAAATCAGTTCCGTGGCGTGGCGACTTATCTCAAAAATTAAAAGTAAAACTTTAACCTCGATTAATTCAAAATTGGAATTATGCGACATACCCCACCTTCATCTACTCACGTCTTCATTGAAGATTGTCGCGTGTTTTAGAATCACCTCGAGGTGGAGTTGAAGGATGTGTTTCATAAATCGAATCAGAATCCGTTGAGAATGGACCAGTCCGTTGACTATAGTTACACGGAGGAACAAATGTTGACAGCTCTGGACAGTGTCCACCACGACACAGGATCAATGCAAGGTAAAGTGTCTTTACGTGTTTGTTCATCAAAACATTCCACCATATATTTATAGTATCACTACCGACTAAAGAGTGTTCCGCAATTTGAAAGAGTAATTCGACAGTTCGAGTAAATTTTAAAATATCTGTTTTTATTTGAATAGTTTTATATTTTACAGAGAAAATATTTTTTATCTTGTTCATTTGATTTTACAGTGGTATTATTGTTATTTTAGGGTTTGAAAAAAAAAAAAAATGTTTCAAAATGTACATAATGTGAAGTTAAATAGATAAAAAAACGGTACATATCTGTGTTTTGTGGTAATAATGGAACACACTTTACTTAAGAATGAAATGCATATTGCTATCTCGTTCTTGTGCTTATAATTAATTTATTCACATAATACAAATATTTTGGTAAGGTATTTTTTCCCACAAGTCGTATATATCTCATCCAGGTGTAATTATTCACAAGTGATTTCTATTATTTGGCTCTCTATGCGTGTTTATATCTGCAACGATTTTACCGGCTTTGTAAATATGTATGCACTTTGTAATAATAGTGCTTTGCGAAGTGTGACTTTGGTAGTTACTGAATCGTGTTATTACTAAATCAAAGAATCGCGATTAAAACGATTAAAAACTTTATTTAATGACAGTGAGAAACGTTAAATTTGCACTAAATTTTAAGCTAAAAATTTTCGAATTCCGCCCATTTGACACCTCTAGCTTTTTAGACGTCGCGTATGCATTAGTTTCGTACATTTGCTGCTGTCTTCTGAGGCTTATTAAATTCAATATAAATTGAAGATTTTACAAATTAAATTTAAAAAAAAAAAAAACATTTTAATAGATGACTACGTTGATGATTCCTTACTAAGATGTGAAGAAGATCGCTTGGCCCAAATGTCACTGTTAGATGAAATTCAACTACGCATTAACTCGCCATTTCAACATTTATTGACGAAGGCGAACGCTAATCGGGACCAAGATAAATCTGTGGTGAAAATAGGGACCCAGACTGAAGATTTTGTACCATTCATTTATAGAAACTCATCTGGTTTGTAACTAAGTTAATTGTATTCGTAGGTTTTATTTAGGCGACGTCCCGAGATGTTTTTGAATAGTTTTAAATGTATCTAGATATATTATGTATTCATAATGTGTATTTGTATGTATATATAGAATAATAATATTTATTCCCAATTTCATACACCCCATATTAAATAATATTGGTGTATGAAATTTCGAATTCACCAAGAGGAAGGAAATTCCCCAGAAAAAGCGCATTGTAAATAAACAAAGGAAGCATTAAAAGAAATGTTTATAAGTAAACCAACGCCTCGCTCCCGGCTTCGCTCGGGATACACTTGATCTATATATTGTAAGTTTAAAATAAAATTAGGTGAAACGATAGAGAGGGTCGCGCGACATCTATCGGATTTATGTAAAATGCTTTGTGAAAATTTTTAGCGCAACGGTAGCTAGTTATCAAGTGTTATTTTTTTTTCAACGCGATTATAGTCTAGTATATATATATATTGAAAACTACTTCGTTTAACGCTCTTTCCATCAGTGAAAACCGCAGTGAAATCTCTTTAAAAGAACTAAGCGTACATGCAGGGACAGACAGACACACACAGACATGGCGGGGAACTTTTTTTATACTATGTAAAGACAATCTCAGTGTGTTTTCGTCTGCAATATTATAAGGCACGGGACGAGAATAATAAGGGATAAGCAGAACTTTAATGATATTCTGCCATTTAACTTTACGCCATATAACGTCACTTTACCGCCATTTGTTCAACGTTACGCCATTTAAATTTAGCGCTTGTATATATGTGGGGCCAAAATTAATTAAAATCTTTTTATGCATATATATTCGGCGCGGATAAATCGTGATTAGTTTGGCCATGACATACCAGTTATGGCGTTCATTTTGCCATCGCGTCTAATTCTATTTCAAAGGAGTCTTTCTTCCTCTAATATTTCTCAAAAGAATCATAAATCTGTCGAATTGTTGAAAAGGAAGTAGTAGTAGTAGTAGTAGTAGTAGTAGTAGTAGTAGTAGTAGTAGTAGTAGTAGTAGTAGTAGTAGTTAAAAAGTAGATTATTTTAGAAATTGTTGTTGTAACTAGTTAGTTCTAGTGCATGCAATGTATGTAAAATATTCCCTCGGTGTATATTTTTCTGTCTATAAATATTATATTTCGTAATTGGTAGGCATTGATCAATAATATTAATGATAATGACAAGTTCATGTATGTCATCTTTAATTTATCTAAACAACATTGAAGTGGCTAAGGTGTTCGAAAAAAATTAGACGAAAGATCAGTAATTATATTATTATTAGATAACTGCTCGTTATTTTAAATGTAAATTCAATAACAATTTTTTAAGAGTGAAATAAATGTTTTCAGAGCACAAGTCGACATCCACTCAAGCCGACGAACCTTGCATAAAATGTGCGAAACGAAATGCGAGTCGTCTAAGGAGTTATTTCTGGTAAGTATCTTAACGACACCACGATGTTTGTGGGTTCATCATCAAAGTTATCCTTAAATCCTTACGAAGTATGATTGTCTAAAAAAATTTCTATAGACTTAGAGACCTATAGAAAATTTGAATCCTTAAAGAATTTTCTGGAATGGTCAATTTGTTTGTCATGTCAGTGTCGCGGGTCCGATTGAGGGTCAAGGAATACTAGTCGTAGCAACAATTAAGCTTATTCTTCACAATAAAGCTTAAATTGCACGAATTCACGCGTAATAACAATCTGTGTCGCGTTTTTTCTTCGCGATAGAAATGTGTGCACTAATAGGGATTAATAATATGCTATGTAAAATGTATGACGCTTATTGATTGCGCTTCGATCCTACGCTAGTATGCGTTGACCCTAAGGCCTTTACGCACACGGCGTCGTAACGTAAGCGTATCGTACGCGCGTACAACGAGAGCAACATAAGAAGCACGTATTCGTACATGTTCAACAAGTCCGCAGACTAAGCGATAGCGCAGCGGATCTAATGGCCCTTCTTCACGATGGGCCATCCCTATGGCCCACTATGATGGGCCAGCGTGAAGAGGGCGTAGTGGTGCCGGGTGGCTTATGGCGCGTGCGATGGCGTCGTTGTCGGTTTTGCGTAGCTCACTGGCGTAAAACTGGTTGAAGCATTCCCTTGTGTATAGAATTTTTATATTTAAGTTATAGAATCCTCTGAAATCGCACAGTGTATGATTGCAGGGAGGGTTGCAAGTGTTTGTTCCTGTTGTTCGCGACGCTGTGCTTCGCGTTCGCCGTGCTCTCCCTGTACGGTGTGACGCGCCACAGTCCGATGGCGTGTCGCGAAGTCGTCCCGTCAGTCCCCTGGCGCTGGCTCGCCGCGCAAGATCTCATGGACCTGCTCTTCAGGATAGAATACGCCAATGTGCCCATGTAAACACCCAACCCTGTCTTGTGTCCGTCCATATAGTTTACTTAATTGAAAAAGCGACTCCTTCTAAGATACAGAATCATATAGATCATAATATATTTAAGGTGTTCAAATAGTTTATCACAAAATGACTTTTTTGAAGTCGAAAAAAAACTACTACAGTTTCGAAAACAAAAAAAAAAATTCTGGAGATAAGGAAACTCTCCAGCAATTGCTCTTTTTAATCTTACGCATTTTTATTTCATTGTATAATAATACGCTCTTTCAACAAGTTTCTGTTTTACAAATGTTTCAAACTCTTAAATTTTTACTCATATATAGAACATTTTATGAACCAACATTATTATATTTTCATTTATTTTTTATAATTGTAAAGTTTATGTTTTCTTTTTAATTCGTCATTTTAATTGCATGATTTTAATCACTTGTCGATAATTTGAAATTTAGATCGACAATAAGTAAGTAGAATATTTAATAAAATAAATAAGTAATGCCAAGATCGTGTGGAGTTTGGTTCAAAAACACTTGTTATATACAAAATGTATTGTAGCTGTCTCCAATTATCTCGCTTTCTTTATTTTATTTATATCTTTTCTTTTTACTATTTAAAATCTATAGATTCTATATCTTAGAACTAACATAATATTTGCTAAAAATAATTCCAGTCCTACTGTCGTTGAAACATATATATTTTTTAATATAGAAACGACTAAACTTTAAGTTATGTTGAGATCCCTTTTTGTGTTTGAGAAGCTTTTCAATTATTTTTAATTAATTATAATTTACCGTTTGAAGAAGAAAGAAAAATGCTTATATAAGGAACATTAAGAACAACTCAAACACTTGAGGTTGCCTCGTCTCATATACCCTAATTTAATCACTTATTATAACTCACTACTTGAAGGGTTCGTATTTCTCCCACACAGTAATGATAAATAATTCTGACCATCATTTTTTTTTATTATGAATATTTGACATTCATTTTAAAATAAATGAGTTCTCTAACGCTCGAAAAGTTGGACAGTGATCACAAATTCATTCTGTATAACGGCTACAGCCACCTTGATGTTACTTTTGACGAACGCTCGTGTGTTCTAAGGAGCTTCTACGTTTTGAGAAGCGTTTGAAAAATATTTACGTCCATATATAATATTGTACTAAATATTTGATACATATAGTATCGAGATTTTGTCACGCCCTAAAATCGGTGGCAATATCGGCTATATTAGAGGGTAGCCCCCTAGATAGCTTCCTTGATCGCCTCTCATGTGTAACCAAATCGTAAGCATAATTAGTGGCGATCTAGGGAGCGATCTAGTGGGCGTTACACCACACTGCCCCGATATTGCCAACGACCTTCAAATCTCCTTCCACTGTTGTCTTATCTCTTTAAAGGAATAAAACTCACTTTAGAGAAACTACCCTTCAATATTTATTTAACCTGTGTTCAGATAAGTATGATATACAATGATCAACGCCTATTACTAAGTAGATTAAAAGAAGTGTATGCGTTTACATAATGATCAAAATTAGACTGATACTAAATGCAAGTGAAACTCGAATTTCAATATCTGAATTGATTAAAAAGACTTGAAATTTTATAATTTATAAAAATAAAAACAGTGAACATAATGTAAGAAATGCTGAAAATTTAAATTCTTTTCTATGAATTGATTTTGATTTTCTCATATTGTAGCAATCAGTTCTGTGATAGTATGTGCCAGTTATTTAAGATAACTTTTTTAATATTCCCAGCAAACATAATATGTTGTGAAAATTTTGGGTTTATCCTACTTATATTGATGATTAAAAAAGTGTTGCCCTCAAAAATAAATAAGAAATTGCTCTTATGGGGCTGTTATTTTCTTTGTGGGGTTGATAAAATAAATGCCAAAAAATTATTATATAATATATAGAATTTAATTTAAATATAGGACTTTCGACCAAAATTTAATCATTTATTTTATAAAGTAAGTATAAAATGCAATTTTCAGCTTACAATAATAAGTCTGATTAAGCATTTTTCGTAAAAATATTTGATTGGTCTCGCTGCGCTTTACTAGATACAGCCGCCGTACTTGACAAATGCGGCAACAAATACTACGCCGGCGTACCCGATCTAGTCACACTGCAAACTGTCTGTGATTTGTACGTGTTTTATTAAATTTTGGGCATAATAAGTGTAAAAAGTGATAAATAGTGACGATGTTTTACACACACTACAATAAAAAGTTGCCGCATTCTAGTAGAGCGCAGCGAGACCAATCATTTATCTATGCATTTTGCCTTATAATATATATATATATGTGTGAATTCCGTTTTTTTTTTTAAATCGAAATTAGGTCTTTTGACTACTAAATTGTTTCTAATATCTCTTAAATATTAGATCTCTCTAATACGTGAAAATAATACCAAATAATAACTTGTATGAAAATTGTCCTGAAATAGTATCGTATATTATTTTAATTTAACATGGAAAATCTGAAGGCATGCCTCTAGCTAGAATGTGGTTATATGTAACAAGCAAGTAAAATAAAATTGATATATAAATAAAATTGCATTTATATCGCATTTATTTGTAGGTGTAAGTTTTATACAATATAAGATTTCCGAAAAATTAATAAGTGTAATTAATAAGCCTCCAATAATAAAGTGGCTTGTACATTATCTTTTTAATAATTCATTATTTTATATTTTTTATCCTCAGAAGTTTTATTTGTGTTAGTTTTTTTAGATGTGTGTATGAACAATAATAATAGTTTTAATAACCGAGTATGATTTTTAAGAATATTGAATTATGTACGTGTACAAAGTACTCTGTACTAAAGTGTGAAATTTTTCTTTTGTTTGATGTTACTGACATTTCAAATGAATATTGTCATTATTTTGTTTGTATTCTTACAATTTGGTAACATATTATACCTAACATAAATGTATGTGTAACATTGTTAGTTTTAGGGCCTCTCACCATCTGCCAAGTGAGCTAATCGTCAATTAAAAACCTTTGCTTGTAAAGATAAATAATAAAAAAAAAATCGCCTATCAAAGGGCGGTAATTTAATAAAAAACCGAGTGCATAATTTAATAAAAAATAAAATTATTTTTAAAAATAACAAATCAGTACTTGTAGTTGGTGAAAGTGGCCCTTATTGTATAATTATTTTATTATGTTAACATTGGTCTAAATTAAATTGAATTGAACATTAATTTTTGAGAATATTAGAGCTGTTCGAGATCTTATTTTAATTGAAATACTTCATTTAAAAATAAGTTTAAATTAAATGTAAATAGGCGTATGCCGTTTTAAGGGTTGTACAATAAACATTTATAATTTTGATTTATATTAGTTTTATTTAAACACCCAATCGAATCGTGGAAAAGTATTTGACGTGACGACGCGTTGCCACGCGACGACTATTTCTATTTCCCGTTCCCACAAAAAGGTGGAAGTCGAAGAAAATAAAAACCGTTGGGGTAATACGTTTTAATATGTACATCAAACAGTGGTGCATCGGATATTATCCAATATACAAATACAATTATTAAATAATGAAAATTCTCTTGGTTACGCCCTTAAAAAACTGCGACAGTAATAAGGATATTTTTCAACGTGGACGAAGCGTCGAATATCTGCGAGCAAGTTCGCTGGGACGAAGTGGCGGGCAAAGAGAATATAATCACTTAGTGGCGGGCAGCAGCTGCAAAGAGTATACAATGAGCAGCTGTACGAAGATGGGTTGCCAAAGTACGATATTTTGGCCCATGTCTGGACAAGTGGCATCTGGCAACACTTGATAAGCAGACAATAAAACAAAGAGGATAAACTTACATGGGTCTCAAAATGAAACTAATTTTGTGTGTAATAATTTTTATATCTTATTGTTAAAAACAAATATACTTTTATTGAGTATAAAATTCATTTTATTTACTCAGTATTTAATTTACATTATACTTTAGAGCCGTTACCTTCTTTATCCTACCTGATCCTACCCACAAACTATATAGTAGATAAGTACTAACGTAATCCTACCTATTCTATTTGGCGCTTTCTTTAAAATTTACACTCTGTCTACACTAGCGCCACCGCTTTCAACGGACTCTTTTAGGTGCTCCTTATATCTATCCTCTAATAAAATAATGCGAGCAGGAAGACAGAATATTGAATTAAAATAATTAAAAACGAGAGAATACTACAGTGTTTCCATTTTTAATTTCTTAACTATTTTGCCCAGCTGTATGTTGCTGTGTTGTTGCACAGAGCTATAGAACAGAGAATACGAGATGAAGATTCAAATAGATTATGTATTCTGTGGTCTGTTGCAGTCTTCTCTCGGTCTCGTCTCGTCTCGCGGATAAAAATGGCTGTAATGTGCTTTTCAACGTTATCTCATTTTCTATAGGACGATATATTTTTTGATAAAGCTTTTCTCTATAAGACCTTATAACTTGAAATAAACAGGGGTTCATTTACTGTTACATATTGAGTCTTACAGAAAATATGTCTGACGCTACGAGCCCTAGTGTAATGAGTTATTTGAGGCAATACAGGTTTCAAAGAAAACCCAATCCACCAGGGTCTAGCGGAAATGCCATTGCGGCATCCACATCAATGTCTCGTAAGTTTTTTTTTATTGTTTAACAAAACCTTCCAGCTGTTTAACATGTTTAAAACACCCAACCTTTTTTTTACTTTTCACATAAGTATCATGAGCAATGACCCTCGTTTTCAAGGTTCTAACTCTTTTTGTTGCCGGTTTTTTACTATAATATACTTTTGAAAAGTTAAGTTGTAGTTGTTTAGAAGTTAGTTTGAAACAATGGGTCATATGTTACTCGTTACTAAAGTGTGATTGCTTGCTCAAGTGTGACAGCACTCACAATGCTGCATCAGCTGTTTGAGTTGATTTTCGTTGTCAATGTATGAATTTAAAAAACATTGCCAACCATTTTATATTATCATTATATTTATATGAATATAAACTACAGAGTTAAACACCAGCAACTTTTACATCAATCAATAAATCATGCCAATTGCCATATGACAAGTCATAATTATGTCATAGGGCGAAGTTGGGGACGAAGTTGAACTTGTTATGTTCCCGACTTTGTTCGTGTATTAGCGTGATTACTGATTAATACATTACCTTATTAAGAATTTGGATATCATTTTTTTTTTAATTTCAACTGATAGTTCCAGCAGTTTAACATGTCCAATCAGACAAACAAACTTCCGCTTATTTATATTAGTAAATTTTTTAAATTTTGAATGTTTTGTTGCTGTTCATAAAATCACTAGCTGTTGCACGCGACTTCGTCCGCGTAGCTTTATAAAATATAGCCTTTGTTACTCGCTGGTAATGTAGCTTTCTATAGGTGAAAGAATTTTTAAAATAAGTCCAATTTTGGAGCCGCGCGTAATTTTGGAGCCTATTCAATGAAATCTTTCCTCTTTATATTATTAGTATAGGTAATAGTATGGGAGCTAGTGACACTGATTTTTGACACATTTGCGCAACATTTATTGTATCTTTTTTGTTGTCATATTAGCCCTTGTTAAACATAAAATCGACTCCTGCCGGCCCACCAGCGGGACAACCCTTATTAGCAGATTGTTTAAAAAAATGAGTGAATGTCAAAAGTGTGCAAAGCTGAAACTTTAAATATTGTTTATTGGCAGTCCATTATAGAAAAAAAACACTTCCTGCCACCTCTATTGTTGAACAATAAACTCCTGTCTCAACATAATAATGTTAAAAAATAAAATAAAATAGACATATGCACTGAAAAAAGCTTAATTTTTTTTTTAATCATTTGTCTAATAATTAAGAATGTGAAAAAATTATGCTGTCAGCCATTTGACAGAACATGGCGTCGGCATCTTGATCATCATGATACAGCTAACAAGGCTATATTTTAATATTTAAGTTGTTTTAGGTTACTACGTTAAAGTGCATTATTACATTATTTACCTTCCTGTATTTTCCAAATACGTTATTTCTATGTCAATGTCTATGTTTTTCTCTTTCAGAAACACAGATAAGAATGCAAGCTCCAATAACTCTAGTTAATAAGTCTGGAGCTCTTGTATATAAAAGGATTCGAGTCCCAGATTCGGATTCTGATGATTCTAACATTTCTAACGCTTCACCGGCTAAAAAGATCTTAATAACAAAACCACAAGAACTCACTACAGCTATAAAGGAGAGACGGTTTAAAAACATGGTGGAAATGTTTCCCGATATATCTCCAATGGTAAGGCATTTATTTTACGACTAATTTTTTTATATAATTATCTACACTATATTAAAGCCAAGGAGACAACGCAAACAATGTAAAACAATGATAGGACGAGATTTGGAACTCACTATCGGTGTCTGTGTTTCCATACTCATATAACCCAAATATTTTCAAAGTTCCAGTGAATAGGCATCTTCTAGGTGAGCTTGCTTCATCATAGGCCTCATCTTCGCTACATTACTGGATGCTGGCAAAGGGCAAGCCCATCTCTAATAAAAAAATAAAATAGACCTCTGCCCATTCTCTCTTGTGGCTGGCGCCTATCTGTTTCATAGTACAGTATACGTCTTGACAACACTTGGTCTCGTTGTTATGAATTTTATGATCCTTTTTTAATACTTGCGCCACTAGATAACATTCATATAAAAATGTGTGTTAAATATTTTGTTAAAAAATGTTATGAACCCCTGATAGTTTGTTTAAACTGAAGCTAAAACAAAGCCTTGGAGACAATGCTCTTTACTTTTCATTTATATACAAAATTATACAAATATTACAAATATTTAACCGCAAAATTGGCTAAGTCACAGTCCATTTTGAAAACCTTGTGTCCATATATTTATATTAAATACAACACTTTGAAAGGTACACTTATTTGGTTGCAGTTGACAAAAAACACATTAGTCAAGCACGGATGGAGTGAAGAGAAAACACGGGATGAACTTCTCAATTTTGATCCAGAGTGTAAAGACGACAAGCCCTCCTCAATAGTGTATATGCCCCGACCCAGCTACTCTGGTCTACCAACGAAGACGAACAATGGCAATTTGAGTATGATTAAGGGAACAAGTGCTGTTAGACCTGGCACCATTGTCAGGAAGTTTGGCACTCAAGGTGGTGGTAGAGCTCGAAAAGGCAGCAGCGGTAGTGAAGACGACGACTATGGGGTGAGAAAGGGCAAAGACGATAGAGTTTATGACAGGTGAGCCTAATAAAAATGGTAATTCCGTTGTCACCTACTTGTGATTTTTAACATCCGACGCAAAAACGGGATGTTATAAATTTGACGTGTGTGTCTTTGTACATATCTGTCTGTGGAATCGTAGCTCCCAAACGAATGGATAGATTTTGATCTGTTTTTTTTTTTGTTTGTTTGAAAGTTGACATGATCAGGATGATTCTTCCCAATCAGCCCATCAGTTCAAGTAGTTGCGCAGGCGCAGTAGTGGCAAGCAGAGCAAACTATGAAAAGTTTATTTTCTTAGTTGGCCCTGCCGGGAATCAAACCCGGCCCATGAGACAGTGAGTCAAAGCGAGCATCTCCATCGCTTCGTCATTTGAAAATGTTTCATCAGTCATATATATTATATTTTTTATGAAAATGTTTATATTATGTTTAAATGAGTAATCCCATAACTATGTTTTGAAAGTTGGCAACATTATTTCGATAACCAACATGTCCGCTTGTCAGATTTTTTTTTTTTTTTATTTCATCATGCGATCGGTCCTCCAGACCATGAGCAGATGTGCTGGTTTCAATCTATTTGAGGAGCCAAGTCTCCACTGAGAAAAGGCCCTTTTGGCCAACGGCCGCGGCATTAATTAAGCCGGGTTGTCGAATCTGGGTATTTTACGCCTTTTGAGGCGGTTCATGGTGTCGGGTAGGGTCAGCTGTACGGCTAGCTCGTTTGGGTGGTGTGTTAGCTTATCCTTGTATTTCTTGCCGCGAGATGAGATTTCTTCTTTGACTGTAGGTATGCTGAGGCATTCTTGAAGTTCTGAGATTCTAGTGAACCAGGCTGAGTTGGATATCTGTTTTAGAATGTAGTTTTGGGCTCTTTGTATTTTAGCTACATTGGTGTCACTGGCAGATCCCCACAACTGGAGTCCATAGGTCCAAACGGGTTTGAGAATTGTGCTGTATAGCAGCAGTTTATTGTCTATGGAGAGCCTAGAGTTTCTTCCCAGCAACCATTGCATGCTGCGGTACCTGATGTTAAGTTCATCTCGTTTTGCTTCTATGTGTTTACACCATGTGAGCCGACGATCCAAGTGTATCCCCAAGTATTTCACAGATTCGCTGGTGGGAAGTACATTGGTTCCCAGTGTCACGCGTGGGCAGTCGCCCTTCCTCAGGGAGAAAGTTACCTGGACCGATTTGGTTCCACTCGTCTTGATCCTCCATTTTTTTAACCACGCATCAATGCTATCAAGGCTATTCTGTAGAAATTTCGAAGCTTCGAATGGGCTCGGGTCACTAGCTAATATAGCGGTATCGTCAGCAAATGTGGCCGTAGTTGTACCTTGTGTTTCAGGGAGGTCGGATGTAAAAATAGTGTACAAGACGGGCCCAAGCACTGATCCAGCCAAGACATCGTGGAAAGATGACGTAGTCTCATTATCTTTAACTTGAAAGATTCTGTCTTTGAGATAGGACTCCAGGACACCGTAGAACGTATGCGGTAACAGTGTTTTGATTTTGTAGAGCAGACCCCTGTGCCAAACCTTATCAAAAGCCTGTTGGACATCCAGGAAGGCTGCTGTGCAATATTCCTTACGCTCAAAAGCATCCCGAATGACTTTGCAAACTCTATGAACTTGCTCCACGGTTGAGTGCTCCTTTCTGAATCCAAACTGATGATTGGAAATAGTTATTTTTTCAGAAAGTTTTCGTAGGAGGCGCTTTAGCAACATTTTTTCAAATATCTTGGATACCATTGGCAGGAAACTGATTGGCCTATAGGATGTGATATCATTGGGTGGTTTGCCCGGTTTAACTATCATTATAATTTGGGAAACCTTCCATAATGCTGGAAAGTGTCCAATTCTCATAATGTCAGATTAATTAGCAAAATTAGGATTAAGTACAGTATTATAAATAAAATGTCTATACGTGAACTTTTCTTTACAGTGATGATTCAGACAATGAAGTAACGGATGATTTGATTGGTGATAAGAAAAAGGTATTTGACTTCCTAAACAAAAGTAATATGAACGAGCTCTCGTTGTTAAGTGGATGTTCGCAGAAGAAAGCCGAAGTTATCATAGGTCTTAGACCGTTCAAGGGGTGGCTTGATATGGTAAGCTTCGTTTTTACATACATACACTATTATTATAAACATTACCTTTTATTGTCATCTGTTAACATCTTAGCAAAATTTTGGACGAAATTAAGCATATTATTATGAACCAAGAAGTACATACTAATACGGATAGATGACTCTTATTTCATACAATCAAACGTCACTGAGGGTGTCGCTCACTCATAGAGCGTGACTTTTTAATACTAAAAGTGCCCAAATAAGTTTTTCACTTCAAAAACTAATATAGAGACACTGGATAAATTGATTAATGTGTAATTGATGTTTGATATAGGTGGAAAAGTTCAATAGCAACAAAACATTGAGCACAGAGTTGCTCAACTCTACACAAGAGCTGCTGAGCACTAGAAATAATATTCAGCGTCTGATGAAGAAATGTGTTGGTCTCGCCCAGCAACTGGAGGCGGCAGTCGCCGCGGGTGCCGGCCGCCTTAAGCAACCCGCCATCTTGGATTCCAAGTAACTCATTACTCATTCCATTATATAAAATGATTATTACTTTTTAACTGACTTCAAAAAAGGAGGAGGTGCTCAATTTGACCATACAGGGGAAAGTACCCAATTAATGTCACTTTAAGAAATACGACCATTTATTGGCACATTTCGGCCTATTGTTCAACTCAAATAAAATTTGAAAGTTTAACAATGTTTAAATCATTTGACTGTTTATATAGTGTTAACAATTCTCATAAACCTAAGATTTATTTATTTTTTGTGGGAACACAGTTTATGGAATAGTTTTCTTATTTTTTCAGTGAAAAGTTTAGGGTGCCAATAAATTGGAGGGATGCCAACATTAGGTCATTTTACCCTATATGCTTTTTTTATGTGTGTTCGCGGATAACTTAGTCGTTTATGAACCGATTTTGATAATTCTTTTTTTATTGGAAATAAGGAGATATCCCAAGGGTGGTATCATGATAAGGAAACCAGGATCTGATGGTAGAGCATTGGTCCCATTTCAATTTAGTCCAGTTCTGACAGTGGCGTCCATGAGAAAACGGTTTGAAGTCGGTTTTTTTTTGTTAAAAAGAGTTATAAGAATAGATTTTCACTCATATGCTCGGGGAATGAAAATTTATGGGAGTAAAATCAAAATTGTCACATGTCACGCGTTACGCGATACAAAATTAGATGGCACCGGTAATAATGGTGTGTCGCGCTTATATTAATTCGTTATGATAATTTATTCGTTCGTTCGTATTTATTTACTTATAGTTCGTAAGGAGTAAGTGCTTCGGAGCTGACACGCACGCACAATTTTCTTTTTCTTATTTCGGGATTTATTCTGTTTATTTTAAACTTTCAGTTTAACGCTAGCCCCCTACCAGCTCGTGGGTCTCAACTGGTTAGCCGTATTGCACAAGCAAGGCGTCTCCGGTATACTGGCAGACGAGATGGGTCTCGGGAAGACTGTGCAAGTGATAGCTTTCCTGGCACACCTCAAGGAGACCAATCAAGCGGCAGGAACGCACCTAATCGTTGTTCCAGCTTCCACATTAGGTACTATAACATTTACATATTGGTCAAAATTACTTAGATGTAGTAGGCTTGGAAGCAGCAGACTTATAGGCCACTTGATGGTAGATTGGCGCTCTTGATCTTGATGGTAGAAAGGCTATAGTTGTTGCGAATGCGCTGGCGATCTTGGTAAGACAAGTAGACTTGCGTTTTTTTTTGACATTGGAAATGTAAAGAAAGAAAGAAAGAAGAAAGCCTCGATTTCACGAAAAAGTGCGATCACCTTATATCTCGGAGAGTTGTGAAGATATAATATTCATAAAGGGATCAAAAGACGCGTATTCACGAGAGCTGTAAGGTGCAAAAAGAATTTTTCGAAAAAGTCAAAAATGAAAAAAGTGATGGCCGAAATAGTGAAAAAAATGGAATATTTTTTCGAATTTTTTATTTTGGCGCTCGATATTTTGGAAACTAAGAATGATATAAAAAATTTGAGGAAAATCTCCTCTGGACAATTCAGTCGGCTACAATTTGAGCCTACTGAGCTACAACGAATGTTTTGGTTTAGAGTTCCACGCAAATGGATTGAACTAGAACACCATGTTTTCCAATTAAATTCATTTGCGTCTGTATTTTAGTTTACATTTTCATTGTAACTTCGATTATGTTATTATCGCAATATACAACCGTGTATACATATCTGAGCCTGACAACACCTGTACTTTACCCAAGGGGAGAATTTGACATAGTTGTATTCTCAAACATTGAAAGTGTTTGTGGGCGTGTAAATAGTGTGTCCAACTCGTTCTAATTGTGCAGACAATTGGAGCGGCGAGTTGTCGCGGTGGTGTCCGTCGCTGCGCGTGAGCAAGTACTACGGCCACCCGGAGGAGCGAAGGCAGCTGCGCATCGAGTACGCCAGGGATCGCCTTAAGGACGTCGACGTCATACTCACCACGTAAGCCACAAAATCTAACACTGATATTTGTCAGATATCATTTCTTTTCGTAATTTTAACAAGCTGTCGTGTACAAAAAAAAATTAAAAAAATACAAAAAGCAATTTAACACGATCAAATCAACACGTATGTATCAAGTATATTCTGGTTTATATTATGATCTTTTACCCTTATGGGCCCTTCATCTATTTGTATAGATAACATTAAACATAATTTTAATTAGGGTAAGGCCTATGACCAGCAGTGGACGTCCACAAACATCCAATAATTTTACATTTATATGTGTTTGACCGAATAATAAATTTGTGTTTTTTTTTAATGATTTTTTTAAAACCAGGTACACAATGGTGAGCAGTTGTCCGGAGGAGCGCAAGATGTTTCGCGTCACAGCTTTACACTATGTCATCTACGACGAAGCTCACATGCTCAAGAATATGGCCACGCAGAGATACGACAACCTGCTCAGGATTAAGGTGACACTTGCTCAAATATTATCCTCTTGTTGAACATTTTTTTTTCCTAAACATATTATTTTCAACCTTATTCCAATTATCTTAGCGCTCACACTCCTTTATTTCTATACCAAGAGGTCGTAGCGTCATGCCACGCGATGCTTCGAGCACGTCGCGGCATGCAAACGAATGTGAGTGCTAAGATCATTGTAATAAGGTTAAAAACAATATGTTTACAAAAAAATCCTTTGATGTAATCGTGCTTTGCCATTATCACCATAAGGTCTGGTATTTTGATCGGCTCTATAAGTACAAAGTCGTTAATATTTTCTGTTGATAAATGATAAGAGGACAGAGCGAATACCACTTTCTAAAAGAACATTATTAATTTATTATGCAAAAGAGATGTGATATCAGCAGAGAAAACAAGTTAGATAGTCAAATGCAGAAATAAACGTACGAGCTTCTAAGGCATAAGTAAATATTTTGACAGATTTTTTTTCATTGTTGAATAATTCTTTTTTGTCTTATAATTGATATTGCTTTAATTACAGTCCAAACATCGTTTGCTATTGACTGGAACACCTTTGCAAAACAATCTTCTGGAGTTGATGTCTTTGCTATGCTTTGTGATGCCTCACATGTTCTCAAGCAAGACAGACGATCTCAAGAGTTTATTCCAAAAGAACGCTGTAAGTAGTGTTTCTTCATTGTGTTAACTAATTAACTAAAATAACCTCTAAAGAGACTTGTGTATTTCAGAAAGCGAAAGCGAAAAAGACGGCGGATAACAGCGAAGACGACGTGCCAGCGTTCGAGAAGAGTCAGATAACTCAAGCGAAACGCATAATGAAGCCTTTCGTGCTCAGAAGACTGAAGAGGGATGTGCTGCAAGACCTTCCCAAGAAGACCAACCACATGGTGACGTGTCACATGTCCGATAGACAGGTGGGTGTTCCTCGGAGTTTTCTCAATAGTTCCCATCATCCGACCATTGATAAAGGGGGCGTTCAAAAATTACGTAACACTAATTTTTGAAGATTTTTGACCCCCCCCTCCCCATGTAACGCGCCGTAACGTTTTCCATTACATAAACGTTACGTAACAACCAAGTCACTGTTATTACCAACGAGAAGAAGAGTTGCTAACTTGTGAGAACAAAAAAAATAACGTACAATCACTGATCTATACTATAGGAAAGATTTGATTGTTTGGTTGTTTGTTTGTTTGTTTGTATAGAATAGGCACCGAAACTACTGGACCGATTTGAAAAATTCTTTTACCATTAGAAGCCGACATTATCTGTGAAGAACATAGGATACTTTTTACCGCGGGAAAATGCTTCATTCCTACTGGAAATCTAAAATAAAAGTAAATACTAGCGCCTTAGCCAGGGAGATAGCGCCATATATCCAAATTAGGTGAAACCTCGCAGAGATATATTATTTCGATGGGTGAAACGACTAACATGATAACTGCTTGGTGATATTCCACGGTAGATGGCGTTTTATACTTTTCAACGCGGACGAAGTCGCAAGCACCAGCTAGTAGTCTAATATAGAGAATAGAGATCAGTGCGTACAATACACTCGAGCGAGGGATTCCCCTCTCCTCTATGACGCATCGTAACGTCTTACAAGACCCCCCTACCAAATTGGGTTAGTATTTTAGTAATACTTATAGACAATATGGCGGATTACTTACATTATCGACAATGATTTTTGATACGGTCGACAGGAGAGACTGTACAAGGAGCTGATAGCGCGCTTCTCGTCGACGGACGGCACAATCCGCGCGACGCTGGAGCAGAGCGGAGTGTCGATGATGATGGACATGCGCAAACTGGCGAACCACCCGCTGCTCGTGCGCTCGCACTACACAGCCGACCGACTGCGCACCCTCGCCGCGCGGCTGGCCCGCGATCCCACCCACAAGGAGACCAACGAGCAGTACGTCTACGAGGACCTGCTCTGCCTGTCCGACTTCCAGATACACCAGCTCACGCTCAACCACTCGGTGAGTACTTGGCCGACGTCTCTGACGATCGAGATACATATTTTACTTAATTTAACTCGGTTTTCTCACAATTTTATACAGTATTCTTGTTAAAAAAAAATACATGAGTTTCGCCGAGACCACCCTCTCCCTCCCACACATGAGATTTGGCTCAACCGTCTCGTTTCCCTAAATGCTTCCCGTAATTAATGGGATGCAAAGGTCCATTACCCTATCCCTTCCTTATCTCTTATCCTTAATCCTTTTGTGGTAAAGTGGGCCGTCAACCTCGACATTAAAAAAAAAAGGAACTATAAGGAATTATAAGTAAGAACTGGATACATAATACCCATGTACAGTAAATATATGTATATTAATATTATCTAGTTAGAGATTTATTTTAAAAACAAACATCTTCTTACATTTTTACATACAGTAGAAAACGAAATAAATATATATTATCTAGTTAGAGATTTATTTATAGTGAACATTCTTCTTGCATAATAGTTGAACGTTCAAATGACCTTTTCACAGAGTATCAGTACATTTGGTGTGCCGGAACATTTGATCCTGGACTCTGGTAAATTCAACAAGCTGGACGAGATGCTGCCCAAGCTGAAGGCGGAGGGTCACCGGGTGCTGCTGTTCAGCCAGTTCACCATGATGCTGGACGTCCTGGAGCCGTACCTCTCCGCCAGGGGCTACAAGTATCTGCGACTCGACGGAAACACGGCCGTCACCGACAGACAAGAGTTAATAGACAGATACAACGCGGAGGACATATTCGCGTTCTTGCTGTCGACGCGCGCGGGCGGACTCGGCATCAACCTGACGGCGGCCGACACGGTGATCATCCACGACATCGACTTCAACCCGTACAACGACAAGCAGGCCGAGGACCGCTGCCACCGCATGGGCCAAACGCGGCCCGTCACCATCTACCGCCTGATCGCCTCCGGCACCATAGAGGAGGGCATCTACCAGGTCGCCCGCGAGAAGCTCAACCTCGAGAAGCACGTCACCGGCGCCGACGGTGAGACTCATTTTTCTATGTTGAGCGGGGGAGCGCTCCTAAATAAATGTACTAACTAGCCATACCTAGCCTAGCATTCTTATAAGCAAACCTGTTCAGAGATGGTCGAAGAACGACCCCTTCCACCCGCGCCTCAGGTGGCATGCTCGAAAATAAAACGACGGTTGATTTTTAATATTAACACAAAATATTAACCCCATCCAGAGGTTTATTAGAGATCAGTGGGCAGCAGTAACTATAACCTTATGGACGATATACACGATAAATCATTTGGCGTGACTCCAAACGACTTAAATCAAATGGAGCGACGCCAAACATTGTGCCCAATTTTCTGTCATTTATGCGTTTGATCGGATCATGAGCTTCGGAAGCGCGGCATGATGCCACGGCGTAGTACTTCTATACCCACGTAGATCAGTTGGTGCGATTGGAAATCCAGTGTTTGACATCAAGCCAACGGATTTTACCAACGGATCAAATTTTGGCTTCACATGAGTCCATTTGACGAGATGGACTGATCGTGTGTTTCGTCCATTACAGAAGATGAGCGTGAAATAACATTATCCATTATCCCAGCCCTTTCTTATCGCTAATCCTTCTATTATAGTTATTGCATTTTTATTTTACTTTTCAGAAAATGAGCCAAGTGAACAGAAGAACGTGGTTCGGCTATTGTCGGCCGCTCTCGGTCTCACATCGCCCAACGGCAAATGATTGTCGTTGAACACAGCGCCATCTGACGTCGGTCCAAAAAAAACTTTTGTGTAGTGACAAGTTAGTGACGTAAAGTGACAGTAGTGAGGAATTGAGGTGATAACTTTGCGAAAGACCCACTGGGAGATTAGTATTTTGTTGTTTCTAAGGTATTTTTACGGTGTACGCATGAATTTGAGAGGTCCATATTATTTACAATGTAAAGAAGCCATTGTGAAATTTGGTTTGTTGTAAATAAAACTATATTTAACTTTCAAACGTGTATTATAGATGTAATGGGCACCCACCAAATGCAGTCACATGAATATTGTCCGAGTACCAACACTAGTTTAAAAGTAAAATCCACTCCAAATATTGTTTTTGCTACAAAAAACTCAAGTTTCATTTAGAACATAAATTTTGCATATATCTATAACTGATGATACAATGAATAAAAATATATTTTACACAAAAAAATTTCGTCTATGTTGAGAAATTAAAAATATAATGCCTGGATCTTTAATTTAATTCATTATTTATTGCAGTTATAGATTTGTCAGATATTGGATTTTTATTTTCATGATGTGTATGCAAAATTGCATGATGATCGGTTGAGTAGTTGAGGTGAGGAAAGGTAACAGACAGATGGGTAGACAGAAAGATATTAGTATGGCATAGAACACAGATATCGGTATGTGCAGAAAAGTAAATTTTACAGTGCAAAGATTTTAAAGTTGATTATATTATTGATAATATCTAGCTAGAACATTCGGTTAAATTTTTTTTTGGAATTTTATGACCTGATAACTAGACAATTAAGCCAACATTTAATGAAGCTACCATCCTCGAGTTATTAAATAATCCTAACCATTAAATAATCACGATACTTACCACCAACATATTGCAAAATTGCAAATGCAATTGCAATGCAAATTGCAAAACTTTAAAGTGTATAACTTGCGTTTGCGCTGGCGTTGACTACGCAAGACATGGAACCGCATTTTTGAGATTTTTCTGACGTGTCGTACTTAACTTAATTTTGAAAAAATAATAATAATATAACCATCTTCATCTTGTAGAAATCTCTCTTTTTTCGGACCAAGCGTTTTAAAATTTACTAGCTCTGCTGCCTCCGACTTCGCCCACTTAACTTTGTCAATTATATACTAAAACCTTCCTCAAGTACTACTCTATAATTGGTGAAAACAGCATGAAAATCGGTGCAGTAGTTTTCGAGTTTACCGCGAACAGACAGACAGATGCGGCGGAGGACTTTGTTTTATATTATGTAAGGATAATGCGCACTGCGAAGCTCATATAACCCAAATCTTTTCAAAGTTATAGTGAGTTCTGGGTGAGCTGAGCTCCATCATGATGGTCCATCTCTAATTAAAAAAAAATGTGTGTTCTATGCCATCGATAAGAGATTGGTAATTCTAAGATCAGCGGGCCTATTCTCTATCTGTGGTTTTTAAAAACGTGTCGACTTCAAACTCGACATTAAATAAGAAATAGTACTTTGTCAAACTAAAAACCACACAATAACGCGTTGAATAAGAAGTTATTGGCGCGTTATTGTGTGGTTTTTACTTTGACAAAGTATTATTTCCAATTTAATGTCGACTTCAATGTCGACACGTTTTAAAAACCACACATAGAGAATAGGCCCGCTGGTAAGAGATTGATAAGAGATCGGTGACATAAAGCGGTTATCACTCTATTCCATTTGAAGGAAACCAATTTAGGAACCCAATTAGTGAACTAGTTGATCAAACTACACTAAATCGATTTCTAAATCGAAGACATAGAGTTGAAAATAGATAATAGAATCTAAAATGGATCCAATCTGTTTTAACTGCGATTACACATTCCGATTTCTTAAATTGGTTTCCTTCAAATTGAATAGTGTGATAACGGTTTAAAGAGTAAATAGATTGATTCACTTTATTCATAGAGACGGCATGGCCTCAAGGTAAACTATTAGTTTAATTTTTATTTAATTTTAGTAGTTCTTTAATTTAAAAATAAATACAATTATGATTTTACATATATTATCTGTGTCCTTGGCATTTATTTACCTGAGCTTCTTTTTTTTATTTGGTGCATGATGAAATAATACAGTTCGGGAAGGGTTAAATAAAAGAAATAATATTGTGTCTGAATACCACACTAATATTGCTGTTCACGAATATTGGTATTAATAATAACTATAGTAAAGCCAAGGAGACAAAGCAAACAATGTAAACAAACCCGGCAGTCTATCTCTTTCTCTCACGCGAAGCGGCAGACACTATCTGTTTCGGGCATCTTAAACCGTTATCACACTATTCAATTTGAAGGAAACCAATTTAGGAAATCTGAAAGTGTAATCGAAGTTAGAACAGATTGGATCCAATTTAGATTTTAGATTCTATTATCTGTTTTCAACTCTATATCTTCGACTTAGAAATCAATTTAGTGTAGTGTTATCAACTACTTAGGTTAGGTTCCTAAATTGGTTTCCTTCAAATTGAATAGTGTGATAGCGGTGTTAAGAACCTTTGAAAGTTTAGATTTTTTGCGTTGTCTCGGTGGCCTTGCTTTACATTAAATCTAAAGGGTTTTGTTAATATAATATTTAATTGAGTCGAATGAAACTGAACCTTATTTTCTTAATGAGAAGACACATTCAAGAATAGTTACAATTATTATCCTGTATGATCAAAGGGACAAAACTTAGTTATTGTGTATTCGATGTTATTTGTAGTAAATAAATATAATTTATAGGGTGTTTTTTTTTTTCTATTATTTATTGTTCTCTTTAAGTTGTCTTTAAGTATATAAATGTTAGCACATTCCGGGGATTGTGTTTTTTTTATGTAAAAATCTCATTATTTTATAATTTTTAATTAATGGCAAAAAATTAAATTCCATTTTCCCTTTACGTATATTTTAATGCATAAGGCAGATAGCAATGCTCAGAATTTTTTTTTTTCTATTTTTTTTGTAGTTTTTTTTTTCCAAATATTTGTATTGTAATTTGTTAATAAATAAATATTATGACTGTTTAAATAAATGTCTGGGCAAAGTACTCGTATGTGTTGGCTGGTGTGAAATAAATAATTCGCCACTCCATAATAATGTGTAATATAAATGTAAATAAGTGCACGTATTCTACGTTAATAAATATTAGGATTTTTATACGTGTTTACTTTTTGGTTACACAAAAATAAAGTGGCTTTTAACAATTTTTTTTTTGAAATCTTGAGACATCACATCACATGTATTACATCACATTAAGTTTCGTACAAAAATAAATACTATAATAACGAATAACATTCTTAGTTTTATTTGTGTAAAATTTTTTTATTGTTAAAGCTATGAACGCTTGTAATACTGAAAATAATGAAAAATTTATGCATATGAAGTAACATAATGTAGGCTTTTTATTTATTGGTTGTATTATTCAAAGCTTTGCAGTAAATTAATGTGTTATGAAAAAAGCTTTTGAGTTTTTTTTAGAAAAAAATATACAGCTTCCGAATTTCCCGAAGGCCAAGTTTTTTTTGGGTCAGGCCGGTGTGAACTGACCCTAACCTAACTCGGCTTCCGAGCTGATCGCGTCGGCCTAACTCGTTAACTTGCTAAGTCCATTTTTGCATAGATTACAGGAAGAAGAAAAAAGTGAATATAATATCATTTCATGTTTTGGTTTCACCAATCAAAATTCTGAGAATTCCATTGGTTCCCTATAACTTTCTTGATATTCTAAAAGTATTAAAAGTAGAATTCTTATTACATATCTCAAAAAAATTAAGGAAAACAATAACGTAGTGAAATTACCCAAAAATGGACTTATCAGGTTAACGAATTAGGCCGAAAATCGATGAAATCACGCCAGAAAGAGATGTTTCATGTCATATCTGTACGTTCGCTTGGCCTTTTTCATCAAATTTATTAAATACTAGCTGTTGCACGCGACTTCGTCGGCGTAACTTTATAAAATGCTGCTCGCTGATAATATAGCTTCCAAACAGTGAAAGAATTTTTCAAATTGGTCAACTTCAATTCAAACAATCAAATCTTTCCTCTTTACAAGTTTATCAACACAACCTTAAATTGTATACGACTTCATTAGCATAGTTAATTAATAATAAAATTGTTATAAATTAAATTAATCGTGTTTTTTTTTTTTTTTTTGATTGAAGAAGTGTACGCTTCCGTAAAAGTGAGTTTAATGTTTTACTTGTTCTAATAATTTTTACTAATTCATTGTAAGTTACATCCACTTGCTACGTAGGCATAATGAGTTTAAAAAAACTTTGTCCACTGAAAAATAATAATAATTTGACACATACTTTCATTCCTTTTTCCTGTGCATAATTTATTAAATTAGATAACAGTGTAATAATGTATTGTGTATTATAATAATGAATTATTTTGTTATGTATGTGACATAAGACTGTTCAAAGAGAATTATTGCTATTTTATTTTTAGTATTTAGTACTCCCACCACAGCTCTCTGTGAAACTTTTGTTCCACTAATATATTGCGTTTAACCATTTATTTTATACTAGCTGGTGCCCGCGACTTCGTCCGCGTTGAACGATGAAAGGTAACCGTATGTCCTTGATGGTGTCTCAGACAACGTGTATGCAAAATTTCATGGTAATCGGTTCAGTAGTTTTTGCATAAAAGCGTAACAAACAAACAAACTCACATTCACATTTATAATATTAGTAAGTATAAGGATTTGAAAGCTCGAGTACCTAATCAAGTAGTGATGTCCAAATGCATTAGCAATTAGTTTTCTTATAACAATCTATTTTACGGTGCTTGCCTTTCAGGAGTGTCCTGCGTTCAATTCCCGGCAGGGTCAGCTTTAGAAATAAACTTTTCAAAGTTGGCTCTGGTCTGAATCTGGAAAGTAGGGACAAGTGATATTCCAAAAAAAACGTCAACATTTACTGTATAGAGGAGTTTATTACTGAGAGCTTTCTCTTTTTACTAGTAGTGGAAAGTAAAATAATAATTTTTATAGTAGGTACACAGTAGCACAGCATACCAAACAGTAGTTTATAATATTGAATAAAAAACACTTCATTTAAAAGTGTTTCCTGCACAATAAAATATTTCCTGACGATTCAAAAAATAAACATGACGTAGGTAATTGTTCAAGTTTGCACTCCTGACAGTGCCACTGTTTTTTTTTATGTTTTTACCTCAGAACTTTCGACTGGGTGAAAGGATTTTGATGATTCTTTTTTTATTTGAAAGTTGGTGGTTCCCGTGTGGTCCCATTTCAATTTGGTCCAGTTCTGACAATGGCATCCATTAGAAAATGGCTTGCAATCGGTTTTTTTTTTGTTAAAAAGAGTTATTAATATTTAGGTCGACAATGGTAGGTGGCTACTGCAGTCTATTATGCGCTGCACAAGCAACGCCACAGCACAAGTGCTGCAAGTGCGCTGCCGACCATAGAAGGATAAGGGGATAAAGAAGGAAGGGATGGGTTTATAATTTAAATTAAAAATTGTATAATAAATTAGGTAAGTTATAATTAAATACAATACACAATAAGAACTTTCACTAAAATGAATGTGCATTTATGCAATATTCATATCGGATCAACGCCTACTGATTGTGGGCGGAATCATTGAACTACTTGCAATGATTTGCATGTCAGTAAATTATTATTATTGTTTTTTTTTTCTATATAATAAATGGTCTCCGAAAATCTAAATATAATTTTATATTTCAAAATTACTGGTGTTTTCTATCTATATTATGCATTTCTATATAGAATCGCTGTACGCCCCTGCCCGTTTCTTCTAAACCACCCAACGGATTTTGATACAGTTTTCACTAATGGAAGAGCGAGGAAGATTTTGTATAATATCTATATAAGTAATTTGCAAAATAAAAATAGCATTCATGGGAGTCTTCATCCTTTGGGATCAAAGATATTCTCTAGCTAGGTTCCCATTTGATCTTAGACATGGGAGCCAAGTGGTGAAAGGCTATTTTATAAAAGTCACGATTTCCTTGTTTTTATTTATAATAAAAATGTATAATGTAATAAAAACACATTTTTTATAAATATTGTATATAAAAAAGCGCGAGAAAAATGATATGATGCGAGAGAAAAATGAGAAATGGACTAGGATAGTCACAGAATGATATCCACGAGATAATAAAAGAAACAGAGGTAGACAAACCAAAAGATGTGAAGATGATTTCTTGAAAGTGGCTGGACCAATGTGGACTCGTACAGCAAAATACAGGTCTGTGTGGAAATCTTTAGAGGAGGCCTATGTCGGAAGACAAGCTGAATGACAAACTAACTACATGCAGGGGCTAGTATACTTAGGGCATGCAGAAGTCTATATTGAAGTCAACTGGAGATAACCCCATACATACGTACGGGCATGATATGGGTAAAAATGTCAGTAGTTATAGCAGAGACCTATTACAATAGATTTTAATGGATGTATATCTACCTTGAAAGTATTATGTCACGTTCAGCCAACTGTCGAATCACTAACAACGGAAGCGGTAGGACATTTCAAATGTTGATGACATCATTGCCGAAAGTACCTATATGAAATTGTCAATTTTAATAACTATCTACTCGTGTATTGTCAGCGATTGACTCACTCATATCCGGTTTAGGATGGGAAGAGAGGCCTCTCTTTATGTTATCCAATGTCAAGTGTGCTGCCGACCTTAGTAGGATAATGGATCCAGGGTGGAGTTACCTGGGGTAGTGTCCTGGAATCACTTACTTGTTTACCGAAACATAACAGCACAAGAACTGTGATTTCACAGTGCTCTAGTGGCTGTTCATTCATCTTTTCGAAGTTTTTATTAAAATAATGATATATTTTTATGTAGCTGTATCATTATTTTACTAAAAATAGCTGCATTGCAATAATAACACGACTTAAATTTTTCTTTGAATATTTTATATTATGACATGTTTTATAATTTTTTTAACATCATACTTAATCTGTGTCGACTACTAACGATATCAAGTTATCAACTATCTTCACAACGGATGGTACGGTAACTATAGCTTTCTCTGCACACCACTGCACCGCTTCTACACCAAATCCAAGTGCATAATCTCACCTAAGCAAACGTTGATTCAGCGACTGGATAGATGTGCGTTTGCATTAAATGTTTTCCTAATTGAACACACACACTATCCGTGTCGAGAATTAGAACTTGCAAATGTTAGGGTCAGTTCACACCGGAAAATGGTGCAGAGCGTTCTTTTTAAGATACTTACCAATGGAATATTAGAGGGCTAAGTAAAGCCGAAACGCGAAGCCGCCGCTCGCTAACTCATTGAACTGTGTACCTTTTAGTGTAGGTAATATTCCATTCTATTCTATTGTAACGAGATATAGTAAAACATAACATCCCGACTACTTAGGAGTTGGATATCCCGCAGGCTACTTGATGCTGCAGAATCAGGTTAACGTTATCATGTCAAACCGTCGAAGAGACAGTACCTACTTATACCATCTATATATCTTTTGCGTTTTCTTTGTTCTAGGTTTCCTCAGACCTTTTTTTTTTGACGAGGAGAGATCCGTTTACTGACTTCCTGCCGCTAGCAGGCCCCTACTGTAATATGTTATTTGGGGTTTCACAGTTCCATTCAAAACACTTGACGATTCGATTCAGCCTTTATTATAAAGATTACAATTACAATTTAACTTAATTACAAATACTTACAACACGAGATACAAGTACCAGTCGGCGAGCCATTAATATATCTTATATAATTATACATCGAATGTGACCACAGACAATTGCAATTGCGCTGTGCTGTCAGTGCACAGAGCCTATGGCTCACACCTACCCACTAAAACTCCCCGGTGCCTCCTTGCCCTTTGAGCGGGGTGGACCGGGCTCTGCCGAGGCAACAACTCCGATCCATCCCAGGGCAGCCTAGCCATTGCTGGCTAGGCTAACGCCAACGGAGGATTGCCCTGAGACACCCAGGCAATCCCCAGACGGGGGAACCTTTTGCAGGCACACACAGTTGGCTAACCATGTGCGCAAGTCCCCCTTGGACATTTAAAGACGGGCTAGGTATGCCCGCCTTGGTTTCCTCAAACCTAGGTCAAAGATCTTGTATAGCTGATAGAATAACAGCATACAGGCGTCGTGGGTTAACAAGTGCTCGCTTTCTGTGGCATAGTCCCTCTGGTGTGAACTGGCCCTTAAACGCTGTGAAAAACTGTGTCGACGTGTGTAAAATGGGCGATGCTTGGTGTCGGTGCGCGCGCGCGGCATCAGTCGGCACACCGCCCGGGCGGGCGCCACACGACCGGAATCTGCGCATGCGACGAGCGGTGACGCGTATCAAAATCATTTCAGTGAAATAAACACGAATCCGCCAACGACATACACGCGAGCGCAAGATTCTGGTGAGTGCATACAATTCATTATCCGCACGAACGACGGTCATAGCTCTACTATTACCAATAGCTCACACGAAAAGCTATTTCCTACGCGCTCTATATATAGTGTATTATTTTCGGAAGCTGCATCTGAACGGTTCGCGCTGTGTTCCAACATTTCTAATTCACAATTTTCTCCGATTTCCTCACTTTCTTAGTTTACATTAATTCTGTTTCCATGTTCAAAAGTGCGATTCAGAATTTTGCCTCCAAAAATAATTCATAATTGCGCTCTAAATAAAAAGGAAAGTCTAGAAAGCATTTTTAGAGTTGTTTGTTGTATTGAGTCCCACCTAGTATAATCTAAGGCTTCAAAAGATTACAGCACAGTGTGTTATAAAATAGATTTTCCAATGTTCTCAACTCAATTAGTTGCCGGACGTTCGGATGGCCTAAATACCAACAATACTGCGCTGCTTTACTCGTGAAACCTCTACATTGGATAACAATGAATGAACATAGCCGTTTATTATTATGTTTTCTTTAATTATTAAACTCCTTTATGCGTTACTAGCTGCGGCCAGCAATTTCGTCCGCGTAACTTTATAAAATATAACCCTCGCTGAAAATTTAGCTTTCTACAGGTGTAAGAATTTTTAAAATCGACCCAGTAGTTTTTGAGTTTATTCATTACAAACAAAAGTACAAATATTTTCTTTTTAGTATAAAAACAAATTTCTACATTGCTGTATTAATTTTACTTATATAAATCCTACATTACACGTAATCTACATTTGCAGTTCTAATTTCAAAGATAATTGATGTAAGAATTAGCGGCCATGTTTGTTTTCGGCGTTAAAAATGAAAATGCAGTTCAGTGGATGATTGCGTTGTTAGGTAACAAAAAGGTATCTAGTGAACGGACATAGGCCATTGAACCAGGTCACTCACCCCTGAAATTGAGACAGACGGTTACAGCAATCGTTTGTTGGATTTTGTTTAATATTATACATCTACTAACTGGCTCCCGCGACTTCGTTCACGTTGAAAAAAAAGTAGCATATCCTGTGTCGTGTCCCATACGTCTAAATGTTTATCTACCAAGTTTCATGAAAATCAGTTAATTCGTTTAAGAGTTATGGAGGAACATACATACATACATTTACAGATTTATTATTATAATTATTATTATAATATATATTTATTTATTTATTTATTTATTTGTTTAAAACAGCAACAGCCTAGCACACTTAACATTAGCATTCATCGTTCTACATCAGGGTCCAGTGTGCAAGCCAATTACAGCTGAGTACGTAATTCAATTTGGTACATCAAAAACAAAAACAAAATAATAAAAGAAAAAAAAATTATACAAAATCAAAACAAAATAGAAAGTAAATATTATAGTCCAAAAATAAAATTAGTTACAAACAAAGAAATTACAATGTATGTCAAATTATGTCAAATTTCAAAAAGAAGAATGTCAAAAAAGTAAAATCCAAAAATAATCAAAATTGATATCTATCTACTAGCGACCCACTTCCGGCTTTGCGCTGATGCATTTTTGAAGTGAGAACTTCTTTAGGCGCGTTTGGCAATTTTGAGATGGAAAAAACATTGAACTTGCGACCTGTAATGTAACCGACACCGACACCTCTGTTGACAACACGTAATTGTTCAAGTTTTCACTTCTGTCGGCACTCCCGGAGTACCATTTTTTTTTGACTAATTGTATGTAACACAAACCTGCCGTGTTTTTCGCTCTTTCCAATAGTGAAAACCCTATCAAAATCCGTTGGATTGTTTAGAAAGAGTATACAAGCGGAGAAACAGACAGAGGCCGAAAGCGATTTATTTTATAACTAACTGGTGCTCGCAACTTCGTCTGCGTTGAGAAATGAGAAAATATGAGTAATCTTTATTGCTGTGACGACGAAGGTGACCTCTTGGGAACATAATATTTCTCCGTGATAAAAAATAATAAAAGTATCCTATATGTTAATCCAGGTAACAAACTATATGTGTGCTAAATTTAAAATTATATCCAAAACTATTCCGCTGTTTTTGAGTGATTGAGTAAAAAGAATCCATACATACAAACTTTCGCTCGTACAATTCGTAAGTATTGAAATTTGACTGATAGAGAGGGAGATGCCTGGGATTGTGTTAGCCTAACATTTTTCTTTTGTATAATTTAGGGTTTGTACAGTAATTATAGTGTTTTAAATGTAAAAGAAGTTTAATGAATGCAACCGACATTAGTATTGATAGACTGTCGTGCGCAGGCAATGCGCAGGCGCGTATTGTGTGGGCAACAAAATAGGCGCGAAACACATACCTGTCACGAGGTCGTCGCTTACAAAATAAGTGTATGCACTTCACTTGTTGTCCTTAGTGCCCAGTGCATAATATTTCATTTTAATTTATAACACTACTGGTTGAACCCGGCCACGCTTCGCTGTGGTTCAGTCAGCAACGTATGTCATAACAACGGTCAACGTAAAATCCCCCAGGATTCCACCATCAGCGGTTATGTGTGGATCCGGAGTCTCACACATAACTCGACTCGTGGCGAGTGCTTTTTCGATATTTACCTAATTGTTACATATATCTATTTAAGTATTATAATCATCCCACTAATTCTATAAATGCGAAAGTTAAAGAAGAAGGATGTATGGATTATCTAAAAATATAAAAAAATCGGGGAGCGGCGCCTCTATGTCGTCAGCAATAAAGATGTCCGGCGATACGTTACACATATTTTCTCATTTTTCAACGCGTACGAAGTCGTGAGCTCGAGCTAGTTGTTCATAGCGATAAAGATTTTTTTTTTCAAGATATTTTCATTTTTCAATCGCGGGAACCACAACTACTTAGTTACAAAATATTACAACAATCTCATTTAGAGTTAAATTTTATCCTACAAGTTACATAGTAGGTTCATACATTAGAAACAAAACTGAAGTCAAGGCGACCAGTTTTTTGCACGAACGGTTACAAACTTTTTGTAGAGAACTGACGATGCTAAAGTGTGAGTCATTGTTCGATACCTTCGGCAAATTATTGGCAAATAATTTATTATTAATTATACCCAAAACAGTCAAATGACGGCTTAGTATTTTTTCAAGACCTTATTTTGGCTAAAATTGAGGTCAAATACCATAAAATACATTTTGAAAGCATTATAACAAAAATGACTACGTATTTTACCCAAAATCACAGGTTCTTGTTAGTTCATTGCATTGACGCTATAAAAAGCAAAAAAAATTAAATAATTTTAATCAAATGTAATTTTAAACAAATAATTTTAATATTATAATTAAATTAGTTTTTGTCATATAATTAATATATGGATTTTATATTTTATAAAATGTATCATACAACAACTCAGGGTACATGAAGGGAAGTACCTTAAATGTCGTAGATAGGATTCATAGAAGAATATGTTATTTTTAAAAGTTAGTAATACTGCAATTTACTGCATTCAAAGATTTTCTATTACTTTGCTTCGTCTGGGAATCGAACCGACTTAAATATGAAAATCTTTGAATGCAGTATTTTAGAAAAACTTTTAAAAATAACATGGTCTTCTTTCAGCAAAATATCCTTATCTACGATATTTAAGGTACTTTCCCCTAATGTCGCGTAGTCTTGGGAGGCCCTACTGTAAATAACAAAACGTCTGAAGCAGCATCTTCTATAGTTGGAATTATTATAGTTGGAAAGAGCCTTCTTAAGTTTTAGTTTTCATATTCATAATATATTTTTTAAGAGTGAATAAAAATTACAAAATTACACAGAAAAAGCCTACCAAGTCTTCGCTTCGTAGGCGTTACCAAAATGACATCATCGTGTTTGCTAGTGTGATGAAGATGACTGTCTATCTATACCCATAACAAAATGATCTTATAAATTACAGAATTGTTAACTCTACCACTTGGCCATAAAGTTGATAACAGTTTAAAAGAATCTGGTACTTATGGTAATGGATTGTTTTGTGTTCAACAAACTGTGTACATAATAATGAAGTCTGATGCATACTATAGGTTCTAGGTCAATAGGCGAGGCATTGCCTTTGTCTGTATATTGATTTTGATTTAAGTGAATCTTGTTATGTAATGTCATAACTATTATAGTGACTATTCATGATCATACTAATGTAACTATACTATAATACTAGCTGATACCCGCGACTTCGCCCGCGTAAATTATATACTAAAACCTCCCTCGAGAACCACTCTATCTAGTGGTGAAAACGCAATATTTTAGACTTGCTTGTGTCTGAATAATCAATAGGTACTAATAATAAATCTGCAATTAGTGTAGGTTTTGTATGTATGTATGTATGTATGTTCCTACATACTTAACTCTTAAACGAATTATCTGATTTTCATGAAACTTTGTAGATAAACATTTACTTAGAAGTACAGGACACAGGATAGACATTTTTCTTTTTCAACGCGGAAGAAGTCGCGGGCACCAGCTACTCTAATTTAAACACGGTAGTAAAGTGCATAATGTTAATTATTTAATTTTCTAATATCCACTGTATCGATTGTTGCAGTGAAATAATACGAGTGAACGAGTCTCCGAGTGCAGAAACACGAACAAACGACGTTTTGTGCGCACCACGAGAGAGCGGTGAGTCATCTTTGACAGCATACTCGCTTTTTGTGTACGTAGATCTGCGCAGGCGCAGACGAATCGTTTCCAACAACCAGTTAACGCCACACCAGTAAAGTTGACTTGACACATGCTTGACACTGTGTCTGACTCGTGTTTAAACGAAATTTCTACTAGTAAGCGTTCAGTCACTGAATTCAATTCGAAATCATCGACGGATAAAATAAAATCAACTGCTTCCATTTTTTTTAAATTCATAACACTAAGTTACGACGTACTAAATAAAAAGAATTTAAAATCGGTTAAATCTGTTAAAATGAGAAAAAGTTATAGGTACTGAACTGTTTTATCTACTTACCTATTTATATGAAAACTAAAAGATTCGCCCTCAGTCTTGCAAATTGCATTTTTTCTGCAAATTATATAAGTAAGTACTTACACAAATTTTAGCGTAACCACTAATGAAAACCTTTTCAACCTACTTTGGGAGGTTTAGAAGAAGATAGCGACTTTATTTTAGAAGTAGTTATTGATAAAATTAGTTCCTATACATATAAGTAATCAAGATCTTACAAATTTTAAAAAAAAGGCCGATAAGACGTTAACTGTAGCATTAATACTGTTTAAAAAATAACATAAAAAAAATAACAAACCATTTTAATTAACATGCAAAGTGAGTAAATTATTGCAACGCGTGTGTTGTAGGTATTGTTACCTCTGTAGGTACATTCATTTTCAGTAAAACCTAACGTTTAGTAAACCGGTCCTATTAAATAATTGGAGTACTTCAACACCGAATGGATAAGCGGCAGGCGATGAGTGTTTTTAATTATGAGTTGAACTGAATCTTGTACTTCAGTTAAAAAAACCGTTTTTTTATTCATTGCCACAAAGCTCGCTTATTATAACTTTTGTAGCCATTATTTATTCTATATCATCAATCAATACTACTAATAATAAATCTGTAGAGGTCGGTCATGGAGTAATTTACTTTGTTTTAAGAAATATCGTGTATATAGGCTCTATACATGATACTGAAACTAAATTGACGATTTTTAGATTTTTTTTCTGTATGTATTTATGTTCCTCCATCACTCTTAAACGAATTAACTAATTTTCATGAAACTTGGTAGATAAACATTTAGAAGTACGGGACACGTGATAGGCTACTTTTTATCTTTTTTAACGCGGACGAAGTCGCGGGCAACAGCTAGTTATAAATAATATAAGGTAATTAGTTAAATATTTTTTACTATAGAGTAAAATATAAATTGCAACAAGCTCAACACAAACCTGCTCATTGCTTAATGAATAAGAGAAACTGCAAATACAAAACTCAATGCAAGCATCTAGCCACATCTCACTTTCATCATATTTCTTATTGTTATGGCCCAAGAGGTCAGTTAAATGTAACCCGCCCCCGGCTTAACTAAATTCTTCTGTAAATTATATACAAACATATAAATTATAAACTTATAATCATACAATATAATCATCGTTTATCGCCTTTTCAATACGTGAAAACTGTATCAAAATCTGTTGGGTAGTATAGATTAGAAATTAGTGCAGAAACAGACAGGCGTAGATACAGCGACTTTTTTATGGGGACGTTCATGATAGCAGAGCCCAAGAGGGGATTTTTGGATTTACTTGAGCGCGTCAGATATTGACGGTTTGGTTGGTGAAGTTGGCGGGGGTGGGGGTAAAATTTTAAATACAACTCGAGGGCGTCAGATTTTCAGAGAGGATGTTAAGTGAACCTAAAGTAAGCTCCCATTTAAAATTCAGACCGTTGGTAAAAACGGTCACTTGGTTGTTACGTAACGTTTTGGAAAGGGGTGGGAAGGTACGTTAGGGCGCGTTACATGGGGCGGTAACTTACGTTACGTAATACTTGGACGCCCCTTAATATGTATATATGTATATAGAATTAGATATAGTACTCATTCAAACGGAAGAAGTTTTCTTGAAACGTTGCGTGGTATTGAAGACGCTCTATTTATAAAATTATTTGACCATCGATCGAACAACTCGACACATGTTTATGACAAAATCCAATATAGTTGGATAGGTACCAGAAACGCCTCGTAAACACTTTTCTATCTGCTGTCTTTTAAGGACTTCGATTTTATGCTTAAATATCATTTAACCAAGTATAGATAGATAGGTATGTCTACAGCAAATATTTCGCACGCAACTTGGACTTGGTTGATCAAACAAGTCGCCTCTTAGTCAGTTTGTTTGTCAAGCATTTTGAAGGTAAACTTACTTCGCAGACAACCTTTGAATAAGTAAATCCTGTTGTAATACATATTCTATATTGCAAATGCGCTAAGCATGCATTTATAGCCCTACTAGCTGGTGCCCGCGACTTCGTCCGCGTTAAAAAATTAAAGATATATACCTAAGCAAAATAACGTTTCAACCCCTTGTTTCTATAACACTTTGGGCAGGCATTAGTTTTTTGTTTTATTTTAGATGAATCCTCAGGAACAGTACTTTTTTTTTTGGATAAAAGGTACCCTATGTCCTTTCCTATGCAAAATGTCATGATGGTCAGTTAAGTATAGTTAAGGCGTGAAAAGGTAACAAAAAGAAAAAACGACATCTATCTAAAATTATATAAAATAAAATAAAAAAAAGTGAAGCTAGTAATGAATTTATGTTCTAATGTGGCTGCTCCTTGTTTCCTGCTAGGAATGACCAATTAGGCCAGTTCTGCTGGTCGACCCCCACATACCCCTGCCGCCTAGCCAGCGGCAGGAAGTCAGTAAAAAAAAAGGAATGACCAATTAATAATTTTAATATCTTGTTTCAGATTAAAAGGTTCACAAACCTCTCAGACGAAACGATTCGAGATTGACGCCAAAGAAGTGGACACTTCGCGGCCCCTCGAAAATTGTATAAAGAAATCGCTCCGTGACTGTCAGGCACTACACTTATCCTGCACTGCTCATTTTTAGTCGTATTGTAAAAAAAAACGAACAAAAACACGAAAAAAAAAAATACCCTCTATCAGTGGCCACGATAGAAGGGCTTTTAAATAATACTTACTGCATTATTCAAATTAATTTATATATGCATATAATATAAATAAACCGGTGAATATTGATCTCTAACGTGACGTCACCTCTTTATAACTTGTGATTAATTTATGTAATAAAGCTTTCTTTTGTTCAACGCGAACATTTTAACTTAAACTGTGTTTCGTTAGTTTAATGTTGTGTACTTGAAAAAAAATATTGTAAATACATAAAAAGTATTTTTTTAACCAGTATACATACTTGTGAAAATTCATTAAAGTAACTGTAATACTAGTCAATTTATCTAGTGTATTTAATTTATAAATATAATAATATTTAAACGTGTAATTTATTAAAAGAAATATTAGAATTCGTACGATAGAACGGTTGCAATAAAAAATTGTTTAAAAAATAATTATAACGCTAAATACCAGAGCGCGTTAATTGCCAAAGAGAAAATTCGAACACGCGAAGGTAAAAACGCGGGAAATAAAACATAAATAACTTGCTATAGTAGTTTTCTTGTAAACTTAACGATGAGCAACAAGATGCAAACCCAAGTGGGAGTTGGCAGTCAGCTGCAGAGAAGTTACAGGATGCAGGATTTCGCAACGCCTGGCGTCATCATGAGGGAGCGAAGCTTCATACGTCCACAATCGCATCACAATATGCATCATAACCAGGTAACTATAGACCATAGAGAATAGAGGCAAAAGGATTAACTTATACATATCGCTGCTTAAAAACTAAAGGGCTACAAATCAAAATTACACTTTTTACAGGAGAGCTAATCGAAGAAAATGAAACTATTTTTTGTCTATTTTTTTCTTATTACCTATATATCAAATATATGCATATTATACATCAATAGAAGCGTATTTTTAAACAGCATTAAATGTTCTAAGTACTTTTATAATAAACTGAATACTAGAAGAGATATATAAGCATATAGGTTACTTTTGAATATAAAAAAAATATCAAAATATTGAATAAAACAAGCAAATGTCTTTTTGCAACATACAATATGAAGGATTGTGATTGTATTTTTGCAATAAAAACATTTTTGGATTTTTTTGTTTTATGGCCCTCTAGTTTTTAAGCAGCGATATATTGGAATCTACAACCATTAAATAGTAGTTCACAAACTGGCCATAATGGCGCTTGTGTACATTGGTGAATGTGTAGCATGGTGAAACTACCTTAAACGAAATGCCACTACGTTACTGACCGACACTTTTATGTTATAATGTTGGTCCTCCTGTCTCTATGTTCTTATCCATGGGAGATAGAGGTAAAGAGGCCCAACTCTAACATGAGAAAGTGTCCGTCCAAAACGCCGAATTAAGGCGGTACCATAACACTGGTATATGAAGAACTATATTAGCATAACTAGTAACTAGTAGTAAGTAGTATCCATTTTAATCAATTTATGCACCACTATTTAATGCTTTTAGCTTGCCACTTTTTCAGTTTAACACACACGTAAGTTGGTCCTTCTTGCCTCTATTCTCCATATTCTTATCTCTATTGTCAAAAAGCTTCGCGGTGGTCACATGAACAAAACCATCAACGTCGACAACCAGGCAACTATCTAACCCTGTACAAGACTAGACATTCACCTAACAAAGTAATCTCTAGGCATATTCTATAGGTTTCTATAGGTTGATAACTTTCATAAAAAATGAACAAGAATTGATTGTTGATTTTGCAATTATTACGGCAGTGAGGTCGACTAGCTGTTAGACATCGTGGGTGCACATACGCCTACATTGAAATGCCATTTAAAATCATTTGAGGATATATTCAATGACAATCAAAATTGAAATTATTGCCACTATAAAAAACGCGGATAGTAGAAAAGACATAAAATGTAAAAGCTTTCGCTTAAAAATGGATAATTCAGTTAGTCAATTATGACTAATTACTACTAATTAAACCATATATCAATTCGCTTAAATCCATACATATAGGTAGGCTAAAAATCTGACTAATGTAATGACTACTCCCCAGCCAGGTTTATAGTTCTGTGTTTGAGTGTAATAGAAAACTGTGAACACAAGTTTTCAGCTTGCCTAAAATACCACCTACCAGGAAATGTCTACCATCTCTAGGGGCTCAGACCATAAGTGTATATATTTATGTATTACTAATTGTTTGTGCAGTGAAAAGACGACTAATAAACTATTAAAAATGTATATATTTTTATAATAATTGTTTTTTAAAAAGAAAAAGTAAAGTTATTAACAGCCTGATGGCCTGAAAATGATCTCAATCTAGACTTCTAGAGGAATCAACCAAGATTCTTCATTTCTCTATTATAGTTTGTATTGTATTTTTTTCTATACGTTTATTATTAGGTATATATATGTTTAGGATTGCATCATATTTGCTAAATGTCCTCGGACGTAAAAACTCGTGAAAAGGCCAGTCTAGACTTTTATGATGCTAATTTTTACAATATGTATGAATATATACATATACACGTGCCCGAATACATCAAGACCAACCCCGGAGACGGACATACTTACATCACGTTTTTTATGTTGGGGATTTAAATTTGAATACTGGCTGATTAGAAATATAAGTGTTTTGTGAGTTTTCACATTATCTGATTATTTTTTGGGGGTGGCCTGATACAAGTATTTTTATACTAAATAAACTTAATATGTAAATTATTTTGTATTTGTATCTAAGAAATATCGAACTCCTTTTCGAGAAAAGCGAGTGTTGCCTTTATGAAAATTCAAATGTAGCAGGCACATAATATAGCATGACTTCAAGAAAAGAGGCCGAAATCTGAGCAAATGTTACACGTTTGAGACTAGTGTTAATTGTTACAAAAATAGTTAATTTTGTCAAAACATTTAGTTTTGATAGTTTTCCAATGGAGTTATTTAGATTCGAAAATATTTACACTTAATAAAAAACAACTTTTTTTAAAAAAAACCTATCCAATAAATTATTATCCCTACAGTGATAAGATTGCGAAGCTAATTGAAAATGAACTATAAAATATGTCGTATGTATATTTTTAAGATTTTTTTAAACAAAATAAATAAAGCTGTGAATGATCAGACTCAAAAATAGTCATCCTCCTTAGTATTGCATGCTTGTTTCATTGGTTTGTTTAGTATTTAAATGGTTGAGTGCATAAATTTGACCTTGATATTTTTTTGCTTGTAAACAAATTTCTGCATTACTCATGAAATCCGTTTTAAATTTGTCGATGATACCGATTTCTAAATCGCCGAAAATAAATCGTGACAGTCCATCAGGCATTATTAAAGCCAACACAGTCATGCTTTCGCGAATCGCGTTTTTTTTAACAACAATTTCTTTTCCCAGTTCTCAAACAACGGAAAACGACGGAGTATGATTCTGACGAACTCAAAGGGAAAGCCGACGTTGGAAATATATAGGCCACCAGGTATGCGATTATTTCATTATTAAAGCAGCCAATTTCATATAAAAATAGCGTCCAAATTTTGCAGCGTCCAATTGGTCGAATACAATAAAAAAAATTCAGCAAAATCTCTCGTGCCGTTCTCGAGTGATGCTCCGTCATGCATGTGGCAATTGATTTATATTATATTAGCTGCTGCCCGCGACTTCGCCCGTGTATAAAAAATAGATAAAAAAAACATACTCTCAGACCTACGAAGTGTACATATAAAATTCCATCAAAATCGGTTAAGCCGTTTCGGAGGAGAATGGCAAATAATACTGTGATAGGAGAATTTTATATAAGTACAAGGCCGGTTTCAGTGCTCTCCTGACGGTCAGGACTGACGATACGCACGACCTACCGCGGTAGCAATACGCGCGCGTACGATAAGGCGAGCTCTGTAACGACTTGTGAATTTTCATACAAATGACAAGCGCGTCGATCGCACGGTCAGGAGTGCGTATCGTCAGTACTGACCGTCAGGAGACCACTGAAACCAGCCTTAGATTTAGATTTTCAATAATTTGAAACAAAAAAGTTATAATGTTATGTACATACTGGCCGCACGTAGAATGCTTGGCTGACTGCGTCACTACGCGAAATTAGGCGCCAAACTTTAAAAATAAACAAACTTCAAATTTGGAGCGAGTCGACAGTCTGATGTTTGTTGTGGCGAATCACGTTTGTCAAAACGTTTGTTGATGTTCGTTTAATGTGAGTTTTAAGTGAATAAATGATGTCCAAGTGCATAGTGAATCAGTCTGTAAGTCAGACGGTGCCAGTTGCCCCTGTGGCCAATGCGGTGCCATCGACCACTGTGGTCCCAGCGACCCCTGTTACAACAGTATCTTCTGTCCCGGTGGCAGTATCTGTGACGACTGTTGTAACTCCTACTGCACAGATTCAAACAACCTCAGAAGCTTCAGGTTTGTTTGGGAAGCCTTAAATGTGTCATTCAAAAAACGAACCTTTGTTGAAAGTGTCTAGGTATACTTTCCATTGCATACTTTTTAATCGTATATTTATATAGTGGAATTACACATAACCTGATCTATCTATCGGGCGGCAGTAAAATCCACACTGCTTAGGATTCGGTTCACATAATCTAGATTACCGAATTGGATGTAAATTGTCATGTTAGGCAGCCAGATTATCAGGAATTAAACTGCATTATTCATTATTGCATAGTATCACTGTATAGAAACTACGAAGCTGTATTGTGTATGCGACACACTAAATCCTAAACCCTTGCCCGGCCTCAAACGGATGAATTTTTTTGCAAATTAAGTATTTTAAGAAAAGATACAAAAAATGTAAAATAATAATGGTACAAGCTTGAATGTTTGATGATAGTTTCGCCATGAATCCAATTAACCGTATCGGAACGTGAATACCGCGTACACTTATTACATACAAAATAATCGTATGATCTACACTGCGTTGAACCCAATAACAAATTATCGTAATTTATTTCACGATAATGTTAGGCTTTCGTATCATAAGGTTTCTCTTCCTGTTGTATCAAGGACAACTTAGAATTTAGAAATTTTTACAATTTTTTTTTCTTTATTCAATAGACCGGATAATTAATATCCATGAAGGTATTTCCCCTCTATAATATAAGGTGTAATCTAGGTATATAAGTAAATAAGTAATGAAGAACTGTAAGGGTTGCAAAAGTAAGTACATATATAAAATAAGTATATAAAATTCTCGCGTCACAATGTTTGTAACAAAACTCTTCCGAAACGGCATGACCGATTTTTATGAATATGATTGAAAATTAGTTTAATTATTGAGAAATAACTTGTTATTTTAGTAAACAATATAAGTAATAACTAAAGAGTATAGAATATCTAGAGCATATCATAGCCTATCGAGAGATATCTCTGAATGGTTTTATAATTATATAAGTTAATATAACTATAACGTCTATAACTATAGTATTTTCTACTGTAAAATCTCTTTTCGTATGTTTAGTACAAAGTACATACATATATATATGCACATTCTGCTTTGTTTTGTCTATTTAGTTAATTGTCAAAACAGACTAAAAATTTCATTTCTCTGTCTCCAACTGTTTGTCTCTTGAATCTTATATTCTATGCCACTCAGCACTACAACTCTCTTCTTCTATCTTGTTCTCTTGACTGCTACGTTGACCGCCAGGTGTCCGCACAGACGGAGTGGCAGCCGGCGCGGGCGCACCCAACACTTCCGCAATGTCATCGAGCAACAAACTCAATGTACACGCCAAGGAGTTCACCATGGCTAAGCCTGCTGACCTGCAGAATAGGTGAGTTCTTGATAATTTCTCTACTATATATTATGATGAGTGTACCTACTGTGTTTATTTTTATAGGGAAGTTAATCCAACATCCTTGTGAGAAACGGAGAAAGGCGAAACTGGGTTGTATCGTCTATGATCTGAAGGATGTATAAGGGTTCCGGGAATCGGGCTGCTTTTAACCGGTCCTATTGGAAAAATATGGGGGGAGGTTAAAATTAATCCAATAAATCATTTCAGGGGCCTTAGACAAAGTAACCAATCGAAAACGATAACGAAGTTCGAAAACAATAAAATGTATGGGATTGACATAAGCCTTCGCTAAATCACGTGATACTTCCCATACATTTTAACGATAACGAACTTCGTTATCGTTTTCGATTGTTACTTTGTCTAGGGCCCCTGGAGTCTACCAAGTCCAGTACTATGTACTCGTATGTTCAACCCAACCAAGTATACACAATTTAACAGTTATTAACACTAGTAACGCTGAAACTGAAACGAAAATTTTAGGAATTCCGACCGATTTAATTCCTAAAATACACCCGAACTATTTGTAGCCGGAAATGCAATGGAAACTTTAGGTATACAATATAGTGAGATTTCCTCGTTGACGTCTGTTCTATGTGGCCTTGTAAAGTTTCACATCAAGAGCGGTTGTAATCGGCGTCGTTGGCGCCGATCCAAATGTAGCAAAACAAAAATCGTATGAGTACCAACTTCTGTATGTGATGCGCACACCGGTAATGTCTGTCTGCGCGTAGGTGCGTGGACGGTGTAGTGCAGGTGTAACAAACTAGCGGCTTTAAAGCGGGCCGCATGCGGTGCTCGATTCGGATTTGATAAGAGTCCAATGACATTGAATTATTCAATTGGAAATTATTTCAGTAGTTCTTTTCATAATTTCATTTCTAAAATGTTGGACAATTAATATACAGATTAAAATATTCAAATACGGACACAAAATACACACAAGACAAATACCAATAAGTAAAGTTTAATGCCAATAGTTATAGTACTTGCCTTGATTTTATCAAATGGACACCCAACTCGGCGTGTGCTGTGTCAGCTATTCACGTCATTTAAAAGTTTTGCGGTCCCCTCGCGACTATGAGTTTGACGTTCCTGGTGTAGTATCAATTGAGTTTTTGTTATCACTTTGTTCTGTGTCGCGGTACTGCGGTGACGTGACGTGAAACGCCCGCGCCAAAACAGGCGGACTCAGCGAGACGGCGCAGGCCAGTGACGCCGCCACCTCACCTCCTCGCATGCCCCTGATGCCCCTGATGCCTCGTCCGCTTGCGCGCCGTTCGTTTCGCATCGCAGTGAGCGCACGCGCCGGGAGACGCGAGGAGTTCCCGATCGCTGGCAAACAGGCCACCGCAATCACTTCGATAAATACGAACGCAACCGAACGAAATTAAATCTTACGACACCGGATTTTAAGTGCAATTTTCCAAATCAAACTATTTCTTGTTTGAATTTTACAGTTTGCACGATTCGATTTGGTCGATTGAGCTATTAATAAGTATAGTGTATAAGTGTATAATTATACTTAAAATTAAAACGTAATTAATTTCGCGTCAAGCGTGTGCAGATTGCCAAATTTGCATTGGGATTTGTACGTGGAGTCGTGGATCCATATTGTTAAGTTATACGATAAAAGTTTATTGTCTTAAATAAATGTGCCAGTGAAGTGTGCTAGTATTTGTTTTGGTAGAATCGTCTTATATCTGTGACAATGGTTCGAGGTAGATATTCCACGTCTGATATGTAAGTGAAAATGTGTTTACATATTTATTAAATTATTTTGTTAAAGAATTTAGTATAAGTAACCATAGTAGATAATAGATAAAATAGTACATAGTTATTACTTGCAATTAAGGGTATAACGTAGGTACGTACATCGAGTTAAGGGGCTCCCGTTGGCGGCAGTTATAACGACCTCCTTACAGAATAGGTACCCAAGATGTTGTGTTTCGGATAAGACTGTGGTTTCGGTGAGTAATGGATGCCAAAGACCCATGATTGATGATCCCATCCCTTATCATTAATCCTTCTATGGTCGGCAGCGTATGTATCTACTTGCAGCACCTATGGCGTTGCTTGTGATAACACAAGCCTGTTATTGGCGCGTATGAAGGCGACGGTACTTAGCCAAATTAAAAGGTTTTGGTAATATTTTTTAAATTTTTAATTTTTGTATGTAAAACCTATATTAAGTACCACCCGTTTTGGCCTGGGAGGCCGAAAAATTGAAAGCAAAGATTAAGGCCGGTTTCAGTGCTCTCCTGACGGTCAGTAGGTACTAAGAAGGTGTTGCAAGCGACTTTGTAAATTAGGTATTTAATATAGTAAAACCTTCATCGAGAACCACTCTATCCATTGATGAAATGAAAACGGCTTGAAAATCGGTGCAGTAACTTTTGAGTTTATCGCGAACAGACAAGCAGACAGACGCGGCGGAGGACTTTATTTTTATGTAAGGACAAGCTGGCTGTTGCAAGCGAAGTCCGCGTAACTTTATAAAATACTAGCTGGTGCTCGCGACTTCGTCCGCGTAGAAAAGTATAAAACGCGATCTACCGTATTTTGGATAGATGGCGCTATCTCCCGGTCCCCTTTACTTTTATTTTAGATTTCCCGTAGGAATGAAGAATTTTCCCGCGGTAAAAAGTATCCTATGTTCATCACGGATAATGTCGGCTTCTAATGGTAAAAGAATTTTTGAAATCGGTCCAGTATCGGAGCCCATTCTATACAAACAAACAATCAAATAGATTGTTGATGCCCGCGTTGAAAGTAAGCAAGTGTGTAAAGCAATATAACGCCTGACATCTTTGCTGTTATAAAATTTTCAGGGGTTGTATCTTTATTTTTAGTAGATAGCTGGTGCCCGCGACTTCGTCCGCGTAACTTTGGAAATGATATACTTTACTTACTAAAACCTTTTCCTTATGAATAGCTCTATCTAGTTATTAAAAAAAAAACCCGCATCCAAATCCGTTGCGTAGTTTTGAAGATCTAAGCATACATAGGGACAGACAGACGGGAAGCGACTTTGTTTTATTATTTTATACTAATGTAGTGATAGTGATGTTACTCGCTGATAACGTAGCTTTCTAGTTTCTACAGGTGAAACAATAATTTTACAAATCGGTCCAGTAGTTCGAAGCCAAACAAATAATCAAATCTTTCCTCTTTATAATATTAGTATAGATAATAATTATTCAATTGTGTCGTTTGTTCGGTGCTTGTGCGTCATTTGGAAACTAAAGGAAGGATCTTAATTTGTCGCATTGTCACTCGTTGTTAAGTTGATTCAAGGTCACTTAACAAGGCTCGCTTTGCTGTGCCTCCTTTTATAATGTGTTTCACTATTTATTTATAGTTTTTATCTCTCTCGATTACCATTGTAACACCTTTGCGTTTAAAAAGCGTTTGTTGTGAATGTTTATTTTTCTCGAGATAATTATGTTCATGTTCATATTTGATTGCCACGCTGACTTTGTTTTGTTAGACCTAATCTCATTATTTATGCGTTGTCTTGTTCGTTTTATTGTTATAGCAGTCAAAACGTAATAGGTAATCAATTTAACGCCAGTAGAAATTGAAGATTATTATCGTCATAATATTTATTAGGTTTTATAGGTTTTATATTATCCATTAAACCCATACTAGGTATAGCCCAAATCTTTTCAAAGTTTGAGTGAATAGGCATCTTCTCCTGGGTGAGCTCGCCTCATCTTCGTTGCACGACTAGATTCTGGCCAAGAGCAAACCCATCTATACTAATATTATACAGAGGAAAGATTTGATTGTTTGTTTGTATAGAATAGGCACCGAAACTACTGGACCGATTTCAAAAATTCTTTTACCATTAGAAGCCGACATAATCCGTTATGAACATAGGCTACTTTGTACCTCTGGAAAATGCTTCATTCCTACGGGAAATCTAAAATAAAAGTAAAAAGGCTTGGCCCGGGAGATAGCGTCATCTATTCAAAATACGGTAGATGGCGTTTTATACTTTTCTACGCAGACGAAGTCGCGAGCACCAAATAGTCTCTCATAAAAAGATATTGTTTCGATATAAATTTTGACTTTGGCTATCAAATCCGTCCAGACTCTGGACTCCAAAGTCCCATAGTTTCCAGGCTGTTCATATTTTCCAGTGCTGCATCAGTTCTAGAAAGTATAGTGGCTCATAACTTAAGCTATAACTACAGCTTTTAAATTAATTATTTTAAAAATAAACCCGAACGATCGAATATATTGCCGATTTGTTGTAGTTAACTATTGTAAGTTGAAATGTAAACTTTATATTGTTATTGAAAGGTAAACCAATATATAATTTTATGTTTTTATTAACTAAAAGTAAATTGATGCATATTTCTTGAAATAACTATGTTTGTGAGTCGACGTCGTCGTACACTTTAACTCGATAAGTAATGCCCATAAGGGTATAATTCCAACAACGGTAATGCCATTAACTTAATTAGCGTTGCCTGCGGTGAGTCTATAAGCAAAAATATTCAATTTTGTTATATTTACACTTCATACAGATATTATGAACTCTTATTTATAACTTATTCATGTGGATGATTGTTACCCCTTCACGCAAATTCGGATGATTTGGAACAACATATTTAACTTTTTGTCCTGGAAGTATGTAAGGTTTTCGATGGATCGTCTTAAATATAAAAAAATTGGCTACCTTACCTAATATAAAAAATATTGTACCTAATATGACGTGACAAATATGTACCTGCATACAGGGATAGAACACCTTTCCTTTTTATTGTTGTTATTATATAGTAAGTAAGTAAGTCAAGTAAGTGCATATTCGATTTATTAAGTAGGTAATCGTCCTGAGTATTGAATGTAGGCCCAGTTTTCTCTCGTTCGCCGGTCATTCGGCGGCAATATCGTTGCAACCAGCACATCTCATTATTCTATCAGTGTAATGACCCAGCCAGGACACGTCATCGGATTAAACAGTCGTCGGAATTTGACGCGAATGTTACCTACCAACATAGTGCAGTCTGCAGTGTGCCATCTTTTTTTACCACACTGACAGTAGTAGGAAACTAAATTAGACTACACTTTTTTTTAAAAGACGTTTAAGCTAGATCTTTTAAGTTGGACCAAATTACACAAATAGTTACGAAGTTTTATCAAAATCGGGTCAGTAGTTTAATAGGAGTTCATTGCATTGGCGTCAACACGTGTGACACGTTATTTTTTATGTTATATCAATATTTAATATGCAAATGCAAAAAATATTAATCATTAATGTGTGGGTTGGATAGGTACACAAGCTAAAAACATGCAAATTGTATTTATTATCTAGATACTTCTATACAGTCTGTCAAAAAAGGGTAGAAATAAAATGGCAATACTGTAGTGTTGTCCCGTTCTAACCATATAGTTGATAAGATATATTGATAGTTGACAATACTATAGTATTGCCACTTTTTTGACAGCTGTAATGGTTATGCATAAAAAAATATGACTTTTTGCATAGAAAAAATTGTCGTAAACTTAAATACAAGCATAAAAGAGGTTCGTTTGTTATGACTGCGAGGCGTGAGAACTGACTTTCGCTTTGGCTATAGGTACGCTGTCCATTTCAATGCAATTCAAACTGTATTTGTAACTCTATTGAAAAAGATGTGTTTTGCTTCATTATGGTCGACGAAGGAAAAGTACTTCCTCCAGTTAAAAGTATGACGAATGATCTAATTTATTTAAGGAATGTTTCCGAAATCCGTTATCATTTTTGCGTGAAAAACTAAAACACCAACTTTCGCATTTAATAATGCCTATTGGTAGGATAAATCTATTGAAAACCAATTTAGGTAAATGGAATCAGTCAAATGGATATTCATTCACTTTAATATATCTTCGAAACGCAGTGTGGTGTGCCCTGCCACTACACTACTATGAAAAATTCATTGCTTAAGTTGGCCCAGCCGGGAATTGAGCCCGGGACCAATAAGACAGCTTTAACCACTCGACCAAGGCAAGGGGCTCGCTCGTCATGAATGAATTGAAAGTGTATATTGAAGTAAGTAATGACTGTTGATTTCAGGTCAGCGATGGGCCTCGGGTACGGCGTGGGCCTGCAGCACTCGCGGTCTGCGGTGCTTCACGCGCAAGTGACGCCTCACTACAGACCTGTGTTGCCACCGCATGCACTGCTCAACAGCACTTCCAGCGGAAACGTGCCGCATGCTGGTGTGAGTACACTCTGGAAGATTTTGCTAATTCTATTTCAAATGTATGACGTATTAAAAGGCATGATGAAGATCCACGCTTAAGGTTAGTTTCTAAACTTTAGAATTTTAAGGTAAGTGAACACTCAGCAAATCTTTTTCATTTTACACTAGCTGGTTGCTCGCGACTTCGTCCGCGTTGAAAAGTATAAAACGCCATCTACCGTGAAATGGATCGCTTAAAATATCACCAAGCATTTGTCATGTATATTAGTATAGAAAACCCCCAGTGGCGAATTTACTTTGTGTGGTACTGGTACAAGTGGTACATGATGATTTTTTTTGCATATCTACATATTGTCTAGGATACAGTAGTTTCCCGCGGAAAATTTGAAAGTAAAAATGTAACGCCTAGCAAAATATATAACAGCAATAAAGATTTAAAAAAGATGTTTATATAAATATTTCGACAGGCTGAAGTCGCTGGCACCAACTAGTCGTTGATAATTTGTTTAAAACTGTTGCAGGGACCACGAGTGCACTTCAAGCTACAACCGCAAGCGATGATACCCGAGAAGAAGAAGTCGCCGCCGTCGTCGTTGTCGAACGGCAACGGGAAGAACGTGCGGCCTCAGTCGTTCACGCCCGGCCTCAAGAGGTCCAAGTCTCTGACGTCGGCGGACGCGCTCGCGAGCGGCATGGCGGCCCTCGGCCTGGCTGCGGACGCTGGCGATCTCGGCACCTTCCCACCCCAAATTCAAGAGTGCATAGACAAGGCTTTAGAAGGTGATTATAAAACATTTATTTTGCACAGTACAATCTGCAAGTACATATATGTACTTCAAAAACGTTTTCATAATGAGTTTTCTCAAATATCATTGAAGCATGGATTTAATATGTATAGGACTCATTTATGTCCAATGATTGAAATAACTAATCGAAATAATCCGCACTTCCGTACTAATTAAAATGCGAAAGTTTGTATGGATGGATGTTTTTTACTGTAACGCAAAAGCTACTGAACCCATCACCATGAAATTTTACATACACGTTGTCTGGAACACCAAAAAGGACATAAGGTATATTTTATAAAGTTATGCGCTCGAAGTCGCATGCAACACCTAGTATAGGTACTAATATTTTGTCACAAATGGATATCCATGTGGGCGTAGTGAGTACCGTGGCGATGCTCATTTTGTTTCTATGCACTTAATCTATATTATATTTTTTTACTTCCTGAACATCAAGGCTAACTACTAAAGTCTAGAAAACCATTTTTTGCTCCATAGGATTATTTTATGACGTATGTATGTACCTAAGCGTTGGCTAAGAAATGATTTTTGAAAATTTCAATAGTACTTGATAACTTTAGTAGCGCATAAAATATCGACGGTGCATGTGCCATGGAGCACTGAAGGGTAGGCTTAAGGCCGGTTTCAGTGCTCTCCTGACGGTCAGGCCTGACGATACGGACCGCGGTAGCAATACGCGTGCGTACAGTCAGGCAATTAAGCTCTGTAACGACTTTTATTTTATTTTATTGAGACACCAACAGCACACAGAATCATCCATCCTGGTCATATACACAAGTCACACATTACACGTTTACATCTGTGCGCCAATTAAAGGTATCTACAGCTATACAAATTATACAATATTGTCTCTGTCAAATAACAATTTAGAGAAAAGAAAAAATAGAATAATAATAATAATAATCAAATCAAAACAATAAAAATTCAAGCACAATAGCATACAAGGACAAGAAGCAATTACTTATACAAGTCATAGTAATAACAATAAAAATTCAATATAAATCCAGATCAAAAATTCGCAATCACAATATTATCATTAATATTATTTGAACAAAATGTCAAAATGAAAGCAGTCAATCTACACTTGACCGTCAGACCCGAACGCGGTGTGCGCGCGCACGCTGATGGACGCGGTGGGCCACTTGGTGGGTCGCGCGGTGGAGTCTCCCCGCTACGCGTTGCCGGCCGCGCGCCGTTGCATCGCGGTTGTGCAGCGCGAGCAGACCGAGACCTTCCTCGAGTCGCTGCTCAACACCTGCCAGCAGTACCACCACGACCGGGAGAAGGTAATTTACACATGAACCAGTTAACATGTCTATGCCAATTTATCTTGCTGTACCTATATGGTTTTAGCATGACTAGAGATTTTTTAAAAAATGTGAAAACTTAAAACGCATACACATACAATCGGGTATATTATGCAACGTGTTGGCGTGATCGCGCACGTAGACAGCTCTGCGCGAGGCTAACTGTGAGCATTAGCATGTTGATGACGCGCGAACCGATACATTTTTTCCCTACCCAAAGTCTTATAACGCGGCTATAGAAGTTTTCACTTCAAAAAAATTTATGCAAAGATCGGCAGACAGATCCATTTGGCCGTGGCCGTGGCCGACAATCGTTCATAACACAAGAAACTGATGACTGATGACTATAGGTGTTCGAATTTCCGTTTTGTGTATGAGATAGTACCTAGTGATACATCGTAATGATGTTTTAGTTGCTCGGTGCCGTGGTGGCCGGCGGGCGGCCGCGATTGATGGCGTTCCTGTCGTTCCTGCTGGAGATGTACTGTCAGCTGCGCCGGCGCGCCATCCAACGACGCGGCGCCAGCGCACAACCGGGGCAGGTGCTTCTCACGCTCATCTGCAAGTGCTGCGAGGACTGCATCAGGCAGCCCGTGCCGTCCGCCAGTGACGTGAGTCTCAATTCATATGCTTTTCTCATAATGCATTCCAAATCCAATGGTCCAAATGGTCAACAGGTGTATAGGTGAATTATTATATTAAGGTTCAAAGGCGACACTTGTGGGGGAATCGGCGCATGTGTACAATTGCGCACAAAATTGCTAAGGATAATGACATTTTTTTTCTTATTTCGTAATTTTTCACCTCACTAACTTAACATTACAGGCAGTGTTGATATTCCTTCCATAAAATCATCGTGCGATGTCGAAGGACAACGTATTTTTAGGCATTTATTCACCATGACGTATTTACTTAATACGATAAAACAATCTGTACGCAACAGTACCTAAGAGACTCGAGACGCGCGAACGAAGTGCGGGAGGGACCAATAACGTGTCGGCACACCGACGCGTACCCGCCCCTCACTTTCTAGGCTAGGGTTACTAGCCACTAGTATAGACCAAACGTGTCGTCATAACGTACTTAACGTGTTACGTGTGTGTGTGTGTATTAACACGACACTGTTATTTTCAGACGGAGAATCTGTTCTTCGTACTCACATACATCGGACGCGACTTGGAGTCTCAGCTGCCAGGTGACCTGGAGCGACTACTGACCGCTGTCCGCGACGCTTTCCTCAACACGGCCGCAGCGCCATCTATCCGCAGGACACTTCTCCAACTAATAGAGCTGCACGCGTCGCGTTGGCAACTCCCAGGTTGCGCGGTCCTATACTATTACCCCTCCTCAAAATAATAGACGAAGATATCCTTAGTAAGTAACATAAAGTCCATAGCCATGGGGTGATTATTAGATTCAATAAGAAAGTTTTGGCGCTATCTATAGGCGTGACTTTCGTCAAGGTACACTAAAAAATTGTACCTACTTAAATGGTTAAAGACGATTTTTTTTTTTGTTTTGTAATCTGTTTTTTAATGAAGCGCAAATAAAAAGAAATTTCGGTAAATAATTTGAGAAGCGTCAAATGGTTTTTATTGATTAAAACACGAAATATTAAGTCACTTAAGAACGAAATAGAAGCTCTTTGTCTAATCGACAAAGTAGTTTATAGCTCCTATAAGTTATTATAGCTTACATATCGTGATATGACTAAGTATGTTAATATTGTCAAATTATTTGAGGATCGGTTTATGGTATATTATTATAGAGATTAAATTACATGCAAAGGTTACAAGTTGCATTTCTTGTTGAGTGTTTGGGTTCGTATGGTTTTTATTTAACACACTACCTAGAAGATGGGGTTTAAGACAATGATGAAGGTCATCATAATATTATCTATGTCCTTTTACCAATAACATAGGCTGACTGCCATAAGCTCATAATGTGCCTTTAAAAGTTTAAACATATTAGAAACATTGTAACTACTAGGTACTAAGGTCTTCCTACCTTTATCTGTAGCATGGAACAGATAAATGAAAATGTAATGGAAATGTAGTCCACTAAGTCGTGCCATAGAATGAATAAGTACTTCACTTGGTTAAGTACTCTATTTACTCTATGATCATACTTAGTCGGTAGTCGATCGCACTTGCACTAGTGTTCGCAGTTCACAGTGCGCTGTAGAACGTAACTCCGCTAAAAACATTCGCAATGCCGACTTGTGCGATTATTACTTGCTGAAAGTATATTTTTGATCTCCAAGTCAAAAAGTATAAAAATGTGCTAATAATAATTATCAAGTTCCAAATACTGACGGTATTGTTGCAAAGGAAAACATAAATTGCACGATATGCGCTTGCGCACGTTTAGTGGAGTATTGCCGTGGTCAAGGCGACACCTAATACGAGACCTTTTCATATTTATTTATCTGTTCCGTGATCTGTAGTATATATAGAATTGTAGACAATTTTGGGAAGGTGAGATTTTTAAATTAAGGTGTTTTTACCTAGTTTAAGTTTGAACTATATTTATATAGGTAAATGAGATATAATGCCTTTAAAGTATTAAAAAGTAAAGTATGTGTATTATATTATATTGTGTAGTTTGAATCAGTGAGGCAAATTAACAATGTACAATACTGTACGTGACTCGCACAGTATTTGTGTGCATGCTAATCTTTGTCGATCACAAACTCGTATTTTGCCATTTTGGTTATTAAGTCTTAACTTTGCTTGCGTAGAACTAGATGGCGCTAGTAGTTTTGTGTAAAGGTGACCATTTATTAGAAAACTCTACATAATTTGAACCCGAAGAAATCTCGTCGGCATCGAATGTTCTTACAATGCGCTCTGGAACTTAGTCGTTATTGTGGGTGAAATTTTTTAAAAAAAAATGTTCTCACTGAAATTTTGCGGGAAAATTTGTCAAATTTTTAAATTTTATTTATATTATTGTCCGTTATGCTTGTGATATTATTTTTTAAATTTAAGTTACTTAGATTCTGTTAACTTCTGTTCTATCTATTCTAACCAAAGACTGTACCGATGGATTTCATTCATGATTAAAACCTTTCTACTACGATTAATTATTTTGTTGAAGCTGGACCAAATTTCCAAAAATTCGCAAAATTTCTCATACGCACTTTGAGTAAGACGAAAAGAAGTTAAGACGACATATTTTCTTATACATCGAAAATATTTCGTCTTAAAAGCCCTTCATACTTGTATTGTAGTGTATTATATGGAAAAGTGTACATTTGAAATTATTTTCAAAATAGAAAAATCTAAGTATTTTTTTGTACATTTTCTGTAGTATCTATGTTAAGTGCGTATGAGAAAATTTCATTAATTGAATGTTGTAATACTGAAACAATTTTTCAGTGTATAGATTGTTAGTTGTAGTTACATTATCCATATTGCGTGATCATTTTTACTACCCAATTTAGCGGAAATATTTTAACTGTATACTCATACCATTATAATGATACATATTATATAGAAAAAAAAAATAATTAAAAAGACCATAAACTTTTTCTACTATTAAAATGCATTCGTAGTAATTTAAGTTAATATTATGTTTGTAAAAAATACAAAAAAATAACAAAAAAAAATGTTGCTAACAAAAATGGTGTCTTCTACATACATTAATTTAATTGGACGCGGGCAATAACACTGTTATCGTTACCGTTGTAATTTTTGTATCTACAATAAAAATAATTATATATATGAATAACGGTTTTTTTTAAATCCTATATTGAGATTTCGTGCCTAATTCTAGTAGGCACATTAAATCCTTATCCTTAGTATCGTTGGGGTATTAGGATCTTGAATAAGTTCTCGTTTTATTACAAAATAAGTTTTATTACAGAAATCGTTACCGCCCCTCGTAGGTTTTTTTTTTCCGATTATTCGCTAAATGGTAGATTCTGAAAAAGGCAGATTCTGGAAATGGCAGATTCTTGAAACGGCAGATGTACAGTCAATTAATAAATTGCACTTCGGTTCATTCGTTGAAACCTTTTGACAATTTTTTTACAAATTTACAAAAAACAAAATAAACTTAACTAACTTTGCTTATTATAACAAAAAAAAATACATAACTTTTCTTTTTCCGCGTATTTTTCAATAAATTCTTTTTTACCTAGTTCGCTACACGATATTCTTTTTAAACATTTTATTATTGAAATTTCGCCAGTTCGCTTTCCAGAACTTTACCTTTTTGACTTGATATGAATTTTATCTCTGATACGCCACTACTATGTCCAGCTCTTCCTGAATCCATATTTCACCTATCCAATCGTCAGATTATTAAAATGCACACTTTCAGCATGTAATTAACCCACGGTGGATTCCACCATACCTTAATCTGATGCGCTCGAGAATGTCAAGGTGACGATTTTTTTGCAACTTTGTGACCTTCCCATTTCCTTTCGTCACGCTCAAACCGTCAGATTATTAAAATGCATACTTTTTAGTGTGTATCTGCATACCATAGCTACCATAGCTTAATCTGACGTGCTCGAGTAAATCCAGAAATCCCCTTTTGTTTGGCCAGTAACTATCAAAGTGGCACAAGTATAAAGGTTGCATTGCATTTTATTGCAATGAATATTTTGTATCATAAATAATAAACTTTAAGTAATTTATTGAAACGGACTGTACAATTTCTGCCATCTACAGAATCTGCCTTTTTCAGAATCTGCCATTTAACGAATAAGCGTTTTTTTCGAGGAGAAATCCGTTTACAGATTCCCTACCGCTGGCTAGACGGTAGGGGTATGTGGGGGGTCGGCCGGCGCACCGCGCTATGTTAGTCATAGCGGTCAGAGCTCTGTGAGTTTTGCGATGTTTATAGGTAGTTTAATATCGATAGTTATGCACTTCTGTGGTACTCAGCGGCACATGGCTCTATACACAGATAAACATTGCATTTTTTACACATAAAGCTAGTATCAGACCGTTTTTTCCGTGCTGTGCACATTTTGCATCGTTGACTTTTGCCTTTTTCTATTCTCACAGGGAAATGCTCTAGAGAATCTTTGTGTAAAAAGCGGCACGGATCAAGAAAGCCGCGAGATGTTGACGGTTGGACGACAACTGGTTTTTTATATTTTTCTATCAGTTGTCTGATAACGTTCAATTGGAAATCAGCTAAATTATTTTTTTTGTTATTTTTTACAAATTTGTACAGAGAGAAAGCATTCAGCAGAAACATGTCGATAATGTGAAATCCGAGCTTTTTATGCCACTTCTTTGATTTTCTATTGAAATCCAACGCGCTAATCATCATGTTAGATGTATTGACGGATCCCATATTTTTTGTATAGTCCACTACACACTGAGGTTTTAATTTAGGCCGCCCACTTGGGTAGTCTGTACTTTCAGATGGAACAATTGAATCGTCGTGTAACGTGGACAGCATTAAAACTGGCTTTTCATCTTGCCATTTCAAAGCTAAGAGAGGGGGAGACGCATACGTTGCCATTTGACCATGTTTCAATTTTTGAAATGCTGGCATTCCTTTTCTATTTGGTCTCACTGTGCCGCATGCGAATGTGGCCCTTTCTTTTAAATATAGAAAAAGCTGAGGACTCGAATACCAGTTATCCACGTACAACTCTCGGTTACAATAAAAGTAATCTTTCAAAAGTTCCGCGACCACTGATCCACTCAAACCTAAATGTGGTACTATCTCAATTTCTGTTTGCAATTCACAGTACACTATAAAGTCTACTATGTAGCCGGTTTCAACATCACACAGTACACAAAGCTTAATACCAAATTTATTCCGTTTTTTTGGTGAATATTGTTTTATAATCAAGTGACCTTTGAAGGGCACTATACTTTCGTTGATGCACAATTTGCGACCGGGGACAAATGTGCTTTTGAATTTATCACGTGCATAGTCGACCAGTGTTTTTATTTTTTGTAACCTTGATGCATTATTTGCGCTTGCTGATTCCTCGTAAAAAGATAACATAGTTAAAATTGAGCAATATCTATTTCTATACATGGTATTGTGAAACACCGAACTATGTAGTAAAGGGTCGGTTGACCAATGCTCTTCGATTGATATGCGTTTATTTCTAGTAAACAGCATTGTTAATGCTAGAAAAATATAAATATCATCTGCAGACACGTCTTGCCACTTGTGCAGTCTTGAATATATTTTGACGTCATTATGCCTTACGTAGTTTTCGTGATATTCATTCGTGAAATTAGCAATTTTTTGCACCAAAATTTTATCACAGAAAAGTTCAAAAAATTCCAATTCCATTGTGGCACTGTTTAATGTTACATTAAGTGACAGTCCAGAAAGAGAATCGTCGAATTCTTGCAACACTGGGGGAGAGATTTGAGTCGTCCAATTGATGACAGTGTTGTCCTCCTGAACCTGAAATTATACCACAACATTGGTCAAAATTGACTACTTTACTTTACACTTGATAGTGTGGGTAAAACTGTTGAAAGATTAGATACACGCGTCCGGTCCATTACAACCAAATCCCAAATTGCCTGATTGCCATTTCGAATGAATCCTGAAATCCGAAATGCCTTAGTACCAAATTGCCTGAAAATGTGAAGACTTAAAATTGAAAATATTATTAGATATTATGCATGTTTATTGTTTATCAGAGCCAACATTGTTATTTGAAAAGTTGCGATTGCAAAAATGTTTATTTTATTTTATTTACCTTGATCACAAACCCAACAGCAAAACAAAAAATAACATAAACAGATACAATTCACTATATATATTGCCAGTTATAGGGTTTTATTGTGTAAGACTTAAAAATTATAAAAGACTTGAAAATTATATATAAGTTGAATAGTAGTAATTAATTAAAATATAAAAATAAAATAAAAATGTGCGGCTTACCTTAGTAATTAAAAATTAAGGCAATTTGGAATTCAGGGGAATTGGGAATCAGTCTTTTTGGGATTTAGTCGATTTAGGATTCAGTCGATTTAAAATTCAGTCTATTTGGGATTCAGGTGTAGTGACATTTCAAGCAATTTGGGAATTGGTTGTAATGGACCGGACGCAGATACACCAAATAAGCGAGAAACAACGCGGAACAACAGCAAGTGACTTCTGAACAATTTTTATAGTAGATTATATTATTTTTTTTTGTTTTGCTGTATGTGTATATTATTATTATGTCATAAGTGTCAATGATTTTGGAAAAAGGAAAAAGTTTGAACCATGATAATGGGCAGTAAACAAAAAATGTCCCAGTAAATTGTAAGTCCCGAGCCTCAATTTCCCGAGTCACTTGCACTTTATTGCAGTCAGATATTTACCATAAAAATTTTGACCAACAATAGATAATTAAAATGCCAGCTATAAAAGTATATTTTCTTCTAAAAGTAGAATGACACAAATTTTGTTTGTCTTGTATAGGTGAATTATTATATTAAGGTTTGAAGGTGACACTTGTAGGAGAATCGGCGCATGTGTACAATTGTGTACAAAATTGCTAAGGAAAATGAGAAGTCTTTATTCACTACACAAACTATAAATAACTAAACAACAAACACACACACAAACACACATAATGTGTTTAATATAATGTGTTTAACCCGTGGCCAGTATGGTTAACAGTTATATAGTTAACCTAATGATGAATATTATATAGAGAAAAACTTACATACCTCTTCGTTAGTGTTAATAAACTTGTCATCTGTTATGAAGAAATCTTCATCTTCATCACCATCTACAATAATATTTGTACAAATTCTTCAACTGTATAGTTATGAAATAAATAAATTATCGAAAATCGATTGGTGTTTTGTCAATTAGAGTCCCACTCTGTTACAACTCGGTCACAAGATGTCTTGTATATCCGACAGAGGCGCTGGACGTACTTTATAACAAAATCCCTTTCAAAACTTGTGGTCTAGTGATGGGAAGTAAGTCATTACTAACTTCACATTACTTACTAAGTAATATTACATATATTATATTGATTATTTTTAGGGATTAAATGAATTCACAGAGTGATATACATAAATATATATATATATATATATATATATAACAAGATGTTTTATCATAAACTAGCTGGTGCCCGCAACTTCGTCTGCATTCTCTATAGCCTATAGCCTTCCTCGATAAATGGACTAGCCAATATAAAAAAAAATTGAATCAACAGTTCAATATTAGTTCAAAAAATATTAGTTTTAAGCTAAAGCAAAGCATTGTTTAAAGAAATAATATTATGATGTAAAGTTATTTCTGTCTCGTCACTACTGTTGTATTTTTCTGAATGATAATATCAGTAAAATTAACTGGAATTCAAGATTTTATTTTACTGGGAAGCGTTTAACACTGTTTGCTGTCATTTATGATAAAAAAAATGTCATATAAACCTTCATATGTCTCCTCATTTAGATCTTGTGTATCGAAATCAGATTTAACATCAGGGAAATCTATTTCTAGTGCAGCACCACACATTCTCTTACTGTCACCGTCCATATCTCTCTTTGCCGTTCTCTTTTTATTCCTTTGAATGTTCACAGGTTGTACCCTAATGTCTTTGCATTCTTCTTCTTTTTTTATATTATCCAATAGAGAGATTTCGCCTTGTATTGGTCCATCGTCGCTACATTCTCTGCTCCCATCTACCATGGGAACCTCGATTTCTATCAGTGGAGCCTCTGCCGGTTCTGGTTTGATGATATGCTGAAACTTTTGTGAAATTTCTGCCATCTCTTTCTGTAAATTTTAGCAGTATATGTCAGTTTTAAAAAATATAGTTTTTATGGTAAGGAAATTCATTCACAATTAATTTTATAAAACTTTCAAAACGAATCCTGCCTTTATTTACAAATTTATTATTATTTACAAATTACAATATATAAGATATAGAGTAATAAATAGTGTTCATTCATTTAATATTAGTACTCTGTGTCATCATTCAGTTCTGTTTCTTTGACATAGACTATTTCTAATATATTTATTAGTGATTAGTGTTTATTCACTTAATACTAGTACTGTGCAGGTGGTACTGTGTTTGTAGCAGAACGATTGTGAGCTTATTACAAAAAGTAATACCCGGCCCCACACTCTCTCGAAGTTGGGCGAGGCGAGGCGAATAAGATAGTGTGGACGGTCACCTCGGAATACTTCGTCCAACTTTACCTCGCCACGTGCTACTTCCATTTGTTGTCGGTATTTGCGTCCGAGTCAAAGGACTCGAAGTCGCGTGTATAGAGTAACTTATAATATATATGCAACGCGAATGAGCTCCTCGCGAAGTTGAACGAGTGTGTAACGACGCACTTCGTGCTCGGTCAACTTTCTCGAATACTTCGTCGAGGAACTTCGCGAGAGTGTGAGACCACATTACAAAGTGTATGGGTAACCCCATCCAGATGTTCATTAGAGATCAGTGTTTATTACAGACATATTACAGATGAGTCAAGACAACTGACTGAACCAGACTGAACTGACTGACAACGAACAACGAAGTAAAGATGAAGTAAAGTAACAGTCAGTCTGTCAGTCAGACACAGTCAGAGTCACACAATCACACAACAAACTCACACAACACACAATTCACAAAGTGGTTGTGCGGTGGCCGGCGCGGAAGTGTGTTCAGTTCGTTTGCTTTTATGTCTAAATTGAGTTTTATGAATGAAAGAAATGTAATGCGGCTATCACCAGTTTATCCGTGAAATGTGACTTGTTTGTTTAAGATATTTTGTGTTTTTTTAGTGCTGTTATCTGTGATATAAGATGTCATAAATTATGTGTATTGTTTGTCAAGTGTTATTCCTAAAATGGGTTTGATCACATCAAGGGAACCGACTATGTTGGATGGGCCGGCCACATCAACTAAAAGCCATCATGTACGGCAGGCCTCAACTAGGAATCGTACAAAACCTCCAATGCCGGATCGAGATGAGCTGGAGAACAGATTTATCAAAGTTTTGGTAAGTACGTAATTGCCGTACGTATCGTAATTTGCCGGTATGTGTTTACTAACACATTAATATTAAGATAGTTAAGTAGGCGCTTTTGTGTAAAAAATTCGTGGAAATGAATCTACGAAATTCGAAAAAAATAATATATTGCTCTAACCTGTTCACTTCTTTCAAAAAGGTTAAGCTACAGGGCAAACCCTTAACCCGATCGTCTTTATTTCAGGCTCAAATTATAGCAGAATAAATTGTCCAGAGGAGATTTTCTCAAATTTTTTATATCATTCTTCTTTTCCAAAATATGGAGCGCCAAAAATTCGGAAAAAAATTGTTTTTTTTTCACTATTTCGGCCAAAACTTTTTTGTTTTTTACATTTTCGAAAAATTCTTTTTGCACCTTACAGCTCTGGTGAATACGCGTCTTTTGAGCCTTTTTTGACTATTATATCTTCACAACTCTCCGAGATATAAGGGGACGCACTTTTGCGTGAAATTGGGGGCCTATACTGAAGCGAATGAGAAGACATTTCCAATGTCAAAAACATTCCTATTATTATTGTAACTACACATTCATTGAGATTAGATTATCTACAAAAAAAATAATAGATACAAAATTTCGCCAATGAACTCGTAAACTATATAGTGAACTGATTTTGATAAAACTTAACAACAAACAAATTCACATTTACAATATAACTAATATCCTAACTAGGATACAATTAGAGATCCCTACAAATATTCTAAAATTCTGTTGATGATACATAAAATCCTTACTAATATTATAAATGTGAATGTGAGTTTGTTTGTTTGTTACACTTTCACGCAAAAACTACTGAACCAATCAATGAAATTTTGCATATGCGTTTTTTTGCGACACCAGAAAGGACATAGGGTTCCTTTCATCCAAGAAAAAAGTACTGTTCCCAAGGGATTATCTAAACTATAAAACTGGAACTAACGCCTGTCCTATGTGTTATTAGCAACAAGACGTCAAACGTTATAATTGCTTTTATATTTTTATTTTATCATCACATACATAGTTAGTTGTTGGGAAGCTCTATTATCAGCGAGTAACATAGGCTACAGTTATTTTATAAAGATAAGCGGACGAAGTCGCATGCAACAGCTAGTAATTATTTAATAATCATGAATTGTACATCCCTTTCCTATTTCATCACTTCTTCCTGCACCTCCTTATCATGTTAGTTATCTGTAATGTATTACATTTTAGAATAATACTCATTACTGCATTGAGTGTTTCCTCTATTTTGAGAATAGATAAAAATGTTTTTTACTTGATAAAACAGTTAGGTACTGACTATATTGCTTATCTGTATGTTAACATACATATTTACTTCCATTACATTTTAAAATTAATTGGTATACATTAACTATTTGCTGTCATATGTGCTAGGTATTTTAGTTCTACTTTTTTATGTATTTATTTTGTTATTGGAGAAGGAAGGCTATGGACAGAGGATTGTGGCGAGTTCTAGGGGAGGCCTTTGCCAATTGACAACCTGACACGGAAAAGGAAAACCAATGAGTACTTTTTAAAAAGAAAAAAAAATGTAACTAAAAATTATTGTAAATTGTCAGAAATAGTTATAGGACTTTATAAATTTAGGTATATGTAATGTTACACAAATATGAAGTATATTGTAGGTACTTCATATTTGTGTAACATCTGTATTTAAAAACATTAAATGAAATATTAAAAATAATTATGGTTATTTACCTACACTGCTAATGTGAAACAACTGAAGGAACTCTGGTTTTAATAATAGTACTAGTAATTACCAGTGATGACATTTATTTTCCTGTTTCGACCAATCGATAAATATTCAGTGACATCATAAATAATAAATTCTGTGGAATTTTTGACTGCTTAAAATCTATACTTCTATACTAATATTGTAAAGAGGACTTGTTTGTTTGTTTGCATTGAATAGGCTCCGAAACTACTGGGCCGATTTTAAAAATTCTTTCACCTACATAACGCTACATATTATACATTATCGGAGGTAACATAGGCTATTTATACTAATATTATAAAGAGGAAAGATTTGATTGTTTGTTTGTTTCTATAGAATAGGCTCCGAAAGTACTGGACCGATTTGAAAAATTCTTTAACCATTAGAAGCCGACATTATGCGTGATGAACATAGGCTACTTTTTACCGCGGGAAAATGTCATTCCTACGGGAAATCTAAAATAAAAGTAAATACTAGCGGCTTGGCCCGGGAGATAGCGCCATCTATCAAAATACGGTAGATGGCGTTTTATACTTTTCTACGCGGACGAAGTCGCGTTAATTTATTTATTTACATAACTATTACGTCGAATTTATATTATTATGACATAGTTACTGTTTATATGATTTGTCATTGTAATTTTAAAAAAGGAGTAACTTTTCATCAGTATAGATATAATAATTCGACTATTAGCTAGATAATATATATAAATATATATAGACTATTATTATAGACACATGAAGAATGCCGAATAGACTAGACATAGAATAGAATGTACTAAGTCCGCGTAAAGTAAAATGACTTTATTCCTCCTCCTGTTCGGCGCCTCACTGAATTGATATTCCTAATGAATCGCGAGAGTTAAGAGGAAGGACCAATCATCACAAGGCCCATTGTCGACAATTTAATAACAAAATTACAGAGAACAGCTCTTGCGTGAGTCACAGTTCTTTTTGGACGACTGGGTGGCTCTAAAAAAGGGTCACAATAAGACCTTGACAGACATTATGATCAATCTAGTCGCTAGCGTGACGAAGAGTTAAAAACAACGTTTGACTAATTGCATTTTGTAAGAATACCTAATCTTTATTCTAACTAACTTATTAATTCACTTTTAACATCTAATTGAATTGCGGCTACTCATGATAGTCAGCTAACAAAATGAAATATTCCCTTATTTAAAAAAAAATATACCCATAACTGTATCATGTATAAATAAAGTTGTTCTCTTTCAACTAGTTAGTAATCTTCCAAAAAATCCAAGCCCCTATCCATTTTAACTTAATCTCTCGGATTATATACGTAAGTAGTATAACGTCAGCTTGCCTGCCACCCTTTAACATTTAAAAAAATATGTTAATACGAAATAACTAATTCATTGATTTTAACTGCTGGAAATTTTAAGTATCTTATTAAAGATTATTATCAAAAATTTTACGTATTAGGTACAAAATATTGTGTAATGAAAAACTAAAATTAGTTTTTCAACATACGTTTTAAAATGTAGGGGTGATGTATTATATAATACTTAATAAACTTAATATATTTAGTTAGTATTAAAAGGTAACATGAACTCGGTAACGCCTTACTGTCGCATAATACTGGTTTTCTATTAATCATTGCTTAGAACACTGACCGCAGACTGCATTCCTTTACACCTATGGGGTACGGCTAGGGTTGTCACTAGCTAACAAATATCAATTAATTTCTTTAACATTTTTTTTGTTATATCAAAATCGGTTCAGTATTTTTTTCTTTTATTCTTCCTTTTATCCGAAAGGAAGTGTTCACAAGCCCAATGGTCCAGCGGTTAGGGTGCTTGCCGTAATGCTATGTCTCAGGGGTCCTACTGTGATCGGCAGTGCACTTGATGCATTAATTGTGGCGTTGCTCGTGTTGTGTTACTTAGGCCGCGGTTGCCACATACCATAAAAAATGCTATGAAAGTTTTATCGAAATCGGTTCAATTTCAATTGTCTTTTGCCGTTCAATCAGGTTACTCTTGTGAGCATTTAAAAGTTCCCTGAAAGAGCTATTTTGTTAGTAACTCAGTCCAGCAAAGACATCCTGCATTGGGTTCTTGTAACTAGTTTTAGCCCCTTGTTGCAACCTAGACCGAATGACTTCACGCTCGCTAACATAGGCAATTAGTTCTATGTTTCGGTTCCAGTAGCAACTAGCTTACATAGACTGGCGCCGAAATTCCGGTTTCCGAACCACTGGGTTCAGTCACTATGAGCTTGTAAAGTTATATTCAGAACTAGCTGGGGCCCGCGACTTCGTCCGCGTTGAAAAAGAAAAAAGTAGCCTAACTATAACTATATCCTGTGTCCTGTACGTCTAAATGTTTATAACTATATACCAAGTTTCATGAAAATCAGTTAATTTGTTTAAGAGTTATGGAGGTATGTATGTATACAATACATACATACATACAATACCTACACTTACAGATTTATTATTAGTATTGATAATTTGTTATAAGAAAACTGTTGAGAAATCGCCAGCGTTACGTCAAGCTACGGTTTCGTAAGTAACATTAAACGTTAAAGATGATGTTCGCACATTACGATGCGCACACACAATAATCTTGCCATAAATGCCAATGTCACGTACAGCGATTATATCTCGATTATATCTTTACTAAATATGTATCGATAATAATATTTGAATCGCGCGGATTCGATACGAGCGCTGCATCTAATTATGTTTTACAGCCAGAGACATATTTGAGTTAAGATTTATTTTAAGATGCCTTTCAAATCGATTTAAGAAACTGTATCCCCTTCGCTGTATTGGGAAGAAAACATAATTTAATACAAAATTATATTATTCTTTAAATAATATACATTTTATATACTGGTAACTATTGTATATTTTTCACTATATTTTTCCAAATCCATGTATGTAATTCCAAACGTCTTAATTACTGGGCCTCAGTTGGTCAATTTAGAGTTAGTTATTTATTATAATAATAAAAAAAAAATGTTAACAGTAATAAAGGCTTAGTTATTTATTATTAGTAACTAATTGCTCTATGAGTTTAGTAGTAGCAGGGTACACGTTCAAACTGTTGGTCAGTCCGTCTACTGAACTTAACATCGTAAATCGTGGAATATCTATATTTTTTAAACACTAAAGGCTATAATTTTATATGGAAATCCTCGGCATTTCCTTTTCACGTAACGACTATAGTTAGTTACCCTTTAGCACGATGACAAGACAACTAAAAAAGCATTGTATCTTATTAGTGATAGCCATTTGCATGGATTCCACTTATCAGTATATCGCTCGGTGTCGATCGCAAGCGGGGGCGGAGTTGGAATCCTTTAGTTTCATACATTATTCATGCGCGCATCGATGTCCAACGATAGTCGATACTGCTGCATCCAGATTAGTTCCACAACATATTTTGCATGTTTTTCTCTTATCCACTTTATTCTAATTCTTTTTAACCTGTAGTCACCTATACATACTCCACTATACATTAGTTACTGGCATGGTTAACTAACAGTTCATACTTACAAATATCCTAATAATGGTGTCTAGATAATAAATTATCAAGTATTTCCGTCCATCAGATAACTAAGCCTCTGCGGATGATATTCGGTTTGAGAATGGCTTAAACTTTAAACCATAAATCAAATAAAATTGAAATCACAAAGCGAAATTTATGAATTGTAGATAATATTTTGGCTGTGTATTGTAACGGATTTCTAGACTTAGTTATTTCAAAAATAAAAATATGATCATTGTATTTATCTAAGTATATGAAATTTGTGTTCAACATAGTTACCGGTTGTTTTAAACCAATGTGCAACTGTTATTAATTATTTATTAGCTATTAACCATTTAATAAAATATCACTTGAACTATTTAAGTTAGTTACTGAAAATATTCAACATTTAGTAATTTTTCCGCGAAAGTGTAACAAACAGGCATCCTCTCAGACTTTTATTATGACGATGTATCACATTATATTTATTAGAGCAGATACTACTATTAGCGAAATTGGATGGTCTACTATTGGTATGATTAAAAAAATAATGAAATAATAAAACAATATTTTAAGTACAGTGCCTACGCAGTTAGTTAAAAAACAATGATGGCGTGCATCCAACTGTGTCGATTGATTAGCACGGGATTTACGCTACTGGTTTGCATAATAGTGGTTTTGAATCAACGGTAACTCATTATGCCAATGCACAACAGTCTGTTAATTAAATCTCCCAATCCCAATTAATCGTGTGATTTTTTAATACTTTTTTTATTTAAGTAGGTAACTATTTGTAAATATATTGGTTTGGTTAATAAAAATGTTACAATTAACATGTTCAAAGTACATAACTACAGTTAGTTATTGGTTTTTAGGTGGGTTACTTACAATGATTACTAAGTAAAAATTTACAGGTTATCCTTCACACGTATTATGTGTTTATTGAAGTATAAAATATGTAGATTGTAGATATTACACCTGAGGTTTAAAGTATTTGTCTTATAAAATAATAAAGATTATAAACGATTGTGAAATGCACAGTCGTCTTGCAATACCATTTTACTTTTAAGATTGCGTTATAATACTAGATCGACCTATACCTACTAATTTTATAAAACACAAATTATAATTGTAGGAAACTCCCAGCACACATCATCGTATATAATAACGGTTAACAATGATTTAGTTCCCACTATTAAAAGCTTGTTAAGTATTAGTCAACAGTTATAACACTTGACATTGCGCATGCGCCGTGACGACCGCGGCCTGCCGAAGGCCGACACGTCTGTTTTGTAAACAACCATAACAATGTAAATAAGCGTTGCAATATTCTTCACCAGCTTTTGCCCACGACTTCGTATACAGGCACCCTGTAAGGTGTTAAAACATTTATTCAATTTTTATTTATTATTTTTAAATTATCCCCCTAGAACAGTTCTTTTTTGTGGATTAAAGTAAAAAAAAAAACAAGTCGCCCGTAATCCTACAAAACAAAATGTTTTATAAAAACAAAATCATTCATTGGTAAATATGTCTGAATACTAGATCACGTCGCTTGCAGTGCACTTCCTAAAGAAACTGGTTTCGCTACGGGTCTGTTATTATTGTAATCTTTAGACCGTGAAATGATATAGGGAAATGCAGCGAGCAATTTGGTGGTGCTAGCTTGTTTATGGTTACTGCCTTGGTGTAGAAATCTTACGTGATTTTACGCACTGCTTCCGTGTATTGTAAATCTTCACTATTACAGTTGCATGTTTGTGCCCTTGTTGAACTGTGTGAACATATTCACATTATCTTGTGCTCGGTCTAACTAATTTTATCGTGGCTCTGTAATGTTTAAGAATGGACGGATCTTCTTCACCCCTTTCTAACCTTCTAATCCTGGTATATTATCGGCAGGGCCGTCGCGTTGCTCGTGTTAAAGGCGTCGGTATCTAGCCACATAATTAAGACCGTAAGCCTATCTGACTGCTTTAACATAAAAAAAGAATGTTAGCTTCCTGTAGAAATTTGTTCATTCAAGTTCTTTCGGCTGTTTTCGACCACAATTTCTTGAAATTACCACCAATGTGAATCAAGCTCAGAAAATAACTTTTAATAGTTACCTTAAAAACATAACATGAATATTTTTTTAAAATTTAATAAGGCACAAAAAACAGGACACTGACATACAAAAAAGGACACTGACATACAAAAAAGGACACTGACATCGGTCTTGATGTAGAATAAAGAATTTAAGGTTTTTATAGTTTAACCTGTCACAAACAGATTTGAGTAATTTATTTCGAAATGGTCGTTTCACGAATTGGTCAATTTGATTTGTGATCAAGTCTTCAATGAGTTATTGGCTCCCATTAGGCACCTTTACTATATGTTTATGTTTCTAAATAAACACATATTGTACCTATAATATATTGTGTTTTATTGCACAAATGCGCTATAACATAAAAATGTCACCATTGTCGTTGGGTTTCGCATTTTATGCTTTATGGGTATTTGTGTCGTTTGCGAAATGTCAAGTGGTCTATCTTACGTTTCTTAAAGGTTGATTTTCAGACACATGTATGCTTTTATATATGCTTTTTTTGTTAACTTGTGGTTTCACAATATTTTGTTTCGTAGTCGTATATAATAATAGTAATGTAGGTGTATACCTACATGCAACTCTGGCTGATATAATAACATAGTTGTTGTGTTTTTCAGTGCAGGGTAAGAAAGGGATGTCAAAGCCTATTTCCCTATCCCCTCCTTATCCCTTATTCATTATCCCACTACAAGTACCTGGATCCCTGACAGGACTAGGAGTAGATAGGGACTCTATTGCTCGCTTCATCCTGATTCTTTGGCACGGCGCACTTTGGCAGTTCGGGTTCGGGTGCGTCGTCGTCCCAATGAGCAGTCTCCGGTTACGGACCGCGGCGGAAGGAAAAATGTTCGTCCGACCTCGCAACTTCGCCTTAACGCGGAAGACGCCTAGCTAGAGGTTTAGTCGCTAGGTCTACCGAGATACATATATTATTTCGATGGGTCTACCCCACTACGATATTGGGGCGGGAGACCGACATAACCCATCGGTCTGTCCTCAGGCCGGTGGGAATCCTTGATTGATTCCCACCCACCGGTTTTTTTTGTAATAAAAGAGGGTCACTTTTAATCTAAGATTTCTTCAAAATAAGTATTATACATAATGAATTCAAAATAATAATATACAAATATATAATAAGTGTACTTAAGGTGAAGTGCAATTATAAGACTCCTTGAACTTAGTATAGGTGTACGTCTAATTTAAACATAATATGATTTCGACGCTAACGTATGCATTATAGCTGGCGTACATTAGCATTTTAATTTCAAATTTATTCGATTGTTGCCGATTCACTCATTAATATTGATATTAAATTTTATATTGTAATGTATACCGGTATATTATTATTTAAAATAAAAATTTAAAATATATATTTTTTATATTAATATAATAATATTATTCATTCTCGTACACGTAATACCTATTATTTTATGAAGACATTGTACGCAACGCATGCACTTCACGCATCGAAGGCACGAATACAATCAGCTGAATGTTGATGTTGTGCAGTGATGAGTGATGACGTCATTAAAACATATGTCGCTCACTTGGCTCCCATGGCAGCCCTCGCCTCATATGATATTTCATTCAATGTTTTTTTTTTCTTTTTATTTCCTTTTCATCATACGCTTATGATACGTAGAGTTCAATATTTTGATGATTTCGTAAAAATGAAGATATTTTAGGTTGATGATACGTAAAAATAAACCCATGTTATTTGTTGGACTGATCTGTAACGAATCTATTTCATTTTTTAATCCCTGAAGCCAGACGCAAAAATGGGGTGTTATTGACGTACCTACGTCATATATCACCATAATTATAATACACTAGCTGTTGCCCGCGACTTAGTCCGCTTTAAAAAATATAAAAAGTAGCCTATCACGTGTTCCGTACTTCTAAATGTTTATCTACCAAGTTTCATGAAAATCAATTAATTCGTTTAAGAGTGATGAAGGAACATACATACGTATACTACATACTAAATACATACAGAAAAAAAAATCTAAAAATGGTCAATTTAGTTTCAGTATCATGTATAGAGCCTATATACACGATATTTCTGAAAACAAAGTAAATTACTCCATGACCGACACCTACAGATTTATTATTAGTATTGTTCGATAACCATTGTGCTCGATGAAATATAAGGAAGTTGCTTTTAAAAGTTTAAATTTAACTAGGTATATTAGTATTAATTAGTAACGGGTGATATTAAATATTTCTTTTTTATAAATGGCATCTGTAAAAATAACGCATTCAAAAATTTAAGTATTCAACAACGCTCGTTTATAATAATGCGATAATGTGAAATAGTGAAGACACACATAACATTAGTTACAGTGAGGATGTTATAAAACATTGTGAAAATCCGGTAGGTTAACTTAATACTAATGACAGAATTACAACATCACATATACACTGCGGCCTATTTTGTTGTGCACAACAATAAAAATAGCGTGACTATGATAGTCGCTATTATGTTATGACGTGACATGTACGAAAAGTTGTGACAGTACTACGTTATTTTGCATATTAAATATTATGTTTTCTTTTTTTTACTTATTATGTTAAGGTCGACAGACAGGCTGTTAGAATTCGATTTGGAATTCTAATATTGACATACTAACTGGCGGCCGCGAAAAAGAAAAAAGTAGGTAGCCTATCCTGTGTCCTGTACGTCTAAATGTTTATTTACCAAGTTTCATGAAAATCAGGAGTTATGGAGGAACATACAATACAATACCTACAGCTACACTAAGGAAAACCATTAATATAACAGGAATACTTGTAGCTAGGAAAGGCATAACTAGGGAAATAACACACTAATAAATAGTTCAATCGTATTTAGACTGGCCAATAACTGCGAATAATTCATTTACAACGATTTGATCCCAGACAAAGTGAATACAATTACTAGACAAAGTTCCAGCTCCCTAAACGTTAGATCGCGTGATGTAATGGTACAACCAACTGAGTGCGGTTTTATTGATATAGGTTACCGCCGCTTCCTTTCGTGACTGGTCTATCTGTTCAACGTCAGCGCTTTATTTATTTATACATACATCTATCTATATCAATTTTTACAAGTATTTGCATAAGTATGCACATAGCTGGGCACAAGATCGTTAATCGGTTAATCGTTAATTAACGAAGTTAACATAACGACTAACGGATTAACTTTTAAGTATACTTTAAAAAATGTTAACGGACTCGTTAACTTCCGTTAACATTCCTCAAGTCCGTTAATCGTTAATCCAGTACCTACTATTTGCCAAAACTTTAGACAATATTTTGTAAAAAAGCTACTTGTCTAACGTACGGCAACACACCGATGGCGACATCTAGCGTCCCCCTTTGGCAACTATTAAATTACACTAGTTATACACGCTTCTTTTTTTGTTCACAACCTGTTAACTTCCAGAACCCAAACCAACAGTTTTTATAAGTAGATCACTAACGCAACGACTTAAAAAATGCAATTTCTATCACGTGTTAACGGATTAACGATTAACGTTAACTTCCGTTGAAGGCTATAGCCGGTTAAGGGAAGAAAAAGTGCCCCTGACGTTATAAGCCAATGAATTAATCCTATGTAACTATTGGTCATAATGCTAGTTATTAGTCTACCAAATTTTATCTCATAATTATTGACAGTTTCCTTGAAATGTCACTTCAAAGTTTTTTTTTACTTTTCAAAATAGCTACATATTTTAAAAACTACTGGTCCGTTTTCTTTTGTAATTAACGTATGTTGTTAATGGTCAACATTAACTTGGTGATTTTTTATGTCAAATATTTCAAACACTTTTTTTACACTTGTGAGTCAGCGACACCTACCATTTTTTTTACACATTTGTGACATGTCTTTGCCTACTAAAATATATTTGTTTCAAATCAATCGGCTTGGAGCAACATGGTGCGCTTCTTCTTAGCGGATGTGCTTAATTTATATAAATTAATTATTTACATTTACGTTAGTTAACTGATTTTCATGAAATTTGCTAGATAAACATTTAGACGTACAGGACACAGGACAGGCTACTTTTTATTTTTCAACTCAGACGAAGACGCAGGCACCAGCTAGTTTCTAGGGTCATGCGCAACCTGGATTCACCGTCACATCTGACTCTGACTCATGTCTGCTTAACGAATTTTATAAATCGATAAACAATAAAATTGATGCCTCCTAGAAAATATGATTACGCGTTGTGTTGACTCAGTTGTACGAGTATTATTAACATTGTTAATACCTACCAATATTCGAGTACACATCCGTACACGCACCAAAACATGAGTACGCTCTCTGGAATTTCCATTACATACTTTCAATCAAACCTAGTGTTTGGAATAAAAGTTGAATAAGGTTATATCTATCTATAGAAATACATTAGCCGTGTAAAAAAGTGTCGTAACAAAAATAATGAAATATTGTTAAGAAAACTATTGCAATAAATATAATTTAGAACTTTCCCAACAGTGGCATAATATTAGACAATATTATGTTGGTTGATTAACAAACGGAAATCATCACATAACTATAAAAATATTAGAGAAACTTAAACGTGAATTGTTAATTATTTAGTTTAAAAAACAAAAAACAAAATTCCACAGAAATATAATATATAGATTTGTGACTTTTTCTGCATTTTTCAATTATGTTTCAACTGAGCGTAAAATGGCTTGATTGGAAATTAATAGAAAAAAGGTTTTCTTTATTCTAAGTTTTCTTATCAATCTCTCGATATTTTTGTCCGATTTCAATATCACAACATCGCACATCCAGTTATTGGTTGTATATGAATGAAGATCTTTTATATATAAAGATTTATTAATTTTATTTATCACTGGAGAGACAACTCTTCCGGCTTCAGGACAAAGTCTAATAGAGGTTTTCTCTGACTAAACCCTAAACTTTTACCATTTCGTTTAAAATAAAATTTGTGTTTCAGCTGCACCCGTATATTATTATGCATACCGGGGTCGGAAACTAGTTAAAAAATATAAATTTTAAACTTTTATAACTACTAACGGAACAGTAATACTAAATCTATGCTTTTATACCATAATATGCATTATCTATGCATTTATCTATGCATATTATGTAATGTACCTACCGCTAATATACGAAGATTTTAACTATTAACTGAGCAACAGTGGCACTATCGTGCACTGCACACCAATGAATGCAACGGTGACTCAGTTGTCTTGTGAAATAGACACGTGATACGTCTGCGTATAGCGGGACAATATTCTACCTCTATGCATGTACACTTACTAGTAAAGTCTATGACATAGTAGTGTCGATGACTCGAGAATCGATTTGCGACCGACGAAGTATCGAAGTATGTACAATAGTTGTACATACAGATGCACACTGTGCCAATTTTCTAATCATTTTCTTCTTTAAGTATTTGCAAACAAATTTAAAATTGTACATAAATTTAGCAAATATGTTACAGCACTCATGCTTATAATGTGAACGCCTTTCAGAGTAAGGTTTCCTACAATATGTACTTACAAAATTAGATGAAAATTTTAGTAGTTAGCGCAAAACTGCAATATTTTGAATGCGAAGAGTCTATTCGAAAAATTCCCTCCGAGCTCCGTAGTAAAACGTACAAGAAGCAAAATATAGTCTGCTATAGAGTCAATCATTTTATATGTCATCGAAATAATATATCTTTTTAATATATGTAAAATTTCAAAACTAATTGTGGCTGCGATATTTTCAAACTGTTTGCACCATCACGGATAGAATGTTTTAAATTTATATTATTACTAGCTGCTGTCCGCGACTTCGTCCGCGTATAAAATAAATAGATAAAAACCTATTCTCAGACCTACCAAGTGTACATATAAAATTTCATCAAAATCGGTTAAGCCGTTTTGGAGGAGTATATCAACTAATAACACTGTAACACGAGAATTTTATATGGTGTGTGTGTTTGTTATTATTATTTTTACAGCCATATAAAACATAATAAAACACTGGTATCAGCATTTCATTTATTAAACTTTTTTTGCAAACAAGTACGTATACATTGATTGCAACACCTTTGCTGCAATAATTCATAACGCATAAAGATCAATATTATTGACTCTAATGTTGCAATCAGTTGTAGTGCATCATAAACACTTTAATCTGTTATTATTATTTATTCTAGAAGCAGCTTTTATATAGAACTAGCATGTCCCGAGTGAATTCGCGACGGGGCTGTAGCAATTTGCAACATAATGCACGCGCATTGTGCTACCTCCTACCACTGCAATATTTTGTTCAACTTGTTCTATTGAGAGTGTAGCATTTAAATGTACCAAAATACGACTAACTATATTATACGAAATAAAGATAAAACAGGATCCCTCGGGGTAAACAAATATCTCATAGAATACGGCTGCACACTGCAGTGGGGTATTATTCCCTGAAGGCGGGAAGGAAGTGCGTCCCGTGCTCAAACTGCGCAATGCGCACTAATAAGATTTGACGCAAACCACAAGCGATTGCGGAAATTTTAGCGATTATTTATTATTTATTAACTTTGTCCGCGTTGAAAAAGAAAAAGTAACCTATCCTGTGTCTTGTACGTCTAAATGTTTATCTACCAAGATCAGATAATTCGTTTAAATTACTAATAATGGCACTAATAAATTACTAATAATACTAATAACGTTTAATAATGGCAAATAAATAAATAAATTACTTAACATACACACATATGTATCTGATGTATCTATGGGGAAGGCCTACGGCTGTGATAATAATTCCTCTTCATTATAAAATGAAGAGGAATCCATATTATTTTGTGTTTTTTTATTGCCCGCTTTAGTTACCCGCGCTTCTCTTATCACTCAGAATATTCACTTTGTTTTTGTAAATGACGCACACGTTTGCGTCGTATGCGCAAGTGTTCGTTGCAGTGCATTGCAGTTAGTTGTTCGTTATTCGGTTACACTATACCTACTTTTTACATTTATTTCTTTGTACACTATGCAAATTAATAACTGCTGCAGTTGAAATGGTCAAAAATCTCGTCTTAGTGGATGCTCAAGTTATAAAATAAATATAATGTTCCAAATTGGTTTCAGCTATGCGTTGATTGTCAGACAAACCATTTTTTAAGTAACTAGCTACACTACTCGTTCGGGTTCAAAATAAAAACTATCCTATCTTTTAAGTTGGACCAATTTACATTATATACTTACGAAGTTTTATCAAAATCGGTTCAGTAGTTTAGGAGTTCATTGGCCTCAAACATGTGACACGAAAATTTTATAAATTAGAGACATTGGACTCAGTATTAATTTACGTGGCTAGTCTAGTGACTCAGTATTACAACTTAAAAAAACACTATACTAAAAGTAGGGTAGAATGCACGATCTTATAAAGGAAATATGCTAATGCACGCCTCCTTTCATGCTCCTTTGGCACGTATCAGCCCTTTGGAAGCGCTAAGTGCCTCCGTCCGTTCGTGTATTGCGGAGTCGACAAGAAGGTAGACGTGCCAGTAGACACAGCCCAGACGCTGCCTTACACTTATTTACCTTCCAAAATATAATGTCTAGACATTTTAATACCTTAATTGAATTCCTAGCGACTACAATCTTCCAACTTTAATTTAGTTATCGGTTAGACCGGTTAACTTGCGTACAACCAAGTTTATTAAAGTGGAATTTAACTAATTTCCCTAACCGATATACCAACTTAACTATAATATTGTATAATTCGTTCACAAATGCAATAGTTATTGGGTTTAAACCAGCACGGGGTTAGTCCCGTACGCATTTATTACATAAATTTATTCATATTAAAATAATGGAAACTTGGACTAAAAATAAACTGAAAATGTATTGTGTTATCTTCTTTTTTGCATCAAGTTCGCTCAGCCTTTCAAATAGTTTCCCATTTCCCAAGGCTACTTTAGTGACGGATCTGTGTCGGCTTTTGCCATTCCCATCGATTTTTTGATAGGACCTAACTCCTTGTTTGTTTGTTGTTGTTGTTGTTGTTTGTTGTTTGTTTTGTTAACTCCTTGGTTGAGCTAGTTTTGAATAAGTTATTCAGTGTTTCTTGTAAGTAAAATCATTACTGATTTTAATGTAATATAATTAGTAAGCAATTTAAAAGCACTTATTCGTTGAAGTCATAAGCCAAATTCCATTTAGATAATTATTTTTGTTATTAATATTATCGATAATTAAATTAAAGTTGTGTATTAAAATGGAACAATGTACCTTCATATGAGTTTGTTTTTGGGTACCTATTTCACTGTTGACACAAGAGAACATAATTTGCGAAGGCGTTTAATATACAGCGTCGATAAAGCCGTTTTGCCATTTAGAGGTGACCCACTTTCCGACATAAACGCGTTTTTATCGCTTTTTATGCGTTTGTTTACTGTCGGACGACATAATTTTGTGTTTGTAAGTAGTAATTATATTGTATAAAATACATTTATTAAAATAAATGCCAAACAAGTACGTAAAGGTCGGATGATGAACCACTTACATTATAATTAGGAATAACATAATTAACAAGTAACATTTTTTTAATGTTTATCGCTTTTATTTTTCTAAGGCGTTGCTTCATTACTGATCCTTCGGGAACAGTACTTTCTTTCTGGAGTTAAGCGTGTTATGTTCTTCTAGAAGCCCTGATTGCGTGCGTGTAACTATGAGATAAATAACAAAATTCTAAGTAACTACAACCATTTTGTAATTTTACTATTTGGTGTTGCTTATATTTTCTGTTCAAATATTAATTATTATTTGAATACCTCAGCATGGAGTTTGTTCCACAATTGATAAAATTGCTATCTACCCAACTAAAAAAGGATGAACTTATCATCTATGGCGCGCAGTATAAAGTATAACTATAAACGCTCGGCTATGTAGGCGATTTAAAAAGAATACTGTTTACATTTATTTATCGAAGCAGCTGGAGCAAAGAGCTATCTGTAACTGTCGCATTCATGTCATACCACACTCATTTACGTTACGCACCGTTTGTCCTATGCGATAGCGTTACGAATCATTACACCAAATAAAAGTTATTGTTTTATTGTGAATAATACTGAATACAAACAAACATAGAGAATAAACTCACGTAGTCTTCGATGCTTTGTATATACAAACAACAACATATTTTATTGACTGTTACATTCTATAATCACTTGGGTGTATCATGCTCATATTATATATTTTCTTTGATCGTCGTAAGCTCGGTGAAGCGATAGCTGTAAAACTCCCAGAAGCAGAAGATAAGTATTTTTTAAAAAGATAAAAAACCTGAAGAATGTTAAGAAATGCTTAAAGAAAAATATGTGATAATATATCTAGCTTTACATAAATCGTGTAAACTATATTTCTCTAGTTTCACCAGAATCCGTTTGGTAATTTTTGCGTCACAGTGCAACATGGAATAAAGAACATCTCGTGATAAATTTTGCACAGATAATGAAATTTAATCTTTAGGGAAATTTTAGAAAATTAATTAATCATATAAATATGCACTGTGCATGTACTTTACAAATAACTAAACTTACCAGTTGGGTAAAACTAAACTTAACAATTGAATAACATTAACTTTTTAAATAACATACTTTTACTTAACATAATGAGCTTCGGTTTCCATAGAAAAACAAAAAGCTCACAGTCTACGTGCGTGTTTATATAGACAGTCTTCAAAGCTATGTCAAGCTGAAAGCTCGGTTTTCAGCAGCCGTGCCCACTCCATGGGGCGTCGACCCCGCAAGGGTTGACTTGCTGCAAAAGGTGGTCCAAGTTTATAACATCAAACGAGATAATAACTTGGACTACGTTTTTACACAATTGAAAAACATATGAAAAATTAAGACTTTTAAATTTATTTCGTTCCAGTAAAATTATTAACAGATCTAGTGTTTTTTCAATACACTCATTATTACCATCAGTTAATCTCAGTTTCATCGTGGCTCAAAGCAGTCATATTTAAAAAAAAAATTACAACTAGTTAAACTATAATGTATTTATTTATTTCACATATTTAAGTGTTTCTCAGTCTGTGTTTTTTAAGTTGTAACTCACGTGACTCTCACGTGACCACCGCAAAGTCTTTTGTATTAGTTATTATTCATTTAGTAGGTAATGCAGATCAGCGAATTTCTACCAAAGTGAAATCTAGTAGTTATTTTAGTTTAATCTGACAAAAAATCGCTACCTCTTATGATTTGTACTACCACTATGACTGTCACTAACCGCGGACCCCGGTCCGACTTGACGAATCAATTGTTTCAGACTTGAAGTCTATATATACTTACTTTTAATTTTATTTGATGTGTTTGTGTGGTTCCATTTATAAAAATACTTAATATAGCTTTAAATATTAGATAAGCCCTGTCTTTTTGTCAATTCACAAAAAGTTTTAATATTGTATTCTTTAATAAAAAATAGTGCTGGTTTTTTTTATAGGTCTAGTCTGTGTAGTACTCGTAGAAGTGTAGTGGGAACTAGTTGACTAAAACTAAAGGTAACTATATAATAGTTAGGTATTGGTAGTAAAACAAGAATATAACAAGTGTGTATCTATATTTGATGATGCATCGCCGAGGAATTGTAAAACAGATAATAGTTAATAGTTGCATTTATAATCATAGTTCAAACAATTAGTGGATCATTCTATCATCTATTGCCTATAGTTATATACACACATATTTACTTACATACCAGTTATGATTGCATAACGAGTTTCATAATATTTGATATGAAAATTATAGGTAGAAAATACTTTTTAATTCATCGTTGTATGTGTTTTAAGATTACATATTATGCAAGATACAATATAGTTAATTATTACAATAAAACTTTAAGACGCACACAATATGACAAAAAATCAAATCAAAACAAAAAACTAAGTATGTTGGATAGTTGAGATTAGCAATCTTTTATTGTAAATCGTGGTAGCTTGGCACACCTTGTTGAACAATAATATATGGAAATGTTGTTAACACAAAATACAATTTCTAGTCGTTCTATATCAAATATTCTAGACAGAGAAAATAAACCTTCGTTTTAACCTCATAACGAATTAACCGACTAACCCCAATGTGGCACGAATCGCGATCAATAGTTTTACAACCTTCACTAAGGACAACAAGTCCGTATAAAAACGTTAACCGCGAAGAACAAGACAATAGCTTGTTTATTGGCTTGTTGTATGCGTTGTTTGAAATTCAAACAATGCTGTTGAGAGTGTCAACAACAACAACGTCGGATATCCGATCTTCTTGCAATACGTGAAATTGTTCAATGTTATCTTGGCCATTAGTTGAAGAGCCTTGAGCTGAGTTCAAGTTGTAGTTTTTAGACTCTTATATTTTGTTTAGATCCTGTCCCGTCTTCAGAGTAAAACTTTTACATCTTGTAGTAGGTGTACTACTGTAGGTACTTAAGAACTTACAGGAGCTTAGAGTTTTAGTTTTGATTAAATCTTTAACTTTTTTTATTTTGAGATAAAAACCTGTCTTCAGATTTATATTTTATTTAAATGTTCGAATCAATTCAGCCAGAAAAATATTAATCAAATTTATGTTAGTGGTTGCTAATCATAAAAGTAAGCATTATTTAGATTTGAAGTTGGTACCTAAGATATTATTTTGGGTTTGAAATGGTGCCTTCAGCCCCAAATCCTATCAGCCCCAAAATATTGTTTTATAAAAAATGTCGTTACCTGTTTTATGCACATTTATAATAATAAGCCTAATGCTTGGTTTATTTAAGCAATAGTTTTGACTGTTCGATCATTTAAGAGTGCACAATGGTGAAAGTTCGTGATACCAATTAGCGTACAGAAATTCAAATCCGGATTCATGCCATATCTTTTTTAACGATTAGAATTGAGTTAGGTGGGCGTGTAACGGAGCGACAATCGCGCCATTATGTCCATACCGGGATGTTCGGAGCACGGGCATCGAACCCGCACCCACATGCTCGTCATTACCGTCTGAAAAACATATTATGCATGCAACATGACTACTATTTGACGCATGCATGTGTGGATCACGAAGAGATAGATATATACTATATACTACGCCATTAAATTAATTGCGCTTGGTTTTTCAGGATTTTTTATTATTTTTTTTATTATAATATAGCTAAGATACCAAATGGATTTGGTCTAAACCACATTTAGTGTTTTTCAATAACTGATAACTATGTATTACTTTAGATTTTAAATTTATCTAAATATACTGATATTAACTTTAAATTTTTGTAAGATTTTTAACGATATTATTAGAAACTTGTATGCAATAGCTGTGTAGTAAATGGATAATAGAAAAAAATTGTAGGTAATATCTGAACTTCAACCTACTTCAGCAGCGAAGGACCTACATAGTCAAATAACCATGATTCCGGTGAATAGTCGGCCAACCGGACCAATCTGATGTCATCTGACCTCACAAATATTTTTTATTTTAATAATAATTTATAGTTTTTTACAACATATTTAAAAGCTTTAATTGTCAAAACTATCACTAAATTCCTTCACGTGAGAAACTTAAAAAATATTATAGGAAAACATTCGTATGACAAGCATTTTTATTAACATTTAATTTACTATACATATTTACTATTATTATAGTAAAAGAAAAGCACATAATTAATCGTTTATAGTTTTCATTTGAAATCGGTTCGGATTGACCGATAAAATATGAGTTTACACCATTGCTCGTTGGTTGCAATATAATTTATAATCAGTTAAAGATAGCTAGGTTGAATGAATGTCACTTAAACAGTCCTCCAGAAATAAACGATAATTCTTATAAAATAAAACAAGGAATTCATGTAGGTATTTCTAAATACAGTTAGTGTTTTCCTTCTTTGTCGCTATATTCTTTTCATGAAAATTCGGCACGCAAAATAATGGTAATTTAGGACGCTAGAATTCTTTCGGACGAATTTCCTATCATATGAATACACACAGGGGAAATCCTGGAGAACATAGTAACTTCATTTATAAAACTCACTCAACTAGATTGCCCAGTCACCCTTGTTATTATGTCGTTAAATTACGTTTCTGGGAGTAAACAGGATATTATTCAATATTTATTATTACACAGCTTATTTTTTGTGAACGGAAACTAAATGGACGAACATTAGAAGTAGATAAAAGTGTCATACATACATACTCATATTTATAAGTAGGATTTTATATCAATAATCCTGTATTTGCTGTGCCAATAAAGTGCCCTGCGCGTTTCTTAGTGAACAAATATTTAATCTGTCACTTCAATAAAATTAAGTACGAGAAATAAGCGGGTACCCACATTTTAACACGGCAACTTTTGTCGAACGAAAGATAATTAAAAAAAAATAAGAATATTATTTTCAATTGTTTAGTTTTTTGCTCGTTTGAAGAATACAGCGACAAAAATTACTTATAATGTTAGGTAGTATAGATAGCAGGGCACTTAATACCCCTACGGTAGCCACCTTATATCAAGTGCACTGTCAACTTGCCCGACATCTGTACAATAAAAGAAATGATATCTTGATTTAATTATTTATCGAGAAATAATAAAATGTAACAGAAACGAGCAACGGATTGATAAAATATAATCGATACACCATTAGATTGTTTGCTATTATTAAAACTAATAAATACGTGCCCAATCAAAGTAACGTTACCCTGTTATGAATCTGATTTTATTACAATAATCTGTACTTACAAAATCGTTTGTCTTGACTGACTATCAACGCACAGCCAAAACTACAAGTCTGCAAAGCTGAAATTTGGAAAATATTTTTTTTGTAACGTAAGTATCCTCTAAGAAGGGATTTTTGAAAATTTCTACACTATGTATATACATACCATGTATATAAATATACATAGGCTCATTTGAAAATTGATAAAGATAGTTCTCGAGTGGCGCCAAAGTCGCTCACTTGATACAATTAGGTACAAGTTGAGAACGGCTTCCAAAAATAGGCGTAAAATAAAAAGTAATGATTCCGTGTGCGCACGCGCAGCTGCGAGCGGCTCAAGAGTAGCAGCCAGTGAGTCAGAATCACTGCTGAGTAAACTATCCGGTTTTGCACTTATTAACTACATGCTGTACAAGCAAACAACACGTATAACTATATACGAAATGACAAAGCAACTCAATTAAGTAATTCTCTATACAACTGAGGGATATTCAATCTACCACACTACGTTTGGAAATGTTCACGCGTACAGGCCACCCTTCCCTCACGTATCTCCCCACACATAGGCTATGTGACAATTTGAACACAAAACGCAACTATATTTTTCCTTTTTGTTTATTCAACATCACAAGAGTTAAATTGCAATAGATTTTTAATGAAATTATATTAAAAGAAAATTGCACATCAGACGAAGCCGGGAGCGGTCACTAGGGAAAATTTAAAGTTTTCTTTTACTAATGAAGTACTGACTTCTTAAATGAAGTATGAAGTACTGATGTTTTTAATTTTTTTAAATGCCAAGGGGGGGGGGACAAGGGTTGCAACCCCACAAACTTGAATTTAACTTTACACTAACCCCCCCTGCATATCTAAGAAATAAAATTGCGTCCTCTGACAAACGCACGCTAAGCTCAATAAAATGTAACATTTCAATTGACTAGTACTGATGGAGCGAAAAAACGGCTTGCACTGCCCCCGTCTCGCCCCGCATATGTCTAGGGCGGGCGTGGTAGGTATCGCGGTATTGGTCAAACTATAGCGGATCGTAGCACTAGCATGACGTCGCGGGTGGCCATCGTGACAGCGACATAAACCCTCCAGGATTTGCCGTGACTTATACAACAACCGCTTAGGTCAGAGGTGAAACTGTATTGCTTTACTAAAAAGCATGAATAGAAATTTTGTTTTAACTGAAACATTTTCTGGATGATAGGTATGTCCTGTTCTGTATCACCGACAACGTGTCATGCAAAATTTCATGACAGTTAAGGCGTGAAAGCGTTACAAAAAAAGCCTGACTCGCATTTATAATATTAGTTAGAATTAAGCTTTTCATTACTTAGAGCATTAATGATAATTATGAATATATGATAAAAATAACTTTGTATTGTTAATCTCTCAGGGTTGTCACGCAATATGTTAAATAGGAATATTTTTAATTGTTTGATGGACACACCACGTGACGATAATGACTAAAACTATACTATGTACGATAACAATCGGTTGATTCTTCTTAATAAAACATTGGCTTAATAAATACGGGGATAAAACATTCTATCCATCTTAGACGAGAACCTCTCAAAGGTAAAACAATTATTTGAACTTAGATCTTATCTTTAGATGGCAGATATAACGAATTTTAATTGTTTTACAAAACAAAAAAAACAGATTCTTTATTTAACAAAATGATATATTTTTTAAGAGCGGTTTATTTGATGGTTCATGGCTACCGGTCGCCTATTAACGCTATAGATAAGCAATAGTTTGCAAATATGCTGTCGATCTCCTTCATAGGATATAGGAGATAAGGGACAAGGAAGTGATTGAGAATTGAGTAGTTCCAGAGTTAAACGCAGTCAATTAAAAGAAAAAAATCTTAAGATGTATTAATAAAGATAGATAAATATATAGAAAGAAAGAAAGAATGTATATATTGAGTCTCTCAATTGCAAACGAACGAAAGAGGATGAACTAAAATATTAATTACTATTATTTAATTAGTATTTAATGACTTTAGTACATAAATTAATTAAACGTCAAAGTACATGTTTGCTTGAATTAATATCTACAAGCATCGATTTAAGCCTATTATTTATACAATAGACACAACTTAAAGATTCAACACGTCCAAGACGACGAAGACGACGACGCGACGCTCTGATATCATCACAGACTAACATAGTTGACTTAATGAGACTTTTATTATCTAAAGTTCTAAACGGTTTAGGTGTCTTGCCTTTTTTGTAAAAAGCAAAAACGCAAAGCTGCTTGTATGTATGTATAAAAGAAATTAATCAATATTTTTTTTTCAGAGATATTGTGTTTATATGGCTCTATATATGATACTGAAACTAAATTGACGATTTTTAGAATTTTTTTCCATATACGTATGATGTATGTATGTTCCTCTATAACTCTTAAACGAATTAACTGTGATTTATGAAACTTAGTAGATAAACATTTAGACATACAGGACACAGTAAGGTAATTTAATTTTTGCATTCAGATTCGTATGTTTAAACGCTAATCTTTTTTAGTCGCGTTAAAACTCGACTCAAGGTCGTTTGGGTTCGGTTTTAGTTTTTTGTATGAATGAATCACAATATATTTAGTGTTGGATAATACACATATAGAAAAATATCGATATATTGCTGAGATGTATATACCTCAATTTTCGGTGAAATAATTATTTATTTTTAAGCTCCAATACTTTTGATTGATTTTGTGATATTATTTAAAAAAAAAATTGGTTTAGTTAATAAGCCATACTTTTATATTCATATTTGTAATTTACAATGGTTAATATTGTAATAATCACTTAATAGTACCGTAATATATTATTATTAGCTTGTGTTAATAGGCGACTTTGTATTAAAAAATAAACAAGGATAAATTGAATTATATTATAATATACACTATAATCACTCCCTGTTTTATTACTTACCTTCTATCTAACGTTAATAAAATTTTACAACTCAATTAAAAAGAAATGATGTTTTGCTTTTATGTAAGTAGAACCGGAGTATGAAATTTAATGTGTGGGTTAATTGCTATAAACGATCAGTCGTTAGTACACGTCGTATGTGAAGTGTAAACATTTTAATTGCTTCCGTTCTTGTGCAAGTTAGTTGATTTTTCCCAAGCCGCGCTATCGTGTTTGTTTAGCATACGAAAAAGTCGTCGACAGTCTCTCATCGAATTACCATTTCACATTCGAAACAGTTTTGCTTTCGTAATTTTACTGGTCATGCGCTGGACAAAGCATATAAATCCGCGCTAGAAAGTCGTTGGTGTTTTAGCCGGTAGAAGTCCGGCAACCGCGCAGTGTATCCAAGAGTAAACACTACATGGTATCCAAGAGGATTTTCCAACGTTAAAGTAAAGGGGAATACTGGTCATGCGTTGTACAGTGGACAGCCGTGGTGGGTAGCGGATGTCGTGTCAATGTAGGTGGTAACGTTCCCGCGACCCCGCCCATCTAAGGCCGCGCTAGAAAGTCGTTGGAACCGGTAGGTGTCCTGCATAACACCGCAACGTGCCGAGGTTCCATGAGGATTTCTCAACGTTAAAAAAGGGGAGGAATACTGGTCATGAACTAGGCCGACTGGTCATAACCGTTTGGTGGCAGAACAACCCCTTAACAGAAAATCACAGTAAATTAACAGCACATTAATTATGTATGTGCTGTTGTGTATTCATCTAAATATTCGCTGATTTGTTGTAAAAAGTTTTTAGTAGATATCCTTACTTCCTTACTAATATTATAAATGTAAGTTCGTTTTTTACTCTTTCACGCAAAAACTACTGAACCGATCACCATGAAATTTTGCATAGGTACACGTAGTCTGGGACACCAGAAAGGACATAGGGTACCTTTCATCCAAAACGCAGACGAAGTCGCGGGCACCAGCTAATGTACTTACAAAGAATAAAGAACGTAATTTATTTCAGAATATCAACTTTAGTTTTAGCATATTTCTGTCCCCCACACTAGACTCTGCCTGTCCTATGGGGGGAAGTAACAATGTATATTTAATTGTAATAAAATCAATATGTACATCAATTCATGTAATTGAATACATCAATAATACTTTTTTCGTCAGTAATGCATTGACAGAGTATTTCGTTTCATTATAATCAGTTTCGATAGGAAGTACGGAGTTAAACAATGGGCGGTCCGTTTGGTCATTTCACGTGTCCGTCACGTTCGCGCAGTACATTTTTTTACTGGATGTTGAGGAAACACAATGCGTGATTGAATATGAGAGATATTATTATAGACACTTTCAAGACCCACCTGGAATATAAGTTGGAAACGAGACACTTTCTTGATTTTTCGTATATTTAAGTAATTACATAATATGTCTTTTCAGAATGTCAGCATCTAGGATTTCTAACTGTAACAATATTACATTAATAAAATTCTATAAACATTTCGTTGAAATTTCTATACATTTTCTTGAATTCTTCTATACATCTTCTTGAGGATTAAGTAGTCCAACACTTTTGTGAGATGATTTAGGCGATCACAATACTTAAAAACAGAAATCATAATTATTTCGACAGCCAAGTCGAAACAAATTCAAATTAAAATATTTTTTAACATTCAAGTAATTTGTATTGCCACTATAATATCGTAAATTCTATTGACCACCATAAAACATTTTTATTGTATCTAACTGTCAGCGTCTACGACTGACGTGCTAGATTTGACTTATAGTTTCAAGGGTTCCAAGTCCTTAGCGCGCTATATCAACGACAATGTCAATCGGGCACCGTAATGGACGTTCATTATCATTCTATGAGCGATTTGTTTCCTCATTGTTTCTAACTTCTGACTCATTCTTTAAGGTCATTAGACAATCATTCATTCGTTAGACACGGCTATCTCACTCAACGCTGTATAATTTTCACATTTTACAATCAAATGCCAAGAATTACGTGTCTCTATCTACATGTTGTAATGAAAGTTATAACTATAATGTTTTAAGTAAAGACATGCTGGAACATTTAGTGCGCTGGGGATAAAGGGATTATTAATAAGACTTATTGAGAGCCCTCACGCACCAAAACACATATATTTATTTTTAATTATGGTGATCTTCTGTATGGAATTTGTCTACTATCTACCACAGAACAAACTTCATCCTTCAAACTCAACAGTTGCAGTTGGAATACGCAACTGTCCATTACATTTCTACTGTTCGGAGCTACGCAACCGAACAGCTTCGCGCTACCATTTTAATGCTTTGCATGCACTTTTCATGCTTGGGAATATGTTCGGAGCAACGCAACCGAACAGCGTCGCGCTACCATTTTCGTTATAAATCTTCTTATTTTTCTTTATAAATCAATTAATTAACATTAATTTATAATTAACACTTGGTTCAAACATTTCTTTGTCCTCCTCTATACTATGGTGATGATATATTAACAAACGGCCATCTCTTGAGAATTGTAAATTATAATAGTAAATGCTATTGAATGATTGCACTGTTTGTATATTTTATCGATAAAAGAGTATTATACGTTTGGCGTGGCGCCTCACTATCGTATTAATAAGTGTATTAAACTTTAAGTTTCCATGAGAACTCATTCATGTCTGTGTGGTATTATCTAAGGGCAACAACTAATGAGTCATCATTAGTCATCATCACTTTAAATAAAATTGCATCAGATCTTGCTTCGATCTGATAACAAAATGACTTTGATCGCATTCCTGTTTTAATTCCAGAAAGACCAAAAATTTATTTTGTTGTAGTTTCAAGATAAATAAGATTTTGTTCAATGCTTTTAACTTTGATCAATCTGTAGGTCGCAGAAATCGCACCGTAGAACGAACGCATATCAGAGTGCGTAACTAGTGCGAATTTTAGTCGATCAAACGCACCGCATTAATTCCCATACATATTCACGTTTACGCTTTCGATGCGTTTGATCGAGTAAAACTCGCACTACGCACTCTGGATCGTTTCAAACCGTGATTAGTAGTAAACCCAATGACGGTGTTACGTTTTATAGCATCAACAAAAGATTGCTTTCCAATTCCGACTAATAACTTCCCGGATCGTAAAAGTGGTGGTGGTGAATCTCGTAAAATAGTTTCGTGATTCACACCGCGTAGGAGGTGGATCGTGTTATCTTGTTAAATAGTTTTTTTTACAGATTTATTTCTTTATATTTCTATGAAAAAGCGATGGGTTCAACAACATGTTTATAGGTGACGATCGTTGCCTATCAAAACGCTAGGGATGTTTTGATAGTTAGGTAAATGTGCTACTGTACTGGATAGAACAAAAATTGACATAGTTAGTTAATAAAAAAAAAGTAATGAGAAAACTTTGAATGCGTAAAATGCCTGCAAAAAATGTTAAACTTCCTCTTAAAAAAATAAAGATTGTTTAAATTATTCTTGTGTTTTGTGCTTGTGAAAAATACCAATTCATTAATTTTTAATGTGTATTGTATATACACCATTGTGGATATATTATTATTATAACAAGGAAAAAGTTTTTAAATTATCTCCATTAAACAAAATATTATATATCTACTTACTGTTATAGCCACGAAAATAACGATTATGACTAGGGAATATTATTATAATAAGTATGAGCCCGGGTCGATGAATATCTGATTAGAAAGTAGAAAATCTAATTATTCACGGATTGTAGTCAGTCCACTGTAGTGCAATTGTGGTCCCATTACGTATAATGTATCTAATGATCACTAGTTGCTTTAGAGAATGACAATTATGAATGGAAATTGACCATTACATACATATACAGCTTGGGGTATTGTAATTTGTATCTAAGCTTTGTTTATCGAATTACATATCTATGTACACATTATATATAAAATAAAGTCTCGGTCCGCCTCTGTCTGTATCTCGGCTAACATCTTCTAAAAGAAAAACGGATTTTAATACTGATTTTACTAATGGAAAGAGCGATAAACGATGCGACATGGCCGCGACGACCACGACGTGCCGTAGCGTAGAAATGGCTATTTTTTTTACTCATTCCTGATTATTTTCCCCCGTTATCCAACGCGTTCGTTGGACAACATATAAATCTATTTGCACAACACGTTAGTGGGGTCTAGTCTAGGGATACTTTGATTTGATACTCTTGTCCTTTTATACCTTTAGGATTGTCAACCATGTTTATGTTGACAAACCTTGCCAGTTGAGGACCGCAGTTCTGACACGTGCATATATGCATATTGTGGCAGTCGGCAGGCATGTCGGGAGGCGTTACTATTCAATTAGTGTTCGGACAAATTCAATATTTGCCGACGGAGTACTCGAGTTCGTTCACCTTTTGCTGATGAGTATTTTTTACTATACTTTGTACTTCGGTGAAAGCTATAGGCTTCGAGAGCAAGACGATAAATTTATAATATGTATTATATTTTTATATTGTACGTTTCCTGCCTATGATGTTTTATCATTAATATCTTAGGTTGATTTCCCAAATCGGTGAAACAATCAGTTTTTTTTTCCGTTTAATGTCTACGAATATAGTTACTTAACCACTTCATTCCCTGTACTTTCAGAACCAAAAAATTTGAGTTATCGCTAATCGCTTTTATGTGATACAGATTAATTTTATGTGTAACTAAGTAGTTATTATTTCTTATGTCCATACATAGGAGACCCAAGTAATTATCAAATATCAATATGTAATCTTGATCTGCATCTTGTTTCATTGAACGCGTACGCTAACGCTTCACCGAAGTAATTGGACCCGTCATCTATGCCGATCTATGCTAATGGGGGTCTACTTGATTGCTTGCTTTTTTTTTACTACTTCTTAAATGGGATATGCGAAATTCACCTCTAACGCAACATCGAGAAGTATCACGATTACTTTGAGACTATTACATTGGTTACATGGGTTACAATTTACTTGTGTCTCTTGAGTCGGTGCCGTTGGTTCTTATTTAATAGATATATAAGCCATGTCGGAATTAGCAGAAGAACTTCGCAATTTAGATACAGATTGTGCTTAATTGGTTTGATCTCGCTCGATTTAGAATACTTATTTGTTAACACATATCGTATATATCGTATTCATTTTAACAAGCTATACTTAATTAAAAATTATAAACTAACCCCCGATATTCCAATGAGCTAACACGCTATATAATATGCTGTAGGTTGCTGAAGAGTTATGATGAGGTCTCCAAGTTGCAATTGAATCGACAATAGGGGCTTCCTCAAGCGAGCTGTTAAGAAATTCTTGCAGGGACGACAGCGCACTTTATACAGTAGCTATGACGTTGCTTATATTAATAGGCGACAGTAGCCATGCATCCATCACCAAGTAGTCACTATTTCGATCTACCGCACTTTTTCGTTAACAAAAGATTTCCTAATGTAACTGTCTTCGATATATTTACGATATATTGTATGTTGTAATGGTTGTTACTCAATATTATTGTGTATCAATCAGAACCCACGATACGTGTTACCGAGATTGTCCTTAACCATGTAAAGTTATGGTAAAACTACCTCAATACAAGACAAACTAGTTTAGCTACAGAACTTGTTCTATGTAGGGCTGCAGCAGGTTTAGGAAATTACTAATTCCGTTCAATTTGTGTATGTATACAAGTTGTTTATTAAAAATTCTTCAGGTTGTGTGTAATGACCATGTTGACCATGCAATCTCCATAGATTGCATATTATTATTGACATATTTCTAAATATGATAGATTTTGGTTTCTTAGGTTTAATGTGCTGGTATCCCATGTATGTATAGTATTGATAATGTTAGTGACCATCAATGTAAATATTTAGTTGCCTACATACTTTGCTCGATTTTCAACATGCCATCAAACAAAGTTCGAATAAATGTCGCAGCAGCTGTCGATCGAAAGTAAAATTTTTGCCTTTCCCAACTAACCGGTGCGTGCTCAATTTTTTACGATCTACGAAATCGCTCGTCATGACAGATATTGATAAACACTAAATTAACACTGTCTTTTTAGCGAGCTGTAACGATCGTCAAATCGAGAAAATCTGTAGCCACCTGTACCGAATTTCCACTTGTGACAAAAAATAAAATCCGCACAATCACCAGGAGTAATCATTGTCACCAAATATTTGTGCAAAATTTGAGGTTTACCTACTTAGCTGAGAACTCAATATTCCGAACATCTATAGTCCCAATATTTATTGGATCCTAATAAAATAAGGAATCCCACTATTTGTCCATTTTTCCTTTAAATTTAGTTTCAGCCCTAATAACCAATGTCTTCACCGTTAGTGTGGCCAGTTCTACACCGATCTGCTTAAAACTGGTTCAGATTGTAGCTTAGATATGCCTTCTCAGGTTCTCAGATCTTGTTGAATGAAGTGTGAGAAATCAAGTTCAATTAACCAACCAAGTTGTTTCATGATTATTTGAATGTATTTCAAACAAATGAACAAATCGAATTTTCACACCCGAATGCATATTGTCTCGAATCACTGAGATGGGATTAATTTTATTTTAGTGTATTAAGTTTTCTTTTTTTAATTTATTTAAACGGCGTTTTTCTTTTCTAGGCGTCAATGGATCTGCCTCCGGACAAAGCGAAACTACTTCGAAACTATGATCTCGAAAAGAAGTGGGAAATCATCTGCGATCAGGATATGGTCCAAGCGAAGGACTCGCCTGCGCATTACCTCAACAAACTGCGAACCTACCTCGATCCGAAGGCATCTAGGAGCCACAGGGTAAGAAGGCTTTTTTTGTTGCTTGTTGTAACTTAGTAATATGTTAAGACTGTGACAAACAGTAAAGATGAAATCATTGTCGATGTATCAAGATATCAAGAAATATGTTGCAGTAAATCAAATAAAATTGTTTATTTCTTAAAAATAGGATATGAAGGGTGCAACCACTCTTTTTTGAACGTCGGGAAATCCTCATGGGTATCTGGTAGGGATCGCTGCAAGGTTATGCCATACTGCTAGCGCCTAAAAGACCCGACGACTTCCTAACGCGGCCGTAAATGCGAAGTCGCGAGGGCTCCTTGTCGGAACCTCGGCGTACTTAAGTGTTGCGTGTATTAGTGATATGTAAATGACATTAGCCACTATCATCTTCCAGTCTGCTTGCCGTCTTCTAACCTAAAAAGCCTAGTTTGTCAACTAAGCTGTACTAGTAAGTGCAACTGGTACAGCTGACAGTAACAGTATAACAGTAGTTATTCATTTAATGAGATTATGAAAGCACGTAAGCAAATCCCTTCATCAGTTTGATCTTGAATTAGCAAGCTGACGAGATTTGAATTAACAATACGTACAGGTATCTAACTAATCTTAGTTTATAAATAAAGTCGACCAACACGAGTTACAGTAATGTTGAACATATCTCTCGAGTGCACGTCCCACGTTCAACGGAATTTACATAAACCCGACTCTTATGTTGATAGATTTGTTTGCGGTCCATTCTTTATGGGTTTCTAAGAGAACATGACATGAGCAACTTGACAGACTGGTTTTTTGGGCAAATAACGGCAGGCAAGTTGACGACAGTCCACTTACTTGTAGGTGGTCTACCGGCGCCTGTATACAAGAATACAAGGATAATGGACGAAACACGATCAATCCATCGCGTCAAATGGACTGACTGAAGCCAAAATTTGATCGTGAATGGTAAAAACGGTTAGCTTGATGTCAAATACTGGATTTCCAATCGCGCCGTGGTGTCACGTGAGTTCATCGCGCCAACTGATCGTGAGTGTAGAAACACTAGAAACACATGACATCATGCCGCGCTTCCGAATCAGAACTCATGTCAAAGTCATTCGACCCGGTCAAACTGACTGCCAACTGCCAGCAAATTGGAATTACAGTGAATGGACACAATGTTTGGCGTGACATGATGAAATGACCCAGTGCGTCTCTTCTCTTATAAGCTGCAAGTCCTAAGTCATCTTTTAAAATACGCGACACGGTTGTAATTATATTCATTTCCCGAAATTAAATATTTTTCCCGAGATAAAGTACAACATTGGTTCATCATGATTTATTTCATTGGAGTGTTTTCGATATCTACAGATTGTGTTTTTCTCCACTTTCATGAAATAATAGGGGACGAAATGTCTGCACAGAACTTGCTATTAACCGTGTAACGGTTTCTTCAAACAATGGCTGAATTCATAATCTCAAAGGTCTCAAGCTAGCCCTGCACGGTGTATGTGTATACTGACAATAATAGTTATACGTCATTAGTCCACCGTTACTCGTTGTGTGCGGTCGAAAGCAATCTATGGACAATCGGTAATAAGAAGTGATATTAGTCTACCTACGGGGTATATTACAAAGAGAAAAAACAAAAGGCATGTATGTACACATAGTATTTATGGCTTATGCTGTCAAATTCCAAGGCAGGCGATGCCGAAGGAGACAGCTAGTCGATAATACTCTTTAAGGTCGTGGCAGTCAGCCTGTATGTCGACCTCAATATATATTAAAAAAAAATTAACTTCACAAAAGCACCCATACACCATTTACCATATAATATGTATACCCAATGTCGATACTATAAACTATATATTATATACCGTATTTAACGCTTCACAAAAAAACTGCGCGAGTTCAAAAAACCTCTGTTCGATTGTTGGGATTTGATTACTGTTTAATGAACAAGTAAGTAGTGGTGTGGAATGTTATATGGTTTTAAAAAAAAGTTCGCAATAACTTATACATATATATATATACACGTGCCGAATCTAGAACGAAATGTGTCTTAGATTAAACACTCCGCAGCTCTAGGAGTTTTCTATTTATTTTACAGTTTTTTGATATGATTAGATAATTGAGACTATGTGAGAGTCTAACTAACGCAATAGTCAAACGACGCGGCCTAAACGTGAAACAACCTTATTCACGTTTAGGCCGCTCATTTCCCTCTAGACTCTAGACCATCCTAATTTCCATATTATAAAACAAAGTCTGTCTATTTGTCTGTTCGCGATAAACTCAAAAACTATTGTACCGATTTTCGTGATGTTTTCGCCGATGGGTTCTCGAGGAAGGTTTTAGTATATAATTCACAAAGTTACACGGGCGAAGTAGCGGGCACCAGCTAGTTACACTATTCAAAGCTCGGCAGTGAACAGTAATGTTTTCTTTTAAATATAATAGCTTGGTTAGTTACATACTTAATGATAGCTTACTGAGACTTTTGAGCAAACCCAAAATAGAGCTCAATCATTTCGGCACCCATCTATCTATCTAAAAAAATTTTGCAAAGATTATGTCTATCTAAGCCGCGGTCAAAATAATAATTACTTATACTTATCTATATAATATGTAGTACGTAGGTATAGATAGGCTATTGGGTGAAATGTTGGCTTGCGGTCATTGCACGTATTAAACTAACAATAGTACAGAGAGATAATGTAGTACATAGTAGAGATACGGTCGGTCGGTTAGAGGTCTCCGCAAACAGAACGGCCACGAGCTCACCATTTGACCCCGTGGTTCATGATGATTCAAACTGGAAATTGGGACAACTTGGAACGTGTACTTTTAATTGAACATCACCGCAATAAATGCCATCGTGTTTGATGACCTTTAACCATAGGATTGTCTATAGGACGAAATCTGAAATAATGAATTTGAGTATTTTTTCTATAGATCTAGTTAAATCAAAGATAATTCTCAACAAAAATTAAACGATGACCTTAACTATAGGTGGGTGTCTTTAGGACGAAATCTGAAATAATGAATTTGTGTATTTTTTTTTTTTTAGATCTAGATAGGTAAATCAAAGTTAATTCTCAACGAAAATTAAACTTGTTAAACAATTTGATGAGGCCATTTTTTATTTGTTGTTGACTAAGAGTGATTAGTCTTTTTTTTTTTCAACATTTTTTTTCTAACAAAGTTTTTCGGCAAAGGTCAATTCGGCATGGTAAATATGGTTCCGGACCCTTTTGACCCACAAGTTTTGACCCTACCTACAAAAATGTGCCCGTATGACCCGCTGTTATAAAAGGTACAGTCTAAAATGTTATTTTAGTTGTTAGGAAAAAATATTATGAATTAAATAAAACGATATAATTATGAGAAAAGGATTTATTAATCAACATACATAAAATATAAAATCAGAAATAAGCTTTTTATGTACATTAAATATAAAAAAAAAAAAAATTGTATACCCTATATGTAAAAAATTTCTAATATTAGTCTGTCTGTTGCACGCTTATCTAAGAAACAGCTTAAACCAGTTTGAATGCGGTGTTCCCTGACAATGATTATTATTATTAATAGGATTATTATTAATATTGATGATTTTATTTTATTTTTTTATTATTTTATTGACGATTACTTTGATTCAATTATAATATACTTTTTTATCCCGGAAAAATTTTAGATTTCTGCGAGATTCTCATAAAACTAACTGCAGATCATTACAAGAAGTTTTATGTGTATGTTTGTATGTTCCATTGATTTATGCCTTAACTATGAACAGAAATAAAAACTAAATCTCAAAATCCAAATTGGATAATCTTCCATAATATACAACCATCCGTTGTCCATTTCGTCAATCGGTATTAAAGAATAACATAACATGTCTTTTTACACTAGGATCTTTTAAAATATTTAGCTTTTTTGCCTTTTTTTGTATCGCTTGGCAGAAATGGAAGTAGCATCCGCTCACTGATACACTTGGGAATACTATTTCCAAAGCATTCATAGCTGCTGTTTCATAATCTGTTGTAAATTTTTCGGGGCGCTAATTTGGAATTTGGGATTTAATCATCTGAAAAAGATTTTCATAAGTTGTTTGTTTTTTATTCATTGTTAGGACATAAATCAATGGAACAATATTTTTGGACTCACTCATCACTACCTATGTCACCATGTGTAGTATAGAGTTGGTAGAATGGTTTCACCACACATTTAAAAGTGCCTTCAGCAAAAAAATGTTTTATTTTGGGCATAATCATTTTAGCTTCATGATTGGCAAAAACTAAAATTCTTTCTTTGCCTTCATAGTCCGCTAGTAATAAATGACGATATTTTTCGGGAATATCAATTTTAATTGCATCCAGTTGACGCTTGTTCTCAAACAATAGCAGTCGGCACTGACTTTATCAAAGTTGTCACGCCTATTATATTTTTGTTAAACGGTCGGTCACAGTGCAATTTCTACATTTATATAAATAAAGAAAAAATGTGTTGCTAACCGTCTATCTAACCGTTTAGCAACACATTTAAGGGATTCATTTAGGCTCGAGAATTCTGGACCGACTGTACATTTTATAGTTTTCCATTGTTTAACAGTAGCGGGTCAGAAAGGCACTAAAAATCAATAAATAAATTAAATTAAATAATGTTCTGACCCACAGTGGGTCAGACGGGCACCTAAAAGTGGGTCCAACGGGCACTTTTATTCAGCGGGTCAAAACTTGTGGGTCAAAAGGGTCCGGAACCGTAAATATTCTCTATCTACATATTTTTGATGTTTTATCCAGTGCGAGTGTTGAATTACCTACTTACAGCGAATTCCTAAAAGCGATAATAGTATAGTAAGTAACTTAACTTTGATCTTAAATCCATGACATTTAAGTATCATTTACATCTACAAAAGTAGTCGCCAGATTATTTATTCGGGTACAAGGTACAAATAGCGAATGAATAGTACATATTTTCAAAAAGGTTAGGTCACACTCGAACCATAGAACAATCGCAATTTCCCATTCATAAAATGATTCATATTTAGCAATGTCGTGATGAATTTCAATTTCAGGCACAAGTGCTAAACATGAAGCGAATTATTTAAAACAACGAATACTTCCGACTAGCTTATTTATTACCCAAATATAAGCATTTTTTTAAACTGTTTTAAACTTGACAAAACTTTTCAAAGTGATCAGGGATGGATAACCCCAAGTTTATATATGTAGAGATTTTGTTTAAATATATTTTTCTCTGAAATTTTTTCACTGTATTTCCCCGGCTTTGATGTGGCTCTATATGAAAAAAGGCAAAAGAATAATGTAAAAATCAATTAATATCAGTTCTATGTGGTTTGTATCAGTGAAATAACATTTAAAGTAATTAACATTAAAGTAATTTAACATTTAAGTGAAATAACTTATGGCGTTGCTTGTGTTATAGGCGACGGTAGCCACCTTCCATCAAGTGGACCGTCAGCCTGTCTGTCGACCTTAACATAAAAAAAAAAAAAAAAAAAAAAAAATAAGAACTGAGTTTACTTATTTCTATATTTCATAAAAGAATAAATATGTATTTTCTATTATTATTACAAATTTTGTCTGTAAGTGTATGTATACATGGGTCCGCTAAAATGTGATGAATTGTACCATAAAAAAGACGTAGGCGTGCGTGCAGACGAAGACCGCAGACGTGAGAGTTGAAGGAATACTTGCATAGCTTATAAGGAGGCGGACTAAATATGTACAACCGTTGTCTTGTTACTCGTGTCTACATACCTTCTAACATTATGTCTCACCGTATTCTGTTGATAAAGTTTCTGTGAGTCGTGATTTGTGACTTGCCCAACTTCTAATGTTTCAATGGAACTTTCAGAATGATACTAAATTACCTGGCTATGTTACAAGTTAGAGAAATCGTAGACAATTTTAGGATGGGGAGGTAACTTTTTTATACAAAGGTCGTCAGACAAACTGGTCCTCTTATTGGTTCCGGTAGCCATCTGGCATCCTTCACTCACTCACAATAGCCTATCTTGTTGATTTTTTAAAAAGTTTTAATGTTTTGTTTCTTTAATAATTTACAGAAAAGAAAAATGGTGGGAGACTCGACATCGACGCAAGTCCTCAGGGATTTGGAGATATCATTACGAACCAATCACATAGAGTGAGTATTGTCTTAGGTACTTAAAAATATCGATACTATTAATATAACCAGGCTGAACTGCTGAAATTAGTTTGAAAGTTTTTAGTACGGCAAAAAGCTTGAAGATGCGTTAGATGTACATACAGCTAAATGACACACGTTTGTTTTGTTTTAAATTTACTAACAATATTTTATTTCCATGTAATACAAGCATGAGATTGTTATATATATATGCAAGCAATTGGCTTCATAGCGTTTATTGACTTCACGTAATCGTTAACTTCCGTTTGCGACAGGAAAATGTTGCAAAGTAGATGTTGTGGTACAGAAAGCTAGCAAGCGAAAATGAAATAATAAGTTTTTCATTGATAGGTAGGTAGAGGACTGTTAGAAGAGAAATGTTCTTCTAGAACTAGAATACTGAATGCTATTATAGTATATATGGTGCACTTCGGAAATGATAAGAAAGCGTATCATGTATACTATGTCGTATCACGTAACTCATAATCATAACACTAGAGTGGTTTGCGTAAATATTAACGATTTAAGTATATTGCACAAATTTTTCGCATTTTTCGCCTGTCGCTCAGCAGACGCATTTTAGACGCATTGATAAGCTGCAATATAATTGCTTATTTTTTACCGCGTTATTTTCAGATGGGTCCGTGAATTCCTCAACGAACAGAACCAGGGCCTGGACGTGCTGATCGACTACCTGAGCTTCAGGCTGAGTATGATGAGGCACGAACAAAGGATCGCTTTAGCCAGGAGTCAGTCAAGCGATGGTATCAATCAAGGTGTGGCTTGCATACTGTTCATTTAATTGGTGGGAAGCATGAAATCGTCATAATTATTTAGCTAGACTATTGTTCGCCCACTGTTCGAAATTCGACTATAATAATTTTCAAAGTGGGAATAACTAATAGGATTTTGAAATTCTTGTTATTGACAACAGTTTTAAAAAATATATATTGATATTTATCCATTAACTAACACTGGAAAACAATAAGGCAACTGTTTTCTTTTTATTTAATAAATGGAAAATAAACATTATGTAATAATGCCATAAAAATATTGCCTATACCAGAGCATATTTTAAAATTTACAAGATAGTATTTTTAAAATATCTGTTAAAATCCAATATTATACCAGATTTGTAAGTAGTGTTAAATAAATACTATGACACTTGTCATAGTTTTAAATAAATATTATAACCTTCCTTCCGAGATATTTTGGCAACATATTGATCGAGCGTGAGTAATAATGTCTATAAATGAGTGAAGCATTCCACTTTTCATGAGATATGCCCGGCATTTAAAAATAATAATAATATTGCGGCGTTGTCAACAGGAAATACGCCGTGTTGTAAATTGTAACTGTTTCTATTTTTATTTGTTATCATATGGACATGTTATTGTCATTGGTTAGTGCGATTACTTTAAAAATAAAACTAATTTATTGCGTTTATTTTTAAATTTTTTATCTATAAATTAATTTAGTTACATTTGCTTTTTATAAAAAGTCCTATTTTTCCATACATGTTTATTACTTACCTTTACCCGCGTCTTCATCGGAGCCCCTTTTTTCTTTATTGCTCATTGTATTCAGTCTTTATTGCTCATGTATTTTTATCGTGTAAAATTAAAAGTTCATATAAACAAATAAGTAGTTAAACTAACTCTGGAGTTAGTTTAACACATATAGCGTGTTTAGGCTTATAATGGTCATTAAATTGGCTTAGTATGTTCATTAGAGTCCCTAAGACTGCTTGGTCCGACTGATCGGACGACGCGGACTGATTTTGGTCTGCAATTCAGTCGAAATGTCGGATATTAGTTCATAATTTTTAATTACATGTCTGGTTAGTAAATACAGGTTTAGAAATTGAAATGTCACTTACAGGTGCGAACACGACGACGTCCGAGTGCAGCGCGGGCGACGCGAACGCAACGCTGAACGCGTCGTGGAGGCGGCGCGCGCGCAGCACGGACGCCGAGTGCGAGGGCGCCGCCAGCCCGGCCGTGGCACGCCGGCGCACCAGACACGCCGCCCGCCTCAACATGGGCGCCTCCACGGACGACATCCACGTGTGCATCATGTGCATGCGCGCCATCATGAACAACAAGTACGGCTTCAACATGGTCATCCAGCACCGCGAGGCGATCAACAGCATCGCCCTCTCGCTCGTGCACCACTCGCTCCGCACCAAGGCGCTCGTGCTCGAGCTCCTGGCGGCCATATGTCTAGTGAAGGGCGGACATCAGATAATATTGTCCGCCTTCGACAACTTCAAGGAGGTGGTCGGCGAGCCGAGGCGGTTTCACACGCTCATGGAGTACTTCATCAACTACGACTCGTTTCATATAGAATTTATGGTAAGCATCTATAATATTATGTTGGACGGTTTATAGAAGGTCTTCCAAGATTGCTGGTATTACATAAACACTTCGTTGAAACCGTTTAGTTTTGTTTTGTACAAAAGTATCCTTAACTAAATAATAAAACAATCTCTAACTATGGGTCTTTTCAGAGAGCTCTAGTTCTTTTAACGAGCTCTGGAGAAGGATATTCTCGCGGTTACTCAGCACGATCGAATTTAATTGAGATTCAATACCATCAAGAGCAACGTTCAACTCGCCTATTACACAAAGCAATCCCTTACTCACCAAAACATAACAGCATACATGCTATTATTTTACGTTGTGGTCTACTGTAAGGGGGTGTTATACTGACGAGCTGCCCAAATGACTGCAAAATGCAGCTTGCACTTTCCAAACCCAGACCAGAGCAAAAGTTCCAAAGTTGACCCTGTCCTAGACTCGTCAAAACTAAATGACATAACCCATTCTTTTTATTACTAGACGTCATAATGTTTACTGTTTATTATTTGCAGGTGGCGTGCATGCAATTTGTGAACATAATAGTTCATTCAGTGGACGACATGAACTACAGGGTCCATTTACAATACGAATTCACGGCTCTCAAACTTGATGACTATTTGGAAAGGCTGAGGCTTTGCGAGAGTGAAGATTTGCAGGTAAAATAGTTCTTTTTTTTTCAATTTTTCAACAAAACATTTTATTTTATAAGTAAACCACAGACCGAAAATAATAAAAAAAACAACTTTTTGATCCATTATGTTATGTCTGTCTGACAACAAATTTCTTTTTGAAACGTTTTGAATTTAATTTAAAATTCAATTAGTTTAAGAAGGGATGTAGCCTCCCTTTGTGTGTTCTACCGGCTGTACAATGGTGAGTGCTCTGATGAGTTGTTCCAATTAATGCCTACACCAAGTTTTTATCACCGTACTGCGCGTCATAGATGTGGAGTTCATCCGCATTACTTGGATAAGGTGCCACTACGCACGGTCCGGTTGAGCAGAAACTTTATCCCGCGAACGCGCGAACTTTGGAACAATCTCCCTTCTGAGGTGTTTCCACCTAGCTACAATATGGGCTACTTCAAGCGAGCTGTTAATAAACTTCTGCAGGGTAGGCAGCGCACTAGCACTCCCCTTGGTGTTGCTGGTGTCCCTAGGCGGCGGTAACCACCTACCATCAAGTGAGCCGCCTGCCTGTCTGCCACCTCTATACTATAAAAAAAAAAAAAAAAAAAATTCTCAGTTCCTTGAGTTATATATTTTTAAATAAAAAAAAACTTATTAATAAAATCCATGTATACTACTTGTAAGTATCCTCCAAAATCTAGATTGAATCTCCGGAATAATTTATGCTTTTATTTTCTGCTCCTTGTTGCTTATTTATTCTATTGATCCTTTGTTTTGTCATACTCTTCCCTTTGCTCCATCAAGTGTCCTTTTCTTGACCTCCGTGTCCCTTTTATTTGACCTTACCTACAAAAAACTAGCTCGTCAGGACTGTTTGGCAGAATTCATTATACTTTTTAACCTAGTTTTTAAACCGAAAAGAATCTTAGTCTTCCCTTTATTATCATTGGAATATTTATAGAATTATATAAATATTATAATAAACTACCTCAAATAATCAGAGTCTTATCTCTCGAAAGAACTCCTCTCGAAAGGCTATTATAAAATCACTGATTTTATTTAAGCTACAAAGAAGCCCGGATTTAAGCGATTCGGAGCTCGTACTATGTTTAGTATTAAAAAACTGTAATTGTATAGTTACTTTTTGCTATTTTATATTTTAATCATAAAAAGAATAGTATCCTGAGTTTCTATCGGGGTTTCTTCTCAGGATCGTCATCTTGGCTTTTTTCCGAAACCCTGGTAAATTTAAATTTATAATGACAATCATAAGAGTTTCTTGTAGAAACCTAATTAATAAATAAATATTTTGATTTTGATTTATAAAATAAAGAAGACCAAGATTCAAGACTAACATTCGATTTCCGACGACTCCCTGTGTAACCAGAGAAATTTGTTGAAATTTGGGAAATTTTGCAGCGATGTGAAATTTACCCTTACTCATGGAGGATCGATATTCTGGATTAGATAAAAGTTAATTTTTAACCAGAATCTTATTACTTAAGAACAAAACAGCTGATATGTATTTTTAAGAATTGAAGTGTCAATGTTTTATTTGCATATCAGGTTCAAATCTCCGCGTATTTGGACAACGTGTTCGACGTCGCGGCTCTCATGGAGGACAGCGAAACGAAAACGGCCGCTCTGGAGAAAGTCAACGAATTGGAGGACGAACTTGGCCATGTCAGTAAAAACATTCAGTTATGTGTGATATATAAATCACACATAACTGTACGAACGCTTATTAATATTTAAAAAGTTGATTTGGGGTACATCTTGAACATGTACTTGTACAGTCAGCATAATTGTTTTAATGTACATTTAAAATTGGAATGTCAATAGCTTAAAGGCTTCTTTTTTATAAAATATTGGAATTACTGGCGCATGTTTTATTATTTTCGCGAATTCAATAAATGGCGCAAATGTATTGCGCAAATGTAAATTCTCCCAAGTACCTATTACTGACTTCCCACACTCGTTCAATGTGTATACTTAAAAAGAGAAACCTTATCTAAATATTAAATTTAATCCAAATATGGTTATAGCCGTTTCGGAGATATGCTAAATAAATTTTCAATAATTGCTAGTTTAAAGTTATTGGATAAATGTTTCAGGCCCACGAGCGACTCGCGGCTTTGGAGCGCGAGGCGATCGCTAAGTTGGCAACACTGGAAGCGGAGCTCGCACAAGTCCGCGCCGAGCGAGATCACCTTGCGGAAGCGCGGAGGCAGGTCGTCGAGGAGGTACTTACATTATCTCTATACATATTATGATCTATCAAGCGTTGCTGAGTGGATGCAACCTATTTATGTCATTTGTATATTGTGCTCTATTCCGAAGCACTCAAAGTTGATAATTGTCTGCGGCAGGTGTCGACGTTGCGGCGCGCGCAACAGGACTCGCGCAATCGCCAATCGATGCTCGAGTCTAAGGTGCAGGAGCTGGAGTCGCTCACCAAGTCTTTACCCAGAGGCGCTTCCAGTCAGTCAAACACTTCATTATATTACATATATACATTGTCATAAAAACATATTGTATCATCCAACATATTCATGGTTTGGTAGTATTGTATTTTGTAATCATATCTATTATTGATATCATTATCGATCAAATTTAAATGTAATTCTGTTATGGGATATTTTTAGATCTTTAAAATATGTAATGATATAAATGCAGAGATCAATATGTAGTTATAAAAATTATAAACTTTTAATTGACTTGTATATCACGCTTGCATAAGAGCATTGCGAGGGAGTCCTTCTAGTAAATTGTATTTGTTCGCAGTGGGTGCAATATCGTCCCACGCGATGTGCAACGGCACTTCCAACGGGTCCATGTCTCCGCCCGCTCCTCCCCCTCCGCCTGCCCCCGCGCTCCCGAACGGGACGCATGCACCACTCTCAGCGCCCCCCGCCCCGTCACCTCCTCCCCCACCGCCGGCGCCCCCGCAGCCCATAGCGCCTCCCCCTCCCCCTCCGCCGCCAGCCGCACCGGCGCCTCCCCCCGCGCCTCCCGCCCCCGGACTCATGCCCGCCCCGCATCACACGGACGCGATGACAATCAAGAGGAAGGTCGACACTAAGTATAAGCTGCCGACGCTCAATTGGATAGCGCTCAAACCGAACCAGGTATTTAATTTAATCGTGTATATTATTATTAATAGACGTTTTGTTTTCTAATTTTATCACTTTTCTCTTTGTTACGAGGCAAAAAAAAAAAACAAATTAACGCCCTTCTCTAATTAAGACGTCATAATTTATGATGTCTGTACGCGAATGTGTTGATTTATATTTTGTAAACTTGTGATATATTATAATTTATCTTACAAGTTGTCAATTTTGTCTATTTTTTAATGAATCCTCTTAAGGAGGTGGTAACATTGAATGTTCTGCAATCAGGTGCGCGGCACGATATTCAACGAGCTGGACGAGGAGAGGCCGCGGCGGCGGATCAACTTCGCTGAGTTCGAGGAGCGGTTCCGCATCGGCGGCGCGTGCGCAGGACTCGACGCCTGCGACGCCGACTCGCTCGCCTCCTTCCCCAGCAAGCGCTTCCGCAAGCCCGACACGCTCTCCCTGCTCGAGCACACGCGCCTGCGCAACATTGGTCTCTCCCTCTATACATTACTCAACTAGTTCACTCTTAACTGTACTACCCACGCGAGCTCCGACGAATCTTTAGGAATGTTTAAGTAAAGATATTAAAAAGTAAATTATTCTAGAAAGTATTTTTTTTTAATGCTTTATATATCATATAAAAAAAAAAAACAAACATAGAATAGAGCTCGCATGCGAACTATACTTGTTAAAAATTGTTTAAAATTGAAATACATACTTGTAAAAATTCGAATTAATATTTTTGACTCAACTTATTTGTATGTTTACTTTACAGCGATATCAAGAAGAAAACTAGACACGCCTGTCGACAAAGTAATAGCAGCAATAAACAATTTAGATCTGAAACAATTGCCCCTGGAAAGTGTCGAAATACTTCAACGCATGGTGCCCACGGAGACCGAACAGAAGGCTTACAAGGAATACGTAGCCGAGAAGAAAAACATAAACCAACTTACCGAGGAAGACAAATTCCTCATGCAACTGGCCAAAGTTGAGAGGATATCGGCTAAATTGTCCATAATGAGTTACATGGGCAACTTCTTTGACAATATCCACCTCATCACGCCACAAATCCACGCGATAATATCCGGTTCTTCGTCGGTTAAGTCTTCGCAAAAGCTGAGGAACATTCTCGAGATCATATTGGCTTTCGGCAACTACTTGAACAGCAGTAAGAGGGGACCGGCGTACGGGTTCAAACTGCAATCTCTCGATACCCTAATGGACACGAAATCGACGGACAAAAGGATGTCGCTGCTGCATTACATCGTTGCTACGATACGTCAGAACTTTCCAGAGTTGATGAACTTCGACACCGAGCTGTTGTATATAGACAAGGCGGCTCAAGTTTCGGTGGAGAACGTGTGCGCGGACGTTTGCGAGTTGGAGCGAGGGATGGAGGCGGTGAGGCGAGAGTGCGAAGCGAGGGACGCCCTGCGCGCCTCACACTCTCACTTGCTGAGGGATTTCCTCGCTAACGCCGCGGACAAGTTGAGGCGTTTGCGCGCCGAAACGAAGCACGCTCAGGTAAAACTCGAGTAGAACGACATTTGTGAGACAGTGCACTCCCTGTGACTTAATCCTTTAGCCGCCAAAGTCGGATTTATCCGACAATTATTTTCGTGTCAATTTTACCAGAGCCGTATTATACATGTACTACAAATTCCTTCTACTTGTATAATGCGAAAATATTATACTAAGGGAATATACCCAATTATTGGCACTTTAAGAAATACGACCATTTATTGGCACCTTTAGATTTAGACCTATTGTTCAACTCAAATAAAATTTGAAAGTTTGACAATGTTTAAATCATTTGACTGTTTAGTGTTGGCAATTCTCATAAACCTAAGATTTATTTATTTTTTGTTAGAACACAGTTTATGGAATAGTTTTCTTATTTTTTTCAGTGAAAAGTTTATGAGTGCCAATAAATTGGAGTGGTGCCAACATTAGGTCATTTTACCCTACTTGCAATTTAACACAAAGATGCTTTATTACCTGGTTGCCAAAGGATCGTCTAAAACTATATTATACTATGTTGGTGTAACAGGATTCGTTCGCGGCGTGCGTGGAATACTTCGGGGAGGCGCCTCGAGGCTGCGACGCCAACGCTTTCTTCTCGCTGCTCGTTAGATTCACGAGGGCGTTTAAGGTGATCCTAAAATTACGTTTTAATTCTGATGCATTTTAAAAGCAATATTATTATGGTTTTGGTAAAACCACGTGAAGGTGTTGGTTGGTTAACTAGGGTTACTAGCCACAAGACCAAACGTGTCATCAATCAATCAATACTAATAATAAATCTGTAAGTGTAGGTCCGGTTTTTATGTTTGTTACCTCATAACTTTCGACTGGGTGAAACGAATTTGATAATTCTTTTTTTATTTGAAAGCTTGTGCTTCCCGTGTGGTCCCATCTCAATTTGGTCCAGTTCTGACAATGGCATCCATGAGAAAAGACCACGAGACTGTTTGAAGTCTGTTTATTTTTTTGTTATTTCTTTTTCAAAGCGGACCAAGTCGCGTACGCCGACTATAGTGTTCTAATATTTTTTTTTATATAGAGAAGATTAATGTTGGTTTTTCAGCAAGCGGACGCCGAGAATGAGCAGCGAAGGCGACTGGAACAAGCGGCGCAACAAAACGACAACACAGACCCGAACAAGGCCAAACTTGTTCAGAAAAAACAACAGGTAACGAGTCATTTTCTAACATTTCTACCAATTTTATATACGAGCGGACTTGATGTACTTTTTTTGTTTTTTTTTCGTTACTTAAATTTTTTGTCCTACAAAAATATACCTAAAATAAGTCAACAGAGCAATTTATTAAAAAAAATATATTATCATATTATCATTGTGTGTCAGTATTCCGTTTTACTAGTTAATTATAAAGTTGCATCATGATATGATGAATTGTTGCATAATCGATGATTGGAAATAGGAAATAGCTAATTTATGGTAAAGTTGGCGAGAATATCATTATTTTAAAGTGCTGACAAAATGTTGACTGTCTATGGACGACATGATCTCTTTAAAAAATATATATATATAGGGTAAAATACCCAATTATTGGCACCTTTCGAACTATTTGTTCAACTCAAATAAAATTCGAAAGTTTGACAATGTTTATATTTGACTGTTTAGTGTTAACAATTCTCATAAACCTTAAGCCGGCGCCAGACATAGCAACAACATTTGTTCACTTATGTGATCACTTATTTGAACACTTGTGTGGCACGGCTATGTGGGTATTTATTCAAAGTATGACTTGCAACTTTGCACTTTTCCATTCGGTGTCGGTTTTTGGAGCCGCACATCAAAGCGTTCAAAGTTCAAACAGTGCGCGCCTGCTATACTTGCGCAAAGTCCAGTGCAAAGTCCCAAGAGTTATTTTCATAGTAACTCTTTTTTAGCTTAATAATAAAAAAATTACCGACATAGCTTAGCTTACTTAGCTTAATAATAAAAAATACAGACTTTTTAGCTTAAGTTTTTGTAGACTTAAATAATAGAAATATAATAATAGAGATAAAGTCGACCTCCGTCTTGTGTGTTATCTATTTGAATACTGTGAAGCGAACGTGTTGCAAAGCATGTCTGGCAGGTACAACAAACAAGTGTTCAAATGTGTGAGCAAAGTAGCTCAAAGTCTTTGTACAAACATTTGACTGTGTCTGGCGCCGGGGTAAGATTTATTTTTTGTGGGAACACAGTTTATGGAATAGTTTTGTTATTTTTTAGTGAAAAGTTTAGGGTTCCAGCTAGTACAAAATAACAATAACCTTTATTTGTATTCCATTCAAATTGTATGGAATTCAATCTCCAGCAAAGAGAGGAAAGGTCGCAGGAAAGATTTTGTATTTTGTAATATGTAAATATCTTCTCATCAACTTTAGCTAAATTAGTGTCCAATCACAAATAAACAGAAATGATGCATTTGTAAATATGTAGTAGCGAAGATTTTATAAAAAATATTCAGTGTTGCATATTAAAGGTGTGACAGACGGAATGAAAAATAGCTATTTAGTGGCTTAATGGCAAAAAAAATTCCATTTGTGATTCAGTTCAGTGAAATTATTTCAGTTCGTTAAAATATTAGAAAAAAAAATTGAAATTTTTTTTTTCATTCAATCTTTTCACCAAATCACCAAACAGTGAACATTTCTCCTCATATTGTTTTATTTTTATATTATTATATATAAATAAGTAAAATTTACAATGATCGCTACGATGAGAGGAATTTAAAGTGACAGCTTTTTATAATATTCATTACGTCTGTTACATTAGTTTAAGTTTTTTTTTAATGTTACGCTTAAATAAGCTCTTATAAATAACGCTTCAGTGGAGAATGAAATATGTTTGTAGTGATTTTTTTATTTTATTTTAATAACGAAATCCAGCGACGACTCATCATAATTAATTTCTTTTTTATTACTAATTTTAAAGTGATTTTCTTTTTTGTTTTTGCAAATTGATTGTATGTGAATTATATACTACATGACATATTTGCAGCTAGATATTTACATCAGGAAGAGACAGAAATTAGATATTTTAATTTCTGTCTGATGTCTGATGTTGCATAGTAAATCTCCCCATTTATGAGATGTATCATAGTAAATCTCCCCATATGTGAGATGTATCACAGTAAATCTCCCCATGTGTGAGATGTATCACAGCATGTCTATCCATATATGACATGTATAATAGTAAATCTCCCCATATATGAGATGTATCATAGTAAATCTCCCCATTTATGAGATGTATCATAGTGAATCTCCCCACATATGAGAAGTATCATAGTAAATCTCCCCATATATGAGAGATGTATCACAGCATGTCTATCCATATATGACATGTATAATAGTAAATCTCCCCATATATGAGATGTATCATAGTAAATCTCCCCATATGTGAGATGTATCACAGTAAATCTCCCCATGTGTGAGATGTATCACAGTAAATCTCCCCATATATGAGATGTATCACAGTATGTCTATCCATATATGACATGTATAATAGTAAATCTCCCCATATATGAGATGTATCATAGCAGATTTCCCCATATATAAGAGACATTTAAAATAAAATATTCCACATAGCTAAATATCTTCGAATAGCTTTTAAAATATTTCATTGACAGTCTATTTTAGCCTCATTCTGAAGTCGTTGTTTTCAATATTTTAACTGCCTACGTAATGTTATTAATATTACAATGTATTTGCAAATTACTTTACGAGCACCTCGGTGGTGCAGTGGTTTCGATCTCCAAAATCATAATAATTATCGCACGGTACATAACGAAAATTCATAAAATAACTTTTAAAAAGTGGGATTCGTTATATAAATAGGTTATGAGTGGTTATGGCTGGTTAAGTTTTGAGTTTTAAAAAAATGGTGGTGGTTTTCCGTTATGATGTATATGGCAACAACGAAATTAATAATAATAATTGAGCTGAATTTGAATTTTGAATTGAATTGAAATTGAAGACATATTTGAATAACATTTTTCTAGGTACTTTTGTATAGCATTAATTTAAAATATAGAAAATGTTATTCTTCAACCGAATGTTGCTGATTTCTGATTGATAATCTTTGAAATCAATTTCGAGATTTATAATTTTATATGTCTCGATATGCTGCTAAACTTGTGAAAATTAGTATAAAACCACGAAAATAAAATAGTTATATCCAATGTTGCCATATTCATCTATTCAGGAATAACGAGGTGGCGGTGAAACATACTTTTTTATACAATAAAAAAATATATATCTCGCAGAGGTTTAACTACGCGGCCGTCAACGCTGGCCTATTGCAGCAGCACTTGTCCAATATGAGACAGGGCTTAGACCAGACTTAGGCCAGAGTCTAAAAACTGTCTAAGAGACTACTATAACGCGACTATATATATATTGTAAGTCGGCGACAAATTGAAAAATTGGTTGGGACATTGTGTGTGTTACGTTACTAACAAAACTTGTAAAATGGGTTGTGACATATCATTATTATGAGGTTTTTGGTGTTAGTGGAGATCGCGCTCTCACCTATTCTAATTTATAATTTGTAGGTATTCTATGCACAAAATCAATAAAAAATCTACAGCAATTTATATATTTTTCTTAATAAAAATGCCACGAAAGGATTACTTTTGGTTTTGGCATTCTAGTACAAAGAAAATTAGTACTGTAATTAATATAAACGTGCAAGATTTATATTTCTTTTCATAAAATATATGAAATGAAAGTCAAAATGCGAAGGCGAAACTCGGAATGAAATATTGCATTTGCATTTTTTTTAATAATTTGGTTTGTTATTAACTAAATTAATTAATTAATAGGGAATCTATAATAAACATAAACATTTAAATAGTTTTTTGTCAAACTATTAAATTAATGCCCTAAAATAAAAAATACCTCTAAAATTGTTGCGTGTTAAAACATAATGTATTTTGTAATACATATATTAAAATGGTATATTTCATATTTTAGCCTTGTAAGTGTATTTCAAAAACTGATATATTTATTAACGTATTAGCTTCTAAACGTATGGTTTCTAAAAGGGAATAGTGTGGACGTGATCTTCAGGTAAATAATTGTTCACATAACTCACATTATTCATTAAAAAACTAATGGGAATCGCGCATGTCACGATTTTTTTAAAAGGAACACTATCAAATTGGCTTGGCGACATGAACGACAATAACACTTCACATAATAATAATTTGGTTGTTTGAGAAAAAAAGATCATAGGGGGCTTAGGAGGGTCAGCAAAACATCTAATATTGCATCTAAAGTTCATCGACGCTTTAGAGGAAGCAGCTATTAATATTTTATAATATTAAAGTCCATTATGCAAACGCTAATTCGCATGGTATATAATATTGAGATATGAAGTAGGTACGTGAACGAATATAGGATATTGCACGCGACTTCGCCCGCGTTAATTTATGTATTTAAAATAGGTCCATTTTGAGTTACAAACATACAAATCTGTGTTTATAATATCAGTATTATAGACGTATAAGTATTAAGCCCTGCAATTGCTGCCATTTTGTTGACGTAATCTCGTGACACAGTTAAGCAGTGGCTCGACCGCGAAATGAGCGAGGTCATTAATGAGCCCGCTTAACTCGCAACGGTACTTCTCATAGCTGAGCCCGCTCCGCTAGACTCTTTCGCTCTTTCACGGCCTCATCTATGAAATTTACCGTTGCGAGTTAAGCGGGCTCATTAATGACCTTGCTCATTTCGTGATCGAGCCCAGGCTTTAGTCAGTTTTTAGTAGTGGATGATGTTACGTGGATGCAAATGTGCGAAGGTTTCTACGCATTAACAATTTGCGGAGATTATAACGGACATAAATTAAAAAAAAATTAAGGAAAACTATATTTTTATAGTACAGTTGTGTGAGAAAGAGGAACTTATTTGTTTGACCCATCGCAGTTTATAGTTTAAATATTTTTTACCTGACTTTACTGTACTGTATATATTTTTATATTTTATATTACTAGTTTAGTATAAAATAGTCAATTCTAATTAGGATGTGTTATTTCTTTACGCTGCACAAAAATGCATGGATCTCTAACAGGGAATGTTTATATTTTAACTTATTATAATTAATCAAACAACTCTATTGCTAGTTAGTTTGCATGACTATAGTTTTTTATAAATATTATTTCTATGGTTGTAAATGTTGTGCATGCGTACATTGTGGTAGATGTAAGATTTCTTTAAAATTCCTAATTTCCCATATTTAAACGTACCATTGTATTAATATATCCATATTTAAGAGCCAACTTTAGACACTATAGTTATTAATAATAAATTAGTGAGAGATACTGTCATTGCATATTAGTAATCCAACGCGTAGTTTTTTTTATTAAAAAAATTAATAATTAATTAGTTAACAAATTAAACGAAGCTCAGTAGCTCTAAAATTAGTTAAGAACTCCTAAGAATAATTCTTACTCTAAGCTTCTAAACTCTAAAGTTAGTAAGTTTAGAAGTTTTTTAACTTCTAAAATTAGCTAAGCATTTTTTATTACTAATTACCTATTATCGCCTTAGATGATTACTTAGTACGACTGTTATAGCTTCGCTACTTAGTGAACTTAGTAATTTCTTCAGCTTTATACTATTTATATAATCTACTAAAATAACTATGTACTCATTTAAAAAATACGGGTTTTATGAAACAAGTATTAAGAAGTGGACTTGAATTTTGAATTCAGTTTGTAAATAGCAATTTTCAAGAAGCTATTTCTTGATGTCCAACCTCGGTTGATTTTGATTAATCAGAACTTTTTTAGTAGTTGAGACATAAAGTCTATTGGTGTTGGGCACTTAGACAAAATAGACAAGGCCATACTATCTTAACATCTAATATATAAAATTCTCGTGTCACAGTGTTAATTGCCATACTCCTTTTGATGAAATTTTATATGCACACTCGGTAGATCTGAGAATAGGTGTTTATCTAGTTTTTATACGCGGGCGAAGTTGCGGGCAGCAGCTAGTAATTATGTATAAATTTGTCAATGTGAAATAAAAGCAATGAAAACAATCGTATCATACTGGATTATTGAACAGTGACCGTTCTCTCTATTCCCATCCATGTGCAATAAACATAGAATTCCCATTCACCACCTGTACCTCTCACCGTGAGTTAAAATGACCGCACTCGCTAGCGAGAGCGTAAAACATTTATATGTATGAAAAACTGTCAACTGTCAAATCGACAATTTAAATATTTTACGCTCTCGTGGTAAAGGTACATTTCTTGTTGGTAGTTTAGTTCCCGTAAGCCCGTAATCCGATCCGCTTTGCCGCAGAAACGGAATAACACCTTCCGCTCTACATCCACAGGAGGCTGTAATCAACGAACTAAAAACGAAATCTCAGGCCGTTGGCGAAAAGAAACTGCTTCACCAAGACGAGGTGTACAACGGTGCGTTGGAGGACATACTGCACGGTCTCCGGAGCGAGCCGTACAGGCGCGCAGACGCCGTGCGCAGGTCACATAGGCGCAGGATCAACTCGCACCGTCTCTCCAAGGGCTTGGAGGAGTTGGACGTATGATACGAGCTCGATTCCGGCGGCGCGCCGGACGTTACGAGCGTACAAAACGCCGTAAGAAATATTAACGCACGTTGCTCGGAGACGCGCAATAGAGAACACCAAGCAGACGATAGACACGCGAAGAGGAAACGCCGCAAAGATCTTGAGATGGTGCCCAAGAGGCAACAGATCACCGTGTTCAATATTGAGGACAGCGCGGACGTTTCCGGCGATTTCGTTCACGGCGGCGTCGCACGCAAGACGAAATCGTCGACGTACAAAGTCGCCCCGTCCGAGTGCGAAGTGGACAAGAGTTGCGAACTAATCAAGTCAACGTACGAAGTGATCACAAAATACACGCGAGCCATGTTCGATAAGCAAAGCGAGACTGTCGTCTGAAAAAGATGTGCCTAATTTTTAAGACGTCACGTGTACATGTAGTGTAGGCCTTTACTTTGAATCACATTGAATCACTTTGGTATGGAATACTCTAAAAGTTTTTTATAAAAAAAAAATAAACTCGAAATTTACAAGGCCAATCATTTATGTCCGAAAATGTCCTAATGTCTATTGACGCTATAATTTTCTTTATTCAGACACAAAAAAGACAATAATTAATATATACAAATATTTCCAAAACCAGAATATTTGCATATATATATATAAACAATTTTGTACAGAAAGGTGATTTCGATGTCGTAAGCGCACGTGTACAGTACATACATACTAAATAATAATAAGGAAACTTTGCTACGCCTACGATTCATTCCACACGAGCACAGTATTTTGCTACAGAGAAATTTACAATCTAATTTTCTATGTATAAATAAGAAGCTTAGCTTTTTTAAGTACGTTTTCAGGGTCAATTCATATTGGAGGAGCATTGACGCATATTGAGCATATTAAGCCGCGTTTACACGTCCGAGTGAGCTCGTAATACCGGTTGCCACGGTACGAGTAGCGTCCGAGTGTACTTTGACCGTGTAAACGCGGCTTTAGAGCGCGCGGGGTCCTGAGCGGTCGCGAGTAGAAATGCGTGGTTTCTCGGCACCATTGCTAGAGGGAGCGCGCAGTCGCGAGGCGCCGCGAGCCGGCACGCGGCGCCTTTAATCTGCAATATGAAATTGCTTTTTATTGACTGAAGATAAAGCACAGAATACAATATGCAAATAGGCGCGTCGCTTCGCCGCTCCTCTAATATGAATTGACCCTCACACTGCCTTAGTTCAAGTGAAGCTGTCTCGCTCCAACACTCCAGTAAAGAGTGAGACAACACTAGTGAAAATGTTCATTGAATATGCTTTAGGCAATTTAGTACCGCTAGATTTAAACTCGGCCTCTTTACAAACGCACGGTTTTTTATAAATTTTTCAATAGACATTTTACAAGTTTACTATATATATATCTATCTGTATGTGTATTGTATAATATGTGATATAACTATGATAAAAAAAAAATTGTGACCTTATTTAAACTGTGTGCGTCTATAGTCTGTGTTGATTTTTAAACTCAAAAATTCAAAATTCACCCATTATTTATTATTTAAGGGCCGTGAATCACAAAATGGCTGAAATAGTCGTCGACAAGATGGCGGGCATTTCAACCCAATTTCATCAGTATTTAAAAATCAAAGACTATAGATTGATTCATTTGATTGTGATTTGTAATGAAACATTAATAAGCATTTACAAAGTATAGCATTTTTTTAAATAATAATAAATATTGTGATAATAATTCATCTCTTAAATCGAATTTGTACTTTTTTAAATCTGAAAACTAATGGACAATTAGTTACAATAATATATTATTATCCTCTCTTATTATAAAATATTATTAGATAAAATCGAGAGTAATTTATTACATGACACTAATTTAATTTTGTTTATAAAATTAATATTAATTAAATTAAGAGTGTGTAATTCTGATTCGCGATAAAACCGCTATCACACTATTCATTCAATTTGAAGGAAACCGATTTAGGAAATCCGATGGTTTCCTAAATCGGATCGGAACAGATCGGATCTAATTTAGATTTTAGATTCTATTATCTGTTTTCAATTCAACTTTAAGTATATCTTCTATTTGGAAATCAATTTAGCGTAGTGTGTGATCACCTGGTTCACTAATTAGTTTCCTAAATTGGTTCCCTTCAAATTGAATAGTGTGGATATAAATAACCGCTTAAAATTGAGAAATTTCTGATCTGACTGCAAATCTCTTGAGTTTTTCGCCCAAGTTATAATTGTATATATAGGGGAAAATACCCAATTATTGGCACTTTAAGAAACACGACCATTTATTGGCATCTTTCGACCTATTTGTTCAACTCAAATAAAATTTAAAAGTTTGACAATGTTTAAATCATTTGACTGTTTAGTGTTAACAATTCTCATAAACCTAAGATTTATTTATTTTTTGTGGAAACACAGTTTATGGAATAGTTTTCTTATTTTTTCAGTGAAAAGTTTAGGGTGCCAATAAATTGGAGCGGTGCCAACATTAGGTCATTTTACCCTATATGTATTATGTAAGCCATTTTTCTTATCCCTCCTTTGATACTGCTACCGCCACTGTAGTCGACAGATATTGGCGACGGTAACCACCCACCGTTAAGTGAACCGTCAGCTAGAGAAAAATTTAAGCAATTTTTATCAACCGACTTCCAAAAAAGGAGGACTTTCTCAATTCGACAATTTTTTTTAAACTTTGTTCCTCATAACTTTCGACTGGGTGAAACGATTTTGATGATTCTTTTTTTATTTGAAAGAACCAGTTCTTCCCGTGTGGTCCCATTTAAATTTGGTCCGGTTCTGACAGTGGCATCCATGAGAAAACCGGGTTTGAAGTCGGTTTATTTTTTATACTCTATTTCTCCTACAATCATAGTCTTTCTAGACAAAATCAATTTCTAAGGTGAGTTTTTTTTTTCATATAAAAGAGGAAATTGAAAATTTCTCTCAACTAGTTAGTATTATAAGTGTAGATTGATTTTTAGTAATTTTTCAAGCCGATCCACAAGAAGAAAGAAAAAAAAAACGTTTTCGACGTAAGTTATATATAAATGTGATTCGATATGTGTCTTAACGCCTTACCATTTAAAAATGAATATAAATTAATTATATTTAATATTCAATATTTGAAATTTAAGAAGACGTCCTGAAAATTAATTGAAAATTAAAGAGACTTTAGAAAGGGACTTTGTCTAAAGAGTGCACAAAATAATAATAATATGTAAATATAGTGGTTTTTTATATATATAATAATAATAATAAATAATATGTCTTATATATCTATTTACCTCTCAAGACACTTGAGAGTTTGAATTGGATGTAAATGATGATTTTTTTTTTTATGATTAAAAAATGATTTATTTATGATTTGATTTGTAAGTTTTATGTCGACGTTTGAGTAACATATTTTTATTTGTGAAATTTCAAATATATGTTTTTTTTTTTTTTTTCAAATCAGCGTTACCATGTTTTGATTATATTTAATTATAATTATTCCCAAGCTGGAAGATTTTTTTTAATCGAATGTATGATGTTTTTCTCCGAGATTTTAAGACTCTTTCATAATAATAAATCAATTGTAATAATTCGTAATGTAATAATTTATTTTAATTTTTATTAGAATATGTAACATTTATTTAATAAATGGCACATCAATTCCATGAAAAGTGTTTGATAACAAAAATGGTAATATTTGAATGTTCTTATTCCATTTTTACCCAAAAATTAACCCTTCAGCCGCCTACGAAACCAACGCTACGTAACCAGTTACGTGACAAGAATTGTTTTTTTCTCGCTACGAAACCAGTTACGTACAAAGAATTTTTTTTTCTACGAAATAACCAATAGCAATGCCTGTGTTAACGAAATACAAAAATGTGTTTTGTCCCCTTCCGACAAATGCGAAGATGTGTCAGAAACTGTTTTCGTAGGCGGTCGTACGTAACTAGTTTCGTAAGAAGAAAACAACCTCTTTGTACGTAACTAGTTTCGTGGCAAGAAAAAAAAACTTCACACGTAACCGGTTACGTAGTTGGCTTCGTCGGAGTTTTATTTTTGGTGTCAATTTCCTTATTAGTAATTGACGTGTCATTTGCTAAGCTAAGCCTTGTATATTTACGCAAATGAAGGTGCTTATAACGCACACATAAATAAGCAGTTTTGCTAAAATAATAAAACTATTTTTAATTACTATGGTTTATATTGTTTGATGATGAAGAAATTCCTTACAGGGTTTTTTGGCTTCAATTGAAAAGCGCAAAGTTAATTGTTTCCATGTCATCGACACTTTCAATCCATAATAAATTGTTAAAATATGATTCCATTTTTTTATATATATTGTGTATTAAAAAGTTTTAATGGTTGAGTTTTTCGCTGCAAACATATTGAATGTGTTTAATAGTGTCAATCAATATACCCAAATAAATAAGATTTATTTTCAACCCAAATGAACAAGTATCCGGCTCGAAGGACCACACTTATTTTAAACTTTGACAGTCTTTTTAAGATGTTTATTTGAATATTCGTTTTGGAGAATAGATTGTGTACATAAATAGGAAGTCAATAAATTCCCTAAATAAGATTTGAATCCTAAAAATCGACTTTTACAAATCCCATCAAATACATAATTTATGTTTGCAGTAATTTTATGTTAAGTAACGATGTTTTTATTATAAATATTATAGGGTTTTATTTGTGTACATTGATAATAATTAGAATGTGATGTAAACTTCATAATTTTTATTACATTTATAGTTAAATAGTTAAGTCGATAATTGCATGTACACTAGGCATTAGTTACAGTATTCGGTGATGCAATAAACAACATTTACATTACAAATTATCTTTTTATTTATTTAAATTTTATTAAGAGTAACTTTTTTTAAATGTTAAGGTTGGCAGGCAGGCGCCTGTGGCCGTTGCTCGGTTATTTATAGGTGACGGTAGCCACCTACCATCAAGTGGACCAAATGTGGGAAATCTTTGAGTGCAGTATTGCTAACTTTTAAAATTAACAAAGTCTTCTTTCAGCAAAATATCCTATATATGATATTAAAGGTACTTTTCTGGGTTTTGAGACGCCTCTAATATTATAAAGAGGAAAGATTTGATTGTTTGTTTGTTTGTATAGAATAGGCTCCGAAACTACTGGACCGATTTGAAAAATTCTTTTACCATTAGAAGCCGACATTATCCGTGATGAACATAGGATACTTTTTACAGCGGGAAAATGCTTCATTCCTACGGGAAATCTGAAATAAAAGTAAATACTAGCGGCTTGGCCCGGGAGATAGCGCCATCTATTCAAAATACGGTAGATGACGTTTTATACTTTTCTACGCGCTAGTAAACAATAATTATAAACACTTCAAGTCCTCAGCTGCCCAGTGCCACTTACATAATTACATCAGGTAATTATCTAATGGTCGTAGGCATTTTTAAATTAGTACAAAAATAATAAAAGCAAAATCATCTAAGTATTAATTAATAGTCATTATAGTCTTTTGCAAATAAAGTACTTAGGTACAATTATTATATTCGAAAAGAGCAAAGAAATACTAATACCACATAATTAAAAACCTTCCGAAGAATCAATGAAATCAAGTTTTTATAAGATAACAAGGTACATGTACAGTCGGCCGCATAATTCGATTTTAACACATTTAGAAGCGCATAACAACAGAACACTCAAAAATTAAAATATCTCTGCTAGGATTTAATAGTTTTATTTATCCTTGTCTAGCTGTTTCACGCGACTTCGTCTGCGTAACTTTATAAAATATAGCCTATGTTTGTGTTACTCGCTGTTAATATAGCTTCCTACAGACATAAGTTCTGTCAAAAGAATAAAAGTTCTAAATAAGAATAAACATATGTTTCTGCACTCCCAAAAATCTAAAGATTTATGTGTATAGGCATATTAAATTAAACAATAAATGAAATAAAAACGTGATTCAATGTTGACTTTTTTATTGACCATCAAATAATTACAATGATGTAAATGTAAATTTATTGTTTTAATATATTTTTAATGTTATAATCATAAACAATAACTTAACTAATTAATTAACAATAACTACTTAATATCTTTGGTCAATTCTAATTGTTTAATTTTTTTTTCTTCCGACAATAGGACTAGGGGTATTTACGTTTTTTAGGACAATTTTTCCAGTTTATCTCTTCATAAGAACTATACGAATTATTTCTCTCGACCTTCTCGACTTTTGCACTTAGCAAAACGTTTTATCCTATCTAGATTGCAATTTATTTATTTTTTTGATCCGGATCAAGAAAAACATTTCGATTGATAATATCGGGTGATAAGTGGACGAGAATGGCACCGAAATCTGTCAAGTATGGTGACCGAACTTATAGCGTACTGAAAGCAGGCAAATGGACCGATTTATTCGCTCAGAAAATATGGGAGCAACAACAGATCACTTGTGCGTTTTCGTTCAAACGCGCAAAGGTTTTTGAAAATTTGGATGCGAAATGTTATTCTACTTTTGAGGCGAAATGCAATGAATGTGGTTCTGTGTTAAAGGCTTCTGCATATAAAAACCAGCAAGTGATGCCGATATCATTTTTCATTGCATCATCGCTGGGTGCTTCGCATCAACACAACATAAAAAAAAGCGACATCTTGCTGGACAACGGCGACGAGAAGTTGCTGGTGCTTTGTTGGATTGTCATCAACATGCTAGCACATGGCGCTATAACGAAAGTAGGCGCCTGATGAAGTTCCTCCGACTATCTATAATAGCACTGTTTTAAGAAAGGCTAAAGAAGAACTGGCTTCTAAACGGTCGAAGTTGCCTACAAAAAATGCAATCGAAAATTTGAGAAGAGCAAAGTACCTACTCGATTATGCCGCGAGCAATTCATGAGGGGATCATTGGGATCGACAGTTTATTCGTACATTATAGAATTACTGCATTATCCAGTAATTCGTTTACAAAGTTTCAAAATTTCAAAGCGATACAAAAAAGTGTTAAAAGACAAAAATTATCCTCACTAAATTTTAAACAAAATATGTTCTACATATACATTAAATGTACTTGCTATAGCTTGAAAACCGTCAAGCTAATCAAAGCTTGACGGTTTTCAAGCTATAGCAAGTTTTCAAACCAACCTTCAAAGTTCAATAAGTTTTAAAGATATGAAAAAGTTTCAAAAGCGAAAATAATTGTTACCTACCATACATTGCTTACACAAAATGACTGTATTATAAAGGTGCGTTATCAAGTGCTGAGAAAACGTACCGAGAAATTCCGCAGATCGGCATAAAGACAAATACACAGCATGCCAGGCCGTATGCAAACCGTGATTAAAGACAGGGGAAGGGGGATGTAACACCCCTTTTTGTTTTCTTAACAGTGATTTTAAAAATAAACAGATCGAGGAGACAAAGCACAAAATAATTTGAATATTTTGTCTTAAATTTAATTTAGGACTGGTTTAATTCCGTGCCCATGAGGATGTTATTTGAAGTATTAAAGTTATTGGATTATTATAAAAACTTATCATTTAAAAGTATATCAACCTTTACATTATAGAAATGCTGTGCTAAAATACTAATAAATAAATGAGCCATATTTTAGTAATTGTCATTACATTAATGTTATGATTTTAATTAATAAGGTCCTAAGGTTAATTATTAATATTACAAAGAAAAAAGTTATGCAGTTAACACTAAATGGACTGGTCGTTTGTTAATTGGTGTCTTTAAGAAACGACACACTACCCGTGTTTGGGTATAAAAAGGGAAGGCTACGACCAGAGTTCTTCATTCGTAGAGTAATCACACGTACAGACAAAACGTTTTTCTCCGCTCTATGAGTTCAAGACAAGAAACAAGACAAGAGAAAACATGGCTCCGACTAGTATTAACGCAACTGTGAAAGTGACCGGCGTAGCAAAATCCAAGGGAAAGCTCAGTAACCAACGGCTTCCCCAGCCAGCGTCGTCAACAATTGGATTAACCGCGTGGAATGTGAACGCGCCTGTTTTCATGCCAAGTGATAGCGACCGTGGGCGAGTTTCAACTGGGTTAAAGCCCATATACGACAGTAATGAAAAAAACGTTGTAGCAGAAGCAATCTCAACTTGCGCATGGGATGTGAATGCGCCTGTTTTTACTCCGGGTGCATCACGAAGGGAATATGGACGAGCTGCAACGAGGTTAAAGGCCATATACAAAAGGAACGAAGAAAACGTTGTAGCAGAAGCCATCTCAACTTGCGTGTGGAATGTAAATGCGCCTGTTTTTACGCCAAGTGCATTACGAAGGGACTGTGGTCGAACTTTAAGGAGGTTAAAGCCCACATACGAAATTAATGAAAAAAACATTGTAGCAGGAGCCATCCTAACTTGCGCGTGGAATGTGAATGCGCCTGTTTTTACGCCAAGTGCATCAAGAAGGGACTGTGGACAAACTTCAAAGGGGTTAAACCCCATGTACAAAAGTTTTGTCCTAGCGATGATGCAAAAATTGTTTTTTCCCTAGTAGTGACAAAACGTTTTTCTCCGCTCTGTCCTTTCAAGACATAGACAAAACATGGCTCCGATTTGTATTACCGCAACAGTGAAAAGTGACCGGCGTAGCAAAAGTCCTAGGGAAAGCTTCATGACCAACGGCTCCCCCAGCCAGCGTCGCCAACAATTACATTTGCCGCGTGGAATGTAAATGCGCGTTTTTACGCCAAGTGCATCACGAAGGAACTGTGGTCGAACTTCAAGGAGGTTAAAGCCCATATACGAAAGTATGAAAAAAAAAAACGTTGTAGCAGAAGCCATCTCAACCTGCGCGTGGAATGTGAATACGCCTGTTTTTATGCCAAGTGCATCACGAAGAAACTGTGGTCTAACTTCAAGGAGGTTAAAGCCCATATACGAAAGTAATGAAAAAAAAAAACGTTGTAGCAGAAGCCATCTCAACCTGCGCGTGGAATGTGAATACGCCTGTTTTTATGCCAAGTGCATCACGAAGGAACTGTGGTCGAGCTTCAAGGAGGTTAAAGCCCACATACGAAATTAATGAAAAAAACATTGTAGCAGGAGCCATCCTAACTTGCGCGTGGAATGTGAATGCGCCTGTTTTTACGCCAAGTGCATCAAGAAGGGACTGTGGACAAACTTCAAAGGGGTTAAACCCCATGTACGAAAGTAATGAAAAAAAAAAACGTTGTAGCAGAAGCCATCTCAACCTGCGCGTGGAATGTGAATACGCCTGTTTTTATGCCAAGTGCATCACGAAGGAACTGTGGTCGAACTTCAAGGAGGTTAAAGCCCATATACGAAAGTAATGAAAAAAACGTTGTAGCAGAAGCCATCTCAACCTGCGTGTGGAATGTAAATGCGCCTGTTTTTACGCCAAGTGCATTACGAAGGGACTGTGGTCGAACTTTAAGGAGGTTAAAGCCCACATACGAAATTAATGAAAAAAACATTGTAGCAGGAGCCATCCTAACTTGCGCGTGGAATGTGAATGCGCCTGTTTTTACGCCAAGTGCATCAAGAAGGGACTGTGGACAAACTTCAAAGGGGTTAAACCCCATGTACAAAAGTTTTGTCCTAGCGATGATGCAAAAATTGTTTTTTCCCTAGTAGTGACAAAACGTTTTTCTCCGCTCTGTCCTTTCAAGACATAGACAAAACATGGCTCCGATTTGTATTACCGCAACAGTGAAAAGTGACCGGCGTAGCAAAAGTCCTAGGGAAAGCTTCATGACCAACGGCTCCCCCAGCCAGCGTCGCCAACAATTACATTTGCGCGTTTTTACGCCAAGTGCATCACGAAGGAACTGTGGTCGAACTTCAAGGAGGTTAAAGCCCATATACGAAAGTAATGAAAAAAAAAACGTAGCAGAAGCCATCTCAACCTGCGCGTGGAATGTGAATACGCCTGTTTTTATGCCAAGTGCATCACGAAGGAACTGTGGTCGAACTTCAAGGAGGTTAAAGCCCATATACGAAAGTAATGAAAAAAAAAACGTTGTAGCAGAAGCCATCTCAACCTGCGCGTGGAATGTGAATGCGCTTGTTTTTACGCCAAGTGCATCACAAAGGAACTGTGGTCGAACTTCAAGGAGGTTAAAGCCCATATACGAAAGTATGAAAAAAAAAAACGTTGTAGCAGAAGCCATCTCAACCTGCGCGTGGAATGTGAATACGCCTGTTTTTATGCCAAGTGCATCACGAAGAAACTGTGGTCTAACTTCAAGGAGGTTAAAGCCCATATACGAAAGTAATGAAAAAAAAAAACGTTGTAGCAGAAGCCATCTCAACCTGCGCGTGGAATGTGAATACGCCTGTTTTTATGCCAAGTGCATCACGAAGGAACTGTGGTCGAGCTTCAAGGAGGTTAAAGCCCACATACGAAATTAATGAAAAAAACATTGTAGCAGGAGCCATCCTAACTTGCGCGTGGAATGTGAATGCGCCTGTTTTTACGCCAAGTGCATCAAGAAGGGACTGTGGACAAACTTCAAAGGGGTTAAACCCCATGTACGAAAGTAATGAAAAAAAAAAACGTTGTAGCAGAAGCCATCTCAACCTGCGCGTGGAATGTGAATACGCCTGTTTTTATGCCAAGTGCATCACGAAGGAACTGTGGTCGAACTTCAAGGAGGTTAAAGCCCATATACGAAAGTAATGAAAAAAACGTTGTAGCAGAAGCCATCTCAACCTGCGTGTGGAATGTAAATGCGCCTGTTTTTACGCCAAGTGCATTACGAAGGGACTGTGGTCGAACTTTAAGGAGGTTAAAGCCCACATACGAAATTAATGAAAAAAACATTGTAGCAGGAGCCATCCTAACTTGCGCGTGGAATGTGAATGCGCCTGTTTTTACGCCAAGTGCATCAAGAAGGGACTGTGGACAAACTTCAAAGGGGTTAAACCCCATGTACAAAAGTTTTGTCCTAGCGATGATGCAAAAATTGTTTTTTCCCTAGTAGTGACAAAACGTTTTTCTCCGCTCTGTCCTTTCAAGACATAGACAAAACATGGCTCCGATTTGTATTACCGCAACAGTGAAAAGTGACCGGCGTAGCAAAAGTCCTAGGGAAAGCTTCATGACCAACGGCTCCCCCAGCCAGCGTCGCCAACAATTACATTTGCGCGTTTTTACGCCAAGTGCATCACGAAGGAACTGTGGTCGAACTTCAAGGAGGTTAAAGCCCATATACGAAAGTAATGAAAAAAAAAACGTAGCAGAAGCCATCTCAACCTGCGCGTGGAATGTGAATACGCCTGTTTTTATGCCAAGTGCATCACGAAGGAACTGTGGTCGAACTTCAAGGAGGTTAAAGCCCATATACGAAAGTAATGAAAAAAAAAACGTTGTAGCAGAAGCCATCTCAACCTGCGCGTGGAATGTGAATGCGCTTGTTTTTACGCCAAGTGCATCACAAAGGAACTGTGGTCGAACTTCAAGGAGGTTAAAGCCCATATACGAAAGTAATGAAAAAAACGTTGTAGCAGAAGCCATCTCAACCTGCGCGTGGAATGTGAATACGCCTGTTTTTATGCCAAGTGCATCACGAAGGAACTGTGGTCGAACTTCAAGGAGGTTAAAGCCCATATACGAAAGTAATGAAAAAAACGTTGTAGCAGAAGCCATCTCAACCTGCGCGTGGAATGTGAATACGCCTGTTTTTATTCCAAGTGCATCACGAAGGAACTGTGGTCGAACTTCAAGGAGGTTAAAGCCCATATACGAAAGTAATGAAAAAAACGTTGTAGCAGAAGCCATCTCAACCTGCGCGTGGAATGTGAATACGCCTGTTTTTATGCCAAGTGCATCACGAAGGAACTGTGGTCGAACTTCAAGGAGGTTAAAGCCCATATACGAAAGTAATGAAAAAAACGTTGTAGCAGAAGCCATCTCAACCTGCGCGTGGAATGTGAATACGCCTGTTTTTATGCCAAGTGCATCACGAAGGAACTGTGGTCGAACTTCAAGGAGGTTAAAGCCCATATACGAAAGTAATGAAAAAAAAAACGTTGTAGCAGAAGCCATCTCAACCTGCGCGTGGAATGTGAATGCGCTTGTTTTTACGCCAAGTGCATCACAAAGGAACTGTGGTCGAACTTCAAGGAGGTTAAAGCCCATATACGAAAGTAATGAAAAAAACGTTGTAGCAGAAGCCATCTCAACCTGCGCGTGGAATGTGAATACGCCTGTTTTTATGCCAAGTGCATCACGAAGGAACTGTGGTCGAACTTCAAGGAGGTTAAAGCCCATATACGAAAGTAATGAAAAAAACGTTGTAGCAGAAGCCATCTCAACCTGCGCGTGGAATGTGAATACGCCTGTTTTTATGCCAAGTGCATCACGAAGGAACTGTGGTCGAACTTCAAGGAGGTTAAAGCCCATATACGAAAGTAATGAAAAAAAAAACGTTGTAGCAGAAGCCATCTCAACCTGCGCGTGGAATGTGAATGCGCTTGTTTTTACGCCAAGTGCATCACAAAGGAACTGTGGTCGAACTTCAAGGAGGTTAAAGCCCATATACGAAAGTAATGAAAAAAACGTTGTAGCAGAAGCCATCTCAACCTGCGCGTGGAATGTGAATACGCCTGTTTTTATGCCAAGTGCATCACGAAGGAACTGTGGTCGAACTTCAAGGAGGTTAAAGCCCATATACGAAAGTAATGAAAAAAAAAACGTTGTAGCAGAAGCCATCTCAACCTGCGCGTGGAATGTGAATGCGCTTGTTTTTACGCCAAGTGCATCACAAAGGAACTGTGGTCGAACTTCAAGGAGGTTAAAGCCCATATACGAAAGTAATGAAAAAAACGTTGTAGCAGAAGCCATCTCAACCTGCGCGTGGAATGTGAATACGCCTGTTTTTATGCCAAGTGCATCACGAAGGAACTGTGGTCGAACTTCAAGGAGGTTAAAGCCCATATACGAAAGTAATGAAAAAAAAAACGTTGTAGCAGAAGCCATCTCAACCTGCGCGTGGAATGTGAATGCGCTTGTTTTTACGCCAAGTGCATCACAAAGGAACTGTGGTCGAACTTCAAGGAGGTTAAAGCCCATATACGAAAGTAATGAAAAAAACGTTGTAGCAGAAGCCATCTCAACCTGCGCGTGGAATGTGAATACGCCTGTTTTTATGCCAAGTGCATCACGAAGGAACTGTGGTCGAACTTCAAGGAGGTTAAAGCCCATATACGAAAGTAATGAAAAAAAAAACGTTGTAGCAGAAGCCATCTCAACCTGCGCGTGGAATGTGAATGCGCTTGTTTTTACGCCAAGTGCATCACAAAGGAACTGTGGTCGAACTTCAAGGAGGTTAAAGCCCATATACGAAAGTAATGAAAAAAAAACGTTGTAGCAGAAGAAATGGATGTGCAATACGAAGGTGCAGGTCAATTCTCTTATAGAACTTTTATTTGTTTCCCACTAAATGTCAAGAAACTGCAGGACAAAGCCGACTACGGTTCGTTAGACAGAATTCATACTGCTGTTTTTCTTTTTATATAATGTATTATTCTTGACACTCTTTCTTTGTCTGTTTTATTTGTATTTTATGTTTGTTCTCTGTTTGTTGAAGCCATATAAAAATAATAAAAATAAAATTAAAATGCAAACAAAGGCTTATAGTTCATTCACCCATGCAAGATGTTTGTGTGACAATAGATAATACAAACCTTTATATACAAAACAACAGAAATATAATAAACAGTCAATAAAATCATAAATTACTTCTACTATGAATTATACTTTTAATACTAAGAACAATTAATTATTAGTAAAATTTGAAAAAAATTGACATAATGTTACAGTCAGTCCTTGTTTGCAAAGAATGCTATTTGGGACTGTCACACACATAACACAGCATCGGAAGGACTTTCTTTCTTACAATGACTTAGCTTTCTAGGATGAAACTTTCTTTCTTTCTTTCTTAAATCACCAATTGGTGCATCCACAAAGATGCTAGCTAGAGGCACTACAGTACCGCTCCAAATTATTAGTACCCTAAATTTATTATTACTTTTTACAGCTTCATATAAATATAAAAAGAACCCTAATTTCTGATGATAATATAAAATCGAGTATTTATCATTATCCACATATTTCTAATAGGTAAATAATAGTTAATATTTGTTATTCTTTGATAAACTGAAAAAAATCAAAACAAAAATTATCTATTATTAGATAAAAAAAAATTAAAATCTAAGACTTTTAAACAGCACCAAGAGATCACTACATTTATATGAAAAAATCATCTTATAATCTCTTTCTCTGATAGCTTTATTTTAATTGTTTTCTTATATCAATAAGATTCTGGTCAACTACATATTTAATTTTTTCAATGATCGCATCAACTTCAGCCATAGCCCCTTTTCCTGTGTCACCGCATATGAGCGTTTTCTCTATTGGAGGTATTTCAATGTGGCCCCATGACTTCAAAAGGCTCACTTGAACTGCGGTTATGGGGTGTTCCCACATTCTCGTATTCATTGCTGGACAAAACAACAGAGGTTTGTTCAAATCCCAAGCTCTCGTTGTGCATGTTAATAAATTATCACAGATTCCCTAAAAACAAAACGGAAAACTTGTAGTGACTTAATTTTTTACGAGTGTCAATTTTATTATTCTTTATTGTACATATCTTATTTTATTGTGATGTTAATTTTTAGTAAATTTCTTTTATCTATACTGTCTTTTCACACCATAACTGCTCAAGCAATTTGAATTTTGCAATTATGCATATATACATCGAATATGGGATACAAGAAAGGCTATAGGTTACCTTTCATCCACAAAAAAAATGACTGTTCCCATGAGATCATCTAAACTATAATAGAAAACTAATGCCTGGCCAAAGTGAACTTATATTGCTGATATTTATTTTTTATTTTTCAACGCAGATGAAGTTACGGTTACCAGATAGTTTCTTATATCTAAAATTAAGTATGAAAGGATTAAATTTAGGCACTTGTTTTATGTACATAAGAAATTTATATAAGTACCTACATATTTTCAAATATCTCAGAACAGAATTCTGATTACAATCTATTTGTATTATTAATGCAATGTAGACATCTCTGTAATAGATTCAAAATATGAGATTTGTTATAATTATAAGCTATATGTGCACTTGATAGCTTTAATAACATAGTTATTAAGACTACTGCTGCAATATTTTTTAATAATAAGGTAATCGGGCAAATTCATAATACACTTAAAACAGCTATCACACTATTCAATTTGAAGGAATCTAATTTAGCAAATTGGAAGGTGTAATCGCAGTTAGAACAGATTGGATTCAATTTACATTTTAGATTCTATTATCTTTTTTCAATTCTATGTCATCAACTTAGAAATCAATTTAGTGTAGTGTGATCAACTAGTTCTTCCATAGTAGGATTAAGGACAGGGAAAGAGACTATGCTTATAGATAGAAAAGTGTTAAAAGATTGCGTGTTACAATGAATTTTTTACCTGGGCCATTTTGGCTAAGGTGTTCGCATCTAAAGGAGCTATAACCATGACATCAGCCCATTTGCCAAGTTCGATGTGCAATACTGGATCGCCTCTCTTTTTCCACGACTCCCACTCTTGGACGTCTTCGAAAATTTCCAAATCACTGGGCAACTCACTAGTGTTAAAAAAATGTTTGGCGTGTTTTGTAACTATTAACCGAATCTAAAATTATAATATTTTCATTATTTTATATAAAATAAAATGTAGGTAGTTCTTTTACTCAGAAATCTAACCTCAAAAACTTGTTTTTCTTTTGAATTCAAAAGAGAGGTAATTAAAATTGGTATTTTCATGGCAGCTACACTTCCAGTTGCAGCAATTAGCAATTTTATTGGCATGTTAATGTACGATTATTAATGACTAATTATTTTCAATTTTTGTAAAGCAGTTTTTATATTACAAAATAAATAAAATAGGATTTGTTTTGTTTGTTTCCGTTCCTGTAATTTATATTTATTTATGATTATGACATTGACAATTGTATTGTATTGTATTATTCTTGTACACACAAACACAATGACAATGACATTTGGCAAGTTAATCAGATAACTCTAGGTGACATGGAGAACAACTTTACAGATTAATTTATTTTTTATAGTGTTTTTAGTTATTGTTCCGCTTATGTTCGTACGTAATAGGGTAAATTACAGTAAAAACGATAAAGATAAAACCGCGGTGTCGCGTAGCTCTGCAAATCCTTACTAATATTATAAATGTGAATGTGTGTTTATTTGTTTGATTGTTACTCTTTCACGCAAAAGCTACTGAACCGATCACCATGAAAAGCATACACGTTGTCTGGGACACCAGAAAGGACATAGGGTACCTTTCATCGTTCAACGCGGACGAAATCGCGGACACTTCGTCAATTTCTACTTCGTCCAAAAATTCATAATCAAATTTATATTAACTAATCTATGTACAAATATAATTTATGTTTAAGTTGGCACCACTCCACATGTGTCAAACGCCTTCCTGTCATTTTGACGTATTTTGGTTATTTAAAATCTTTCCTTTGTCACTTTTTTATAAGTTTTGTTTGTTATGAATATGGAATGAAATATTTAGTCGAATGTTTTGTGTCGACGGGGGTGGTTGTATTTCAATTAATTGTTATTCCGAAGACATCGTTAACGAAGGATATTGTGTTAGTGTGTTTAGTTATGAATTGATATTTTACTTCCTGCTGTTCGTTACGTAAATAGATTTTCATATTGTTTACCATTTGTTCGATGTAAGGTGTTAAATTAGAAATCTCGTAAGATGGATGGCAACGCGAAATATTATGAGGGATGCGGACAGGAAGGACCGATACGGTGTATATTTTTGTGCGAATTCCATCCAACGGCAGGTCCGAAGATAACGTGCCAAGTACCGGAGAAGTATATTTCTAAAGAAATATTCGACACTGTGAGCCACTACATCATACCAAAAGTTCAATTGCAGCGTTGCACTTTGACAGTGTAAGTATTTTGAGCCAAATATAGAACCTTTTACATTAACTAAAATAGTTTTAAAATTTCTAATTCTCTGAAATAGAATGTTATTTTTTTTTAAATTGACGAAGCATATACATAAATAAATGTATGTTTCTAACATAAATTCACAACTTACATATTTGCTTTAAGTTAGTTAGTGAATAATGAATTAATTAAGAAAGAGATTGAGCTTTAAGTAATACAGTATCATATATAATATACTTATCAATATTAAGCAAGATAAAAAAAATTCTACCAGTAGGGTAGCAACAAAAATCTGCTAACACATGTTATATGTGACTAACTGTTGCACGCAACTTCTTCTGTGTAACTTTATAAAGTATAGCCTATGTTACTTGCTTATAATATAGCTTCCCAACAGTGAAAGAACTTTTCAAATCAGTCCAGTAGTTTCAATTTAATTCAAACAAACAATCAGACCTTTCCTCTTTATAATATTAGTATACATTTGATAAATTTATAATAATTTGTCCATCAGCACTCTGCTTGGCTCCAAGATCCTCGGGTTTCCTGTTAGAATAGACAACAAGAAGTATGCCAGAAATGCATATTATTTCAACTTATGCTTCGTATGCGACGCATGGGCGAGGACTGTGCATCTAGAACCTCTTGTGAAGAAACTTACTGAATATTTGGTAAGTGAATTATTTAAAAATAATCTTAACAATATAAAAAGACTTGTTAGATAGAACTTATAAATAAATAAAATTATTAGCCTATTTTTTCAACTTTTTTAATTTACACCAAAATCCACTAAATAATTCTTGCATGAAAGAGAAACACCCATACGTTCATTGTCGCAAACTTTGGCATTATTATAATATTATAGGCAGGTGTCCGCGACTTCGTTCACATTGAAAAATGAAAAATATAACAGCCGAGAAAATTTAACGCTACGATTATTTATACCCAGCTACACAGCCCAATTATTTATATTTTTAGATGAACCCTCGGGAGCATAACATTTTTCTGGGTTAATGAGTATCATATATGTCAATCCAGTTAATAACCTATCTGTGTGGCAAATCTCATCCAAATCCGTTGAGCTGTTGTTTTTCTTGTGTGAACAAGAACATACATGGGATGCTAGACTCCCACTTTTCTATCCTTTATATAATTGAGTTAACTAAAGATGGCACATTCACAATACTCACATCAATGCATTTTTTATATAGACAGTATTTTGAGTAAATTGTTATATTTTAACCAATTTCGTAATGTTTATGTATTAAGTTGTATGGAGATATGAAATCTCTGTAAAAATGAAGACAAGAGGTATATTGAGCAATGTGTCAATGTGTTGAATGTGCCAACTCTCGTTAACTTGCCTAAAACCTATGGTCAGTAGCGCACTTGCAGGACCTATGACGTTGCTTTGTGTTATAGGCGACGGTCGCCACGCCACTTACAATCAACTGCACAGTCTGATGATAAATACTATAGTATTTAATTAAGCACAGCAAGATGTTTACGAGTTTCCCACTCCGCAGCTATCAATGGAACTGGAGACAGAATGGTTGTCGAAGCAGTCCACTTCGGGCGATGCCAGCGCCCTCGCAGGTCTCATGCGCCAAGTGATGCAGGATATTAACTGTCGTCGCATGTGTACACTAACTGGTGAGTTTTAGTAGGCTTTATGGAGGTTATAGATAGTTCATAGTCCACCTTAGTCAGGAGGACCTTAAATCCAAACTCTCTTATAAGAGAGCTATAGCTCACGAGAGACCAGCTCCCGGTGCAGCACGGATGCAATTTTTGCTGCAAATTATATATCCTTCCTCGTTTAATGCTTAAAATTCGTTATGTAGATAAAAAGGCAGACGGCGGGAAGCGACTTTGTTTTATACTATGCAAAGAAAGATAAAGATACTTATCTAAAGATTTCTACACACTAAAGAAGGCGGCTTAAGAAAGTTGCGAGTCGGACAAATTTGCTGACTATTGAAGAGTGTTCGGAGTGATTGCGCGTGTTTCGAATTATGCTATGCGCGATACTGGAGTGCGATGCACTTTCAGTATTTGATATGGATGAGGACGATAGTGATCTAATAAATAAATAATTAGCAGCTTGTGCAGTTATTGTAGGTAGATCCCTCAAAAACTCAAAAACGCCGAGTAATACGCGGTGGCCAAGCTTGTTTTCAAGAGAGGCCGCGCCCGCCTTGCCCGGCGGTTTTGGTGTGTAGACAGACACATTAATATTTCGGAAAGTATTTTTCCGTCGCCACCGTTGCCTAATATAGCACAAGTAACCACAGGTGCTACAAGTGCGCTGCCAGCCATAGTAGATTTATAAGGGTTAAGTATACGCATAGAAAGCAGCTCTTCCAGTGCCATCCCTTAACTCACTCAGCGAAACACAACAGCACATGCTGTTATTTCACAATTCTGTAAGGTTACTGCCACAGATCTTCGGAAATGCGCGCAGCCGGGCGCCCCGCTAGATATATGCCATATTAGAATAAACAACCGTGTCAGTAAAATTACGCACACTCACATACAAATAGCAAACAATGACAACCGACCGCGTATATTCACGGTCGCGCACACAGCTGCCGAACCAATAGCATTTCGCTTGTTTTTTGTTGGAAACACGTGATGAATTGTCGAGATAGACAATTTCGAGGCACGCTCTATTCTTTAGCGGTGCCGTATCTCTAGCGGGGCCGCGCGTATTTCCGAAGATCTGTGGTTACTGCCACCAAATGACGGCGTAGTGTGCCTAGTGCGCGTTTCGAACCCAGAGGGGTATAGAAAAAATAAAAAAGCACTTAGCACTGAAAAGATTTTCCGTTAACCTCATGTTAACCTCAATAAAAGTAATAATCGAGCCTTAAAAGTACTTTTATTCGTGCTACAAAGAAAAATACAAGAGAAAATCTTTGAAGCACGAATAAAAGCCTTAAAAGTGATTTTATTCGTATTAAAAAGAAAAGTAGGCGCCTTGAAATCATACTTGAAATGAAAGGCATATTACCATAGTAACAGTTGATTTACAAAATGTTTACCAAGAGATGTTTATTGGAGAAGTTGGAATTAAATGATGGTATTGCCTTTCATCTAATTTCTTCTTTTCTATTTATACTCGCAATTTAGAATTGAAGCATGAAGAAACGAACATAAATTTTTTAGATGTACTCGTATATATATTTTCAGAATTCTATATAACTATAATATTAATATTATTAAATTTATGTATGTAATTAGTAATTAGGTCGCACCTTCTTTTTGTTAGGTACAATTACTCTTTTGGAATCCGTACGACAGCTACCTAATTAATTTAAAAAAAAAAAATAAAAAAAAAATACAGGAAAATAAAGTTTTATTATAACATAAGAACATAACATAATTATTTTATTAATATAAGATTTATTACTTACTATGCCTACTAATATTACTCAGCAAATCTAAACCTACTAATATTATAAAGTGGAAAGATTTGTTTGTTTACCGATTTGAAAAATTCTTTTACTGTTGGGAAGCTATATTATCAGCGAGTAACATAGACTATATTTTATAAAGTTACGCGGACGAAAAGCTAGTGTAATTAATCTATAAATATCTAGTATATAGTTTGTAATTTATCTCCTTCTTTGTGTTTCATTTTACGCAATCTTATTTTCAACAATATTAACAGTAATGACATAATACTTACAAAATTCTCTCTTAAAATTTTTCCTGTCAATCACTCTGAACCTGCAATTTAATAATGTACATACATACATACGATAAGAATAATTGATAACGCGCCCAATTATTGTACATAAGGTAGGTAGGTAGGTACACTTTGTATATATGTTTATGCAAAATGTTACATAAAATAATAATGGCCTCTTATCTCGAGCAGACACTGATTAAAAGTTATCTTTTGTCGTTCATTAATTTATTATATGGGCACATATTAAGTGGAGAGTGTTATCTGCAACGATTTTAACATATCATTACCTAAATCTCATAATAAGTATTCTTGTATTGTGCAATTTATCGAATTATGTCTCTACTAGAAAATATTAGTCACAAAACCCATGGAGAGACAAGTCGACGTGTGATCTTTGTTTTTGCTTTTAAATCAGAGTAGTGTAACTTTGTTTTTAAAGAGGAACAGCGCAATCTTGCGGAAAAAGAGCACTTTTAAAAGCATAAAAGCATAGATAAATGATCGGTCTTGCTAGGCTCGACTAGATACGGCCTGTCTGTCGACATTAACATAAAGAAAAATAGCTCCGTGAATGCGGCAACTTTTTATTGTAGTGTGTGTAAAACATCGTCACTGTTTATCACTTTTTACACAGTTTCATTATATTTTTACACAGTTTTACTACGCAAATTGGCATTTTATCATGCCCAAAATTTAATAAAAACATTCGGAACGTACATATCACAGACAGTTAGCAGTGTGACTAGCTCGGGTACGCCGAATTCGGCGTACTAAAAGTTGCCTCATTTTTCAAGCACGGCGGCTGTATCTAGTCGAGTGCAGCGAGACCAATGAAATATCTTTGCATAAAATCATAAAACACTTTTATAATATATATATTTTTTATTTTTTTTAAATGTAAATGTTGTCACACATGTTGACGATATGTTTGATATATAGGTATATCGTATAAATATACCTATCGATTATATTATTTAAAACCTAAATAGTCTGTGATAACCTTTGAAATGAGTACAACGCAGCAAACAGGAATAAGTATAAATACACATACCTACTGCAATTATATGTATTAAAGTGAGCGACAACCCGACGATTGGAGGAGGCCATATCGGTCAACTTGCGACCCTGCATGTCTGTCGGTTGCGTTGAGTATGCAAATATTTCCTCCTAATGTAAACAAACAATTTAATACTAAGTATCTTGCCAACGAGCTTATTAACTGAGCGGTGTCATATTATGTATTTTCTTCATGAGTGGTGTCATATTGATTTGTCACGAGGAGTTTCATTCCCACGGGAAAGTACAAAAGTGATCGCTTTCGCTTGCGAAACTAAAATCTGAAATTCTTGTACAGTCGTGGTACGAAAAACCTTAGTTTTCAAATTAATTTCTTTATCAAGTCGTAGACTCTCAGTACCTTATAAAGTATAGCTATGTACCATTCTGAGATAAAATTATAGACTTATTCGGAGGGCAACAATCTATACTTATACTATTATATAAAGCTAAAGAGTTTGTTTGGTTTAACGCGCTAATGTCAGGAACTAGTGGTTCGAATTGAAAAATCCTTTTTGTGTTTGATAGTCCATTTGTGGAGAAAGGCTTTAGGCTAAATAACATTTTTGAACGCGGACGAAGTCGCGGGCAACAGCCTAGTATTGTAGGTGTATCCATTACTATTACGATACGAGAGAATGGCTCACATTTTTGTTACCTTAAAAAAATATTGAACCCCAAAAAAATATACTGCAATTAAATATAAATTTCTGCAAAAACAACTCCTATGACCCTTTTTTTTTTACTCGATTTACAAGTTTTTGAGGTGTATTTGTTTATTATAATACTTGTAATATTACGACGACCCATTTGTTTCCATCGAAGAGCTCTGTTTGCACAAACAAATGATTTGACATTTCGTTAACAGTGGGCACCACAACAACTCACCTGACCGTGGTGAGAGTAAACACCGATCCGGCCCCTGTGAAGGACCATCAAGTGCCCGTGTTCCTTTACAGCCGGCAATCGTTCGTTGCGGATCAGTGGGACCTCACCACCAATCAGGTATGTCTCTTTTGCACCCTTATTTATTTCACTTGAGACGACGACGCATTGGAAATTTTGGTGGCAGGGATTTAGATTTTTCTCAGCAATGACAAAACATAAATGAAAGTGATTTTTGGTAATCTGTTTCTTCATGTTATTGACTTCATTTTTACGGTTAGATTTCACGATTGATAAACTTTTATAAGATAGAAAAAAAAAATTCAAAGAAATCTCTTTTAAAACGCAGATTTACATTTTACAGCCAAACGGGACTTTATGCCTCCAAATTTTCTATGTACATTAGTATAAACATATATTTTAATTAAAGAGAAAGCAACTAAGTGTGTGAATGTTTCAATTTTTTCAAATTACTTATATTCTCTGACATTTCAATCGTGATTCGTGATTGACTTCAATATCTGTGTTACTAATAAATTGTTAAATTTTTTGCAAGCCAAATGTAGTTTAGTACATACATGCTGGGATGATATTATATTTGTAAGAACTGGTTATACACTGTCTATTCATATTTAAACATGAAAAGAATTCATATTCATAAAACATAGCATAGAGTCTATTAAAACGGGCGGCCATCCAACGAACGGTCTCATATTTGCCACTGGCCGCTTTGTTTAGCTACACATTGTGTTTAGCTTTGCCTTTCTATATTTGTCTCTATGAATTAATATTATAATTTATGCGATAACCCATAAATTATATCTTCAGGTTTTAGGTATACAAATAGGTAAAGACAAAAGAGATTAATCATCGATGAGTTTAATACTCTTTTCTTATTTAATTGTGTTACGATTTTATAAAATAAAAAATAAATAAATATAAAAATCAATTTTATCGACAAATCGTGCCATCATGCCATGCCACTTTTTTTTATATCTAATATTATAAAGAGGAAAGATTTGATTGTTTGTTTGTTTGTATAGAATAGGCTCCGAAACTACTGGACCGATTTGAAAAATTCTTTGAAAAAAGTGATGAACATAGGCTAATTTTTACCGCAGGAAAAAAGCTTCATTCCTACGGGAAATCTAAAATAAAAGTAAATACTAGCGGCGTAGAGTGATTATTAGTAGGTACTTTATGACTAGCGGCTTGGCCCGGGGAGATTGCGCCATCTATCCAATATACGGTAGATGGCGTTTTATACTTTTCACGCGGATGAAGTCGCGAGCACCAGCTAGTATTATATATAAAAAAATCAAGGCAGCACTTGGCCGTGATCTCACTTGATGTAAGGTGCAGATGGAACCAAAGGAGACCCCGCCGAGGTTGTAATTTTGAGGAAATACAAGACAAAAATGACAATTTGTCATTTTTCTCCAACCATAATAAAATGAAAATCATTTTAATTTCCATGTTACTGAAGCACGCGCGTGAATGTTTGTCCATTTTTGCCCGTGACTTTGCCCGCGCCCATTTTTCTTAAGTGTTAAAACATTTACTGCTCATATATTTTTGTCAGGCGTTTAATCGTTTAAAAATGTAGATTTTAGATAATTTTTAGATTATCACTCGGTAACACTGCTTTTTTATGGATGAAAGGTCCTTTTCTGTATCCCTGACAAGGTGTATGCAAAATTTTGTTTGAGTAGTTAAGGTGTAACAAAGAAACGATCTAACAAACAAACTCACTTTCCCATTTATAATATTACTAGCTCGCGCCCGCGACTTCTTACGCGATGATAAATTAAAAATATAAAAGCAATTATAACGCTTGACGCCTTGTTGCTATAGGCCAGGCGTTAGTTATAGTTTTATATTTTAGATAATCCCTCGGGAACAGTACTTTTTCCTGGATGAAAGGTACCTTATGTCCTTTCTGGTGTCGCAGACAACGTGTATGCAAAATTTCATGGTGATCGATTCAGTAGTTTTTGCGTGAAAGCGTAACAAACAAACAAACAAACATTTATAATATTAAGTAATATTATCAATACTTAGGATTTAGCCGAGAAAAATAAATAAAGCCGTTAGCGAAAAGATTTAAAATGCATAATAAATTGCGTTTAACGATTGGCTTCGCTGCCAATATCGAATCTCATAGTTCAACGTACTCGATAAATATAGAAAATTCTGAACTTTCCTACCCATTGAACATTATATAACTATGGTAATTTAAATTTTTATTTATTGAACATTTATTTTATTTTAAACAATTAAGTAACTATACTTAAGAACTTACGAAGAAAAACATATTAATTACTTTACTTCAGACAACGCGTTTATTGTTGTTTCGATGATGACTTTCCAAAGACGCGTTGACGTTAACGCTTGACAGATCCTAACTCTTTATAAGTAGAGTAAAAAAAAATAGATGAAATCCGTTCGTTCGCGTCGCTTCGCTTCGCTAAAATCGCGTCTTCCGATTGGTTGCACAAATTATCGTCGTGAGTTTTCGCTTCATGAATGTTTAATGTAAACAGTCAACTCAACCGACGAGACAAAGCGAGCTGCTTCATGGACTTGACAGAATGGCGGTTTCCACTGAATTGAACATTGGTCTTAAGCCGGCGCCAGACATAGCAACAATATTTGAACACTTATTTGATCACTTATATATTTGAACACTTGTGAGGCACGGGTATTTGGGTATTTATTCAAAGTTTGATTACATATTTGCACTTTGCTATTCGGTGTCGGTTTTTGGAGCGCACATCAAAGCGTTCAAAGTACAAACACTGCGTAGCCTGCTACACTTGCGCAAATTTCAGTGGAGTTATTGGCATAATAACTCTTTTTTAGCTTAATAATAAAAAAAATACCGACTTAGCTTAATAATAAAAAAATATAGAGAGACTTTTTAGCTTAATTTTTTGTAGACTAAACAATAAAGATATACTGCGTCCATAAAGTCGTCGTCCATCTTATTTGTTATCTATTTGAATATTGTGAAGCGAACGTGTCTGCAAAGCATGTCTGGCAAGTACAACAAACATGTATTCAAATGTATGAACAAAGTAGCTCAAAGTCTTTGTTCAAACATTTGACTGTATCTGGCGCCGGCTTTAAGACCTAGCCAGGAGTGTCAAACTGATTTTTCTAAAGGGCCATTTATAAGATTTACAAATGTGTTAACGTGTTAACTCAAAATTTAAAACCAAAACACATTTTATTTACGAAGTTTTTTTTTTATTATACGAAGTGTCTAAAATCCTCACTAGATTCTGGTCGCGGGCCGTATTGAGATGGCTTCGGGGCCGTATACGGTCCGCGATCCGTATCTTTGACATGACTGACTTTAGAAATGTGTCGAAATTTTAAGCGATTACCAGCGATTGATTGATTTATTTATTACCTATTAAAGTCTGTACGTGAAAAATGAAACCCGTGGGCGCCTGTCTCCGCCACTTATTTCGCCCTGAGGTAATTCTGGCGTTGAAAAGCCTATTTGTAAACGTTGCCCTGTTGCGAAGTCGGATTTCTATTGAATTTCGATATCCCACTTTATTTTCTTCGCAAAATTCAAACTTGCGTAAATATTTAATATTCACTCCGCGACTAAATTAAATTATTAGGTTACATCGTCGTATCTGATTTCTCTGATCGCAATAGTATTGTTAAACAACGACAACATTAAATTTTGTTTTCAGTAAACTAAGTAAATAAATATAATTAATGAAACATCTGGCATTTTTCTAATTAAATATTAATTAAATTTAAGTTTTTTTTTTCTCTATCTATACTAATAGTATATAAGAAAAATATGTTTAATAATATTTAATTATTATATGTTAAAATATGTTTAATAATGGGAACTTATTATAGGGTTAGAAAGTACCTATACTATTTTTAAAGCCAGGATCTTTATTTTTATCATTGGCTTATCTTTGTGATAGGATACATCCAAACGAATTACGCCTGATTTAGTACAAAAATTCCTCAGGTTTTTATAATAGGTATTAGTTTCGTAACAAACTAATAAATAAAAAAATAAAAAAAAGTTATAAATATCGTATAATTAAGACAAACAATACTCATATATACGAGTAATTTACGCGCCACAGATCGTCTATGATATGATGGCACATTAGTTTTTAGCACATACCTATATAACTATGTATTTATTATACAATGCCTCTATCTATTAAACTAGAAATGAAACTATGTCGAAAGCGTATTCTGGCGATAAACAGTGCGTTGAACTCAACTGATATAGTGATGTTCGCGCTTATAAATTTATTTTCGGATTAGAAGATTGTTGTAAAATGTTGAAATTTTTATGCCAAGGGTATTGCTATATCATATATTTACATTATCATACGAATCTTTTATTTTATATTTATTCTACGACAACCATTGAGATTATTTTTATTATTAAGTATCTTACCTAATATTATAAATTCATAAATGAGTTTGTTGTTCGTTTGAATACTCAACCGATCATGATGAAATTTTTCACAGATGTTAGGGATAGAGAAAAAATCCAGAAAAAAAAAACTTACTGTCCCGAGAGACGCGGACGAAGTCGCGGACAAGATCTTGTATGTAATAATAACTTTATTGAATCCCACTAAATATATTAAAAATGCAAAAGTTTAGGAGCATAGATGTGTATGGAGGTTCGCAATAACTACTGAACTGCTTTGATGAAATTTTATAATTAGTAATACGCATACACTATAGCTAGAATAACACATTGACTGTAAATTCGCGAAGTCGCAGATGAAAATTAATAGGTATAGTAAGAAATTTAAGTGTCAAACAAGGTTTTTATTGCCAACGGAGATTCGTTCTTGTTGCCAACCTGATTGAAGTTGAGAGAAAGTTGATCTTTTATTTACAAACGACATTTTGCATCTATTCGTACAAATTTGGTATAATAATAATAATAAATCATTTATTCGACGTAAGTTTTTACAAAACATTTGTCTTCGTCAACATTCTTTACAAGCTACCACCGGTTCGGAAAGCTGTTTCTAGGGGGAAGAACTCGGCAAGAAACCCCCTAGTTGCTCTTTTCATAAATTAATTACAAGGTAATACGTAACAATACATAGCAATCTACAAACACAATAATCAACTATATTTGACTCCAAGGACAGTCATCATTTATGTAATCTAATATCCTATAATAACCCTTTTTGCACAGGGTTTTCTTAATATAAACTTTAAATTTATTTATAGATAATTGTTGTATATTAGCTGGAAGCCTGTTGTAGAAGCGCACACATTGTCCCATAAAGGAGTTGCTAACCCTGTGGAGACGAGTTTTATTTGGTTGAAGTCTATGCTTGTTTCTAGTATTTAAATTATGAACATCACTATTTCTACTAAAAGTGCTAATATTTTTGTGAGCAAACAAAAGATTTTCAAAAATGTATTGTGATGCTACAGTAAGTATATTTATTTCTTTAAATTGATCTTTTAGCGAGACTCTGGGACCGAGCTTGTAGATGGCACGAATAGCCCTTTTCTGTAACACAAATATAGTGTTTATATCCGCAGCATTACCCCAAAGTAAAATACCGTACGTCATTACACTATGGAAATAGCTAAAATATACTATCCTCGCGGTATTTACGTCAGTTAGCTCGCGAATTCTTTTAACAGCGTAAGCAGCCGAACTTAATTTAATGGCTAGTTTATTAATGTGTGGTCCCCATTGTAGCTTAGAATCTACATTTATACCTAGGAATACAGTCGACTCAACCAGCTCAATGTCTTCACCATTTACGTGAACATTATGATCAATTTGTTTGACATTAGGTAAAGTGAATTTAATACATTTTGTCTTTTTATTGTTCAACAAAAGATTATTAACATTAAACCAATCAATAACCTTAGACATCGCCGAGTTAACATGATCATGATTACTTCTACGGTTAACTTTAAAAAGCAATGACGTATCATCTGCGAATAAAACAATATCATGATCATTAATATGGTAAGGAAGGTCATTTATATAAACAAGGAAGAGAAACGGACCCAAAATAGAGCCCTGTGGGACACCCATAGTCACTAATGATCCCTGTGATCTAGTCCCACCTACATCTACACTCTGAATTCTATCACTCAAATATGATTTCAAGAGATCCAAAGCTATACCTCTAATACCGTAGTGGGAAAGTTTTCCGAATAAATTATCATATTTAACACAGTCAAAAGCTTTGGACAGGTCGCAAAAAATACCCAGAGCATCCTGTCTATCCTCCCAAGCTTCATAAATAAACTTAAGCAATTTTACTCCAGCATCAATAGTGGAGCGACCCCTTGTGAAACCGAATTGCTTATTACACATAAGGTTATTCGTTGAAAAGTGAGAGTACATTTGATTAAACAGGATTTTTTCGAATATTTTACTAAGAACCGGTAACACTGAAATCGGGCGAAAATTTGAGGGGTCCGTAGTACTACCAGACTTAAATAGAGGTATCACTCTGCTCAATTTCATCTGATTAGGGAATATGCCTGTAGTAATACAACAATTAAACACAGCCGCTAAATGAGGAGCTATAATATTAATTACTGAACTTATTGTTTTAACAGATAGTCCCCATAGATCTGTCGTATTTTTCTGTTTTAAAGATTTAAATGCACTTACTATATCAATGGGCCCTATAGTTTTAAATTTAAAATCAGTAGTACATTCCGGTACACTCGCTTTTAAGAACGATAATGCGACACCAGGGGAGGAGTTAAGGTGCCTTGTAGTAACCAACGGTACAGAAGTAAAGTAATTTTCAAATGCCGTGGCTACCTCCACCTCTGTTTGTAACCTACACCCATTCACAATTAGTTCCAAATCCTGTTTGCTTTTTACTGACTTTCCCGTTTCACTATTAATGATACTCCAAATAGTTTTAATCTTGTTTGAGGACATTATTATTTTATGTTTCAAATAGATCGATTTTGCATCGATACATACTCGTCTAAATAATTTTGAATATGTTTTAACAAATTCATGAAAGTCTGCACTTTTATTATAATTTCTTTCTTCGTACAGTTCAAATAAGCGTCGTCTACTTTTATTTATACCTGTAGTAGCCCAATCACTAAAATTCATACGACCCTTTAAAACTACTTTTTTTGGTGTGAAAATTTTCTTAAATTCTGCAATAAGTATGTCAAAAACTTGGTTAAACATATTATTCGCTTCCTCATCCAGACTAGCTGTAGAAAGTTTATCATATAAACTATTTTTAAAAGTATTTAGTCTTTTTTTAGTAACCGGTACTAACGTCAGTTCATTTTTACTATGGGTAATCATGTACCTTTCAAAAGTTACTAATTGACCAGAGTGATCCGAATCCAAATTATTAATTATTGATTTATTAACTGGAATTATGTTAGAAAAGATGTTATCAATACAATATAGTGGGTGGGCATACAAGAGTTTCGCAATCACTATTAACTATGGCCAGTACTATCCGTTGGCAGCGGCACATTTTTTTTTATTTCTTCCATTCCTTAAGACCTCATATGAAAACTATAATAATAGCGGTACGGGGCTTATTAGACCCCGTAACGTTTAAGAAACTAAAACTTCTTCTAAACCTCGTTTCGCACTGTGATAAAATTTTATTTCTTCAGTGCGGTACGTGGTCAAAGTGACCCCGTATTAAAGTAGGCACACTCTGCTTTCTGTTTTTAATAAGGATCATATATACATATTTATCTCTTTCCTACAATATATCAAATAGAAGTTACGGCCTCCGCACGACAGAGAAGTCTCTTAGCCGTTTTTCTTAGCCGCACCGCAAGGGAGACCGTGGCGGGGCACCGAAGTCGTGTCATAACGTCCCCACGACCCCGCCCATCAACGGCCGCGACAGATAGAAAGTCGTTGGATTTTAGCCGGTAGGAATCCGGCATAACCCCGCAGATCTGCCTTTACTTTACTGCCGGGTATCCAAGAGGATTTTCCAACGTTAAAAAAAAAAAAGGGAGACACGTACGAGGACGTTCCGTTAGACCTCGTTCCGCATTGAACATGTTACCGTCCCCTTTCAGAAGACTACCATGAAATAAAACGGCATGAGTGTTGTTGTATTTCGGTGAGTCAATGCATAAAAAAATTTAAAATGATGATAATTTAAAATTTAAAACGGAGAAGTTCGTCGGATAGAATCTGTTAATTTTTGTCAAAGATTTTCAAAACATACAAATTATGCCAAATACTTACTATGATTAAAATTTGTAACGTGTCAGCTATCGGATTGTTTTCTTATTTTGAACAAAAATAAATAATTATCTTAACTTAAAAATCCCAATTAAATATTTGAATGTTTAGCAAACAGTAGTTACACCTTTCATATATATGTAAACTAAGTAAAAGCAAGATTTATATTAACAAAAACTTTAAATTTTCTGCACCATGTAAATAATAATAATATGTTTATATAAATATAAATAAAGTAAATTTAAAGTCGATTAATTCGATTAGCTAAGTGGAAACGCGAGCAATTGTTTCTAGATTGATTTCGTTGATGGATTGTAAACAGCTAACATAAACGGGAACTCTTATATGTGAAGATTAAAGCCGTTGTTGATTCGTTTATACGTTTATATATTTAGCCTGCTGTGAACGTTGGATTCAATTAAAGACAATATCTTCTGGTACCAAAGCAAACATGCTCCATTTGAATTAAGTCCGGAGGTCATAAGTTGTCAAATTTATGGCCCTACGTCTCGGCCCGAGGCCACTTGCGCCCGCGCAACTACTCGTAGACCGAATTAAAATGACAATGTGTTTGCATAAAGTGCTCTAGCTGGGTTTTTATTACAATAAAACGTCTAGTGGTGCATAACGTATATAATTGTTGGTTGTTGGCTGTGTTGTGCCATTGTTACGCCTACATTGTTATAAATTTTCAACGTTTTAGTGAGATCTCTCAAAAGATGTTTACGGTTTTAAATACATACATATTAAGTATGCTAAATTTATTTTTATTTCATATTACCTAACTTAGCTACGTGATAACACTAACGATATAACTGTGCAAATCCAGAAACGGATAGCTCTACCTACGTGATATCCGTTTCTGGATTTTCACAGCTCGCATTTTTTTTTCTGTAAATTATATATATATATATAAGTTAACATTGCTTGTTTACCGCTTTTTATTAATCAGTGAAAACAGTATCAAAATCAATAGGGTGTTCAATCAAACTAACAAACTCCTCAGCTTTATTATTTATACTAGCTGTTGCCCGCGACTTCGTCCGCGTTAAAAAAGATAAAAAGTAGCCTATCACGTGTCCCGTACTTCTAAATGTTTATCTACATACATACCATACAGAAAAAAAATCAAAAAATGGTCAATTTAGTTTCAGTGTCATGTATGTATATTACACGATATTTCTGAAAACATAGTAAATTACTCCATGACCGACCCCTACAGATTTATTACTAGTATTGATTGATTAGTATTACAGATCTGTATAGATAGATTATAATATGTACCTATACATAATATTAAAAAGTGTCGGAGTCGGAAAACTTTACCTACTTTTGCATGTTAAATAACATGTTCAATAACAGGTTCTGTTAATGCAATGTTAGTTCTACTTATATAGAAAAGAAACAAACATACAAGTTTATAAATATTTTTATTTTTTATTAGAAATGGGTTTGCCTATTGGGTTATGGGAAGCAATGAAAGATGGAATTCGTTGTAAATAATATTATTTAATTAGTCTCTTTTAATATAGCAGGAAGGCGTGTTCGTATTCACTAGTAAGGGGCGCAGTTAAAGCAGAACAACTACTACTACTGTAGCACTACCATGAGTTGCTATCGAAATCTTACGTCAGTTTACTTCTGTCGATAACGAACCTTTCACCCTTCAATGTGCTAGTGAATGATTTAACTACTAACGTTACGGTATTTCTCGAGAGCATCAGTCAAATTTGTAACTCATGGTACCGATTTTGTATAGAAATGTCAATTTAAACGTTAGTCGCTAATGGTCGCTAGCGACTATATTCGATAGGTTTTTCACTTATGCAACTCATGTTACCGGTTTTAGTTCTTTGAGCGACCGCTAGAAGCGCTGTACAATTTTTCATACAAATATTTTACGTTCTCACTCATCTCTCGCTAGCGATTTCGGTCGTCATAAACTCATGGTAGTGCTACTGAACTTGCAACGTACAACTTACTACATACAACTGAGAACTTAGGACTGACTCTAAAGCTCAAAGCCAAACGTATATAAGACGCTTGTAAGAAACAAAGAGCTTATTGTAAATAACTTAATGTTTATATGTGTGAAGGAGAAAGACTCTCAATCTACTTGTTAGAGTGAGACAGATTTGTTTTGGAATATTCCAACATTGCCAACAACCAGCTGTGTAGCAAGGATGAGGTCTAAGATGGAGCGAGCTCATCCAGAAGATGACTATTCACTCCAACTTTGAAAAGATTAGGGTTATAAATGAGGTCGGAAATACAGACGCCGGCAGGGAGTTCCATACCTTGGCAGTGCGCATTATAAAGGATGTTTCAAAGCGCTTATAATATTCCGAAAAGGAGGAATTTCTACAAGATGAGAATGGCAGAAACAGTCTGTATGTCTGTAATCAATACTACTAATAAATCTGTGGGGGTCGGTCATGGAGTAATTTACTTTGTTTTCAGAAATATCATGTATATAGGCTCTATACATGATACTGAAACTAAATTGACCATTTTTAGAATTTTTTCTGCATGTATGTATGTATGTATTGTATGTTCCTCTTAAACGAATTAACTGATTTTCATGAAACTTGGTAGATAAACATTTAGAAGTACGGGACACGTGATAGGCTACTTTTTATCTTTTTTAACGCGGATGAAGTCGCGGGCAACAGCTAGTATATTATATATTTAAAATAGGATTGATTGATCACTAGTGAAAACACTTTTTTCTGGATAAAAACCTTCTGTCCTTTTCTGTAACGCTCACGTTTTTATGCAAAATTTAATAGTTTGATGATCGGTTGATAAATTATTTTGAATTTGAGAGTAGTTAATGTGGTGAACGTGAAAGCGTATCAATAACTCTATAGCTTTATTATAGATACTAGCTGGCGCCCGCGACTTCGTCCGCATTGAAAAAGAAAAAAGTAACCTATCCTGTGTCCCGTACGTCTAAATGTTTACCCAAGCAACACAGAATGGCTGAATATTCTTTGTCGTTATCAGCAATTTATTTTGTGCCCAATTTTGTGCCCCCTTTAAGCTGTATAGAAGCAACATTATAGCTGAATAGTAGCTGAATAAGCAACAAGAAGCCCATTATAGCCCATAGTGTTATAATAGCCCAAAAATCATTCAATACAGCATTTGCCTATCTTGTCAGCTCTAATACCCTTATAACAAAGCTTTAAACTGAATAATTTGTGAATTTCATACTGTTATCTGGCCTATGTGTTGCCTGAGTTCATCTACCAGGTTTCATAAAAATCAGTTAATTCGTTTAAGAGTTATGGAGGAACATACATACATACAATACCTATACTTACCAGATTTATTATTAGTATTGATTAGTATAGATTGTACATAATATGAATTTAAACATTCTGTTGAAATCAGAGCCTTGGAGCACTGGTACTGGTTTAAATATACTCGTAAATGAAATAATAGTGGTATCAGCATTGGCTGACGGCCTGTTGTCGCCGGCCGCGTATACCTACTCGTATTCGCGCCGGACATAATAAAATTATTAAAGAACGCTCGCGCTGTTACTATGTCGTATCGTATTATATGTATACTGGTTGGCGCCCGCGACTTCGTACGCGATTACTAAATTAAAAATATAAAAGTAATTACAACGCTTGACAACTTGTTGCTATAACACATTGGCCAGGCCAGGCGTTAGTTACAGTTTTATATTTTAGATAATCCCTCGGGAACATTTACTTTTTTCTTGGATGAAAAATATCCTATGTCCTTTCTGGTGTCCCAGACAACGTGTATGCAAAATTTAATGGAGATCGGTTCAGTAGTTTTAGCGTGAAAGCGAGACAGGCAGACAGAGTTACTTTCGCATTTATAATATTAGTAACATTACAAAAAAAAAATTTTTGATCAGCAAAATATCTATTTCATCAGCATCATTTTTTGGCTGACCTAGTATTTGCTGACCAAAGAAGATTTTTGGCTGATCAATCATTTATTGGTTAGGTTCAGTTAGTTTTTTTTTTGCTGATCAATTAAATAACAGCCATTACAAAATATTCCGTAGCGATGTTTACGAATAATTTTTAAAATGATCCAATGTTTTGTAATTTATTTATTTATTTATTTATTTATATTTGGGAAACATACAATATCTCGATACACATTATACACATACATAAAAGTAAAACATAAATCAACAAAGTTTCCACTAAATAACTAAAACATATAATAAGTTACAAGACAGGAGTAAATAATATTGAAGGCTGAGAGTAAACATATACACAAAGGCAGACAAAAAAAGAAAGAGAAAAAGAAACAAATACACCATATAACAAATAGCATATAACATATCAAATAAATAGATAAACTGTCCGCTACAAAGAGACGATTATACAACTATATTTCATTACAAATTATTATGAATGTGTTTCATTACAAATTATTATGAAGTTACATCAACCAGCGATCGCTCGATTTCGAAGTAAAAAGTAAAAATTACTTATTACTTTCTATGGTAACACGAACCTTTGAAGAAAAGTATATCGGTGAATAAATAGGAAAAGGATGCTAGAGCCCATTTTCCTATTTCTATCCAATCCCCTATTAATCCTACTATAACTTCGAAAGAGCACTTGCAGCGGCGCCTGCTATACCTTTGCTTGTGTTGACTTGCCTTTAAATAAAAATCTAGTATGGAACTTCCATTGTTGCTCTTATCAAAGTACTTATAACATATTTATACTTATATACTTAACACTAAAAAATCATGTGCAAAATGTATCACACAGCTGTTGTTTTATCTGTATAATATCATCATCCCACATAATTCTTATGTTTTCGATAATATAATTCATAAAATAGAAGTTTTAGTCAAAAATAAGTTATTATTTAAACGTTTTGTTGACGTTTTTGTGAAGTCCTTGAGAGTGGTGGCGCCCGCGCCGCTCCGAACGCCCGATTGTTTGAATATATTGCCAGCTTCAATCTTGCCAAACAATCGACTAAGCGATAGCGGTGTGTTTTAATTTAACGCCTTAACAAAAACTCAGTTTAACTATTAAGGGCTCGACTGCATTCATTATTAAAAACTTTGCATTAATTTGCAAGTTGCGGGTTGGTGCCCGCGACTTTGCGTGCGTAGCTTTGTAAATGATATACTGAAACCTTCCTCGAGAACCACTCTATATATTGGTGAAAACAGCATGAAAATCGGTGCAGTAGTTTTCGAGTTTATCGCTGCTTGAAAACTAAACGCTGCCATAAAACAAAAAAAATCCAAAAATGTTTTATTGCAAAAATACAATCACAATCATTCATATTGTATGCAATAAGACTTGCAACATGGTTGTTTGTTTAGTATATTTTGATATTTTTTTTATATTATGCTTATATCTCCTCTAGTATTCAGTTTATTATAAAACGTATACATGTACGTGAAAAAGTAGGGAATATTCATACATCCTCTGCACAAACTTTTGCAATAATAATATTAGTAATGAAATCTATAATGAAAAATTGCTATTGCTTGTGTCACTATCAAAATGAAATAAAAATTACAACTTTTTTACAAAGGAAAAAAAACGTAATGCCAACTAGCTTTATATCAAATGTATTTTTTGTTACCTGGTGCAGTGATAAGACGCCTACACAATAAAAAATAAATACAGTTTTCGCTGCCAATACCGCTTCAGTTTGTACCACACAAAAAAACGTGTTTGTAATGTTTATTGACTGGTATTAATAGTGCTAATGATACGACTCGACTCCGGCGAGTTCGCTCTTGGATTCGTTTTAATATAATATGCCATTAAAAATATTATTAGGCAGAAAAAGACAGAATTTACGCAGACGCGGTACATACATCTGCTATTTCTTGGCCGTCATCAGATTTGTCCACTGACCTGTCAGACTGTAATATTCATTCCCATATTTTTTTTACAAGTAGCCGTGGCGTCCAAACTTGACATATTATAAATGCGATAATGAGTTTCCTTTTAGGCTTTCACACGTGAACTTAACTCAACCGATGATCATGAAAATTTTGCACACACATTGTAAGGGATACAGAAAAGGACATCTAGAGGGTACCTATCTATCTACCTTTCCTGTGGGATCATTTAAAAATAAAAATTTAACACCTGCCACAAATATATGAGCAATAAATATTTTAACAACTAAGAAAGAGGGGCGTTCGATGAAGTCGCGCGTAAAAGCTAGTACCTAAATACGTTAAGCTCCATTATTACTTTAAATATGCAACCCCTAATCCATTGCGGTTCTGTTCAATTTGAACCCCGCTTAAATTTAATTGCTCAGTCCTCACCGTTCCATTCGAGAGCCCAGTTTGTGTGCCATAATCTCTTAAGCTGCCATTAAAGTCTATATTATAACAAAACAAACCAATCACCTTAAAACGGCAAAGGACCTTATATTAGCACAAGATTTCTGTAGGCATTCTAGCGACTGTGCTAAAGCCCCAGACACGTACGTACAGACGTACCTACAGACAACGTACAGATAAGTAGATAAACTAACAGTAGTATACAATTGAATTACAATAGAAAAATATACATTAAGTACTGAAGTTGTTTTCGACAATGGAATATTCTATATTATGGTTATTACAGAAACAGTCTGGCACTTCTCGTTATTTTTTTATATGTAAATGTTGTATTTTTATGTAAAAATAATCGACAACAACAATTTAGGGACACATTTATGCACTACACGAATTTATTTTATTAATTTGCTAGCCTCAGGGCCGTGTTCTATTGTTTACCAGCCTCAGGAGTAAATGTCCTAAATGTACAACAAAATTTTGGGAGTTTATTTAGGTGTTTCACATTCTAAGTAATGTTATCCCCTTTAATATTAATGAAATTGTTCATCAAACTCTTGAGTCGCCTATTACATTATTATTATTATGATGTATACTACATATATAAATAGTAAAGTATAGAAAAACATCTAAATGTACTATAATAATTTGTATTACACTAAATTTTATCTTGGAAGGTTTGCCCCGCAAATAAAAATAGAAGCCCTTGAGAGATAAGTAAGCTTATTATCAGTAATTTCACATTTTATTATTATATAACAAGCCTTTGCCCGCGACGTCGTTCGCTCCCTTTTCAGAGCTAAAACATTTACCTATTCTCAATCTATATTTCTCATATATTTTTGAATTTTTATTTTTAAATAATCCTTCGGGAACAGTAATTTTTTTCTGGATGAATGGTGCCCTAAGTACGATGCTCACTTAAGTAGTTTAGGCGTAAAATCGTAACAAACAAACTCACTTTCGCATTATTATAATATTAGTTAGGATGTTCGAAAATTTGTTATAAATATTTATTTTAGATATATTATTTATCAGTGTAAAGTAGGGCAGAGAACAAACAAGTGACTGGGCAGCCCGCCTGGCGACACCTGAGCACATAATATATTATATATAGCCATATCTCGTCAACAAATCGAACAAAGAAATTTTACATAAAATTCATATCAAGTTTCTTAGATAAGATTGTGTTGTCATAATCATTTAGATAAATACTTATACATGTCTTCGATCATTAAGACCCGTATAGGGTGGAAGCAAGCAGCTGATAATAGAGAGTAGATACGTTATCTGATACATACGAGTATTCAAATCGGTGTCAAAAGATCCCAATGACAAAACACAGGTCGCGAGTTTTACCTTATAAAGAAAGTCCTTTCTGCGCCTACACATGGTCTACCTACCTACACGAAGACTTCTTGTGAAATCAGAAGTTATAGGCTAGAGACCCGCTCCCGACTTCCTCCGGGATGTATTTTTTTATATACTTGTAGACAAATTTCCTCATTTATCTTACAAGGTTTGTGTAAGAGGCTCTTTACTTACCGTACCTCTATATAAATGGAAATCTTAGCACCGCCCGCCTTAGCAACAAGCAACAACGCGATAAAAGACACAGTTACATTATTGGTATAATACATACATATACTATAAAAGTATTTGTCGCATTTTGTTTTTGTATGGTTTGAATTATTCTGGTTTAATGTTTTATTCCGTAATGTATTATTTATAAATTTTTATAAATTCTTGTTTTTATTAACAAATCTGTTTTTGTACGCTATGCAATCATTATTATTTATGTAGGATAAAATATGTGGATAGATTGAAAGTACAAGTTGACGTTCAACGTGGATAATAATAACTAATAGCTTTGTTTACAACGTATCAGGAGTGTACAACATTTTAACGGTGTTGAAATGATTTAAAATAATCTGATTGACTGGGTTGTATTGGAACGGACAAATATGGAAACCGTTGCCTTTACACGTTTTAGTTTTAATTATAAATAAAGAATTAAACTTTGTTTCAAATAATTGACAAACAGACTGACGGTCCACCAGATGATAGATGGCTACCGTCGCGAACACAAGCAACGCCACAGGTGCCGCAGGTGCGCTGCCAATCATATTATTAGGATTATATAAGAATAAGGGATATTTCTATGTTAAGCTTAGAATTTCTATGTATTGGAGCGTTTAGGAATAAAATTCACAAAGCATTTAAGCTCAGTAAGAATCACCAAGGTAAATAACATAGATGGTGTTCTGGCATCCTGAATTTGCATTGCATTATGTGTAACTTCTGCATGTAACGTGGCGTAGGCTAATTGTATATCTATAACAGCTATATAATGTATACGTATTTCTGTAATTAAGTTTTTCAATTAAATTATGTATTTTAAGTTTTTGTTACCGTTCTTGTTGGAAATGTTGTATAGGTACGTCTGTAATTGGTACTAGTGTCAGCCGATAAACTATGTAAACCATTATATCATAAATAATTGTAACACGTGTACTGTTAGTGTATCCTAAATAAATAAATAAATAAGCTCGGCAGACATGCTAACGGTCCAGTTGATGGTAAGTGGCTTTCCTCACCAGTCACTGGTGCTGCAAGTGCGCTGCCGACCATAGTAGGATGGTTGGAGAAATGGTCTCTGGCATCCCTTTTACTCACTCAACACAACAGCACACATGCTGTTATTTCACGGTCGTTTTCTGCAAGGAGGTGGTTACTGCACACACAACATAAATAATCTTTACTATCTGGCGCCCGCGACTTCGTCCGCGTTGAAAAACAAAAAGTAGCATGTGTCCTGTACGTCTAAATGTTTATCTACCAAGTTTCATGAAAATCAGTTAATTCGTTTAAGAATTATTGAGGAACATACATAAATACAGTACCTACATTTACAGATTTATTATTAGTAGTATTGATTATTTAATACAATACTTAGCGCCTCTTTCACCAACGTCATGTAAAGTGTTGATTAGTTACTTTTAGAAATCATTTTCTGTTTTATTGAATTATGCACTCGTTTTACTGCATCATTCGATAGGCGAATTTTTTAAATTATTTTCTATTCAATATTTGGGACGTTTACAGTACAAATAAAGGTATACCAGCTCCATAATCCCCGGTTACCGGTGACTTTAAATGACAGTTACGTCAAGTAGGCCATACTTGACGTTTGTGAAACAGGCGCATAGCCAAATATAACCAACAGTCTTATATGTATCTTGAATTTAATTATGACTCATTAATAGTTGTAACACGTGTACACGAAATTAATCCGTTGATCAACGTTGTTGATATCACAGTCATATGTAATTTACTCGCCGAAGGTTGGCAAACAAACGCCGACTGATTAGCAATGGAGTTTGAATTCGTTTCATAAATTATTAGAAGAATCATACTAATTTTACATTTTAGCGCATGTTTAGATATTTATGCGTAGGTATACAGTCCGTAGAAAACATTATTATAATTTTTATTATATTGTCTTTGTTATGTACTGGAAGATTTAAATTTAGTTTCACATTTAAATTGAAATTTGCATTTTTATGTTTTTTTATTGTTTTCAGCTTTTACCTTGTCTTGAGTTTCTTTCCATGCTTCATTTAGGTTTCATTTACGTCTGTGAGTGATCTACCTAAAAGTAATGTTTACATGAAGTACATTACGAACATCCGCTGATGTGCTTTTTGTATCTATTGTTGTGACATTCAGCTTACGTTATAGACATTTTGTTAATCATTTCATTCAGTAATAGCCCTTTAAATACAAGTACATTGCTATATGTTTATTCAAGTTATTCACTTGTTATTCAAGCGCCAAGTTTATTCGGAGTAAAATATGGATGGAATATTCCCAAATTATTGTGTAGTCTAGCATTTATTTGTAATCTATTGATGGTTCTCACGAAGCGTTTAGTTGACGCGTTTTTTAAAAGTGTTTATGTAAATATTTTCGCTTGCCACGCTCTTAAGGTTTAATAATAGATGCAATGATATGTTTTTTACGTACGCCTGTGACCGGAGTCCGGACCCGGTCCAGTTAGAAAAAATGCCGGCCACCAAATCGAATGTTTCGAAATGATAAGTTAAAATAACCCATCTCGGCCGTGACGCCACACAATCGAAAACAATGCATGACCTATTTATGATACCCACGAGTGCGCGCGGCAAAAACAACATTTTCAAGTCTTCATAATTGTAATAGGTACGACGCCAAATTTTGTTTACGTCAGGTGTTTTTCTTTTAATTTCGACCCATAATAATATTATAAATGCGAGAATTTGTATGGGTTGGTCTTGGACTGTCCAGAACACAATCTGACTACATTTGATTTTTGCCTAGAGCTTAAATTGACTACTACATAATGAGTCTACTATGACACAAATTGACTAGTGCATATTTTTTCCTACATAGCATAATGACATGAACCTATACCTATATGTGCGGATGTTTTTCACTCAATCAAACAAACACGGCTGAATGGGTATTTTGGATTGTCACATACTTATATATGGGATATTTTTTATGTTTGAAAAATGTTAAGTTCCTGTGGGATTTAAAAAAAAACGAACTACAGCGCTGACAGCACATACGAAGTCACATGCACAAATAGTATTAGTAATATAATTTTATCTAACGGTCCAACTTGATGGTAAGTGGCTAGCGTTGCCTATACAAGGCAGTATGTCGTGCAAATAGTTAGTATGATAAGAAATTTGGAGGGAATACGAAAATGGTATCTAACATCGGTTACTCAACATGGTGTTATTTTATTTCACAGTCGTCTTATGTAAGCTGGTGGTTACTGCTGCCACACATTACTGTGGTGTTTTATTTCGCGTTATAATAAACATGCGTTAAACAGTCTTTATATTAAGTAGGTACTAGCTGGTACCCGCAACTTCGTCCCCGTTGAAACAGAAAAAAATAGTCTATTCTGTGTCCTGTACGTGTAACTAAATGTTTGTTTATCTACAAAGTTTCAAGAAAATCAGTCAATTCGTTTAAGAGTTATGGAGGAACATACATTCATACAATAATACCTACACTTACTTACTTACTCCTTTGGCTCAGCGACCCGTAGTGGATCTTGGCCACAAGTTTCCATCGATCACGGTCCAGAGTCACCTCGCGCCATATCACCCGTCACCAGCTCGCGCAGGTCTCTCTGCACCTCGTCCTCCCAACGATACCTCGGCCCCCAGGCGCCCCACAGACCTACGGCCATCAGGTTTCCCCAAGTATGCTCTCTTCGCTGCGCGATCGTCTCCCATCCTTACCACGTGGCCGAGCCAGCGGAGTCTCGCTGCTTTGGTTTCTCCGATAATATTGAGTTCAACTAGGTCTTCAATCTCTTGATTTTTTCTTATTCTCCACCTTCCGTCAACTTCCTGGGTCGGCCCTCTCTCTGCCACAAGAAGTATTGCCTCTCTGCCACAAGAAGTTTGTTCTCTTCTTTAAGGGTTAGTACCCAAGTCTCGCATCCGTACATAAGTATTGGTTTAATCACTGTTTACCTACACTTACAGATTATAAATGTACGTAGGGACAGTTCAATTAAGAAATACGAAGGGTCCGACGTGACTGTCTATAAAAAAATCAAAGGTCGCACCACGAGTAGGTGCCATAACAACCGCCGTGTCGGCGTCACCGTCACCGTCCGTGACCTTGTTATCTGTTTTGGTAACGTTTTTGTAGTTTATTTTTATTTTCTTCTTTCCGCATAATGTAAGATCTTAACTTAATAGTTTGTGTTAACGAAGTACTAAGTTATTTTACTTGCAAAACAACATGTTTACCAACTTAAAATGTTCACATGGTAACTTGCTAAGTGTGTGTGTGTGTAGATATAAATAGTTTCTATTGTTCTTGTTGTCGAGACTAATGGCTTTGTCTTTTTTCTGAGATGTAAGTAAAGGCACGATTTACAATATTCATGCGAATATTGTAAATGTGAAAACAATAACTCTCTGTCTGCTAGTCTGTTATGATTTCATTAAATAAATGAACAGACTTTGCTGACATTTAGCAATTGCCTCCTTACAAAAGGCATTCGTGGAAACAGCAGGTGTGCTTGTCGGGTTTGAATGAGTAAGTACAGGATAATAGACCCCATTTAATTAAGGTCGGCAACGCAATTGCGGGTTTCAATGATTATAATAGTGTTGCTTGGTTATGTTTATAATACGCTACGGCAGCCATTTACCATCAAGAGTGATCGAGATCAATTTACATAAAAAGAAAAGTGATCTAGATGAGATCGTAATCTATCTATACTAATATTATAAAGAGGAAAGATTTGATTGTTTGTTTGTATTGAATAGGCTCCGAAACTACTGGACCGATTTGAAAAATTCTTTTACCATTAGAAGCCGACATTATCCCTGATGAACATAGCCTACTTTTTACCGGGGGAAAATGCTTCATTCCTACGGGAAATCTAAAATAAAAGTAAATACTAGCGGCTTGGCCCGTGATACACTTGACAGCGCCATCTACTCAGAATTGGGTAAAGCGACTAACATGACAACGGTAGATGGCGTTTTATACTTTTCAACGCGGACGAAGTCGCGAGCACCAGCTAATACTATATATGGACATTAAGTATTTCGTACAGTTCGAATTTCCTCCTTGGCAACAAATATTTTAAGTCTTTATCCTTGATAATATTTTATGTAACTAAAGTAGGTAAACAAAATAGGTACCATCCATATTTGGAGTGTAATGTTCTTTAATTGTAATAATTTTTATCCATTATATACACAGATACACGTGTTTAAACTTCAATACAAACGATAAACACATGTGTTTATCTACAATTCATAATAAGTGAAACAACCCATTTTATTAATAAAATTGAATGTTTCTTGAATAAGTAATTCTGTTTTGAAGAGTATAGTTAATATGCACGTTTATGTTGTTGTAGTTTTAAAGCTAAACTCACAATTTTCTTAGTATTTATTGATTGTCAAACGCAATAACAAATTGTACATTCGTCACAAAGAAAACCATACAGAAGACAACATTGTAACTTATTATCTGAATCTATACTAATATTATAAAGAGAGAAATCACCTATAGAAGGCTATATTATCAGCGAGTAACATAGGCTATCATCAATACTAATAAATCTAATAATAAATCTTTAAGTGTACGTATTGTATGAATGTATGTTCCTCCATAACTCTTAAACGAATTTTCATGAAACTTGGTAGATAAACATTTAGACCTAAATGCTTAGAGCTTGTTTCTAAGCTTACTGCAAGAAGTTGAAAATCAATAGGAAACTTTTGAATTGTTCCACCCAAGCTCGCAGTCATCGAATTTATACACGCAGTATATAATTTCATTAACCTTGACTCGCTCTCTGCTGCACGTGTTCTGTTAGATGATACACATAGTTAGTTATTGTATATATTATGTATTACTTACATGCAAATTATTATGCATGTCTTAATGTTTCCAATGCACGCTACGAGCTGTGGGAGTGAGTGATGTGATTACGCAAATAAATGCTATAAACAAGCAGACTGTCAAACACGTGTCAAGTGGTTTTTTTTGTCTATCGTAATCGTAAGCAATTAATTTGAATTAAATAACCCTTACCAAAAAAAATATTAAAATTAATACTAACTTAATAATCTATAACCAACCACTAGTTAATATGTAGTATGCTACCAGTATTTTACACTTATAATCGATAATCGATAGCAAAATATACAAAACGTTGAACGTGCAAAAAGCAAAATGTGCACGACACTATAAATGTGCAAAATGCAAAATGAACACACCACGTTTACACCAATTTTGACCGGGTTATTATCATCTATCTTAAATACCAATCTACAAGCTTTTTCAGTAGTAATTTATTTATTAGTTATAGCACGATTTTATTAAAAAAAAAACGAAAATGCTAAAGTAGTCTGAAAGTAATTGTTTGCAATATTTTTAATAGTTTTATATTATTTTCTATCATAGTTTCATTGGGTTTGATCTTTAGAAGTGTGCCCTTATGAAAAATCAACTTAAAAGTAATGCTATTATGCTAGCTTAGTAACCTAGCAACTGTCAGTATTTTACACTAATAAATGAATTAACTGTTCTTTCTAATTTATCTTATCTATCTATTTACTACCCAAAAGAAGACGGCATCATCAGATCAAAGCATGTAATTTTTTATACATGTATGTCATTTTTATTTTCCTTGGACCGGACTATTTAGAGCGAACTACCAAGAGCAAAAACAGTCTCCGAGTGAGCATATTGCAATAATTTTTAATATCTACTTTATTTAAAAAATAATAATAATTGAGTTTTGATTGACCTTGAGTCTTGGGTTATTCACTATTAATACCAATAAATATAATATTACCATTTACGAGGAATACAAGTAAGTATATTATGTTATAATGTAGTTTTTTCGTACACTGTGGTATATTAAGTATTTTATGTAGGTATTAATCAAATCTATCGTATAACGGTCATGCGTGAAAATCAATTCCATTTATTTCTGTGTTTCACCATAATCTTATTGTTTATATTTTAATTCATGTTTGGTGTTCATGTTGATGCTATTAGTAACTTAGTGCTATTGTTAGGATACATATATCATGTACTAATATACTAACAATAATACTAAGTATGTACCTACTGTTTGTATATTCATAAGTTAGTGGGACGTGGAATAAGGGATCACGAGGGAAAACAAATACACAACGCAATGCTCTTATTTAGAGGAATTAGTTAGGATACAAAGCCATAATATATAGCCTATATTATATGTCAATCTTGAACAGTGTACCTTTGAAATATTGAAAAAAAATCCTAATATATATAAACATATAATAAACAAACCTACAAATACAATTCTAGCTCTCTCTTTCTATGATCTTAGTTACTGTAAATTTATATTACCAATAAAACAAATTATCTTGGCAATTTAATTGAGATTAAAACTAATCTTTTAGTTAAACTGCACCCGTCACGACTTGGGTTATTGATTGGTTAATACCATTAATAGCCTTGCCCTACTTAGATGACTGAATTAAAGAGATATTAGATTAGTTTTTTCTATGTTAAGGTGGTCAAACAGCTGTCGAACATAGTAGGATTAGGACGGGATAGGGAAATGGGCTCTGGCAGCCCTTATTAACTCGTCAAAACACAACAGCACCGTCAGCACGCATGCTGTTATTTCACGGTGGTCTTCTGTAAGTGGTTTTAATTGTGCAAAAACCAAATCACAAAGACCTCAAAATTTATATTATATACTAGCTGGTACTAGTGGTGTAGAAAAGTATAAAACGCCATCTACCGTATTTTGGATAGATCTCCCGGGTCAAGCCGCTAGTATTTACTTTTATTTTACATTTCCCGTAGGAATTAATAATTTTCCTGCGGTAAAAAGTATCCTATGTTCATCACGGATAATGTCGGTTTCTAATGGTAAAAGAATTTTTCAAATCGGTCCAGTAGTTTCGGAGCCTATTCTATACAAACAAACAAACAATCAAATCTTTCCTCTTTATAATATTAGTATAGATAAATGGATTACTAGACTGGGTGACCGAGCTTTGCTTGGGCAAATGAAAAGTTTAAAGTTTTGTACATGTAAGAAAGAAAGAAAGTCTTTGAAACATTATAGAAAAAAAATTCAAAAATACTTGAAATAGTAATACTTGAAATTGCTCGTTTTATAATATTATACAAAATATTATAAAACGAGCAAGCGGCTACGAATAAAATAATACTCAAGCGGCATTACTTTTGTAACAGTTCCATGAAATAAAAAACAACTATTTGGCAGATCTAGAGTAGACTAGACCTAAAAAACCCCTAACTACTTATAGATTTTCGTCAAAATCGTTAGAGCCATTTGCGAGATCGTCGTGGTGGCTAAGGGTCCGTGGTCGTGGCATATAAGAATTCCTCGTTTAATATAATAAGATTTTTTTAGTATTACCGCGTGTCTATAGTCTGAAATGTCAATTAAATATATTGTGGGTAACAATAATAAATGCGATTTGAATAAACATATTGCCTTTCATGTATTGCAGGGTTGGCTAAAAGTTTTCTCAAACTCGAAATGTTCGCTTCCTCAATTACGGAAAGGTCAATTGCGGCCTCGTCAAGCGTTGCTTGGCCAGTAGGCGATTGGACATTAAATCTTAATAATTATTAATTATTGTTTCTTACAACGCCAATGACCATATATTATATTATACCCAGTGTTTCTCTTCCTATTTCTGTATATTTAGGTATTATTATTTACTCTTCTTGTTTTTACTTTAAAATTCAGATTTCTCAAACCTTTGCTTTGTAAAAATTCAAGTTATGTTCCATATATAATAGTAAAATATTATATTATACTAGTTACCAGCTCCCGGCTTCGCCCGGGTTCAAAATAATAACTATATTTTAAGTTGGGCCAAATTACACATAATTACGAAATTTTATCAAAATCGGAAATTGTTTACTGCAAATGAGCAATGTATAGTAATTACAACTCTAATTTGTGTTTGTTGCTTATTATTAGTTTTGAATATATAACGGAAAGTTATATATTCAAAACTAACAATTGGCTGATTTCCCTCGAGGAAATTTCGCCTCACTCACTCCTATTTCAGGGAATGTTACTAAATTATAATACGATTTACTAGCGCGACCCGCCCGCGCTCCTAGCTTCGCACGTGTTTAAATTTCATATCATGAAATAAGCCACAAAGCAAACATGTGTCAACAGAGTATGCCCTATTAAATTGAAACCTTTTTATATTCCTACCTCCATAAGGTAGGAGTGGAACTCACTCGTTCGTTCAACAAAATGTGTGAAAGCCCATCAAATCAGCAACACTCTACCACACCTTTACCTTTACCGAAGCTCTCAAACTTATTGTTTGTTAGATTACCTAATACACAGTACACAGTCTGTAGGTATTGTCCATAAACCCTGTTACTTTGAATATAGGTACAGATTTACAATGTAAGACGACCAGCCAGCACTCAAATGATTTCCGTGAAATCATAATTACTTACTTATCACGACTTGTTTATCAAAAGCAGACTAATGTTGTTTAATATCTGTTTCTTCGCTAACTTCTTCGAAACCATCTAACGGAAAGAGAGATTATAAACGGGGAATTTACAGAAAACATCCACGAAAAGCCGGGGGCGGGTTTCTAGTCTATACTAATATACTAAGAGGATAGGCTCCAAAACTAGTGGACTGATTTAAAAAGGTATTTCACTGTTGGGAAGCTATATTATTATCATCGAGTAACATAGGCTACATTTTATAAAGTTACGCGGACGAAGTCGCGTGCAACAGCTACTGTTGAATAAAAGTTTATTTTATGATTTACGCATATAATATAAAAATAAGTGTTTCTTTTTATATTCAATTGGCAAAAAATTCCGTAATTCACAACTATAAAAAATTGAAAATAAAGTAATCGACAACAAGAAAATGCCACTTTATTACATTTTATAATCAGTATTTCAATAGAAAACCAAAAGTATAGATAAAAAAAAAGCCCCAAGATATTTTATTGGTCTCGTTGCGCTCGACTAGATACAGCCGCGGTACTTGAAAAATGCGGCAACTTTTATTACGCCGAATTCGGCGTACCCGAGCTAGTCACACTGCAAACTGTCTGTGATATGTGTGTCCCGAATGTGTTATTAGTGAAACTGTGTAAAAAGTAAAAGATAGTGACAATGTTTTAAACACCACACACTACAATAATAAGTTGCCGCATTCACGGAGCTATTGCTTTTAGGTAGGGCCGTGTCTAGTAGAGTGCAGCGAGACCAATCGTTTATCTATGACAAAGCCTATAAAAAACCGTAGAAAGTTATACAAGAACGTTTTGCCGTAGCTGCACATTAACTAGGTTTGAACAAGGCGGGTTTGTTGATAAGATATGCATGCATACGACATGCGTGAGTGCGGTCTCGCTACGTTACCTACAACCGTATAATGTAGCAAACTAAACGGTGCCTTGTTGCCAAGTGCAACAGCTATCGTGAACCGAGACTAACTCGAGCGTGAGATAATTAATTACACCGCTTGTTGTTGGTGTTAATGTTTAAAGTAGAATCAGCTATAGCGAACGTTCATTAGAAAATTATCTCGTGAAACTTTATACACTTGATAAATTTGTTTTGAGTTAATATGTGGAAGTTTTTGAATCATGCCTTTGTAGAACTCGATCCGAAAACGCTAATTTTGTTGTAATGAGCTTTTCATGCTCGTGCTGTAATATTAATAATGTACCTATACTCAATTACTTACATATACATACCTAAATATTGTATTATAAAATAAAGTCGATGAACACGTCTGTCTGTTTCTGTCACTTAATGGTATTAATAATGGTAAATTATTAGATATTTTGTTGTGTAACATGACTTTTACGACCATAAAAATATCTCTAACCATTCCGAAATAAATCTTACATAACTACAGATTTAAGTACCATTTTGTTAATGTATAAATATAGGTCTTATGTATAATATAGATTTTGTAATTTTATGTTTATCATCAATACTAATAATAAATCTGTAGGGGTCGGTGATGGAGTAATTTACTTTGTTTTCAGAAATATCGTGTATATAGGCTCTATACCTGATACTGAAACTAAATTGACGATTTTTAGATTTTTTTTCTGTATGTATGTATGTATGTATGTTCCTCCATAACTTTTAAACGAATTAACTGATTTTCATGAAACTTGGTAGATAAACATTTACAAGTACGGGACACGTGATAGGCTACTTTTTATCTTTTTTTAACGCGGACGAAGTCGCGGGCAACAGCTAGTATAGGTATAAATGTTTGTTTCAGATTCTGCCCTACATAGACGGATTCAATCACGTGTCCAAGATCGCCTCTCTCACAGACGTCGAGATAAGTCTTGTGCGCGCCTGCGTACAGAACTTGGTCTACTATGGCGTGGTCACCCTCGTTCCTATCTTCCAATACTGCGCTGTAAGTTCCTCAAGCAAGACTAACCTTACCAGACGATATCTTCACTTTTTTATCTAAAGGCTACAGTTACCACAAGTGCGCTCCCAATCGTGATAACATAAATTATAAGGGAGAAGGAGGGAAATGGGTTGCATTATCCATATTTACCTTATCATAGAGTCATTCTTTCCCTACGTGTCTGATCTTTAATGCGCGAAAAGTGAGCAGCCATTTGTTTTATTTTCTTGTTAATTCATACAAAATTATGCTCGTTTCTAGGTGTACAGTGCAACCCCCAAGTTGAGGCAATTGACACGTTGTACTGGACTACAAAAACAGTGCATTGAATTCTGCGCGAGATCATGTAAGTTTCTCGTTCATTTATATTGCAATAGTTTCATTATTCAGCGATTCAACAGACAATTTAAGTTACCTGTACCTACAGTTTCGCTTCCATAGAAAACTAACTAAATATCTGTGACCATGTTTACATAGCTAAGCATTTTATTATTTGGGTTGGTCTTGGACTGTCTAGAACGCAATCTAACTACATTAGATTTTTTCCTAGGGAATAGAGATACTAATTGACTACCACATCAATCTACTATGACACAAATTGACTAGTACCAAAAATATTATCTAGAACACATTTCGCCTACTGTTCAATATTTTGTTTTTGACTGTACAGACGAGGTGAAAAATAAAAATACAGAACTACTTTTTTGAAGTGAAAACTTCTATAGCCGCGTTATACGATTTTGGGTAGGGAAAAAGTGTATCGGTTCACGCGTCAGCAACATGCTAATGCTCACAGTTAGCCTCGCGCAGCTGTCTACTATGTCATTGCATATAACAGATTGTATGTGTGTGCGTTGGACGCTCAGTTTTAAGTTTTCACTTCTGTCGGCAGTCCTCATGAATCGTATCGGCAGCTATAGGAAGAATCGTATCGATTTCAGCCCGTCAATTGCCAAAAGTGAGCGACATATTCCGGATGTACGCGGCGATGACGTACGGCACAACGATGCGCGATCTCTGCTGCAGACTGAAGCCTCAAGAGCTGGCGATAAACGAGAGGAAATTGGTGCTCTTTGGACTTCTAGAGGGTCTCATTAGGAGAGTGTACAAGGTAAAAAGGATGTCTTTATAATATCCACCTAATTATGGTACCAGTTAGCACGTTTATTCTAGCTAGTGGCTAGTGGAAAACGGTCGCGGGTTCGAATCCCGCTAGGAGCATATGTATATGTGTTAATATGTTACCTTTGTACCTGATTCGTGGATGTTTTGTATGTATAATATTTACAAATACATGTAATCTATGTAGTATATCAACTAGATTGTGCTGTATGGAATGTGTGCAGATATTTATTTTTTATAAGGACGACTTTTCAGCAATTAGCAATAGAGACTTAGTTTGTCTTCTCTTCTAGCCTATAGGTGATTTAGCAACATAGAATTGACAAAATAACAATAGCCAATTGAATGACAATAGCCGCCTAATTGAATTTTATTGATACATTAGCATATTAACACCAAATTTGTAGACCATGTCCGAATCAAGAATGTTTTATGTTAAAAATCGGCAGACAGGCTAACGATCCAATCAATGGTAGGTGGCTACCGTCGATTAGATATTTGATACTATCTAATAAGAAAAAAATTGACAAAAATTAATTTTATTTTATTCGATTTGCTCTCATGTAAAAAGTGTAATTTTGATTTGTAGCCCTTTAGTTTTTAAGCAGCGATATACATATAAAAATGAAGGAAAAATCTTATATATCATATATACTTTTTTCTCCAAAATTTCAACGGAAATAGATTTTTTTTATTAAAAAAAACATAATTTTCATACGTTGATAGTCAAAATCAAATCTCAATCAAACAATATTACAATAAAATTAATTTAGACTTAGCCACAGCGAAACGTGGCCGGTCTCAGCTTGTCTATACTTACTAATTACTAATATTATAAAGAGAAAAGTTTTGATTGTTTGTTTGTATTGAATTGGCACCGAAACTACTGGACCGATTTGAAAAATTCTTTTATCATTAGAAGCCGACATTATCCGTGATGAACATAGGCTACTTTTTACCGCGGGAAAATGCTTCATTCCTACGGGTAATCTAAAAAAAGAAAACACTAGCGGCTCGGCCCGGGATACACTTGATAGAGCCATCTATCCAAAATCAGATGAAGCGACTAACACGACAACTGCTTGGTGATATTTTTAGCGATCCGCTACGATAGATGGCGTTTTATACTTATCAACGCGGACGAAGTCGCGAGCACCAGCTAGTATTTTATAAAGTTACGAGCACGAAGTCGCGTGCAACAGCTGATACAATGAAATTGTATGAATTTGGTTTCCAGTACCCGATAACGTTGAACAACGATGACGGCAATTCGATGGTAAGTGACAACGGTCACAGTCAACCGTTGGTGAGGACTTACAACGGCCTCGTTTGCCTCGACGAGCTGTGTTGCCAGAACGGAATATCCACCTCACAGTTGGAGGAGCAACTGGAAAAGGACAGTAACGTAGTCTTCATTGTCAAGTGATACCAACTCATTCGCCGGCCGTTTTTCATTTGCAGATTATAATAATAATTTTTAAATTTGTAGTGTGATAAACGAAGAGATTAAACACTGAAAATTTATATATTTGTATATTAAAATAAATAAAAATGTATAATATGTATGTCGCAGTGTAATCGGAAAAAACGGATTTTCGAAAAAATTCTAGTAACATTGCAAATCACCGAATAAATAGGAAACTAACATAAAATTTTGTAATCATCCGAGGTGCTTTTAGGATCTTTGCAAAATTTTTGCAATTTAGGACGATTAGAAAATGTAACGCTGATTGGTCAATGATAATATATAGCTTCTCTGTTCTGCTTGGTCATAACGTTCATTCCATAGTTGAACGTTTATTCCATAGAATAATAACTAAAGTATAGTCAGGAAAAAATACCAATAAAGTTACATTAGTTCATACTCTAGTTTATTCGCGACTCGCCTAAAACAGGTAGGATTTTCGCAAAGATCCTGAAAAAATGAAATCGGATAGTTTTCTATTTATCCGCTATTTTGAAATCTTACTAGGATTTTTGCAAAAATCCGTTTCTTCCGATTGTACTGCGACATTTATATAAGCGATGATAGGTTTTATTATATGGCCCTAAAGTACAATTGACCAGGGCTCTAAGAATCTAAAAAAGAAATGTTTATTCTGTACAGAACTTTTTAGGTTTTTTTTAATATTTAGAAATTTAAATCAAAATGTGTTAGTTGCGGAATTTAGTTATACATAATTTGTTTAATTTTATTGATTATAATTTTTTTCTAATTGACCGCGATCCAAAAGTTGTCAAATTGACACAAACTTATTCATACTGACAAATTTCCTCCTATTACTTATTAATTACTTGGATTGCACAAAAGTCTTGTTTTATTAAAAATTAAAATTTGTTATATTCTTTAATCCAATAAGAAACTTTTAGAATGCTAGATATTTTTTTAAAATTTATACATACATATATATTTACAAGGGATTGTTCTATTTGCATAAATAATAACGCGATGACGACTTGAATTTAATAAGATGCACTAAACAGAAAATAAATTGATTTAACTATCAGTTAATCATAATATTGACCAGAAACTAATATTTGAAAAATCTTTTTTTTTTTTAATTTTAAAAACTTTTGAACTAATTAACAACTTTTTAAAAAAGTTATTTTTTATCTGCCAACCCTGCCATGCCAACAGGGTTGGCAGATTAAAAAAAAATTTGTATAATTCTCAATTTTAATGTAACTTATTAAATTCTATGTTCGTTGGCAAAGATGGTTTTTGATTGTCGGCTTTGCTGTTAAGAAAACTCTGCTCAATCTTGTTAGTTTTTAGATTTATAATATTTTTGTATAATCTTACACTGATTTATTATATATACAGGGTGGAATTTTGTTATGCCACCTGGAGGGAAAGTACTCTTAATACTGTAGATAGGAAGTTTTACTCAAAGAAAACATTCCTTTATTTTTGAATAGAAAGAAAACTGCATTCAAAGATTTTCGAAAATTCGCTTGCCACACCCGGGAATCGAACCGGCTAAAATCTATAAAAATTGCAGCCTTTTACTTTTATTGCATCGATCATTAGGGTCAATTATAAGGATGCAATCTCTCTGACAAACTTGATAAATTAAATGAAAGGAAAACCAGTTTTCAAAAAATTCCACCCTGTATATATTAAAAAAAAAAATAAAAAAAAAAAACAATTTTATATTAAAATGTTTATTGCAAATTCTAATTCTAATATATAATATATGTATATAAATATATAGTCTATAGTGGTGCTAAGTGTAAGTGTTGTTTAGTTAAATAGTTTTGTAATGTTGTATACTGTATGTACGACCCCCACCGACTTTGGAGGCGTTCAAGTGTTACCCTAAGTGACGCAATTTTTGATAATTTTCGACCCCCTCCATTAACAACCCTAAGCGTTACGGTAACGTAACAACCGAATGAACATTTAAAAAAAATTCCAAAAACTTTGTTATTGCAAAAATACAATCGCAATCCTTCATATTGTATGTTGCAAAAATACAAAAAAAAAATGATATTTTTTTTATATTAAAAAATAACATATATGTTTAATATCTCCTCTAGCATTCATTTTATTATAAAAAAAAAATACTTAAAACATTTATTGCTACTTTAAAAAACACGCTTCTAACGATTTTATAGTTAATATGCGTATATTTGATGTATATGTAATAAGAAAAAAATAGACGAAAAAAAAATTTTTTTAATTTTACAGATTATAAATCTCCTGTAAAAAAGTGTAATTTTGATTTGTGGTATGTACTTTTGAATTCAAGCAGCTATTTTTACCAACGAAAAAGGTTTGCCAACTTGCGAGAACAAAATAAAAATGATAAACGATACACTCGTACGTAACGCATCGTAACGTTTAACAAGACCCCCCCCCCCTCTCTCTCTCTCCCCCCCCCCCCTCCCCTCGCCCCAAACTGCATCAGTTAATACTTGAACGTCCCCCTTTACTATTTGACACACAGGACTCTGGTCGGTTTGACAAGGCTAATAGAATTGAAGACGTGACGTGAGTGGATGAAGGTGGTATGTCGCATAATTCCAATTTTGAATAAATCGAGGTTTAAAGTTTTACTTTTAATTTTTAAGATAATAAGTTACAAACTTATTATCTTAAAAATTAAAAGAACTACAGAACTAATTTTTGTATACTATAAATTATGATGCAAAGTTGTGCAAAATAACCTCAAAATATATTAATGATATGATACCAGTTAAACACTTCTGTTACTTAATTTAAAAAAAAACACGTCTCCCTCTTCCACTGACAAAAGTAAACTTTTCTGCACTCTGCTTTTTAAAATTAACTGTACATATGTTCCAAAATTTTATTTTCCAAAATGTCTTAATGCGACGATCTCGAGGTCTGTAATCATTCATACAGGTCTGACATATAATATATTACCTTCATCAACGTAAAAAAAAAACGGAAAAAAAAATGTAACACCTTCATCCACTAGTCTTCAATTGAAGACGTGAAAATCCCAGTTAATTATCCCTATTTCTAAATCAGTAAGTAGCTTCTAAGTAAGTAGCCCGCCATCTCTATTCTAAATTGATTTCTGAATACAATCCTTCCAGAAAGTTTGATTAGGCTTTTAAAGCCATTATACGAATAAATTAATTAAAAGTTGATAAAAATCGTGTCAAAAAATGCCATAACATAACGGAAAATCTAAATTTTTGTGGGAATTTATTAGCAGAAAGCAAAACAAAAAATGCTTTTTGCACCAAAAAAATTGTCTACTGAAAGAAAAATCATTGATGTTATTAATATGATTAATGGATATTTGAAATAAAAAAATAATGTATTGGAGCTGTTTGTTGTAGGCGACTAGTCTTTCATAAATTATTTTATTGTATTTTTGATTCAGTAAACGAAAATGTGACTTCCTATTAATAAGGGTACATGACAATGTTTACATTTGTGAATTTTTTTTAAGAATTTTAAACAAACAGGTTTCCTTTAAACTTATTTTTGCATAAACCGTTTCTTTTCATAGAATTCTTAATCTTTAGTTTCGCGGTAACCATTCGTTTAAAATGGCACCTCTTCCTTCTTTCGTCACATGAATGTAACAAAATTATCAAAATTAATAATAAATAATAACCTTTTATACCAAAACCTTTAAAAAATTTTTGAAGGAAGACCTTTCGGATCTCTTGTTGAGGATTTCTTGTAAACTCTTAAACATTACAGTGATGTCTAGTCGTGTGCGAATGTCAACTAGTCAGTCAAATGATAAGAAAAATATTTGGTGCCTTATTTTGTTATTTCTTTGTTTAATCTTTAATATTTTTAATTACTTTTAAGACCGAACTATTGTGTTGACTATTGAAAATGTAATTAAATGTTATAAAATCATGTTTTTGTAATGTTGTATTTACCTACATAATTATTATATTATATTAAATTCTTGTAATGATGAGAATCGTTTTATTTAACTTGGCCCAATTAGATGAAGTTTTTTTGAAAACCAGGTATGCAAGACTTTAAAACACAAAGTAAAAATTAATTAATTAATATAACAACATGTAGAACGTTGCAAAAAAGGAAAATGTTTGCAAATTGGTTTTATTTGTGCTTGTTAAGTTGGAGTTATTCACAAATTGAATCTCTTATTTATAAGGAGAGATGTGATTATTATTGATTTTAAAGGTAGATTTTATATTTACTTGAAATCAAAATTAAATAAATGTGGGTTCACAATCACATAAAAATTCTGCATAGGGGCATAATCAAATTTGATGGCTAAATGTGTGAAATTGCTATGAGAATTTTTGCAGCGATCATAAATGTACTCAGTAAAAGGAGCATTTTTTAGAATATTATAGTTAGGGCCTCTTTTTCACCATCTGTCAAGTAGGCTAACCGTCATTTAAAGTCACCGGGGATGATGATGCTGAATTGCTGATATACCTTTGTTTATACGGTAAAAGACCATTAAAAACATTAAAAAGAAAATAATAAAAAAAAAAATCGCCTATCAAAGGATCGATTTGAAAAATTCTTTTACCATTAGAAGCTGACATTATCCGTGATGAACATAGGCTACTTTTTACCGCGGGAAAATGCTTCATTCCTACGGGAAATCTAAAATAAAAGTAAATACTAGCGGCTTGGCCCGGGAGATAACGCCCTCTATCCAAAATACGGTAGATGGCGTTTTATACTTTTCTGTAGTCAGTGAAAATTTTAATGAGAAGAAAAAAAAAACAAAATATATCAGACAGGACTCGTTTAATACAATCTTATTTTACATTATGTAAGTTACAAAATACATAAAACAGTTTATATATAGGTAGGTAACAAAACACGTGACTAGCGTTTGAGACAAAAATATTATGGAGAATCTGTTTAATCAGATTATAATATACTAAAGCATACGAGAGACTCATTTCAATGGACCGTCAAGTAGAAATACTTTACTTAAATGAAAATTTACTTATTCACTATTAGTAAATGTTAAAAACACATTTTATAGTAAAAAAAAAATACTCTGACTCTATAAAAAGTTTTACCTGGTCCATTGATTCAAGATTTTCATATACAGTCATAATATTGTAACGCCTTCGATGTTAAAATAAAACTATAAAATATGTCAAGTTTTGGTTTGATTTTATTTACTATAATCAACCATTTATTAAAACAACTTTATTTGATTTATTTATTTTTTATTTTAAACCATTTACTTAATTGATTTTTTTAAATGAAATCATTTAATTCCTTTTTTTAATTTAAATTACGATTTAATCTCCCAACATTCTACAATATAATCAAACACCCAAAATTAAAAATGATAACACCAGTGAGGTTGAAGACTTGGTTGATTGAGCACAGAGTTTAAAAAAATATAAAGAACATTTTAATATAGAAATGAGATATTTATGTACATAAATGTGTGATATTAAAAATTAAATTCTTTTATGGTGATTTCTATTAAGATTTTTTATATTATTTGAATCACACTTTAAAAGCGACATTGCCACTCAATTCCAATTATATATTAAATATGCTTTTTCAAATTACTGTATAAATTTAGGTTCATACTAATTATATACGTTCTATTTATGTTTGCATAATCTAATTTATTTGGCGCCTAAGTACAGTTTAGTCATTACATATTATCATCGAAGGCTAACAGAAGTTAATAATAAAAATAACTATTGTTCCCGTTATTTTATTGTTATTTCATTGTTCATAAATGATCAATTTTACATTTGAATATGATTACATGTAAAATTCATCATTTATTACAAATTCATATGTGTATAGTATATATATATTATATGTATTTTGGCACGGTATATATATAAATGTATATATTTATAGAAATGTATCGTAATATATTCTTACGGTCACTTTTAAAAATAAAATACATGAAAATAAGTTCAGTTTAATGGATGCTATTTCACATTAAAATCCGATATGAAATTTTTTAAATTTGTGTGAATAATGAATTCAATAGGAAACTTCAAACAGATATACAGCTTTATAAATAAAAATAAGACCAGAGAAAAAAAAACTAAACTAGACATTTCTATCGTTGAGGCGATCAGATGTGTATGATCATTGGTGATCATTGGCAAATTAGTTGCCTATGATCATTGCCATCAACAATGATGACTATAATTTTGCCTAGATCTATAACGGAGAGATACCGAAAATATTATAGTAGCCCAGTGAATGCCACTACTAATAGTATGGAAAGAGAAACGAGGATGCATGAATAGGAAATATTTAAAGTTATAACTAACACATTATATTACTATACATACTCGTACGATAATATTATATTTCATAACTAATTTTAAATAGTAAGTTTTTTTCCGGATAGGAAAAACCGCGCTTTTGATCTATAGTGCAAATATTAAAAAAAAAGATGTTCAAATAGTTGTACAGTCGCGAACATAAGCTTATTAACTAAATATGTCATTTCAAAATACCAATATACTAATAAGAGAATTAAGAGATACGATACATAGTTCTTAAGAACTAAAGGTTTCGATTTTTGAGTTAAAATTACTGCTCATACGCAACCAGGAATTGAACAGTGTGAAATATCTTTAAAAAAAGAAATCGCCATTATTTTCAAATTCAAATTCAAATTCAAATTCAAAATAATTTATTTGCAGAATATAGTTACATAAGTTGTTGTAGATTAAATAAATAATGTCCACATATTCAACCGGCAAGCGGTGTGCAAATTTAAAAATTTCTCCAATTTATTGTATTTTTCTTTTATTTTTATGTTATATTTATATAGGACGTAGTTTTCATCGTTTGCACTATATAGTGTCATCATTTAGGTATTCATTAAGTGAGTAATATGCCTTTTCCACCAGAAAATTTCGCAGGTGATTCTTGAATGTAGCCAGATTCCTGATATTTTTTATATTTTTTGGAATTTTATTATACAAGTGTGGTGCCACACAAAAGACGCTTATCTTTTTCATTCGAGATTTGGCAGGAACCATACAAAGTTTATCATTATGGCGTGGACGCTCCATGAACTTAAATAATTGGGAATTTTGTATATACACGTGGATTTTTGAAGTAAATTTTAATACTTAAATTAGTACTTTGTGTTGAATTATTTTAATTTTATTTAATTATTAAATTATGAACACGATATTCATGAAAAAATAAAAATGTGTAAAAGATTTTTAAATCTACTTTCATAATTATAATCCAATAAGAAAATACTTTAAATATAATTATTAATTAAAATATTTTCGTTTCAAATTAGCAGCACTATTGAAACTTTTCACGCGCTAACAAAAAGTAAATAAAAATAAATTATAGTATAGCGTATTTGTGTTCGCGACTGTACAATGTTAAAGACGTGAAGTGTTTGTCTGTCAAATTATAGTCAGTACAAAAATATCTTCCAGTCACTTGGATACGGTCATAAATAACTATTACAGAAAATATATTCGATTCGTTTCTGTTTATTTATTTATTTGCGAAGACTAATTCTGTCATTTACACGATAACAAATATAACTATTTAATTACAGTCTCACTAGAACGGCTAGGCAGTGGCCTTAATGTTCACCAAACAAGGCCTTTTCATAAATTTTCTCACTCGTTATTATTTCCAATTTAATTTAGCTCTTAAAAATATAATAAGGTATGTATTACTATTTTTACTATCGTCAAATGTTCACTCACGCTACCATAAACCCGTGGACTCAAAATAATATGGCCAATTTCATCAAAGCTCGAGCAAAACATTGATTAATAAAATTAAATTGATTAAAATTTCAAAAAAATAAATAAATAATAATGTAAATTTAACAGATTGTTGGGCCGAAAATGAAATGTAATATATAAAAAAGCTAGACTCGTTATAATTATAATTCGGTGTGGCAATCAGTTTTAGCATTTAATTACTACTATTATTGCCTTATAATAATACCTTTAATTTGCCTACTATTTAGAAATATCATTTACGACACAATAATCATATTAGCGATTAAATATGTCTTTTTCGGTTAGAAGGTTTTAATCTGCGAACAACTTTTTAATCACTTTTTGAGCAAATATACTTCGTATTAAACTGAACTTTGTATTACTTCGTATTAAACGGTGCTGGCTGAAAATCAGCGCTGTAGGTGCTCAGCACAATGCTGAGCCAGTATCCGTTTCACTGCCGCGAGGACACACACATCTTTTACCTGATTATTTATTTATGTTTTATTGTTTTTGTATTATGTTTGTGTGTGTTGAGTGAATAAAATTCTTTCATTCTTTCTAACTACGCGCATCTAATCAGATGTAGCCTAAGGTTAACCGCCCACTAGGCAGCCTGGCTGCGACAGTCGAAATATTGGCTGCGCAGCCAGTTATAGCAGCCAATCGACGGCCAGTTGTCACCGAAACGTCAAGCGATATGGACGAATTATTACGTCTGGTTGCTACGACAAGTGAGCGGAGACTGACGACAGCCACATACATTCGCCTCATAGAATAATAACTAAAGAATGAAGTAAGGAAAAAAATAGCAACAAAGTTTTAGTTCATACTCTATTCACTTATAGCATTGAAAAGGTGTTAGAAAGAGATGCATATGCAGTAGTACATTCGTAATTTAGACCGGCTGTCACTAGGTCAAATGCATAATTATAATAATGGTCGTTTTTTGAATCGATGTACCTAAAACTAGTAAAAACCTTCTAAATTACTATAAAATTATCTTAATCTCAATGCTATAAGTGAATAGAGTATGAACTAATGTAACTTTGTTGCTAATTATTTTTCCTTTCTTCTAGTTATTATTCTATGATTCTACTCACTCTGGCTGCGCCCAGCCAATAGGCTCCCGTACAAACAGGCGCGTTTTAATTCTAAGGCTCCCCACACACCGTCATAATATGTTCAACTGGCTGCCTAGTGCAATTTGCAACTTCCTAAATTAAAAAAAGGATTGTATTTGAAAAAAAAAAGACAGCGCCCTCTGTTGGCACTAAAACATTAAAATAGCCAGTGAAAAAAAGGGCCACATTTTAACTCCACTGTGAATACACCTTTACCCTACCGTTGCACTGACGACGCGAATCAAGTATAAAGTTAGTATAACTATAAACCCTCTGCCCAGCGCATTCGAGTAGACCTCACATAGTATGCAATAATTTAATACTTCAATATTTTTTACCCTAACAGGCACCCATTTATCTGTACGCATAGCACCGGCGGCGGAGAAATATGTGACATGATGTGAAAAAAAAAATTTGCTACTTGAGTTTAGTTTTTTAAATATTATAAAGAGCACTATAACCAATCAAACAATACCGTCACCATTGTCGACATTTTTTTTTGTCACATCTTGTCACACTTTTTTCTTGGGCGCCTGTTCTACGCCCCTTCGGCCGCCTACGAAACCAACGCTACGTAACCAGTTGCGTGACAAAGATTTGTTTTTCTTGCTACGAAACCAGTTATGTACAAAGAATATTTTTTCTTGCTACGAAACCAGTTACGTACAAATAATATTTTTTCTTTCTACGAAATAGCCAATAGCGATGTGCCTGTGTTTACGAAATACAAAAATGTGTTTTGTCCCTTTCCTACAAAACGCTACGTAACCAGTTACGTGACAATAATTTTTTTTCTTGTTACGAAACCAGTTACGTACAAATAATATTTTTTCTTTCTACGAAATAGCCAATAGCGGTGGCCTGTGTTTACGAAATACAAAAATGTGTTTTGTCCCTTTCCCACTAATGCAAAGATGTGTCAGAAACTGATTTCGTAGGCGGTCGTACGCAACTAGTTTCGTATGAAGAGAAAACCTATTTTTACGTAACTAGTTTCGTAGCAAGAAAAATAATAATCCTTCAACACGTAACCGGTTACGTAGCATTGGTTTCGTCGGCGGCCGAAGCGTTCTACGCTTACCGAATTACACAAGTTTTAGGTAGCGAATGATCACATAAGAGCGACAGATACTAACACTGTTAACTGACGCTTGAATTTCTACCACAATTTACCAAAAAATTAGCAAAACTCTTGATGTGGTAAAAATTTTAGCTCATAAAACACTACCCTATTTACAGAGCCCTCTACTCATAAACACAGAGGTTAAACTGGATTTTCATAGACAATAACTACATATAATACTTAGTATTCTCTAAATGTGTTCCGATCGTTAAAATTGTTATATATATACATACGTCACATAAGTCATTCAGAACTTTCATACAAAATAAGATTCGTTCTTATTTATAATAAATATTTTTAATAGTTACACTCGCTCTAACCACAGATTATAAAATACATACAGAGTCGTTTATAAACAAAAGGAATGACCTACAAAACAGTTTTACTACTACGAATTTTTGACAACATGATCTATGATAAAATAAAAATCATGTCAATTACAAATTGATTATCAAGCCCTAACTCTTTCTAAATTACATTTTTACAACCACACTAGACAGACAGAATAATTGGTTGTATATAAATTAATAAATAATATAGTAGAAAATAATTGAAATCACAATCACTATGTTTAGCTGCACAACAACCAAAAAAAAATTGATTTTTTTTTTTTTAATAATACAAAATACTCACGAAGTTTATTGACGCTGAGTAAAAATAAGCATTCGAGTCTGCCTGTTATCTTTCTAGAAAGAAGCGTTCACATTTCACATATTTACAACCCAAATAGAATTTGTATTGCGAACAATAAAATAGAAAAAAAAAAAACATTGCACCACTAGATCGAAACTGATACAACTCAAAAATCTTTTCCAATAAAATTCTCTGTAGTATTTGGTGTTTGAGAGAAACGCGCGCGTTAAATATTTTGAGTTTTTTAGGCATAAACAGTTTTGACACAGCGGTGCAATCTTTTCACGAAGAAAAATGGCACAACTCGTTTTCAATTTGGAATGAATTATTTTAAGAGACTTTGAATCTCATTTTGAAAATGTTACGACAAAAAATTAAATAAGAGTATGTATGTACGTACAGTTAGCAAACTACATTACATCGGTGCGTATGTTTGTTTATGCGCCGTTCGCAATACATTACGACATAAAAATATATATATTTGAGGAACTGATTCTTCTTAAGACATATTAAAGTCAGTACCAAATGTATAATACATAATATAGTCACAGTGAAATGTCACTTTAAATATAAATATGGCAAAAATATGGAAGATGACACTTCGCTACACAAAAGATTCGACTTACTCCTTAGGGAATAAAAATAGGAAAAAACTTCGTTTTAAAGTACCTAAAGCTTAAATTTAATTTTTAGATGCGGCCATTTTGTTTTCGGTACACAATTTATACAAAGAGGGAGATATTTTGTTTTGGGACAGTTTTTTTCTTAATACCATTCCCTATGTTCAATTACTATAATTTGTCTTTTTTAGCCTATATTAGTTTACTTTTTGTCTTTTATACAAATGATAGATTATTTTCAAAATATTTATAGTATTTAGATGATATAGAAATTATTTTCAAAAGCTAACCGTGTCAATTTTTATAAATTTTGACCATGCACACATGGGCAATAATACTGTTAAGAGCTAAAAAAAAACAACCGCATCTAACACGTTCAGAATAAGAGATTCACCTACAACATAATATTATATGTTCTCATTATATAAGGCAATGAACCACATCCTAACTGTTTTGTGTTGATCCATTTGTGAAATCATTGTAACAGTTATATATTGATTGTGAACACTTTTACATTTAGTTTGCTTCTCATCCAGAACACATCTCTGAATGTTCATCCCAAGCTGCCACCTGAAACACAAATCCATGTATAAATTAAATATACATTTGATTTGCTATTAACTTATTAGTCGCTGATAATAAAGCTTTTAAAAATCGGTCTAGTAGTTTTATAATTTATTCATTACAATCATACACAAATACAGTTTTGCTAGACAAAATATACAATTTGTTACCGACCTGACAGTCGCGGCTGCAGTACCATTGGTTGGCGCAGCCAGCGCAAACGAACTGCGCGTCGCGCCGCCGACAGCCCTGACAGAGGGGCGCATCCCCTTCGCCCTCCGCCTCGCCCCCGCCCGCGCCCGCCTCGGGGCAGCCCCCTCCACCCGTCGCGCCCCCCGCACCGCCCGCCTCGTCGATCACGAGGCGCCCCGAGCCGGACCCGGACGGCGAGCCGGACGCTGATCCGGATGAGCCGCGGCTCTCCTCATCGTCCTAACACAAAGACGAACATAGAACAAAAAAACTTCTAGCAAGAGGGACAAGTAAACTTCAGGGTCAGTTAACAGCGAAACGCTTACGCTTACGCGTTTCAGTGTTAACTGACCCAAGTCTGACGGGAAAATTTTTTTAACGGTTAATTTATTAGCCGCCAGAGTCGGTTTTATCCGACAATTTTATTATCGTGTCTATTTCGCCAGAGCTGTATATATACGACAAATTCCTCTACTTGTATAATGTTTATTTTTAAATCAGTCTTCAGTTGCTTTCTCTTGAAAGAAAAAAAATGAAAACATACGAGATAGGCGCTAGGGCGCGACAACACCTAAAAAAACCAAGTGACTAAAGGGTTAGAGTATTAATTTATTTTTGCTCTATATGCGATTTATTTAATGGTTACCATACATTCACGCGTATTTCAAGAGAATCAAAGACTACTACACTCACTAGTTGAACGACTTCCTCAGTTTTCTCCTGCTGCACCGGTTCCTGTGGCGGTGGTGTAGGCTGAACTGGAGTTATCGTTATTTCACCGCAATTCTGTACAATTCATGTGCATTATTAAAATAATTTATCATACATAACAAGCGCAACGGACATCAAGATATTCCCTAAAAAAAACACAAACATAAATGTAAGAATAACCATCTTATTCATGAGAATTGAAGTAATTGCATTTTTTTTTGTAATTAAAACACGTTAATTTCTGTGTGCAATAGATATTTACATGAATGAGATCGTTATACCGTTATGGCAACACAAGTGAATAATATGCAAAATGATAATAATTTTAAAATTTTTTGATTCTAAATGAGTATTGCCATTTTTAATTATTTTTTTCACAAATCAACATCAATTGTTTTTTATTGCTTTGTAATGGCAACATTTGAGCCACATGTTTTATATCGCGTCCACAACATTTGTAAATAAGACATTGAAATTTTAGATAAAATAAAAATATAAATTAAAATGACAACGACACCTACTACAATAAGTTATTACACAAGTATATTTATCAAAACCAATCTTGTTTATGTGGGCGCGGCATAAACACAATTGATGAGTGGCAACACTGAGGTCAACTTCGCTTGAAATGATGATTGAAATGAAAGTATTAGGCTTTGTACTAATACGTAAAACTTTAAAGATTGCAAAAATTTCTATAGTTTTTATGTGAAATTTAATGGACAGGCAGACATATTGGGCTGAAATGGCTAGGCTAATATATAAAAACGAACTAATTGGAGATAAAGTCAGAAGGGCCGAAGCGGTTCAATGAAAATAGTGAGTCAACCATTTGTGCCATCTCCTTTTTGTCGGCCGAATGTAACCATTACAAAGGCGCGTATTGTTCTTAAAAACTAAATTTGGAATTTTTAAAGTGATCGAGGCCAATCAGCACACCAATAAGGTATTTTGGTTCGTACACATTGAGGTGGTGGTACCTTGGCCTGACCGAAAGTGGGCAACGTTGGCGCGCTCTGTTTCCGTTCCGGCGACGTGAGCAGTTTAGCCAACGTCGGCGAGTAACTCTGAGACGCGGGAGGCGCCTGCTGCAACGTTGGCAACACCCATTCAAACTAATTCAAAATTTCGAATGCCACTCTAAAATACGTACACTATGCGTCAGTTCACAACGAAACCGTCACGTTTTAAGGTAGCAAAAATAGCTTTAATAGCGCATTTGGATCTATACAAATACAAGTGGAACGCGGTTCAAACGGACGAAAGGCTAGCGTTGAGAAGGGACACCTATCTGCGCGTTTGTAGCAAATCATCACAACCTTACTATAATATTAAAAATGCGAAAGTAACTCTGTCTGTCTGTCTGTCTCGCTTTCACGCAAACACTACTGAACCGATCGCCATGAAATTTAGCATACACGTTGTCTGGGACACCAGAAAGGACATAGGATACCTTTCACCCAAGAAAAAAGTAATGTTCTCGAGGGATTATCTAAAATATAAAACTGTAACTAACGCCTGGCCAATGTGTTATAGCAACAAGTTGTCAAGCGTTGTAATTGCTTTTATATTTTTAATTTATAATCGCGTACAAAGTCGCGGGCACCAGCTGGTACATAATAAATTACCGACCGCTTTGCGTTTTCTGAGAGTCCAGTGCCCCGTGTGTTGTACTCACGAAATGAATAGTATGAAAACGATTGTCCCAATACAAAAAATCTAAACTATTCTCCTCGTGAGTAGTATGAAAACGATTATGCTTAAGCCAACAAGCATCTTTACGTCGTGTCGCGTTTCGGTCTGAACTGACTCTATATATTTCAACGTTCATTGTTGTCAGAAAGTAAAGTGTGCACTTTACTAAATAAACCTTTTATATTAAAATATATACTATAATTATTATAGACAAATTTCTCCTAGGGCCGAATTGTTCAATCACACTATGGAAGTGGTGGTGAAATGAAATTATAATAAATTTATTGAACAATAATAATTACCTTGAAATAAATTAATAACTAATGTATGTACAATGTACATAAAATGAAAATATAAAAAAAATGCATTGCAATAGGTGCCTTTCAGACGAAATCGGTTCAATATCTGTTTTGTACTCTATAGTGTTTTAAAACTATGTACTTTTTTTTTTAAATTATTTACTCAACTCAAATTATTCATTACACAAATTCAAAAGAGTAATAAAAGCAAAAAAAAAAGCTATTGGAAATCTTAAAGCAATATTTTCATTTATTTGAGACTAGCTGAAATTGAATCCAGCAGTTCGAAAATTAGTCACAACAGACAGACAGACAGACACATTTTATTTTTATTTTTATTGACAATATAAAGGGGAGTTCATATGTGTACGGATACTGCACTGACTTTTTTTTTCAACCTAATAAATTATATTAAAAAAATAAAAAGTACACATTTTAACAAAGACATGTATGTATGTAACCCAAAACGAGATTCTTACACCTAAAACGATATAATTCTTCTCACCTTAGTTAGAATGCCATGAAGCAAGGAATTCTGTGACGCCTGACTTGTCTCTTGATTGACGGGCAGCAGTGAGATCTCAGGGTACGGAGGCGGTGGTAGCCTGGGATTGGGTGATGCAAGTCTTTCGGTCTCCACTCTCGGCTTGTGAACCTCCTCGTGGTTCCTCTCTTGCCTCCGTCTGTTCTCGGGCCTCATGTGATGGTCGGGCCTGTTCATCATCTGGTCCGGCCTGTTCGGTATGAGACCGGCGCTCTGTTGCATATTGGCGAACTGCACTAGCACATCTTTAAAGGACAAGCCGTTCGCGAGACCACCGGCCTGTACTTGTTGTAATCGTTCCAACATTGCTTTTTGGTTCTGAAAATGTTAAAACATTTACTCGTTTAACACATTCATTGCCGCACAAAAAATTTCAAGTTTCATATGAATGGCCAGTGTATAGTATAATGTGTTGAACTCGTGTGGTGAGTCGTCATCAGTACACGGATGAGGAGAATAGACTCGCGAAGTGACGACGCGGCTTTTGAATTGCATAACTCAACATTTCAAGGTGGTTTTTGAATGAATAAGTTGTGTCAAAATCAATCAAAATCAAATCAAAATATTTATTTATCAATTAGGTTTCTATAAGAAACTTTTTTGATCGTCATTATAAATTTAAATTTACCAGGGTTTCGGAAAAAAGCCAAGATGACGATCCTGAGAAGAAACCCCGAAAGAAACTCAGGATACTATTCTTTTTGTCATCATTAAAATGTAAAATAGCATAATACACTTACTTAATATTAACAAACTTAAAGTAACTTAAGTGTTTTATATTCCTATTATTTTTTAAGAAAAAAAAAACAATAAATAGTTTGGACTCGCGTAGCGAGTTCTAAGCCCCCAGTATGCGACTTTAGTGAACTCGCCGGGCGGAGTCTTTGGCAATGAATAGGTTAAACAATATTATTAGTCACTACTAGAATATTATTAGAAAAAATAAAAGATGTTATGACGCCCATTGTTCCACAGTAGTCTTATGTAAGGGGTGGTTAATGCGCTAGATAGGAGCTCCCATTATCCCTTATTATATCATCACTTAATTACTATGATGTTGCACAAGCTAATAGCCACTTATTTTCTTGAATACTTTACTTGTATTTATAGGTAAAAATGTGTAAATTAGTCATACAATTAATGAGATAAGGTATGACCTAAGCTAAACCGAGAATGGAGGTCAAGGAATGCATAAAATAGACTATTGACTATTATATTAATATTCAAGGTCAGAAGCTTTAATGCACAACTGTTTATTGTTAGGATACTTTTTTGGGTATTAATAATGTATATTCTATACTAATCAATACTAGTAATAAATCTGTAAATGTAGGTATTGTTTGTATGTATGTTCCTATCGTACATAACTCTTAAACGAATTGACTGAATTTTCATGAAACTTGGTAGTTAAACATTTAGACGTACAGGACACACAGGATAGGGCTACTTTTTTTGTTTTCAACGCGGACGAAGTCGTGGGCACCAGCTAGTATAATAATAATAATGTGGGTTATAGTATGTAGGTGGAAACACCTCAGAAGGGAGATTGTTTAAACATTCGCGATGTTATAATATTATAGTTTATTTTTTATTTAGTATATATTTCACATTTTATTATAAAAATTTAGTTTCCATTTCTTTTTTTTATTTAAAAATTTATATAAAAAAATCACGAACTTATATTTTTAGATTTTTTAGGTTTATTTCGTAACATGGCAAAAGACAGATAATATAATATATGCTGCAATAGAATATTTATATTTCACCATTAATACAGATAAGATTCCGTTCTCTAGTCGCGCCTATGACTATGATATTATAGATCTAAATTCCAAATGCAGACTTACAAAGTCAAATTATCTAACTTTAGTATACATTTCTTGTGGACATAGGTACTGAATTTCGCAGCCATAAGCTGAGCAAGAGTCACTCCCTAGAAGACTAATGTAAAATAAAAAAAATGGGTTTAACCCATGTTTTAAAAAAATTAAAAAAAACCCATGATATTTAAACCGACAATTTCTAAACAAAAAAGGTATAGGTATGGTCTATACTATAGAATCAAAATGTATCCTCCGATCTTGTTATCAACACTTTTCTGAATTACCTCACACTATGAAAGCTTAAAGAATTTTTTACATCTAACATATTATGAGTCTTACAAAATATAGATCCTAATTGGACATGTTAAAATATAAATAAAATCAACTCACCATATCCAAATTGTTGAATAACATGCTGAGGTTCGAAAGATTATTCAAACTACTCAGGCCGTCCATTTTTGGAGCAATCGGTCTTGGAGTGTTCATCATATTTGGATTCAGAATAGATTTCATCCGTCTCCCCCTCCTAGGCGTTATTTCTGGATTTCTTTGTCTGTAGTCGGCTATAATGGACTTAACGTCTTTTGTAGGCCCTTGACGGCCCATTGGCATGCCAAAGTTTGTTGGCAACTGGCCGTTCATGTCTCTCGGGAAGCCTTGCATTGTAGGACCTGGCATCATTATTGGTTGCGGATACACTGGCTTGGGCATATTTTGTAAATGCGCTTTGTCATAAGGCGGCGGGAGACCAGACATTGGGTTGAAATGTGATGTCACCGGCATCACCGGAGACTGCATCATTGTATTGATGCTTGAACCTGGTTGTTTGATTGACAGACCGGATATCTCATCGCTCTTGTCAATCGCTAAGTTTTTCGCTTGGTTCAAATAGTCAAACGGATCAGATCTGTCCGAGCCGTTCATGTCGGCCGATTTCTCAAACGACAGAACCTGTTTCCGTCTCAACAATCGCAACAGTATTTCCTCTTTGACTTTCTTCAAGTGAAGTATATTATTCCATTCGTGTTCTTTCTTTTGCGCGAGTCCTCTCAGTGTCTGTATTTCGGACAAAAGTTGTTCCGTATGGCTCTGTATTTCGTCAACGTTGTTTTTAGTCGCAGTCTGTATATAGTCATTGATCATGGTGTCGTGCTGTGGAAATGTCTTTTCCACTTCCTGACACAGTTTCTTCAGAGGAGATTCAGTTTCCACATCTTCACTTATCCTCCGCTTCTTTGCCGATTGTTCCTCCTGAAAAAAGTTTCGCACTTTCTATGTTAGGGTTTAAAGAAACATTTACAGTAATTTCCAAGATAAAAAAAAGAAAGAGGACAGGCCTCTTTAAATTAAAGTAACTGCAGGGCACAATTAGTAATTTCATATAGAAACCAGAGTTTTTACCTTAGCAATATCACCATTCACTGGCAGTGTAGATTTGCTTTCAACTTTCTTATCAGTTTTATCCCTCTGATCACTTTCTATCATATCAATATTATTCTTTTCATCCGATCTACTTTTCTCTTCCTCTTTCTTTACCTCTTTGTCATCTTTACTAATTAATTTATCTGCAATTTGTTCAATTTTATTTACTTCTGTGGCGGGGTCTTTCTTAATCACATCCACAGGTTTTTCCATTTCCACTGTTGCAGGTAGGCATGATGCCTCAGGAATAATGTTTTTGTAAACTTCAGTATCACTTTTAATTGGTTTTCCATCAATTTTGATCTCATTTGATTGGGTTGGTGGGATTACATTAACACTAGTTTCATGTGTTTGTTCATCTGAAAGATAACATAAAAAAGTGTCAATTTTAAAATTCCACTATCAAATGGCATGTGAGAGAAACAAATGGTTACACTTGGAGGAGGCTTTTGTCGAAATAGGCATGCAGATGCAGTTGTCAAAACAGGATTCAAAAAAGAATATATTATATATATTCAATATACACTAAATTTGTATACTTGTCTGAATGAAGGCTGTTATTAATATGACTATTAATCACATAGGATATGATTTTATTCTTTTGCCTTTGTAGAAAATTCAGGAAAAGCTGTATATAACTACATACAGCTATATAACTACACTAATGATACACACAAAAAGGCGGACCACATTATTTGAGATTATGCTACCTTAGCCTTACGGAAAAATAAAAGTAATGAACCAATTTTGGATATTGGAAAAATAAACTTAAATTATATTAATTACATATAAAAATTTGTTTAGCTTCAATATTGTTTGAAGCTTTATTATATTTTCGTAATTATATTAAAATATAATAAAACTTCTAACTTAAAAGAGAAATAATTCCATCATACATTGTTTTGTTATATCTCAAACGGATTAGGCAACACTTTTGATGAAAGCTCACAGACGGCTTGATTTTTTCCAACATCTTCAATAATAATAGTCATATTTCAACAAATTAACACAAAACAATAATAAACAATAATTAATAAACCTTACTCTTCTATAACTTATCTATTTATTAAAACTGCATTAAAATTCGTTGCTAAGTTTAAAAGATCTAAACATAAAGAGAGACAGACAGACAGACAATACAAGACAGTGGGGAGCACTTTGTTTTTATACTTTACATATATATATTATGTAACTTTTAAGTATATAAAATGCATTGTAATAAAAAAATATAACCATAAAATTGAGACTTCTCAATTCCTCAGAACAACATGTCTTATAAGATTCATCCAAGTTTAAGAAAATACCAAGTCTCTAAGTTTTCTCTTGAACTAATTTGTTCTCCATTTTGTACATAATTATTATATCCCCCATGTTGGGGACGGTATATGAAATAGATTAAATTTTCTTGAAACTCAAGAAAATCCAAGAAAAAGTTTTTCTTTGTCTTTTTTTGTTGGACCTTAAGCAACTAAAACTATAACAATTATGTGACATTTAGATGAAATTTAAGTGGGTAGTTCCGTTTTTTCTACCATGTCAATTGAATGTCAAATTTGACAATAGACTTTATTTGTTATAGGCAGGTGAATTTTAATTAAAAATTAAAAAGCATAAATTAAAATTTGCATCAGCTTATGCTGAGTCAGATGCCTTTTTGCTGCTATGGCGCACACTCAATGGGATTTTATGTATGTATTTCATTTGTTTTGCTATCTTTAGATGTATTTGTATGCAAATACATTATTTCTATTCTTATCTAATATTATTGTTGTATAGAAAATTTTTTTCACCTATAGAAAGCTGCATTATCAGCGAGTAACATAGGCTATAAAGTTATGTGGGCAAAGTTGCATGCCACATCTAGTGTTAAATATTTCACTATTGCTATATCTCGCTACAGAATCATTTTGTTGATAAAATCAGTAAGTATAGTATTTTGATATTGCTTTTAAGTTATTCATATTTATAGTTAATAAGTGTAGTGGGAGGGCAAATTGTTTCAGTGCATCTGGTGACAGTACCCCCCTCACAGAAGACCACCAGGAAACAAGAGAATATATTATGTTGTTATGTTTTGGAGGGATATCAGAGTCCATTTCCCTATCCCTTAATCCTTCCATGGTTGGCAGGGCACTTGCAGCACCTGTAACGTTGCTTATGTTACGGTAGCATCTACTGTCAACCAACCTGTCAATCGACCTTAACTTAAAACAGGCTTTTATTTATTATACAAGGCCCCCAACGAGGCAGGCATCTAACTATAAAACAAAGTTCAAAGTGATGAGCACAAGGCCTTCTATGTTCTTATATTCATTATATGAGGACACATGAATGCAAAGCCGAGGGACACAGCTAGTGTCACAGTTATAACATTATAAAACATGATGGATTTCAAACAATTTAAAAAGAAAAAAAAAATATTACCTATATTTGTGTCACTCTTTGAATCTATACTATTGTTATCTTTGCATTCTATCTCATTGACATTTTCTTCTTTGGCATGGTCATCACAGGATATGTCCTTCTCTTCCAGATCCTTACCGGCAGTCTCTACGGTTGGGAACTCTTTCACTTTCCCACTTTCAACATCATCAATTGCTAATGGGTCAATCTCATTATCTCCATCCACTGTAGGACCTATTTCGCCAACAACCACCGTCTCTTTCGGTGATTCAACTATTTTGATGTTTATGTCGTTCATGTTTATTTACATATTTCCGATTCACGAAGTCACGGTGTCACCACGCCGTACAGAGGTTCAATGACTTACAAAAGACGATTATAACCATATTACAATCGTTTGAAATGAACCGGCCAGGGTGTGCGTGTATACAACGTACATGCTCGCAATCTGGAGAAAATAAATGATAACATATAACTAGAATATTTGGAATTGTTTGCCCATATTGAGCAAATCGACGGTCCAAAAGCGATTCGAAGCCGTGAACTCAGGGGTCACTGTGACTAATTCGGTAACCTTTAAAATCAAACAATTACCAATATTAATACTACACTCGGTAGTGTATTGAGAAAACTTCCGTAGTTACAAAATGCTCTTGTAAATATTGTAATTATTTCCAACAAAATTTGCACCCTGAAAAAAGGACGCAAATCACATCACATCAAAGAACGACTTAGAGTTGCCATGACATAAACATAACATTTTTATCTCACATAATAAAAGTCATCCAAAATTTAGGTGACTTACGTTTTATTAATAATTTATAATTTTCTTACAAATAGTTCAAGTTACTGTTATATTATTAAAAAAACAGTACTATGACGAAATTTGTATATAGCTTTTATTACTGGCAATGAAATGAAATTACTTACTTCACTTCATTTTATGCTAAAGACGTAAATAAATATTAAGTGAAAAGGATTTTCTTTGTGAATAAAATAATCAATTTTATAACTGTAATATAGTCCTTGTTAACAGTATATTAGTCATAAATCCTAGTTAATACAAAAAACTATAAAAATATGGAATATATAGCAAAAACCAAAAGAATATACACATAAAATTACCTATGAACTTTTTAAATTTGCTTAAACCGAAACGTTTCCATAGCTAACGGAAGTTTGGGTCAGTTTGGGACGTACAACTTTAGGTTTGTTTTCTATGACATAAATGTAATACGGAATAGTTATAAAAATTTAAGTAACGATTTCATTTTTTCTATAAATCTTTCTATTATACACTATAATATATCTATAAACGCATTTAATTTGTCTATTTACTTTATTCAAAGAGCATAATTAATGTATGAGCTCATTTTCATTAAATATTTTGTTTCCATGTTTCAATTTGAAACTCGCGCGTTCTGAATAATTGACTACCAAAGAGAACAAATTATTTTCATTCATTTTCATTCATCATTGAAAACAGATGATGAAATGAAAAAGCAAATGGCTGAGGCTGACTAAAATCGACGTTCTGATTCCTAAATAAAAGAATCCGATGTAATAACTATGATTTATGCGCACTTTATGATAATGACTAGCGAAATAAGACTTAATAAATATTAAAGAACTGAAATTTGACTATATTACCGACAAAATAAGAGCATAATATAAGAAATAACTAATAATAAATTTGGGCCTTGTCCGTATTGAATAAAATTCATTCTAAGAAAAATACACTGACCTGCTGGTGCAGTTCCGTTCTATGATAAGGTAAGCTATTTTTATTTATTTTAATATAATGCATGCTGATTTGTTCCTTGTTAGTGACGACAGCCTCCATTGATCATCGGTGTAATTTATTTTTAGAATTCGCAAGCCTTTCAAAAATATACTGTTTGTTATAAAATGTTCGATTTTTTGTATTTTTTTTGACATAGTGACTAGTGGTTTTTTGAAATAGCAGTTACTATGTGCTCACCGGTTAATTATTTAAGTGTATAGGTAATTTAATGGTAGGTCCCTACATACATACCTATGTGTATAGGTAGCATGTAAGTATACATTGCTAAATGTAAGTACATATTATAAATTTGAAATTTTATGTTACAGTTGATGTAATGTGAATCCAGTACCAGGCGGGCGCTCCGCCCCCTATTGAAACATGGACAGGAGCTATGAGAAGCGACACATCAAGCACCATAAAGAGAAACACAAGAAGCATGCGCACAAAAAACATAGGAGCCATTCCAGCGGTACTCATGATCAATCATATGCTACCAGCAATTCTAATAAACCTCTTGTTGAATATTCAGACGTTAGCTCTGAAGATCTATCAGCTCCGGAGGCCGGAGAGATAGAGAGTGAGACAAGTTCAATCAGCAGGCACATTGCCGATGATCTCGACAGAACAAGGTCGTCCCATTCAATCCGCACGTTTGTTGACAACAAAACTGTGTCGGTCACGACCGGGTCCAGTCGACGCTCTGTCGAGGAGTATCTGACACGTGACATTTCTTCAGCAGCAAGGAAGAAGCGCGCCTTAGAGTATGCCGACGTCGAGGGCAGCTTTGACGAGCATCCGAGGTTTCACAAAAAGAAGAAAGAGAAGAGGAAGAAGGATAAAAAGAAACGAAAGAAGAAGTCCAAGCATCGATCGAGATCAGCAAGTCTCGAGAGCCTATCACCCGATGACAATCTGCCAACGGAGACTCCGGTGCGACCGGCGTCACCGCAAAGATACACGACAGTTCCTGTGAGCGAGTGGGAGAAGCCTTCGTCTCCCATAAGGAACGGATCGTGTTCACCGGTTTCACCGAGCACTCCGCCATTACTGCGACATGATATGTTGCCTCGACACACCGCTGTTCACAAAGAGATGTCCCTACATCACAGTCAGATTCCTTTCTCACCTCCCCGGGAGAGATCACCAGTGGTCAGGTGAGAATTTCATCATATGTAATTTATTAACATTTTATATAGTCTATATAAAACAGAAGAGTTGTTTGTTTGTTGCAACTGAACCAATCATCATGAAATTTTGCATACACGTTGTCAGGGACACCTGAAAGGACATAGGGTACCTTTCATCTTTCAACGCGGACAAAGTCGCGGGCACCAGCTAGTATTAATATAAAGCTGAAGAGTTTGTTTGTCTGGTTGTTGTACGCTTTAATCTCAGGAACTATAGAAAATTCTTTTTGTGTTGGATAGTCCATTTATCGATAAAGGCTTTTGGCTATATAACATTTTGAATGTGGATGAAGTCGGGGGCAATGGCTAGTATAGAATATAATGAAAGTCAGCATTCATTTCGAAGATGGTGCCTTTTAAAGGCTTAATTAAAATAAACTGCACAAATAAATTGTATCTGTAATATTAAATGCAAAAAATAATTATTTTATCTTATCTCAAAGCTCACAAATGAGGAAAATCATACTTTTAGTTTTATCCAAGACAGATTATGTAAATAAAAGATAACCACAGCTTAAAAATAACTCCATTGCTCAACTTAACTATCAAAACTTAACAAGAAGCTGGCACTTTTCTCTAACAATTGAAACTACTCTCAAACTTGTAAAGTTTGTTTAGATTTTTAGCCCAACAATGTGTGGAAAATACTAATATTATAAAGACGCGATTTGATTGTTTGTTAGAATTGAATAGGCTCTTAAACTACTCGACAGATTTGAAAATTTCATTCACTGTTTGGATATTATATTATCGGCGAGTAACACAGACTGTATTTTATAAAGTTATGGGGACGAAGTCGCGTGCAACAGCTAGTTGTAAATAAAACAATAATTTTATATTCTATCTCGGCTTTCTATAACCAACCGGTAAACCAGCACTACCATAGTGTGCAATGCAAACTCTATCAAGGGCAACACTCGCTTTTCTCAAATAGGAGTTTGATAGTCTTAGCAACCGTTGTGTTAGCCCTTTCTATAATTTTATTAAAAAAAAACCATGTGGTTGTCATAGCAACTGAACAAATCAAATTCCCATGAACTCGGTAAGCTATGTTATTTTTGTGATTTGCTTAAACTAATTGCAGTGTTTGATGTTGTTTTCCAGGAGAAGACAAAAATCGACCACACCTCACACACCATCGGGGCCACCCTACCATGACACCGTTACTATAGATTCCGATGTGGAACCGGAGTATCTAAGAGGTAGAAGGGAGTACTGGCACGATCAGCGGCCTCAGTCACCTATAATGGTCCCTGGTAAGTCGCAATCAAATCATTGACTATCCATTTCCCATGTGTTTTTGTCTGAATGGAGTTGTTTTAAAGTTTTAAATTGAAAATAAGGATTTTTTCCATATTGATTTATTAATAGTCAAAGATATTTGATTGGTCTCGCTGCGCTCGACTAGATAGAGCCGCTGTACTTGAAAAATGCTGTAACTCTTTTGATCTGATGTTTTTAAGAATCATTTTGTGAATGAATTTGCACTAGATTCTGGGTCTCAAACAAAATAACTGCGAAAAAGTTTCCACTGGATTTTTGTATACATGCTATCACTTTCTCCTTAATTTCTGATAAAAAGATGAATAATGTAAATGTTGCATGACTGATTTAAACCTTAACATTTAATAATAATGGTTCAAGTTGTAACACATGTTCACCTTAAGGACGATATTGTGCAACTGATTTGAAATATCACCCCTAGTTGTGAGTGCGGTGATATTCTACTATGCCACTAGTAAAGCAACACAGACTCTAGTGTATCCTTTATCAAAGTGTATTTTCGTCTGGAACAGATTCACCAATACACGAGTCTCGCGGTCGCGAGTACAGTCCGTCGCGCAGATCGCATCGGCGCCAAAGCCCGCGGCGTCGGCACCACAGCCGCGAGCGACACCGCGACCGTTCCGATCGCGACCGCGACCGCGACAGGGAACACAAGCCCTCTCTAATTAGGTATGTCTTTACTCAAATGTGAGTCTTAACTTTAAAAAGTTAAGGTTCATTTTAAAAATAAAAATTTACAGTAATATATTTCAAATGAAATCAATCGACCGCTTTGAAGTAATGCTTGCATGGTGATGAATTAAATGCGAACAATGTTATAAAATATGTAGGTCTCGCAGTCGCAGCTCGTTGAAGCGTCGGCGATCAGAGTCGCGTCGACGTCGCGGTTCGTCGCCTTCGCCGATGCGTCATCGACCGCGACATGCAGAAACGTCGCGCGACAGGCCCAGGTAATTAATATCCTATAAGGCTTGAGACTTTGACGACACGTTTAGTCTAGTGGCTAGTAACCCTAGCAGCTGTTAACCAAACGGTCGCTGGTTCAAATCACCGCTAGGGGCAAATGTGTTATGTGTTTATCAACTGTATTGTATCAACTGTCTGGTATCCATAATACAAGCATTAGTTGCTTACTATGGAACTAGACGGGCTGTGTGGAATGTGTGAAGATAATTTTGATAATTACATATTATATTTAAAAGAAACTTTTTTTTTTAGTAATATCTAATGTTAGCTATAGTCGTTTATGTTATAGATTAGTAGATACATTTGATGTTGTCCTTCCAGAGTCAAACACGAATCGCCTAGTCCCCCCACAGTGTTGAACCGGAGGATTGATTTCAAAGAGAAAATTAGTGACACGAGTCTCTTTGCGGAGCTTGTGAAGGATAAACATAAGAGGGCTAAGGTGAGTACTCTGTTTTAAATCTGAAATCTATAGCAGTTTCATTTTATGAATATATTTTTTGCGAGATACAATAAACGTATCAACACAACGGATAAGTTACGTAATTATGTTCCAATGCTAGAGCTTAATATGAGAGCTTTGTTCTGGTAAAATTGTCTAATAATAAATATTTTCCATAACTATTGACAGAAACTGCAAGAGATTTTAAATCAAAAAGAAGAAGAATCACAGGGGGCCATCTCCACCAGTACATCCATCAACAATCCTGAAATACTGACCATCGATGAACTGTCTAATGCCACCGGTGACAGTTCTACACAGGTAACTATTTCACCTTTAATTTTTGTCAAACTTTTAACGACAAAACTAACGACCACAAACTAACGAAGTGTGAAAAGGCCTCAAGGTGAAATTAATACGTAAAAAACTAATTATTTCTAAAAGTAACTAATCAACACTTTAATGGTAGTTTGTGAAAGAGGTCCTTAAAATTCAACAATATTTTTTATTGCATGTCAAAGTCCTATTATCAAATATTATGATATCTTGGCCATTCAATGTTCATTAATATTTTTTGAACTTTATTGTTGCAGGCATCAAAAGAGAACGGTGACAAGGAGAGTGCTCCCGAGACGGCAATTGTGCCTAACGAGGATTCGAACCAAGGTCAAATAAAACCGCCGCCCGAGTTCGTACTTCGCCCCGACGATACCACCACTGCGCTCAACACCAACGGAGCTGAGGTAGGCATTTCAATGCTTCTTTTTTTTTATAGAGGACTAGTTCAAAGTATGCTTCAAAGACTGTAGTCGCCTTAGCAATACTGGGAATTAAAAGATCTACTTCACTTGATGCCTGTAAATGGTTTAGAACATTGGGAAAACCTAAAGAGTGTGTAACCTGTGTAACTCTTTATTATTATTATTATTATTATTATTATTATTATTATTATTAACTCAGACATTATAATATAAGACCTGATTATTTTTTCTTATGTAGTCTGTTTGTAATTGTATAAATATGTAAAAAATTTCAAATTTCTGCAAATATTTAATATGCTAGTTGTTACTCCGCCGCCATCTTGACGATACTCGTTGAGACTAGTCGCGAACGCGTAGTGTGCGATTCACTATACAAATGTATGTGAGATACTCTAAAGCTCGATACTTGCGTGGGATGGAACTAGTCGTTTCTATTTTATTTTACTTTTATGCAATGTTTTAGCACCAGACGTCTTCGTCTCCCGCGGTTCCGGCTCCCGCGCTGCCCCCCGGGGAGCCCCCGCAGCATTCTCAGCCCCCGCAGCCCCCCCAGCCTCCGTGCGCTCCAGTACCGTCCGTCAAGCCGAAGTCCCTCACCAAATTACCTATGCCGCCTAACACACAGGTAACGTGAACCCTTCAAATGTGGCGCGTTTTGTTCAGGAGTGAACGTATGTAATGTAAGTGAACCGTCACGCTCGACTCGGTGACGCTGAATCGGGTCAAGCACATTCGGATTGTTGATGCACATTAGAAATTTTTACTTCGTATAGCGTGGTCTCGTATTGCAAAGCGCAATTTAGTTGGGAAATTAAGGCATCGAATTATTTTATCATGTTTATTACAGAAACGTGAATCATCTTTGTGACAATATTAATCGACTTATGTGTCAATACTAATGCCAAACTTAATTTCGTATTGTTAGTACTTACTATTACATCCCACATTATGTTCTCAAGTATACTTCACTAAATTATTTGATAATGAACTTTATTCAGGTTGAAGATCTCAAAACGCTTGCTAACGACAGTCCACTGAGTACGCCTTCACCGAACCCAGTGAAGAAACCTGAACAGAAACCAAAGAAAACCGGTATCATGAATTTACCGATGCCACCAGGTATAGTATAAATGTCTTATTATTCATTAATAAATGTTCCTCGTTTTCTACTTGACACGTTACAAATGTAGTTAGCTCAAAATTTTGCAAATATTATTCATAAGACAAGTGGCTAAGCTGTTAACTCTGCTAGGTTTGATTCTTCACGAGGTCAACTGTTTTTCCAAAATTGGCGTTTTTGTAAGACTTGAAGATTTCTCCCTTGTTCCCCTTTTTTTGACTTGAATAGGGGAACTAACAGGACACAGGATAGGCTACTTTTTTCATTTTCAACGCGGACAAAGTCGCGGGCACCAGCTAGTAAATAAATATTTGAATGTGTTGTTGGTAAATGGTGTCGTTTCAGTGATCCCCGGCTCGGAAGAGTTAAGCGGTGACGAGGTGGACGGGTCGACACCTCCGCCTTCTTCGCGCCGCGACCCATACTCGCACGTGTTCGCCTCGCGTTCTGCGCCAAGGAATAGCACTGTAAGCATACAACTAAATAATAACTTTAAACGAGCAATTATTATAAACTAGCGGCCCGCTCCCAGCATTGCACGGTTTTTTTCTGATGATTATATGTATTATAGAGCGCGTCCCAAGACTATGCGACATGCAGGGAATGTATGTATACATACCTTAAATATCGTAGATGGGATACTTTGTTGAAAGAAGATTTTGTTATTTTTTAAAGTTAGTGTATTATACTGCATTCAAAGATTTTCTAAAAATTATGTCGTCGTCGTCGTCGTCGGCAGTAAATAAATATTCTTGAAAGGAAAACTGGTAATTTTGGACCAACTTCTCAACAGTGATGGAACCTATGCCATATTATTTATGGTTGCGATTCCCAGACGAAGCAAGTAATTTTTAGAAAATCCTTTCAATACGGTATTACTAACTTTTTGGGCTCAATAGAAAGTCGCGTGTAGTTTGTAATATTTAATTATAGTTTATTTTGCGTTCGCGATCGTTGCCACCCGTTATAAAAATGATTTTGTTAATTTTGTGTGTATATTACGGCAGACTGGGTCCAAGCTGAAAAGACCACGGATATTGAAAAGACGCGGATCCAAAGTGGTGCCAGTGACGGCTCCCACACATCACGCCAAGGACTGGGGCGAGAAGTGTGTCGACGGATTCTTTGTGAGTATTGACTTTTATGCCTAAAAATAACTAAACCCCTCCCCCTCCCCATTTAGGCCGGTTTCAGTGCTCTCCTGACGGTCTGTACTGACGATACGCACGACCGACCGCGGTAGCAATACGCGTGCGTCTGCGTACGGTTAGGCGAGCTCGGTAACGACTTGTGAATTTTCATACAAATAACAAGCGCGTCGGTCGCACGGTCAGGAGAGCACTGAAACCAGCCTAAGAGTTATGGAGGATGATACATACATAAAATAACTTACAGATTTATTATTATTATTGATGATCCCTTGGAAACGGTACTTTTGATCAGGATTAATCGTACTCTATGTGCTTTCTGGTGTCCCACAAAACGTGTATGTAAAATTTCATGATGATCGGTTGAATAGTTGAGGCGTGAAAAGGTAACAGACAGACATTTACAATAACATTTATTAATATTAGTATATGGATATGTCAATGTATGCTTTATTGTTTTAGTAAGAAACTATATGTCAAGATATTATAATGTAACAATTTAAGATTGAATATAAATGTCACACGAGGGTGTGGTCTATCCTTTGGGTGAATAAAAAATGCCTATAAGCATTTTGGGCATGTATAAGTATCAATACAAATGATCGTCATTTGAAAGTCCAAATGACGATCATAACCATCCTACTCGCGAAGTTCCTCGATAAAGTATTCGGGAAAATTTACCGTAGTATGAAGTGCGTCGCTAAACACTCGTTCCGAGGTTCGCCTCGCCTCGGCCATCTTCGCGAGTAGTGTAGAGGCGGGGTAAGGCGAGGTAAGGCGAGGTGCCCGTTCACACTCTCGTAATTATTCGCCTCGCCTCGACCAACTTCACGAGTAGTGTAGAGGCGGGGTAAGGCGAGGTGCCCGTCCACACTCTCGTATTCGCCTCGCCTCGGCCAACTTCGCGAGTAGTGTGGAGAGGCGGGGTAAGAGTTTCTTGGAGAAACCGTCTTGCTGCTCTTGTTTATTTGAAAAATTTTGATTGTTGTAAAGAAGAAACAGCGTGAATCCTTCCAGGTGGTAACTTGTATAGGCGAAGGCACCTACGGCCAAGTGTACAAGGCGCGCGACGTTGTCACCAACCAACTGGTGGCGCTGAAGAAGGTCCGCCTCGAGAACGAGAAGGAGGGCTTCCCCATAACGGCCGTGCGCGAGATTAAGATCCTCAGGCAACTCAATCACAAGAACATCGTCAACTTACGCGAGATCGTCACCGATAAACAGGACGCGGTTGATTTCCGTAAGGTGAGCACTATGATACCTAGCTATTGGATAATAACACTCTTTTGGTTTTTTTTAAACGCTTTGAGCTCAGTGAAGTTAAATTGTATGAAACAAGCGCCATCTACCCGAAGTAATAATAGTTTGTTAAGATGTTAACAGATGGCGTAGTTTTCACTGCTGACCTCCAGAAAAAAATACTATTTAAACTCCATATCGGTAAATATGATATACTCATTTAACTAACTACTGGTTCGAATTGAAAAATTATTTTTGTGTTGGATAGTCCATTTATCGAGGAAGGCTATATAATAGGCTATAGAGAACGCGAACGAAGTCACAGGCACCAGCTAGTATGTATATGTAATATTTACACTCAGAGGTATTTTTTAATGTATTGGTGATTTGTGCATTGATTGTGATAATGATTGCTAAATCTAAATTTTTTTCAGGATAAAGGCGCGTTCTATTTAGTATTCGAATACATGGATCACGACTTGATGGGTCTACTGGAATCCAAGTTAGTTGATTTTACGGAGCAACACAACGCTTCCATAATGAGACAACTGCTCGACGGACTTGCCTATTGTCATAGGAAAAATTTTTTGCACAGAGACATCAAGTGTAGTAATATACTGATGAATAACAGGTCAGTAGTATATATTATGTAGTTGTTTTTAATCTGGCTTGGTTTTCATTAATAAGATATTTGGATGTTTCATTCTCAATAAAGCAAAAAATGGCTGAACAGATTTGGATAAAACATGGCACACAGATTTTATTACCTGGATTAATATAATAATATAGGATACACGAGTTTCCACCGCCACCGTCGTCACCATTGTCGTTTTTTTTATATTTTTAGACGATCCTCGTAAAACATTTGAAAGAATTTTAAACTATTAAATTGTCTGAAATTTAGTTGGAAGTTCTATCTTGTAAAACAAGGTTAACCAAATAAAATTTCTTTTTGAACAAACCTATGATTATTTTATGTACATATGTTTGCATTGCATGTAAGAGTTTTCTTATTTTCTTCAATGATTCCATTGTTTTAATTTACAGAGGTGAAGTTAAACTGGGAGACTTTGGCCTGGCCAGGTTATGGTCTGCCGAAGACAGACAGAGGCCGTACACGAACAAAGTGATAACACTGTGGTACAGACCACCTGAACTTTTGCTCGGCGAAGAGAGATACGGTCCAGCGGTCGACGTGTGGTCTATGGGATGTATTCTCGGGGAACTTTTCCTCAAACATCCACTGTTTCAGGTGAGTTGAAGCTGTTTTACTTGAACGCTTTGAATCAATGTTAAACTTGGTCACATCTATACCACGTTGTGTATTAGTTATTTTGAAGCGAAGTCGTTGTTGTTGTGTTTTCTCGTGTCATTTCGTCTCAATAAGTGCTCCCGCTCAAATAAGTGCGAAACGCCGTGTTATACTGCCACTAGTTAACATATTATAAAAAAGAAAGTGTTTGGTGGCAGGCGAATGTGGAGTTGCTGCAGCTGGAGGCGATATCGCGCGTGTGCGGCACGCCGGTGCCGGGCGTGTGGCCGAACGTGGTGCACCTGCCCCTGTGGGGGACGCTTCGCCCGAAGCGGTTCCACAAGCGGTGCGTGAGGGAGCACTTCGCCTTCCTGCCGCCGCTCGCGCTCAACCTGCTCGACAGGATGCTCGAACTGGACCCCGACAAGCGGATTACGGCCGAGGAGGCGCTCAAGAGTCCCTGGCTCAAGAACGTTGTTCCCGAACAGTGAGTTTTTTCCGCTTTGTAAATCGCACTTCACACTGCAATGATAACGTTAAAATTTAAATGTGTTTGATTCGTGAGCACACTGAGTGATGAGACAAGTGAACATATTGTAACTGAATGATTATTCTCATTACTTACTTTATATTATATTATTATTATTATATTGCTATACTAGCTGGCGCCCGCGACTTTTTCCGCGTTGAAAAAGAAAAAACTAGCCTATCCTGTGTCCTGTACGTGTTTATCTACCAAGTTTCATGAAAATCAGTTAATTCGTTTAAGAGTTATGGAGGAATATACATACATACATACATACATACATACATACATACATACAATATCTACACTTGCAGATTTATTATTAGTGTTGATTTTTATCTTATTTCTGACAATATTATAAAGTGACAATTTCTGACAAATTTCTGACATATTTATAAAAAAACTGATGATGAAATGAAAATCTCATCAGAATCCATTGCGCCTTCAATTACTATTTTAAAGTAAAGTAGAATTATTTTTTTCTTTCACTTGCTACTTTTCCACCTTTAGATTTTTATATTTTTTCTTTTTAATAAAAGATTAACTAAACCAATTTTAGTTGTATGCGTATGTTATAGCTCGTTTCAATTTCTAGTTTGTAGTTTATCTGTGTATGCCTTAAAATTGCCTGTGTTACCTATGCAATTATTGTAAGTTTTTTGTTTGTGCTGTTGGTGTAAGTACTTTTTGAAAAATAAATAAATGAACCAGGGTGAACCCCCACTAAACATTGTTTCGCCTGTCTGTCGACCTTAACATTGAAAACCAAAAAGATACACAGATACACAAGGAAAAGATACAAAGATACACCACCCCCTGTAACAACTGAAATTTCTTCTTTCAGAATGACAGCACCCCAGTTGCCAACGTGGCAAGACTGTCACGAACTCTGGTCCAAGAATCGCCGCAAACAGCTGAAGGAACAAGAGGAGAAAGAGAAGGCCGATCAAGACAAGCAGAACTTCAAACTCAACGAATCGTCGAACCAATCGGACACGAGTCTCAAAGTGGAATATAAGGACTCGAGGCCAAAACCGCCATTGGACATTGGATCAAATAATTAGCGATCAATGTACAGACGACGACGTTACAATTATTATTAAACGGTGCTTAAAACTTTGACCAATTTAGTGGAAATTGTGATTTTTGTGCAAAGAAGAAGAAGAAAATGTTCAATCGTATTGTGTTCAAGCAACTCTCGCTAAAGTGTAATTGATTTGGTTGTGTCAAATTGGCGTGTGTACAGTTACAGGACTGAACTTTTTAGTTATTACTCCCTTGTTTTCTTAAAAGGCGATTTATTTTGTGCATTGTCTACTGCAAAACGGTCTATGTTTATTATAGTTATATAAGAGAAGATATAACGAAATGAACCATTGTGAAGGTTGTATGTATGTGAACACTTTTGTTTAATATATTGTGTACAATAAAAGGGACATGTGAAATCACTAGTAAGTATCTGTAATTCAAACAAATAAGCTATAATAATGTTAAGCTATTAATGTCTTTCTATTAACTAGTGGTGTGCAGAATATCCACGGACATAATATGGGGTGGAAGTTTTTAACACTTGCAGCGAAAATTCTTTAAATACTGTAAATAAGAGAAATTAATTAAAGTACATAAACAAAGCTCTATTTTTAAAAAGCATTCAAACATTTTTGAAAATACACTTGGCACACCCGGGAATCGTACCAGCTATAATACAAAAAAAAAGAACATCATGTACTTTTTTTATTGCATAAATCGAATAGGGTCAATCATAAAGATCAAATTTAAAAGAAAAACTTTTAGTATTTAAAGAAGTTTACAGTAAAAAATCTCCACCTGTATAAGGGTCAATATTGATATGTATTGGTATTTAGTTTTTCACATGTGTTACTTTATTAGTGCATTTTTATCAGGTTAAAAATTAAAATGTTATATTAACCTTTAGTTCTTTTTTTATTAAAAAATAAAGTCTTGTATTACAATACTTCTATTACAATAATCTACTGAAGGATAATTGTTATAACAGGAGATAACCTCATTACATAACTAAAAAAAAACAGATAACACAATAAGTACTATTAACCATTAATTAATTTTAATAGATAAAATTGAATAATAACTTTAAAAAAAAGAAACCAACTTCAAACCGTTTTCTCATGGAGGCCATTGTCAGAATTGGACCAAATTGAAATGGGACCACACGGGAAGCATCAGTAAACATAAAAAAAATACAGTCGAATTGAGAACCTCCTTCTTTTTTGGAAGCTTATATTCATCTTTTTTTAAGATCTACATTCATATATTTGCAGAATTTTTAATATTCCAGCACATCCCTAGTTTGAATAGAAAAAAATATTGAATAGCAACACTTCATGAGAAAAAATGAGAAACATTCGAGAAAACAACAAGAACACTTTTTCTACTGGTTTTATATTCGTTTTAGTCCAGCAAATATTAAAAAATGAGACTGTAAATATATTTTATCACTGCTCCTTTCGAGAAGGTACACTAATTTTTATTGAATATTGAACAGGAAAAATGTAATTAATCAAAATATGTGGTATTATTTCACAATGTATAATATATTTTTAATATTATGTTTAATTTTTTTTTAGCCGCCTGGTTTGAATAAAATTGTAAATTAGTATTTAGTATCATGTTTATTCAATAAAAAAAAAATACTGAGTGTGTGAATGTACACTTTGACGCCAAAGTGTGTAACAAAATTTTAACCAAAAAGAAATAATTTTATGATTTAACAATTTATAAAAAAAAACAGGGAATTCTTTTTTTTCTCCGGTCTCCTCTCTTATTTTCCTTTTGTTTGACTATACATACATACATACATACGTTAGACTATGTTGTTTGCGCATGTCAATCCCTATTCGAGACTGGCTGTCGCACGCGACTTTGCTCGCGTGAGTTTTATAAAATATAATAACCTCCATTACTCGTTAATAACGTAGCTTTCTATAGGTGAATGAATTTTCAAAATCGGTCCAGTAGTGTTTTGAGTTTATTCATTACAAATAGGTATATAAATCTTATATCTTATTATAATATGAATGCAGAAGTGATATTCATTTTGAAACAAATAAAGAAGATAGCATAATTTCGGTTTGTAAACTTAATGAAAATAAATAAATAAAATAAGCTACCAAAAAGGGCGTCCGGTCAACCAAATCCCAAATTGCCTGAGTGCCATTTCGCCTGAAATCCGAAATGCCTTAGTACCAAATTGCCTGAAAATTTGAAGATTGAAAATTGAAATTATGCATTAGATTATATATTATGCATGTTTATTGTTTATCAGAGCCGACTTTGTTATTTGAAAAGTTGCAATTGCAAAAAAGTTAACGTAAAAATAAAGAAAAATGTGCGGCTTACCTTAGTAATTAAAAATTAAGCCAATTTGGAATTCAGGCGAATTGGGAATCAGTCTTTTTGGGATTTAGTCGATTTCAGATTCAGTCTATTTGGGATTCAGGCGTATTCGCATTTCAGACAATTTGGGAATTGGTTGTAATGGACCGGACGCTAAAAAGGTATGTGTGTACTAAACATATTTATTTTATTATTATTGGTTGAAAAAATTTTCTACACCATTTTTGACCATTTTCCGAAAATCTATGGCAAACACAAAACCGAGCCCTCAATGCATTCAGATCACTGACCTTTTAATATACACTGGACAGGTTGTTGTCAAATTATTTTTATGTCTACATATTTGAAAAACGCCATTTTGGCGTTAGCTTTGAATGTTGGGGTCAAAGTCTAATTTGCACTATACTATAAAGTTAACACTCCCTAAGACATCAGCAAATAGAATAAAACAGGCACTCATAGATAAATGATTGGTCTCACTGCATTCGACTAGATACGTCCCCTACCTACGGCAATAGCTCCGTGAATGCGGCAAGTTTTTATTGCAGTGTGTATAAAAACATCGTCACTATTTATCACTTTTTACACAGTTTAATTATATTTTTACACCGTTTCACTAAGCAAATTGGCATTTTATTATGTCCAAATTTCAAATATTTTAGTACTTACAGAAACACTGCATAAATAAATAATACATGCATAATTTAATTGCATTAAATTTAGAGAATGAATTTGTAGTATGGAGGTTCAAAAATAGTAAGTCTTTTACAACCCAAATAGTTGGCATTTAATGTTATTCTAAGTATATTTTTATTATGTTATATAATTATATTGGTAGTTGTATATTTTATTTGTTAACTACCTGTATAGACTGGGTCAATATATGTGATGTAAGAAGAAGAGTTTTGTTTTGAAATGGAAGTAGTCAAAAATTTGAAAGCTGGTCATGTAATTACACATTTTATGGATAAATTCAAAATGGATAGACATAGATGTTGCGGAAAATTAATACTGACAACCGAATTAACAATAAAAACGTCCCAAACACTGCCAAATTTTTAAATTCAATATATATTTTTTTAAATTCGTGCATTAATTACATAATGCACTTGTTGCGGATTTTGAGTATCACAAGCGGAAGCGGATTTTTTGTAATAGATTTAATTGAATGCACAAATAAATGATTGAAATTGATCATTTTTATTACTTACGTGGTTATCAAACTTTTAGTAGAAATTTGAAACAATTATTAAAAAACTGAAACAATTAAAAAAAAAAACTATTTAGAATTATGTAGCTTCATATCCGCATTCGCAAAAGAATCTTTTTTTATTATGGCAGATGTTGCGGATGTCTCAATTTATGCGGAAGTTCCGCATTTGCGGATTCATAATATCCACAATAACCCTGATTCACACAATAATGAGAAATAATAGTATAACATTTAAATTTTATCCTTTTTGAATTTAATCCTAAATGTGAATATATTATAAGAGTTGTTAGGTTACACTAGGAATATAATGAAAATAAAAAAGTTGTAATTATTGATGTAAATAAAACATTATAATATTAAAATTCCATTAAAAAGAAAGAAGCCTTAACTATAACGATTTTTAGTAAGTTGTATAGAAATATTGTTAAACTTAATGTACATATATTGTGCTTTTAAATGCGCCAATATTAATTTAAATTGTACAATATAATGTGTGTAATATATTATATAGGGTGTAATCTTTTCTAAGAATTTCTTCCACTGGACAGACAGACAGATGTTGAAACAAGTAAATGAACGTGTATTATCAAATTAAATGCCTTCAACATTGGGGAACGTACCCATATTTTTTTTACAATTTATTATTAAATATTTATCAAGAAATTTCACCTTTTGGTACATAATTCGTCATTAAATGGCAAGGGTTTAGTGAGTGTATATAGTCAAAGTTAAAAGTGGCTTGAATTGAAACTAGTATATTATATAGAATAAATTTTATCTTAAAGTTTGATTTGTCTGACAAAAATTAATGGTAAAAAATTAAGTATTACCAATCAATTAGGTAAATATCAATTTATTAAGGATTGAAATATTAAAAATATTTATGTTTATTTGTTTAAAAAATCTTTCAAATTGGTTTACTTTAAAGTTCGTCTGTCTGAGTAACATTGGGCATCTTTTGACGTTGACTGTACCTACATACTATCTATACTATTATATCAAGTAATTATACTAGTAATATATAGTAAAGATTGTACGTTTCTTTGGTGGCTACTTCATGAACTATAAATGTTATTGGTGTACTATAAAAAAAAATAGATGTAACCTCATAAATAACGTGTTAATCCCTATAAATAACGGTACGTTCACAGACAATATTTTCTCAAATTTCGCTATAAATATACATACTTAAGGCATATTATTAAAAAGAAAATCACTCGAAGACGCTTTCATGTGGACTTTCGTGTTACAAAATTAAATGTAACATATTATAATTATATTTATAAATACTATTGACAAAACATGAAATGCAATAGGTACCCAAAAATTGCGATATTTGGGTTCCCATTGCATAATAATCCAAATATAATCCGGAGTTTGAGGATATGCATCGCCATTTTAAGTTTTGACCTTCGTCCATAATATTTTAGATTCTTTGAAGACTAGAGTTTTCATGTTATGTATATTCGCTCTACCAAGATTATTGTATAAATTTATACAACAAATATATTGATTTAAATTTTACCAAATTATGATAATATAACGTCTAAGTTAATCTTCGTATAAAACGGTGATATTATAGTTTGGATCCATGAAGTAATTAGAAGAATACATAGATTTTGTTTGTACGAAAATTGTTTATTTAAAACAAGGAGAGATCGTTTGAATGGTCAAGACAGAAATACTTTGCATAATATGAAATTTATATTTTATTTGTCGCATTTTTTTGGATTTGTGACAAATTTAGAGCAAGAATTTCATCACAAGCTCTTTTTAACAAAATGTCTGTGGGTATGGTAACTGGTCATTTTGTTTTAATTATGGTTTTAATACACAACTCGTATTTGTCATGCGCCGACAGTAGAAATGTTGGAAATGTGATTTGTTTTTAAGACTGAAGCATTTGATGTTTATCACTGAAACTCTGGATTGTTAATAAAGATGTAAAAATGTATCATTTTCTAATAAAAACATTGAATTGTATTTTTCTTGTTTTATTTCGTAATAATTCGTTATAGAACTCTGGGCAAAGTATAAATGAAAATGAAATTTTAATAATAACAAGCCCTGCAAATTAAGTTGAGGAAAACAATTTTTTTCTAAAAAAGTAGAATAATTTTGAGCGATGATTAAGCATTTCTAAAGACTTTAGTATCTTGGCTGGGAACGACTCTCCGGGAGAACTTTATGACTAGGTATATTAAGTAACCCTTTAGCCACCACAGTCGGATTTACACATATTTTTGTGTCCATTTCGCCAGAGCCGGATATATACGACATTTACCTCTACTTGTATGATGAATTACACTCTGAATTACGAGTCATTCGCTAGGGGCACGACGACAGAATGCATATAAAATGAAAGGCAATATCAATATTACAACGATTTAATAAAAATGTCTTAACATTACAAATAAGGCACGTGACTGCCCGTGTCAATTGATTTGATCGTTTGATAAATAAGAAAATGATTTTAGTGTTCATACATTCCCAATTTCGCTTCGAGATGTTAAAGAAGTGACACAATTTAAATTATCACACAATACTAAATATTCATTAAGACGAGGCACATTGTTACAAATTTATACGAAGATTTACGTTAAGTCATAACAAGACAAAGGCCGCCTTTAATTTAATTCGCAAATAAATTAATTTAAGAAAAATTTGCAAATCTTCTTATAAGATAAAAGTCGATGTGTGGATGTATGTTCCCCGTGTATCAAAACCGCTGAACCGATTTTGATGAAACTCTCAGACAATCTTCAGATTAGTCCAGGGGGTAATCCTGTGAAGTTTGGTAGCGATCGGACACGGATGAAGTCGGGAGCTGGTCGCTAGAGTATTTTTTATAATTAATAAAATATTTAAAAGTTAATCAAAAGTAGGTATTATTTATATGGCATTCTTCTGTCTAGAATTTTATCAGCCTACTAAATATTTCAATAAATACTGGATTTGCATATAAATAGGCGTTGTAACAAAAATTAAAGGCAGCCTTCCTCAAAACGTACTTAAGTACAAATACCCATAAACTCTTGTACAAATTACATTAGGCACCGTCGATTCAGCTTACAAATACCTTACTTATATATATATATATATATATATATATACTTATACATATATGTGACTACAATATTATAAAATATTTTAATGTACATATAACAATAACATTTAATAAATATTTTTAAAAATTATTTGTTCAAAGAAGAACATCGAGTCAACTGTGCAAACTACTTTAAAACCGCAATATTTATATTTTCCTATTATATATGTGAAAATGTTTAGATCAGTTTAGATGTTTGTTATTAAATGCATTAAAAAATACAATATCTAATATTAAAATGTTTATTGCTTTTATTATATTGGCAATTAGTTCTCATAGAGTGTAATTTCACATTTAACTTTTCGAATAAGATGGCGTTTTACAGTTAAATAATAATTATACACTTTTTACTTAGTAAGGTAATAATAATAAAAACTCATTAAAAGTTATTTCGGTTCTAAATTTCTATGGGACAATATTTCACATTTTAATTTTCAAATCACTTATTTTAGCATACACAGTTGGCATAAAAAAAATTATAATGTAAATATAATATAACATTACTAGGCGTAATAAATTACATAACAATATACTTATAAAGTAAGTAGTTTTGTTTGTACGATTTCATTAATAAAAAAATAACATAGATAAATTAACATGACGGCGAGAAAGGTGAACTTTTTCCAAAATGTTTTATATCACTTTATAGTTTGTAACTTATATATTTTTGTACCTATTATATTTATTATGCATAACTGGAACATAAAGAAAATTTAGGTTTTTATAATACCTCCTTATAAATATTTTTAGTATAGCAGGCCTACGAGATGGGGACATTATTTTCGAATTTAATATAACATTTAATATATATATTTTTTATAGAAGTTATATTATGTGACCCAATCTATGTTTATGTATGACCAGCAACAATAAAATTGTTGTTTCCATTTCAAAAGTATATTAAACAGTGCCCTAAGTATTCCATTAAGTATATGGTGTAAATTATTCTATTAGGATTACCACGTGAAAGTGTATGGACACTTTTATAAGAAGTTAAATTATTATACTTTCGAAAGGGTAGTTAGACTTATCTGTCAATCAAAGGAATGTAGGTATATCAGCACATCATTCGGGTTTCCTAATATTTTGTACAATTCGTTTTGTTAAAACAATTACGTTTATTCGTACCTACTATTAAAAAAAATTACGTTCATACAAAAAATACAATTAAGCATAAATTAATGGAATATTAATAGAATAGGAAAGTTTTCGTTGTTAGGTATAATAAAAGCCGGTGGTTATTCGTTTATGGTGTTGCTACCTGAAAATAAAAGATACGTTAAAAAATTCCACCGTGAAACTTTACATACAGTTTATTGGTAAGTTGATTAACTTCCATAGCGAAGTTAATCCATCAAGTTGTACTTACGACAAGTAAGTTGCCGCTCTTCGCGCGTTGTATGGCAGGTTGAGGTCCATGGGTCACCTCGATAGTACCGCCTTGCTTGCCGTTCACCAAGTCATGTGCGATACTGTAACAGAAGAAAAGGTTTTTCATTCAGCCATATTTAAGAAATGCCTAAAAACTTGGCATATGATGGCATTAAAAATGACATCTTCAAAAAATACATAAAAATTAGAGAAAGTTTCTGAAAAATGCCTAAAGACTTGACATAAGACTGGTCTTAAAAATGGCATGTTTAAAAAATGCCTAAAGAGTAGATAGAAAGTTTTTAAGTGTCTAAAAACTTGGCTTATGATGGCCTAAAAAATTTAATCTTTAAAAAATGCATAAAAACTAGAGAAAGTTTCTTAAAAATGCCTAAAGACTAGTTAGAAAGTTTCATAAGAATGCCCAAAAACTTGGCATATGATGGCATTAAAAATGTCATCTTTAAAAAAATATCTAAAAACTAGTTAGACAGTTTTATAAGAATGCCTAAAGACTTGGCATAAGACTGGTCTTAAAAATGCCATCTTTAAAAAATGCCTAAAATCTAGTCAGATTTTTTTTTTTAAATGCCTAAAGACTTAGCTTAAGACTGGTTTTAAAAATGCCTAAAGACTAGTTAGAAAGTTTCTTAAAAATGCCGAAAGACTTGGGTCTTAAAATGCCATCTATAAGAAACGCCTAAAGACTAATAATTAGAAAGTTTCACTGACGTCCTGGTATCGACTATCTCAATCAGCTCCGGTTTCTTGGTGTAATCGGTGACAATTGTCAGCGCCTCGATCAGATGCGACACGGAAATTATGAGGTCTCCCTGGAAAAAGGAAAGGGCTACAATTTAGTAAGTTTTTTTTATAATGTCGTGTCATAACGTCCCCGCAACCTCGCCCATCAACGGCCGTGCTAGAAAGTCGTCGTAAAAAAAGGGGCACACTATTTTACTCTAATGTTTCCAAAGTTGAACCTGTCTGGAAATATACCCGGGAACAGAGAGTTGAGGGTGTTTCTAGATCTTAATATTCGGTTAAACGTTAATTTAGACGTACCTTGTCTTTCTTCAACTCCTGAGGTATCTTAATGAGGATGAGACTGTCCGTCTCGTTGGTGACGACAACACGTAGCTTGTCGAGAGGCAGCCGATGCTTCAGCTTGAAGGTCTTCCTGCCAGCCGCATCTAGCACGTACAAAGCTCGGTCCGATGCTAGCAAAGCGCGCTCGCGCGGCTTATATCCTCGCCGGTCGTACTTCACAGCCTCGCAAGAGTACTGTAAAGGGTGCTTTTTTTAAGTAATTTGTTACGGGACAAGCGGACAACTCATTAGAGGGGATATTGTCTATAAACCGAGGATGAATTCCTGGGGCATTTTCAATCAAGCAAAAAGATGTGGGTACCATAATTATTATTATATGTGGGCTAGGAAACAATGTAGATAAAGCTCTGAATGGATTTAGATGAAAATTGGCATAGGTATACTTATATAAACTCTAGCTATACGCTCCCAGGATCAAAATAAAAACTATCCTATATTTTAAGTTGGACCAAATTACAAATAGTTACGAAATTTTATCAAAATCGGTTCAGTAGTTTAGGAGTCAATAGGCAACAAACATGTAGTCGAATCCGTGGGTGGTTTTGATTATTTATATTAGTGTTAGCGTAAGAAGTTAGCGGAAAAACAAACAGATGGACAGCGATTTTATTTATAGATATATAAGATGTAGGTATGTGTATATATAGAAGTAATTAATGGCAATATAAAACGTCTTACCATAAGTTTTTCTCCGGTGGGCCACGCCGGAGACGCCATGAAGGTATTCCGCAAAGTCTGTTGCTCGCTCGTCAGTCGTTCGGCCACGAAGCGATGGCGGACGCTGCTCGGGTAACTATTCTTCTTGCCTAACAAACAACAATAACAATAAGAGAACAAGAACACATCAAATTTTATTTGCAAAACATGGCCATAGCTAACATATAAAGACACACACAAACGGCTGCAACTCAGCACAATGTAGGTTATAAAAACCTGCGCTGGAGTCGATAGTGAGGTCAGTAAAAACTTACTTAAAAATATTGTACCTACAATTGTTCAAAAAAATAATAAGAAAAATATATTTATATTATTATAAAAAACAAAAACATATTACTAGAAAATATTTAGAAGGCACTGGTGTTTCGCACAAAATATTTCGCAGTAGTTCCTCGCTTTTATTGGTATTCGTATAAAGAAAATTTAATTTTTTTTTCTAAAATTAATAATATTTTGTAAGTTGTCATGGATATTATTCCTGCACATAGACGCGGCATAAGGAAAGCTACCTCTAAAGACAGCAGTTGGTGTTCCATTACCACCTGCGTTGAGGATTACAGCAGAAGTTAAGATTACCTTTGAACATATTCTCGGCCAGTATTTTCAGTTCGAACTGCTTCTTGTCTTCGGGCGACAGAGCTAGCCTGTACTTCCTGGAGAGCAGAGCCCTGTGCAGCCTTTTCAACTCCTCAGAAGCCTCCTTGCAGGTGGCCGGGCACGGAGGCCAGGACAGGTCCAGGATGCGCGTGGGCAGCTTGCTGGCCAGCCTCTTCAGCCAGTGCACCTTTGCGATGCCCAGGAACCGTCGGTTCTCGGGGGTCTCCGGGCCGTTGCGAGTGATGAAGCCTACAAGTATGCAAGTATAGGTAATATATATTTGACGGTCTGCAGCATATTGCGAAATGACCTGGTCCCCTCCACTGAGCACTACGCGCACTCACACACGCACACACACACACACACACACACACACATGCACGCGCACACACCACACACACAATATGGCATATGTGTTTATATCTATGTATTCATTTTTTAGTTAGATGTAAGTATATTATATATATTTTTTATTTTAGGTATTAGTACTTTTTTTTTGTACTTATAAACTTTAAGATGACTAACCTTTGTAATAGGCTATATAAAAATTTAATCTATTTTATGTTATTTTATGTTTGTTAAATATTAAATACTGTATGGTTTAGCTATTAAATAAATAAATAAAATAAATATAACATTAATTACAGAAAAGCCACATAAAAATATTTTTTATATTGTTTTACCAGATAATTTAAAACATGAAGAAAATGATAACATATTTATAAAAAAAAATTAAAAAGAATTCTATAGGTATAATAAATGTTACTATAACGCAAATTAATATTTTTTTAGATAATATTATTATTTAAATATTAATAATATAAATGTAAATATATTTAATTTTCTTTTCATCAAAAGTGAATCGTTTCACAAACAACGCAATTCACTCACAACTCATTGTAAAAATTAATCGCTTTTCGTCTAATTTCGTCTTTATGATCATTTTATAGGTAAAGTACAAAGCTGATGTTTGAAGAATATTCCCCTCATTACCTTTGATGAAAGCTCTAATGACTCCGGCGGCTTTCTTCCTCCTTTCCTTGAGCTTTTGTGCGAGGAACCTCCTCACCCACTTCTGCACGACGATGGCTGCCGCTCTCATCTTCAAATACTGCTTCCTCTGCCAATATCCTCGCCAGCGGCTCTGAATGATCGTGGCTATGTCGTTCTTTTTCAATTGGAATGCATCTTCAGTGTTGAACAGGGTTTTTGGGAAGCGAATGAAGATTTTAGTGCTGAAAATATGTATTAAATGTAAATAATGCTATTTAAACGAACCATACCATAGTGTTTTTCATTTCATCTGGAAGAAGAATAATTTATATAAAGAATTAGTTGGTGCCCAATATAATATAAGCAACATAACGATTGACATCTCAAATATACTATTACACTTTTGGCAGGTGTTATTTTTTTTCAACGCAAACGAAGTCGCAGGGGCCAGCTAGTATAATAATAGAAGAGTGTTTTAATAATACTCACTTGCCCATTCTGTATTCATCTTTCTCGTATTGCATCGCCTCAACTAACTTCTGAACTCCTTCCCGCGGCCGTCCACGGAAGTTGGGCCAAGTTTCCACACTGAGGCACTTGTACCTGAAGCATAAAATTGGTCTTATAATAATAATAATAATCATCATTTATTTCAGACAAATTAGTCCATACAAAGTAAAACATAAAAAAAAAATAAAAAAATAACATAAATTAAACTAAGTTTAACTATCTATTTACATTTTTAATTCGTTAGATAAATAACAATTACTATACTATAAAGCTTAAATTATATATAAACATTAATTTTGCGTCCAAAATGTAAATTAGTATATCGGTTAAAGACCGCCCCATCCATTCTGTCCGCTAACATCTTCAGGATTTCATTGGAACTCCCTCGCAACCTGCACACAATGGATGCACTTCTTTTTCGCATAATGCCGTAGAAATCATCCACACCAGCATTCGCAAACATTGCAGATGCGCTACAGAAACGTGGGAGTTTCATTAAAACCCTGAAGGTGTTATTGTATTGGACCCTTAAGTTATTGTAGGCACTCTGTATAAAATTTGTCCATAGCGCACATGTGTAAAATCCCTGACAGTATGCCCTGAAAAGCATGAGTTTGACATTTATGGTGCATCGCGCAAATCTATGTGCCAGCATATTACCTCTAACTGACAATGCTCTGCGTTCTCTTTCGATATCTCGCTCATCATTTAGACATTCAGTGACAATGTGACCGAGATATTTAAACTGTGAAACACGTTTCAGAGGTACGCCGTTCAAAAGTATTGGTGGTACTGACAATGGTTCTTTATTGTTACCTTTAAAAAGCAGAAACTCACTTTTATTTTCGTTGTACTTCAGTCCATGTCTCACAGCGTATGTTTGACAAACTTCCAATAATTTTCTCAGTCCTCCAATCGATGGACTCAGCAGAACCATATCATCAGCATAACTTATATTATTAACGGTCACGTTGTCAATGCGGCAACCAGTATGCATGCTGCTAAGTTCATCGATTAGATTATCAATGCACAAAAAAAATAAAAAAAATAAAAAAAAAACCAAAAAAATTTAATATATACAATTATACATAAAAAAACGAGACAAGACATAGTAGATTATGTACAGTCGGGGTAAGAAAAGGTTCGTCACCTTAAAATGGAAATTTGCTTGCACCAGGGCAAATGTCAGTCATTCCAAAATTTCATTTCAAATGTCTGTCAGTTGTCTGCTTAGTGCTTTAGTTTCAAAAGGTACTAAGAGTCTACGATTTTGATAAAGGAATGAATTTGAAAAGTGACGAAGGTTTTCCTACCCCGACTTTACTTGCAGTTATAATAAAGTTCATAACTTCAAAATAAAAAATCAAAATGTTTATTTATCAATTAGGATTCTGCAAGAAACTCTTATGAGCTTCATTATAAATTTAAATTTACCAAGGTTTCGGAAAAGAAGTCAAAATGACGATCCCGAGAAGAAACCGGTTATTTCGCTTATCCACCCCAAAAAATCCACCCTAAGGATACTCGGAAATGCATATCCGAGAATCCACCCTAGCCTCTTGAATATTATTCCGCTTTTTTACCTTAGTTCAATAGAAAAGCGGTAGTAATTCTTATTTAGGATACTATTCTTTTTGTCATATTTAAAATATAAAATTACAACATTAGTTTTAAACAAAATCAAAGTAACAAATACTAAATAACAATACTAAATATATGTAATATGAGGTCCGAATCGCAAGTACATATAACTTAATTGCACTTTTTAGTCGGTCCACCAAAAGTGGACCACCTTTGGTGGACCGGTGATAGAACATACAAACCTCTCCAGGAAGGCTTCGTAAGTCCTCCTGTAAGCGAATCCGGCGCGTCTCACGCGAAGGTTCTCCATCAGACCAAGATACTTCACTTGATGCGACACTAACTTCTCTTCAAATTGCACTGAAATTTTTATTAAGTTGATTTAAGTAGGTGCTTAGGAAGACCGACTGAATAATTAAAAAAACGGAGGCAGTCATGAAGACTGCCGACAGAAGTGAAAACTTAAAACTGAGCGACCAACGTACACACATACAATCGGGTGATACAATCACACACATAGACAGCTGCGCGAGGCTAACTGTGAGCATTAGTATGTTGCTGACGAGCGAACCGATATATTTTAGTAGATAAAAAGAAAAAGTACTCACTTGGTGCCTTAAAGTCATTAGGCTTTATACACCTGATGTACGAAGGGTCTTTGCTGCTCAGTATTTTGATGAGCTCATTCAAAGAGTTCTTGAACTGAGTGATAGCGGTTTCTGGACGCTTTTTACTGGCGAAATCGCAATCCTGGAGAAAAACGGTTAAGTTTAAATTCATTTAGGATTGTACAAAAAGTTTAGGATTACTCAAAAAATAAAGAACTTCAAAATTGCCAAATTTGTGATCACAGTACCCAAAAAAATTGTCTAGGACATTTTCCCCTTTTTCAAACATATTTCTTTTATCTCTTGACCAAGGGACCTTTTCAACCGACTTCCAAAAAAGGAGCCTCCTCCTCTCAATTCGACTGTATTTTTTTTTAAAGTTTGTTACCTCATGTAATTTTCGTTATGAGTTATGTTATGAATTTTTTTATTTGAAAGCCGGTATTTCCCGTGTGGTCCCATTTCAATTTGGTCCAGTTCTGACAATGGCATCCATGAGATAACGTTTAAAGTGGTTTTTTTTTTTTTATTAAAAAGAGTTATTTTTCTCATTTCTTTCCGAGCTGATATAAATTACGCTATCGACTCGTGCCCACTTGACGTTCAGTTTCGAAATTTTCTTTCACTTCATTTACTTTCTCACTCAGAGCAGTCAGAGCTTTTCACTTTTAAAAAAAGATGGTGCTTACCTTGAAGCATTTATTGACGATTGAATTACCGCTAGTTGCCATCACAGCTTGAAGGTCTCGGTACAAAAGGTCATTGTTCTTCTCCATAAATGTCTTAACGTTGTATGTCACTTCTCCCGCGTAATGAATAAGGCAGAATTCCTATTTCAGAAAACATTACAATGTACCTATTTATAGTTTGTTTATGTTATACACACTTTTGCCTGCCATGAAAAGTTAAAGAACATATCTTTTCCTAGGGATTAAAACTAACAATGAATACGTAACAAACAGTCATGAGATGTCTCCAAATAATGTATTAACATACAATCTGTTTAGTTATAAATATTTATGATAGGAATCAATCTGCTAATAGAGCTTTAAAAAAACAAGGGTCTATCTTGAGATCAATTGTCATGCTTGTAGTCTAGATAGGCTTTTCTCTCTTAAACCTAGTTAAAATGAAGTAAAAATATACTAACATCTCGCCCCATCATTTTCTGAGTCTTCGTATCACACTTCTTGTGCGATTTGTAATGGGCGTGCCCATCGAGTTGGTGATTCAGCTTCTCGAGGAAGGTCATGTCGTTAGCTCCTCCCAGGCGAAGACACTCGTCGTCCAGTAACGAAATTATACCTGCACACACACACACACACACACACATATTACTCATGGAGTTTCAGCCTGTTAGTAATCAGAAAAAAATCCAGGTGAGGGATACTGGACTATCATTGTCAGACGGTCTGAAGTACCTCGGATGATTATAAAGTTAGTTGTTAGTTTCCTATTGTCCGATCCTTTGCAATCGTACTAGGATTTTTGCAAAAATCCCGATCATACTGCGACATATTTATAAGTTATATGAGGTCATATATAATATTTATAGACTCTACTAGAATCACAGTCTTACGTCATTTATTAAGCAGGTAGGTAATACGAGACAATGAAAAATTAATTACCCTTATGTTTAGCTTCAATAAGATCACAAATGACAATGTTATTGAAGTAATCAATGGTCTCCCATTCAATTCCCTCGCGAAGGTATTCTTCTTGTTCTTGCTTGAGGGTTAGCTGGATGAATAGCTGCTGCAATTTCTCGTTGCAGAAATTGATGCAGAATTGTTCGAAACTGGAATATAATGTTAGTCTTTTAACATTTCTTACTTAAGTATATTCTGTAAATCTTTAATAAATTTGCAATTTCAGATTTAGATATTACGTATAAAGCTAAAACCTAAAGTTTTTTGAAACTTTTAATAGTTTAGTGTTGTCGTTAGAAATGTCCTGTTAAACGCAAACTTTGCTTTAGTCTATTATAGTAAAACTGTATCAAAGTCAGTTGGGCGGTGTAGAGGAATTTAAGGTAGAAAGAAACAGACAGATAGACAGCGAATTATTAATTTCGTATGTAAGTATAGATTGCTGTAATGTGGTGTTTTCAAGTGAGTTCATTAGTATCGAGGCCTGAGCCGTCCTTGCTCCTTTATCGAGACTTATCGGATAGCAATATTATATGGAATATATTTTATTATTATCCACTTGACTTGTCTGAATCAATACTTAACTCTGATAGTGACCAATTTAAAGTGTTTATTTTCCATCAAAATAAACACTTTAAATTGGGTACACAAAAACACCAATAAAACACCATAAAGCGCGCTATGCAAATCGAAGTACTATCAGGGCAAAAACTACTACAGGATAGGTCTAGGCATAGCCTAGTCAAATTTATTCATTTATTTATATATTGTTTTTTTTTTGTAACTAATAATAATTATTATTGTGAATTAATTTTTGTATAATTTTAAAATGTTTGTTCCCTAAAATTTACATCTTGGCAACTTGGCTATAATAATAGGGCATACAAACATTTGCATTTAGTTGTGTTTGTTTTAACTTTTAGATGTTTTTTAATAACTAATTTAAAATTAACCCACATGGATTATTGTGTTTTATTATATTCTCAAGAGTCCATAACCATTTAGTCATAGTTCTTGTTAATTTAGGATTCGGAAATTCCTTTACATATATTATTATAGGTAGTTTATTGTACGCTTTTGGTCTTTACAGTCTTTGCCTGCATAGCAATTTTGGAGCCTATTTCTCTATTTTCTATGGACAAAGCTGAATTGTGGTGAATAAGTGTTGACTCCCTAACTCGGACAATCTAAAAGCGACTCTGTTACCAGTTAACAGGGAATATTTCGAATCCGTAGATGTCCAGGATGCCGATGACCGAGGCCCTCGCGTCGCGGCTACTGGGCGATAGCGAGTCGTTGAGACGGGACACAAGCCAGCTGAAGTGTTTGTCGTAGATGGCTTTGGCTAGAGCGTCTCTAGCACAAAGCGCCTGTTCCAGGTCTAAGGGCGTGTTCACAACGTCGCCTCTTGCTTCTATGGTGCGACTAGTCAGCGCTTCTCTGAGGCTCTCCGGGCTCACTTTCAGAAGCTGTAAGCACATTAATCTAGAGATACTAACATAAAATACTAGCGGTTGCACGTGACTTTGTCCGCGTAATGTTATAAAATGTAGCCTTTATTTATAAATAGCTGATAATGAAGCTTCCTATACAATTATGACAATTATATGCCGGGAGATATTTTGGGGAAGACGAGTTTTGGAGTGGAGATGAAGGTCTAAACACTCCTTGACTTGGATGTTACGCGTGTCTTTCTAAATAGATTTAGGTACACAAAGTTTTAGTACCTAATTAGTAATCGCTATAAATAAACATTCCGCAAATGAATAATAAAATTATCATTTATACAATACCAGAGGTAAACAGGAAACCATTTAATTACCTAATAAAAATACATTTACTTTGCGTATATAGCAATCATTTGGTATATAACTGAAACTTTTAAAGATTTGGTTGTGAAAAAAGTGACAAAAACAATGACAGTCTTAACGATAATCTACCTTCAAAAGGAGATGGCTTAATCGACGAAGAAAGAGACAAATTTGGTTACCTCGGCCACGTTTCCGTTGTTGGAGTCGTGCAAAAGTATCTCGGCGTGTCCGTGCTGGTTCTGCACGAACTTGATGTTACCCAAATGCAGTACACTGGCCACAATTTCGAAGATCTCTCTCTGTTCCGGCTCCCCGATCTCGATTACTTTCATTGCCTCGCGAACCACTCGGAATTGAGCTGCATCCAATTTCTGATTCTGCTGCGAACTCTGAAAATGTATACCAATTGATCAATTGAAGGTAATTCATACATTAATAACTTCATTTACTTATTTATCATAATATATACTAGCCAAATTTATAGTTACCGATTCAACAGCATATTTGTAAGCTTCGGGCCTTCCCTGTAGCTTTAATTGGTTCATCAGTTCTTCGTCTCCACCAGCCAACAGCTGGTAGAAGATGTGGAAGTTCCTCTCCCCAGCCATTTGGCTGACCACCCTCGATTTCTCCAGCAAGTAGTTCAGGATGTGTCCACCCTCAGGTGCTCCTTCGTAGTTGAATTGTATGTCCATGTATTTGCCGAATCGGCTCGAGTTATCATTTCTATTTGTTTTAGCGTTACCGAAGGCTTCCAGAAAAGGATTCGTTTGTAACAGTTTGTCTTTAACTGTTTCCACGTTGCGGAGGTGGTTGGTGCGTGCTGCTATGTATTCGAGAATCTTCTTTGAAGCTTCCGTTTTTCCTGATCCGGATTCCCCGGAGATTAGGATGCATTGTTCTCTATGCTCGTAGACTAATGATCGGTAAGCATTGTCAGCAATTGCGAATCTGTAAACAAACGTAGAATATGGGATTTATTTGTTTTTTGGGACTATTTTGTTTTCTAGAAAACTTTTGTGGGGCATAAAATTATTTAAAATATATCTTAATAAAAATATGTACTTTTTACCAATAATTCACTGTATGCATGCTCGGCGGGGCCATAAAATGAAATTGAAAATAGCTTCTTCGCGACAATTCCGTCATAAGATAGGTACTTGCGTGAAGACAAGTTTAAATTAACCCAATCAAGAATCGATCAAATAGGCCAATTGTAAACCGATCGGCCGACTGCACTGATTACAAATAAACAAATGATGTTTCTTTTATTCTGTTTTACTTTTAAACTGTCACGATTGCTATTTGCTACAGTCCAGAGTCCAAAATAAAAGACACAATTGTTATGCTGCAAGTACACTATGTTTGCGCTCCATTCGCGCTCCAGAAACATCCAACATGTTTGTGCTAAAGCTCTACGAGCACTCCACTCTGTAGCGGTTTTTGTGACAAACACAAAAGGTACCGCCGTGTTTTTCTTGGTCGCAAGAATGGCAACATACTTTGGTGGTGCTTCTGCTTACGTGTTAATCCATAGAATAATAATAGAAGGATCCCAAAGTATTTTAATGTGACTGGTCCATTGCCGGCAATATTTTCTCGCTAATTTCAAAATTTCTAATCCCATCCGCGTATACCACGCTTAAAAAAAGTAATGTTTTACATACTAAGAAGAGACGAAGCATTATTATAAATCGATAGTTAAGTGGTAGCAGCGACATCTATTGACAGCCGTGTAAACTTGAGAACAAATTATTTCTTCGACTCCTACTACATAAATTATCCCTATACAAAATCATTATTACATGGAGCGAGTGATTGGTTTTATCAACATTATTATTGATAAGACCGTCTTGTTAACAATGAAATCATCCAAGGATTTGATAAACAATTACTTATGTTACCTACTTCAGTGTTTGATACAATAAACATGTGTTCAGTTAATTAATTATTTATCACAAGCAGGTACAATGTTAAGTTAAGAAGTAATTAATATAGGGGTTTATCTAGAAGTGTTTGGCAAATTATATGTCATCATCAGCCAGAGATTGTAGCGAATATTGACAATATATATCTATATTATAAAAATTACGTATCACATGTTTGTTCGTGATGAACTCCTTAACTATTGAAACGATTTTGATAAAACCTCGTAACTATGTATGTGTAATTTGGCCCATCTTAAAAGATAGTTTTTATTTGGAACCCGGGCGTAGCCGGGAGCGGGCCACTAGTTTATTATAAAAACTACTTTAATTACTTATTTCGCTAACTTTAATTATGTTAATATTGGTAATTCTTGTATATAAAATTCTCGTATCACAGTGTTGGTTGCCATACTCCTGCGCAAAGGCTTAACAGATTTTGATGAAATTTTATATGTACACTTGGTAGGTCTGAGAATAGGTTTTATCCATTTTTTATACGCGGGAGAATTCTCTCTTAAGACTCCAGAAGTTTAACTGCCAATAGTCTCCTCGGTAGGCCAGTTTAGTGACCTACCGACGACTTATTTACTGAAATACTACGTGGCCTTATTTACTGCTATAAGTGGCATTAATTGCAATTTAAAAGTAATGTTAACTTACACGTGGGGTGGTGCTTCGAAGAAAGCTTTCTTGTAATACTGTTTGATCTTTTCTTCGGTGTAAATTGGCAGGTTCTTGTACGGATTCACGGATATCAGCACATTTCCGATGTAAGTCTAAAAATGAGAATTCAATACAATTGAATATAATTAAAACATGAAATTAAATCACTATTACAAAAAAAATCTAAATTCGTACCTTATTAAAAAATACAATAAAGTTCGTTTATTACTTACGTAATATAAATGCAATTAAGTGATTAATTTTTATCGGTATCTAAAAATTTATATCACCTGCCTATTATATAGACAATAGATAAGAAAAATAAAAAAATTATAATAGTAGTAATAATAAGCTGGCTTCAACTTAACGAGACAGTCAAACTGACTCGCCGAAAACAATATTAGTATTACACTCCCCTACCATAATCAGGTTAAAAATTTCTTGAATACATACATAAATAATATTTTCATGGAAACGCTTCCTCAAGTTGTCGATGAAGGCTGCTTCCGAGCGATAGTCTTCGAGCAGCACGAAGTCTTGTACGCCGACACGCTCGCGATGTTGCAACGCGTGCTCCATCGCTCCCTGGACAGACACCGGCCGCAGTAGACTGGGAACAAAGCAAGCAATGGATCACCAAGCGTTCTACATTACAATGCATTCGCATTTTGTATCACATAGGTCCTGCCGCTGGTCACAGTGTTCGATATCGCCATAGTGTTAGTGGTTGGTGAGCCCAAGAGGGGATTTTTGGATTTTCTCGAGCGTGTCAGATATTGCCAATGTATATTCCCCACGTGTCTCCCATAACGGATATATATTGGGGTTGGTGGGGGTTGGGGTAAAATTTTAAATACAACTCGAGCGCGTCAGATTTTCAGAGGGGAAGCCTTTTCTTTTAATTTTATCATCAATCATCAATACTAATAATAAATCTGTAAGTGTAGGTATTGTATGTATGTATGTATGTATGTATTTACTGATTTTCATGAAACTTGGTAGATAATCATTTAGACGTACAGGACATAGGATAGGCTACTTATTTCTTTTTCAAAGCGGACGAAGTCACGGGCGTCAGCAAGTTAATAAATTTCAATGGCGAACTTACCGAAATTTTTCAATACGAAATAATAACGCATAAAATTCACAGTAACCCATTTTTCACTAAAATATTAAATTTATATAAAATTTCATATATTTTCAAGTAAACTTTAAATCGAAGTACTTATGAAGTAAATGGGTGCTACTAACTAGTAAGTGAAATGGTAACTAACGATTACTTAACTTACTTACAAACACATAAATATATTATTGCAAATAATAATTAGATAATAAGGAGTGGTGTAATTAGCTGCGATCTGGATAACTAGGTAAACAAATACATATTTAATAAAATAGGGTGACGACTATTATAAAAAAATGCTTTATTTTTTAATTTTTAACGGACTTCCAAAAAAGGAGGAGAGTTATTTGGTTAAAACTACTTTAACTCAAAAGCCTAGAAAAATTACTCAACAGTCTTTTATCAGGAGGTAACAAAGGTACGCGAGTTCAGTGGCTGTAATATGTATACCTTTTTTCGTATTATTTTGGCATACTAAGGAATTTCCTGAGAGAGAACGAAACGAAAAGGAATTATGTAAATACAACCTACACAAATTGTAAGGCTTTTACAAATAAATATGACGTAACCGCCACTAAATGTCAAGAGAGTTGACATTCTGAAATATCAACGCCATTCAGGAAAGTATATTGTATAAGATTCATGATATCCTAAGTAATATTATATATGCGAGAGTCAGTTTGATCGTTTGTTGCGCTTTCGCGTCTAACTATTCAATAGATCATCATGAAATTTTACATACACGTTGTCAGTGATACAAAAAAGGACATGAGTTACTTTTCAATCTATTTTTTCTGCGGCTTCGCCCGTTATAGCTACTTAATGGAGGTCGTCGTTGCGAAATAGTACATTTACAATATTGGGTTATGGGAAGCAATGAAAGATGGAATTCGTTGTAAATAATATTATTTAATTAGTCTCTTTTAATATAGCAGGAAGGCGTGTTCGTATTCACTAGTAAGGGGCGCAGTTAAAGCAGAACAACTACTACTACTGAACTTGCAACGTACAACTTACTACATACAACTGAGAACTTAGGACTGACTCTAAAGCTCAAAGCCAAACGTATATAAGACTATTGTAAGAAACAATGAGCTTATTGTAAATAACTTAATGTTTATACGTGTGAAGGAGAAAGGCTCTCAATCTACTTGTTAGAGTGAGACATATTTGTTTTGGAATATTCCAACATACAATGCAAATACTTATTCGGTGCTATTATAATACATCGATGATCACTATATATTAAAAACAAAGTCCTGCGCCGCGTCTGTCTGTCTGTTTGTTCGCGATAAATTCAAAAACAGTAGTTTTGCCTTAGCACCGATTTTCATGATTTTCACCAATGGATAGAGTGGTTCTCGAGGAAGGTTTTGGTATATAATTTGCATCCGTGCGAAGCCGGGAACAGGGCGCTATAGTTACGTATAAAACAAAGTCTTTCGACAACTAATTTCTAACTAATTCTAATAACTAACAAAACAACTAATTTCGAATTATTAATTAAGAATTTTAATTATGAAAACTGATTTCGATACAGTGGAATATTAGGAAAAAAAAACATTCGTGCGAAGCTGGAAGCGGGTCGCTAGTTCAGCTACAAATCGATATTTTGTGGAAAAGAATTCCACACTTAAGAAGATTTAACTAACAATAATTTTAATATTCAATGTACAATACAATATTTTCATAATATTAAAAACAATACTGGCATGCTGATGTCATGTTAGACGGATTGTAAGTTTATCATATAAGGATGTGGTTAATAACGCCTAGATATACTGTTATGTCGCTTATGATGACCTCAAAACCTAGATAGCTTTTATATTTTTTTTGCCATTTTTATTTACTGAGCGGTAAGAGTGTTTCTAGTTTTTGCTTATCTAATTAACAACAGTGTTATATTTGTATAAGCACTAGCTGTGTCCCGCGGTTTAGCCCGCGGTTACGATAGAATTTTTTAAATCGATTGCTCTTTCCAACCATACTTTAGCTTCTAACATGTTTATATTTTTTTATTTATAACTAGCTGGTGCCTGCGACTTCGTCCGCGTTGAAAAAGAAAAAAAGGTATCGCGTGTCCCGTTAGGTACGTCTAAATGTTTATCTACAAAGTTTCATGAAAATGAAAATGCTGATTAATTTTTGGAATCTTTGGATCACTAGAACGTGGCTATCTATACTAATATTATAAAGAGGAAAGATTTGATTGTTTGTTTGTTTGTATTGAATAGGCTCCGAAATTACTGGACCGATTTGAAAAATTCTTTTACCATTAGAAGCCGACATTATCCGTGATGAACATAGGCTACTTTTTACCGCGGGAAAATGCTTCATTCCTACGGGAAATCTAAAATAAAAGTAAATACTAGGCGGCTTGGTTCGGGTGTTGTTAGTTACTCGTATAATTATACAACTTCATCAAGAAAAAATGGGCTGACCTGATGACAATCCTCCAAAAATAAAAGGCCAATGAATCGCTTTGAAACTATTTTAAGTAAAGTGTTTGTTCCCGAAAACGCGAAGGAAGTCAATCACCCTCTACAAACACGAGCTAAATAAAGACTGCAACACCGCATCTAAACGCAATGCACTTAAAATATACTTACTGTGTAAAGGTAAGTATAAAGGTGGACATTGTATACGTTAAACTAAAGGGTCGCAACTTTTTTTTAATTCGTTCACCTGTCGCAAAGACACTGCCTTAGTATACTTTCTATGGTAGGGTTGATTAAATAAGAATGACGAATACGGAGAGCGCCGGTAATGAAACTCGCCAAATTGATTTCAACACGCGATCTTTTTCCTATCTTATTGTTTGTTTTACTGTTTCTTTTTTGCAAATTTGGTAAAAGTGTAATAAAGACCTTAATTTTATATTATTAATCGGACGTTGTTAAAAAATTCACAGATTTCGTGCAAATTCACACATTGGAAATGAATTACGGAATTCGAAATTATGTTGTTCTGACTTGGTGACTTCTTTCAAAAAGGTTAAGCTACAGGGTAAGCCCTTAACCCGATCGTCTTTATTTTAGGCTCAAATTGTAGCTGACTAAATTGTCCAGAGGAGTTTTTCTCAAATTTTAGATATTATTCCTCGTTTCCAAAATATCGAGCGCCAAAATAAAAAATTCGGAAAAAAATTAAAATATTTTTTACAATTTCTGCCATAACATTTTTTCATTTTTGACTTTTTCGAAAAATTCTTTTTGCACCTTACAGCTCTCGTAAATACGCGTTTTTTGTGCACTTTTTGAATATCATATCTTTACAACTCTCCGAGATATAAGGGGATCGCACTTTTTCGTGAAATCGGAGCCTATACTGAAGCGAACGAAAAGACATTTCCAATGTCAAAAACAAATAATATATCCATCAGAGATTGTAACGTTCCGTAACATGGCTGTTCACATGACTGAACGTCCAATTAATAGTACAAAAATTCTCGTGTCACAGTGTTTGTAACCAAAAACTCCTCCGAAAGGGCTTGACCGATTTTTATGAAATTAATTTTTTTAGGTTTTGAAAAAAATTTAATAGGTATAGGTTTTAAACTATTTTTCATACCCCTAAATGATAAGGTTTGGCCCACCCCAATTTTTTTTTATTTTTTGGCAAAACAATGTTTGCCGGGTCTGCTAGTATTTATGTATAAATCAATGCTAACTTTAGGAAGACTGTAAGAGGAAACAAAGTGATATACACTAGCGGAAATGAATACCGTTGAGTAGGAGCAATGCACCTGTCACGGACGTACTAATGTCTCTTGCTCTGACATCAACTTAAATACATATTTTACTCACGTCATCTATAAATAGGTTTGGTGCTACTCACTTACTACTTTCAGGTTGGCAACACCTTCGTTAGAGGTCTTCGTTAGATGTGTTCAGCTTATTTTCATTTTGAATTTAGAACCAATTCAATTAAGAAGTTAATTATTTTTATTTTTTTTGGATATTTTTTTTGTTTTGGATATATTTTTGGTTCAAGTATTACATAACGCAATTTGGGGGGAGGTATTGTAAAACGCGATGAACTTAACATTTTTTTTTAATTTAAATAAAAAACTAGGGAATTCAAATCTCCCAAATCAGCATCCTTTTTTTATAATTTTTACGTAATTACGTACGTAATTTTTATCTTATTTATTTTCTCTTTTTATTTTATTTTATTTCAAGTTGGCAACTGCTTTCGTTGGTAAGACTTTTCCTAATGAATTTTCTTTCTAATGGTTATTAAATATGCAATTATTTTAAAGCAATCGTACACTGAGGCTGAGTTAGGTTTGTAAGGTGTTAAATTACCTGAAATCAGTAATAACAAGTCTCTAACTTAATTTCTAGAGTTAAATTTATTGTGAGCCACAATTTTTGCCATGCAAAGCGCTGGCTGGCTAGCTTAGCAGGATAAAAGTTAACTTAGGCCAACTTAACAGCATAATTAGCAGGATAAGGATAGGAGGGAATAGGAAAATGGGCTCTGACGTCCCTTACTCACCGAAATACAACAGCACACATGTTGTTATTTCATAGTAGCCTTCTGTTTAAGGTGTATTACTGTCGCTAGACACACTTTACGACTGCAAAAAGCTTAAGTGGCCAGTTACCACGAAATAATTAATTTAATTAAACCAATTAAGATTTTCCTCAATTGCATGCATGTGACTTTATATGTATAAACATTTCTTTCATTGCATGCGATTGTCCGTACTTAGGTTGCTAATGTTAGGTTAGAAATGGAAGTAACTAGAATCTATAAGCACTAACAAATAGATTCCAATGTGCATGACTTTCTCATAAATTGAAGGCGGACAATAGTTTACCTAACAAAAGCAACAATAGGTCATTCGCTAGCATTTCTTCAATCCACACAAGGCAAGCAATGCATCATTCAATAACCTTTTAGCGGCGAACTATTTGTGAAGTTTACGAGTTCGCTTTCACTTATAATATGTTATGAAAATATCGTTAAATATATGTAATTTGATTACAAATATATTTACTTAAGTTAGACATAAAATTAACTTTGATTGTATTCCTCAATTAGCGTTTCACAATGAAGTGTAGCTGAAAAAATAGTTGAGGCGTATTTTATAAATTATTTGTGTAAATTTTTGGTTTTTCTAAAATTTTATTAGTGTTAGGTAAATATATTTTTACGTGCAAATTTAATGAGTTAAAGTGAGTTAAGTGAAAAAGGTTCTTTTACTTAAAAAGTTAAAGTGAGAAGGTTCCTGTCTTCTATAGAAATTCACTTTAATGAAAACTCCGTAATGTTATTCTGTTGTAAAAATGTATTTAGGCAATTACATATTTCTGGCGCTGCAACTATGTATAAGTACTTCATTAGTTCCAGGAATTTAATTATTTCCAGGTACTTAGGTAGCTCAAAAGAATAGAGGTAAACTATATATATCTAACACATCTGTACAAAAGATCATCAATTCTTCACGTTTCGTGCTTATCTTTCACGAATGAATGAAGCGTCAGCATGGATCAGTGACGTCATTACTTTACATTCCAAATTCAAAATGAGCTAATTTATTATCTATTTTCACGGCCTAAGGATAAGGACGATTATCGTATGCAATAGGTATGTCTTTGAAAAAAAAATCCATTCAATTCAAATGTTGTTCCCTGTGTATAAATTCGATGAATCTTGATGAGGTGTGTCCAAAATAGGCAGCGGTAATAGTTAAGTGTGTTACATAAGAAAGCATAGCAACAATAGATTACGCGATTGATATTTCATTTAATATCTATAATCCTTACTAATATTATAAATATGATTGTGAGTTTGCTTGTTTGTTACGCTTTCACGTAATAACTTCTGAACTGAACCTATCACCATTAAATTTTGTAACACGTTTTTTGCGACACCAGAAAGGACATCCAAGAAAAAGTACTGTTCCCGAGGGATTATCTAAAATATAAAACTGTAACTAACGCCTGGCCAATGTGTTATAGCGACAAGGCGTCAAGCGTTATAATTGCGTTTATATTTTTAATTTATCATCGCGCACGAAATCGCGGGCACCAGCTAGTTCAAAATAAAATTTTCTAAAAGTTTGGTCAAATGGAAACAATTTATATTCAATCCCCGTGTCCACCAGTAGCGACCATAAATAAGTACCTAATGGATAAAGAATTTCAACTAGGCGTATGGGTGTAATATGATGATAGGTATCATAGTGTATTTTTTAATCGACTTCAAAAAAAAGGAGGAGATTCACAATTCGAACATATCAAGTTTATAATATTATAGTAAGGAAGTAAGGATTAATGAAGAACTAATGTCCTGAAGAACTAAGGTTTAATACAGTCAAAATAAATTAAGTGTCGCTTTTATCATGGGTTCTGAATAATCAAGGTTACATACAATAATGAACTTTATTATTAAATGAACAGAACGCATTCTTCGCCGTCAATTAACTTCTACATAATGATGTTGGTTTTAACTGCACACATTTGTTAACTCGGTGAATGTATACAAAACGCACATTAGCGTTCCTGGTGGTAATCATAAAGCTGAGCACGTTTTCTTCATTCATATTCAGATAGTTTGCTGAGTAATTACTTCTGGTGTGCAATATCTCTTCAATCATCTTCCTGTTTATTAGCTTTAGACTTTTGCCTTGATTGCTTTGCAATTTTCAATTTTATACTTCGTCAAAATAACGTTACTTATTTTACACTAGCTGGTGCTCGCTTAGATTTTAGCACAGATTTATTATTAGTATCGATTCATTGATCGTTGTGCAATTTGTGCAAACAATGGAGCCTGCTCGTGATCACATCAAGATATATTAACTACATTAAACCCTGCCGAAAAATACATTGTTTTCGGTGTAGTAATTAAGCCAAATATTCACTAAAAGTGGGTGCAAGCATTGTCATGTTTTATAACAGGTTTCTCGTACCCACTGTAATAGGATCAACGTCAGCCTGTCAACATAAAGGTGGTATCGAGTGTCATAGCACAATGTTATTTGGGACAAAGCACTCACGACTTACGAACGATATAATAATATATATAGCTATTATGTTTTCTCAAGGTCTTCTGCAAACATTATAAGTATGAAAGTACACGTCAGATATTTGATTTCTCCATTCTATATCAAGCTGTTATACATTGATGAACCCATTGGTTAAAGCGCTTGCCTCAGTGATCGTTGTAAGGCCAACTTTTAAAGTATCTGGCAACAGTAGTAACATTATTAGGGCGCACTGCTTTACTTACAGACTAATTATTTTGTGTGTTTCAGTGACTATGTATCTTCTATCTATCTTTATAACACTAAGGTCCGAGAGCACTAAAACGCCTACTTCATTGCCTATGTTAATGGCAATGTTATGGTTAATGCCTTTATTATCATCTTTACATAGAATAAAATAAAGTCTATTCCCTGTCTGTGTCTTTGTATGTACGCTTAGATCTTTCAAGCTACTCTCGATCGACTTTTTACTAAGTTTTCACTAATGGAAAAGCGTTAAACGAAGATGATTTTTATATATAATTTTCAGAAAAAGTCTGCACCCGTTCAAAGCCGGAAGCGGATCGCTTTTATAGACTTGTGTATTCATACATTTTTTCGTAAACCATAAATATATACACCACATAAGATTCGCCGAGACCGCCTATTCTTGAAAGATGGTTCTAGAATATGGTTTTACCCTTAATAATTAATGGTATCCGATAACTATGATTTTTATTCATAAAATACAATATAACATCTACAATGTTCAAGTGTTTTTCCCTTTGTTTCTCCTATAGAACAGACTGTCTTTAAGTAACAAGGTCTTGTAGAGTGTGTTAAAAATTTCCTTTCGTAACCTTATCAAGTAAGATAACGAAATTAATTATCAAAATGTATTGTGTTTGATAATATTGAGTGTATTTTATTCAATCGAACTGGTTACATTGTTCACGATACGTTATAATTTAATCAATCGCATTATTTCGTCGTTTCAAGGACAAGTGAGAGTTGAATTGGTGAGTTCATCGCGAACCAAATCTAGATTCTATATATGCGTAGGTAATGTATGCGGCCAGTACGCTATCGTAGAATTAAAAAAAATCTGTCTCGTTTGGAAGTGTGAAAGAAACGTGAATTTTTATCTATAGAGTGTGCCAGTACTAAGTATATTCTCATATATTATATTTTTTTATAGGTTTAGTTAGATACTTTCAAAAACACTCACACCTAGTGTTTTTGTCCGCGACTTCGTCCCCGTCCTATCGGTACCAAACTTCACAGGAACACCCGCTGCAGTAATCTAAAGATTGTAGTGAAAGTTTCGTCAAAATCGGTTCAGCGGTTTTGGAGTCTATAGGAGACATAAACATATAGAGACATATAACACAAATCGCCTTTTATATATAACAATATACATAATATCTATCTCTAGACACGCTTGTGAAATTTGTTTTATATTTTTTGTCTTTTTTTCTATATTTTGTTTTTGTGTTAAAAATTAATAAAACAAAAAAATATTATTTAAAAAAAATATCTTTTGTCTGTAAGTGCATTTATATCCTTTTCAAAAGGTGAACAAACGACCGTGTAAGTCAAAAAAGTTGACGTCATAATACAAGGCTGGCTCATGCCCAGTGACTAAGCGAATACGTGAGTTAGATTTATAATCTCTGATCAAATAATCCGTCAAGATTGGTCAAGATTTGACTTTTGACGTACATTTATAAAAATGTTTCAGACATCTATCAGCTAGGATTTATCTTCTAGTCTAGAAGACGTACTTGGCATAAGAATTAGCGCCTGTTTCACAAACGTCAAGTATGGCCTACTTGACGTAACTGTCAATGTCATTTAAAGTCACCGGTAACAGGGGATAATGGAGCTGGTATACCTTTGTTTGTACGGTAAACGTCCCAAACATTGAATTGAAAATAATAATAAAAAATCGGCTATCAATGGATGCACTAAACCGAGTGCATAATTCAATAAAACAGAAAATGATTTCTAAAAGTAACTAATCAACACTTTACTTGACGTTGGTGAAACAGGCGCTAACTAACACTGATTAAGTTTAGAATAGGTAAATCAAAAGGAAATAACATTTTTTTTTAATTTTCAACCGACTTCAAAGGAGGAGGTCGAATTCGACTGTATTTTTTTTTAATGTTTGTTACTTCAGAATTTTGACTGTGGGTAAAGTTAGTAAGTACCTTTTAAAACTAAAGCACTAATCAGAGTACTGACAGACGTTTGAAATGAATTTTTGGCACGAAAAAAAGTTTTCAAACGTAGAAAAAATAACAGGGCGCAGTTAATTTGGGTCACATAAATAAAATAAAATACAAAAATGACAAGCATTAAAAAAATTAATAACGTGAAAATTGTCAACAGTGAGTAACAGTAAAGTTTTAATGTCACTTATCCATTTTACTAAGACCCGCCATTGAAGTTGGAGTAACTACATTTTGGGGGTCTCGGTTAGTTGGTGTTGTTTGAGTCAATAAACTTGGTGCAGGAGAGCCGCACCTTTCTATCGGGTGCGGTTAACGCGACCTATATACTAATAACTATGTATATATGGACATGTATGTAGCGTTGTGCTTATGGCGACAGCTGACATATTATAAGACTAGTAGTTGCACGCGACTTCGTCGCGTTGAGAAAGAAAGATGTAGTTATCCTGTGTCCTGTACGTCTAAATGTTTATCTACCAAGTTTCATGAAGTCAGTTAATTCGTTTAAGAGTTATGGAGGAACCTACATACAATACCTACACTTACAGATTTATTATTAGTATTGATTGATTGATAGCCTAAGTATGTCACTCGCTGATAATATAAAATATTATGTAGTTTCCCAACAGAGAAATAATTTTTCAAAACGGTCCAATTAGTTTCAGATTCAATTCAAACAAGTCTTTATTCTTTATAATATTAGTATATATAATTTATTTATTAGTAAACAAGGCAATATGTAGGCAATAGTAATATCAGAATGAATTTTTTAAATGATTGTAAACCAAACGTAATAGTCGAATAAGTCGTAAACGGTAAGTGATAGAAAAAAAATTACTAAACAAAAAAGATAGGAAATTTATTTATCTACAATAAAGGTTATTACCATTTTTGGCCTCAAGTGTACGGTTACGGAGATATAATACAAAACGGTTTTTGTGAAAATGGTGACACTTCCGCCCGCCTAATTTGTAAGGATTTTGTGCATTTAGGGTCAGTATGATACTGAACCTAGTTTAAAAAAATAAGAGTAGTAAGTAATTTAGTGCAGAAGAAATTCTCTATTACCCGTAGTAAACAGCATTCATGCTGTCACTAATTTCAAAATGTTCTTTTGACGCCCTGAAACAGCGAAATGAAATATACTGGAAATATTGTTAGCGTCTCAATATGACCCCTCGACAGCTGAGCCGGGGTGGGCAGGGCTTGAAATACTAAATCGCGACTTGAATTAGTTTATTTTGCCACATTGTCAAGTGCGGACGTCTAAACGCTGTCAAAGAAATTTTTAAAAAATAGTTTATTTTATTCAACATGCCTTCGTGTGTTGTCAAGTGGTGCAAAAATAATTCGTCCCATTATCTCAAGGCTAATGGGATCACTTTTCACATAAAAGTACACCGTTTGCTATACAAAACCTTAAAATTAAAATATCTCATATTCTTTGTTAGGGATGTCATTATGCCAAATGATCTAATGCAATTTATTAAGATTATATTTTATTTTATTATAGGGACTAAATATAAGAGAATAAATATACATACATATATAAAAAAGTAATATAAATAAATAAATTATTATTATAATTATAATTATTACTAATATATTATTTAGTTTTCGAGTTCCTATTTTCATTTTCAGCTGGAAAAAGATTATTGAAAAAGATACAAAGATTTATTTGAAGTGAAAACATCTTTAGGCACGTTTTGTGAACCATCAGGCTGGGGTCGGTGATACTGAATGAATAGGGAATATTAGGGAATATTTGAACTCAAGCCCGCTTGGATTGGTGATACATTGTATCGTGTGTGTGTATGATATTTATAACTTTAAAATTGGAAAAATAGAAGTTTTCACTTCTATCTGCGTTTACAAAATTCTTAAAAGTATCACAATGCATACTTCTAATATTTTATTATCTATCCTTTACTTTGACCAAATATCAAATTTAATTCTGAAATAATTAGTATTATTGTATATCTCGAATTATCTCGAATTTTGAATTTTTCGAAGTAGAATATTTTGTATTTATGAATAACTACTTCTACTCGTTGTTAACTTTTTTCTTATTATATACTTGAAAAAAGAATTAAATTTTATTACACAAAAATGATTGTTGACTCTTGCATGAAACATCCCCGCTTATTAGCCATCAACTGTCTGATCTAATGTCAAATTTTGAAAAATGATCGAACTTTTATAAACTTATTTATAAAATGTCGTAAGTACAAAGTGCATCCTAATAGCAACCGAGACGTGTTACCATTAAAGTTTCTTTTTAAATGCTAATAGTTTGAAGGTATTAATACTTGCGTTCTATGTCATATTCTATATTTGTCATATTTTGGCGTCGAAAATTTACGGTAACTAATAGTATGAAGGGACGGTTTCCATGCTCGCAGAGTTTATATTAATTCGATGCCCTGAAACCGCTTAATACTTAAAGTAATTAATTAACTTACTTAATAGACTTACTTATTTCATTAAATTATTACATTTATTACTGGCTATGTTGAGTAAAATATATGATAATAAATGAATTCGTTGGCTAACAGTTAATAAATTTTCTCATAAATATAACACGAACTGTTGGGAAAGCTTGTATTTTAATACGGAATGTATTTCCCATTATTGTTTCGTGTGAACGAACTGTTAATTTGTCATAGATAATCTATTTGCTTCATTATTGTGGCTAGACGATTTGAAGTATTACTTATTAGTTCGTAGAGTGCTTGGGTGCCCACTAGGTGACTATGATTACTGCCTTCCTTACATAAGAATATATTGTAAACTGTCTGTTACTATCTGTCTGTTCGCGATAAACTCAAAGACTACTGCACCGATTTTCATGCTGTTTCATGCATAAAGAATTCACTGTCTTTGGACTGGACCCAATCAATGGACTTTGAAAAGGCTATAAACGAGGAAGGTTTGTATATAAGCTCTATATATAAGCGAAAAAAGTAAAAAAAGCTAATTAATTATTATTATTATTATTATTATATTAATTAATTTTTATTTCTCGGTAACTATGTTTCGATGAGTGACTAAGGGGTGCCAGATATAAAAAGAAATCTGCGAATACCATTGAAGTTTTATGAAAAAGCTCTGTTACTGTACTTATGTGTAATAGAGAAGGACAATACTTGTTAAGATGATACAAGTCGGTGGCTGGAACTCATCGGTGGGTGTAGCTAAAATTCATTTTGTCTCACACAGCACAAATGCGCGGGAAGAGCAGTCGACTGAGATGCACAATCATTCATACCAAAAATAAAATCATAAACAGATCCTTGGGCGTATACTCTTTTTGACAAAACTACTGCATATATCTATTTCGTGTAAACTTATTTCAACTCTTGAATAACTAATCAATGTTTGTAGGCAAAGTATTTTGGAGTTTTTGTACAGTAGAGTGACCTATTCACCCTCAAAGTTGCATCAAAACTTGTGTTAAAAGATGGATTTTTCAAGGATCATATCTTTTAAATTAATACCTTTTTTTTAGTTTGTATGCCAAGGAACAGTTATCTAGAAACTAACATTTTTCCGAGATTAAATCCTATATGTTAATCCAGGTAATAATCTATTTGTGTGGTTATCAAAATCCATACGTGAAAAAGTAAAAATATCCATCCATGTATCCATCTTCACAAGCTTTCTCAATTACTGTTATAATAGGAGGGCAGTAAGATAGGCATTTTAATTTACCCCGCACGTAGTAAGTAATATATTATTAAAAAAAACCAATAAAATCATATTGTGTCCTTGTCAGATAAGAATATGAAAATTGTGTCACAATCACACAAATTCAATATGATAATTAGTGAAGTGCGCAACTAAATAGTATTTTGTCACCGAATTATGATTGCGTAATTGTTACTGTACAAATTACTATTGTGTTACTTACAGAGTTTGCTTAGCTGATTTCATTTGTGAATCAGTTTAGTTAGGACTACCGAGTCTGCGGCGACGTAGGTGTTTTACGTCACATGTAAAGGTTGGCGACAAAATAATATGACTATAGAAAATACAATTTGTGAATCATTAGAAACGAATTGGGATTTTGAAAAAAATAATATTGAATTTTTTATGTATTTTAAAATTTTATTATTAATAATATTTATATTTAATACGAAAAATTAAAATATATATATTTTTTCATTTAATTATAAACAATTAATACTGATAAAATTAAAAAAAAATATATCACGTGACTATGATCGGGCCAAGATTGGTGACCATAGTTGTGACGTCATAATGTTAAAGCTATTTTAGAACAGTACAGCGTTTGCAGCTATTTGTGACTTGACAAAACAGACAAAACTAACATTATGACGTTACGCGCGCTCGTGTTTGTTCGGGAGCGGTCGGCGGGTCTTCGGTACTGGATTCAAAAATTAATTTTTATTTTGATATAACTTTCAAAAGGTATATCAAAGTCAAGAATCCAATAATTCAAATTATTACGAAGAAAAATTGTTTTGTTATAAAACTTAAGCAAAAATCGACTTTAAGGTGACGAACCTGTTCTTACCCCGACTGTACATTTAAATGTTAAAAGGATAAATTTGACATAGGTTTTATTATATGTTCATAAAATTATTTATTTATAATTAAAACAACATATTATAATTAAGCAAAACGATAGGATTATACAATATATTTTTTTTAAAACGATAGGGCACGTCAAGTTTATTGTGAAACCTTGTTGTAATAATTGCATTTAAATTCGTCACCGTCTAAACATCCACTTAACTGAAGACCACTTTGAAATAACATAACTTCTGCTGTTGGGTAAGAGGTAGACATAGGTTTGTATATGTATAGCAGCCGAAGAAGCCGGGAGCGGGTCACTAGTAATATTATAATTGCGAAATGTGTATGTTGGTGCCTCAATAACGCAAATAAGTCTTTTTAACAAGAAAAAAAAACCGACTTTAAACCGTTTTCTCATGGATGCCATTTTCAGAACTGCACCAGGTTTCAAATTAAAAAATAACATCAAAATCCGCCGCGGTTGTCTGTTTGTCTGTCGGTCTATTCACGATAAAATCAAAAACTACTCCACCGATTTTCATGCTGTTTTCACCAATGAATAAAGTGGTTCTCGAGGAAGGCTTTAGTATATAATTTACAAAATTACGCGGTCGAAGTTGCGGGCAGCATCTAGTACATTTATATTTTCTAGTGTACGATTGTGCATATATTATATGACATCATTTATTTGATAATATGTATATTGTATTTAATTAATAATGTCATAACAAAACAAAGATTCTCCTGTTCATACGAGTAGCAACTGAGTCAGTGAGTATACCTACTAACAAGTTCTAGTGGTAACATATATGCGAACAGATTACTGAGAAATGTTTCACAGAGAACGCTTTATGTGTCTCTTTATAATGTATATAACTCTTTAAATACAAAAAATAAAAAGATTTCAAACCGTCTCATGGTCTTTTCTCACGGATGCCATTGTCAGAACTGGACCAAATTGAAATGGAACCACACGGGAAGCACAAGCTTGCAAATAAAGAAAGAATAATCAAAATCGTTTCACCCAATCGAAAGTTCTGAGGTAACAAACATTAAAAAAAATACAGTCGAAACCACTTCCAAAAAAGGAAGAGGTTCTCAACCTCTTCCTTTTTTGGAAGTCGGTTGAAAATGAACGGTCATGCGTCCTAAAAACGTCTGTAATCCCATAACATAACATGTCTGAAAAAACTTAGCTAAGCACAAGCACTTGTCAAGTCTTTACTTAACTATAAAAGTCAATAAAATTGAATTTTCTGTTATTTGCACAAATATGCGGTGTTATTCTTAAATGCATTTTTTTGGATTTTTTTGATAGAGATGGTGAGCTGGTGAGGACTAAAATGTTTGTGGTTAGTTAATTCTGTTTTAATAAACGATAATTAAAAGAGAAAAATACATTCATTCTGCCCAATTTGTAACTTGCCATTAATATTTTTTTAATAGTTAAACTATTACATAAACGTAATAGCGCTCTTAACGACTACACTATTTATGTTGTCCCAAAATGGCCTTATATTTTCTTTGGATGACGGCCAATTGTTTGCACAGTCATTAAAATACAGGAATATAGTATACATATATAATATTATCATCAATAAATTAATACTATATACGAGTATATCAATATCAATAATAATAAATCTGTTAGTGTAGGTATTGTATTTATGTATGTTCGTCCATAACTATTAAACGAATTGACTGATTTTTATGAAACTTGGTAGATAAACATTTAGATGTATGGGACACAGGATAGTATAGGTTACTTTTTTCTTTTTCAACGCGGACGAAGTCGCGGGCGCCAGCTAGGTTATAGTGTGGATGGATATGGAAATATGCATGTAATGAATGGAATATTTTTGTTCATTTAGTCGCAGCGAGCAATGATATGAACGCATCGGCTCAATATAGGCAATGAATGTAATGTAATGTAAGCACATATCGATGACATCATTGCACTAAAATATTTACTCAATTAACAGCTACGCATGTAAACATTTAGTCACAGACAGAGGGTTACGACTCAACAACCTATTCTTAGATATACCTTATTCATTAAGTAATAATTCATGATAGAACTATAACATAGGCGATCGATGAAATTTTTTTTTTTTAACTTTTTAACTTATTTCTGTGTAATTTGATGTACTGATTACGAAAAAATAAAAACAAAGTCGTATCACCCACCGATTTCTCACATCAATCAATCAGTACTAATAAATAATTAATGTGCGTATAATGTCTTTAACTACACTACTAATATTATAAAGAGACAATGCTTTTTAGCTTTTTTATGTTTGTTTGTAACGGATAAACTACTGTACTGATTTTGAAAATTATTTCGCCGGTGAAAAGTTTATTTATCAGCGGGTAATTTTTTTCGAAAAAATCCTTGAAATCCTTACGAATATTATTTTTATTTTTATTATTACTAAAGATAGATTTGCTCTAGCCGTGTATCGAACATAATGGGGCGCGTCTAGTGATGGAACGAGAAGATGTCTATTCACTCGAACTTTGAAAATATTTGGGTTAGTTAAGTATATGAGCTCATAAACACAGACATTACAATAATATTACAATGATACAAAATCGAAAATTTGCCTATAAAAGACATATTATAATTGCATCCGTGCAAAGCCGAGGCGAATCACTAGTAAATTATTTACGCCGGTGAGTTTTTCAAGGAGCTTTTAGATCCTAAGCCATTGTCTATAATAAAATTGTCAAGGTCACACATTAGTTAATTACGTGATTTGAAATTTTCAATTGAAATTGAAAGTGAGTAAGAAAATTAAATGTCTCGTTAAATTAAACTAGACTGGGTGAACATGTAAGAAACTTTCTTACATGTAAGAAAGAAAGTCTATATAAGACACATTATAGAAAAAAAATTGAAAAATACTTAAATTAATAAATAATTAATATTTTTTTATGTTAAGGTCGACAGACAGGCTGACGGTCCACTTGATCCACGGTAGGTGGCTGGCTACCGTCGCCGTACTACTTTTGTAACCGTTCCATTAAAAAACTACCTAAAACGAATTTTCTCAAAGATAAGACAATGACAGATCGATTTCTAGACCTAAAAACCCCTAACCCTAGATTTTCGTCGAAATCGTTAGAGCCGTTTGCGAGATCGTCGTGACATACAAGAATTCCTTGCAAGAATAATTCCTCGTTTATAATTATGTATTAGGTATAAGATTATTATAATACTAGCTTGTGCTCGCGACTTCATCCGCGTAGAAAAGTATAAAACGCCATCTACCGTATTTTGGATAGATGGCGCTATATCCCGGGCCAAGCCGCTAGTATTTACTTTTATTTTAGATTTCCCGTAGGAATGAAGCATTTTCCCGCGGTAAAAAGTAGCCTATGTTCATCACGGATAATGTCGGCTTCTAATGGTAAAAGAATTTTTCAAATCGGTCCAGTAGTTTCGGAGCCTATTCAATACAAACAAACAAACAATCAAATCTTTCCTCTTTATAATATTAGTATAGATAGTATAGAAGTATAGATGTATGTATCAATATCGATCCATTTGGGAGCTACGATTCCGTATACAGACCAAACATTCACAGGCACACACCTTAAACTTATGACATCCCTTTTTTGCGTCGGGTTTCGGGTATTAAAAAACAGCTGCAAACGAATGAACATTTGTGTAGGGCAAGTGTGCTATCTACATTAACCAAATTAAGGAGATTATAGTATTTCCCATAGTTGCTTGAAAATGGAGCATTGTATTGTATTACCTACATATAGGAGCTGAACCTTTGTTTGTACGGTGCCAAACATTAAAAAAGAAAATAATTAAAAAAAATCGCCTATGCAGTAATCCGAGTGCATAATTTAATAAAGCATAAAATTATACCTAAAAGTAACTAATCAACAGTTTTCTTGTAGTTGGTGAAAGAGGTCCTAAGGATAAGGAATTCGAATTTCAAATTTCAAGTTATATTAAGCGCCTGTTTCACAAACGTCAAGTATGGCCTACTTGACGTAACTGTCATTTAAAGTCACCGGTAACCGGGGATTATGGAGCTGGTATCACCTTTATTTGTACGGTAAACGTCCCAAATATTAAATAGAAAATAATGAAAAAAAATCGCCTATCGAATGATGCAGTAAAACGAGTGCATAATTCAATAAAACAGAAAATGATTTCTAAAAGTAACTAATAAACACTTTACATGACGTTGGTGAAAGAGGCGTTAAGTTACTTTTTAAATATTGATTTTTTTTCTAAAGATAAAGCCTGCCAGTTAACTCGATAGATAGTGCTTGGCTACAGTTAAAAAACGCCATGGTAGCCATCTACTGGCGTTAGCATCCTTGTAAATAAGTTACCAATCATGTTAAGACATAGGTAAGTATGTAAGTATATAAGAATGAGATTTAAGTTAAGCACACAAGCACTTAAGCACATAAGCACAAGTGCTGTTATTTCGCGATAGTCCTCTATTGTATGGTAGTGGTTGTGGACAGATGATCTTTACAGTTTATATATGACTTTAGGTGAAGTAATACTTATTTTTACATGACAAGACACTTTGAAATTTTAATTTATTTAAAAAAAAATCGTAGTAATAAAAGGACTATATTAGTAACCGTTATATTACTAAAAAAAACCCAATTCATATGTTAATGTTTGAACACATTAAGATAAACATTAAGGTGGACAATTTACCGTCAATTTGCCGTAAGTAAACTAATTATGTACGGTCTAACTAGTCTTATATAACAATTCTTTTATTTATTTTCGTTATGTAAAGGCTAATGATCCACTGGATGGCAGGTGTCTATCGTCGCCTATTAACACAAGAAACGCTACAGGTGCTGTAAAGCCGAGTGCTGTAAGAGAGTTGCACAAAGTTGTCCTTAAGGTGAACACGTGTTTCGACTTGAACCATTATTACTAAATGTAAGGTTCAATCAGAAATTAACGAGAAAAAGTGAATTTTTTTATACATGCTATATAAAAAAAACCAGTGGACACTTTTTCACAGTGATTTTGTTAGAGACCCTGAATCTAGTGTATCATCTTTATCAAAGTGTAAATCAAATCATAGATTAAGGGATTCTTTCACCAATTACAAGTAAAATGTTTATTACTTAGTCACTTTTAGAAATATTTTTATGTTTTATTAAATCATGCACTCGGTTTAGTCAGTGGTTTAGTGCATCCTTCCTTTGGTTAGGCGATTATTTTTTTATTATTTTCTCATTAATGTTTGGGACTTTTACCATACAAACAAAGGTATATCAGCTCCATTATCCCTGGTGACTTTAATTAAATGACGGTTAGCCTACTTAACAGATGGTGAAAGAGGCCCTAAGGGTGCAATCCGCTTCAAGACTTGATCATATCTATTTTTTTAACAGCCATCTGCCGAAAACGAGGAGAACTCACTCGCCAACGAGAACCGCTGTCACATTTAAAGTGGAAGTTAGCCTTTGTAATGGCACCCGAGTTACAGCGAAGCGTGCAAGAGTTCAGCTAGTAATTAATAATAATCTAGTTCAATAGTCATGTTATTGAATCAGAAACATCACACATGTAAATCGAAACACTCAAACACTCATCCTAACCCGCCAGGATTCGAACCTATGTTCACCGTATTGATTGTAAAGCGCTTGTCCCAATGAACAAGATTGCATTATACAACTGTAAAAAATATTTTCTTCAGAAAATTTTGTCTTCCGAATCGGTTCAGTTCAACAAAAGCCTAATTAAATGTCCTTTAAAATTGCAATGTCAACGAACTCACTTTGAGAACTAAAAAAAAGTTTCGCGAAATTCACAATCACAACTCACCTTGCCTCACCAAAACACGATTCAAATCAGGACTATGGAGCCAAACATTCCACAGGATGCATCAGAAAACCCACAAAAAAACTTTCATCCCCGATACATGTGCCTATATAACAATATAATATCGATTCTTCTTATCACACTTTATCTCTATCACTATAGATTTTCGTATTATCACATCTGACTCACACAAACATAGTCTCAATTTTAAAAAAAATATGTTAAAAAATAAAAAGTTTAATTTCTCATTGCTTTAACTTATACAAGTTTAAAGTTAACTCGCGTTCATTTAATTTAAAAAACGTATCGTTAACGGTTAAATAAATTGAACGGTAGATTCTGTAACCACGTCAAGTCGGCTCGAGCGTTGGCGCTAAACTGACATTTTCAAACACGCCGGTCAAGTCAAGTGAGAGTCCGCTTTGTCAGCATCACGGTTTTCCAACTAAAACACCGCGTAAACTTTTCAATACTAACAATTCTAACACAGTGCTCAAACGTGTAGCAAAATGTCTAGTGTATCATTTGACTGAACATCTCTTCACAAAACTAATGTAACTTATAAGTAGTATCGATTGAAATACACTCTTGTGCTTATTGCAATATGACTCAATTTGAATTGAAACAAATTGTTAATACAATAATGTAATGTTTATTTTTTATTTTTATTAGTTTGCATCTCCTATTATGTGAATAAATTAAATTAATCTAAGTATCTAATTTAAAATTAAATTAAATTAAATTTTTGATGAGTTAGGTAATTTAAAAAAGGAACATAGTGTTAAAGTTATGAACTAAACTAAGTAACAAAATATTATATAGCCTAGAAACTTAACAAAAGATAATAATTAATATGTAAAAAAGAGAAGAAACAAATGAGAATTTGACTTTTTTTAGGTCAATTCAATTAAACAAAAAATACTTTTTCATATTTACAATAAAATTAATATAAATAAAATGTGTTGCGAAGAGCTAAATTCGAGAACGAATATATGAAAAACGTTCTTATTGAGGGAGAAATTGGAAAATTGCCCGGAATTCTTATATTAATAAATTAATTAGCCTTTGAATTTTGATTACACTTAGACTAATCTTGGACTAGAGACCAGGGTAGTTCCGTCCCGTGGACAAACCACCTATTGGCTGGGCTGGATCAAGGTCAGAACAATAGTTTTTACAATTTTTATCTATTTGTCTGTACGTTTGTGCACGCTAATCTCAGAAACGGCTTAACTGACTCGAATGCGATTTTCACAACTTATGATAAATTGTAGGATTATTGAAATACTAATAGCTGTTGCCCGCGACTTCGTCCGCGTTAAAAAAGATAAAAAGTAGCCTATCACGTGTCCCGTACTTCTAAATGTTCATCTACCAAGTTTCATGAAAATCAGATAATTCGTTTAAGAGTGATGAAGAAACATACCTACATACATACAGAAAAAAATTCTAAAAATCGTCAGTTTAGTTTCAGTATCATGTATAGAGCCTATATACACGATATTTCTGAAAACAAAGTAAATTACTCCATGACCGACCCCTACAGGTTTATTATTAGTATTGATTGTGGATGTTGAAAAATAATTTAGATTTTTTATGATGTTTATGTTGTGTATGTAAATGTGTGTGTGCAAGTGCAATAGTCGTGTTATTATCATAAGATGTAAAACGGGTTCGCTTGAAAGGTTTCACCTTCGCCTTTCTTCGCACTCTATGAATCATTTCGGCACCAATGAAATTTCTTATTTCTAAATTCAAATATGTATTGTTTTTGCTTTCGCCCTTTTACAGTAGGTCTTCAAATTAATTAGAGCTAGTAAATTTTTTTGATAGAAGTTCTGCTACTACAAAAACGTATTCTCAAAACATATCGTTTTATTGTAAAAAAAAATCTAGACCAGTTGTAAAAAAAATCTAGACCAGACTTAAGTACTACATTGACCAAGTGCAAAATTACAACAAATTACAAAACAGTAGGTACGTCTCACAAAAGCAGAATAATTACGTAAGAAACATTATGTGAACATTATTAACACACTCTAAAACGTTAATTATGCACATGATCCAAATCTTTTTTATCTACATCAGCGTCACAGTATAATGGCATTCATATACGATGAAGTCGTCCGATAGGCATGATACGTTTGGCTTGATCATGCCAACTTGACAGTATAGAGGACAAGTATGTATGGGAAATAGGTGTATTATGCCGTAGAAATATTTGTGCAATATCACATTATTTGGTATCACGTAGCTCATAACACTAGTGTTTGCGTAATTAACAAAAAATAAAACCGCCGAAAAAAAATGAAAAGCATAAAATTATCTTATTATCATTTTACCTAAGTAATTTTGAGTCGCCGACGCGTATCACACTTTAAGTAATTTTTGCTTGTTTGGCGCCGACTCAAAATTACTTAGGTAAAATGATAATAAGATTATTTTATGCTTTTCAGTTTTTTCGGCGGTTTTATTTTTTGTTAACAAGTTATATTTTATGTTTTTTTGTGGCTATAATCTAATATTTACTACATGCTTAATTTTTAATTTTCCCACCCCCATTTTCCCACCCTTAGGGTAGGATATTTTTTTCCAAATTTATACAAGACCAACTTCGAGGTATACCCTATCCATTAAAGAAAGAATTATCAAAATCGGACTACTCTGTAAAAAGTTATGCGTGGTTATACGCTACAATCGGTGAGTGAACAATCAATCATCCCCTGTTTTCCTACCCTTAGGGTTGGTTTTTTTTTTTTTTTTTTTTTTTCAAATTAAAATGGCACCCTCTCGGAGGTGCACCCTTTCAAATAAAAAAAGAATTATCAAAATCGGACCACCCTGTCAAAAGTTATGCGTGATCATACATTAAAAAAAAATATGTATACGCATCGAATTGAGTACCTCCTCCTTTTTGTTTTTTCGTTTTCGTCGGTCTATTTATAAATATATAAATTAACTATTTAGTGTGATATTGCACAATTTTTTCGCATTTTTCGCCTGTCGCTCAACAGAGACATTTAGATAATAGTTGAGCCTGCCGATTGAACGAAGTTATAATCGTGTTTGGATGCTCTCGCTTCGTTCAATCTTATTATTTAGGGTTATCAAATTTTTTGAGAGGCAATGCCTATAAACATAAGCAATGCCACAGTTGCTGCAAGTGCACTGGACCCTCTTCATCAAAACATTACAGTTAATTCATGATTTACCGTTACAGATCTGTAAAAACGAGCTTCGGTAATTGAACCCGTGACCCCTGAATCATAGAGCGCTAAGAAAAGAACCTAATCCATATCATCTTATTTTATACTAGCTGGCGCCCGCGGCTTCGTCCACATTGAAAAAGAAAAAGTAGCCTATCCTGTGTCCTGTACGTCTAAATGTTTATCTACCAATTTTCATGAAAATCAGTTAATTCGTTTAAGAGTTATGGAGGAACATACATAGGTACATACAATACCTACACTTACAGATTATGTGCAGAAAACATACTACTTGTCTGTTTTTGTGATCATAAATAATAATTTATGCGTTTGATTGGCGTTGGCTGTGCGTGTAAGTCATCCCGTGTGAATAGGCTTTAAGATCTAGTAGAATTTTAGTAGAATTTTCATGTGTATCTTTATAATCTGATTATCTTATTGTAGTAATGTTTAGTTAGGTATATAAGATTGTCTCGAGTCCAGCGGTTTTTCGCTAATCCTATACGATCGCTGTAATGTAAGCGAATGATATCACTATGTACACATAAAGATGGAACTTCTGAAGTATTATTTATATTTTCTGTAGTAAATATATATATATGTATATAACAACTCTAATAAAATACACTGGCGACCCGTTTTCGGTTGCGCGCGGATGTAATTTTTGGCAGAATTTTCAATTTGCTTCCATAGTTGAAGGCAATTCAGAAAAGTGACGATACAAATTCGGTTACAGTTTGATGCTGTAGCTACATAATATTAAATCTATCATTTACATCCAATAGCTAAAGAATCATTCGTTAGCTATCGAATGGCGTATATATGGCATAATTATTCAAATTCGTTGGATATGTACAACATAAGTAATATGTCTAAATTTTTTTATATATCTTTCCAATAAATAATTCCATATCAGAAACTGTTGGGTTAGTTTAGAATGAATTGGCGAAGAAACAGACAGACGAACAGCGATTTTGTTTTATCTATAATACCATTACATAAAGGAGTTTGTTTGTTTGGTTGTACGCGCTAATCTCAGGAACTACTGGTTCGAATTGAAAAATTCTTTTTGTGTTGGATAGTCCATTTATCGAGGAAGACTATATAGCCTATAGCCTTCCTCGATAATGGATAGGCGTAATAGAGAACGCGGACGAAGTCGCGGTCACCAGCTAGTAAATATATATGTACCTGTAGATATTTATTACATTAGTTAAATGTAATAAATATCTATACAATATACGTCGTTATACCTAATACCACAAATTAGATTAAAATTTGTGTTACTATTGATTACCTTTTATTTACGTAAATGATTCTACTGATACCTATACAAGATAACGCTCGCAACATTAATTTGCGATAAGTTTATTAGAGCAATGTTTATTTTATATACTGAAATTATCAAATTTTTTGGATAAACCAACTTCAAATAAAATGAAACATGTAAAAAGTTATTTAATTTTAATAGACATGGGCAGAATTGGGTTGCGCAGTCCTATAATAATAATAATAATAATAATAATAATAATAATAATAATAATAATAATAATAATAATAATAATAATAATTTATTTGCTGAATATAGGTACATAGTTTACAATGGTTTTATTATAATGTATAAGGCTCACTACATTCTACCCTTTGGGGTGTGCAAATATTTTGAGAACACTGAGAACACTACATAACAAAATAAGCTATTAATCACCACTATCCACTAAGTTATCACACATATAGTCTTTTAAATCGTAGTAACATTTATGAACTAGTAATTCTTTAATTTTCTTCTTAAATATATTAATGTTGAGCTGCTTGATATTGTTCGGGATCTTGTTATAAATGACTGGTGCCTGACAAAAAACACTTTTGTGCATAAGGGCTGTGTGTGCTTTGCGAATACACAGTCTATTCGGATCTCTTCGTGCTCTTTTACTGTTTTCTAAAACTCGACTAAATAAAGTAGGATTTGATTTTACGTATACTACAACTTCATATATAAAAAGTGAAGGAAGTGTTAGTATTTTGTGTTTTTTAAAATAGGGCATACAACTATCTGTTACTTTTAATTTAAACATTGCTCTGATACACCTCTTTTGTGCTTTGAAAACAAAATTTTTATCAGTTGAATTTCCCCAGAATAGAATACCATATCTTAGTACCGATTCGACAAGGCCGTAATATGCCAATAAGAGAGCTTCAATCCTTATAGTTTTAGATAGTTCGTGAAGGGCATACGCTTGTTTACTTAGTCGTTTTCTGAGACTATCAATGTGAGTTTTCCAATTTAATTTACAGTCAATTTCCAGGCCCAAAAATTTTGTTATATTAATTTCTGTTATCGTTTGATCTTCGTAATTTATGTCTAAATATGGTTTATCGCGTACTCTCTGATTAAAATGCATGACATTTGTTTTTAACAAATTAATTTTTAAATTATTGTTATTTAACCAGTATATAATCTTTCTTAAGGCAGTGTTTATGTCATTACTATAGGTATCTTTATCACTACATTTTATCATCATTGTGCTGTCATCCGCAAAAAGACACATGGGATGATCAACAGTTTTCGGTAAGTCATTAATGTATATTATAAATAACAATGGTCCCAAAACACTACCTTGTGGGACGCCGTATTTCAAAGTACGTTCCTTGGATAAAAATGCTTCCTGTGTTCTATTACCTCTATTTATTCTAGTAATCTCTGTAATTTGTATCTGTTGTATAAGTATGATTTCATCAGATTTAATATATTACCTCTTATTCCATAATTTTCGAGTTTGTCAAGAAGAATTGCATGGTCTACATGATCAAATGCTTGCGTCATGTCCATGTATACCGCGACATTTTTAATATTGATCACAAAAAACTATTGAACGGATTCAAATTTTGCTCCATTATGATAACGCTACAGCGCTAAAACAAAAATTATAAAGTCTAATCAAATGATACAACAATCAGCGCTAGATCGCTGCTAGTGTATAATTTTACCGAGTTAAAATTTAAATTTTCCTGTATTTTTATTTTTCATATAAATTTAAATTTTCCTAAATTTTTATTTTTCCTATAATTTTAATTTATACTTGTGATGTTCCTCTATGTTAATGTTGTAGTATACCTTTGCAAATCTTCTTCTCACCGTCAGGAGAGCACTGAAAGGCCTAAGTGTACTTGTATGTATGTAATTATGTATGACTCCATAACGTTAAAAACGAATTAATTGATTTTCATGAATCTTGGTAGATAAACATTTAGACGTAACAGGATAGCCTATCCTGGATAGGCTGTTTCAACTCGGACGAAGTCGCAGGCAGTAGCTAGTAAATAAATAAAAGATTGCAAGCGTAGGTTTTGAGAGGTACTATTCTCTGAAAAATTGAGTGTTTTGAGCGTGAAAGCTAGGTACATTTATATATATCGTTGTCCCTGACAAATATATTTGGTACTAGCTGATGACGCGAATATCTTTATCGACAGTGGCGCCAAGTTTTTATAGTTTTAGACGATCCCTCGGAAACTTAATATTTTTTTCAGAATAAAAAGAATCCTATATGTTAATCCAGGTAATAAACTATATCTGTGTAGTTTTAACATGAAAGAGTAAATAACTTAGGTAGGTACTACATACCTACTTACCTCCATACATCTAGTCATACTTTCACATTAGTAATATTAGTAGGTATACATTAATCTAATACGTGTGATAAGAACAAATGAGGCTAGCAACACTCAATTGAAAATCATGGCGGCCTTGAGATCCTTGTGAATTTATATTAACGAAAATTAATTATTTATAATTATTAACAGTATTGAGATTATTTGTAAAAGAAAATTCCCTAAATACCTAGTTAATTTAATATTATAGTTACTGCTAGTGCTAAGTAGATACTTACTCTTTACCGGGCACTTGCAAAGACGATCCGCCATTTTGAACAACTTCTACCTCATTAGTGGTATTTTCGGCCACTTTCACTGAATCCTGTTCCGTCATTATAATATTATAATGTGACAGCTCTTTTTTGACAGTTCCCGAAGTTAAATGCACAATCTAAACTAATTGGGAAATTTGAAATAAATAATCTGTATTTTACTTACGCGAAAAACAAAATGAAAACTTCAAGGAAAATACAGATTATGAATTCAAAATTCCATTAAAATTCGCGTGCACGATATACAAATTTTTCACAAACTGTATAGTAAAATAAAAAAATAAACTAATCTAATTTTTAAAAATAGAATAAAAATATTTAGGTATTTATTTAGATTAATTAATTTTTTTATTTCAATTAAAGTTTGACTACGTGGCAGGCTTAACGATCGCGGCGGGCGTCAAGCGTGGAAATGGACATAATTTATTATCAGATATTAAGTCCATTTTATCTTTATCTTTAATAAGTAATTGTTCACAGGATAATAATTTAGCGTTCTCAGTCTTTGATAAAACGTTCTACAATTACAATTATGATAATATTCTAAGTAACGTTTTGGAATGTTCAGATAAATTTGATAAATTCTTTTATAACAATTGATAAAGGTAATTACTATTGTAATAATGTAAAATTATAAAAAAATACGCTTCGTATATGAAGGAATTTTTGAAGTGGAAACTTCTTTAGGAGCGTTGGGCATTTTTGAGATGGGGAAAAACCATTGAACTCGCGACACTGTCATGTAATGTAATGTAACCGCAACTGACAACTGTATATATATGAAAGTAATTTTTATGTGTAGGTTATATTTATAATGTTACTTAAGTTAGTTTATTGTTTGTAACTAGATTTCAATTCGGTTTTCACACATGAAAGGATGGGATGAAAGGAAAAAAATTATGTATAAAAATTGCACCCTGGACGAAGCTGGGACCGGGTCGCTAGTATATTATAAAAATTAAGTATCTAATATATAACATTCTCGTGTTAGTTGCCATAGTCCTCCGAAACGGCTCTTTTATAATATATACATACACTTGGTAAGTCTGAGAATAGTTTTTTATCTATTTTTTATACGCGGGCGAAGTCGCAGGCAGCAGCTAGTATTCTTATATAATTTGAATTACTCTTACCTATGTATTCGGTGTTTAAGCATTTTATTAGCAAGTTCACAAACTAAATAGAAATATTGTATTTACAATACAAAGCCTTATTTTGAATTATTATCACATAAAAAAAAACAAAATGACCTAATAAGAAATTAAAATTTTCTGCCTACCCACCAATATACTTATATAATAATAACAATCGACATTATTATGTACAGGGTATAGTTCTTTTAACCTATTGTTATTTTTGGTATCAAAACTAAAAAAGGAAAAATACTTCGGAATATGGTACAATAATAAAAATATGTTTTTTTAATTAAAGAAAGGTACATCTGACGCCATCTTTTTAAATTTGATAACATTAAATTCGTGCAAATAAAATATTAGATATTACTAGTCACTAAAAAAATAAACAAAATGAAACAGCTATAAAATAAAGGTCATTCAAAGTTTGCCGTAAAAGTCAATTTTTTTTTATTATGGCTGGCATTATTACTGTCAATAGTCTTGAAAGTTCACGATAGATGTCGCTAGTTTACTCGAAAACAAAATATTTCCTTTCATACATAATTATATAAAACAAAGTCCTCCACCGCGTCTGTCTGTCTATCTGTTCGCGATAAACTCAAAAACGACTGCACGATTTTCACGCTGTTTTCACGAACACGAATGGATAGAGTGGTTCTCGAGGAAGGTTTTAGTATATAATTTACAAAGCTACGCGGGCGAAATCGCGGAGCACTTATGAAACACTTAACTTCCAAGTAATGTTTTAAATATTTAATTATGCAAACCGTAATTCATCCAGTTCATAAATTTCGTAAATATTTTTATCAGCGCCATCTAGGCATTAATAGTTGAACTACTTTATATGTATATCGTGTCCGTACAGATGGCTCATATAGAGTCCCACTCTTTTGCCGGTAGAGGTCGCACTTAGTCATAGCAGTGCTCATAGACAGTGCTATAAATCAAAGTTTCTGTTTCCGAAGCGGTGTAAATTAATAAAAAAACATGTTTTTTTTTACAATCTATGTAATTACCTATTTGTAAAAATTTATATAAGTACATGAATATATAAGTAAATAAATATAAAACCGAAATATTTTTTTCTACACGTTCAGATAAAATTTCAAACATGTTCTTTAAGACTTGGTACCTTTATTATCTGTGCTTGGTACGAAATTAATAATTTTTTTTCACGCTATTAAAGTTTTATTAAATCTTAATACCAGTGATATGTTAAACAAGAAAGGATGCGCCCCGAAGCAATGAAGGTATGTGACGCCTTCGCAATGTACGTTAATAATAATAATATATTTGCTTTCTTGACGTGTGTCAGTGTGTCGTGTTGTTAGTGTTGTTAGTCGAAGTTTGACAACTCTGTCGTATACACGTCTCGACCACTCTGAGAACCAACCATCCGATGAGAACACTTTACAATAACAGAATACGCCAATAAGAAATAAAAATACGTATTACGAGGGAAGAAGAAGAAGGATGCGAGTACGTATTACGTACTCGTCCATACAAAAAGAGAAAGTGTTTTACCACTTCTAAATATTTTCCAATCTCCATGATTTTTTTGTATGTTATTGACACAATGAAATACTAAGTTTATAGCTTTTTCTTTTTTTCAAAATTTGCAATAAATTCAAACTTATTAAACCTCAAATAACTTAATTTTTGTGATTAACACTTGGTCGAATTAAACCGTTTGTTTTATAAAAACAATCTATCATTTTTTTTAAAAAGCGAAACCTATAAACCTAGAATATATTGTGCTGAAATGATCGACATGAAAATCAAAATGATTTGTTAAGATTTAGTTAGTGGAAACTGTTTTCTCCCGAAATGGAAATTTCATCAAAAATGTGCCTATTGTCAGGGCGCATCCTTTCTTGTTAATATATCTCTGCTTAATATACTAAAAATCAATTACAAATTTGATTTATTCAAATAATTAAGATGGCGGTGGACTCTTAGTTGATTCCTCGGCTACTTTGGTAGTCGCTTGTTCGTCTTCCCTCTGATAGAGGTAGCTGGTGGCCGGTGTTGTGCTGGAACTCTGCGAGTGAGGGTTGGCTGACTTGTAGCTGTTCTGCTGGAAACTTTTGTTCGGTTGTCCGTAACCTGGTGCTTGATTGTTCACAGACATCTGATTGTAGGCTCCCGCGTTGTCTTGAGGTATACCGCTGGTAAAATATAACAACATTATAATTATTATTTTTTTCATGAAAATGTAATTGAACGCGGACCAAGTCGCGGGCAATAGCTAGTAAATAATAATGGGGTTTATTTTAGATCATCCATTGTCTTTGTGGAACAAGAACCCAAAAGAGTTTCATTGAGTTTGGCCCACCTTTGATCTCTGTAGGGTCGTCTTTCGCCCACACCGTGCCAGCCACTAGGACGAGCATAGGAGCCGGCGAAGTCCTGCCGGTATCCGTTGTCTTGGTAGCCAATTGTGCCTCGGTACTCCAAAGGGTCCCGGTAACCCCCGGCGTAACCTACATTCTGCCATCCGCTGGAGCCACTTTCAGGTCTGTAACAGATCAACGTTTATCTATAGCTATACTAATGTTATAAAGAGCAAAGATTTGTTTGTTTGTATTGAATAGGCTCCGAAACTAATGGATCGATTTGAAAAATTCTATTACCATTAGAAGGCGACATACTTTTCGAATTACTTAATTACTTATATAAAAAAAAGAACGGAGGCAGTCATGAGGACAGCCGACAGAAGTGAAAACTCAAAAACTGGGTACAGGGTAAAAACTCAAATATGGGTATTATAATATAATAATATGCAAATGCAATGTGTTGGCGCGATCGCGTACGTAAACAGCTGCGTGAGGCTAACTGTGAGCATTAGCATGTTTGCTGACGCGCTAACCGATACATTTTTCCCTAGCCAAAGTCGTATAACGCGGCTATAGAAGTTTTCACTTCAAACAAATTAACTAATTAGGTACCTTGTATATTCAACCCGACCCCAAGTAGGGGCCGGTGCTGCATCAGGTCTGCCCGAAGCAAAATAATACCCTCTACCGCCGGCGTCCCATCCTGCTTGACCTCTGTAAGTCTCGTCCCACGGTCTGAAACTGATATTGAGTGTTTGATGAGTAAAAAAGTTCATCAGGTCTAATATTAAGATTTTCATTTCAGCGGTGGGGTGAACATCTAAATCAGGCGTTCAAAATTTTGTAGGCGCTGTACTTTAAAAAACCTCCATATCAGATTAAGAATTAGCACGATCAGGAATTTAGGCTGAACCGTCTGTATGAAAATCTGACGAGCTCGAGTATTACAAAATGAGAATCGTCAAAAATCTTTTTTGCAATTTCAAAAAGCTGCCACGAGCTTGCGTTACATCCGAATTGTCTGAATTTTAAATGGGAGCTTGGTTTACTCTGAAAATCGGACGCGCTCGAGTTGTATTTAAAATTTTACCCCCACTCCCGCCAACCCCACCAACTAAACCGTCAGATTAATACATATCCGTTATCGGAGACACGTGGGGAATATACATTGGCAATATCTGACGCGCTCGAGTAAATTCAAAAACCCCTCTTGGGCTCTCCTACCATAGTAAAATAACTCACGACCCGCCCGAGAGAGGGATGTTTAGAATGCCCGTTTGGATGTTTATATAGAAGAAGTTAGCGGAGAAAAAGATAGAAGCGGACCTCAATTATATGCATATTATATAATATGTACCTTACATATGTAAAGAAAATAAAGATATTGATATAGTATATCAATATGACGGATCAGGATGGGCCGAAGTGGGTATCGGGGCGTTATCTCGGGTATCGGACATAGCGATGATGTTTTAATTGCTTCTTTAAATCAAAGATTTCTTTAGAGTAAAATCAATCAGCGTTTATTCGCTTCCAGACAGATATTAGACAATAGTTATTTACAATGATTGAGTTAAAATAATAGTTTACAATAACAAAATAATTCAACTATGAAAATCTTAATTTTGCAAAATTGGTTGCTTGGAAACCGACAAGTCTTTTGGTCAGAGAATTCCCAAACAACCGTCGTCAATCGCGACCTGAACAAGAATCCGAACAAAAGGGAATCTCTCAACTCAAACCCTTCTTCATCCCCGCCAAGAGCCATGTCCAAGCGAAGCGGAACCGGAAATCAAATCGATTAGCCAATCAACGCTATCCGTACCTGCCTCGCTTGAGTTTCCAATCAACCAACATTACAATCTTAATTGACATCCAATCAGAAAAACATACGGTCTTTACCAACTTATAAAATTGAACATAATGATGCCATTTTAAATAATAAACACGGAAAATAAAGAAAAACAATATTGCCAGATAGAAAACTGAATATAGAGCTATCTGTAACGCGATGTCGCCACACATAGACTACATCCAATTCTTGCGAACTGGTGGCGCCATCCTTAATCTCCGACACGGCCATCTTGACCCTCATCCGTCCACGGATGCGTTTTCTGTAAAAGAAAAATAAAAGCGAAAAGTATTTCGCTCGGCTAACCTGACACACAACTTAAATGATGTCAGCTCACAATCACAAGTATGGCTATAATAGCTATTTGCTTAATCCACAATCTTAGTACGACATAATTATTTTGAACAATTAGCATTCAGATTTGATAGTGATAGACTTGATAGATTTGATACAACTTGATAGTAATAAACTTGATAGACTTGATAGTAATAAACTCGATAGACTTGATAGTAATAAACTTGATAGACTTGATAGTTATAAACTTGATACTTGATAGTGCCAATTACCAAAAGAAAAATAACCAACATTTACAGTAAGCCAAATAGAATTCACACTTAATAAAACCACACCAGTCCGTCGGTGCATTGTGATAACGCGCCAGTCCGTCGGCACGCTACCACCACACTGCCAGTCCATCGGCAGAAACCTGTGCGACCCCGTCAGAAGTTACCATCTCAGCCGCGTAAGTGCTACCCCTCGCAAAGGGTATACTGCATAGAAATGACAGTCACGTGCACCTCTTACATGCTCCGGCGGCCTCTGACGCAGTCACACAATGCCCAGTCCGTCGGGCCTGTTTTCAGTCCATCGAAAACACAAACACACATTGCCCAGTCCGTCGGGCGTGCTCTCAGTCCATCGAAAGCACAACACAAAATATTAATAGTGAATTCCAAAATCAAAATAAAATTGTCATTGTATACACTAAACGGAACCACTGGCACTACCAACATCCAGCTTGAAAGAACTTCTTGCTCAGGCATTTTTCTAATGCGAATGTAAGTGATTTCAGCAAATTCAGCAAATACCTATAGCACCATTTAGTAACTCAATTATTTGAAAGAGTCTTCTAACTAAGTGAAAATCGGTCAACAATGTTACTACAAGTTCCTACTGTACTTGAAAACAATAGGAAAAATAACTAAGTCGTATGACATCTGTTCACAATAAATTAACCAACTCTTTTTTTTTAAATTGACATTCCTCTGTAAAGAAGCGGTAATGGCTTCGCCATACAATGTGCGTTTTATCAAAAATTGTGTATTTCTAACTGTCTGTCTGTAGTTTAACTTTAAAATCTTAAGATAATTTTTCTCACAAAGAATAACTGGGTAGGTATATCAAATTAAAAGTAATGTCAGACGCAATATGAAATAAAAATCTCAATTAAACAACTCTCTATGTAACAACTGATAAGTGTATTGTAAACTGCATAATTTATCAAGTCATTTCTAGACTTGACTCTCGCCCAAACTATCAGCTGTTTCTCTCCGATGAGAGCATTCAATATCCAAATCAGAATAAACAGGAAACGACTCACTCGCAATATTTATCCGTCCAGTAGGGTTACGGATTAACTTAGCACAGGTCCACACGACGCTGACTGCCGCTATTGGGTACCTCACCGCTGGGGTTGCCGTTTTTGCCGACGCCGCCGTTGCCAGAAGCGTTCTTACTCATTGTGGAAGTCGGAGCACGCGGACATTCGTTGGCGAAATGACCAAGAAGTCCACATCTGAAACATGTTACACTTGAGGCATTTGGAGGCTGTTGGCCCGAAAATGTAACTTCAAAAGAATAGAACGATCACATGACCTTTCGGAATCCTTGGCGTTGCAGTCGGAACTGAGATGTCCCAGCTTCCCACATGAGAAACAGTGTACAGGTCCAGGAGGTGCAGCAGGTCGTAATTGCTTGCTGCAGGACGCTTCGCCTGTAGAGTAATTGTTCTTCCTCTTCAAATAGCAGGCCTGTAGTTCACGTTGCATTTGATCTCGTGTCTTAATTTCAGTCGTGAAAGCAATACGTTGTAGTTTTTCATCGAATTGAGACACGTGGGCCAGCACCGTGGCCAAAGTTATTTGTTCTATAGTCATGTCCTTGAATCGCGCCATCAATGTCGTCGAAAGTCGCGCAGCATACGACGCCATGTTTTCGTTATCACTGGGCTTGCTATTCTGCATGTTGATTAAGGTAGCAGCTGGGGTTTCGATCAAACCATAACGGGCCAGAAAAAGATCTTTGAACTGGGGCCAAGTTATACCAGCAAAAGCCACTTGAGAAAACCAATGCGATGCACTACCCTTCAATGCACCACTCAGAGCCAGAATCAATGTACTTCCTTGTTGATCGTTGAGGCATAAATCTACCGTAGCACACCATGCACGGGCATCTACATCTGCCTTATCAGGGATAAAATCTGGTAAAATAATCTTGCGTATACTCGCAGGTTGCATGCCATTAATCAAAGCTATCATGTTCCAGTTCTGTGCTTCCATCAGTGTTTGCAATAAATTTCCACCCATACGTGAATCATCGCTTTGAGTCCGACCCGATCCCACTTCTGATGACGGATCAGGATGGGCCGAAGTGGGTATCGGGGCGTTATCTCGGGTATCGGACATAGCGATGATGTTTTAATTGCTTCTTTAAATCAAAGATTTCTTTAGAGTAAAATCAATCAGCGTTTATTCGCTTCCAGACAGATATTAGACAATAGTTATTTACAATGATTGAGTTAAAATAATAGTTTACAATAACAAAATAATTCAACTATGAAAATCTTAATTTTGCAAAATTGGTTGCTTGGAAACCGACAAGTCTTTTGGTCAGAGAATTCCCAAACAACCGTCGTCAATCGCGACCTGAACAAGAATCCGAACAAAAGGGAATCTCTCAACTCAAACCCTTCTTCATCCCCGCCAAGAGCCATGTCCAAGCGAAGCGGAACCGGAAATCAAATCGATTAGCCAATCAACGCTATCCGTACCTGCCTCGCTTGAGTTTCCAATCAACCAACATTACAATCTTAATTGACATCCAATCAGAAAAACATACGGTCTTTACCAACTTATAAAATTGAACATAATGATGCCATTTTAAATAATAAACACGGAAAATAAAGAAAAACAATATTGCCAGATAGAAAACTGAATATAGAGCTATCTGTAACGCGATGTCGCCACACATAGACTACATCCAATTCTTGCGAACTGGTGGCGCCATCCTTAATCTCCGACATAATTTTAATATTAATACAGAAAAATATAGATAGATAATAATTTAAATTAATGTCTTAGCAGTAGATTGAACCAAGAATCGTAGCTTAGTTAAAACTCTCAAGCTTATAAAATATTTTTAAATCGCTCTAATTACAGTTCAATAGAGTTTTAGTTCTAGTTTTACTAAAGTTTCTTTAAAACTAATAAAATCAAAGTTTATTGAACACTTGTAAAATTCTTTTATCAAAAATAATCTGTTAAGTACTTAGTGTATGATTAAATCCAGTAAAAACCTAGGTGTGGAAATTCAGTTTGAATTTCAGATCAGACAATTAATTAATTTATATTTTTAACAATTTTCCCTAAACATAAGTAGTTTTTTTAACTAAAAATAAAATAAAATAAAATAAAATTAATCTACTGATGAATCAACTTTTACAATCATTAGGAAAATCTAGATCTCGTCTTGCCAATATGTCTAAAGAATATTTTCATGTCTAAAGAATTTCTTACTCCCAGTAAGCAAATCAATCTCTTTAAAATATGTGTGTATATTATTTTTTATCGTAGGTCACGGCACGGCATCTTTATGGTTCTTTGAACTTTTTAATTAATTAGTGCGCCCGGTAGGTAAGTACTTAAGTTCAGTAACCGAGTTTCACCATAGACCCCAAGTGAACCCGTGGTCAGCCAACGGGAAACAAAATTACCGACCAAAAAACACATGGGTACCGTTCGCGAATTAATCATGTACGGAATACGAAGCGGAGAATTCCCTTAATTTGATGTAGCGGTATTGTATTTTTTACTGTTAACGTATATGTAAAAAAGTATGCGAATATTAAATGACTGTGGTGCTATAATAGTCAATGAAAAGTTTTTTTAAACATGTAAGAGGCCAAAATTTTTTATTTATTTTTATAGGACTTAAAATATATATTTTATAGGTAATGCATTGGAGTAATTTTGTAACTTATGAGTTATAATTTTATCTACTCTGGATTTTTTTTTTCTATTTTTAAAAGTGATTAAGTCAAATTTAGTAAGTAAGTTAAGTTTAGTAGAGACATGGCACATTATACATTCGAAGATTCGAAGTAATTTATAAATAAAAATAGTAGAACAAAAATTTTTACATGTTCCATTTTCGAGTCCAATCAGTATACCATACTCTGCAGTAGAACTACTTGGATTTTTTTGTCCAATCTGTTCTATCCAACTTAGTAGAACTGTTTGGACTAACGCGTTCTTGTGGTCACTCGCTTACAGAAGACAACCATGAAATAAAACTAAGTATGTGTGCTGTTGTGTTTCCGTGAGGGATGCCAGATCCCATTTCCTCCTAATACTTAATTCTTATCCCTTATCCTTCAATCGCACTCAGTTAGGAATTTTAGTTTATAATAATATCTAATAGTGAAGAACTTAGTCAACTGTATAGTAATTTTCCAATTAACGTGTCAAGATCGTGTATCAAATTGGATAATTATGTATATTTGTATAATGTATATAATTGCTATATTATTCCGTCACTAAATAAGTATTATCTATGATATATTTTTATTGCTTAAATAATATTCTTCGCCGTATAGGATATCGTTTTAATAGAGTGTCATACTTGTTCGAGATTAAAAGTAAAAGAATAAAAGTGAAGTAAAGTGGACTGACCACCTGTAGCACTACCATGAGTTGCTATCGAAATCTTACGTTAGTTTACTTATGTCGATAACGAACCTTTCACCCTTCAATTTGCTAGTGAATGATTTAACTACTAACGTTACGGTATTTCTCGAGAGCATCAGTCAAATTTGTAACTCATGGTACCGATTTTGTATAGAAATGTCAAGTTAAACGTTAGTCGCATATGGTCGCTAGCGACTACATTCGATAGGTTTTTCACTTATGCAACTCATGTTACTGGTTTTAGTTCTTTGAGTGACCGCTAGAGGCGCTGTACAATTTTTCATACAAATATTTTACGCTCTCGCTCATCTCTCGCTAGCGATTTCGCTCGTCATAAACTCATGGTAGTGCTACTGGTCTTTGGATCGATGAACTCAAGAGAGCAAATTGCAGTGAATGAATAAGAGAGACAGAATGTATATAGTATTGTAGCGCTCAATTTATCAAAAGGCCCACGAGTCAATACTCGTCTAACAGACCCAACAGTGGACATTTGTGGACTGATAATGGTCATGATTATAATGAAATTTCACGACATTCACATTCATATATCCGTACTTCCGTACTAATATTATAAATGCGAAAGTTTGTATGGATGTATGGATGTTTGTTACATTTTCACGCAAAAACTACTGAACCGATCACCATGAAATTTTGCATACACGTTGTCAGAGATACCAGAAAGGATATAGGGTACATCGTTCATCGTTCAACGCGGACGAAGTCGCGGGCACCAGCTGGAACTAGAACACGTGCTGTTATTTAACAATTCTCTTATGGGGGTCGTTACTGCCCAAGTGACTGTGAAACGCATTGTACCCTGTCACCACTTATACTAAGAGCTGGTGCACACTAGGCGTTTTGAAGCGCGCGCTTTTCTTACGCGCGGTTTGAGAACTATGAAGTTCTAACGCCAAGCGCTCAATGTCTACTCGCTCTAAGAACGTCACAGTTCTCAAAGCGCGCGTTAGCAAAGCGCGCGTTTCAAAACGCTTAGTGTGTACCAGCTCTTATTGTTTCAAGTGAAAATTCCGCCAATTATAATTTAACTAATTGGGTGATAGGTTCAACAAACCCGATTCGCAGCCAATGCCCGCCATATTTGAACAAAGGCATCAGGACAATGAAGGCGCGCAAATGGCTCAATGTACATGCATAATCGTCAAGCGTTAAAATTGATCTAAAAAATTGTCATATATTCAATAGATGGTGTGTGATTCGGTTAATTTTCGGTGAAAGCGTGGTTTTTCATCAATAGATTAAAAAGTGCTTGACACGATTTAAATGTAACGGAATTGTTAATTTCCCGTCTACGGATACCTGTAGCAAATATTTGCTCTAAATTTATTACAAACTGGTGATAGAGTTGGGTAAATTTTACTTTTTATATTATACAAATTGGTGTTTGTTTTCTTACCTATCGTGTGGTCCTCTTCCAACACCTGGTCCATAACCTCCATACCCGTCATCATATCCATTGCCCCTATCGTATCTATCATCATACACTGGTCTTCTATACGAATGAGATCCGTATCCATCGTACCGTCCTGCATAACCATCATATCTACCAGCAAATGCTTCGTCATATCTGTCATAAGGATTTCTATCAAGAAGTGGCCTTCTCTCTCTGTACGGATCATCATGGTAAGGTCTGTCGTAATTTCTTTCTCTGTAAGGATCTCTCAAAAAACGATCATAGTAATCGGGTCTGTATCGGTCCCTATCGTCATCTCTGTTTCTGTCCCTGTCACTCCCACGTCTTCCTCCATTAGGTCTTTCCTTGTCGTCGTAAGGTCTCTTTTTGTCGCTGTCCTTTTCATCTTCCGTTCCGTTCTTAGGTGTACTCCTTCTATCAGAATTGTACCTACGGTCGTCTTCATCAGCATCGTTTTTGTTCTTATCAAATCTATTACCGTACGTTGGTCTGTGAGTAACACGACGATCGTCGTCGAATCTATCCCGTGGTCTATCGTAATCATCCCTATCATCGTATCTTTCGTCACATCTTCCACATCTTGGTCTTTCGTATTCGAGTCTATCGTACAAAGGTCTGGTTGCACCGTATCTTGAATCGTAATAGCTTCTTCCCTGTCTGTATAGTGTTTTGTACTTCGTTTCTTTTGGGGTTAGTACCGACGAAAGGATCGTTTCTCCAGCGTTTGTTGGTAGAGAGATATAAATTAATCCTAAGGTGACGAGAACCTGAAAAGAAATAGAATTTTAATTAAAAATCAGAAAAATATTTATAGTCAGTTAAAGTTCTTACCTAAGTTAAAAATTAGTAGATTTTTGGTGACTTTTTTGGGATGGTTTTGGAAACTTATACGCATAATTTTGCTTACTGAATAATTTTTAACTTATTGTTGCTTGAGTTGGTTATGGTTTCATTTCGGTTTAATATTTAGTAATTACTAAGCCACAAAAATAATTATAGAATTTAAATTGGCAACAGGTGCACGAAATGTAAATAGATAAGTATATTAATAAAAATTTTACGTCACGGCAATTTAGCCCAAATCGACAAAATAATATATATTTTCATTGTAAAAGCCACTTGTTCCAATACACTTATTAACAATAAAACCTTCCTTTATCGCGGTCTCTGTCGTTTCTGTATTTTCGAGAAAAAGAAAATTACCAAAACTTAAAATTCTACTTTAAATAATATTGTGCCTTCAAAACCAATTTTAATGAATCAAGGTAAAAAGTATGTCATATTATACCTACTGACAGTGATAGGAGATTCTGATAACCGCCTTACAGCAGCATTTATGTTATGGTATATATTTTATGTTATGGTACTTACGAGATGCCAGGCACGATTTCACTCTCGCATTTATTTCTTACTAGCTGTTGCACGCGACTTTGTCCGCGTAAAATTATAAAATATAGCCTATGTTACTCGCTAATAATATAGCTTCCCAACAGTGAAAGAATTTTTCAAATCGGTCCAGTAGTTTCAGAGCCTATTCAATTCAAACAAACAAGCAAATCTTTCCTCTTTATAATATTAGTATAGATTCACAAGCACCACGTCCTCCCTTGTGAAAAATCTTAAACTTTGTTCGGGAATCATTTAATAACAACAATAACTAATAATATGACGAAGACTGCGTAATAAAATGTTTAGTCAAGGCTGAGATGTATTTAATTGTTCTTTGAACTTGCTTATAAGTTTTTTTGCTCTTTTATTTCTTCCGGATTTTATTTATATACGTTACACAGTACTCTAACTAGATCTCTCTAGACGAGATGACAAGGGGCCCTAGACAAAGTGACATGACGATGACGATAACGAAGTTCGAAAACAATAAAATGTATGGGATTGACATATGCCTTCGTTAAGTCACGTGATACTTCCCATACATTTTGTTGTTTTCGAACTTCGTTATCGTCTTCGTCATGTCACTTTGTCTAGGGCCCCTGTCCATCTAATTATATCTTAATTAATAATATTATGAAGTGAGAATATTTGTATGATTGTAATGAATAAACTCAAAAACTACTGCACCTATTTTGAAAATTCTTTTACCTATATATAAAGCTTACATTATATTATCAGTGAGTAACATAGGTCGTTAAGTTACGCGGGCGAAGTGGCGTGCAACAGTTAGTTAAATATATACACGTCCAGTTATAAAAGTTTATGAGAAACATTTTAAATATTTTCTAAAATAATTATATATAATTATTTTTATTAAATAATGTGTTTACTATTCAATACACTTACCTAACCATTGTTGCCTGGGTACTAATAAATGATAACATTTCGATGACTTGTTAGGACAAGTTATAAATTATAAAGAAATTATATTACTATTTTTTCAGTGTTGATTTTAACGATAAACCATACTAACATTATAAGTAGGTACTGAAGAGTTCATGAACCCAATCCAGTAAATGCTACAGCTAATATTTTATCTTCCTACAATCACAGAGCAAGGAAGGCTGCACGACATTAATTCAATAAATAATATAATTAGAGTATGTGACCTTCGTTTTAAGCAGATTTCTGTTTTTCCAGTATTTTTTCACATGTGACATCATAGGCCATTGTTATAACAGAGGTCGCGTTGTTAACATTTTTGTATTGCATTGTTTTTGGTATTATTACACATTTAGAGTCATGGGGGCCCCCAATGCCATTATGTGTAATGAGGTAGGCAATTTTCACATTTGATGTCGTTATATGTATTTTAAATTGTAAAATAGTAATTTACAAGGCCTTTATAATAACAAACTAGCTGGCGCCCGCGACTTAGTCTGCGTTGAAAAAGAAAAAAGTAGCCTATCTTGTGTCCTGTACGTCTAAATGTTTATCTACCAAGTTTCAAGAAAATCAATTAATTCGTTTAACAGTTATGGAGGAACATACACACAATACCTACACTTACATATTTATTATTAGTAGTATTGATGAAACGAATGAAATTTGATATTAAGCTGTAGAAAACCACGGTGAGTGTTATCGTCAATTCCATCCAACACCACATAGATAAAACCAATCTTTACTATAATATGCTGAAGAGTTAAACTCATAACTCTCTATTATATGAAAGGTTAATATAACCTTTCCTCGAGAAGAATTTGTACTGTTTGTTGTTTGGCTATTTGTCATCACGCTACGACAAAAACAAAAAGAAAAATTGACAGAAAGAACGCTTTGAAAGCGAAAATAAAGAAATAGTGCACATGGGGCGAAGAGTCAGACGAAACGAACGTTACCGCGAGAAGATGTAAAATAAGATGAGAAGAAGAGACGATGAGAAGGAGAGAAGAAGAGACGAGAGAGATGTGCACGCACGCCTTTGTCAAATTAAATTAATATACCTACTAGAGCGTCTCGCTCCCAACTCGCCCAGGAAAAATTTATTTAGGAGGAGTGCTTTAGGAGGAGTGCGTTAGGAGGAGTACTTTAGGAGGAGTTAGCGGCCATACAGACAGATGCGAGAACCGACTTCAAATTGTACTATGTAATAAAGATGTAAAACCCATTGAGTAACCTTACTAGACCACTGTTAGGTTATCACGTGCATCCGTTGTACTTTATAATAATAATCGCTTTATAATTGTTTGCTCAAAGACAATGACTATTTTATAGGATTATGTGAACTTCATGTTGAATCTTTGATCTGTAAATTACCTTTGATGTATATGACGCAAATAAGTTACCTATACACTAATCAAGGATTACTAAAATCTGAAGGGGCGGGTACAGCTAGTAATAGATATGTATAGAAAATATAATTATGTATATTATGTGACAAATAATTTTATTTTATTGACAAGAGATTTTTTTAAGAATTTTAATTTTTTTTATATTATTATGAATATTTTTTAAGAAAAAGCTAATTTAAAAGCTCAGACAGTCTGCTCAGTTTATGAACGCGGAACAGCAAATATGTTTTTCATTATGTTCTTGTTTTTTAATTATTTCATAATTATTCTAAATACACAATTTTCTTTTATTGTATCACACATATCATTTAAAATATCTAGGTATTATTAAGAATATTATTCTTAAGAATGAAACTGGTATTTTATAACGAATGAATATGAAAAAGCAAACGATCAAATCATCAATCAATCAATAATAATAAATCTGTAAGTGTAGATATTGTATGTTATGTTGTATGTTCCTCCATAACTCTAACTGATTTTCATGAAACTTGGTAGATAAACATTTAGACGTACGGGGCACAGGATAGGCTATTATTTTTCTTTTCCAACGCGGACGAAGTCGCAGGCTCTAGCTAGTTATAAATAAAGTTAGATTAGTTCGAATAAGTCATAAAAATATTTAATAAAATGTTAAATTCTATATCTTTTTCGGCTGCTAAGTATCTAAAATATTTTTCGTTCCACTACTTAGTGGGAAAGGGGCATCTGTTGAATTTGAACATGTCATGTATTAGTCCAACAAGTCCAATTTTAAATACTTATTTTTTGTTGAAAAATATTAAAAATAATAATAATAATAATAATAATAATATAATAATAATATTTTGTTAATATAGAAATCTTACCAATATTTTTAAATGCTCCATTTTTTTTTTAATCAGCACCACAGACTCAAAAGAAAAACTATACAACTCATTATCCGCTATCGAAAAGTTTATAGACACCAAGCTCGCGTAGAACCTGTTTTCTTTGTTAAAATATATATATTATATATAAAAACAAATTAAATCAATTAAAATTTTTCACTTCCACATTCTACATTCGATTGATCTCGTAAGTAGATATTTAAAAATTGAATATTTCCATTATTTAATTTTATTTTATGCAAATTCTATGGCGATGCGCATGCGTTTAACACAACCGCGTACACCCAACTGACCGCATACGCATGGAGCCTGTGCTTATAATAATTACTATAACAGTTGTTGATTTTTTATTGTTCATCTCATCCGTTCGTCCATGGCTCACGTTTTTGTATGCTTTGAAGGTTGCTACTGGTCTTACTAAAGACTATGTTAGTCGATACAAAAAACCCAATTTGTGTAGCAGAATTAATATGTGGTAAGTATGAAGAAAGCTTTCGACTACCACAGCGTAGAAAAAGCTTTTAATCAATAATCATGCTGAAGTTCTGAGCTGAAGCATCTTTAATCCTACTAACTAGCTGTTGCCCGCGACTTCGTTCGCGTTAAAAAAGATAAAAGTAGCCTATCACGTGTCCCGTACTTCTAAATGTTTATCTACCAAGTTTCATGAAAATCAGTTAATTCGTTTAAGAGTTATGGAGGAACATATATACATACATACAGAAAAAAATTCTAAAAATCGTCAATTTAGTTTCAGTATCATGTATAGAGCCTATATACACGATATTTCTGAAAACAAAGTAAATTACTCCATGACCGACCCCTACAGATTTATTATTAGTAGTATTGATGATGATGATGTGAATGTCAGTTTGTTTGTTTATTACGCTTTCACGCAAAAACTATTGAACTGATCACCATGAAATTTTGCATACACATTGTCTGCGACACCAGAAAGGACATAGGGTACCTTTCATCGTTCAACGCGGACGAAGTCGCGGGCACCAGCTAGTATTTGTATAAAAGATAACCTTTCTGTACTCTTGTAGTATAAATAAAATAAAGTAAAGAAGATATATAATGTATGTATGTAGAATTTTAAATTTTTTAGCTTGGTAAATTTTATTTTTAACTAGTGACCCGCTCCCGCCTTTGCCCGGCGAGCAATAACTGTTATATACGAACCTTCCTCGTTTATCCCTCTATCCATAAATAAAAACCGAATTAAATTCGGTCAAGCCATTCTTGAGTTTTTACGAGACTAACGCACGGCGATAGATTTTTAAAAATATTTTCAACCACTTTTTTAATTTTTATTGCTCCATTCTTGATTTTTTAATTGGATGCATTTGCAGTATTGACTAGTAAAATATTTCATTCTCAAGCAAAGTAATTGGGTAACCTATGTTGTGGGAATAACTACCATCTTATCACCGTTCAATGACAGCACTTGTGCTATTTGTACACGAATAAAAGTTGCCAAAGCCCATTCCCCTTGTCTCTTTTCCCTTTTATCAGGTTTTCTGCACATCTTTTGTTCCGCAGGTGACGTGACCTACCCTTAAGAATGTTTTTGTACTTCTATTACACTTTTTTAGAACTCAAAGTATTTGCATTACCAACATGATGATTGGTAAACATCTTGCATCTAACAATGACCAATTTTCGCGATTCAAATCGATGTGTTCAATTTGATGTCGTGTAGAAAATCAATCCGGCGATAAATTAACAACTTGTTATATACATACATACCTATTTCTTTGTCCAGATACAATTTACTAACATATTGATTTTGTTGTATATTTATTTATTTATTTTGAACATAAACCCAACAGCAAAACAAAATGTCATACAATAAACACAATATTACTGCTTACATTGCCAATTACAGGGTTTCATTGAGTAGGACTTAAAAGACTTAAAAATTATGTATAAATTGATTAGTAATTAATTATTAATTCTAGACAAGGGTTTATACATTGAGTAGGATTTAAAAGACTTAAAAATTATGTATAAATCGATTACTAATTACTATTAATTCTAAACAATAGGGGAGGGATCTGGGGTAGGTTATGATCAATTTGTGTGTGCGTGCGTGTGTGTATGGTTCTATTTATTTCTTGTTGAGACTATATTATAGTCGTAACCCAAATAATTATATAATTAAATTAAAAGAAAACTGTGTTTTTAAAGCAACAGAAAATTCCTTATATTTCGTTCATTGAACAGACATAATATATAACATCAGTCAATAAAAAAAATTTTTTTGGTTTCTGTTCTAATGCTTAAATTCTGATTCTAGACATCTAAAAATAGTTACATTTTCATTTTTAGCCTTTAAAGTTTGCTTTTGCCTGATTTATGACGATAAGTAAGATACGAGACATACATAAGAGAAACACTAAAAATATTCATTTTTGAACTTAATTTTTCCGTTATTATTTTACATATATTTCCTGTTGTTTATCAAAAATCTTAAATGACAAAGGCTCTAGTGTTCCACCAAAACTTTTCTAATTGTAATTGACAATAAAAGTATGGAAATAATGTATGAATCTATCAATTGTCTTAAAAAAAAATAAAAAATGCTGTAGTTTCTACAAAAGCAAACTTTGATCAAAAAAATTATTTATTCCCTTATTTTTAACATAGAAGAAATCAAAATTTCATATGCTGAAGCCAGGCCCAAAAATCGCGTTGACCTGTGTAATCAATAGGCAAAACATACATAGTCAATATAACAAAAAAGGTTACGCATAACATTTCTCCTTCAGTGTATGCTTTCAAAATAACTTTCAAACGACGCTGCGTTTGAAAGTTATTTTGGGGAGATAGAAAATGTCCAAATGCGACAACTTATCATTGTAAGTTATGGGTAATCTATGGTATACAGAATTAAGGTCATAATTAGTTCGAGATAGCGGGACGTGGAACAATTTTGTCTTTCTTCCACGCTTGGGTCCGGCCTATTAGAGTTATTAAACATTACTTTTAAGTTTTAATACAAGAAAATCATTTTTTTCCTATAGCATCTTTACGGTCCGTAACCTGAAGAAGGTTTACTTAAAATAAATTTATTGTAAATCGAGCAAATGACATGAATTACGTGATACTATGTAATACAATGATGCCATATTTGTATAGAGTATTTTTGTAAAAAAAAATCTTATAGCAATTTCGTAGAGGATGCCTGCGTACGAACTTAAAGCATGAAGGAAGAGGAAGTGCCATTGTGTTAAAATAACTGTTTCCATTGCTTTTATTTTTTTTTTAAATATCGTGCTGCGAAAGGATCTTATACCTAACTAACAGCAGACTTCGTTCGCGTTGTCTTCTTCTCAGCGTGCCACTTCTCTACGAAGGTTGGCGACCTCATGGCTATTTTGACCTTGGAAACTGCTGCGCGAAAGCGGCGAAAGAGGGAACGAGTACTCAATCCGGCCCATTAAATTCTCAATCCCTCTTAAATTCTCATGTACTTCGTCTTTTTTCATTGTTAGAGATGGGTTTGCTCTTGGCGAGTATCCAGCCGTGTAGCGAAGATGAAGCCTAGTATTAAAGAGGAAAGATTTGATTGTTTGTATAGAATAGGCTCCGAAAATAATTTGAAAAACCGATTACCATTAGAAGCCGACATTATCCGTGATGAACATAGGCTACTTGTTACCGCGGGAAAGTGCTTCATTCCTACGGGAAATCTAAAATAAAAGTAAATACTAGCCGGCTTGGCCCGGGAGATAACGCCATCGATCCAAAATACGGTAGATGGCGTTTTATACTTTTCTACGCGGACGAAGTCGCGAGCACCAGCTAGTGTACTATAAAGAGTCGGTATACTATACTATAAAGGTACTATAAGAGTTACCGTGTCGCGTATAACAGTGGAAACATGGTATGTGTACGAAACTACAGCTATACCAAACCGACCAGGCGACGAACCGAGACCGACACGTCGTTATGTGTTTTGTTGACCAACCAACCATAGACAACAGAACGACCTAACCCCTCATTTTCATAATTGAACAAGAAAAAATCTTTTTTGTCTGTGATATATTGGACCAGGAAGAGGCTCGCAATTCATGAAGGTAATTATTTTAATAAATGTAAAGTAATTGACTTACTATTTGTACCTCAAAATTAAGTTCTGGTTTTGTTTTTTAAATAAGTTTGTACACATTTTATTAATATAAGATCAATAGCAGTCCGATGCACTTAAAAATAACAAATGTTTTCCGAGATCTTCTCAAATGTTTTTTTTTTTTTTAAATTGTGAAATTGTGTAGTCACAATAAAGAACTAACCAGAAGGCGCTATATTTTCCATTCCACCATTATTTTCGTGCATTGTGTAAATTATTCCAACAATATTTACATAAATATTTGTAATATATTAGAAAAAAAAATACAGAAATAAATTCAAAAAATACACCCGCTAAAATAAATTACCGAGTTATCATTAGGTACAATAAAGGCTGTATGTACGACACGATGTAAATTTATTGACACAAATGATTTTAAAATTGCAAATGAATCCGTGGCCGTAATTTATATTATTACAAACGAGACCGCCATAATAATAATAAAATGCCGGTTTCTGGACGGATGACAGATGCCATTTCCCGCCCAAGAGCGGTTGCCGTACCTACGTATGCGTGACGGTTAGCGCCCTCTGGACGTTGACACTGACGTTTGATAGGCTGAATTTTATCTATGAGTCATTTTAATAATAACTGTCGCTCGCCCCCAGCTTCGCGCGGATGCAATTTTGAAAATTGACTCGATTGAAAGGCGAGCCAAAAAACTTATTGGCAACGACACCCTTGTGGAGTCTCAGCTTCAAAGCCTGCAGCATCGTCGTAAAGTAGCATGCCTATCGGTTTTCTATCGTCTACACCACGGAGAATGTGCGTCCATCCTATGGGATCTGATCCGGCCAGAGCCGTTCCACTTGCGGAACACGAGGCGCGGGCGGGGGTTTCATCCCTTCGTGGTTGATGTTCCCCGGTCACGCACGAAGCGTTATAGTTCCACCTTCCTTATCCGAACTGCTAAGGAGTGGAACTCATTGCCTGCGTCCGTGTTTCCCTAAAATTACATCCTCGGGGTCTTCAAGTCTAGGGTAAATGGGCACTTACTAGGTAAGCGTGGTCCATCTTTGGCCGCATCTGCACCTAACATCAAGTGAGATCGCGGCCAAGCGCTGCCTTATTACATAAAAAAAAAATTACATTAAAAACCAAGTAAGCCAAAAACCACCGTGAAATAACAGCATTATGTGCTGTTGTGTTTCGGTGAGTGAGTAAGGGATGCCAGAGCCCATTACCCCCTCATCCCTCCCTTATCCCTTATCCTTAATCCTTGTATGGTCGGCAGCGCACTTGTAGCACTTATGGCGTTGCTTGTGTTATAGGCGACGGTAACCATAGCCACCTATCATCAAGTGGACCTTCAGCCTGTCTGTCGACCTTGACATAAAAGAATTAATTAAAAAAAACCGGAAAATCGGTACAGCCGTTTCGGTGATCAGTCGGAAGGAAAAGGCAGGCAAAAATCTAAAAATAAAATGGTCTTGTAAGTATAGGTGTACAGTCGGCCGCATAAGTCGATTAACACTTTCAAAAGTACACAACGACTGAACACTCAACTTACTTACTTACTTAATTAAATAGGGTAAAAGTAAATTATCTTGAGCTTGAGGATCCAGACAACTGAGGTCTCATGTTTTTGGTAAGTTTTCTTCCGTGTTTTTTGAAAACAGAGTTTCTTTTCACAATAGAAATGATAAGGGTTGAATTTCGACAAATACATAGGTGAACACTAATTAAATTATTTAATGCAAGGACTCGGTTGATATATAGATTAATGATGACAATAATATTATGATATTTATAAAAAATACAAGTAATTACCTAATATATGTAATAAATATTTTGTAATTTAAATTAGTATTCTACAACAAAAAGAAGTTAATTATTTTTATTTATTTATTTATTTTTTGTTAAATAAAATCTGTCAATAAAATCCATTAAATATTATTGATCGCCAGCAATCAATGGGCTTAGTTTCATCAAAACAAATTACCGTCTATCGGGTCAAACACGGTTATGTAAGGGTGGTTAACAATGGGGCTGAGTAGGTTACGAAGAATCAGGGCTTCTATTCCAGTGCATCAATAGTTTATTATAAAAAAAAATAATTGAGACCAAGTTCAAAGCAGTTTTGACCTGGTCGAGAGTATCGATTCGTTTGAATTAATGAATTTAGCTAGAATAAAAAAAATCCAAAGGTTTTATTCTATGTCTATATAAATATGATAAGTTAGTAAAATTGTTTTTATGAACAAGGTTATTTTACTGTCCAACAAAAAAAAAATAGATTTTAAACAAGAAACTAATAAGATATTTAGTGAAAAACCATCAGGATCTTGGTTTCCTTATCATGGTACCACCCTTGGTACCATGATGACCATGATCCTTTGCAACAAAAAAATCAAAATTCATAAAAGACAAAGTTATCCGCGAACACACATAAAAAAAAACAATAGTATTATACGGTCGAATTGAGAACCTCCTTTTTTTGGAAGTCGGTTAAAAAAAACCGACATCAAGACTATACCTACATGTACAAACTTATACTAAAAAGTCTAAAATAATATTTTAATTACTATTAAGAGCATTAGAAGAGGACAATCAACGAAATTATTGATTTATTGAACTATTTAGAAAGAAAGTTCAACTTTTAAAATAAATTACAAAGTTGAAATAATTGGAAATTTTTTGTACAATTAGTTCAACTAGTTAGTTGAACTTCCAGTTGAACTTTGTGGAATAGAGGATTTATGATCAGTTAATTTTGGAGGAGGTGCCAGCCAAAGACAGTTTAATTCTGCGGATTGCGGCTTCTCTTACACCAAAATTAACTGATTATGACTATACTAAATTAAATTAAATAACAGCACGTGTGCTGTTGTGTTTCGATTAGTGAGTAAAGGATGCCAAAGCCCATTCCCTATCCCTTTCCAATCGTCCCGCGACTTGGTCCGCGTTAAAAAATAAAAAAGCAGCCTATAATGTGTCCCGTACGTCTAAATGTTTATCTACCAAGATTCATGAAAATCAGTTAATTCGATTACTCTAGAATTATGGAGGAATATACATACAATACATTTTATGTAAGTATATAAAAAAAAACTTAAATTAGTTTCTAATCAATGCAAAATGGATAGCAGCAATAAGTGAGTGTGTATTTGAAAATATATTTGCGAATATGATGACTGTCTATTTTGTATTTAGCTTCTCATTAATCATTTTTCTTTCAATGTCTGCTGGCACTTGCTAAAAGCCTTCTTAATTTTTCTTGTAATATAATTAAATATTTCTAGATAATAAACGACGTGACGTTCCCAACTTTTTCTACGACCTATTCAGTCATAAAATACTCTGACAAGAGATAATTAATCTACAATACCTACAATCTACAATACCTAACTGGGCCAGGTTCGCTGCGGGGATAGTAGTCCAAGTTACTCCTTATAATATCAGCTATCTTTCAGTAAAAGTCTCGTTAAAATCCTTCCAACCTTTTCGAAATTTGAACCATAGTTGTAAGGCAAAAAAAATCAATTCCGATCCAAACCGCCTTCGAAGATTTTTAATTAAATGATTCTCGCTCCAACGATTTCTTTGTCAAGGGAATCAATGGACATATGGAACCAATGGACAATCTCATATGTAGTATGGTAGCAATGGTACAGTCGGGGTAAGAATAGGTTCGTCACCTTTAAGTCGACATTTGCTTGCACCAGGGTAATTGTCAGTCATGCCAAAATTTCATTTCAAACGTCCTGTCAGTTGCCTGCTTAGTGTTTTAGTTTCAAAAGGTACTAAGAGTCTACGGTTTTGATAAAGGAATTAATTTGAAAACTGGCGAAGGTTTTCCTACCTCGACTTTACTTAGTATATGTTTTGAAATACATAATTTCATAGTCCTTTTTCTTATTTCTTTTTCTATTTTAAACGCCAATTCAATATGTAAGGACCTAACAATTATAATACTTGTCATCTGCCATAGATTTTTGTAAAATTCTATATCTACCAATCGGCTACGGACATGACATTGCCATGGACAAGCATGGGGGTTATTGACCCACGCTGACACACCCCTCCATCAACCTGTCATGTTATGTGCCCCTGTCTACTAGCCTGCGTTAATAATTAAAGCGCTATATACAATTGCATGCATTTGAGGAGAATTATCACAAAGCGTGATAGGTGATCGTTCAAGCTTTTATCTTCGGCTGTATCAGAATACCTTTCGCCGGGTTGGCGGTCTAGAACGAAATTTGAAACGCAAAGTTGTAGTTTTGCCTACATCGAAATATGGCTACTAAGTATGTTTTTATGTTGACTAAGTACAACGCAAAACGACTGGTTGACTTAGTCCGCACCTTTTTAGATGTAGAACACTAGAAACATTCTTTCAATCTTTATTGCTCATAAAAATGAGCAATTAATTTTAATTAAGGTTTGAAGACATGGTGACGGCCCACTTAATGGTAGGTGGCTATCACCTATAACACAGACAACGCTACAGGTGCTGCAAGTGCACTGCCGATATCAGGGGCCCTAGTCAAGAGTAAAGCAATACAAACAATCCCTTTGCTTACTTACGAAACGAAAGAAATAAAGCCCGGTGATTGGTTGTTGTAACGTCCACATAAAATTTTGACCAATCAAAAAGCTGACCATCGCTACCCAGCGTAGCGTAGCCTGAGCGTAGCGTTTACGACTGTACGTTTGCTCTTGGCTAGGGCCTCTCTAAGATTAACGATGAGGAATTGAGAAGCGATACGGCAAATTTACTCAATCACCAAAACGCAACAGCACACGTGATGTTATTTCATGGTAGTCGTCTATAAGGGATTGTTTTACTTTGTAGGTAAGGCATTGATTTTATTTTTACATGATTGAAGAGTATCGTCCATATTTCTCTATGTTTCCTTTTACTGTGTCCCTGACTACATTATGCAAAATATCGTTATGATCGGCTGAAACTGATAACGTTTCTATAGAAACAACCAATTTGCAGCAGCATCAGTTATGGCTACTATTCCATAAGACAGAAAATCCCACACCAATGGACGACCCAAGGACATTCAATCAGGTACAACACCATCTGTTTAAAGCATCAAAGGTAACGCAGGAAAGTCCTTGATGTCACAATATAAAAACAATTATAATGCTTGACGCCTTGTTGCTATAACACATTGGTCAGGCGTTAGTTACAGTTTTATATCCCTCGGGAACAGTACTTTTTTCTTGGATGATGTCCTTTCTGGTGTCGCAAAAACGTGTATGCAAAATTTCATGGTAATATTCGGTTCAGTAGTTTTTGCGTGAAAGCGTTGTTACGCTTATCTGTTGATATATAACAAATAAACTCACATTCACATTTATAATATTATATGTAAGGATTCCTAGTACAAGTGGAAATTAAGTAGGTAGGTCTAATTATACATTTCTTGTAATATGTATGTAGACAATTTCAATACACTTAGTACCATATTGTAATTTGGTCCAACCTTGAAGCAAATATCAAAATGAAAATTATAGTCACAAAAATGTTCATTTCTAATAACATTCGAACTTATATGTCAAGAATTGATAGACTTTATCAATTATTGTGGAATATCAATTGATTTATAGCGTTAATCAATTTATTTGTAACAAAAAGCCATACATATATATGGCTATGTAATTACTTAACATTTCTCATTTAACTAACAACTACCTGAACATAATGAGCTTCTGTTCTGTAGGGATGACAAATGATCATCAATGTTAGGAATCCAAGTATCGACATTCATAACTACTTTTATATTGATTCTGGAAATAAAAATGGTGGATTCTTTTATATCAAAACATATAAAATCTGAAATACTTGGTTATAAAAGTAGAGACTGAAACGCCGCGGAAAATTGAATAAATATTCATTTGATAAAACTGAAGCTGAAATTAGAATACAAGATTTCATTTATTTATCTATTACCTATGTTTTTATAACTAAACTAATCTACAGGAGTAGGTATTTTACTCCTGAAAGTTGACATTATAAAATATCTGAAAATATAATATTATTCCTCCATTAATTTCTTTTTCATATGCAATTCATAATTCAATACCACATGAGTAGCCAATTACGGATTGGAATTGGATTGGGAGTCTTGTGAAAGATAATAGATCTTTCACACTAGAAAATTGCTTTGGTAGGAGACAATACTATTAATGATTCATAGTCATAATTCATTTCGTATCGTATATTGTAATATACTTAACTCTCTAAAAAACGATGTAATTAAATAAATATTTACATAGTCTATACTATCTTAATATTATAAAGAGGGAAGATTTGTTTTTTTGTTTGTTTAAATTTTTTAGATGAGCCGTCGGGAACACTGTTTCATTTTTTCTTTATTAAAGGTATCCCATGTGCTTTTATTTACCCATCACAACGTGTATAAAAATTTCATGGCTTTGAACAAACGAACATATTTTTTTGAAAAAAAAAATAAACAGACTAAACACTATAAACCTAATTGAAAAATAAATATTTTATTTTGTTTCGTCACTTCTAAAACTTTTTAAATTTAAATTTATTATCGTTTCAAAAAATCGCACTGTTCTTCGTTGTTTCAATTATTATAACCCGACACATTATCGGTCACTTCAATCGGTGGTAAAACTGAATTGCTTTTAACCCTGGCTGAAAACAATATTATTCAGTCTGTGCGTTGCGCGCTCAACCGGAGGTCGCGCCGCCATTTTGAAACTCATTTTCCCGCCATTTCGTTTTAATTGCGACTACAAACGTTTCACTCCAATCATATACAATACATTTTAATGGATGAAAAACAGTTTCCAATAGTCTAATATACGGAAAATTGTGTAATTTATTATTATATTTAATTACATAAGTATTAATCAATAAAATAATTAAAACAATCTTAACACTTAATTGCTTCTTCTTGTAGGTTATTATTGTGCTTAATCACACATTATACAGTTATTAATATTTTAGAGGTTATTTTTTTAATAAAAAAACAAACTTTTCTAACGAAATCAGACCCGCATAGTTTTCTCTTAGATATCGTTATCAAGAACAAAACAGGTACTGACAACCCATAGATATAACTTTCATAGTTAGCTTTCACCGTAAATAAAAATGCGTAAAAAATATAAACGATGGCGTTGAAGAATTTACAATTGTTTCGGTCGCCTCTCAAACCGGGTATGGTTTATCGTCAGAGTACGCCTATGAAGGCGCCTCCGCTATCAAGGAATGTCTCTAGATCAGCGGAAACCCTCGCCGGGTCTACTAGAAGTGGTAAGTAGTTTTCTACTAACTAGTACTAGTACTAGTAAGTAGTTTACTAGAAGTGGCAGTACTAAGTGGCAAGAAATTTCATATTAGTTATTACTTTTTCTAATACGAAATTTCTTAAGCGCTTATCACACTATTCAATTTGAAGGAAACCAATTTAGGAACCTAAGGGCCTCTTTCACCAACTACAAGTTGTGTTGATTAGTTACTTTTAGATATTTTTTTTATGTTTTATTAAATTTTACACTCAGTATACTGCATCCTTTGATAGGCGATTTTTTATTATTATTTTCTTTTTAATGTTTTGGACTTTTACCGTACAAGCAAAGGTATCATCTATATATCAGCTTAATTATCCCCGGTTACCAGTGACTTTAAATGACAGTTAGCCTACTTGACAGATGGTGAAAGAGGCCCTAAGTAGTGAACTAGTTGATCACACTAAATTAAATTAATTTCTAAGTCGAATATATAGAATTGAAAATATATAATAGAATCTATAAAGTCTAAATTGGATCCAATCTGTTCTAACTGCCATTATACGTTCCGATTTCCTAAATTGGTTTCCTTCAAATTGAATAGTGTGATAGCGGTTTTAGTGTGATAGCAGCACACAGAGTTTCTCAGACATACTGGTTACTGCCCCATTTGGCCACGGTAACTATCATCCCCTTACAGAAGACTACTGTTGTAATTCGGTGAGTGAGTAAGGGATACAAAAACAACAGGATAATCTTATCAGATCCCACTGGCTAATCTTATCCAAAAAGTACTTGCTGCGAAAGATATCCAAATGCGGTACGTCGCCGAGATCACGTTGCAAGTTATTAAAAGAATCCAATTTAATCAAGGTTTCAAAATGATACAATACAAGCTTTATCAATTTTTTATTATTATTAATAATTTTTTCAAGAATTTCAAATTAGGTATACAAATAATTGGCACCTACGAGTAAGACGACATCTTTAAATATCATATTTACAAATTTCGCAATTTTGCAGTGATTTTTTACATACTTTTAAGTAAGCTAGCGTTATTTGAAATCTATATGTTATCTATATCTATTTATACATTATCTTACATATTATAAAATAAAGTTGCTGTCCGCTTCTGTCTGTTTCTCCGCTATCTTTTTCAAAACCACCAAATGTATTTTGATAAGGTTTCTACAAGTGGAATGAGTGACACATAAATGAGGGAGGTTTATAATTTGCAGGAAAAAATTTCATCCATGCGAAGCCGGGAGCGGGTCGTTAGTTTAATCAATCAATCAATCAATACTAATAATAAATCTGTAAGTGTAGATATTGTATGTATGTTCCACCATTAACTGATTTTCATTAAACTTGGTAGTAAGGTGAGGTCAAAAAATGAATCACTAAATTGCTCAAAAACGGCTGGACCGAGTTTAATTCTCTTTTCACTCATGGATAGAGGGATAATCAGGGAAGGTTTTTACGTTAAAAAAATGCACCCCGGACGAAGCAGGGAGCGAGTCGCTAGTAGCAAATAAAATCAGTGTTCTTCATCTTGTATTAAGGTAATGAGTTGAAGTCGCGCAAGGCCCGTAGCACGGAACAGCCTGGAGCGGATCTGGTCAAGGGGACCAGCTCTCTTGGTCTACCAGCGCTAGGGAAGAGGTGGGAGAGAGACGATGACAGTCTCAACAGCAGATCCAGGAACGGGAGGTACTCGCTTCTTTTCTTATTTAACTTGACACTTGGTAGCACCTGTACCAGTATTTAACTTGATACTGGTAGCACTGTACCTGTATTTAACTTGATACTGGTAGCACCTGTACCAGTATTTGACTTGATACTGGTAGCACTGTACCTGTATTTAATTTGATACTGGTAGCACCTGTACCAGTATTTGACTTGATACTGGTAGCACCTGTACCAGTATTTGACTTGATACTGGTAGCACTGTACCTGTATTTAATTTGATACTGGTAGCACCTGTACCAGTATTTGACTTGATACTGGTAGCACTGTACCTGTATTTAAATTGATACTGGTAGCACTGTAACCTGTATTTAACTTGATACTGGTAGCACCTGTACCAGTATTTGACTTGATAGTGGTAGCACTGTACCTCTATTTAACTTGATACTGGTAGCACCTGTATACCAGCTAGTAATATTATAGAGTTTGGTTCCATTCGTCTACTTAGTTTTTAACTTTCAAAATGTGAAAGTAACTCTGTCTGTTCGTCTGCCTGTTATTTTTTCATGCTATTTAACTACTCAATCGTTCATCATGAAATTTTGCATACAAACTCTCAGGGATACAGGAAAGGACTTGGGGCACTTTTCATCTAGAAAAAAAGTACCACTGTTCCAAACAAAAGGTTCATCCAAAAATATAATTGCAAAGCCTGACAAAAGTATAACAGTTATAGTGCTCAGATATTTGATCGGGTGTTAATTTTTTTAAGTGAACGAAGTCGCGGTAATACATAAAAGTTGACTATTTACTTTACACTTTAAACCAAGTCTTAATCTCAGTGTCAACCCTAAAAATTATTCATATTAAAATTATTCATTCAAAATTATTCATTCATATTAACTTGAATCTGTAAAATGATTACCGGTTTGTGCGTTTATCACTAAATATTATAAAACAAAGTCCTCTGCCGCGTCTGTTTGTCTGTATGTTCGCGATAAACTCAAAAACTACTGCACCGATTTTCATGCTGTTTTCACCAACGGATAGAGTGGTTCTCGAGGAAGGCTTTAGTGTATAATTTACAAATTTACCCGGGCTTAATCGCGGTGAATAATAAAATTGGGTATAATGTAGTTAGAAGCTTACAAGAATGGCGAAACCACATTGCGTGCCACTAGGTAAATGAATCCGCCGTGATTCACTATTCAGTGAATTAGTTTTTCGTGAAAGCGTTACTGGACTCGTTACTAACCTTTAACAACGCACTTTAGGAACACGCGATTAAAAAAGTCTCATTAGAATCTTATAAGTGCATATTAAGAAAATATTTTTTTAATTTTTTTTTAATAACAAATCTATCCCATTTACAAAAATATTTTAGAAATGTTCGGGTCGCATTAGCAGGTTTAATTAACTGACCGAAGAAGCAGACAATTTTGAAATCGCCAGTGACCATGGGCTTTGTCAAAAATGTCCAAAAATATATCAGAGATTCAATTCAGAAGGAATATTTCAAGTATTTGGATACAAAAAATGTTGTATTTTATTTACCTATTGCATTACCTTATAATTTTACAACCAATTGTATCATAAAATGAAAATAAATTAATCTACTTGTGCCGGTTCGGAAAGCTGTTTCTAAGGGATTAAAAGCGATAAGAACTCCGCAGTTTCTTTTCAAATAAAAAAATGATATATCAATCAGCATTTATTTATTAATTTCTTAGTATTACTTCCTTAGATCATAGTAGATATCTAGGCACAGAATTTACTTTTGATGGACTAAAAAGTCTAGAAACAACGAGTTTCTAATTAATTATTCTTAGTTTTTATCAAGAAGATTAATATATTTCTTGGTTTAAATTTCTTAAATTTAAATTGTGTACGTAAGTCGTTATTTTTATCTTATCAATATTCTTAACAATTATTGTTAATTTAATGCAAGTAGATAGTTACACGATTTTTCGTTAATATTAACAATTATATCATAACTTTAAATTCTAGTAATATTCAATATTTAAAAATATGTCGCATAGGTCGCATAGGATAAAAAAAGAATTCTAGAGAATTCTAAAGCGATCAACCAAATACTTTATATAACTTGTATCATAGATTCTGATTATCTACACTGTACTTTTCTGTGGCCAGTAAGTATATAGTTACAAAAAAGTTGAGAATTAACCTAATATTTTCATATTCTATTGTTGGCAACAAATAATTACATTTTTGGCCTTTGATAATAGGCGGTACAACACAAATTACAGCAATTATATCATTAAGCAATTTGGAAATGAGTAGTTATTTTAACATTGTTAAGGACATTGGAAATAATTTAAAAAAAATTAGTCAATATAATATTTAATTTGTGGTCTTATCAGATACCTACGATACTTTCAGCAGTATCGTATATCAGCCTACCTATTGATGCATACGTAATACAAGTAATATATAAATAGAAACCTCTCTAATGATAGACAACTAGCAACTCATAATAAGACAAGTTTCAGTTTCTACTGTTTCATACACTATCGCTTATAATTATGCTCAGTATACTTAGGTCTCAGGGAAAAGCTGTTTCGATAACTTACAATACGACCCCCGCCGATCAATATTGTAAATTATTTCAAACAAAGAATACCTAATTACAGTTATAACAATAATAACAATGAAGAAATTGTATCGGTCAAGTCAATATAAGGGCTTTGATAAGCTCGAACCTAACGAAGCCCTTGACATTTGGCGGCCATGTTATGTGGGAACGGTCACGTGACCGACCTGTCACTGTCACTTTAAACGCGGGAAAACTAATTGAATATTCAACGAGGCTGTCTAAAATTCGATTAAAAGCGAACCAAAGAGTAGAGAAATCCTGTTCTTTTTTTAATTAATTAATGTTCGAGTTAACTTCCAAATAGCGTTTTCAAATAAATTGTCATTCAATTCTAGGATATAATCGTAATTATTTATTTTTATAAATAAATTGTCGCCTCTTAAAAATGTCAAGTAATTTTTGTAATAGTTTTTAATTCGGGATTATTTAATTTCACACGTCACATAGATTTGATAAAATCTAACACAAAACTGCATATTAATGTCTAAATTACTGACAAAACTAAATCAATGTAACAAAACAAGGTGTTTTTCTGTAAAAATTGCACTACCTAGTTTAACATTGTAATATTTGATCAGATTTTTAGTCCATGAAAATGTTTGAAAAATGTCAATAATCCACGGTTTTTTTAAATAACATTTTAAATAAATTTATATAACCAACCACCAGTTTTTCGCGACTTCGCCCGAGTAAATTCATAAAATATAGCTTATGTTACTGATAGTGTAGCTCTCTATAGACAAAAGAATTTTTAAAATCGGTCTAGTAGTTTTTGAGTTTATTCATTAATCATTACAAACATAAATATATCTCCTCTCTTTATAATATTAATTAGCTGTTGCACGTGACTTCGTCCGCATAACTTTATAAAATATATTCTGTGTCTGTGAAACCATGGAAATACAATACGAAATTACGAAATTTCAACCCAATCGGTCAAGCCGTTTAGTAGTTGACAAACCGACAGCAGCGCCACCTACCTAGTCTAATTGTATTCTTAAATCATCCAGGAAATCTATGAAATACCCATATAAAATTTCAGCCGTTTAGAAGTTATGTGAAAGAGATAAGTACGGAAGGATCATTCTTATTACCCGTTGTCCTATTACCCGTTTTCCCGTAGGAATGAAGCATTTTCCCGCGGTAAAAAGTAGCCTATGTTCATCACGGATAATGTCGGCTTCTAATGGTAAAAGAATTTTTCAAATCGGTCTAGTAGTTTCGGAGCCTATTCTATACAAACAAACAATCAAATCTTTCCTCTTTATAATATTAAGTAATATACGACTAAAAACGTGAATGTAGGTTCTAACATTTAACAATAATTTTATTAGTCTATAAATAAAAACATTCATAGGTATAGGCATGTAATAAAACGACTATATTTCTAAAATTGGAAAACACTTAAATATGTCGTTCTATCTAGATATTAGATAATAACATTATTACTCCATTGACGTACACGTGGATACTCGTTCTTAGATTAAAATACCATTATAACAGAATATATTTTCTCGACCATGTATTATTCACACGCAATGTTATATAGGTAATGTGACGGATAAGTAAATATTATTAAATTTTAAACCAGTACATAACTGAAGTAATAATATTATGTACATAATAAATTAAACACACAATTTATAATAATTGAAGTATGTTAAGGCGGCTCAGACTTTCTATACAATATTACTGAAACTTATCTTATAAAGCCTTTATTAAGCACTAGCTGATGTCCGCGACTTCGTCCGCGTTCTCTATAGCCTATGGATAGTCTTCCTCGACAAATGGACTGTATATTTATATATATTAGTATAAAGGCCTCTTTCACCAACTAAAAAAGTTAAAGTAACTTAAGTTAAGTTAAAGTTAAGTAAAGTGTTGATTAAGTTACTTTTAGAAATAATTTTCTGTTTCATTGAATTATGCATTATTCGATATGCGATTTTATTTTTATTATTTTCTTTTTAATGTTTGGGACTTTTACTATACAAACAAAAACAAAGGTATATCAGCTCCATTATCCCCGGTTACCCGTGACTTTTAATAAATGACAGTTAGCTTACTTGACAGATGTTGAAAGAGGCCCTTAGTACAGATATGCAATGCAAGGCGATTGATTGTAAAATGGCCAATATTTTGCCTAATATAGAAGTTTTGGTAGCCACTTACCATCAAGTAGCCTGTAATTATCATACCTTATCATAAAAACCATATAAAATCCAAAGTATATCTATCCTACGGGTGTGTAGGTACAGTCGAGGTAGGAATACGTTCGTCACCTTTAAGTCGACATTTGCTTGCACCAGGACAATTTTTAGTCATGCCAAAACTTCATTTCAAACGTCTGTCAGTTGTCTGCTTAGTGCTTCAGTTTCAAAAGGTACTAAAAGTCTACGATGGACTTGACCTGACTGCTTTGGACTTGACGGACCTGTTTTGGAATACTAACAAGAGAAAATTATAGACTTGACTGACTAGACTTGAGTCTGCTACTTTTGATTTTGAAAAATAGAGGCTATTACAAATTGCTATTCTAACTTGACACTGGCAGATAAAGGCCATTTTAAAATGAGCCGCATTGCCATTAAAAAATAAATAAAAAGAGTACGATTTTGATAAAGGAATGAATTAGAAAACTGACGAAGGTTTTCGTACCCCGACTTTACTATGTAAAAACCTTACATTAAAAATATATCAATAATCAGTAGATATGATCACAAATAGCTTTAACAGAACACTGTTTCTAATGACAGCGATGGTAAGCTCTGAACTGTGACACTATAATTATGTTTATCGACTTTGCTTATGGTTTTATAGACGTCAACAACTGGCGCTCAACAAACAAATAATTGTGTTTACATATTAAAAATTGCCGTCATAAAATATACCGAAGTGCCGTTGTAAGTCGTTATTGCGATATAATAGAATATCCCCTATATTAAAGGTTGTTTTTAGATAATTTTCATAGACAAACTAAATTACCATTATTCATATTGAATTATTTGAAATGAGCTTTTTCACGCGACTTCGTCAATTTTATCACTTGCTCTTTTTTTTTCTTATAGGCGTTGTTCAATCTTTATTGATCAAATATTATTGTCAGACGTTGAATATTTTCATTTTTACTTTTAGATGATCCCTCGGGAACAGTCGCTACTTAATTCCGTATGAATGTTACCTAATTGCTCAACCTTAAATCCAGATAAAAGTGCTGTTCCCGACGGAAAATAAAAATAAAAAAAATCATCGCCTAACAAAAATATATGACCGATAAAGAATGAAAATGGGTCGCGAAGTTCAGTATCAAAAATCAAAATCAATCTTTCATTTCTACTTTATCGTGAGTTTGACGCCATTCGTCCTATTTTATCGTCATTATAAATTTAAATTTACCAGGGTTTCGGAAAAAAACTAAGATAACGATCGTGAGAAGAAACCCCGAAAGAAACTCAGGATACTATTCTTTTTGTCATCTTTTTAAAATATAAAATTGCAACAATTACACTTAATTTTAACAAAATTAAAGTCTATATACTAAACGTAGTATGAGCTCCGAATTGCTTAAATCCAGAGGCTTCATTGTCGCTTAAATAATCAGTGATTTTAAACGTAGTACTGCAGATTAGAAAGCATTACAGAGTGCAAACATAGTTCTCTGTTCTATAATATTTATGTCTGTATGAAAGTCCCCATGATAATGGTGGACGTCTATCATATCGATTGTACTACCCTTGACATGCACAAATTATGCAGGCGATAGTTATATTTATAAAAGTGTGTAAGTACATGAATGAACTACCGGCGAGTAGCAATGGCTTATGTGGATTTTACAATCTTATGCGTTATACTTACGTGTTGAATTTTTTTTAATTTTTTTCGGTGTGGTAAAGTTACTAGACATCTTGTTTTTGTTTCAGTGGAAGCAGCCGAGCTGCTAGTTTGGACCGCATCAGCACGAGAGGATCCAGCACCACACTTAGTTCCGATGAAGACAATATTCACGTAGTCGTCAGGTAAGAGCGGCAGTAAATTTTATACATTGTGAGGATGTGTGTGGATTTTTGTTACTATTTCAAGCAAAAACGGCTTAGGTATATGGTTGAATTTTTTTTTTTTTTTTATTAGAGATGGGTTTGCTCTTGGCCAACAACCAGCTTGGTAGCAAGGGAGAGGCCTAAGATGGAGCGAGCTCACCCAGAAGATGCCTATTCACTCGAACTTTGAAAAGATTAGGGTTATATGAACTCGGAAATACAGACGCAGGCAGGGAGTTCCAAACCTTGGCGGTGCGCATTATAAAGGATGTTTTAAAGCGCTTGGTTCGAAAAGGGGGGATTTCGACAAGATGAGGATGGTAACCAGCCGTACGTCTGTATGTCCGATGGAAGAAAGGGGAAGGCGGTATGAGCTCATGGGGCCCCTGAGCACACTCACCGAAGTACATCTTATATAATTTGATACACAGATAGTTTATTTTATTACCTGTATTGACATAAGTTCTTAAAACTATGAAGTTCTAACGCAACGCCAAGCGCTCAATGTGTACTCGCTCTAAGAACTTCATAGTGCTCAAAGAGCCGCGTTAGCAAAGCGCGCGCTTTAAGAACTATGAAGTTCTAACGCAACGCCAAGCCAAGACCAAGCGCTCAATGTGTACTCGCTCTAAGAACCTCATAGTTCTCAAAGAGCCGCGCTTTGAGAACTATGAAGTTCTAACGCATATATTAACAAACTCGATAAAATGATGAGTGGTGAATAATAATGCGAAGGCATTTCCAAACCATTTGACGATTGATACCGTGTCACGGTCAAAACCAACAAAGGCTATAAGACACTATTTGAGCGAAGGACATCGCTGCCCTTGTCCCTTGTCCTCGAGGGGCAACTCTGTCTCTCTATCGTGGATATGCTGCCTTTTGCCCGCGACTTCGTATGCGTCCCTTTTTCTAAGGTGTTATAAAATGTAAGTATTCAATCTTTTTTGCTCACTGACTGCAGTTAGTGAGCAATAAAAGAATTAATAAGGTGACCGCGTCTTCGTCTACTTTGAAAAATAAAAGATATAACAATCCTGACATTATAATTTTCCTAGTTTTGGATCTTTATCTTTAGATAGCTGATTAAAATATTTAGCCTATGTCCATACTGAAATTCTATTCTAACAAGTGAAAGATTTTTTAAATTACCACATACAAACAAACTTTACGTTTTTGTAATATTAGTATTAAGTATGTTACACTAATTATAATCAGCTGTTATAAAACCTTGACAGAGAGTCTCACAGCTGTTATTATATTGATTTTACTTTGGTGTTAATAATATTCTGTATTATGTTTCTAAATTATATGTTGTGTAGCTTTACTTTATTACATACAAGCTGTTCGTCGCGGTTTTACCTTCCGTTTAATTTAAACCAATATACTTACAGACAAATTATTCATATGCAATACATTAAGTAAGTATATTAAAAGAAGCATTTAATGCTCTTTATGGTGAATGTTTTTTGAAACTTAATAACAGGAAAAGTGTTATCGTTACTAAGAAAATGTCCTTTGTGAAAAGTTTTGTCCATTTAATTATAATAATAATGTTTGCTAAGGTATAAGGCATAACAGGTATACAATTATCTATACAAATTGATATTGGATTGTGGCGACGTGTTTTTGTTACGACCAAAATCGATGAGACATTTGAAAAGAATGTCAACAAACTTACGATAGTTTCACATTACAATTTTAGTATGTAGATTGAAAGCATTGATACACACTTTTGTAATAATGGTACACACTTTTTTACTTTAAAGCGTGAAAGCCCACCTAACCAGGAAAACGTAATATCTAATGAAAAACAAAAAAAATGTAACTGTTTCCGGTTAATTCGGAGAAAAGGCTGGGCCAATTTTGACGGGACTTTCACTGGCAGATAGCTGAGCTACCTCAGAAAACACGATTTAAATGTTTTTAAAAAATCTCACTATTATTCGATGTAGAACATGAATTTCACTTTTCAAATAGGTAGTGCTTCATTATCGTATAGGCCAAATATTTTAAAAACTACACGTCTTTTGCTACAGCATTTTCTTATGACAAAATTTTGTTAAAGGGTCCGCCCTCGGCATGAGAACGAACGGTCTGGCAACGGAGATGTGCTAGAATTCCCTGGAAAAGGTCAGATTATATGCCATAGCACCACACCAAGCAGAAAACCCAAAGTCTTCTCTTACAACGTTGTTTTCGAACCAGCGGCCACTCAGGTAAAATATTTTTCCTATGGTAGTGCCGTTTCAATTTATTGTAGGTGGCTATTAGCTATCTATATATACACATAAGTATATATACCAGTAAGGCGGAAAAAATGTACTTCCAATCCTGACAGAATTCAGAATAAAGGACAAAAGGTTAGGGATTAGCGATTTTCAGCAGTGCTCTAAAAGCGGGTTCAGTTCAAATAGCTTGATGACATGGTTAACAAATCTCTACCAAAGTATAAACACTGGTATGAATATAGGTTACGACAACATAAACTGCAGAACTTATTCAAGTTAAAATAACATATTAAAGTGAACTTTTCGCTTGGTATTTGGTATGATTTAGAAATACCATCGTTGAGTAATACAACAACGTTTTGACAGCAGTGACATCGTGCGATAATTCTTTGTTTGTAACTAATTTTATTTTTGGACTATAATATTTACTTTCTATTTTGTTTTGGAGTTTGTATATATTTTTTTTTTGTTATTTTGTTTTTGTTTTTGATGTACCAAATTGAATTACGTACTCAGCTGTAATTGGCTTGCACACTGGACCCTGATGTAGAACGATGAATGTTAATGTTAAGTGTGCTAGGCTGTTGCTGTTTTAAACAAATAAATAAATAATGACGTAAAAATTTTATATAAGTACAGTCAGGGTAAGAAAAGGTTAGTCTACCTTAAAGTCGAAATTTGCTTGCACCAGGGCAATTGTCAGTCATGCCAAAATTTCATTTCGAACGTATGTCAGTTGTCTGCTTTAACTTCAAAAGGTGCTAAGAATCTACGATTTTGATAAAGGAATGAAAACTGACGAAGGTTTTCGTACCTCGACTTTACAAGTACATTTACCTGAAGCTTTAAGACAACCGACCTCTTATGCAGGACTCCAGCATTTGTGCTGTTGTGTATCACTCTGTGAGTAAGGAATGGCAGAGACTATTATGGTCGGTAGCGCACTTACAGCAACAACTGTGGCGTTGCGTTTGTTATTGGCGACGGTAGCTACTAGTGTTGTGTCGGATATCCGTATCCGTATCCGCGGATATCCGACGGTGAAGATCCGTATCCGTATCCGTTACTATTTGGCGAATTTTTTTTACGGAATTTCTTTTGCCTTATTAATTTTTAATTCATACCTGACTGTTCATCGTAGAACAAATAGTTGGAACAACCCAAATTCTACATAATTATATAGGTGATTAGGTAGCAATGAAAAACTAATAAATTCCATTCAGATTTAACACCTCTATAATGCAAGCGTCAAGTGGTGGGTGTCAACTATCGTTTCCAGGTCACGCGCACTTGATTGATTGATATTGATATTGATAAAAAAAATTGACACTGTTAAACGTTTATGTTAAAGTAACTTAAAAAATAACCCAGCACTCAAATACACTCATATTCTTTGACAGGAAGACATTTTGGAATTCTCTGGCATTAAGAGGTTACTCGAAATGGCTGTGGAAGGTTTCTCTTGTACGGCGTTCTGCTACGGACAAACGGGCAGTGGCAAGACACACACGCTCACAGGACCACCAGGTCTGGTAAGTGCCTATGTAGTAATTGCCTATGTTTTGTAGTTCTTTAAATTTCTAGGTTGATTCTTATGAAGAGAAAAATTAGAAAAAAAACAATCGGAGGCAGTCATGAGGCCAACGCACATACAATCGACAGCTGCGCGCGCATAACTGTGAGCATTAGCACCATTAGCATGTTGCTGACGCGAACCGATACATTTTTTCCCTACCCAAAGTCGTATAACACGGCTATAGAAGTTTTCTCTTCAAATACTTACCCAGAAATCGGTAAAAATTACTAAACTTTCACCAAGGCATGCCTTTTGTCTACACACACCTCTAAAGATCGAAATAAGCCGATATGAATTCAAAAGGTATTTAATGAAATCGTTTTTAATGGAAATAAATTGAGATCAGTAATCAATATAACGACCGATACATTTTGTTATTGTCAATAGAACAATATATCGTAATGTTACTTAAAATATTGAAAGAAAAATTGACTGTGGAATTATGATACTTGAAAAAAATAAATTAGGTAACTAATCTATGTCTTTCTTCTATGGGAACACTTTTGGGCAATTATTACTGGCTTATCATACATATCGTTGTTTGTCTGTGTGTTTGTGCTCACTAATCCAGAAAAACTTTACCGATTTAAATTCTGTTATCACTGATAACCCTCAAGAGCCAGCCTCCCTTAATATTTAGGGTTTGTATTCCAATCGGTTTATGCATAACACTAAAAATATTACCTAAGTAATTTTTGAACCTACGTTTTTGACGCCCCTCTTTGTTTATCTAACAGTGGAATTCTTAAAACTTGAAATTATGTGCGCATAATCAGTAATAGCAGGTACATCTTGAATAGTTAGGTACATATTATGTGTATATTATCTTTGATAAGAAACTTAATAACATACGGTAAACAACACAAAACTTCATAGAAATCAACAGAATTCAATTTAAAATTGAAGGTCAAAACGATTAATAAGCGATTATTTTTTGCTACAATAAACATTCGAAGGGTTTTAACGAATTACCTTTATTTTCTATGTCATAGATTCTCAACCTGGGGGTTGCAATTAACTCTTATACGAAATAGCCATATTAGCCATATTTTAATATTTTTAATTCACAAACCAGTGTTTTAAAGCATGTAAGTAAAATTGTGAAAGCTTAAAAACAAAAAAAGCTTCTTAAATTGTAATAAAAAATAAAATTAGCCAATGTAAAACTTTAATAAAAATAACATTCTTCATATATTAACATAATATTGTAGTGTAGGGGGTCGCGCGATATTTTTTACTTAACTTTTTGGCTGTCTATATAATCTATAAGTATTAAATTTATTTATAGGTAAGGCTCTGATTATCTCAGGTATACCTAGTTTATTATAAACCGATATATCATACAAACACACAGCGTAATTCTTTTAGTAGATAGATAGCTAGTCCAAAATTAGAACAGAACAACTACTTAGTACCTAATCTTTATATTCGGCTAAATCGGTTGTAAAGATCGAAACCAACGGACATTACTATAAAGTTAACGTCTAAATCGATTCAGCAATGACACAAGAAACATAATGTGCCTACATGGACATACAAGCCTGACAAATAATCATTAGAGCGATGGGTTATATGAAAGTGTGGGGTTCGGTGTGAAATAAATCACTGTTACTATATGGACACAGAATTAATGGTACGACATTCGGTCATTTTCATTTCATTAATTATTCTTTGTGTAGTGACCAAGTCATATCACGTACCTACCTATAGATAGACAGTGCTTCGCAAGGTTGAGAAGAAACAAAACACCTAAAAACCTTATTAGGATCTGAATTCAAACACATCTAATTCATATTACTTATATGATTTTTTCAAAAGGACAGACTTTCAGATGGTCAGTTTTTTCAAATCGCCAGAATTACAAATAGTCTAAGTTGTTATGTAATTTAAAAGAGAATAGATACGAAATGGATTAGTAATGTATTAGAGATATAATATTGAATGATAAATCTAAAAATGAAGGCTGGTGATAATTAGATTAATGCCTACATATACAAAATTGTCATCTGTTCAAAGAATTCTGTGTAAATTATGCTATTCAATTTTATTATTCAAATTATTCAGTGCAAAGAAGTAAAACCACTTTGAATGTCATCGCCTTCTCTTAACTTGCCGTACACAATTTGTGGACGACATTATATTACGTCAATTTTCACGACTCAACTCAAGAAAATATTAAAAAATATACATTTCAGATTGAAAAAGGGACGAGTCCATACGCGCCAGAACATGGGCTGGTTGTTCGTTCGTTTGTCTATCTCTTCAAATTGATACGCGAGAGGCCTGAAAGCCATTTCATATTGAAAGCTTCCTTCCTCGAGATCTACAATGAAAAGGTAAAAAATATGCAGAACCATTACTGAATACTTTTTCTTTTTCAACACGGACGAAGTCGCGGGTGCCAGCTAGTCATTAATAAACTGTTTGTGGTTATCCAGGTAATGGACCTTTTGAATCCGGGCACTGCTAGGAAACCGCTACAAGTGCGATGGTCGAAAGAAACGCGGGGCTTCTATGTGGAAAATCTCTTTACGGTGGATTGCGAAGAACTCGATGATTTATTTGCAGTTCTTGAAGAGGGTAAGAAAGTGATCGCTTGCTTGCCTTAGATAAATAATTTAAGGGGTAACTGCAGGGTAATGTGGGCACCCCCCCTCGGTGGGTCATGACCGTGCAGTGGTGGGGGGGCTTAACCCACGGCAATCCGAACGGTTGCAGGGGCCGGTGGGGTCACCGGTCTTTGCTTGGCTGATCGGATTATCGCGGGGAACAAAGAAGACCCACGTGCGTGTGCTCCGAGCGGGCTCCGACCATCGGAGCTCGTGACGGAGCAACAGTTTGGAGGCTCCAACTGTCCGTTGGAGCTTCACCGGTCACCGCTCGCTGGGCCGAGGAACCGTACTCGGCCCACGCGGGTGTAGGCCGGTGAGAGATGGCACCCCCGGTCCTTGTGCGTCGGACCGAGGTATGGGTCTCGGTTCTGCGTACGAAGACCGGCGCGGGTCGCAGCAGGCGGATTCTCTCGGATAGCTCTGTCGCTTAGTGGTAGTTGGGCAACGCACGCGAAGACAGAGCTCTACGGCAGGGAAGCACCGTCTGACAGAGTACTGCAATCGCGGCTTTGTGGAGGGTGGTGAAGACCCGGTAGCGCGGCCGGCCTAGTAACCACCCTCTGCAGTCGTTCGGAAGAGTGAACACCCGGACTCGCCACCCGGCCTAGTAACTCTTCCGACGACACGAGGTGAAGCCTGTCTCGGGCTGCCGCGATTGATGTGGAAATGTCAGGCGGAAACTCCCTTTGGGCCGCCCACCCTTAATGCCGTAGAGATGAGCGGCCACACGAGCAGGGGTTTTCCGAGAGTTTCAGGTGGAAGCGGTCTCTATCTCTGCGGTAGGTTGTGCCGCAGAGAAGAGGTTATGGGGTGCTTCATGAGTGAAGCCCCTCGCTGACTGTCCGCTGCGAGAGTTGAGAATTGGCGGCTTGTGCCGCTTCGCCCTGGGGCGGCGGACATGGGGTCGTCCGCCGTCATCACAACACCGGGCAACGAGGGGAGACGTGCTGTGTGTTTCCGGTACGTCTCTTCACGGCGCGGAGGTGGTGGAGCCCGCGTGCGGGCCTCGTCTGGCGGGGGGACAACGTAGCGTGTCCAAACGTCCCTTGACCCCCGCCCATAGACGGCGCGAAGAAACACCGCGGGGTTTTAGTGGGTAGAAGTCCCACATACCCCACCGATCTCCCCATGGTCGGTGGGGATCTGATTCGCAGATTTCCTCGCGTAATAAAAAAAAAAAAAGAAAAAAAAAAAAAAAAGGGTAATGTGGGTACCAACTCATCATGTTTGTGATGTATGTACAGTAAGCCACGCAGCGCTGATCTTCCGTTGGGACCTCATTTTGACTTCGCTTTACGCACGAAGTCTTTCTATTTTTTTTTTATGTTAAGGTCGACAGACAGGCTGACAGTCCACTTGATGGTAGGTGGCTACCGTCGCCTATAACACAAGCAACGCCATAAGTGCTACAAGTGTGCTGCCGACCATAGAAGGATTAAGGATAAGGGATAAGGGAGGAATGAGGGGTAATGGGCTCTAGCATCCCTTACTCGCTCACCGAAACACAACAGCACATAATGCTGTTATTTCACGGTGGTATTCTGTAAGGTGGTGATTACTGCCGCCAGACGGGCTGCCCAAATGACTGCGAAACGCAGTGTGCTCTACCGCTACTATGTCTATGTCTCCTTCAGACTGTTGTGTTCCAGGTATGCGTAACCGCGCCACCGGGTCGCACGCAATGAACGCGAACTCGTCTCGCTCGCATACGGTGTTGTGCGTGCGCGTGCGCAGAGACGTGCGCACAGCCGGTGACGTCACGTGCTCAACGCATGGCAAGATCAACTTCGTCGACCTCGCCGGCAGCGAGATGACCAAACGCACTCAGAGTACAGGCAAGACGCTAGAGGAGGCCAACAACATAAATAGGAGTCTTATGGTCTTAGGTAAACAATAGCGATGGCTCTATGTATGTGTGTGCGCTGAAAAAATTTAACTTACTTCACAGTCAACTTTAACTTAGGTAATTAACCTATGGGATAAGTGTCACTGACCACTGAGATAAGTAATGTCTATAATTAAATACTATTTTGCCGTATTATTCTGCTGTCAATAAGTACAGTTTTAGCTTCTTATAAAGTAGATCCATGTCCACAATGTCCTGAAATGAGAACTCAGTCTCTGTTTTTTTTTTCTTTCCTGTAAAAATGCTTCATAACACTAAAGTTTGTTAACCAGGTTATTGCATAGCTCAACTAAGTGACGGTAGAAAGAGAGGTCACATACCCTATCGAGACAGTAAACTGACGAAACTACTGGCTGACAGCCTCGCTGGAAACGGGGTCACTCTTATGGTGAGTTAATTAATAATTATTAATATCTTATACACAAAATATTTATTTTAATCATGTGCCCCACTTACAGCTTAGATAGATTTGACGCTGAACAGGAAATATAATCAAAGTGCAAAACGCGTCAAAACTTATTAAAGAAGAAATTTATACAGTTCTGCCACAAAATTGCTAACAAAGTAATAAGAAATAACAAAAAAAAAAAAAAACAAAGTTATAGGTTGCGTATACTATATGATTGCCATATACCTACATATATATGTAACAATTTTATCTAACTTCTATGTGGCGGGTCTTACATGAACCTCCAGGCGTGGTGTAATCTTTTGAGAAAATGAAAAAAAAATCAATCCCAACAAAATAACGAACCATAAAATTTAAAAATAATGACACATGCAATAATTATAATTTAAATTAATTATAATTTATATTATATTATAATTTAATTTTTTGTTGTTTTTCAGATTGCATGTATAGCGCCAACGAGAGCCAACCTTAGCGAAACCATTAACACTCTGCGATATGCTTCCAGAGCAAAGAAGATAAAGTCCAAACCAATTGTTAAAATGGTAAGATATTAAGGCAACATTACAACAACTTCATAAGACAGTTATGTTCGTTCTCGTTATGGATTTTAAATTCAAGGTGAATAAATATTAAGAAGTCAGTTGTGTAGGCACTTCATTTATTTCAATATCATAATTGTTTATTTTCTCCTCACACAAAAACTCAATGATATTAAACGGCCAGACGCGCAAATTGAAAATTTGTTCACACAATGTGTTCCTATTATGTCCTATACATACATACGTTGCAAGATAGGTAATCATAATGACCCAAATCAATGCATCACAACTTATATGAAGTATTGGTCAAATGCTCTTAATAATAAGATGAGTATAACTAATTTTAATTTTAACAATAATCTCCAGGACGCAAGAGACGCTTTAATAATGAGCTTGAAGAGAGAAGTCGAAGCTCTACAAGCAGAGAACCAACATCTGAGAACAGCGTTGCACGTGCAGACAACAGACTTTAATGTGGACTCGTATAGTGAGTAGTCATACAGTCATAAATATGTATAAGTACAAGACTGATGGGAGTTCTCTTAAGCCTAATAAGTCGAATGATTGACATGCTTCTATAAGTCTTTTCGGTTGCTAAGGTACACTATAGGCTAGAAGAAAATATCGTGAGAACATCTGCAGCTGAGAGAAGAATAGCATTCTTCGTAGACATATGAAAACTGGAATGGAATAACATAGTGGTCAATAGACCCATAACTATATACTCGGAGAAGTTTCTTCCATTTAAGAAAGAAAGAAAGAAAGAATATACTTAGATACAACTTAATTTTTTAACAGATATGGGAAGTAATATGTGTAATATTTACAGATTGAAACAGAATAGAAACAGCAACAGTAATAATAAGTTACAACATAGAGTAAATAGTTACTTAACCAGGTTACAATATATTTAAATCGATCATATCAATCATCAATAATAATAATAAACCTGTAAGTGTAGGTATTGTATGTATGTATGTATGTTCCTCCATAACTCTTAAACGAATTAACTGACTTTCGTGGAACTTGGTAGATAAACATTTAGACCGGACGAAGTCGCGGGCACCAGCTAGTTCTTAATAAAACTAATTTAAAACGTATTTTGTATTTAGATCAACGCCATCGCAGCACCCCACCACAAATTGAACCAAACAAACTATACCAGCTACCACAATCAGAACTAGTGGAGTTAGTGCAACTGCACATGGAAGAGAACTCGGCGCTACGACAAGAGAACACAGAACTCTTCAACATTAGAGACCAGTTGCTCAGGGACCAGGAGTTGCTAAGTAGAGAAAATGAGAGGCTACTTAAAAAATTGGAGGATGTAAACTCGTGAGTAAAATATTTCATACTAATGATTGGTCCCAATTCCACACGAAAGTATTACACCGCATAAATCTATTGTACAGTATAAATTAAAATGACTGAGGATAAACAAATCATTTGTTAGCACGATGATCACTCTTGTCTCTTGTCGACTTTTCAATATTTTTATTTAGGATATGGATATAATTATCATTAATGAATATTTCTAAGATACCATAGCTGGCCTATAGAGAAGTAGATAATGTATGTATAAGTACATACACTATCAGAATTTAAATGCATCTAAAATAAAAAAAAAATTATTAATACTTGTCATAGAATTTTAGTTATAATTTTATAAACTCATACAAGAATGTGGGTCGCAGGAAATATTTAACTTTTCTTGTACTTAATTATCACCTAAAAGTTTAAAAGTGAAGTGGCGATAGAAATGAAGAGGACCCAACATTGAACCTAGAGGCACTCCATTATTAAAGTCAACAATTTATTGCATACAAAAATAATTTTGCTATATATTTTGATAAAATGCTACATTTATCGGTATTTAAATACATGCATAAGCAGTGTATTTTCGATATTAACTCGATTAATTGTTATTGATAATGTTCATAGGACAATGTTCGGAATGAGATGATGTCTAATGCCTAACAAGAATCAGAGGTCAGTGTTTTGTTTGAGTGCATGACACATGCATGATTTGCAAGACACACTAATAATACATGTGGATTCATGGCCAATGTGTGACATCAAAGCACGGATTGAAGTAACATAAAACCAGACTAAGCTAAGCACTGAAAACACGTGTGAATAAATAACTTCTAACTGTACATGTGAAAACTTCTATTCAGTTTTTAAAAAAATCTGTAAAATAGTGATAAAATGCCTGTAAATTACCTTAGTTAAAATTTAATAAAGGAAACAACCTTAGATAGCTAATTAGCTAGTGTTATTGATTCGATAGCCTGATTTAGATGGTAACGTTACCACTTTTCTCACACCTGCTGTTATAGGGACAATTTGCTGCTTATAGGGACTTAATGCTGAATTATTTTAAACTCTACATTCTTTTCACGCTTTAAAGTAATAAGGTAATGCTAATTGTCGATAAATTTTCTTTTAAACTAAAAATCACGAAATATTTAGCATCTAAATTAAAAGTTATGTTACATTTTTAACCGCGTAGCTTGTTTTTAGATCAACGGTTTTCAATTGACGACAGACTACATTACCTAGGAAATGTGTGTTTAAAGAAACACATAATATACCTAGTTTTGTATGAGAAGAGTGCTAGCGTATTCTTAAATGTTTGATGTCTTACCTCAAAAGGTTACACTGGCATAAATAGAGTTATTTCTCCCCAAAAACCTAAATATAAAATGATACTACTTTGTATTTCAGTGTTTGCGTGCGGTCACCTATAATACCAGCAAGAGCTGCTTACTCCGATACAGCTTCAAGCGAGAGAAGTGAACCACCAAACATTTGGACTAATCCAGTTGAATAAATTTTACAATTATTTCCCAAAAAATATTCGAAATAGTTATTCTGCAAGTTATAAATAAATATTTTATTGCTTATCCATTATCGACAAAAAGTGTATTTCCTTCTACCTGTAGACCAGTTCTTTTTTATCTTAAAAATACAAAACGTGGACCGAAAATAAAATCTGGCGGCTAAAGGATATAATTAATATAAAATTGTTACTTTAATTTATTTTAAAAATGATGTACTATGGGTGTCAAATAAGAATAGGGTCCCACTTGCTGCAAACTTCACATGATCCGAGTCATCCATAGATAGTACCGTCGTCAAAAAAAATCCGAATAACAAAAATATACCTAAATATTTTTTATTTATTTTTATATAGGTATATAAAATTATATATAACGTAGCAAAGCTGTTAAGTTTGCTTTTCTGTTAAGTTCAAAGTTCATTTAAGAGTTTTATTTCGATTTAACTTGTATACTTATTTATATTATGAAAATATAATTTATACACATAAAATCAATGTATACGATTTTATAATAAACTACCTGAATAAATAAATCACATTACAAAAATAATAAATATTAATAAAAATAATAATTATAAATTCTTGGTTTGTTTTTTTTTTGGCACACCGTACACATCACTAATATTCTTATTTGACACACATAGTAACTTTCAAGTGACAATAAAGTGTAAATTATAAATTGTAACTATGTATTAATATAATTATGTAGTACCTAGGTGTATAATAAATATCTTATAACGTATTTGTGAAATCTAAAAGATTGCAATGCATTAGTGATAATAAGGAAGTCAGTATTCTATGGAAGTAATTTTTAGAATATAAGAGTGCCTATTTCCGATTTCTATGGCTAGAAGAGGCAAGACTTTATTATTTAAATTTTGTTTCGCGTCTTGCCACAGCTTCAAAATGCTAACAAACTTTAAAAAACCGCATAAATTGAAAGCAATAGAAAATATATTATGATTTAAAAACTAAAAATAGTGCGATTAGACCTTGCCAGTTACCAGTTGTTGCCAGTATATATTTTAAGTTTTCGTGGTACTGCATTTTTGTGTATATTCTACTGTAAGATTTTGTTTCTTTTTTTAATCAAAATTTAAAATTTGGATATTCCATGTTTGAGTTACGCTTCGCTGGTGCCATCTTGCAATAGAAACCGGCAATTGTTTCTTATACATATTTTTATAATGGCACTATTCATACATACAATGTTCTTAGAATATTTGTGTAAATAATTATCTGTTATCTTCTAGAGAGGCCGCACATTTAGCTATAGAAGCTCGCATTTGGTTACTATTGTGTCGCTAAAGTGATCATAACCCTCATATCTAACTAAATAATACTCATACATTTTAATTAAGGACGTGTTTGCGAAATGAGAAATGTATAGGCTGAGTGAGGGAGTGATCATTGATATTTCTTTAGAAATGTTTTGTGTAGACTAAATAAACCCTTATTGTCACCCATTAAGATTCATGCATAATATCAAAACATATGAATATTTTGACGCGACTTTTTAATTTTTTGTGAGGCAATTTCTAATATTTTTAGAATTTTTTTTGACCAATGTTGAGTTGATTATGTCTGCTATCCTTCACTATTTTTAAACAAACAAAATTTGGAACATAAAAACATAAAAATGATCCTAAACACGACCACTTTTCGTAAATTTTGTGTGAAGAGGCGATCAGAAATTGTATTTATAGTACTAAAAATCATATTTTTAAAAATATTTTTTATAGTATTTGCAGATAAAGAAGTAATCTAACTGTGCCACCTGTTAGTTTTATTTGATTTGGTTTCATTTGGTCGCAAAATCTACCGAAAAACAACTAAGTTTTGTCAGATTCGTAAACACGTCCTTAAGATAAAGATTTTTGTATACCAGCAATGGTAGGGTCAGGTCATATAGATCCAATATATTATGTTATTAAAATACATATTATGTACATAATGATCAACAAATAAATTATTATTATTATTATAAAATCAGTTGCTAATAGTAGCCAATATGCGGCCTCATTAAACCTAATAGGCTCAAACACTGTATATATTGTTAACAAGTTTTCATGACAATGAGCACTAATACTTTTTCATGATAATAATATTATTACAATAAAATTGTGTGAACAATATATTAATAATGTCTGGTTGGTTTTATTTATTACCTATCCTTCCTTTAATTGATTGGTTTTTGTCTTTCCTCATATGTCTGTATATGCTAACTTCTAATTTTCACCATCAGTTAATTTTTCACAGCATTTTTATAAACATAATTAAAAATGTAAGTACAAAAACAACAATATTATGCAATGCAACCAGGTCTCAGATACTGTGTGTCTGTTTCACCACTAACTACTTCTAACACTCAATGGATATTGATACGGTTTTCACCAATGGAAAGAGGGATGCCTGGCCAATCCAAGAGCGAGCTGCTGGTTTAATTTAATCTTGCATTATCATAAGATTTTTTGAAAAGCAAAATGTGCTTAACTCAATACTGAAATGGTATTCAATGAAAGACAAATATATATGTGAAAGTATTTAATTATTTCTCACCCTACTCTTAACAAAGAGTTAAACTTTTTCAAGCACTCGGGTTTAAAAAAAGGTTTAACTTAAAATTAAAAATACATACATACTTGATCACTTCACAAACATTGCAATTCAACACACTAATGCTAATGTCTTTTGAAACCATATTTTTTTCTTTCATAAAATAGATCTGTCTTAGAACTGCCTAAGTTGACAATCTTTGGACAACCATCTCTCTGAAACAAAAATTAAGATATTAAAGAGATACAAACTGGTAATCTATGAGAAGTTATAAGGCACACTGTAATGTGTTATAGTGCCAAAAATAAGCTTGCATTCAAGGCAGTACAGAAAAAATATAAATGTCATAATTTGAGAGTAATATGAGCATAATGTTAAGATATTTCATTAAAATTGACAAACAGGCAGACTTAAACTATAAATGTCATAATTTGAGAGTAATATGAGCATAATGTTAAGATATTTCCTTAAAATTGCCAAACAGGCAGACGGTCGACTTGATCGTACCGTCGCCTATAACACAAGCAACAACACGGGTGCTGCAAGTGTGCTTCTAACTATAGTAGGAGTATAGTAGTATAAGAAATTGGGAAGGGATGGACTCTGGCATCCCTTACTCACTCACTGAAACAGAACAGCTTTTAAGGCACCTTTACCAGAACATAACAATGCTTTACATGGCAAAGGCGAGAAAAGAATATTACTGCAAAATTATTAATGCATTATGGCTGGCTAGACATTAGATGTATGCTATTAGATCAAATATAAATCGCAAGTAATCGCCAGGTTACACTGCAAGACTGTAGCTGCTGAACCTACTGAGTTGCGCGATATATAGCCGGTAACCTACGGGTAAAACATGTTATGCTGCTTCTTGAGAGTTTATACTTGAGTTACTTAAATATCAATAAGTTACTTACATCTTTCTCCTGTATTGTGCATTCCTTGCAGTAATAGGCGTCTGAAACTCCCGGGCCACCGCAAATGACACATCTGCCTTGATATGAACCGTAATTGCACTCGTCACAAATACGAACTAGAGTGCATGGACGTACATACGAGTCACATATTACACATTTTCCGTCGCATTTTTCACAAAGTCGCCCGATAGCTGTTAAAGCAAACATTCGATCAAAATAAAACATCGAACAATTAGTATCAAAACGTAAACAACTATGTATTTTTGTTGTTAACTTTTCTTACCGACACCTGGTTGTTTCCTGCAGAATATAAGATCTGGATGATGCTTAGCCATTACTAAGTATAAATCCAACAGAAATATACTTTGGATTTACTTAAATATTATTAATTTAATATGAACAAAATTAGTTAATCATAACCTCAAAATATTTCATAACAACAATTTGATTACAATTATTTTTTACAACAGAATACATAAATAAAATAGATAAATAAAATCATAATAAAATAGAACTCCTTGTGAAGTGTTCTGTTCTGTGCTGAAGTATAGGACACAGATAACTTATTAAGGGCCGCTTCAGACATAGCTCATGCATGTAATATATTTTATTAACAACGGGGAAGCCTTATTGAAATAAGGCTTCATAAAATATGTAGTGCTCATAAAGTTTTTGGAAACTAAAATACTTTTAAATAATTTGATTGTGTATTATATTTTACACAATTTTAGCCTGTTTAGACCACAGAATACTATAGCCGTCACAGGGCCATTCATATATGTTGATCTGTCATTTGTCATTATCTTTATCTGTGTCTTCTTTACTGCCTCTGTGGTGTTCTTCTCCAATTATTTACATTTTTTGACTTGCTTGACCATGTGCTTCAATGTGCTTACTGATGTACTGATAAACGATTCCACCCATCACTCACATATTATTTATTACTAACTTTCGCCTCACCAAATTTCCTGAAAGTGGTGATTGATTTTAGTTTTAATATTCAGTTCTTTTCATAATGGCCACTGACGACGAAAGTAGCAGTGATGAAAGTCAACATTCTGAAAATCAGCAAGACACAGAAGATGAAGGAGGAAAAGAAGAACAGGAAACCGTATCATTTAAAGATTTAGTAAGACTTTACATTTAAATATGACATCCCAATAAAAAGTTTATCGAGTATTTGTTTACTTATAATTATAAATTTTTCAGGGACTAGTTGATGTACTTTGCGAAGCGTGTAATGAATTAAAATGGAAGCAGCCATCGAAGATACAAATCGAAGCCATACCAGTGGCTTTACAAGGCAAAGACATTATTGGTTTAGCGGAAACAGGATCAGGCAAAACGGGAGCTTTTGCACTTCCAATCCTACAGGCATTACTGGAAACCCCTCAGAGACTCTTTGCATTGATATTAACTCCTACGAGAGAGTTGGCATTTCAAATTTCCGAGCAATTTGAAGCTCTCGGTGAGTAAATGCAAAATTCGGTTTAAGCTAATACTTTTTTTTATTAGAGATCGGTTTGCTCTTGGCCAGCATTCAACCGTGTATCGAAGATGAGCCCTATGACGGAGCGAGCTCACCCAGAAGATGCCTATTCACTCGAACTATGTAAAGATTAGGGTTATAAGAGCTCGGAAATACAGACACCGGTATGGAGTTCCATACCGGTGTCTGTATCTTGGCAGTGCTCATTATAAAGGACATTTCTAATTTGCATTATAAACTAGCCCATTTGTACTTTGAAATTTTCATGAATATTTCTGGTCTTCACATTATTTTATTATTGTCACACAATTTTAAGACAATGTTAGAGAAAAATTCAAAATCTGGTTTAGTTCCAATTTATTTTACACTAACTGTTGCACGCGACTATGCCCTCGCAACTTTTTTTATAAAATACAGCCTATGTCACTTGCTGTAGCTTTCTACAGGTGAAAGAATTTTCAATATTGTTCCAATAGTTTTTGAGTTTATTCATTACAATTAGTATAGTTGAAATATTTGCCAAATTTCATAATGTTTGATTGAACTATATTAGATTTTAATGAGTTTGTATACATCCATTTTTATAAATGAACTAGATTGTGCCTGTAACTTCATCCGTGTTGAAAAAGAAAAAAAGTAGCCTATCTTGTGTCCCGTATGTCTAAATATTTATCCACCAAGTTTCATGAAAATCAGTTAATTTGTTTAAGAGTTATTTAGGAACATACATACACTTACAAATTTATTATTAAAGACACTCTTATTTCTTAAAAACAGGTGCAAGTATAGGAGTGAAATGTGCAGTGATTGTTGGCGGCATGGACATGGCAGCGCAGTCGGCTGCCCTATCAAAGAAACCGCATATAATTATAGCCACACCAGGCAGATTGGTTGACCATCTCGAAAATAGCAAGGGATTCAATTTGAAGCCGATAAAGTTTCTCGTAAGTATAAATTATGCCATTTTATTTTATTGCACATAGAACAATACTTAATTCCCGGAATTTCATAGAAATTCCCATACCACACGGTAAGTAGCAGCTTTTTAATAAAAAAATAATCATCAAAATCGTTTCACCCAGTCGAAAGTTATGAAGTAAAAAAAAAAATCAATCAAATTGAGAATCTCCTTTTTTGGAAGTCAGTTGATAAAGAGGAAAGATTTGTTTGAATTGAATAATCTCCAAAACTACTCCAAAAAAATCTTTCACCGTTGGAAAAAAGAACCGGAAGAAGTCGCGTGCAAAAGATAAATAAACCCTTTATTTCTGACATTTTTTTACAATATTTTTAGTTTTTTGTTAGTTACATTTTCCTTTTTTTTTTTATTTATTATTCTGTTTTCTTCTTAGGAATTATATTTGGTTTTCCTTTTCCGTGTCAGCTTGCCTTTTGGCAAAGGCCTCTCCTAGAATTTAATATAGTGGAAATGCCGTTTCCCTGAAATTGTCTTCCCATCTTTTCCTTTGTCTTCATTTTCTTCTCTTTCGATCTCCTCTTCTTCTACTCAGTTTTTCTTACTCCTCAGTGTATGTCCAATCCATTTCCATTTTAATCTCTTCACTGTATATTATGTGATATCTGTTACTATTGTCTTTTCTCTTATAATTGAAAGTCTAATTCTTAGTCCTTTAGTTTTATGTTTTAACATACTCCTCTCCATTATGTTTTGGCATACTTTTAAAGCATGGGCTTTGACTGAAAACCAGATAAACATGTTCGTATGTAGAACGTAACGTTTTCCCTCTACAGGTCATGGACGAGGCGGATCGAATCCTCAACATGGACTTTGAAGTGGAAGTCGATAAGATACTGCGAGTGATTCCGCGCGAACGTCGCACTTACCTGTTCTCCGCCACGATGACAAAGAAAGTGCAAAAGTTACAAAGGGCCTCCCTACAGGACCCCGTCAAGGTTGAAGTGTCCACCAAGTATCAGACGGTTGATAAGCTACAACAGTATTACGTGTTCATACCTGTCAAATATAAGGTTGGTTTGCTTTTTAAGTTAACTAACTTAAACTAGGGATAATCTAATAGTATAAAGAGGAAAGATTTGTTTGTTTGTTTGCTTGAAACTGTTGTTGACTAGCCACTAGAGTAAAATTACGTTAAAATTATTTATTGAACATTTCCAGGATGTATATTTGGTGCATTTGTTGAACGAGATGGCCGGCAACTCGTTCATAGTGTTTGTGTCGACGTGCGCGAACGCACTGCGAACCGCACTTCTGCTTCGCAACTTGGGCCTGGCGGCGGTCCCCTTGCACGGACAAATGTCGCAGAACAAACGACTCGCTGCACTCAACAAGTTCAAGAACAAGAGTCGATCGATACTCATCTGTACCGATGTAGCTTCCAGGTGACTTGTTTCTATACTAATATTATAAAGAGGAAAGATTTGATTGATTGTTTGTTTGTTTGTATAGAATAGGCTCCGAAACTACTGGACCGATTTGAAAAATTCTTTTACCATTAGAAGCCGACATTATCCGTGATGAACATAGGATACTTTTTACCGCGGGAAAATACTTCATTCTTACGGGAAAACGGGTAATAGGACAACGGGTAGTAAGAATTATCATTCCGTACTTATCTTTTTCACATAACTTCTAAACGGCTGAACCGATTGGGTTGAAATTTTATATGGGTACTTCGATGGTTTCCTGGATGATTTAAAAAATATAATTGGACCCGGTAGGTGGCGCTGCTGTCGGTATGTCAACCACTAAACGGCTTGACCGATTGGGTTAAAATTTTTTATGTATATTTCCATGGTTTCACAGACACAAATGTATTATATTTTATAAAGTTACGCGGACGATGTCGCGTGCAACAGCTAGTAATGAAAATAATTTATTACATGTAAGTTGTTACAAAAATTTTTTTTAACATTTATCCTTTATTTTATTAGCATTGGTTGATAGCAAAGGGAATTCGTTTCAGAGGTCTGGACATTCCCCACGTAGACGTGGTGGTGAATTTGGACATCCCCCTGCACAGCAAGGACTACATCCACAGAGTGGGCCGAACGGCCCGAGCCGGACGCTCCGGAAAAGCCATCACCTTCGTCTCGCAGGTAACTCGCACCACGGTTTTCATACATATCTCTTTAGTTGGAGGTTTCTGTGACTGTCTCTATACTATAAGACAAGCACAGGTGCTGCTGACCATTGGTAAAATTATAAAGGATCGGCTGGTGCTCTCGACTTCGTACGCTTATATGATAAATTAAAAATATAAAAGCAATTACAACGCTTGACAACTTGTTGCTATAACACATTGGCCAGGCGTTAGTTACACTTTTATATTTTAGATAATCCCTCGGGAACATTATTTTTTTCATGGATGAAAGGCACCCTATGTCCTTTCTGGTGTCCCAGACAACGTGTATGCAAAATTTCATCATGATCGGATCAGTAGTTTTGGCGTGAAAGCGAGACAGACAGAGTTACTTTCGCATTTATAATATTAGTAAGGATTAGTAAGGATAACACGTGAGTATTGAGTATTGAAAGGAGGCTTTCACTCACCACCACCACTCAACACAAAAAGCACACGTGCAGTTTATGCAGTTTTGGTCTTCTATAAAGAAAAATGGCCACTTAAATAAATTATATTACGTTGTTTCGTTAATTTTACAGATATATGTACATTTGTTTGAATTTATTGTTTGTTTGCAGTACGATGTGGAACTGTACCAGCGCATCGAGCAACTGATCGGCAAACAGCTTCCATTATACAAAACGGAGGAGAGCGAAGTGATGGTGCTGCAGGAACGTGTCGCAGAGGCGCAGAGGCTCACTAAGATCGTAAGAAAGAACCTAGTTCTCTTTCCGACGAGCACTATTGCTAGAGAAACTATCCTTCCTTCCCCCCATCCTTTCGGGGTCTGCAGGCCCATGGCGCTAATTGGATCATCTATCCACCTGGTGGGTTGTGAACGTCTTTGGGGCATAGCATTCGACGAAACCAACGCTACGTAACCGGTTACGTGTGAAGGATTATATTTTTCTTGCTACGTAACTAGTTACGTACAGAGTTTTTTTTTTTCTTCCTACTTACGTACGACCGTCTACGAAACCAGTTTCTGACAAACCTTTGCATTGTAATTATCAATAGTATATAGTTGATTTATTAATAAATAATTAATTACAAATGATAACACGAGATTTAATCTCAGTGGTTTTTAGTGTAGTCATTTTACATGTTTTATTTTATATATTAAATGTTTTAGCCCTTAAAATTGTAAATAAATAAAAAAAATTGTGGGAAAGGGACAAAACACATTTTCGTATTCCGTTAACCCAGGCATAGCTATTTCGTAGCAAGAAAGAAAGAAAAATCTTTGTACGTAACTGGTTTCTTGTACCTAACTGGTTCTTTGTACGTAACAATTCTTGCCATGTAACTGGTTACGTAGCGTGTCGGTTTCGTGGGCGGTCGCTTACACTTCAACTCGCTGATTTGCCGGCTTTTGTCGGTAACTTTCGTACGTCTACCGATTTCCTCATTCCTGATTAGATTACACCCCTGTGCTTGTAACCTCAAGCTCTCCACAGCTCCCATAGTATCTAAGCGGTACATAGTGTATATATAAGTAGTAAATACATAATGGTAAAGCTTACACGATAATGTGAAAAATTTAAATTGTTTCTTGATCATTTTTTTTTTGCGTTTTCATTCGCAATCAGTCAGTTCCAAACTATAAACAAATCTGTTGTGTGTTTTTCTGTCTTTTTGAGGCATAAAAAAGACAGAAAAACACACAACAGATGGTAAATCTTACACGATAATGTGAAAAATTTAAATTGTTTCTTGGATCATTTTGGCACTAATTTAGTATTACTTCGTTTGTCACCAGGAAATGAAGGAGCTGGAAGACAAGAAGAGTTCTAAAGGCAAGAAACGCGGCGCAGACTCGGACGATGACACAGAGGAGGCGGTTGGCGTCAGGAGACGAATCAAAGGGAAAAACAAACATGCCGGAAAAAAGAAGAGGCGTTAATAAATTGAATTTTATTTACACAATGAGTTTTATTTGCTCTCGCTGCCTAACCCACAGATAAATAGGCAGCCAAATACCAACTTGCCGCACTCGACTCAGTGGAACGCAGAGCTAGAAGACTCATAGGCGACAGTACCCTTTTAAAATCTGGGATGCAGAGCCTGGCACATAGACGCAAAATTGCCTGTCTATGTGTCTTTTATAAGATGTACTTCGGAGAGTGTGCACAGGAGCTGCATGAGCTCATACCGTCTTCTCCTTTCTTCCATCGGACATACAGACGTACGGCTGGTTACCATCCGCATCTTGTCGAAATCCTTCCTTTTCGGACTAAGCGCTTTGAAACATCGTTTATAATGCGCACTGCCAAGGTTTGGAACTCCCTGCCGGCGTCTGTGTTTCCGAGCTCATATAACCCTAATCTTTTCAAAGTTCGAGTGAATAGGCATATTCTGGGTGAGCTCGCTCCATCATAGGCCTCATCCTTGCTACTCAGCTGGTTGTTGGCCAAGAGCAAACCCATCTCTAATAAAAAAAAAGCCATAAAATGCTTTCTTACTGAGTGTACTTGTAGTGCCAGTCTCTGAAGTCAACTCTTAAACTGATTAACTGATTTTCATGAAACTTGGTAGATAAAAATTTAGACGTACAGGACACAAATTTTATTATTCCTATTATTGTTTCATTCACATACTTAACCAAATCCACTTGCGCTGGAACCCGAACGCTGATAATTGGTTCTGGAAAATCAAATTATTTTGCGTCACCTAGGTTTGGTTATAAGCTAAATCTAACTATGTACACACAAAAATACATACATTTTTTATGTGTATAATCTGTAAAATATTCGTAAGTTTATTGATCTCCGGGTTTCAAAATACTGCAACATTTCAAAATACTTTCATTCTTTTGAAGGTATTCAATTCGACTATCATATAACCCTAACACTCGGCTAAACTAATATTACTATTTTAATTAGACTATTTAAACTAATATTTCTTTTATAGTCTTTTTTTATATATAATTGAGATATTCCTTTCAAAATGATTCCTAAAGATTAACTAATTTAACTTTTATGGTGAATTTTATTCTTGTTTAAATATTTGTATTATTTAATAATAATTATCACTGCACATACTGCAGCAAATAACTCTTTACCTAATTAAATCTGCTCTTTGGTCCTTCATAAAGAAAGCTGACACTATATGAAATTTCATCAGTATGATCAAGCCATTAAAGACTTCTTTTCTATCAATGATTAATGTGAAATGAAAACAAGCATTAAACAAGGACTTTAGTGAATCGCAAACAAACAAAATGATAAGATGCTTTCTTAGGAGTTTATTCTAAAAAGTAAACATTCGTTTCTCTCAATAAAAAATAAATAAGAAATAAAGAAATGCTAAAAGGCGCGAGTGACGCGTCCGACTCAACTTTTCGCACTTAACGCTACAATCATCGAGAAGAAATCACAACATTATGTTTCAATTTTTAATCATTATTTATTATGTCTATACAAATAAAACTGTACAGATTTTTATTAAATTAATTTCTCGCGACATCATGTTCTCACGATAGACTTTTTACAAAAGTGAAAACGATCAACATTCGCGCGGGGAAAATAACGAGATCGCGCGCCAAATTACCGCTTAACTATAGGGACGACTAGCCGCGCGCGCGACACCGCGCGACACCGTGAAACACGTTGCGACACCGTGTGACACCGCGCTACACGTGTGACACCGTGATTACACGTTGTGACACTGCGCCACACGTTGTGACAACGCGCTGCTCACACACTCCGAGCTGCACTCACTTGTGCAACAATTTTGGGTGACATCACACACAAATGGAACACATACCCGTCTGGCAGTATAACGACTATCTATTTATTTATTTATTGCCTAATATTCATTGACACACTCTTCCACCTCACACTAACACTTGATGCATCTCCATCTCGCAATACATACAATGACAAATATTATACAAATAATAAATTTTATCACATGTCAAGTAAGTACAATTAACAAAATCAAAACATACCTGATATATTTATATATGTAATATAGAGATAAATTATAGTAATATGATAAATAATAATAATAATAGTACACTGGCAGTGATACTCTCACACACATTTTTTAAATAATGAATATTATATAAATTATATATTAGATAATTATATGTAAATGCACTAGTTATACGTCTGGGCGACCGCTGTGAGATGAAAGAGTGCGATTGTGTTCGGACACCGCCCATACATCAGCCACACGACCCGATATCGTATATCAAAATTATATTAGTTTTAATTAACAACATTCAGTTTGTACATCAGGGCTTTTTTTAAAGTCTTTTATTATAACAACGTTCAACAGCGTTCAGCTACGAGCGGTGGCTTTGTGTCTTATCGGCGTTCACAAAACTATACCCAATCACTATACATTATAAAACAAAGGTTTTCACCGATCGCTCCTTGTATTTGCGAGCGAGCGATTACATTTTGATACTAAGACTAGCTTTATTGTGTTGCGCTTGGCTCTGAACCACAACATACAACATTCGTGTAACCCAATGCAATGTCCCAATGGACACCAACTAGTTAGAGTGACATTTTCTTCATATTATTGGAATGATTTGTTTTTTTTTGACAGTCACTTGATGGTATATGGCCACCGTAGCCTATTGACAAGAGCAACGACAATTGAACTGGAAGTGGTTAAGGACGGGTAAGGGAACTGAGCTCTTACGTCCCTTACTCACTCACTCAAACACAAATGCACTCGTGATGTTATTTAACTGCCGCCAGATATGAAACTTTAATTTTATATAACCTAAAAAAAAAATACTTTAACTCATGAAATGGCTGAAATCCTTCACTTTGGCTGTATGTTTCACACAATGATGAGATTCCATTAGAACGATTGGGTATATTGCATTAAATATTTTTAAAAGAAAAAAAGAAAAACATTACTCAGACTAATTGGTTTATAAACGACTGAATGTTTGTTCTGGAAATCTTCTAGAAATTCATTATTGAGAGAGATTCTATTGCAAAAAAATTACATTTTGGAAGATTTTTTTGTGAAACGTTGTACGATATGCGGACTTAGAGCCATTCGAAGCGATTGCCCCTCATTGTAAAATGCGGAGGACCAAGGAAAAACCTCAGCAATCACTTCGAGTGCACAGCAAATACTCAGGAACGATACGAAAATGCCCTAATATCAATATCACATTGTTTTTTTTTTTTTTTTTTAATTAATAAACCCGCAACCGCCGATTTACATTAAGTGGATCACAATGATATCTCCCTTGTTCACAATGTAATTCAAATTCAATACAAAATTTGTAATCTCCCTATATTACAATAAACTGCCAGAAGTATAAAGTTTTTTTTTTTTACAACAGATCTTTTATAAATTTACATTTACAAAAATAGTACCAAATTATTTTATACAAAAATACTGACACAGGTAGGTGGTTAAAGCAAAAATTCAACATAAGTTAATTATTCTTTTTTTTTTTGTTAAACGATAACAAATCCAACTTTTATTCACAGGAAAACAAACATGGTAGTAGATCTGGTTCCCAAACTGTTGATTGAGGCCGTTATTCTGGTATTGCAGTCACTCCAAAACTATTGCACATAATTTAATTACACTGTTTGATTCATTGATACACAACACGTGATCCCGTTCGGTATACACACACACATACAGACACCGTGTCGCACTGTGTCACGCCGTGTCGCGCGCGGCTCCTGTTCACTGTCCACTTCAGTTCAAGTCACGATCTTCTAAGTACTTATATTCGAATGTGAAACCCTCCTTTTTGCGTTGTCCCCATTTCTCATAGTCGAAATAGATGTATGTGCCCTGAAACAAACGACGCTTCATTGAATATTACTTTTATAACATTAGCTAGTGACATTTGCTATTGTATCATATAATATAATGTATAGTTGTTATTAGAATCGTCTGTAGTTTATAAGTGGATATTTTTTATTAGGTGTAAGTTATTTATATAAAATGTTATTATGCTATAAATTTCCCTAAAATAAATAAATATCGTGAACAATACAAATCTATATACATAATTACATGTGTTACATAGCAATGTAAATTTAATTTGCGGCGACTTTATTGCTAATTGTTGAATTTTCGTGAAAGTTTATATAACTGATGGTGAAAACCGCATTAAAATCCGTCGCGTCGTTTACGAGTAGTAAGCGGTTAATTAGAGAGACAAGCGGAAAGCGACTTCAAAATTAAGAAATATACCCTAAGTCCTTTTTGATGTCCTACACTCTTAGACAACGTGTATGCGAAATTTCATGGTGATCGGTTCAGTAAAAGTTTTTGCGTGAAAGAGTAACAAACATCCATGGACAAACTTTCGCATTTATAATATTAAGTACGAATTCTGTTTGCTGATGAATTCATTCACTTAAAATAAAGTATGCTGATGCGCTTGTGTATAAGGACTGTACGTAGTGTTCGTTCATATAGTGTTTTGGTTGAATGCGACGGGGTGGTACCTGTTCGTACTCCTCGTTTATGATCTTGGGCTCCTCGTGCCGCTGGAACCACATCATGTACTTGGTGTGGAACCGCCAGCTCTGCTTCTTGAGCGCCTTGGCGGCCAGGTACTGCGCCTTCGTGCCCTCCATGTAGTAGAACACGAAGAACAGAGTCTCCGTCGACAGCCGCTGGAAGAACTCCACGCTGTCAGAGTGCGGCAGCACGATCTGTAACACAACACCATAATTATATAAATATATCTCACACACCCTTTAGTCGCCAGAGTCGAATTTATCAGACACAATTATTTTCGTGTCCAATTTGCCAGAGCCGGATATATATGTTACATACGACAAAATCCCCTACTCGTGTAATGTTTATTTTAAATACATTGAGTACTTTCTCTTGAAAAAATAAATAAAAACGATTACGAGTCAGGCGCTAGGGGCACGACATAACTCCTACATTAAAGGGTTAATTGTCATTTTGATTTCTATTATTTATATTTAATTTACAGAGACGACTCTTCACCACGTGCATGTTTAAAAAACATCAGACAAAAAAATCAGCATTAATGTTTACCCCTCGTGTGCCGAAACGGCTCGATGGGAGCCGAATTACCGTTGTATGCCGGAGCGTAAAGTCATAGTCTCAAGTGTCACTCGTGATACAATATATACAGTAGGCGCAACGCGGATCCGCGTTCCGACACACGACTGGTGCAAAATCATTAACGCGGATCCACGTTCCGACACACGACTGGTACAAAATCATTAACGTGGATCCACGTTCCGACACACGACTGGTGCAAAATCAATAACGTGGATCCACGTTCCGGCATATGAAGGGTTAATAATTAATACACAAGCCACCAGAAAACGGTGAGTTAAATGAAAGGAATGGAAATTTATGTTACCTGGTTGTAATATGCGGGCGTCTGACAAAGGTTTCTCGGTAGGTAAGCTCTCCATCTCTCCGAATCGGAGGGATGTGGCATGTGGTAGAACGCTGATTCCATCATCTGGAACTGTGACTGATGTTCCTGAGGAAATATATCTTTTTTATAAATCCGTAACAAATCACCAGAGACATTGAATTTGCGGACACTCTTGTATTAAGATTATATTCCAAGACAATCACGTACGCGTGTTGGCATATTATAATGAATGACGGCTATATAATTCTTCTAAAACATAATATGATATCCTTTTAAAACACAGTGTATTATATATTGGGCTGGCCCGGGTCGACTTTGGAAATTAACTTTTCAAACTTTTCACTCTGGTCTGGATTTGACAAGTATAGTCGCAGGGCAGGCACACTGCGTTTCGCAGTCATTTGGGCAGCCCAAATTGAGGGTAACCACCCCTCTTACAGAAGACCACTGTAAAATGACAGTGTAAGGGTGAGTTGAGACATTTATGCAAAATTATTTGGACGAGAACACAATGTAGTATATACTAACAGAGTTGAGAGGTTGGGGTCCAAGTGGCGCCACGCCCAGTAACGGTGGGATATGCGCCTGCGCCAGTGCTGTGCCGCGACGAATGCTCTAAAAACACCAAACACACAATTTACTGAATGCACTGCGACCCTCAGGTTGAGAATCTATGAGTTGGATCAACAAGTGATATTTTATATGTACCTGGTTGTGGGCGTCGAGGCCAGCCCGCTGCACCGCCTCCTGCGCCATGCTCTTGAGTGACGCGGTCCCGCCCGCTGCCGCCGCCGCGCCCGCCGCCGCTTCCGCCATCGCCGGTGACGTCAGAGGCGCGCCCGTCGCCGCCGAAACCGCGTTCGACACGAGCGCGCTACTCGCCTCCGACACTCTGCCACTGTAAACACACCCCATTACTCTCTTATTCAATAACAAGATCGTAGTGAGACTATCATCTTATTTCATACAATACAAGATACTCTAAGGTGTGTGTCTAGTCTAGCTTTTACCAATCATATTTGGATGGAGCCTCATATAATGCAAGACACACAAACACACACGACAATAACCACCCCTTTCAGAAGATGTGTGTTTTGGTGAGTGAAGTCGACAGCGCATTTTGCAGCACCTATGTTATATAACCTAATACACATGTTCACTTGTTCGAAATTCAAACTAGCAGAAACTTTTTCAAGGGCAAAAGATGATGATAGATACGATTGCATACTTGTTGAGTATGTGGTGCGGCGTGTGTACAGGAATGGGCAGCAGCGTGGGCCCGTTGACGGTCAGTGGCGACGCCGCGTCGCTCGACGTCGTCACCACGCTCCCGCTCGCGCTAGACGATACGCTCTTACTCGTCTAAGCACACAATACAATCGCTCAATTATTTACACAATTCAATAATCACGACGCACTCGGTGAGGGCATCAAGTGAGAGACGCAGACTGATGTTGATGCGTTTAAATAGCGTGAAAAGTAATATCTTCTATACTAATATTGTAAAGAGAGACTGTAAAAAGCTTAATTATCAGCGAGTGACATAGGTTATATTTTGTAAAGTCGCGTGCAACGACTGGTATGAAAAGAAAACATCAAAAACACTTATAAATATACATGAACAAAATTTTTTTTTATTTCCTACTTTAATATAGCCAAAAAACTTATATATTTATTCTCACATCCAGAGAAAATCCAAATATTGATCCAATCGTTTATACTTACTGGTGTTGATTGTGCGGGCGGTGGTAAATGTGTTGCCGAATGTACAGGTGGACTTGACACGGGACCATTTTCCACTACTTCTGTAACAATAAAATTACACAGTTTCACACTATGTACAATTGTACATAATTATGTATTCATTTAAACGAGCTTACAGGGAGATAAAGCGTTCGGCTGTGATTGGTGGAGATAACAGATAATATGAATGTACATTTTAGTCTGTTCGTATTCAGTTTAATTGTTATATGAGACCAAGATATTTTTTCTTATGTCGGATAAGACACGCGCATTCTAAACCTTGTTCACTCAAACGAACTTATAGGGAGATAAAGAGTTCGGCTATGATTGGTGGAGACAACAGGCAATGCGAGACAGACAGACAAGGTTTGAATTTCCTTTAACTAACCAAACCCAAAGTCCCCTTCTGTGCAAATTAATTGCCTTTTTATTTCAAAACAAAAAAATATAAATCTATGAAAACACTTTCGTCGTCGACTGTACACGGACATTGTTCTAATATGTAGTAATCGGTGAAAACTAAATGCATTTAAATGCACGTGACCGATGCGTCACTGGAGCGTAGTACGTTGACATTGCATGAATCAATCGCATCTACTACTACAAGCAAAACACAAATAGTCACAAATAGTAACACAAACGTATGTATAGGTATGTTTTGAAAAACAAATAGCAAGCACGTGTTGTGGATGGATCGTAAAAATTGAAACAATATAATAGACACACAGATAACGCCTTTACTTGTTTTCCTGTTTACGACAATAAATATTTTGTCGTAGTGTGCAAAAAAAGTGCATTTCAGCAAAAATAATAATGCAGCCCACAAAAAAAAAACACTTGCACGCAAACAAAAACAATAACAAATTACATAACCATCAACATTGAACTTCACATTGGCACTGAATAGTGGACGACAAAACAAAAAAAACTCAACTACGCAACAGCAACACACGATTAATTCGAGACGAATTCAAATTCAAAAAACTCACAACAAACACGGAACACAAAAGAAAAATCCGCCATCTTTTTTTTTACCATCGTCCATGTTTTTATCCAGCGCTAGGGCGGGAAAGCATTGTGTTTTTTTTTTATTATTATTAAAATTTCCGAGTGTCAAAAGGCACACGTCTCGCGTTCGATACAGCCCCGGTGACTGACTATGACTGGTCGTGTCATCGCGGCTTTTGGAAACTCTCCAATTTATCGCATGGGTTTGAAAATTGGCGAACCGCCAATTGGATGTAATCTTTTTCGCAATAAACGCTCCGCCGTTTACGAACGTCGCGTCCCATTCATACCTAGCGAGATAAAACTACGTTTCGTATTTGTAAACAAAACTTTTGTATGTATACAATAATAATACAAATATGTAGGTAGTGTTTTACCCCCGATTAGATTTCTTATCAATTTCACTTATCAATTTAGTAGTGGTAGGGCACACTGCGTTTCGCAGTCATTTGGGCAGCCCGTCTGGCGGCAGTAACCACCACCTTACAGAATACCACCGTGAAATAACAGCATTATGTGCTGTTGTGTTTCGGTGAGTGAGTAAGGGATGCCAGAGCCCATTACCCCATCCCTCCCTTATCCCTTATCCTTAATCCTTCTATGGTCGGCAGCGCACTTGTAGCACTTATGGCGTTGCTTGTGTTATAGGCGACGGTAGCCACCTACCATCAAGTGGACCGTCAGCCTGTCTGTCGACCTTAACATAAAAAAAAAAAAAAAAAAAAAAACTTATTATATGTATATAAAACTCTAAATAGAATAAGACGGAAATCGCTGCACGCATCTGTCCGATTACTTCTTTTAAACTACATAACGGATTTTGATAAGGTTCTCACTAATGAAGGTATAATAATAAATAGAAATAGTAAAAAATATATACAGTCGAATTGAGAACCTCCTCAGTTAAAAAAACAAAATCAATATTCGCTTGTCGCTTTCCTCACAATTAAATGGATTTAGTTACAGTATGCGCTATTGGGAAAACAAACAGGAAAAATTTTCATATATTTTATCAAATTGCATCTCATGTGGCTCGTTAAAGTGTCAAATGCGACTCTAAACAAATAGTTTTTTTTTTTAGATATTTTTCATTTGCCTTTTTTTTTATTAGAGATGGGTTTGCTCTTGGCCAACAACCAGCTGAGTAGCAAGGATGAGGCCTATGATGGAGCGAGCACACCCAGAATATGCCTATTCACTCGAACTTTGAAAAGATTAGGGTTAAATGAGCTCGGAAACACAAGACGCCGGCAGGGAGTTCCAAACCTTGGCAGTGCGCATTATAAACGATGTTTCAAAGCGCTTAGTCCGAAAAGGAGGGATTACCAGCCGATGCGATGGTAACCAGCCGTACGTCTGTATGTCCGATGGAAGAAAGGAGAAGGCCTTATAAAGACCTTGAATTTCTCCCTGAACGATAAGATGTATACTGTGTACAACTTTCTATATAGGTAGGTGTAGGTACAGTCAAGTATTTTTCTATACACTTTCTTCATAGGAAGCGGTTGCATTAGATTAAAAAAATAAATATCGTCACACATTCCACACAGCACCAACTAGTTCCACAGTGAGCAACTAATGCTTTTATTACGAACACGAGACAGTTGATATACTATACATAGATTACTTTTTTTTTGTAATATTATAAATATAAAACATACATGATTTAGGTACAAACAAAGGAAAATGTTAACACATAAAGACATTTGCCCCTAGCGGGATTCGAACCACGACCGTTTGGTTAAGCAACTATTATAATGCTTGTATTATGGACACGACAGTTGATACATAGATTACTTATTATTTTTTGTAAATACATACATATTATAAATATAAAACATACATGACTCAGTTACAAACAATAACACATAAAGACATTTGCCCCTAGCGGGAATCGAACCGTCGACCGTTTGGTTAATAGCTATGGTTACTAGCCACTAGACCAAACGTGTCGTCATAATATTTAACTTCATAACTTTCAGATGATAGGTGGTGTGGTGATAGATGATGATATATTTATTACCTGTGTTATTAGGCTGCCGCGGGTGATGGTGATGTAGCAACGTGGGACTGGGCGCTGGTGGCTGCTTGCTTGGCGTGGACGTGCCCGAAACGCCCGTACTGTTTATACTGCACACACACACACACACGCACACATTTAATTACTATTCTTTGGACAGTTCATTGAACATGAACATACATACTGACAAGCAAAAAATGAACATACATAATACTATAAATGATCAACAAATAAAACATATTCAATTGAATATGACGTTAAAATTGAAATATACCGGACGTCCAAAGACTATGCGACACGAAGAGAAAGTGCCTTAAATATCGCAGATAGGGGATATTTTGCTGAATAGACTTTGTTATTTTTAAAAGTTAGTAATACTGCATTCAAAGATTTGCTTCGTCTGGGAATCGAACCGAGTTAAATGTGAAAAAAAAAAAAACACCCATACTTTTATGATGCCAATCGAAAGAATGGATAAAAATAAAAATTCTTCTTAAGTACACAGTATCTTAAAAGAAAGGAATAATGTTTGATTTTGATTCAAATCTTGAATAATTATACTAACTTTTAAAAATAACAAAGTCTTCTTTCAGCAAAATATCGTATCTACGATATTTGAAGTACTTTTACTTCATGTCACATAGTTTTGGGACGACCTGTATATGTATGTACTACTACTACTGTTTGATTTTCAACTAATTAGAGTAGAATGATAGTGCAAAATGTAAATTTTAAAACTTTTTAAAATAGGCCACTTTTGATAGACATCATTATACATAATTATGAGCAACTGATAAATCGCTGATCTCGCATCTCATCATAATATCTATACTTCACACGAGACCATGGTGCAATTCTGTCAAAAAAAATGATTAGAATTTGACGCTGTGGCAGCGCTGAATCAACATTAAGACTTTCTTTTAAAGAATTAGTTAATAAATAGAATCCCGCATTAGTCAGGGCAAAACAAGCTCCAAAACTATCTTATTTACTCACGTGTTGCAAAGGTGAGTGTGCATTTTGGAATATGGATCGGAATATTCCAAATTCAATCTTATTTAAATCGCTCTTACGTGATTTTAATATAATTCAGATTTCATTGTATTATGCTACGGTGTAGCACTTAAGGTACAAAGTAGTATGAAAAAAATTTGTCGTGCTGTCCTCCAATGTACGCCGGCCCTTACTATCCTGTAATCCAATATCACAATAACCACCTGCCATCAAGATAAACAGCAGCCGGCCTGCAGAACTTTACATAAAAAGAAAAAAATTGAACATTTCAATATTCTGGAATTGTGACACTTGTCTATGATGTTACACTTGAAACATTTTACAACTACGTTGTCCTTTGAGGCGCACGGAGCTGTCAAAAATGGCCCTTACTATTATTTGGCCCCTACAATTATTATTATTATTAACTTGATCACACTTTGGACAATCATTTTACTCTGTTCATTTGAGGACTACCCCGGCCGAACAGAGAACAAAAATGAAGCCTCAAATGATAAATTAGAGTGAGGATTAGAGCAAATTCGTTCTCTCTCTCGGCTCGGGTTCTCGCTTGTGTATTACAGATCAGAATGATATTATAGTCATACGCGACTGACCTATTGGTGGAGACTGCGGAGTTATTGAGCAAGGAACTAATGTTAGAGGTGCTATTACTGACCACGCTGCTTGTTACCGCCCGCAGCGGCAGTGGTTTTACCGGCTGCAAATGTAACACAACAACCATTTACTAAAAAAAACACTTGTGGACATAACGGGTTGGGTTTGGGTTCTACGCTACGTAAGAGGTTTTGAACCTAATCACCTCGGCCTTACGGTCGAGTTTACTACTTAAGATCCATGGACAGACTTAGGATGGAAAACTCCCAAGTTCCGCTAAGTTATTAATACCCTGTGCGATTCCAGTCGAGCAGTTTATGGTGAAAATGGAAAAAATCTGTGTATTCATATAATATTTTATTTTACTCCTTTAAAAATCTGGGACTATGAAAGTGTGCCCTCGATGGACTGTCCGATCTCCAAAATGGTTTGACCGATTTTGATTCGGATTTCACTTATGGGAAGAAAAATTAATGAGGAAGATTTGTGTGTATAAAAAAAATTGCATCCCGGGCGAAGCCGGAAGGCGGCACTATTATTTAAAAAAAAGCATCATAATTAAAAATTGATTGTCAAGATTGTCAATAATTCGTTACGGGATCGACCTTGCCTTAAAAAAACCAGTTTATTTTTAATATTCGCGAAAAGTATATGAAACTTATTACAATTTGTTTATACAACAAATTATTTACTATAGTTAATCATTGATTTATTTAGCAGACAGTTACATTTTCGCGATAAACCGAATGATTGAAATCACATTGGAAAAATCAATATTCCTCTAAGAATTAATTATTTATCAATCACTAAACATCTTATTGGAATATATGTTACAATCGCTCACAAATGCCCCGAACAAGCTAAAATATTCATCATAAAAACAAGTTTAGTTTAGAATCCCAAAACAATTCATATAGCAATGGTGTAGTTAAATCGAATAGAACCCAAAACTAACCAGGACAAAGAACACAAATTTTGAAAAGTATCATCACAACTCCACATTACTGCAATTTCAACATAATAAAATTGAGTTAATATATGAGTATAATTTAATGAGTCAATGAGCCGATGAGTCAGTTATGCAATGTGCACTCACCTTTATCACCTCCTCCTTTTTCTTTTTCTCAACGTCAACAGAACTTGTCGAATGATTATGCAAGTCCAATGTTGGTGATGCAATAGGACTCGTCCCTGTGAAATTACTCTTTATTAATATAACATTCACATAATTATTATTAATTAACTATTACTTAAGCCATATTATTTAGCGTTTTCCCGAACTTTATTCCATTCGGACAACGTCCTGTCTATCGTCTTCTTGTCATGTATGTTTTATTTCGTGTATTGTACCTATATGAAACGATATTAGGAAATCAACCACCCTGTTCCATTCGTGAGCATAATCTTCCCAAACACGTTATAAAACAAAGTCCTCCGCCGCGTGTGTCTGTCTGTCTGTATGTATGTATGTTCGCGATAAACTCAAAGACTACTGCACCGATTTTTATGCTGTTTTCACCAATGGATAGAGTGGTTCTCGAGGGAGGTTTTCTATACTAATATTATAAAGAGGAACGATTTGATTGTTTGTATTGAATAGGCTCCGAAACTACTGGACCAATTTGAAAAATTCTTTTACCATTAGAAGCCGACATTATCTGTGATGAACATAGGCTACTTTTTACCGCGGGAAAATGCTTCATTCGTACGGGAAATCTAAAATAAAAGTAAATACTAGCGGCTTGGCCCGGGAGATAGCGCCATCTATCCAAAAACAAGTGAAGCGACTAACATGACAACTGCTTGGTGATATTTTTAGATGGCGTTTTATACTTTTCAATGCGGACGAAGTCGCGAGCACCAGCTAGTAGTATATAAATTACAAAGCTACGCGGGCGAAGTCGCGGGCAGCAGCTAGTTATATGTATATAAAAATGTTATGTTGGTTTGTGTATGCTTTAAAAACTCGAGAATGTGTGGTGGACCGATTTTAATTCGGTTTCACTTATAGAGAGAGGGATAAACGGGCATGTATAAAAGGAGGAGTTTTGTATGTACATAATATATGAAAAAATTAAACCTCGGGCGATGTCGGGAGCGGGTCGCTAGTAATAAAAATGAACATACCCGACAGCATACTGGTGGGTGATCCTGGTGACTCGTTGCTGTTGTTGCTGTCTGTGGTCGCCGAAGAGGGAAGTCCCACGCCACTCAACTCTATCTCGTCTATGCCCCGGATATCGTCGTATATTTGCTCGTTATGCAGGAATCCGGGTTCATGTGATGACTCAATGTAAAACTCAACATCCTCCTGTATATGTTTGATCTGGAAATTGAATCGTTCACTGTTTTATATATGTATGTATATCATTTTTGTTTATATAAAATTTCACTTCCCCTTGTTGATCTTAAATTGAGGTAGAAACTTTTTAGAGATACATAACTTAAAACGGTTATATTAAATTTTCTGTTTTTCTATGTTAGTTACGCTGACTTTAAAACTGGCAATGTAGGTATGAGATGTGTAAATCCTAAACGTAATATTATTCGTCATAATTATGATGACATTCTTACATACTCGTATAAAGATAGGGCATTTCTTTTTTTTTTTTTTTGGTTCATTTGGTGTTCACAATTCTAGCGATAAGCGTTTGAACTCTATTAAATTTAAAAAGGCTTATAAGACTCGACCACCTTTCCCCCTCATAAAATCAGAATAATGATTATGTGATGTAAAATAATAATAAAAAAAAGATTATAAGTGAAATATTTCTAAACAATAAGATTCAAATTATACATTTTTTTAGTGCCTGTATAATGCTAATCTTTCAAACGATGAAACTGACTTTATCATTGGTTAATTGAGGACTATTTAGAGAAGAATCAAAGCTGAAGTATACCCTGAACAATCCTGAAAGTACCTAACCTAGGAGATTTGTAAAAATCGTTGTATTATCCGTTTCTTTGCAATCTTACTAGGATTTTTGCGAAAATCCGTTCTTTTCTATTATACTGCGACATATTATGCAAATAGATTCTTGAGGAGTAAACTCCAATAAGAGAGGTAATTTTGTTAGTATCACTGATCCAATCACTAACCTGGTCAACTTCCACTGACATATTGTCAAGCATCCTGAGTAATGTTTCAAGTTTCTTTATGTGATACCTATGTCTTTCTAGTCTCATCTTAAGATCTTCGATCCGATCCTGCTTCTCTTTGTCAAGTCGTTTCTTTTTGCCAACTGTTAGTGATTCTATTTCGCATTCATACTGATCCACCTGAAACAATATGAAGGGGCTACCGATGACTCTCTTATCATTGAAATTTATCAATCATCATGTTATAAACTTGCGATAAATCGTAAAAATAAACAGCTGACGTTGACGTGAATCAATACTAATAATAAATGTGTAAGTACTGAATGTTATGTATATTCCTTCATAACTCTTAAACGAATTAACTGATTTTCATGAAACTTGGTAGATAAACATTTAGACATATGGGACACCAGATAGGCTACTTTTTTTTTTCAATGCGGACGAAGTCGCGGGAGCCAGCTAGTATTATTAATTTTTAGACGGCAGTGGTTACGAATTTTTAGGTTTAGAATGATATTTATTCTCACAAAAAAATTACAAAATTCACTTACATGAAAAATTTATGACTATAACTGGTAAAAAACATTAAATTCGCAGGCACACAATTGTTATATAATATTCTTTTAGATGATCCCCAGGGAACGTATAATTTTTCCACTATAAAAGGTCTCCTATAATATGTTAATCCACGTAACAAACTTCCAAACTTCATCCAAATCCGTTCAGCCGCTTTTGCATTATTGAGGACCAATATACAAAACATTCAAATTTTTAGCATTTATAATAATCAGAATATACTCGTATAATATTAAAAATATATTATTACAGCATTAATTTGTCAGGTATTAAAAAATATCATTTACAAGACAACAAAAATCTTTTTTTTTCTACACCTATCGGTCAGTCCAATCGTGCATAATGTAACATTTAGTAAACACAGTAATTGTTTTAAAAAGAAACTGGCAACCATATGTATAAAAAGAAATACTCTTAACAAGATTACATAAGTGGTCCTATTGTGTAGTGCATACTCAAATACTTTCATTGTTCACAGATTTTATTTATTCATACTTTACATTTATAACTTTTACATTTGATTATGTCTCTTTTACGAACTTTAGCCATTTAAAACTAAAACAATAATAATATCCAATAACAAATAAGTAATAAAAAATAATATAAAAGAAACCATTCTAATTTAAAAGAATTATTAGTTTTATATAGTTGCAGTATGTCTTTAATAAAATACTTGTCTATTAATGGATGTTTATATTATAAAGAGAGAAGATTTTGTTGAATGAACTCAAAAATTACTGGACCTATTTAAAAATAAAAAAGTATTTAAAAGTGACTAGGTACAAGAAATAAATTTATATTTACACATATTTTTCAGGCATTTCATTTTTTCTTACAACTGACTGGTTTGAATCATACTGAGATATTTTATTCTGTTACGTAGGATGATTTCTATGACACTTGAACAAAATGCTGTCACAGTATTCTTTATTATGATTGCTAGAGATATAGAACACCAGTTAGAAGTTTGTTTGCCCTGAATTTTAAGATTTTATTTTTAAATTTCATTTAGCTTCTACTATAAATTATTATGGGTAATCCAATTATTTACCTGCAAATTAAGTCCATCAATGGAAGCTACAAGCCACGTGGACACTTCTTCTCTCTCCTTTTGCGCAGGATCAAGTTTTTGTGCCGCCCCAAGACCCTCCTTAGAGTATGCCTTCGTTTTCGTTTCACGTTCAACAACTTTGAACCTTTCCATTTGCTAAAAGACAAATTAAATGCAAAAATTAATCATCATCATCATCATCATATATTTTTCATGGGTGTCGCTAGTGTTACAATTAAGTGTCCCGTCAGCCTGTTCCGATTCCTTAATATAAAATTAAAAGTTACCTAACATAAAGGATAGTGGTTAATAGTAAGCTTTGTGCATACCTACTCAAAAAGTTGGAGCATACTATATGTACACGTCTAGTGGTGGATCATCACAATATTACGATATGTGTTAGGTTATAAGTCTGATACATAAAAGAACATTAATATTAAGGATTAGAACTAGTTTGCTGAATAGAAAGAATGAGAAAAAAATATTTTCTTCAATGAAAATTCAAGAATAAAATTGCTCAGCTGTGATTTTGAGTAAACATATAAATAAATAAAGATTTGTGATGTGTGGTGTGGTGAGTAATGAGTAAATAAGATAAAAATAAAAACAAGGATAAGGAAGGCTTAAAAACAGTTACAGCCAAATAGTTCCAATACTCGGCTGTGAAAACAAAACATGCATGTTTGGATCGAAATCAGGTCAACATCAGTGAATATTTTAATATTTCATATGTGTAATGGAAATTTCCGCACTCAAAGGTGTGTAGGAATACAAACTATGAAGAAATCTGTATATGCTAGAAGATTAGCAATTTTCAAATTAGTAATGGACATGTCTTCAACCTAGAAGAGGATTTTTTTCTGCAAATCATATATAAAAAGTTTGAAGGATCTAAACATACATAGCAGAGGGATAGGCAGAGGGAAGCAACTTTGTTTTCTACTATGTAAAGATAATCCTACTAATTATACAGATGCTAAAATGTTATAAGGATTGACATGTTTGTTGTTGTTACTCTTTTACAGAACTACTGCGATAAACTAACAGATTTTAGAAAATTTACCAGCGATATTGTACATCAGAACAAAAAATTGCGGATACGCGTAAAGAGTGATTCTATGTAAGTAATGATTTTTTTCAACTTGCTACTAAATTTTTTATGATATTCGATCCAACTAAGTTTGAGAACTTTGCTAACACAATAAGCAAAACACAGACTATATTGTACCAACTTACAGTAAAATTAATGTCTTAATTTATAAACTATCATTCTACAAATAAAAATTCACGCAATGACACAGACAAAACATGCAAGTTAAAATTCAATTAAAAAAAAACTAGTATAGCATTTTTAATTAGATAGAACGAAGCATGTAAAGTTGACATATTGAAAACAACAACAAGTTATGCTAATTAAGATCTTGTTTACATTACTTCAAAAATTACTTTTCAATGAATTCGTTTATATATAATACTTTGTGATGAGTACCACTGACACCATCTGAACATTATATTATTATTTTCGGAAAAAAGGATTCAAATCCTTTTTTTATGTTAAGGTCAGGACAGGCTTGATTGATGGTAGATGGTTACTGTGCTGTCAATCACAGTAGGTTTAAGAATAAGGGATTAGGAAGAAGTAGGCAAATGGGCTCTGACATGCCTTACTTTTTAACTGAAACACAACAGCACACATGCTGATTCAGTAAGGATAGTTACTGTCACAGCCCAAATAACTGTCAAATGAAATGTATTCTGCCACTACACTACTAAATCTACATGTTGATTAGATATTCTTCTATTATGTAATACTAGACTTTGCCAGAGACTTCATCCGCGTATCTATGTTGCCTACGTATTATTCTGGTGTACACATACTATGTTACAGTACAGATTCACCAGAATCCATTATGTTTTATTTGCGAAAGAGTAATTAATCGTCCAGAAATCCATTTAGATGGATAACCCCTACTAATAAGTAAAATGCTACAGAACTACCTGCATAGCTGTCTATTCCAGATACGCACAGATGCATATAAGAATGGTCATTTCAAAGTCAATGTCCCTTATGAAACTATTTCTTCTTTCTTTGTGCACTTGACAAAAACCGATTTAATTTGATCCATGATACTTCAAGATTATTAATGGCATAATAAACAATGGTATACCCTCACAAAAACTATTTACAAATATGTAGTTATTTGGCTCTAAAAATATCTATGTCATTACTAAGAAAGTCATCTTTGGAAACACTAAGTTAGCCAATGCCCATTATTTATTTTGAAGTACTATTTATCACACCAGCCTATGTCCACTGTAATAATATACACTGTGACACGAGAATTTTAGATACATATAAGTAAATAGATATAGAGGTTATAGTATTATGTAGATGAAATATTATAAATATTTAAATCTTACAGGTGTTTAAGGCAGTGTATTTAACAAATTAAATGTATTTTAAGGTAAAACTACCCAGTTTATCTACATATCTATGTAAAACAAGACAAATTCTTATCATTTCCAGTTGACAAACATTTTATAAACATGCATTAATTTATAAACTTGTGCATATCAATTTTAAAACAAAAGAAATGTGGACAATATCAGGAGCAGATGTCTTGTTAATTTTATTGACATTTAAATTTACCCAATAAATACTGTATTGATGTTTCAATAAAAATATTTGAAAAAATAATATGTTTTTTGCTTTTATTAAGTGTATTATAATACTACCTGTTGCACGCGACTTCGCTCGCGTAACTTTATAAAGCTTTCTATATGTGAAAGAATTTTCAAAATCGGTCCAGTAGTTTCGGAGCCTATTCAATGCAAACAACAAACAATCAAATCTATTATCTATCCTCTTTATACTATTAGTATTAGACAATATTTGGCTTTTTGTTTTAATAAAAACACTGGTTGGCAGATACTGGTAATTTTTGTTTTTGTTTGGTTAATACAAATTAAAATATTTTTTATAACTATTGGTGGGTATATTTACATAAATAAAGTCTTTAGAAAATAATTTATAATTTATCTCTCAATCAATACCAATAATAAAACTGTAAGTGTAGGTATTGTATGTATATTGTCTAAATGTTTATGTCTAAATGTTATCCATAGATAAACATTTAGACATGTCTTTTTCAACATGGACGAAGTCGCGGGTTCCAGCTATTTTCTTATATGATCAATTTTTTAACAGAAAGGGAAATAATGTAAGGCCATGTTTGAAAAATCTAAAAAATAACAAAATGGTATTTTCCAATGAGAATTATCTAAATCATAAATAATAAATAAATATATATTAAACTAGTGATCCACCCCTGGCTTTGCATGGAGTTGAAACTTTAAAAAAAGCATACGCTTAGGTTATAAAACAAACATATGTTCCAATTTCAGCTTTCTAGACAACAATTTTGGCTGTGGGTTTATAGTCAGTCGGGGCAAACGATGTTATATGTATATAAATAATATTATACTCACAGTTTCTATTAGTTTCCTATATTCTAAAAGTGTACTCTTATCCTTAATCTCCCCGGAGGCGATCCATGACTTAATTTGGTCTCGTAGCCTCTGGAGTTTTTTGATTTCCTTCTTAAGATCCGCCTCATACTTTTCCTTTTGATTACTGTTCGTTGCATTGTGGACTTTTTGCCAGATATCCTCAAACGTTTCCACCCCTTCCGTCACCTTTTTTAAACACCTGTCTATTTCACCTGCAAATTACGTGAACATGAATTCAAGTTGTTTCTTATATGAATATGTTTTCTAAAAAACAAGTTACTTCGAAACTAGTTACAGCGACCGGTAGATAGTTTGTACTTCGAGGTTTTACCCTCGATGTCCAGTGATAGATTAAAAGGAAACCATACACAATTCTTCACATAAAAACTACAATAGAGGTAACAAGGAACGATCGAACTTGGGAAGATATACGATTAATTAGTACTCGTTAATAGACAAAAGTACAAATATTAATGAAATAATAGGTCAAAAGTTCACCTAAATAATAGGCTACCATCTCAAAACCTCGATAATAGTGAAGGACTTGGCCCTCTACAACAATAATGCTCAAGGAACACGTACATTGGTTGGGGTCAATCTATAACCTGATAACAATTTACCTTGCAATTTCCTTGTCGCAGCCATTGCTATTTACACATGTGGGCAAACGTTCCGTACATATCCTACACATACAAACTATTTACAATAAAATGCACAAAAATTATTGATAAACAGACAAACTGCACATCTGAAGCTTTGTTCGATTCCAAGATGGCTACCATACACCGCTCAATTTGTATCCAGTGACCGAGCGCATCCAGGGTGACAACCACCAAGTAAGTTACCCTCGCGCCAGGATTTGTAATTACCCCAACGCTTTCATATATAATAAGAATAGGCTGTCACTAATAAAACAACAAACTTCAAATTTTCCATAAAATGATTTTAGATACGTCGCGTAGACCATCAAGTGCGCAGGCGCAAAATAATAGAGAAAAGCATAGCATAGTCAAAATAGTTACAGTATACAAATTGACAAATAAAATATGAAATATCTGTGCAATGAAAGTCTGTGAAATTGATTAGAACAACAATCAATCGCATATTATGCCTGAAAAATAATCGTCATACATAACATTTAAAATGATATTAATATTTTCGTAGTTATTCTGTTATATCATCAAAAAGGAGTGGACATAAGGACTTTTACTTTTAAATTTCGTTACCAAGCCATAAAAACTTATAAGAAAAAAATATAGTTTATGGTTCTAAAGTCAACCAGTTGCACCTGTTAGCCGATAGATGTCTGTCTGTAAATACCGGTTGTCCTTCGCCTTTGTCTAAAAAAAAAAATGCCGCAGCAGTTTTAGGTATGAAGGATAGATGGCACTCACTACATATAGACGAGAAAAGAAACCAGCGCAGTCAAACTCTACTGAGTTATCCACTCGACCATGTTCGTGATGTTTGTAATTTCGTATTATAAAACAGGCAAAATCTCGACAGACAGGCTGACGGTCCACTTTTGAAGAATTTAGGCATGTTTCAATGGCGTAATCTTACTGCTGAAAATAATAATAAATGCGCAAGTTTGTGTATATCTCGAAGTTTGTTACTCAATCACTCAAGAACGGCTGAACGAATTCGATGAAACTTGGCATAGCAATAGTTTATTACCTCGATTTATATAATTATGTTAGGATATTTTTTATCCTGAACAAAAATGTAAGGTTCTTGTGGGATTTTTAATAAACTTACTATAGCGCGTACGATGTCGCGAACACAACTAACTAGTCAAGGATATTTTTTTATTTTTAATATTATTAAATTTTAAATACTTAGCTACCAATTCTTTCTAATCTGTTCAATGTTTCGTTTATAATTTATTTTCTTATCATGTAAGTTGCTATAAGCTTTAATTTAATGAGAATAAATGAATATAAACCTAAAAAGTAGATAACTAATAACTACCTAAGTATTATTTTTATTTGAAGCATAAATTTTGTAGGTACGCATCAAAGTGGCACAAGGTAGATAGGTACTAAATAAAAGTTGACCATAAACATCTACTTAATCACATTTCATGGTCAGTTACGAAGTACGATGTACGAAGCAAATGGTTTTGGCTCAGTCACGCAACTTTTTCAGGGAATTGGTTATATTTTTTGTAAGAAATGACAGCTTAGGCCTCACCCTATTTTTAGGGCCGGCGTCCACTGACAAAGCGATACGAAGATGACTGAAAATTTGATCGAGTTACCTACCATGTCATGTCAACACTAAAATCTATACCAATATAAAAACCTGGAGATTGTTTGTTTGTTTAATAGTACGCGCTAATCTCAGGAACTACTGGTTCGAATTGAAAAAATATTTTTGTGTTGGATAGTCCATTTATCGAAGAAGGCTATAAGCCTATAAGCCACCAGCTAGCAAACAAATAAAGAGGCAACTCTTGTATGTAAAATTACTTACAAATAGTAGTAGAGTGTTTCGTAGTCATTTGGACAGCCTCTGAAAATACACGAAACCCATTTCTCTATCTCTTCCCCCTTATCCCTTATCCTTAATCCTATTACTGTAGCGACGGTATAATTCTAATAATATTCTACCAAACGATGCACAATTATCTATACTTAATTAAATTGAAATAATTTATTAAAATAAAACAAAAAAGATGAACTTAGTAGGGTTAACTTTAAGGCGTTGCTTGTGTTATAGGCGACGGTAGCCACCTACCATCAAGTGGACCGTCAGCCTGTCTGTCGACTTAAACTTAGTTATAAGGCATAAGTAAGATATATTAGTAAATTATCTTAAAAAATTTAGAAAATCGCTTTTATTCGTTATATTTACTGTGTTGTAGGTATTTTATTGTTTAAAAATATTAGTTTATACAAAATACATTTATCATTTATTTTTTAATAGAAGATTTATTTTATAATTAAATTTGAAAAGAGCGAATTCGGAGTTTTTTTACCGCTTCTTTTGTCGTTGCAGAGCTACACGGTCGTCACGTGACTAAGTCACGGATCACGTGACGACTGACGACTAGTGCCTACTGCCTATAGTTGCTCTTGCTCATGGTTGAAACAGCTTTCTAACCAGCGATAGTCTAATTGAATTTTATTATATTTGACGTATTTGACGATCTATAAATTGCTGATAAATTGGTGTAAAAGTTTATATTATTATAAATAAATAAATATAACCTTTAAATTATTTAACAGAGATAAAATGTAGGTAATAACTGTTCCTAACTGGTACACAAAGGCATATAAATATGTTTGTTCATTTATGTTTGTGTCACATTATATCATTTGGTACTTCGATTAAATAAATAAATTGATATTTAAACAAATAATTTTATTCTTTCTTGTGATCAATACAATAAAACCGATTGGCTTCGCATTACCAATTTATACACGACGCTACGATACGAATACGATCTAGGTACCTTACTCGTAGATGCCTACAACCAAGGATCGTCTGTTCAAATATTTTAACAATTAACACTTCAACACTCGTGATTTAGTTTTTAGGATCTGTAAGAAGTACGTTAATTTGCTTAATATTTATTTGCGAGATGATTTTGCCAAGATACAGTACCTAACGGCTTATTGAGGCAAATGATCAGCTACTGAAAAGGTTTTCACGGGTTCGTTCTTGGTTAGTTTACACTTGAATATTTAATGTTTAAGGGTAGAGATACTCCCTTTGACGACCCCTGTAATCAAGCAGCAACTGAAGGAATGCAAATGATCGTCAGTGGTTACTGACGATCATCTTATTTGTGTGCCTTTTCAATACTGAATATTTGTTCTTTCTTTCTTACTTCGCGGTCGCGGGTCAAAATAATTGGCTCTACAACTTTAATACCAGACCACTCCCTTTTTTTATTTAATGGTCGTCAGACGTTTGAATTAGCGTATGTAAGTACATTGTACATAATATTATTAACATTATCTGTTGGGACACACGCAAAAGTTTAAATTTTATGAAATCGTGAAACACTAAAAGGTGTAGGTTCGATCAGGATTTGAACCTGCGTCTACCGGTTCCATAGCCGAGCATTAATGCTACTGGCTACACCTTTATATTACATGTATATGAAAATAAACAATGGCGGTCGTGTTTACAGTCCTTCGCGTCAAAAAGAGCACGCGGTATAATTAATCAACGTCAATGTATCCATTGCTGGGCGTCATCAGCATTGATTCTCAATTACGGTTAGATAAACAGCGGTGTACGATTACAATGTTATTAGGTGGTTTTCCTGAAAGATTTATAGACAACGCAAACAAAGGTTTAGTGCGCAGTTACGATACATACGGTTAATTTTTTTATACCAACATAACTGTTATATAATTTATATACAGTTGTTCATGGAGTCTCCAGGATAAGGTCACTTTCCTTCTTGAGTTGAAATCGGTCTAGCCATTCTTGAGTTTTTGCGAGACAGCTCCTCTTTCACCATCTGTCAAGTAGGCTAACTGCCATTTATTGTCACTGCGAGGATAATGGAGCTGATATACCTTTGTTTGTATGGTAAAAGTCTCAAACGTTGAAAAGAAAATATTTAAAAAAAATTGCCTATCGAATGACGCAGTAAACTGAGTGCATAATAATTATATAAAAGAGAAAATTATTTCTGAAAGTAACTAATGAACACTTGTAGTTGGTGAAAGAGGCCCAAATAAGCACGGCGATTGATTTTCTGTACTAATAATATAATGAGAAAAGATTTGATTGTTTGTTTGTATAGAATAGGCTCCGAAACTACTGGACCGATTTGAAAAATTATTTTACCATTAGAAGCCGACATTATCCGTGATGAACATAGGATACTTTTTACCGCGGGAAAATGCTTCATTCCTACGGGAAATCTAAAATAAAAGTAAATACTAGCTGCTTGGCCCGGGAGATAGCGCCATCTATCCAAAATACGGTAGATGGCGTTTTATATTTTTCTACGCGGACGAAGTCGCGAGCACCAGCTAGTTATATATAAAGAGATGTCCAAAAAAACGAACTAAAAATAACTGCCTACAAGAAAATATGTTTGATATAAGGTTTTTATAATCCATTTAAAAATGCAATAAATTTTATACTATTTCAAGTTATTTGTCTTCGAACGATTGTTGGAGATACGCCAACTAGTAATTTCGTACATGATATAGGGTTAACATAATAATATCCGATAGGTATATGAAAATACATATTGTAATACATAAGTGTGATTTAATATTATTATTATTTTATACTGACATAGGGGAAGCATTTCCAGGTAAAAATCAAACCCCGTAAAATCATTAACAAACACAAAAGGCGCAATGTTTTCAATTTCAAATAACGTTGTTTAGGGAACCCGCTATATCACTACCAATATTACAAACAAGCTGGTGCCCGCGACTTCGTCCGCGTTGAGAAAAAAATAGCCTATTCTGTGTCCTCTACGTCTAAATGTTTATCTACCAAGTTTCATGAAAATCAGTTTATACAATACCTACCTACACTTACACATTTATTTATTGCTGGAGATGTGGCCAAAGAACTTCAATATTCGTAGTAGCACAATCGACGAAAGCCTGTCCTAAAGCCGGCGCCAGACATAGAAACAATATTTGAGCACTTATACAGTATTTATTCAAAGTTTGATTACATTTATTTGCACTTTGCCATTCGGTGTCGGTTTTTGGAACGCACATCAAAGCGTTCAAAGTTCAAACAGTGCGTAGCCTGCTACACTTGCTCAAAGTTCAGTGGAGTTATTGGCATAATAATTGTTTTTTAGCTTAATAATAAAAAAATACCGACTTAGCTTAGCTTACTTAGCTTAAAAAAATAGCTTAAAGCTATAATAAAAAAATAGAAAGACTTGAGTGTTAGTGTTGGAATATACCAAAATAAATCTGTCTCACTCTAACAAGTAGATTGAGAGTCTTTCGCCTTCACACATATTGTTTCTTACAAGAGTCTTATATACGTTTGGCTATGAGCTTTAGAGTCTGTTGTAAGTTGCGAGTCAGTATAGTTCCTGCTATATTAAAAGAGACTTATTAAACGACTTATTTACAACGAATTCCATCTTTCATTGCTTCCCATAACTCAATATTTAGCTTAATTTTTTGTAGACTTAAATAATAGAGATATACTGCGTCCATAAAGTCGCCGTCACTGTATCTGGCGCCGGCTTTAAGTTCTGCTAGTATTGAATAGATAGATATACAAATATGGTTATAAATTGTTTGCTGCCATGCCGGCATCTCTCTGAAAAAAAATAATTAAATCAGTTGAAAACGTATCGCGCTTGAAGATGTACGTGCATCGCGCACTCAAAGACGCGGGAAAATTACGACCGCTGAAACATAATTCGCATTGACAAGTGTTTTTTTTTTAAATACTTGATATTTTGGGTTATTTTTTTAATTTTTAAAATGTCAGTGAGTACTTGCGGTTTCTTTATAATCATGTAAGTGAGTAGGGTACAAAAATAGACAAGGATTTTTTTTATAATAATTAAGTAGTTATAAGGTTGAGGATTATATTTTCAAACTTTTTTTTCTTTTTTACAAACACAGACAATGAAGCCTTGAGAACAATGAAATTATGTGTTGTAATCATTTTCTTGTGAACTGTGCGAGTCCGTGGTGTTAAGATGAAGAAATTACTAAGGAACTTTGTGAAATTTTCATTTTTAATTATATTGCTAGGTAAGTAATTGTATTAAAAATATTATTACTTATATATATTATGTTTTTTAGTTATATGAATTTGAGTGTTTCTTCTTTCTTTTCTTGATACATACGCACCCTTGTTTACGAATATTTGCAATGCTATAGGAAGAATGCTAGTGCTATATAACGTCTATGATAGAATAAATACTAAGGTACAATAAAAACTAAGTTTTATTAACTTTTAATAGTGTTTCCAAAGTTATTTGATTGGTCTCGCTTTTTTATTACATTTTTGTCATAATAAAATGCCAAATTGCATAGTGAAACTGTGTAAAAATATAATTAAAAGGTAAAAAGTGATAAATAATAGTGACGAACACACTACAATAAAAAGTTGCCGCATTCACGAAGCTATTGCTTTTATGTAGAGCCGTATCTAGTCGAGCGCGGGGAGACCAATCATTTATCTATGTTTATACTGAATACTGATGTAATATAAAGATTAGGCTGTGGATTTTATAAGGAGCATAAGAGAGGCAAAAATTAGTTAGGTATTTTTTATTGATTTTTATTGCCTCTTTTACATGGTAAGTATGTAGATAGCAAGATACGGAAAAATATATTTTGTCGCGATTCAAATACGCGTTCTGATAAAAGGGATTAGAAATATTTTTAGACCGCTTAAACTGAAGCAATCGTATATTATTTATGTATTTAAATACTTAATATAACATTTGGCCACAAAAAAAAACGCTATTATACTTATGCGTTTTCTATATCTATTTATATCTATATATGTTAATTTTTAAGATTTTGCTGTCGAGCGAATATTTATAGGATATAGAATTTTTTTACAGTTAACTAAGTAATGGAAAGAGCAGTAAAGTAAACCTCGTTTATTGTGTGTTTGTAATATGAAACTAACTGGGTGCCCGCGACTTCGTCCCCGTTCTCTATAGCCTTTAGCCTTCCTCGATAAATGGACTATTCGACACAAAAATATTTTTTCAATTCGAACCAGTAACTAAACAAACAAACAAACTTTTCAGTTTTATATTGGATCTGTGCGAAGACGGAGTATTTATTTTGGTAATCCGTTAACTCCTTTACAGAATACTATCGCGAAATAACAGATTGTGTCCCGTTAGGTTGTGTTTAGTAAGTGAGGAATACCAGAGCCTATTGAGTTAAATTGTCTCTTATTTTTAATCCCTTATCCTTAAGGTCTACGGTCCTTAAAGATCCAGAGCATTCTATATAGTCGATCGACGATTCTATAGAATGGTCTTAAGGCAGCGCACTTTCTATACATGTACTGTCTGACAACCTTTATTACATAAAAAATCCATTGATTTTCTTCCGAACAGTTGGATAGACTACTTTTTTCTTTTTAAACGCGGACAAAGTCGCGGGATTTTTTTTGAATCCTGTAAGTGTTTTTTATGGTGTTTTAAAGCTAAATTAGTTAGGAATGGTTGTTAGCTTTATAAAAATATAGTTTTTATGTCTAGGAAATCCATTCAAAATTAATTTTATAAACATTACATTATGTTTTATAACACATCTTGAAATGAACCAGAGTCATAAACATTACAAAATCTAACCTATTTTGTTACCAATCGTACTGCTACAACCAGTATTACGGGTGGGCTCGCTCCGCTGCGCTCCGCTGCGCTCCGCTCGCATTAATTTTCATAACATTCCGGAACCTAACCTAACCTATTTGTCTCCAGTGAAGTAAGTATTGTAACACATTTTGTAATAAGCGCACAATTGTTATGTTATTATGTTTTAAAATGTTTATAAAAATAATTGTGAATGGATTTCCTAGGCATAAAAACTATATTTTAATAAAATTAACAAGCATTCTTAACTTATTTCGTTTAAAGACACTGTAAAAAACGGTTATAAGATTCAAAAGCCAACCCATACTATAACCTATTACCGAAGTTTAAAAAAATAAACTTTTAAGTTCTTTTGTGTTGTCATTAGGATTCTGCTTGGAGGTGAGTAGGTGTCTTTGTGAAGTAAATATTTAGTTAGCCCGAAAGCAATAAAGGAGGATATAATTATACTCAGCTTTGGCTAAAACCCGAGTGCGCTTTAAATGTTTATTCCCAGTGTTTATTCAGACGAAAGCTCGCTAAAGCAAATCTTGAAGTGAAAACAACGTCTCCCAACGTTGATGCCATCGTGACACCAATATAGTTACACGAATTTGTATTCGTACCTACCTCATATTTTTCCATTACTTATTTATCTATTCACTAGCTGGTGCCCGCGACTTTGTCCGCGTTGAAAAATACAAAAACCTGAATTAACTAAGTACCTCTGACATCTTTATCGTTGACTTATAGTCATCAAATCAAAGCCAGTTTCAAATAATTTGTCCTCACTAACTGACTTATTTGGATCAGAATATAGGATATTAATTTTTTATAAAAAAAAAACACGGGAAAATAAATTGTTGTTTTCATGTAAACGCTTATGGCAAGTTAATTTTTACTATTAAAAGGGACATATCGATAATAACTTTTTCATAACACAAAATATTTTTTATGTAAGTACATAATATAAATAATTTTATTATGAATACAAATATATTAGATACGGAATAGCAGTATAGCCAAATGATATTTTTAAATATCATAATTAGCGAATATAGTCCTATAATATCATTCAATCCGATTATAACTTTAAATTTTATTTCGGACTTATTAATCTTACATTTGGCTTGTTTTTGATCGCTTATCGTTTATCTTAATCATCTTTTTGATCGCCTTAATCAGTATTTATCTACATATAACGCTTATAAGAACTATTGAAATTCATGTTGGATTGGAAGAGCTGACTTGAATGAGTTTCTTGTATCTTTGATAACATTAACATACAAAAATCGAGATCACATCCATACTCTTCGTCTGGCACAAATTGTTATTACAATGTGGTAATAAAAATTTGTGCCAGACATGCCATCAGTATCTTGAAAAAAAAGGCAGAAAGAGAGATAGAGAACTCAGTTAATGTCGGATTATATTTATTTTATCTTCTTGTTTTGTATCAGTAAAAATGGTTATTTGCATATTAGATATAGTAGCAGGATTTTTGTAAATGCCGTGATAATAGGTGTATATATAATTTCATTCATTAAGGGCCATTAATAGCCATTTAAAGTCACCGGTAAGAAACATCTTCGAGTTGAAATTGAAACACGATAAGTACTCGTAACATTTACTAGTCAATTAGAGTTACTTAAAAAGTAACTAATATCCTGCGGCATAGGTCAAACTTTGCATATAAGTAGGTAATACAAACTCTGCTTCAACACAGTTTGCTTGATTACTATGCAAGGTTTTCATGTTATCTGTCTTCAGTCTTAATATATAAATAAAAGGCGATGTGTGTATGTATGTTTGTTCCCTATGGACTCCGAAACCGCTGAACCAATTTTGATGAAACTTTGAACTATCGACCCGCTCCCGGCTTCGCCCGGGGTGCTTTTTTTATAAAAACCTTCCCTGATTATCCCTATATCTATGAGTGAAGACAGAATTAAAATCGGTCCAGCCGTTCTCGAGTTTTGCGCTTAGCAACATATTTAGGGATTCATTTTTATTTATATACTAGCTGTTGCCCGCGACGTGCCGCGACTTTGTCAGCGTTAAAAAAGATAAAAAGTAGCCTATCACGTGTCCCGTACTTCTAAATGTTTATCTACCAAGTTTCATGAAAATCAGTAATTCGTTTAAGAGTGATGGAGGAACATAAATACATACAGAAAAAAATCTAAAAATCGTCAATTTAGTTTCAGTATCATGTATAGAGCCTATATACACGATATTTCTGAAAACAAAATAAATTACTCCATGACCGACCCCTACAGATGATTTATTATTAGTATTGATAGATAGATAAAATACCATCGAAAATAACGTGGATTTTATATGTATTGTACTAACGTCTGTGCTGGGCTTTACACGCAATTCGTATCTATTGACATGTGAATCGTTGATTGGAAATTAAACCCATGGATTTAGATACGGCGTTTTTATCAAAAGATACATGTAAGAACGTTGACTTACAGAGCATTTTGATATGACTTGCTATGAGAATTATTTGCTCACTTTTTATTATCTTTGCATTGTATTTTGACATTCCATTGTCACCTCCATTTTTATATCAAACAATAAAGCGACCGTTGAAATGATTTGAAATTTAAATCTAGCACCTATCTGGCAAAAAAATAAGATAGGTAGGTAGGTAGGTATAAGAGGATTTTTATGGATTTTTAGTGCGGTTCTATTTTCAAATGACTTCAAAGAAGGAATTCAACTATTCTCAAATTCAACTACCTACATATTGTTTTTGTATACTTAGTTGTTACAAGATTACTTCACCAATTATATTGATTTTGATGATTCTTCTTCTGTTTGGTAGGTCATTATTCAGAAGTGGTCTTAATAGAAACTTTCGCTTTGTTTAAATAAAAAAACTGTAATTTTGTATAAATTTTTTGGCGATTATTCCGCCAATTATGAATAAACATTAATAAAAATACACTTACTTTACTTCCCACTAAAAATTGAAAAATAAAAAATAAAATCCGACTTCAAGACAACCTTCATACCTAAACAAGCTTAAACTGAAAAATTGAAAATTTCTTCAATGCAAAGATAGCATTGGAAGACTTATTATATATATAAGTGTCAATAGTTTTTTATATCGAATTAATATAATTTATTTATAAATAAGTATATTATAATCTAAATTCAAGGCTAAAGTATGATATGTGCCAATTGTGCCTACTTTTGTAAGACAATTTACCACCCGTCGGTAGTTATTGGATTTCCTTCTCGTTTATTGATTATACCTTGACAAAATGTCAGATGTCCATCTCTATATCCTAACCTTACATTCTGCCGCGTCTGTCTGTCTGTTCGCTATGAACTCAAAAACTACTGCACCGATTTTCATGCTGTTTTCACCAATGGATAGAGTGGTTCTCGAGGAAGGTTTTTAGTATATAATTTACAAATTTACGCGGGCGAAGTCGCGGCAAGCAGCTAGTATAAAATAATGTAACTGTCCGCCTCTGTCTGTTGTTCTTCTGTAATTTCTTCTAAACCACCCAACGAATTTTTGTAAGGAAATTAACTTGATTTTAATTTAACATTTAACGGTCCCGTAAGAAGGTTAATTTAATCATCGAAATAATATAATCTTCAAGTTTGCCGGAGTTTAACCATTAAATAAATAGTACTTAACCAGGAAGTTCTATTAACTCTATGGTTTAACCAACCTTTTAGCGGCTACATTCCGCATAATAATATTAATGTCCCATTACTGATAATTTCATAGATAACGAAAACCATTATTGCTAAAATAATTCTGAGGGACAATGTTTTTTATATTATAAATTTAGAGTTTTAGACGTATATTTAATTATAGTGTATTTTTACTATTTTTTTTTATGCATAAAAAAAATTAATGCATGTGGTATGTATATATACCTAATATATTTGTAAAACAAACTGTGTCCCGCGGTTTTTAACCCGTCTTTTAACCTACTATAACTTTGAAAAACTGTCAAAATCAAAATCAAAATATTCATTAATCAATTAGGTTTCTACAAGAAACTCTTATGATCGTCATTATAAATTTAAATTTACCAGGGTTTCGGAAAAAAGTCAAAAAAACTGTGCTATCAAAGCCTCCGTCCACTTGACTCCTACGTCTTGGATCCCATGGGATCCTTAATGCAAAAAAAAAACCCAAAAAAACCTATTACGCATCGAAATAATATATCTCAGCGAGCTAATTGTAGAGTTAAAATCGTTCCCCCATAAAGGGCTACCACACCATACAATTTGAACGTATCCAATTTAGGAAATCGAAAGGTGTGATCGCAGTTAGATTGGATTCAATTGAGAGTTTATCCATTTTCAACTCTATATCTTCGATTTAGAAATCAATTTAGCGTAGTGTGATCACGAGCTCTCTACTTAGATTCCTAAATAGGAAACGTTCAAATTGCATGGTGTGATTACCGTTTTAGGGTTTTGGTTATATGGGATAATACTATTTTATCTCGAAGTATATATAGGACGTCTAAATAAAAGTTATCACAAATATATTTTTTTATAACGGGCTTGTTCGGTTTGTTGGCCTTGTTTACATTTTTACGACTTTCAATAATAGATGTGAAGAGTGAATAAGAATTGTTGGTTCGTCATGAACACGTTTTGATTCATATCAAAACCGGCGATGGAAGAAAATTGATTTTCTAAAATATTTCTTTTGGTAGTCTTGCTTGCTACAGTGCTAAGTACCTATAAATTGAGTTGCTCTGAAAATAGAAATAGGTAAGTATTTGAAGGGAAAACTTCTTTATGCGCGTTGGGCATTTTTGAGAAGGGAGAAAACCATTGAACTCGCGACACTGTTACCGTAACCGACACCTATATATTGTATGTACATATGTACATATTATATTGTGTATGTACGTACATAGATACTACATGCAACTTGGCATTTTTTGAGATTGGATTGAAACCATTGACCTGGGAACACTATTACCGTAACCGACACCTCTTATGTTAAGTATGTACTTTCCTGACGATTCAAAAAATGAAAAAATACATACGTAATTGTTCAATTCGTTTTCACTTCTGTCGGCACTTCCGGAGTGCCACTTCTTTTTCTATTTTCAGAGAAACAATAATTAGACAAAACAAACATGGGTTTTGTGGCAATAAGGTTACTCGAGTTGAATTCAAAAATAAACTATCAAATTAAATGTCTTAGTTTTTTTTTAAAACAAAGCATCTATTCAACAGTCATTAGGACTCTCAATTGGCTAAAATTACTTAAGTGAGAAATTTCATCGTGTTACATTGACGTTGATAATTGGCATACTCAAGCAATGCTGTTTTGGGCTTCAAATAGTCAAATTAAATACAATTCAATCACTGTGTGACCTCGCCCTTACAAATTGGTTTCAAGAATACACACGGCTTCTAGCTATATATAAATCATGAACTAAATTTGTGTTTTGACAGAAGCCCCGATATAATTTTATTAGACGCCCATTATATGCCGTAAGTATATTACATTTTCTCTTTGTTAACATTTCGCCCGATGAAATGTTTCTATGAACGGTTTTCGCGCCGTCTACGAGCTACTTAGCCGCTACTTTCCAAATCTAGACCTGAGCCAAAGTTCATTTCCAAATTTGTCTCCGCTGGGAATCGAACCCGGGACCACGTACCAACTAGTGGACCGTCTACCTGTCTGTCGACGTTTAAATTAAAAAAAACCTCTTAAGTATACGCAATGTTATTCTAAAAAATAATTACTAGACATTTATTTTTACAAAGTTACATTTTATTACCACAAAAATGTCGCACCTCATACGCTATGTGATTTCATGCCGCCTACACTGGCGAAGAGGTAACGCGATGATCACGAACAGACGCCCACTAAATGATTTTGTCACTAAATACAGTCACGAATTCAATCAGTTTACCTGGCAAGTGTACACAATAAGGTGGCTCACAGTGTTGCTTAAAAACGACGAAGGCAAAGTTCAGGGTTGAAAAACACTGAGAATATTTTGCATAATCTTTACAGAGCGTATTTTAATCTATGAAGAAATATAAATTTTATTAGAAAACTTATAAATTTTGTCAATAGAAAATTTACACTTATTGTCCTTTTGGTGGCAGCCACTCAGTGCCATTTTTTACTGGAGGTTGGTTGTCATAATGGCTTTATGAACCTTCTAGCAATTTTTTACTTCAACTGTACAGATATTTTGGAGGCAAGAAGCAAGTAGGCACGTCGTCTACTTATTTAGTATTTTCTTTTTCTGTCCTAATTTTAATTGAACTATCCTCTTTAAACTGTGACAGCTATAGTTTGACATTTTTTCTTAATTCAAATATGTAAGTAAATCGAAAAAGTGTCGTTTCTTTTTGCAATTAGTTATTCATTTGGTTTTCTCTTTCAATATTTTATGCCTTACTGTTTTTCATAGAATGAAATTAAGGTTTTGAGACACTTAACTTAACTAACTAACAACTTAACACTTAACTACCTCATCCACCGTATTTTCCAGACCTTACTCCAATAGAGTTTAATTATTATTTAGAAAAAAAATTAAAATCGTTTCAGTTGTTTTTTAGTTTATTCATTGCATACAAAAATACATATTTTTCTCTTTATAATATTACTTAGTATAGACGTGCTCTGATCTGCTTCCATTCCATCGTATTATGAGTTCTTATTAATCACGATAAAAGTTTCAACTACGCCACTCTTAACAAAAGCCAATCAAGCAAATTAAAAACGTGTCCAAGGAAATGGTGTCCTTGACGTTAATGTCGTCATAATTACAAAGCACTTATAAAATTGAAAATGAAAGTGTATATAAGGGTCCTTATCCATATTATCACTGTGTAAATGTTTACATAATTGATTATAGTATTATAATCTATATAAATAAATTTGTTGCTAAGCACAAAACTCGAGAAAGTCGACAACGGCTGGACCGATTTGGCTGATTTCTTTTTTGCTATTTTTGATGAAGTCTGAGGAAGGTTCTTATGGAGAGAAGAAACGTAAAAAAATACGAGGAAAAAGTAAAAACAATAATTTTCTATTGACTGTTAGGTTGGTACGAAGTTCGCCGGGTCATCTAGTATATAGGTATAATATATTTTAATTTTATTTTTCTATTTATCTACTTAAGTGAGTAACTTTGGCAACGGCAAACAAGGCAAGAAATGACCACCTTGTTTTATTTATAAACAAGCGACCCGCTCCTGGTTTCGCACGGACGTATTTTTTTGCATATACACACAAACCTTTTATATTTACTTAGTTCCAATTTTTAATACTTAACGTCTTTATAATTTTTAATATTATTACATACATTACATATGCAGGGCTTTTTTGTGGGGGCACAAAGGAGATATATTTTTTTATATTGTTACTCACGTAAATGTTCAACGTTTTATTTCCAAAGAGATTATTTTTTTTAAACAATAAGAAATAATTTACTTTTATTTTTTCCTCAAAACACATTTAATTGGCAACCACAGCGTGCCCCCAAAAAAGAAGTGACAAAAAAGGCCTGCATTAATAACAAATTTAATTTTGCAAGACGAACAAACAAAAAAATCTTGAAGCTGAAGACAAGGCGCAGTTCATTCATTCATGTTTTATTTTTTGTTTACGCACAATGGGTTTTATACGTTTAGGAAACGTTTTAAAGGAAATCGGTTGATTGATTGTTGTTTTTCACTCATTCGAACTGAGCTTTGAAAAGAATTCTAAATATAATTCTCACAAACAATTGCTAAATGATGTCCTATTGGTCCATGAGCCAGCGACAGATTTTCATGACCAATTTCCTCCCAGGCGATAACTCGTAAAATGACTGAGAGAGTTGTATCATGAAGCGTTGTGAACGTCAGCTGCGGCTCCGATGGTGGGTTGAGCAGTAGAGTGGTAGCCGCCCACGCACATAATAAAAAAAATTTTAATCATTTATTTCCGATTAAAAATTCATCAAATTATAGTTAGCCTAATATTTTGAAGAAACAAAATTGTCAGCTATTTATAAAATGGTGGATTATGCGTCTGCAGGTCACACGAATATATACGTGTTCAGTGATTACCTCCCAATAGAAAATTTATCAGATGATAGTTTATGTATTACTGTTAATAAATAAAAAAGTCAGCTGGCTATATCTTGGTGGAATGCTTGTCAGCTGATGCTCTGAAAGTGTAATGGGCTACCACTACTCAACCCACCATCGGAGCCGCAGTTGACGTTCACAACGCATCATGACACAACTCTCTCGGGCATTTTACAAATTATCGACTGGGAGGAAATCATTGACGAAATTAGTGCCTGGCTTAGGGACCATATCAAGTTTCCGAATGTTTTGTGTTTAATAAATATATGTTACTTGTTGATAATGTAGTTTCCTATAGGTGATTTAAATCAGTCCAGTAGTTTTTGAGTTTTTTCATTACAAACATACAAAAATAGAAATCTTTTCTCTATAAAATTATTAAAATATTATCAATACTAATAATAAATGTTGTAGATATGTAAGTTATAATTATGTTCCTTCATCTTCATACCTAACACTGCGAATTAACCGATTTTCAGATAAAAATTTAGACGCATAGGATAGGCTACTTTTTCTTTTTCAACGCCGACGAAGTCGCGGGCGCCAGTTAGTATTTAAATAAAATTAAAAGCAGGAAACATATTACTATAGATTTATACAAATTTGAATACATATCGATCGACATAATATACACGTCTCAATCAATCAACAACACCAATAAATGGAATCCTCTATACCTACTTTTAGCGGGTTCGCTCGTCAGAAAACCCCAGACCATAGATAATACTGTCAAATTTTAAACATTAATATTTATATCATTGGAAAATTTTAGAACAAATTCAAAAAATTCATTGTAAACTTTAATTGGATTGGAGATTTAGTAGACCCCAACATCCAAAGTAAAAGTATTATTCCAGCTCCAAATATTTCTAAATAGTCCACTTATTGTTTGGTAAAAAGTTACCCCTATTTTAGCTCGGGTTTTTGAGAAGGTGGATTTTATCAGTTTTTCTTAAATATTTCTAAAACTATGCGGTTTAGCGCAAAAGTGCCCAGGAGAAAAACAATCTACATTGAAATTCGAACAAAAATGGTCTATGGTAAATGAGTAACGCGTTAGTTTTAATTTTAGCGGCATCTACACAATATATCTGAAACTAGAATATGTTACGTAATAATTCAAGACGTGAGTGGATGAAGGTGATATGTCGCATAATTCCAATTTTGAATAAATCGAGAGGTTAAAGTTTTACTTTTAATTTGTGAGATAAGTCACCACGGAACTGATTTTTTTTACTAAATTATGAGGCAAAGCTGTGTAAACAACCTAAAATATTAATGGTATAATAGCAATTAAACACTTTTATTATTTAATTTAAAAAAAAGAGGAACATAGCTCCCTCTTCCATTGACAAAAGTAAACTTTTCTGCAGTTTTTGCTTTTTAAAATTAACTGTACATAACACCTTTTTATTACCCAAAAATGTCTTAAATCGACGATTCATATCCTGGACATATTACCTTCATCAACACAAAAAAATGAAAAAATCCCAAAATGCGACCTTCATCCACTCATATCTTCAATTATATCCTTGCGAAAACTTATTATATCCTTGGCACCGGTAATCATTTATCATAATTTGAACAGAATTGGCGATTAAAATGCTTTTTGATATTTTGATTATGTATTTTATAATCGTTGTGTTAGAATAGAAAAACTTCAGTTAAAAACCACGTTAAAACGTAAAAGCTTCATTTTTATCTTTCTTATTTTGACACTCGCAGAGTTTATATTAATTCGATGTGTATAGGTAGCTGTCGGGTCAAATACTTAGATTTTTTTTAAATAATAACAACTTGTTATTCTATGACTCACGAATCTACACTTGAACACTTCACTACGTACCTAAATTAACAAAAATTTATGACGTAAATAAATACTGAATTAGAGACAGTAGCTGCTTCTGTCTGTAGACAAATAGAATTTACGTGATTACACATACATTACAGAAGATTTTAAGATTTTTTTCTCTTATAAATTTATTAAACGAAAGACTACTATTACTATTATTACTAGTAGTGGTAGGGCACACTGCGTTTCGCAGTCATTTAGGCAGCCCGTCTGGCGGCAGTAACCACCTCCTTACAGAATACCACCGTGAAATAACAGCATATGTACTGTTGTGTTTCGGTGAGTGAGTAAGGGATGCCAGAGCCCATTACCCCATCCCTCCCTTATCCCTTATCCTTAATCCTTGTATGGTCGGCAGCGCACTTGTAGTACTTATGGCGTTGCTTGTGTTATAGGCGACGGTAGCCACCTACCATCAAGTGGACCGTCAGCCTGTCTGTCGACCTTAAGGTCAGCATTTATTTTAAGGTCAGCAGATAAGCTGACGGTCTACTTAATGGTAAGTGGCTACCGTCGCCTATAGCACAAGCAACACTACAAGTGCGCTGCCTTTTTTATTATTTAACTAGCTACATGCTCCCGGCTTCGCCCGGGTTCAAAATAAAAACTATTCTATTCTATCTTTTAAGTTAAACCAAATTACACATAGTTACGAAGTTTTATCAAAATCGGTTGAGTAGTTTAGGAGTTCATTGGCGTCAAACATTTACGATTTTTCTCATAATATTATTTATTTATTTAGATTTTATACAGCCATTATTATATCTATCATATATAAAAGTTATATATATACAAATAGGCCTAAATAATCATCACATTACATATTGACATTTATCCATTAATTTAAAAAAATATATAAAACAAAAAAAAATGTACATATTTAACTTAGAAAAATGTAGAACTTTCTTAATATAATTACAATTAATATGTCACTAATGACTAAAAACTTATTCCTTAAGTATTTAATTTACAATTGGGGGTTGCAATTGCCGACAGAAAATGTTGTGTATACCTGTGTATACAGAACCGATAAATTAAATACCAGAATTAAATAAATAAAAAATAAAACAAAATGAAAACTCTTTTCACTGACCTCGTTAGACTAGATACTTTACTCTCAAATCGAGGTCTTGGCTTATCACAGTCGCGATGAAAACGATGACATTCGACAACGTCATAGATAGCGATGTTTTTAATTGAAATAATGTTTGCTGTAACGACATATACCTTGTGTAAACGGCGCTTAAAAACTCTAACAAATTGCCTTGAAGTGTTCTCACCCATGGCTTACAATGGCTTCGTATTGTTGAAGTTCTTCTATTAATTGAATACCACTTGAATGTTATACTTGCTAACCAGAAAAAAAAATTGGAGTGGGCCCGGGGTGGGTCACCTTTATCACTTAGGGGTATAAAAAATAGTTTACGACAGTGAGCATTTACGACCTATTCTCAGACCTACCGAATATACACAAAAAAATTCATAATAATCGCTCAAGCCGTTTAGTTACAAACACTGTAACATCAGAATTTTATCAATCTATACTTAATATTTTTTTAAAAAAGGGGTGGGCCCGGGGTGGGTCACCCTTATCACTTTGGGGAATAAAAAATAGTTTACGACAGTGAGCATTTACGAGCTATTCTCAGACCTACCGAATATACACAAAAAAAATCATAATAATCGGTCAAGCCATTTAGTTACAAACACTGTAACATCAGAATTTTATATCATCAATCTATACTTAATATTTTAAAAAAAATGGGGTGGGCCCGGGGTGGGTCACCCTTATCACTTAGGGGTATAAAAATAGTTTACGACCTATTCTCAGACCTACCGAATTGACACAAAAAATTTCATAATAATCGCTCAAGCCGTTTAGTTACAAACACTGTAACATCAGAATTTTATCAATCTATACTTAATATTTTTTTAAAAAAGGGGTGGGCCCGGGGTGGGTCACCCTTATCACTTTGGGGAATAAAAAATAGTTTACGACAGTGAGCATTTACGACCTATTCTCAGACCTACCGAATATACACAAAAAAATTCATAATAATCGCTCAAGCCGTTTAGTTACAAACACTGTAACATCAGAATTTTATCAATCTATACTTAATATTTTTTTAAAAAAGGGGTGGGCCCGGGGTGGGTCACCCTTATCACTTTGGGGAATAAAAAATAGTTTACGACAGTGAGCATTTACGAGCTATTCTCAGACCTACCGAATATACACAAAAAAAATCATAATAATCGGTCAAGCCATTTAGTTACAAACACTGTAACATCAGAATTTTATATCATCAATCTATACTTAATATTTTAAAAAAAATGGGGTGGGCCCGGGGTGGGTCACCCTTATCACTTAGGGGTATAAAAATAGTTTACGACCTATTCTCAGACCTACCGAATATACACAAAAAATTTCATAATAATCGCTCAAGCCGTTTAGTTACAAACACTGTAACATCAGAATTTTATATCATCAATCTATACTTAATATTTTAAAAAAAATGGGGTGGGCCCGGGGTGGGTCACCCTTATCACTTAGGGGTATAAAAATAGTTTACGACCTAAGTATTCTCAGACCTACCGAATATACACAAAAAATTTCATAATAATCGGTCAAGCCGTTTAGTTACAAACACTAACTTCAGAATTTTATATCATCATACTAATATTATCTTCTATACTGATATTATAAAGAGGAAAGATTTGTTTGTTTGTTTGTTTGTTTGTATAGAATAGGCTCCGAAACTACTGGACCGATTTGAAAAATTCTTTTACCATTAGAAGCCGACATTATCGGTGATGAACATAGGCTACTTTAGGCTAGTAAGATATATAAGGAAATGGGCTCTGGCATTAGTAACTTCACTCACCGAAACACAACATGATGTTATTTCACGGCGGTCTTCTGTAAGGGGATGATCACTGGCCCCAGATAGACTTCTTACCAAATCTAGTCCAACTTATACTTGAGAAATTCATTTCTAAAGTTGACCCTGCCTGGTATTGAACCCGGAACCCCCCACACAAAACTCGTCAAAACAAACTTATTAACAATATTGAAAGATTATGAGGATATTTACAGTAAGCTCGTAAATAGAGGCAATGGTACACCCGCGCAAACACCAATCAATTTGATCAAATATTTGTACGCTAATCAATTTGTTGGTTCGTGGCAGCGACTTATCATAGCAGTGCTGTAATATTTGGAGACACTATTTTTGGTTTTACGATTCATTTGGGCATAACGATGTATATTATGTCATACTAAATGGTTTTCTTTTTAATAACATCAATATTGTATAAAATATATGTATCATGAAAACTAAAAATTTTGAGAAGTACTTTTTTAAAATATTTTGTTAAATCATTTGGACAGCAAATTAAATTAAAAAGAAAAGTCACTCCGGAACTTAAATAACTTAAAATGAACAAAAAATCGATTCGTGCAATTTGTTTGTAACTTAAATAGACAGGTAAACTCAAACATTAAAAGATAGAAAATGAATTTTCTGTATAAAAAATATGCTATGTAGGATTCTATGTAGGAAAAATATGCACTAGTCAATTTGTGTCATAGTAGATTTGAGTGCTCGACTCATTATGTAGTAGTCAATAGTCAAATTAAGCTCTAGGCAAAAATCAAATGTAGTCAGATTGTGTTCTAGACAGTCTAAGACCAACCCATATATTATACTAAAGAAAACAAATAAGTATATACTTGTTTAGTTTTCAACTAAATTTCATCTATGTCAAATCCGAATCAGTCTATCGCAGCCGCACACTTACTCTCTCACTCGCTCTCAAAAGTCACAACTATACAGCGTACACGAAAACAACCCAAAATTGTATTTGTAATATAATTAGTATATTAATTAATAAAGTGCAAGAAGATACCAAAAGACCGTTATTTCCCTTGAACCAGTGCTAAATATCGTACAATACTTTTTATTTCATACTAACTGCATGCAAAAAATGCGTACGCGCTGTACTTAGTTCGTTTTATGAACATACATACAATACCTACACTTACAGATTTATTATTAGTATTAATTAATTAATTATGATAATATATATTATTAGGATTAGGATAAATTGAAAAGTTTTGTACAGTTCCGCCGTTTTATGCGCAATTCTAATTACATGCGCAAACGCAATATTCCCACTCAAGGTCAGAACCCATCAAGTTTTGCGATGATTATACTTGGCCGACAATTGCTTTATTTCCGGCAGTTATTTCTCTCACGTCATACGATCAGCATATGTGCTAAGTAGGTCTTTACATAGTTCGTAATGTTGTAAGCAAAACAAAAAAAAAGTCGCGGGCAAAAGCTAACCTGTCAAGAAATTTACGATGTTTTCTTTGAAGTTTCCCGCGTTTATGAGCACAACAATGTTTTATTATCAGCCGAGATAGCCGCTTAATCTGACAAGGAATGCACTGTTCCTATAAATAAAATCACACTTAGTAAATCGCTTTTTGCGAGCTAATGGTTTTACGTTTACACAATGTACATACATACGCATTATTAACATGTATGTATGTTTAATGTACAAGTAAATAAAATTTAAATGTCCGTTTGTTATGTCAAAATTTTTACTGTATAAAAAACCGTACATAATTTACCTATACCTATATACGGTTTTTTAACTTATACTTAGTAACATTTTTTCGGCTAGACCGATTTTAACGTGACTCATTGACTGATAGTTACCTACAACTAAGACAGAACGCTAAGGCAAGCAAGCACCATTGCTAACCAATGCACCCAATAATTAACTTACCAATAATTAAGCCCTTGACTAATGGGCTAATAAAAGTTAAAATCTGGTAACGCTTTCACGCAAAAACTACTGAACCGATTACCATGAAATTTTGAATACACGTTTATTGCGACACCTTTCATCCAAGAAAAAAGTACTGTTCCCGAGGGATTATCTAAAATATAAAAGTGTAACTAACGCCTGGCCAATGTGTAGCAACAAGTTGTCAAGCGTTATGATTGTTTTTATATTTTTAATTTATCATCGCGTACGCAGTTGCGGGCATCAGCTATGGTTAGTATATTAGACACAAAAAATACAATTGGCGATACACAGTTTAGGTGTTAGTAGGAACTATAAACTTAGTTAAGTTTCTACAGTTTTAACAGAAAGAATTAGTGCTATAAACAAACACAAACAAATACTCGCGACTTGTATTGTAATTTTAATACTAATTTTATTACACACGATAAAAAAATACCTACTCCTATAACACGGATCTAGATAACTAATAAGGAACACTTGACACATTGCTTTTCAATTACCCAAATACGATTTATTGATAGTTTATTTGTATTTTTAGCACATATATATATGTTTTTGTAAGTAAATATGATTTAGAATTGGATTCATTCAACAGTATTTTTACTGTTGAATGAATTGTCTTAATTGATTCTGCCAAAATTTTTAATGATACTTAAATCTTGAAACATAAATATTTACAGGTTACATATATTATCTTATTAAATGGTAACTTTATCCCGTGGACGAGCGAACTTTAGAACTATCTACCTTCTGCTGTTTTTCCACCTAGCTACAATATGGGCTTCTTCAAGCGACCTTATAAACAAATCCACCACAATCCAGGCAGCGCACCAGGACCCCCCTTTTTAACGTTGGTAAATCCTCTTAGATACCCAGCAGTGTAGAGGACACTGCGGGGAGGCCTACGCTCCCTATCAGAGGGCCTAGTGTGCGTTTTACACTATCAAACGCTTCGAACGCGTAAATCGCTGCTTAAAAACTAAAGGGCCATAAAATAAAAAAAATCCAAAAATGATTTTATTGCAAAAATACAATTAAGACCCTTCATATTGTATGTTGCAAAAAGACTTTTGGTCGTTTTGTTCCATATTTAGTATATTTTTGATCGTTTTTTTTTATATATTCACAAGTAACTTATATGCTTATGTCTTCTAGTATTCAGTTTAATGCTACTTAAAAATACGCTTCTAACGATGTATAATATGCATATATTTGATATAAATAAGTATATCTAATAAGATTTTTTTTTCGATTAACTCTCCTGTAAAAAGTGTAATTTTGATTTGTGGCCATTTAGTTTTTAAGCAGCGAAATGTCAATTTGTATGGGAATGAAGCAGCGCTACACGTTAGCCGCTAGGTGGCGCTGCTACATTCCCATACGAATTGCAATTATGCGTTCGAAGCGTTTGATAGTGTTAGTGTAAAACTAGCACTAGGCCCCCAGAACCTCGGCGTACCCGAAAGTAGAGGTACGCCGGTTATCTCGGGTACCTCCTCTGGTGTTGCTTGTGTCCTTAGGTGATTGTCAGCCTGTCTGCTACACTTTATATTATAAAAATCTGAGACATTATATGATTTTTTTAAAATTAGTGATTTGATATTTGTTTGTGGTGCTCGTGTGGCAGAAGACATATACACGGATAGCTTCGCTATTTCGCTATAGAGATTTTGCTAACTATGTGTGTCTGCACTTGACCAATATTTACGAATTCATAACAACTCGAAATAGACGTATGATTATGTACAGATATCTATTTTCGGTAGCTTTAGGCTCTTCAGTTTACATTCAAGTGGAATGAAACCTCTCCATTTCGGTTCCGAACAGAAATATCGCGCCCTTTGATCCAATCCATATCACTTGATTGTTTTAGCAATAATTGTATTATTATTGTCTGTCTGATAAACATCATTTGATATGTAAAATTACTAGCTCTCGGCTTAGCCCTGGATGCAATTTTTTATATACACAAAAATTTCTAGTTTATCCCTCTTTCCATTAGTGAATCTCGTGTCAAAATTCGTTGAGTAGTTTAAAATTAGTTAGCGTGGGAACCGAGAGGCGAGGACTGTTCCGGCGACTTTTTATACTCCTACTTAAAAACTTAATTAGGTTTTCTATACTAATTTTTTAAAGAGAGAAGCTAGATTTGTATGTTTTGGACCGATTTTAATTTTTTATATAGATAGCTACATTATCAACGAGTAACATAGGTTATATTTTATGTTTATAATGAAACTACTCAAAAACTACTGGACCGATTTTAATTTTTTTTAACATAGGCTATATTTTATGTTTAATAATGACACTACTCAAAAATTACTGGACCGATTTAAAAAAAGAATTATATGGAAAAAGCTACGTTATCAACGAGTAGCATAGGCTATGATTTTATTTAAAAAAAATCAAACTGATCACACTATCATTCAGGATAAGTATAACTATCAAATCGTAATATTAAGTCGTAAGGTAATAAAAATGTATCATTTTTGTTTCAGTACTCAGTCAAGTGCGGAGTCAAAGCGACGGGATATCAGTAGAATGGCATCAGACTAACATCACGAGGCTGACGGCGAAGGTCATACAAGCCGCTGGTTATCCACTTCAGCGAGTAGAACACTTGTAAGTTTATATACCAATCACCAAAAGGACTCCCCTGGAGTCTTGGACGCCTATGACGTCTTAAGAATAGGGCTATAAAATAGGGCATTTGATATCCCTATTCTTAAGGAAGGTTTAAGATTACCGAAAATTACCTGGAACGAAAATTACTTCGCGGGACAGAGATAGTTATTAATGAAATTTTTACCTGCATTCAAAGTCGTTATACATATTTAAATGTATATAATAATGTCATATATTATTCATAAATAAACTAGCGACCCACAAGAATGAAAATTATATAAGTACAGTCGGCCGCATAAGTCGATTAACACATTCAAAAGTGCAAAACAACTGAACACTCAACGCGCCATAAATCGTTGTCACGACTAGAGAACAAAATAAACTTCACGTACAAACGATCCTAAAAAGCTTCAGTAAGTAAGTAAGTAAGTCAGTAAATTGAGTGTTCAGTTGTTTTGCACTTTTGAATGTGTTAATCGACTTATGCGGCTGACTGTACATAGCCATTAGAGACACATAACCGTATTAATAACCATATAAATGGTTTAGTTAGAAGAAGTATGTGAAGAAAATGTGAAGAAATAAACACAGAGGCAGATAGAGACCTATAAGTATATATAGATATTGATAACATACAGCTATCTACTTATCTAGCTCTATTTACTACAACATCTCTGGTTAAAATACCCATAAATTTCGCCGCTACTATTTTTTGCATACAAACATTGTTGGATCAAATATAAAGAAACAGGTGTAGCTGTTTGTTTGTTTATGTGTCGTCGGTAAGAAAGAATGGGTAAGAAATTTGCTTGCACCAGGGCAATAATAATTATCACAATCATTCCAATATTTCATTTCAAAAGGTACTATTTAAGGGTCTACGACTTGAAAATTTAAATGGAAGGTTTTCGTACCCCGACTTTACATGATCTGTTTACTCTACATTGTCTACACAAGACCAATTAGTTTTCTTATTCTTTCAGATCAATATTTGGTGCGCCCAAATTAGAACACATAGCCGTTGAAGATCTGACAAAAATGCCTTATCTCAAATCATTGTGAGTGGAAATTCTACCATTAAATATTTTTTTCTATACTTCAAAAGCAATGATAACCTAGTCTTTTTTTTTATTCAAAAAAAAAAACCATTGTTTACAATTTTACAATATCTTAACATTCAATCAATTAACATTAATCTTTATTCCTATCAATTACTCTTTCAGCTATATTTAAACAATATTTTAAAAACTCCTTCTTATTTTTTCCGATCATAATATCTTTAAACGTCCCGAGCTCATAAAATATAACCCAAATCATTTCAAAGTTCGAGTGATTAGGCATCTTCTGGGTAAACTCGCTCCATCACAGACCTCATCTTCGCTACAGAGCTGGATGTTGGCCAAACTCATCTCTAATAAAAAATATTAAGTAAAAAAAAATGCTAATGCCCCTGGCCGCCATTTTGGTGACGTGATCTCGTAACAAAATCAGTACCACTTTGGTAACGTGAAAGAGTAACAAACGCCGATTCTTCCTCACAAACTTTCGCCAATAAAATATCTAAAACTAAAAGCCATTATTTTAGCCACAGTGCCTGTAGCAATAATTATTTTAAACTAGCTCCCGGCTTCGCCTGGGATGCATTTTTTGTTACGTAAAAACCTGCTCTAATTATCCCTCTATCCATGAGTGAAGATAGAATTAAAATCGGTCCAGCCGTTCTTGAGCATTGCGCTTAGCAACACATTTAGGGATTCATTTTTATTTATATACAGATTTTAATATTAAAATAAAAATATTCTTACAGTTTTATAAGTCAAGCTCCTCTGTTACATCGAGTAGCACCTCTTCCGCCGATGCCTGAACTTCGCACATTGTACGTATGTATTTATTTTTTATTTTTTCTAATACATGACTAAGTATAATATATCGTTCGTTTAATTAACTAGTTTTTAATTTCATATGAACAGCATGATAACAACTTCGGGCTTGTTGGAGGTACCAAATTTAAGTCACGTGCATGACTTAAACAGCGCTCCTTTGGCTTATTTACAAGCTATGTAAGTTAAAAATAATATACATATTTTATACGTTACAATTTTGATTAAAAAATAAATAAAAGATATTCTTCACTCAATTTCAGTCTTCTACTTTTCCATTTACCAAAAGATATAAGAGGAAGAACGGCAAGAAACTCCATTAGTTATTTTTTTCCTTTATGGCATCCCTCTCTCATCGAAACACAACAGCAAACCTGCGGTTTTATCACTATGGTCTAGCTAGAGGGTGGTTGCAGATTGCAGAGTCCACTATAAAAAGTTCATTTACAAAGTTGGCCCTGCCGGGAATCGAACCCGGCACCAATCATACAAAGTGTCGAAGCAAGCACCTTAATTAAACGATCCTTTACACACTTTTACACATAATTTCTAGGTACTTTTTTATTACGCATTTACCGTTCTTTTGAAGCCCAACTAACAGCAGTACGTAACCATGCCTTTACCAAAAAATTATCGTGAAATAATAAGTATAATGAAGGAGTTAGCGTACCATTGGTCAGTTTCCTTACTTGTCAATTTCACTAATTGACCAGCAGTTCACTCATTAGACAGTTTCTGAATTCGCCAATTTTCTTATTTGCCACTTTATGAGTTGCCAATTTCCCTATTAAGTTGATTCGCAAGTTTCCCTGTTCGTCAGTTAGTTTAAGAGGATTGAACACTGTGCTTCGAAGCCACCCGGGTGGTGGCAATAGCCACTCACCACCGTGAAATAAAAGCATATGTGCTGTTAGGTTTCGATGGGAGATTAAGAGATGTCACAGTCGATTCCTCTATTTCCCGCCTTGTCCCTTATCCTTGAGTCTTTTCTGGGTAGACAGACCATTTGCCATCAAATAGACATTCAGACTTTCCCTCGAATTTGGCATTCGAGAATAAATTATTAATGTACGTACTTACATATTGTATGTATGTCGTGGGCAGATTGTAGAATTGGGCAGATCGTAAAATATGAAATCAAAAATCTTTCACCATAAAGTCAAAAATAGGTCCTACGAGGAGCGGAGCGAAGCAAAGCGAGGAGGAGCGTGTTAGGTTTACATGGAAATAAATTTGGGAAATCGAGCGAAGCGGAGCGGAGTGAGGCAACCCTTTCAGTTTTAACAAAAATATGATCTGATCAGGAATATCAATTTTACGATGTGCCGACGACATGTATAATAAATACATAATGCTTATCTATTGTTCCTTTTTCAGTGACTTGGAAGGTAATCATATAAGGCGTTTGTCTGCGCACGCGCTGCGAGTCAGGGCCGATCAAGTGTAAGTCGCTCTAGGTACATACAATATTATGCTATTTTATTTATTTGCTTCAAAATTACCTTCGATTTATCTTTTAAAGGAAAATGTTTTTTTTTTTAATTTAACAAATTTATAATGCGAAAGTGAAATTTTCGTCACGCTTTTTTTTTATAAATTTTACTTTATTTTAATGTTTTTGCTACATATTCTTTTATAATATTTTATTTTATATTTTTATATAATTAAAAAATAAAGTAAAAACAAAATATTCTTTTACGTTTTATTTATTTCTCATTTAGTTTGTAATTTAGTAGATACAAATAATTTACACTTTGATTATTGAATCATATTGCGGCTCGAATTGAAACTTGAAACTTTTAGTCACAATAAAAAAAAAATCTGTTTATTTTTTTACTTATCTGTAGGAAAATTAAAAATTTAAATTTTTAAATTTAATTTGTAATGTTTGAATAAAACGTAAAAAACTATCCCGTATGTATCCTATCCTAATTATTAATATGTGTTGCATTAATGTGATTAAAATTAATTTAATTTTACAATTTTAGATCATTAAGTTACAATTTGCTCGAAGAAGTGCTGCCGCACGCCTTTAAGAATGCACAGATTTCCAAATTGTAAGCATTTCTTAAAATTTTTAATCGATCTATTTTTTTCATATTGATTTTAAGTCATACAAAATTTATTACAGTCAAATTTTGATCTCACTTTTCAGGAGTTTCAGGGGCAATACAAACTTGAAACATTTAGACGAAAACGCATTTACTGGAAATCTTCTATTAAGACAATTGTAAGTTATTTTGTTTCTCCGATGACATTCTTCGCTAATAGCGTTATTGTTCTAAGTTAACTTCATTTAAAAACCAGCTGTTGCCCGCGACTTCGTCCGCGTAAAAAAGATAAAAAGTAGCCTATCACGTGTCGCGTACTTCTAAATGTTTATCTACCAAGTTTCATTAAAATCAGTTACTTCATTTAAGAGTGATGGAGGAACACACTTACATACAGAAAAAAAATCTAAAAATTGTCAATTTAGTTTCAGTATCATGTATAGAGCCTATATACACGATATTTCTGAATACAAAGTAAATTACTCCATGACCAACCCCTACAGATTTATTGTTAGTATTGATGAAAATAAGAAATACAACTTAATAGTAAGTAATAAAATTAGAAATTAAGTAGTGCCTTTCGCAGTCATTTGAGGAATAAAAACGATTTTTCCTATAAAAATAATTACTAAATATATGAAAACTATTACCTACTTTTAATTTACTCATGTTATTGCTGCAGGGAAATTGTGTTTGAATACTTAATGAGTGAGATATTTATTTTAATAATTAATTTCAGAGATCTCAGCAACACTGCGATAACATATTTGCCAACAAAAGGCCTGGAAAAACTAGAGATACTCAGGATAGAGAAAACACCTTCGCTGAAATATATTCCGTCAATTTACGAATTTCGTGTAAGTTGTTTTTACTTTTTAATCCTATAGATAGGCTATCGGTAAGGAATCACAAAATTACTGGAAAGTTTTCCAAGTTCACTTTGCGCTCGGTCCGAATAAATATATATACTTTGTTCCGCGAATGCGAGAACTTTGGAATAACCTCCCTTCTAAGTGTTTAAAAAACCTAAAACCTAGTTCTGAGGTGCTTGAAGAAGCAATAATCTGTCATACTATGCAGAAGAATTAGGTACAGTCAGCCGCATAAGTCGATTAACACATTCAAAAGTGCAAAACAACTGAACACTCAACGCGCCATAAGTCGTTGTCACGACTAGAGAACAGAATTAACTTCACGTACAAACGATCGTAAAAAGTTTCATTAAGTATTTAAGTAAGTAAATTGAGTGTTCAGTTGTTTTGCACTTTTGAATCGACTTATGCGGCCGACTGTACTTGGATTTTTTGTTCAAACTGTTCTACCGTAGAACTGTTTGCACTGATCCATAATAGTAAACAAATACCTGCGCAGAGTTGGGAGCGTCCGTAGGTTCTTATGCAACGGCAACGGTAACCACCTATCACCACCTACCATCAATCATCCATAAAAAAATATTATTATAGATACCTACTCGTAATTGTATTAACTCAATGTCGCTCAACGAGCTATGGAAAGGGCTATGCTCGGGATTACACTGCGGTGATCGAATCAGAAATGAGGAGATCCGCAGACGTACGAAAGTTACCGACATAAGCTGTCGAATCAGTAAGTTGAAGTGGCAGTGGGCAGGGCCGACGGTACATAGTAAGAAGAGCCGACGGCCGCTGGGGCCGGAAGGTTCTCGAGTGGAGGCCACGGACCAGCAAGCGCATCGTTCCTACGACCTCGTCCACCCACAAGGTGGACAGACGACCTAATAAGGGCCGCGGGTCGACGGTGGATCCAGGCTGCTTCTGACCGGTCCAATTGGAAAATTTTAGGGGAGGCCTATGTCCAGCAGTGGACGTCCTACGGCTGAGATGATGATGATGATGAATTGTATTAACTGTACGTCGTGAGTTTTTATCATTAATCATCAATACTAATCAATACTAATAATAAATCGGTAAGTGTAGGTATTAGTATATATACCTACATATGTATTTTTCAACGCGGACGAAGTAGCAAACACCAGCTAGTAAATATTAATAGTTAAGAGTGTTGTGTCTGCTGCTTATTTTCATAATATGTTATTTGTAATTTTCAGAATTTGGAAAAGGCATACTTGACGCACCATTTCCATTGCTGCGCGTTCTCATTTCCCGAACGACACAATCCGGCGCGGCACGCATTGTATGAAGCACAGAAAGCGATCATGGCTCAGGTAGGTACAGTCAGGGTCAGGATAACTATAATAACTACTTGTATGTGTTTATTTAAAAAATAATAATAAATTATCAAAAGCCAATTCAATGAAACTATTATAAAATGAATAATTTTACAAAACACAAGTTACACAAATGAAGACTTGCTAGATCTAGATATTTTCAGTTGTCCTATATTTTCAGTTGTAGCCTTAAACAGGCCCACGAAAATATAGTTGTGTAGTTTCTTTTTTGTAGTGGCCAGTTTATTTATTTATTTGATATGTACTAGCTGGTGCTCGCGACTTCGTCCGCGTTAAAAAGTATAAAATTATAACACTTGATAACGACATCTATCTACCGTGGAGCGGATCGCTAAAAATATCACCAAGCAGTTGTCATGTTAGTCGCTTCACCTGATCCTATTTTAAATGGATAGATGGCGCTATCAAGTATATACCGGGCCAAGCCGTTAGTATTTACTTTTATTTTAGATTTCCCGTAGGAATGAAGCATTTTCCCGCGGTAAAAAGTAGCCTATGTTCATCGCAGATAATGTCGGCTTTTAATGGTAAAAGAATTTTTCAAATCGGTCCAGTAGTTTCGGAGCCTAGTCTATACAAACAAACAAACAAACAATCAAACCTTTCCTCTTTATAATATTAGTATATAGATGTTATTTGTTAACTGGTGTATTTGTTTCTTTTTCTCTTTCTTTATGTTTTGTTTGCATTTTTGTATGTTTTCTCTCAGCTTCGATATTCTCTATTCTGTAATCATGTAACTTATAATATGTTTTACTTGTTTTAGTAATTTAGTGGAAACTTTGTTGATTTATGTTTTTCTTATAATAATATGTATGTGTATCGAATGTTGTATGTTTCCCAAATATAAATAAAATAAAATCCCATATAAGTAAATGTAAGTTATCATCAATGTTTTAATTTTCAGAGATGCGGAAAGAACGGTCATCAAAACGGAGAAACGCAAAAGCGGAAAAGATCATTAGAGCCGATTCGGACAATTGGTTTGAACAAGAAGGATGGAGACTCAAATGAATCAGAGTAAATAGTTTTGATATTTTATATAGTACTAGCTGCTGCGCGCGACTTCGCCCAAGTAACTTATAAACTGAAACCTTCCTCAAGGACCTCTATCCATTGGTGAAAACAGCATAAACAGACATTACGACAAACAGTTCGTATGCATACAAACTTAATGATCCTTGAAATATCCATATTTTAACACAAGTTTTAATGCAACTTTGAGGTTGAATAGGTCACTCTAGTTTACAAAAACTCCAAAATACTTTGCATACAAACATTGATTAGTTATTCAAGAGTTCAAATAACTTTACACGTAATAGATATATGCAGTAGTTTTGTTAAAAAGAGTATACGCCCAAGGGTCTGTTTGTGATTTTATTTTTGGTATGAATCATTGTGCTCTCAGTAGAGTGCTCTTCCCGCGCTTTGTGCTGTGTGAGACAGGACGCATTTTAGCCATGAGACCGATGAGTTCGGGCCGCCGACTTGTTTCACCTTAATAGGTAGAAATTTTCATTCAAAATTAACATTTTATGAAATTATTGTAAGGGCTATGGACGACGAATCAGCAGATGAGAGTAGTGAGGAGTACAGACAATTCTCTGATGAGAGTTTTGAATCAGGCAGCGACGAAGACCAGGGAGACTTCCATGAGCCCATCAGCTCAGTGTCCAATGGAATCGCTGTAGTGGCTGACTGTGGAAATTTTAGCCTAAAGTAAGTACCTTAGTCGATGGCTTGGGCTAAATATATTTTATACTAGCTGGTGCTTCGCGTAGAAAAGTATAAAACGCTATCTACCGTATTTTGGATAGATGACGCTATCTCATGGGCCAAGCCGCTAGTATTTACTTTTATTTTAGATTTCCCGTAGGAATGAAGCATTTTTCCGCGGTAAAAAGTAGCCTATGTTCATCACGGATAATGTCGGCTTCTAATGGTAAAAGAATTTTTCAAATCGGTCCAGTAGTTTCGGAGCCTATTCTATACAAACAAACAAACAATCAAATCTTTCCTCTTTATAATATTAGTATAGATATGCTAAACTAGATTTAACTTTACTATAATGATCCAATTGAATTGACATCTATTATTTTATGTGCCTTAAATAGGGCAGATAGCTGGTGGTAGTAGGTGGCCGCTGTCGCCTATTAACACAAGCAACCCAGGTAGTTATTTATTTTAGGAGGGAAAATGACGTTTATGCACTCGCCAAGGGGGTGTGTGGGAACGACCAGCGAAGTGACTTATCCGCCGGGAATATGTCCACTAAAACTTCCCCGGATTCCACCATCAGCGGTGATGTGTGTGTCCAAACACAAGCAACCCTAGAGTTATTGCTAGTACACTGCCAGCCGTAACGGGTTTTGAAGTGGATACGGTGTCAATTTCCAAAAATTCACAAAAAGCAGAGAACCATGTTGTTCCAATGTGCTTTGGTTCCATTTAACTTGTCTTACCGACTCCTGGTTGTTTCCTGCAGAATATAAGATCTGGATGATGCTTAGCCATTACGAAGTAGAAATCCAATAGAAATATACTTTGGATTTACTTAAACATTACTAACATTACTTAACATTAGCGCAATCTCTGAGTATTCAAAAGTTCAAACATACAGTGCGGGCGGCAGGATTCGAACCTTGATACGTTGGAACGAGCCAACTTAGTAATCGGCTACACTATGTAAGTTAACCAACGCAACGCAAGGTCATACGTTTTTTGTGAATAGCTTCTCGTAGGCGACACTACTCTTGTAGTCGTACTCGTAGTCACCTGCTATTAATTGGATTATCAGCGTGTCTGCCTCTTATATAACTTATCCTCTTAGTATAATTTGAAATTGAAACATTTCTTACCGTTTTCTTTCAGTCGTCGGAAGATAGAATGCGTGCCCGTGCCTAACGCGCTAAATCCCTGCGAAGATGTGATGGGCTGGTCCTGGCTCCGGGCGAGCGTGTGGCTTGTGGTTGGCGCTGCTGTAGTTGGCAATTTAGCGGTACTCTTAGTACTGCTGACCATGAGATCCGAGCTCACCGTCCCCAGATTCTTAATGTGTCATCTGGCCTTCTCCGACCTTTGCACAGGTCTATACCTCTTCATGTTAGCGGTCGTCGATTTGAGGTCTTACGGAGAATTCTTCAACTACGCTTACGACTGGCAATATGGTGTCGGCTGCAAAATTGCTGGATTCCTTTCCGTTTTCTCCGGACAACTATCCGTTTTCACATTAACCATTGTGACACTCGAGAGATGGTTTGCAATAACATACGCCATATACTTGGAGAGGCGGATTTCTCTGTCTGCCGCCGCAAAGATCATGGCTGGAGGCTGGCTGTTTTCAATTCTCATGGCGGGTTTGCCGTTAGCGGGTGTTTCGGACTACTCTTCGACTTCTATATGTCTTCCGGCTGAGAGCTTAGGTGTTGAGGACGCGATATACCAGGGTTCCTTGTTCATGACTAATGCTGTCGCTTGGGTGCTGATAGTCGTGTGCTATGTCCAAATATACAGGTCTCTAGGAGGCAGTGGGGAGAAACACAGGGGTAGGGGTGCTGCCGCGGCAGCCGAAAGGAGAATCGCCAACAAAATGGCTCTTCTGATCGGTACAGACTTGCTGTGTTGGGCTCCGGTAGCTTTCTTTGGGGTGACCGCTTTAGCTGGAGTTCCTCTGGTGGATGTGAGTCACGGGAAGGTGTTGCTAGTGTTCTTTTATCCTCTGAACGCGTGTGCGAATCCATTCCTATACGCCATACTGACAAAGCAGTACCGCCGCGACCTTCTGACCCTGATAGGCCGTAGCGGACACTGCACCTGGCTAGTGGAACGGTTCAAGCTGGCAGCTACCCCTCCCCCCACCGGCCACACACACCCCTCAGGCCCCGCACCCTCCGCCCCGCTCGTACCCCTCGTCGACTACACACGGGACTCGCACATCACCAAGGATAATGGGACTACAACCACTTACTCATAGTTTACTATTGTAAAAATTTAGATATTGATATTGTAAAAATTAAGATATTTATTATAGTAAATTGTTTTTTATGTCTCTTTTTGTTTTTTTTTATTTGCAATTTGCAAAATGAGAACCTACATTACATACAAGTGACATAGTAGGTAATTCGCTGAAGTGCTAGCGCACGCTTTGTTCCGCGGTCATAATGAACATAAAAGCCCCCTGGTGACCGTTTCCAGCACCGTATAATAAAAGCACGTGTGCTGTTGAGTTTCAGGATCCCATTCCTGTATCCATGGTCCTACTATGGTCGGCAAAGAACTTTCAGCACCTGTTACGTTGCTTGTGTTAAAGACGACTTGTCTGCCAATCTTTTACCTAAAAAACATATTTAGTTTTCATTAAAGTTTTGATTACCCACACTGACCAATTTTGTAGTCACTCAATTCTCAATCTATATGTATTCTAAAACTAGCTGGTGCCCGCGACTTCGTCCGCGTTGAAAAAGAAAAAAGTAGTTTATCCTGTGTCCTGTACTGTACGTCTATTTGTCTACCAAGTTTCATGAAAATCGGTTAATTCGTTTCAAGAGTTATGGAGGAACATACATACATACAATACCTACACTTACCTACAGATTTATTATTAGTATTGACTAGGTCTTTGTTCGCCGCTAACTTCTTCTTAACCTCAAGGATTTTGATCCTTTTTTCACTATTGGAAACAATGACAAATGAGGTGTTCATAATTTGTATAAAGACAGGAGCGAGTCACTTTTTTTATATTAAAAAAAACATCATTCAATTAATTATTTATTAAAAAATATATAACAGTTTCTACACAGACTTAACATAAAACTATCTGTGAAATCTCATCTAGATCGTTCAAAACCTTACTGTCTATGTAATCCATTACTAACTTGTCTCCTTCAAGTAAAACCTGCTGTTTTATTAATTCGCCTATCTCTACGTCCATTTTCATAGGACTCACGCAATAACCGTCCAGTTGTCTAAAAAGCCTCAATTTTATATCACAATTTTTATTATTTTCATTCTTAATTTTGCATGTATCACAAATGCTGTCTATAGCCCTCCCTAAAGTCCATTTACTACTAACAAATGTGGGCACCGCCTCTTTTAAATCCGGATCTAATGCTACCGACTCTATCACTGTCACATTTTCTATGTTACTGATTACTTTAACTGGTTTTGAGTCAAAACTTTTCGGCTTAGTTATGGCAAAGTACACTCTATCATTAGCGGGTACAACTTTAGGTCCAATGGCTTTTTGCTTTATCCTCATTAGGTGAACTTTTGAAGCCGTTTTCACTTTTGCCGATGACTGTAGAGCTTTACGGATATTTTCTGTTATCTGTAAGAAATTTTTAATGTAACTTCTCTGTATGTTTATTGCTATAACATTTAATTTATACTAATAGTTTTTTTACTAAGTATACCAAAATATCAAAAAAGTTATATAAATATTATTAAATAAATAATATATACGATGAGATATCGCAAAAACAAATTTAAAAAGCAGTTGCTATTCGCGCCATATGATGGTTGAAAATAATAACGTCTGCTACTATTATATATTATAATGTCACTTTTCACTGACAGATGGCGCTAATCGAAATTATACTAAAATCGCCCTCCTTCCGGAGGGGATTTTAGTACATTACTTTTTTTCTGGATGAAAGGTGTCCTTTCTGGTGTCCCAGACGTGTATGCAAAATTTCATGGTGCTCAGTTCAGTAGTTTTTGCATGAAAGTGTAACAAACAAACTCACATTCACATTTATAATATTATAGTCTTGCAAAAGAGATTCATAGTTATTACATGCGGTGGTTAAAAAGGAAATTATCTTACTTTCTCCTGCAAGTGTTTGTTGGCTTCTCTGAACTGCTTCCTTGGTGCTTCAAATTGTTCTATTCTTATAGCCATTGTCTCATCGTCTATTTCTGGACATGAACTGTAAAAATAAATTTTATTGCAATCAGTCAGTTCCAAACTATAAACAAATCTGTTGTGCGTTTATAGATATACTTACTTATTGACATATTATGGTTTATTGATACAGTATAACTCATTCAAAATAATAAGTTTTTAAGGTCATAAATGTGGTGTCAATTTTATGGAAACTTGAGACAATTAAGTTTTTTATTAAATTTGCTTATAGATAAAATAAGACAATCCATATAAAAAAAACATCAAAATATTTATGAAATTCTAAGTAACTAAAATTTTTTGAAAATATCAAAATATAATAAAAAGTTATCTAATTATAGCAATTAAAGTTGGTAGATACTGTATACTATATTTACAAGAACCAAGAGAATGGTTACTAGACTCTTTTTACTTTTACTTTAAAAGAGTTTTATAATCTATACTAGTTAATATTATAAAGAAGAAAGATTTGATTGTTTGTTTGAACTGAATAGGCTCCGAAACTACTGGACCAATTTGAAAAATCTTTCACTGTTGGGAAGCTATATTATCAGTGAGTATAATAGGCTGTTTTTTTATATAGTTACGTGGATGAAGTCGCGTGCAACAACTAGTAAAACATATATCATGTATTTTTTTTATATTGATGCTTCGATACCTCTAACATCCAGTTCAGACACATATATTTATTGGGTAAATTGGTTTAGGAACTCATACTTATAATTAACAATAAAGTTGTCCAATAGAAGTAAGGATGTTCTATTTATTGGATTTATTTATAAAGAGAGAAGATTACAAACGTACGACGTTTGTAATAAATAAACTCAAAAACTATTGGACTAATTTTAAAATTCTTTCACCTATAGAAAGCTACATTATCAGCGAGTAACATAGGTTATATTATATAAAGTTACGAGGGTGAAGTCGCGTGCAAAAGTTAGTAAATTATATTGCAGAACTTACGGATGGAATCTGTGCTCAACACAAAAATGTTTATTACACTTGTTGCAAATCATTTGATGAAGATTCCCTTTCCTGCAACCCTTTTCGGAGCATTTGTATATTTTGTCGTCAGTTACCAATTTGAGTTCGCGAGGTTGCGGGGCCATCTCACATTCACCAGAGAGACAGTGTTGTTGAAAATGTTCCCTGCAGAAAATCTTGCCACACTTGCACTGTAGAGGCAAAAAGTCGGTTTGATTACATTCCGCAAACTGGCAGTGTTCCCCTAAAGTTGGAAACTCCATCTCTGAATCCGATTCAAGTTGTTAGAAGTAAACACTTTCAGAAAATAAAGTAAGTAACAAACAATAGTCTAAAATTACAAACTCATCATTTTTCTATTATAGCTTTGTGTTTTATTTATTTATTTTATTAATGTAAAAGGGCTATCACACCTTACAATTTGAACGTATCCAATTTAGGAAATCGAAAGGTGTGATCGCAGAAAGAACAGATCGGATTCAATTTAGAGAGTTCTAACTCTCTGTTTCCTTAAATTGAATACTGTGATCGCGGCGTTTCAATTTAGAAAGTTTAGGGGTGTCCACTTAAAAAATACATCGATGTTTTTTTGTCGATGCGATACAAAGAGGCTATGCATCGGTTAGAAACTGTAACGGTGCGCACTCTATGGTGGTGCTGGTCTACCGTTGGAACGGTGTGCACGCTATGGTGGTGCTGGTTTACCGTAGGTTCGAAGGGACCGAGATCGAAAAGTTTATAAAGTGTACAGATATTATTTATTTACACTACTTAACACTAACTTACAAACTTTATATTATTCTAAACACTGGTTTATTGAAGTTTTGGTTAATGGTAAACTGGTATGTATAAGAGTACGCGCTAAAATGTGGTTAGTGGTAAACGTAGTGCGATCGGTATGGTTGCGGAACGCGTACTTGTGGTCGCTATGGTAGTTGGGCGCGTACTTGCGTTCGCTATGGTAGTTGGGCGCGTACTGGTGTTAAAGCGTGCATTTAATTAGCAGCAAATGAAAAGTGCATGCAAAGCATGAAAATGGTAGCGCGACGCTGTTCGGTTGCGTTGCTCCGAACATATTCCCAAGCATGAAAAGTGCATGCAAAGCATTAAAATGGTAGCGCGAAGCTGTTCGGTTGCGTAGCTCCGAACATACTCCAAAGCATGGAAAGATGAGATGATTTTAAAAATCCAAAAAACATCGATATAATAGTTAGTAATAATAAAATACAAACAAATGGTTACTGGTTAACTACGTAACTAAACTTATACAAAAATTTAAACTAAACATAAAAAAAAAACGAATTAAACTGTGGTATTATCAATGGTCTTTTTCATTATCCTAACACTAGGCCACCGATTGGCCAGATTTTGTAAGTTCACTGCACTTTCACTATTTTGCTCACTATTTCTCACATCACTCAGCTGACACGGGTCAGCTGTACTCTGCTTTCGCGACACACACTTAGAAGTTACACTTGTTGAAATTGGTTGCGGAGTGGGCATTATAAACCCTTGTTGTTGATTCTCTCTCGAACCCCGACGACAGCATCCCTTCCACCACAGCCAAGCTACAGCCATGCTCAAGGCTATGGCAATTAGGACATAGCTGATGGCGTAATGGTGGATATCATGTGCACTCAATTCGCCCCATTCCGCATTGTTAGATTTCATAAAGGTAATTTGTTGCCCTACATTCTCAAATTGTGAGCTTAAATTTGAGCCCTCTTGTAGAATTGTTTGGTCGGTTGGTAACTTTATGTTTATTAAATTATTTATTTGATCTATTTTTGGGGCGTAAATGTCTGGATTTAAAGTTATGGTATTAGACTGATGTTGCATAGAATAAAGTTCGAAATCTTTCCCTTTTATTACGCATTTATGAGTCATACTAATGACCCCGGCTCCAGTCAGCTGTCGAGCAGTAATTTGATCGTCACATATAATTTTAATAGAATACACGTCACAACAGAAATAAAGATATTGTGACGTCGTGTGTAATCCTGTCCATTTATTTACACACATTGATTTTTCTGTCTTGCAATTTTGGTCTGGTGTATTTTTGTGACAAAAACTTTCGTCATTTTCTATAGTGAGAATTGGTTTAAGCAGTTGACACATATAAGATGCCTCGCGATATAAACATATACTTAATTCGTGAATGGTTACGCTGAAGTAGGCATCCTTTTTAAGATTTACAGCTACATACTCCGATACAGGTACTATGGTGACCATATTATGAGCAATTTGATGTGGAATTGGTAAAATTTGATAGAGTTGAAATTTCTCTAAACCGATGAGAGGAAATGTGACTTCAAATATAATGAACTTTTTGGTTACTCTTGCCTTTACTTTGAGTAGTTGGTACATATTATAGAGCTCTGACTCTATGTTGGTTATAGGCAAGGTGAGTTCGCCCAAACTTTGACTATGTATGGTTTGAAGTTCTGCTTTTAATTGCCTTGGTGTTAATAAATGCAGGCTAATTTGACCATGGTAAATATCTGTAATCGTATCTAACAGAGTTTCTTGTAACCGTTTTAAACTTTGTAATAAGTTGTTCCCAGCCATGGCAGACAATATGAAGTCTTGTACGTAGGACATATTCGTAATCTCCGACTGGACAACGTTGGTACTTTTTTCTAAACTAATTAGCTTTTGGTTAATGAGTTTGTGCTGTGTATCAATGGTGTCCTCCATCTTCTTCATTAAATTAAATTCTGATTCTATCACAGACGTCTGGTTTTTCCACAAATTAGCTAAATGTTTATAATTAAATCGTATGGTTTCGATGTCCTTTGCGTATTGTTCCGCGAAACGAGAGTCTAATACCCCGAACAAGTCATTCGCGAGATATCCGACACCGTTGATAAGACCCCGCTTGCGGCGACGCTGTCTATCGTGAACATTGAAATGCTGAGTTAGTAAAAGTTCGTTATAGTACTCTAATTCCTGGTAATCGTGGTTTGATTGCCTTATTATCATATTACAAGGCGATTGTTTTTCAATAGTGGTACATAATCTTTCCAAGTAATTTGTTATTTTATTGTATGCCTCTATACCGGCCCAATATGGTTCCATATCGTAATAAACAATTAAATTCCATTTATCTCTGATGAGCTGTACCTTGGCTATAGGATCAAAGTACAGCGTTTGGTTATTAGGAAATTGGTTGACTTTATGCATACCATAAGATGGTAAAAGAAGGATCATGAAAAGGAATATAGAAGCGGCGACTGACATGAACTTTGGTCTCGTGAGACGTTTCCCTCTTCGCACTTCTGGTTCAGAGACACCACTTTGCTGGTTTAGTGGGTTATTTGTTTGTGTATCGGACTGTGGTTCCGATGAGGCACTGGATGGGGAGACACCACTTTGCTGGTATAGTGGGTTAGTTAGTATCGTGGGACGTTTTCTTCTTCGAGCTTCTGGTTTATAGACACCACTTTGCTGGTTTAGTGGATTATTTGGTTGTGTGTCGGACTGTGGTTGCGATGAGTCACCGGATAGGTCTCTTCGCACTACTGATAAAGTTTGAATGTGATCACCCTCTTGTTCCTTTTTCGGTAGATAGGGTTTAAATTTCTTATTATGTTTCAATGACGTAATTTGTTCTGGTTTTGTTAGTAATGCGTCGTGTAATAAGGTATTGTGTAATCCGAAGCACTTGCGGCATCGTTTATTCGAATTGCATTGTTTATTGAAATGGTTAATTAGACAGTTTTTACAATAATTCAATTCATTTATTAAATTTAATTTCTGTTCGTGGGACATTTTTTGAAATATGACGCTCTTCCATAAGCCGTGTTCTGAATTGCACAATGTACACGTAAACGGTTGAGTCACGTGTAATGATTTCATAACTTTTGCATTATTATTGAAGTTGTTATAATTTTGTGTATAATTAACAGGATAATTTGGATGATTTCTTTGGTTGTTATAAGGTTTTCTTTGAAAAGATTGTTGTGGTTGAATGTTGTTTCTTTGGTTGATGGTATCTGGTTTACGACGTGAAGCTTCTAAAGCTGTAAATTTATTTTCTAAAAACTGTAAAAATTCAGAAAGAACAGGCATTTCTCTTGGTTGCCTTACTGACTCTATATATTCTGAAAATGAGTCACTGTCTAATTTTTGAGATAATAAATGGACCAAAAGTGGGTCCCATGTGGTTATATCAACACCCAAATTTGTAATGGCGTGAAGACTTTCTTTGGTGATGTCATATAATTTTTTGATGGCAGTCATTGATTGGTGTTGCATATTGGGAAGACCTAACATGATGTTAATATGCGATGTAAAAATTAATTTCTTATTGTCATATCTGTGGTTTAGAATCTCCCAACATACGTCATAGTTTTCGGAACTGATTTGAAGATGGTGAATGAGACGCTCAGCTTCTCCAGTAATTTTTCCCTTTAAATATTGCATTTTTTGGGCTTTAGATACAGAAGGATTTTTGTGAATTGTCTCGTTGAATAAATCTTTAAAGGACGTCCATTGATGGTAGTTACCACTAAAAGTTGGTATATCCATTTGTGGTGTTGACTTTTCTCTATGAGACATGTTGCACATTTCAGTATTGATCGACTTCTTTATCTGGTTGAATAACTGTTCGTGTTTGGTAAACTCATTTTGGTACCACAAGTTTTCTTCATTAGACTCGTTTTCTATTTCCCAATGAAAGCTGTCGATTGTTGACCACCTGGTTTGAAGGGAATGAAGGGCATCTTCGAATTCCCACTTGTTTTGCATTTGGCTTACGTTTATGGTACCTACAGTGTGCATGAAGGCTTTAAAGTTAATATTTTGCTTTTTAAGCATATTGGATAATTGACTGCCAGACGCCGTGGTTTGATCTTGCTGTTGTGGTATTTTAGCACGCGATGAAGTATTATCCATTTTGCTGAAATTTGGTTATAATTTGAAAAAATAATGGTTTGGTCTGACCTGGTTTTTCTCCTTCTGATGTTGCTCAGTAACACCGTAATTCACCGACGACTGGTAATTTAACACTGGTTTGATACTCGAAGGACCATGTAACGGTGCGCACTCTATGGTGGTGCTGGTCTACCGTTGGAACGGTGTGCACGCTATGGTGGTGCTGGTTTACCGTAGGTTCGAAGGGACCGAGATCGAAAAGTTTATAAAGTGTACAGATATTATTTATTTACACTACTTAACACTAACTTACAAACTTTATATTATTCTAAACACTGGTTTATTGAAGTTTTGGTTAATGGTAAACTGGTATGTATAAGAGTACGCGCTAAAATGTGGTTAGTGGTAAACGTAGTGCGATCGGTATGGTTGCGGAACGCGTACTTGTGGTCGCTATGGTAGTTGGGCGCGTACTTGCGTTCGCTATGGTAGTTGGGCGCGTACTGGTGTTAAAGCGTGCATTTAATTAGCAGCAAATGAAAAGTGCATGCAAAGCATGAAAATGGTAGCGCGACGCTGTTCGGTTGCGTTGCTCCGAACAGAAACATTGATGTTTTCTCAAAATCGAGTACACTAGCTGCTGCCCGCGTCTTCGCCCACGTAACGCGTGACACGTTAATATGCAAAATGGTTAATTATTTCGTTACCTTTTTAAAATAAAAATTGAAACATAAATAACATAGGTTATTTATATTTTATAACGTTACGAGGACGAAGTCGGGCACTAAAATAACTACTTAAATGAAGAAATACCTATTTAAATGAAATAGGTAATAAAATAATATACTAAATAAATAGGTAACACAATCAAGATTCTTGATTGCAATTGATTTCGTTAAAATACCAGTAACTCGTTATATACCTAACTAGTAATTTCCTAAAGTTTTATTGTTCATAAAGTTGTCAATTTTATTTGTAGAATCTAGAAAGAGAACCGACAAACGTTGCCGCCTTATGACAGTGCAAATGAATTTAGACCTTAAGTCGTAGTATGTATGTATGTATGTATGTATGTATGTATGTATGTATGTATATATGTATGTATGTATGTATGTATGTGTGTGTGTGTTTGTATGTATGTATGTATGTATGTTCCTCCATAACTCTTAAACGAATTAACTGACTTTCACGAAACTTTGGTAGATAAACATTTAGACGTACAGGACACCAGCTAGTTTTGTAAATAAATGAAGATTCTAATACCGACCTTTGTGCGCAGCAATAGTGTTCAATGTTGCTTGCTTGCGCTGCTATTTTACTAATAAATATTATGTAGGTATATAAAAAGCCGTCATTAGTCAAGATCAAAAGAGTGAGCTTTCTGTACGGAAACATTTCAAATACCAATTCATTCATTGTTATAGGTTTATGATTTTTATAAATAATACAATGAACTATCTCTGACTTATAAATAAAGCTAACTTAGTTACAGTAACTACATACATATTTAATACGATATATCGATACAAAGCGAAGTATCGGGCATCCCTACTGCGTTCACAAGTGTTGCCACATTTGTGGAGGCAAAAATCCGTACCGCCTTTCACTGTTTCCTAAATTGAATTCGATGTAGGAAATGCTTATCGCACTATTCAATTTGAACGTTTTCTATTTAGGAATCTAAGTAGAGAGCTCGTGATCACACTACGCTAAATTGATTTCTAAATCGAAGATTTAAAGTTGAAAATGGATAAACTCTAAATTGAATCCAATCTGTTCTAACTGCGATCACACCTTTCGATTTACTAAACTGTAACATCGAAGTTTTATGACTGTTGCGGAAGCGGCAGCTCTGAACTCTACCTATTCAATATACTTTGTACTAATTCAATTAAATAGAAATGCCACAATAAAAGTTATAAAGTTTTTTAATATTTTCTAAAATATATGAAACTACAAGAGCAAAATTTGTTTGAAATTCTTTAGAATTTAATTATACCGAGTGAAGTATTACTTATAAATCGTATATCGATTTGTAGATATCAAAAATTTGTATAATCCATACTATCCATACTTACTAATATTATAAATGCGAAACCTTTTCACGCCTTAACTACTCAACCGAATTTTGCATACACAATACACGTTGTCAGGGATACAGGAAAGGACATAGGGTACCTTTCTTCAAAAAAAAGTACTGTTCCTGAGTAATCGTCTAAAAATATAAATAATAGGGCGCTACCGTCGTCACAGTAATAACGATGTCAGGCGTTATTACTCATATATTTTCTTTTTCAACGCGGACGAAGTCGCGGGCACCAGCTAGTAATATAATATTTGGTTTAAACTTAAAAAAATAAAATCAATAACTATTTGTAAATGTCTTTATTCATCTTAGATATAAAATCAAAATCAAAATTTAATTCATAACAAGGCTTATTTATCATTTAGTCATTTATAGGTATGACATGCATGCTAAAAATCTGTAATGTATACCGAGAAATCCGTATTCTGGCAACACTCTTCGATTTAGAAATCTGTTTAGCGTAGTGTGATCACGAGCTCTCTACTCAGATTCCTAAATAGGAAATGTTCAAATTGTAAGGTGTGATAGCCCTTTAACTAACACACCAGTCACAGAGGGAGAGACACAGTCACAGATTATTGTATATAGTTTGAATTGTTTGACTTTGACATAATTTTGACAAGTAGCCATCTACGAGCCGTCTTGTGTAAAGCAAGCACAAATAACGAGAATTTATTACCATTTGAATATTTGTGATTATGATTTGTTTTAAAAACCATTTTAAAACCAAAGAGCATTTAATCGATTTAATCACTATGTTATAATTATACTTAAAAATGGATGACAAACAACAAAAGGTAAAGGTAAGGTAAACAAATAGTGAAAAGATAGAAAACCTTTTCTAATAAAGGCTTTATAGAAAAAAATTTCATTGCCTGTTTAAAAAAAAGTTAGATTTTAAAAATAAATATTGAACATTTATGTTTACGTACGACGGGTTGTAAGTTATAAAGCAAGATCTATTACTTTTCCAAGTGAAATGTAAGTGCATTTAAAACATCGTAATGTCGTAAAGGTGAAATGAACGAAATAATATTCATTCTTGTTGTGAACTATTTGATTTTTATTCAAAAAATATATGTGCCACAATTGAAAAACCCTTAAAAATAATCGCAGCAAGAAAAGTAAGCAAGTAAGTAAACTCGCCATATTTTAACACACGTATTTACACTACAGTGCCATTTTCATTCACATGTGTATATTGCAAATCGTCGCAGGCCTTCACGCTTTTTATATATATATTTTTTCTATATAAACTTATTTAATGCGTTCTTATTATCTGTATAAATAAATACACAATTTGGCAAAAAATATTTGTAACAAAGTAGTAATTGAATAACACGAGCGAGCAGTAATTCTAGTTATTATATATAACTACCTGCAGTTTTTGAAACAAAAAAAATTACGATTAGGATTTATAATTATTATTGACGTGGAAATAGTGGCATAATAACATAAAAATATATGGAAAGACGTTATGAATTTACTACTCATTATAGCCATTATTGTTTGCTTTTATTTTGATTTGTTTAAACGGTTTGTATTGTGTTGGTGCTTAAAAACATGTTAAAAACTGTAATTTTCGAATAAGCGGATATGACCGTATGATGACCCTGTATCCGGGTACAAGATCGTTAATCCGTTAATTAACGAAGCTAACATTTCGACTAACCGATTAACTTTTAAGTTAATTTTAAAAAATGTTAACGCAATCGTTAACTTCCGTTAACATTCCTCAAGTCCGTTAATCGTTAATCCTACCTACTATTTGCCAAAACTGTAGACAATATTTTGTAAAAAAGCCACCTGTCTGACGTACGGCAACACATTGATGGCGACATCTAGCGTCCCTCTTTGGCAACTGTTAAATTATACACTAATTTATACACGCTTCTTTTTTTTATTCATAACCTGTTAACTTCCAGAACACAAACCAATAGTTTTTATAAGTAGATCACTAACGCAGCGACATAAAAACTGCAATTAACGTTAACTTCCGTTAAATTTTCCGAAATGTAACGCTTTAACGTTTAACAAAGTTGGTCACGGAGTAAGTTACTTTATTTTCAGAGATATCGTGTTTATAGGCTCTATACACTACTTACTGAAACTAAATTGAATTTTTCTTTTTTTCTTCAACGCGGACCAAGGCGCCAGCTAGTATTTTATAAAGTTACGCGGACGAAGTCGCGTGCAACAGCTAGTCAGCTATAATTTATGAAGATCTGGTCAGGCGTTTGAAGTTCATCAGTTCATTTCAGAGTTGACGAAGATTTGAAATTTCTAGGTTCGATTGGTTTGAAATTACCACAAGATACTTTTTTGTCTGGAAAAATGTTAAGTTAGGGATCGAAAAAAATATATTAAAAAAACGCAGACCCCGTTTTCGAAACCAGCGGATAGATCGCGCGGTAGGTATATTTTATAATGCTTGTTTGACTCAAAATTATTTAGGTATACTTACTTACATTAAGGTAGTTTAAGAACTTAGTTATTATAAGGTTAAATAAAATTATTTTTTGCTTTTCAGTTTCTTCGGCGGTTTAATTTTTTTTCATTAGATAGTAATTATCCTAGAAAAAAATCTTAAGAAAGAGTATGTGCTATTATCTCGTTATTTGCGAGACGATTAAGATGAAAAAAGTTGGGAATACGCTATGCGGCTAGCGGCCGATGATAACCGAAAATTACCGAGAACAACTAATATGCGCATTCCCTTTATATACCTACTAGCTGGTGCCCGCGACTTCGTGCGCGTTCTGAATGAAAAGTACCCTATGTCCTTTCTAGTGTCCCAGACAACGTGTATGCAAAATTTCATGGTGATCAGTTCAGTAGTTTTTGCGTGAAAGCGTAACAAACAAACAAACTCACATTCACATTTATAATTTAAATGAAACGAAATGAGTAAGAATTTAAATGAAACGGTTGACTAGTATGAAATAAAGTTACACACGGCTTCACACCGAAAACCAACCTATTAACTTTTAACCAACCTATGTAAGTAGGTAGATGTATGCAAATCGAATCTTTAGGAGTAAACTCCAAAAACATTTTCAGCCCAGCATTTTAACAAAAGCAGAAATGTCAACTTCAGAAAGTGACGCTGATGAAGCGGAGGTGATGAGAGATTGTTCAGAGGAAGAACGGTCGTTCTCTCCCATTATTAAGTCGACTGCACTCAGACCAAAAGTGATCACAACCGAGCACGGAACGTTGAGTCCTGTAATTCCTTCTGGGAGTTCTCGGGAATCCACTCCAAGTCATGGCGTCGTACTTCGAGAGGATTCCTCTTCGTCACACACCCCTACACCCAAAAGTGCATCTCTCGAAGATCTCCTGCCCCTTCGAGAGTCACCGGCCCTAGTTTCTGATAAGGTTCAGAGAAGAGGTGTGAAAAGGAAGAGGGTTACGAAGAGAGTTACGAAAATGAAAACTTTCGCGAAACCGCAAAGAAGGCGGCGACCGACAAGTAAGTACTTGCATGTCCTTCGCGTAGCTTTCGCTTAGGGGGGACAGGGGGGGGATACATTATAGAAAAAAAAATGAAGTATACTTGAATTAATAATTCAAAATATTATAAAACGAGCAAGCGGTATTACTTTTGTAACCTTTCTGTTAAAAAAAAAACTACCTAAAACGAATTTTCTCGAACATAAGACCCTTACAGATTGATTTCTAGACTTAAAAAAATTATTTTTAGCCTAGATTTTCGTCAAAATCGTATAGAGCCGTTTGCGAGATCGTCGTGGCATACGGGAATTCCTCGTTTAGTATTATAATAAGATAAACTGTATTCTTTTATTTCTTTTACAGAGGAGTCCAGTTCTTCGCCCCTGGGCAGCGAGCTGCCAGACCTTATAATAGAGACGATGCCGAAGCGACAGCATGGAGAGCCTCAAGAATTTTACGACGCTCTTCTTGTCTCAATAATAGAATACATAAAAACCAACAACTTGTTTGGTATAGGATATGACGATGGAGCCAATCGCCATGGTAGGCAACACTCTCAAATAGAATGACACATACTATGTTGTGTAGTTAAGGCGAGAAAGCGTAGTAAACAAACAATAAAACTAATAAAAAAAACCTCGTAAATAGCGATAAAATGAAACTAAGAGTAATTGACGCAAAACTTTTAAAAGAAGATATTAAATGTCTTTCAGATTCTATACAAGGGGCGGAGGCGTTGATAAATTCTACAGCCACATCGAGGTCTTCAATTCCACTGTCTGGATCCAGATATGGATCTGGATCAAAGAGTTCCACAGTTATTTGTCCCGAATCGACTCCCAATCGAGACGTTTCTCCTAAAGAATCTTCTTCTACTGTAAACTCTTCTTTTTACAAAGAAGACGCTTCATCGCATAGAGAGTCAAGTGAATCTGAAGTTTCCGCTAGAGAGGAAGAAGAAAATAGTTCCCAGGATGACGAAGAAATAGGTAAATAAAATAAAATTAAACTATCAATCAATCAATACTAATAATAAATCTGTAAGTGTATATATTGTATGTATGTATATAAGTACTTAGCCCGTTTATTACAGGACTACATAATTATTATCTTCAATCTCACATAAATTTTTACGTAAACTCTAAACTTTTAGAGGTTTACTCTCAATTTTTGTAAAAAAATATCTTTATAGAAATATTAATATTGAACAACCCCTCCACAAAATTTAATACAGGTTCAATCGAGGGCAAGCTGCGACATTTTAAATTACGGAAAACTGTTTTAAAAACAGAAATAAATTCTCTTTTAGAAAATCCAAATCAAATTTCAACCCGAGAAGGGATCATCGAAACATCAGGATTCTTAAGAGATGTGGAAGTAATGAGGAGTGATGCAGTTACAAGGTCAACTGTCTCTCCAATACTGAGGTCTGCAATACATTCGCAGATAATTACAAGGCGATCAGTATCCTCATATTCAACAGTTTCCACTCCTCCACCAAATATTGTGACTAGGCGCAAGCAGTACTCGTCACATTCGACACCTTTGAGAAGCTTTTTCTCAGCCCAAGATCTCATACATGACCCAGAACGGTTGTCAGATCAACGTACAAACAATTACAGTGATGTATCAGAAGTTTCGGATAGTGGAGAAGAAGAAGAAGAAACTGAAGAAGCTGAAGAAGAGGAAGAAACTAGTACAGTTGAAACATTAAGGAGAGGTATAAAAAGGAAAACAAGAGATTCGGATTTTCAAAAATCTTCACTATCGAGCCGAGGAACTAGAGGTACTTAAATTTTATTATAGTATCTATAAACGTTTACAAAAAATTTGCCGCAGATCAGAGATATTTGATTGGTCTCGCTGCGCTCGACTAGATACAGCCGCCGTACTCGAAAAATACGGCAACAAATACTACGCCGAATTCGGCGTACCCGAGCTAGTTACACTACAAACTGTCTGTGATGGGTATGTCGTCGGTACATCGCAGAATTGGGCATATCATGATATTCCTGGGCAGATCATATTTCTGTTAAAACTGAGAGGATCGCCTCACTCCGCTCGCTTCGTTCGGCTCCTCAAATTTATTTCCATGTAAACCTAGCACGCTCCTCTTCGCTTTACTTCGCTCCCGCTCCTCGTCGCACGTATTTTTGACTTTTGGTGAAAGATTTTTGATTTCATACTTTACGATCTGCCCCATTTTACGATCCATTTTATTAAATTTTGGTCATAATAAAATGCCAATTTGCATAGTGAAACTGTGCAAAAATATAATGAAACTGTGCAAAAAGTGATAAATAGTGACGATGTTTTACACATACTACAATAAAAAGTTGCCGCATACACGGAGCTATTGTTTTTAGGTATAGGTAGCTATGGAAAGGGCTATGCTCGGGGTTACACTGCGAGATCGAAAAAGAAATGAGGAGATCGTAGACGTACGAAAGTTACCGACATAAGCCGTCGAATCAGTAAGTTGAAGTGGCAGTGGGCAGGGCACATAGTACGAAGAGCCGACGGCCGCTAGGGCCGGAAGGTTCTCGAGTGGAGGCCACGGACCAGCAAGCGCATCGTTCCTACGACCTCGTCCACCCACAAGGTGGACAGACGACCTAATAAGGGCCGCGGGTCGACGGTGGATCCAGGCTGCTTCTGACCGGTCCAATTGGAAAATTTTGGGGGAGGCCTATGTCCAGCAGTGGACGTCCTACGGCTGAGATGATGATGATGATGATAGGTATGGCCGTATCTAGTCGAGCGCAGCGAGACCAATCATTTATCTATGCGGATTGCATATTGTGTAAAAATTTCAAATCAATCCGTCTGCTAGTTTTTGAGTAATACACAAACCAACACATTTTTATATAATATCTACTAATATTATAAAGAGGAAAGATTTGATTGTTTGTTTGTTTTTATTGAATAGGCTCCGAAAGTACTGAACCGATTTGAAAAATTCTTTTACCATTAGAAGCCGACATTATCCGTGATGAACATAGGCTACATTTTACCGCGGGAAATGGTTCATTCCTACGGGAAATTTAAATTCAACTGTTCGCTCTCCAGATACTTCGTCTAGAGACATTTCGCCACACCGAGGCTCGTCCGAATCAAATGAGCAGTCTGAATCAAATTCAAAGGAAGAAGTGACAAATTCTGATGACTCTGAAGGTACAGGTATGTAATAGGTAATATTATCCACTTTATGTTTAACATATTTAAACGACACACCCTGTACGGTTATAGAATATAAAAAAATGTGTTTTTTTTAAAAGAAACTTGGAAAATTCTCGTGTCACAGTGTTATTTGCCTTTGGCTTAACAGATTTTAATGAAATTATATATTATGTACACTTGGTAATTCTGAGAATAGCTTTTTATATATTTTTTATACGCAGGCGAAGTCGCGGGCAGCAGCTAGTTTATTATAAAAATTAAAAAAAAATCTCAGCAAAAGTGCAGAATATATTTTAAAAAAACGTGCGTTCCAATTTGGTAAGCAGTAGCACTACCATGAGTTGCTATCGAAATCTTACGTTAGTTACTTCTGTCGATTACGAATCTTTCACCCTTCAATGTGCTAGTGAATGATTTAACTACTAACGTTACGGTATTTCTCGAGAGCATCAGTCAAATTTGTAACTCATGGTACCGATTTTGTATAGAAATGTCAAGTCGCTAGCGACTACATTCGATAGGTTTTTCACATATGCAACTCATGTTAACGGTTCTAGTTCTTTGAGTAACCGCTAGAGGCGCTGTACAATTTTTCATACAAATATTTTACGTTCTCGCTCATCTCGCTAGCGATTTCGGTCGTCATAAACTCATGGTAGTGCTGCAGGTCTCGCGACGTTTTACAAGAATTAAACTATTATTTTTATGTTTTTATGTTACCCTGCCTAGAATCGAACCCGGCACCTCTTAGACAGAGCGTTAAGGCTATAGCACCCTAACCACCCATTCAATGGACTCGTCAATTTATATTTCTATTGTAATTTATATTTTACTGTTCTAGTTACATAATTATCTAATTACTTATCTATTAGCAAATTGGTAAAATCTGAAGAAATAAATTTTGTAGTTTTGAAAATTTGCACAATTTAACCGTAAGTTATAAAGGTATAAACTTATATAATAAGAATCTATAACTTATAAATTTATTAGAATATCTAAATATTATTTGATATTATATTATTATTTCATTTTTCAGCTAAAACAGACGAGGACACAACTGTGGAAGAAAGTGTCAATACAGTAGTACAATGTACTAAATATTTGGAGGAGAAAAAAGGTTCTCCTGTTTTACAGGCAGCCGCCGACATTTTAAAGGAGACCTCTCCCATTTTACATGCGACCCGACAAATTTTACAGGACACTTCCCCCATTTTACAAGCGACGCGGCAAAATTTACAGGACACTTCCCCTATTTTACCAGCGACTCGGCAAAATTTACAGGACACTTCCCCCATTTTACAAGCGACCCAGCAAAATTTACAGGACACTTCTCCCATTTTACCAGCGACCCAGCAAAATTTACAGGAAACTTCCCCTATTTTACAAGCGACCCAGCAAAATTTACAGGAGACTTCCCCCATTTTACAAGCGACCCGGCAAAATTTACATTACACTTCCCCCATTTTACCAGCGACCCGGCAAAATTTACAGGACACTTCTCCCATTTTACCAGCGGCCCCTAACATTTTACAGACGACCTCCTCCAATTCACAGATGACCCGACAAATTTTACAGGAGACTTCTCCCAAGGTACAGGCTGCCCTTGACTTCACACAGATTGTCTCTTCCATTTTTCAGTCAAATGAATCTGAAGATTGCAATAAAAAAGGAGGTATTTATAATAATCTATTTTATTAGAATTTTTTTTTTTTTTTTCATTTTTTTTCTGCTTGAAAGATACCTTCCTTTCCGATATCTCTGACAACGTGTATGCAAAATTTCATTCGGATGGGGATTTCATCTTCATAGTGTAGTAATTTATAGGGTTTTAATAAATACATTTACTGGTAGGAATAAGTGGAAAAAAAAACCCTTCTGACCCCCCCCCCTAACTCCATTATAATTAAATTCGTTTTGCTTGCGTTGTGTTACCTAAATTTTAATTCTGGAATATCTTGCAACATCATTTTACTTAGAAATTAATGGATCAAATTATGTTTAGGTTTTTAAAATATGACCATTTGTTTTAGGCACTATGGACGCAGCGTCTTCTTTGACAGAATCATCAAAAGCTTCTCAACCAGAAGAAGCATCAAAATCTTCTCAATCAGAGCAATCATCGAAAGCTTCTCAATCAGAGGAAGCATCAAGATCTTCTCAATGGGAAGAAACATCAACAGCTTCTCAATCAGAGGAAGCATCAAAATCTTCTCAATCAGAAGAAACATCAAAATCTTCTCAATCAGAGCAATCATCAAAAACTTCTCAAGCAGAGGAAGCATCAAAAGCTTCTCAATCAGAGGAAGCATCAAGAGCTTCTAAACCAGAGGATGCATCAAAAGCTTCTCAATCGGAGGAAACATCAAAAGCTTCTCAATCAGAGGAAGCATCAAGAGCTTCTAAACCAGAGGATGCATCAAAAGCTTCTCAATCGGAGGAAACATCAAAAGCTTCTCAATCAGAGGAAGCATCAGAAGCGTCTCAATCAGAGCAATCATCAAAAACTTCTCAATCAGAGGAAGCATCAAAAGCTTCTCAATCGGAGGAAGCATCAAAAGCTTCTAAACCAGAGGAAGCATCAAAAGCTTCTCAATCGGGGGAAACATCAAAAGCTTCTCAATCGGGGGAAACATCAAAAGCTTCTCAATCAGAGGAAGCGTCAGAAACGTCTCAATCAGAGCAATCATCGAAAGCTTCTCAATCGAAGGAAGCATCAAAAGCTTCTCAATCGGAGGAAGCATCAAAAGCTTCTCAATCGGTGGAAACAGTGGAATCTGCTGATGCAGAGTCGATTGCAGGACTCAATGCCGCCACTCCACATTGTTCCCGTCGTGAGACATCACAGGGTCTTCAGAGACGTAAGATCCACAAAATAAATTGCCCGAAAAGAAAAAAAACGAAAGAAGAGTCCATTCAAACTCTATTATTATAAAAAAAAATATTGAAATGAAATAATATTTTTTTTAAATAGTCAATATTGTAATTCATGTAAAGTTGTATAGTAAGATTGATTTTTTTTTAAATTATATTACTTGTGTAATTGGCATATTATAAGGGTTGCTATACTTATTATATAGTCGTGTCGGCAAAGCCGGGCGCTAATATATGTACATGTAGATGATGATTTCCTTCTCCTACATAAACAAAAAAAAAAATGTACATGAACGTTCGGCAGACGATACTAAACAAAAGGGAAAAATGCGAAAAAATTGTGCAATATCACACTAAATCGTTAATTTTTACTCAAACCACACTAGTGTTATGAGCTACAGATCGCGCGGCGAGAGTTTGGCTTTGACCTTCGGGTGGAGGGGATTACTGCGCATGGGTACTGTCACGCACACAATACTTTTCCTTTTTTATGTACCAGGTTGGATATTTGAGTAAAGACTGAGTGACTGAGTAAAGAAGCAACTTCCTCAATCTGACTTCGAATTTGCTTCAATGAATCGATACATTCGTCAGCTTCTTTCTTTAAAAAGCAATTCACGTCATATATCATTTTCCGTGCTTGCCTTTTTAAAACAATGTTTTTTTTACGCATTTTCAAATCACTTTTTAATATTTAACAAAAAAAACTTAACTGACAAACTTAAACAAACAAACTCAACAAATAATAACAATCGACAACAACAAACAATTAACGAAAATAGCAATTCACTTGTGAACGTGATTGTACAACAGGAGTGCGCGGTACGTCGTATCGATGCGAGAGGCAGGGAACGACTGGAGCGCCAATCAGAGCACCGCGTGCGCCTACACACCCGCCCCGCACCCCGCTAATTGCCCGTTGATACCCAATTTCTGATTTCTGCGCAATAACGGTCAAAGCCAAACTCTCGCCGCGCGATCTGTACGTGATACGATTTTGTGTGATATTGCACAAATTTTTCGCCTGTCGCTCAGCAGAGGCATTTAGATAATAAGCATGGCGATAAGTTTACCGGTGAGTTTGCCGATCGGGTATCGAACATTAGAAGATATTTCGGGTCGGCTTTATTGTTTGTTCAAAACAAAAATTGCCGAATGAAATGTGCCGGCCCGACCATATACAATTATACATATATTAGAATGCAATGTACATTACGATGTACATATAGTTTTAAGAAGTTAATAGGTACATAGTCAAATCTTTTTATAATTCTACTTATACCATTATTAGTATGTAAACTGTTATAAATAAATACAAAACTTTGTATGTCAATTTAGTCAGTTGTCTTATCAACTTGGCTCGATATTATTTATATGAATTTAAAAAAAGATAGAACAAAGAAAGACTGTTTTAATAAACCTTCGTTTAAAAACAGATCAAAGGAGAAAAATACGTTGGAGCAAATGAAATACAGATGTTTACAAAAAGCATTTTTATTTGAAAAATGTTAATAAATAATAACTCCTAAATGAGGTAAAATAATTTAATAGATGAACTATTGATTTAATCTATGTAGTTTAATTTATTTCATAGTACCATGATCCCACCATTGTGATGATTACTAACACTAGTTATGCATCATTATGCACTCGTGGTACAGTCAATAAGTCGATTAACACATTCAAAAATGCAAAACAACCGAACACTCAACTTACTTACCTATTTACTTGCTTACTGAAGCTTTTCACGATCATTTGTACGTGAAGTTTATCTTGCTCTCTAGTCGTGACAACGACTTATGGTGCGTTAAGTATTCAGTTGTTTTTCACTTTTGAATGTGTTAATCGACTTATGCGGCCGACTGTACCACTGCTTGTAAGTTATACTTACAATAACATTTTTTATGTCAAATAAAAAAGTATTTTCTTACATTTTTTCGAATAAAAAAGTATAGCTGGCTTTTTCCAGTACCGCTATTGGTTGCCAGCTGCCGCCATGTTAGCGTGCGCCGCTTGGCATGTTACGCTCGTGAGAGTGCGACAGCACTAAACAGCTGCATTGTATTATGAACCTTATACATATGGCGTCTAAGGTTAATTGTAAGTTTTAAGCTTTTTTCGTTTATTCGTCGGTTCTGTGTAAACGAAGATTCACGACTTATCTACTGTAACAATTTGATATTAATTTGTTACTATAACTATTAAATTGTTACTGTTTTACATTAATTGTTATACTAGTGTTACAAAACGGTGGGACCATGGGTCTTGTACATATGAATTATTATTATAAGACAATCTTTATGAGTGCTTGTTTGTGAAAGGATAATTTTTAATATTATAAAACAAAGTCCTCCGCCGCGTCTGTCTGTCTGTTCGCGATAAACTCAAAAACTACTGCACCGATTTTCATATATGCTGTTTTCACCAATGGATGGAAAGGTTCTCGAGGAAGATTTTAGTATATAATTTACAAAGTTAGGCGGGCGAAGTCGCGGGCAGCAGCTAGTAATTTATAAAACATTTTATGGGTAAAAAAATTTAAATGAACTGACTCAATAAATACGAAATAATAAATATTATTTAATAACTGTAATACTATAGGTTATGGAATACTATATTTCAAGTTTGTATTTTAACAAAAATAAAATCATTTTTCAAGCTTATTTTGACGAAACTATTTGTCAGTACTTTACAAAATTATACAATACATATCAGATACGAGTGATTTTATATTCACTATCCAAGTCTTTGTATATTTAATCTTTGATAAATATAAACATGCCTTTCTTTCTGTTTTAATGACATATTAAAATTACAAAATATATAATTATACGATAATATTGCCCAGAAAAAAACATACTAAATGATAATTTTCGTTATTCCATGAAACATCCAGTTTTTTATCGCAAATCATATTTTAAAAAAAACTATTAGTTGCTTTTTTTTTTTCAAATTAATTAACATCTAAGAAAGAAAAGAGTTTATATTCTCAAAGATTACACTAAAATACATTATCATGGACTAATAACTTGTATTATTGTAAAAATTGTAAACGAACATTAAATTCGTAAAGTAAATGATTTATTAATAATTTTTTTTAAATACCCACACATTTTTTATTTGTTATAATTATTAAGAATTTCAAAATACATATTCAAAGATAATAAATTTTAAAAACACGAAAGTCACTAACTATTACACATCAATCATTTTCGCCTATCTATACAAATACATAAATATTATAATTTTAAATCGTAAACGAGCCTTACTTGTGATAGCAAAAAATTAATTTTATTTTTTTTATTTTTTTTTATTTTTGTCTGCGTTTGCGCACGCCAATTTCAAAAACGGCTTTTAAGGATTTGGGTGAAATTTGGCATACATATAGTTTATTATTTGAATTTTAATATAGATTAAAAAATTGTCGGGTTATTGTGGATTTAAAAAAAAAACTACAAACTTTTTTTTTTATAAATTAAAAAAAAAATTTTTATAAATAATTCACATTAACTCGAGTGTTTGTATGGCGGCTTGCAATCTGTCTATTTCGCCTCGAGATTGAGTGAGTTTCTCCGAATTTATCTTCTGAACGTCCGCTGGCACTTTGACGCCGTAGTCCTCCGCCGCCATCGACTGCTCTAGCTTCGTTATCGTCTGCGTCAGAGTCTCCTTCTTCTTCTCGAGCTTCGCTATCTCCTTCGGTGGATCGATGAGGCCCTGTCAACGTTTTCTTGTTAAATTTTATCTAAGGTCACCGGTGCGCGGGTGAATTGAAAACACGATATATTCATAGAGCGCTTATACTATATGAAGCGTGCGCCCGCGACCGCAATGCAAAAGTTTGCAAAATTTCTAAGAAAATGAATGTTTTACCGTTTTTAGTTATCGACAATTTTGACCACAAAGAAATGGGTTTATAGTAAAAGTTAAAGTTATTATTAAAGCGCACTAAATTTCCAATAAAATAAGATGAAATAGACCCTGATAGTTTCTGAGATATTGAACAGGGAAATAAGTACTTCATTTTACAAACACTTCCTAATACTACCTTAACAATTTTGAACAGCTGTATCTCAGAAACTTTTTTATTCCCATGATTGGGAATAAAACTCAAAGACAGGGTAAGATTAGAAGACATACGGGAAAAAACAAATGTAATACCCATTATTAAAACTATATAAAGAAACTCAAATGGAGATGGACGGGTCATATGACTAGAGATCCACATAAATGGTCTCACAAAATTACACATTGGTACCCTAAAGATGAGAAGCGAAAAAGAGGAAGACAGAACCGAAGATGGGAGGATGATATAAGGAAGGTAGCAGGAGCAACATGGATGAGAAAGGCACAGGACAGGAAATTGTGGAAGGTCTTAGAGGAGGCCTATGTCGTGTGACAGGCGAGGAAGAGTAATTTAAATTATATAACGTAACATATTATTTTCTGTATTAGGATTCCTTGCAAATAAAGGCTATCTTTATCTCAGAAACTATCAGGCCTATGTAGACCAAATTTATTTATTTTTTAAAATTAAATCCGGAATCTATACTTTTACTATTACTAATCTTATAAAGCTGGAGAGTTTGTTTTGTTGAACGCGTTAAATAATCTCGGGACCTATGCTGGTTGGAATTGAAAAATTCTTGAAAGTCCAGCATTTATCGGGGAGGGCTTTTGTTCTTTTTGAACATTTTGAGCGCGGACGAAGCCGCGGGCCACGGCTAGCCGTTTGTTACACGGGCCCAGCTGTAGTGAAATAGAAAAATTACCCACCTTAAGCACCAGGTGCACTTCGATCTTGTCCGAGACCGTTAGGATTGAGCATCCAGTCGGAGGCTTCTCGTCAGACAGCTCACTGTTGGCCAGTGACTGGAGACCCCTGAACAGCCCCTTCAACGTTTCCACCTGCAGCTCATCGGAGATGACGAGGTGCACTGTGGTCTTCTGTTTGTTGGTTAGGTTGTATTCGGTTCGAGTCGACCGGATCAGGTGGACCATCTTGAGGACCGTGTCCACGTCCGTCTCCAGCTCTTCGGACCGCCACGGGGCGTCGCTCTTCTGTGATTAACACATTGATTGCGTATTTTAAATGAAGACGTGAGTGGATGAAGGTGATATGTCGCATTTTTGGTTTTTTTCGTTTTTTTGCATTGATGAAGTTAATAATTATGTCCATAGGAATGATTACAGATTACAGACCAGATCATTGATTTAAGACTTTCTTGGAAAATAACAAGTTGAAAAATCTGTTATGTACAGTTAATTTTAAAAAGCAAAAAGTGCAGAAAAGTTTACTTTTGTTAATTTTTATTTTTAAAAATAATAAAACTTTGCATCATAATTTAGTTACAAAAATCAGTTCCGTCGCGATTTATCTCAAAAATTAAAAGTAAAACTTTAACCTCGGTTTATTCAAAATTGGAAATATGCGACATATCACCTTCATCCACTCAAGTCTTCAAATATTAATTGGGAAAATTTAACATTTCAAAGTTGACTCTGAACTGCGTCAGAGAGAACACTGCGTTTCATTTGGACAATAAAATTGTGTCGACTTCGTATGCGTATATTTATAAACTAGCTGGCGCCCGCGACTTCGTCCGCGTTGAAAAAGAAAAAAGAAGTAGCCCACCCTGTGTCCCGTACTTTTAAATGTTTACCTACCGAGTTTCATGAAAATCAGTTAATTCGTTTAAGAGTTATGCATATACTTATACATACACTTACAGATTTATTATTTCATAGTATTTTCGCGTAACTTTGTAAAATATCTAATATTATATAAAATTCTCGTGTCACACTATTAGACACCATACTCCACAGAAACGGCTGTCGTGTCAACTGTAGCACTACCATGAGTTTATGACGACCGAAATCGCTAGCGAGATGAGCGAGAACGTAAAATGTTTGTATGAAAAATTGTACAGCGCCTCTAGCGGTCACTCGAAGAACTAAAACCGGTAACATGAGTTGAGTTGCATAAGTGAAAAACCTATCGAATGTAGTCGCTAGCGACCATTAGCGACTAACGTTTAACTTGACATTTCTATACAAAATCAGTACCATGAGTTACAAATTTGACTGATGCTCTAGAGAAATACCGTAAAGTTAGTAGTTAAATCATTCACTAGCACAACTAACGTAAGATTTCGATAGCAACTCATGGTTTGTTATACGTTATTTAGTTAGAGGACTCACAGTGGGATAACTGGCGACGCATATGGACGGACAAGTGGCATCTTTCCTAGGAAGTCTCTGGAACAGGTCCTCGGTGATGAACGGCATGAACGGACTCAACAACTTGAGGCCGTACTCCAACGTCGTGTACAAAGTCTTCCTAGCCGTTTCCTTTTCCGACTCGCTTCCGGATGCAAACACGGGTTTTAAATATTCCTACAAAACAGTTGGGATTTGAAAAAAAAAAAAAAAATTTTTTTTAATGTATTTTAAAAAACTTTATCATTAATAATATTTATATTTTATGAGAAAAACTTTTAATTTTTTTTTTTTAATTATTTATAAACAATTAAAAACTGATAGAATTAAAAACTAAAAAAAAGACAATTAAAAATTGATAGATTAAAAAAAATCTATTATTCCTATCAACCTATAAATTTGAGTTTTATTGATAGGTTACACAAATTTTTAGGCTTTTTTTTTGGATATTTTTGTTTTATAAAGAAAGAAAGAAAGACATTTATTCACTGCACGAAGGACATTAACATGACATTACATAAGAATCATAAACAACAAAAACAAAATGACACAATGAAATTAATGAAAAAAGAGGTAAGACGTGTGTGTCCTCGCGGTAGTGAATTTATGGCCCTTTAGTTTTTAGATTCTCACCAAGTAAACGTCGCAGAGGTCGTACAGCCACAGGTTGTAACAGTGTGTGGTGGCAGACGGAAATTCGTAACTTTCGAAGCCGGAGTTGACTTTTTGTACTGCGAGAGCCACTCGCGACAACATCCATCGATCCATCGACGTAATGTCGCCGGAAACTGCTCCTCTGTGGACCTGTGACGAGTGGAATTCCACATTATTAGCTCTTAAACCCCTTATAGACGACACAATCTGTCGGGACAACAAGTTGGTACAACAGATCGGCGTTAGCCTATAGACGCACCAACAAAATTCTCCAACTGCCAGTTTCTACCTACAGCGAACAGAGGGACAGAAGTATAAAATATTAAAATACTTATTTTATGGCTTCATAAAAATACAAGGACATAAAAAAAATACTAAAAATTTGCGTGATACAAAGTGATGAAAGTGATCTTAAAATCTTAAACCACAGACTAAAGTCACGAATGAACTATAGAAAACCACGCTATGGTTCGGTTCAGTTGTCCAACTACGCTATAGACACTACAATTAGTTGGCTGTCGGGTGTAGTTGCATGTTCGTCCCACCCAACCGAAATGTTGGAGATTAATAATAATTATGTTGGCCATCGTGACTATAGACAGTACAATTTGTTGGCCAACCGGCAGCCGACGCCAACAAATTGTACTGTCTATAGTCACGATGGCCAACATAATTATGACGTCTTAAGGCCCTTTATCTTTATCCTTACTATAATATTATCAATGCGAAAGTAACTCTGTCTGTCTGTATCGCTTTCACGCCAAAACTACTGAACCGATCACCGTGAAATTTTGCATACACGTTGTCTGACACACCAGAAAAGACATAGGGTGCCTTTCATCAAAGAAAAAAGTAATGTTCCCGAGGGATTATCTAAAATATGAAACTGTAACTAACGCTTGGCCAATGTGTTATAGCAACAAGTTGTCAAGCGTTGTAATTGCTTTTATATTTTTAATTTATCATCGCGTACGACGAAGTCGCGGACACCAGCTAGTGTTTTATATGACACATTTATTAGGCTCAAACTTTGATAACCTTTGACTAAACTCTTTGTTGATAAATTTCATCAGAGTCCGAACGGCTCAATATGAAGAAGTTACTGGATTTTTTGGCGCCAAAATCTAACTTAGATTATTTGTTTTTTTTTTTTAGATTATCATAGTACATATGTAATTAAAAACGAGTTCGAACATGTATGTGTATACAGACCTCATAAGTGTTTCCCTTGGGGAAGTATAGGAGTGCAAACTTGGTTGCGTTCCACAACTTATTGCAGAAGAACCTGTAACCCTGCACTCGGAGGATGTCCAGGTTCAGATCGCGACCCTGGGTCATAGCGCACAGGGCGAATCTACGTCGAAAGAGAAACATTACCTTTTTGGGCTTTTGTTTATTCTCTATAACTTAATACATAATCAATACTAATAATAATTCTGTCGGGGTCGGTCATGGAGTAATTTACTTTGTTTTCAGAAATATCGTGTATATATATATATATATATATATATATTTTATGTTAAGGTCGACAGACAGGCTGACGGTCCACTTGATGGAAGGTGGCTACCGTCGCCTATAGGCGACGCCATAAGTGTTGTTATACACCATGCTTGTTATAACACAAGCAACGCCATAAGTGCTACAAGTGCGCTGCTGACCATAGAAGGATTAAGGATAAGGGATAAGGAAGGGAAGGGGGTAATGGGCTCTGGCATCCCTTACTCACTCACCGAAACACAACAGCACATATGCTGTTATTTTACGGTGGTATTCTGTGGCTCTATACATGACACTGAAACTAAATTGACCATTTTTAGATTTCTTTTCTGTATGTATGTATGTTCCTCCATCACTCTTAAACGAATTAACTGATTTTCATGAAACTTGGTAGATAAACATTTAGAAGTACGGGACACGTGATAGGCTACTTTTTATCTTTTTTAACGCGGACGAAGTCGCGGGCAACAGCTAGTATATTATAAATTTTGTCTGCCTGTCTGGCGACAGCAACAAGTCGTGAGTAAAGGTCCCCTTAAACCCTCATTTTTATGAATAACTGGCGAAGCTATTGCGCATAATCAAAAATATTAAAATTTAAACCGAATTTAATATTTAAGGTGAAAGTGGACACCATCATCAAGTGGACCGTCAGCCTGTCTGTCGACCTTAACATAAAAAAAAAAAAAAAAAAAAAACAAGTCGGCAGCCCGAACTCATCGGTATCATGTTTAAAATGCGTCCTGTCTCACACAACACAAAGCAAGGAAAGAGCACTCGACTGAGAGCACAATGATTCATACCAAAAATAAAATCACAAACAGACCCTTGGGCGTATACTCTTTTTGACAAAACTACTGCATATATCTATTACGTGTAAACTTATTTCAACTCTTGAATAACTAATCAATATTTGTGTGCACATATTATATTGATTTATACCTACATGACATAATATTGATTGTGAACCTACATAAAAATAAATAAAAAATTTGTACGTCGTAATTACGACAGAGTGTGCATAGGACTGTATCTGTAATTGTCTATCATTGTATGTACTCACATTTCTATACAAATAAAGTTATTATTATATGTTAGGTTATTATTATTATTATTATTATAAAGTATTTTGGAGTTTGTACACTGGACCTTGTTTTTGACCTAATCACCCTCAAAGTTGCATTAAAATTTGTGTTAAAATATGGATTTTTCAAACGGATCATATCTTTTAAATTAATATTATTATTATTATTTTTAAGTTTGTATGCATACGAACCTAGTTAACGACAAGATAAATCGGTATCGTGCTTACTTTTGTATATTGAACATAAAACAGCTGAGTAATTAACATTCTACGTTTGTATGGAGGAAATTTTGAGGTCACAAACAAAGGTTTCCTTTGTGCTACATCTAGTGTAGCACAAAGGAACGTAAACGTACCTGAGAGCGTCTGTGCCGCACTCCGGAATCCCATTGGGATAGTCCTGGGCCTGGGCCTTTCTGGCGCGCTCCAGCTCCTGGGGGTCCACGTTCGACGTGAGCAGCTGTTCCTGGAGACGCTCGAGGCTGATGCCCTTCACCACGTCCATAGGATCTATCACGTTGCCCAGGGACTTGGACATTTTGCGTCCGTGAGCGTCACGCACCATCGGATGAAGGTACACTGACCTGTTTGCGTGTGAGATATCTTATCATAGTCTTTGTCTTCATTATAATCTGTATTAATATTATTAGCTACCACGCTCCCGCGGCTTCGCCCGGGTTCAAAATGAAAACTATCCCTTTTATCTTTTTAAAGTTGGATCAAAATTGAAAATTCTTAAATCTATAGAAAGCTATGCGTTATCAGCGAGTAACATAGGCTATCTATAATCTAATATTATAAAGAGGAAAGATTTGATTGTTTGTTTGTTTGTATTGAATAGGCTCCGAAACTACTGGACCGATTTGAAAGATTCTTTTACCATTAGAAGCAGACATTATCCGTGATGAACATAGGCTACTTTTTACCGCGGGAAAATGCTTCATTCCTACGGGAAATCTAAAATAAAAGTAAATACTAGCGGCTTGGCCCGGGAGATAGCGCCATCTATCCAAAATCAGGTGAAGCGACTAACATATGTATTATTTTCCTGGCAAAATTACCTATAACATTACTCACTTAAAAGGTAGTTTCCCTATGAGACGCTGCCCGAAGAACACCATTCTCGCCACCCAGAAGAACAATATGTCGTGTCCTGTTTCTAACAACGTTCCCGGATAGAAGGCCTGAAAAAAATTCACATCATACAATCATCCAAACAATAAAACATGAAACATGAATGAAACATGAATGAATAAAACATGAATGAAGCAATTTCCCGCGGTAAAAAGTAGCCTATGTTCATCACGGATAATGTCGGCTTCTAATGGTAAAAGATTTTTTCAAATCGGTCCAGTAGTTTCGGAGCCTATTCAATACAAACAAACAAATATACAATCAAATCTACGGTACAAGCTATGCTTAGTGTAGGGGTCAAAACAAATCTATTCTGTAAAGTGTTGAGAAAATAAATGAATATTATTATTATTATTATTATTATTATTATTATTATTAATAATAATAATAATAATAATAATAATATTACATTTATTTGCAACTTAGTAACACAACACAAGTAACATAAACATAGTAACAGTAACATAACACAACGACAAAGAAAACAATAATCTTTCCTCTTTATAATATTATTATAGATATAGATTTATGGTATACCTGAAGGTCTTCGGTTTGATCTGGCCATCCGAATATTGAGAAGGGGAATAGTCCCGATGAGAACCAAGTGTCCAACACGTCCTCGTCTCGTTTAAGCTGAATGCCGCTCGCAGACACGTTGTACTTGCTGGCCGCCTTCGATAGGGCTTCCTCTTGCGTGTGCGCAGATATCCACAGCTCTTCGTCGTTCTATTCCAACAGCGCAATAGAAAACATTTAGATCGTCGCTTACTTAATTCTTATCATATTTATTAATGTTTTGAAATGAAGCAAATCTAAAAAAAATAAAATGAGATCGATCCTTGTAACAGTCAAGTGCATAAATATTTGTATCTAAAGAATTATTGTCACATATATATGTTTGTAAATGAGTTCAATGGTTTTTTGATATAAAAAGTTTAAATTAGTAAAAAAAAAACATTATTAGAAATGATATAATCAAAAATTAAGCATTATTGGATTAAAAAATATTAATTAATATAATAATTTTATTAATGTTAGGGATTCAATTACAACAAATAGATTTTAAAAAAATACTAGCACAACGACACACAACAAGCTGCATTGAAAATGTATGAAATGTAAAAATTATAGCTATCGATATTTCATACAAAAAAAAAAACTAAATTCGTAGCGATTTATACTGAACGTGTTATAATTAAATATGATAACAAAACAAGCTCAAACAAAAATGTCATGCTCGTGAATACAATGCGTGAATGTACGTAAAATGTATACCAATCGATAATTTAAAATTTTAATGTGACAACGAACTCTGTTTTACTAATACTATTGTTCAAAGTCGCACCAATATACTATGATGCTTGTTAATATCGCGGATTATATTTATTTATGGAAATGTCTCAATGGATTTATGGTAATAAAAAGGACTAACCAAAAATCCAAAGCGGATGAAACAATATAAAGGGCGAACTTTGGAAGGAAAGTTTTATCTTGTGGGCAAGATGAGACAAGATACGTTATAGAGAGATTGTACTCAAAAATCTGTCTGAATAAAATACCTATGTTTTGTGAAGAACATAAAAAACGTGGTTTTTTTTGGGAGAAATCACGCTGGATTTAACAGCTAAGAACGGCAGGAGAAAACATATATATATATATACAAAACATTTGTGATAACAACTTACGTAAAAGGGCACAAAGTGAGTAAGAATGAAAGTTGAAACATTTGTAAGGGTTTCAAAATAAATATAAGCAAAAATTAAATCCCAGGAACCCAGGGGGCTTGATGTGAAACCTTCATACGAGTAAATCGGATGTTCATTTTTTTTTAAAACTCATATAGAATTTAAAAAAAAAAAAGTATCGCAAGAGACATGCACTGTGCGTACACTCAGCTCTGTTCACGTACGGCCTGTTGTTGGGTCGGTCGCGGAGCCCTAGTGCGGACTCGGGTGCTCTTCTTGCGGCCCGACCGAGTGCGCCTACGCCTCGGAGCTGATTTTCCACCTCCGGCGTCACCGCCCTCCGAACGCACCATAACCAATACCCATTAATCAACTAGTAAAAGATGTGGTCACATCCCAATCCATACTAATACTAATACAGCTGGTGACCGCGACTTCGTTCGCGTTGAACGATGAATGTAGTGGGGGAAAGTTTGCGCATGCGCATTGCGCATCCTACACTCACGTGCAGGGATGGGGAAACTTTTTCCTTCGCGTGCCAATATTTACTAACGAAATATATAATAATATTTACTAACGTCTGTTGCCTTTTCGCGCCTTAACCACTCGACCGATTATCGTGAAATTTTACATATGCGATGTCATAATGACACCGGAAATTACATGGAGTAGTTAACTTTGGTCTAGAAAAAATATGTAATGTACCCGATGGATCATCTAAAATCGAAAGTGTAATAGCAATAAAGATATCGGGCGTTATATTGCCTTTTTTTTTTTTTCAACGCGTACCAAGTCGCGGGCAGAAGCTAGTGTATGCGGCTCACCTCCTTCGTTGGCAAGGTGACCCTGTAAGCGGGTATCTGGTGTCCCCACCAAAGCTGCCTCGATATGCACCAGTCCCTGATGTTCTCCATCCAATGGTACCAGGTCTTCTCGTGGACGTCCGGTATGATCTTCAATTCGCCACTCTTCACCGCCTTTATGGCGTCCGCCGCCATCTTGTCGCACCGAATGTACCTGGATTTAGCGTGATGTCGTTATAAGGGTCTCTTTCACCGTCTGTCAAGTACGCTAACCGTCATTTAAAAGTCACCAGTCACCGGGAATAATTTAGCTGATAAATACCTACTTTGTTTGTACGGTAAAAGTACAAAAACATTAAAAAAAATTGCCTATCGAATGATGCACTAACTATTAAACCGAGTGCACGATTTAGTAAAATATAAAATTATTTCTAAAAGTAACTAATCAACACTTTACTTGTTGTTGGTGAGACAGGCTTTACTTACTCGAGTTTATTTTAATACTCTTCTTAATTTGTAGTACCATTGTATATATTATTTTATAAAATTATAACTTCTAAAGCACCCAAAGGTTTTACATTAATAAAAACAATAAAAAAAAAAACACTAATATTTTTTTTTAATATCAATGAAACAATTTACTTGAAATTCAAGTTTCTTTTTCGGTTATTATTTAAAAAAAAAAAAAAAAAAGTACTATGCCCTAAACTTTTAACCGTTTCTCTATCCTTTCCCAGTAGTACTGATCGACCGAGGCGTGGTACACAAGTACTGAACTTAGTTCAGTGATTGTCTATGGTAACAACTAAGAGCAAAGTATTATTTATTACCACTGCGGCTTCAGCATCGGCTCAACTACGTCCTTGGAGCGGCTGCAGAGTGGCACAACCATCGCATGATCCTTCGTCTCCTTGTACAGATTCTGCTGCTCTAAAGTCTTCACGATAGCTCTACGGACTTCGAACCTTTTCATGCCCTGAAATAAACAATGTTTATTTCATTTTATTATATTTATTGGGAAGCCAACACAGTATACAACAATCCACAAAATTTAAAATAAAACATTTGATTTATAATATTGTATACTCTACTTATTTATAGGCTATATAACTCAGCATGCAATAAAAAAGGAACACATGAAATCTTTTTAACAAAAATTTAAACAGCCGAAAAAACTGAAAAGCAAAAAATAATTTTATTTAACCTCAATAACTAAATTCTTAAACTAATGTAAGTACACATAAGTAATTGTGCGTTGGCGAGCCGGGCATCACGCTTTACGTAAGTAATTAATTAATTTGCTTGTTTAGCGCAGACTCAAAATTACTTAGGTGTACTTACATTAGTTTAAGAACTTAATTATTGAGGTTAAATAAAATAATTTTTTGCTTTTCTGTTTTTTCGGTGGTTTAATTTTTTTGTTAAAAAGTTTTTATGTGTCTACTACAGTTTGCCTTACCATTACGTTTTTCCATTTCAATAAACTACAGATAGATAGCAAACTCTATCTTTAGTGGTTATCTATCCATCGGAGTGTTTACTGTTTGTTCACTGTGGATAGAATTTTGTATGAGATATCTGCTTTGTGCATTACTATAATGTTTTCAAAGCTAACCACATATACGTCAAGTTACTGTATCCGTAACCAGAGATACTTTACGGAAAGCCAGAGTTATAGAACACGTGTTTTATAATATAGTTTTTGTGAGACAACTTAAAATCGTCAATTTAGCAAAATGTCTCAGTATCTATAGAAGTGTACTGGCGACCATAGAAGGATTAAGGATAAGGGATGGGGTAGTAGGATAGCGAAATACGAAGACAGTGAGTGTTAATATCTGACCGAAAATGCACCGCAATTGTCAAGCATCCGCCCCTCGTCGTCGAAAATGGTGATGAATGGCAACTTGTGACGTTTTCCGATCTCGTAGTCGTTAGGATCGTGCGCAGGAGTTATCTTAACGGCGCCTGTTTAGAAAATAGATTTTTTTTTACTCTATAGCCACTAAACGACATGCAGCAATAAAGTTCATACAACAAAAACCCTTACAAATCCTTACATATTATAAAACAAAACCCTCCGCCGCGTCTGTCTGTCTGTCTGTTTGGGATAAACTCAAAAACTACTGCACCGATTTTCATGCTGTTTTCACCTATGGATAGAGCTATATGGTTCTCGAGGAAGGTTTTAGTATATAATTTACGAAGTCACGCGGGCGAAGTCGCGGGCAGTAGCTAGTAAAACATATAATATACATAGAAATATATAAAATCGAAGTAATGTTAAATTACTGCTCTTAAATAAAAGCTCTGTCTGTTTGTTCCTTCCGGCTAATCTTCAGACTTGTGGAGGCTTTCAATGGCAGACAGCTGATGTTGTAGGGAGAAATTTAGGCTACTAAAAATAAAATGAAAAATATATACTATACATATTATTATATTGTTAATACGACATCCATTTGCTGTACCGACCTGTGCCAAAGTTCATGTCAACGTAATCGTCCGCAATTATCGGCAATTTCCTCTTCACTATCGGATGGTTCAGGTTCTTGCCAATCAGATGCTTGTACCTGGAATATTAACAAACAAAATTAAATGTCCCTTGAGATATACACCAGCACTCTTCTAAACTTCAAACTTTTCATAGTATTTTTTTTTTTAATAATTAAAAACATACAAATACCAAGACATAATGACAAAAATTTTACCTGACATCATTGGGGTGGACGGCAACTGCTACATCCCCCAACATCGTCTCCACACGAGTGGTAGCAACGACTATCTCCTCATTGGAATCCTCCACTTTATATGCAAACAGCACCAACACACCAAACTCCACCTGAAAATGAGTCATTATATACAATTACTAGGCTGTTGCACGCGACTTCGTCCGCGTAACCTTATAAAATATAGCCGACTACGCACGGATGCAATTTCTTTCTACAGAGTATATGCACAAGTCTTCCTTAGTTTATCGCTTTTTAGATTAGTGAAATCGTATTCGGTCGGTTCGATGAAATTCGCAGCTAAACAGACAGAGGCAGAGAGCTACTTTATTTTATAACTGGCTGTTGCACGCGACTTCGCCTGCGTAACTATAAAACATAGGTAGCTTATGTTACACGCTGACAATATAGCTTTCTATGGGTGAAAGAATTTTTAAAAAATCCCCAGTACTTTTTTTTTAAATTATGTAAAGAAGATTTTACATCGATCACCTTAAAGAGGTGTTAATGAAATAAATAAACGCCTAGGTGAAATTATTCACTTTTTCTTTCTCACCTTGTGCTCGTATCCGGGTATTGGCAAAAGAGTTCTACCGCTCAGCTCCATCTTGTCCACTTCGATGTCTGAAATGGCACTCTTCAAAGTGCACGACCAGTTGACCAACCGGTTGGCCCGATAGATGTCGCCGGCGTCGTGCAATCGGATGAACGCTTCGTTGACGGCGCGACACATCGACGGATCCATAGTGAACCGAGCGCGCGACCAGTCGAACGACGAACCGAGCGACCTCAGTTGCTCGTATATCCGGTCGCCCTTTCTGTAGGCAAAATAAGTCATTTTTGATCACTGATCTGTAATAAAGCACTGGATAGGCCGGTGCCAAATTATTTTTATGCCTATTTGAAAATTGCCATTCTGGCGCTGTAGGCTATGGAATGTAAGTACATTAATGTCCGCATGACAGGGACATTTACAGAATACACATTTCTTCATGTTTCAAAACTCAAGTGGACACAAATAAAGAAGACATAAACAAATAGAATAAAACGTGAATAAAACAGACAACTATTTACTTATAAATGAATTAAAAATACGCAAACGTCAAATTTAGTTCTCGTACTTTCGTACGGCGGCGCTTCAAAATGGCACACAAAGTATCTGTAATTTGTATAGGATAACGCATCCAGTGCTTTATTAGAGATCAGTGTTTTTGATGTAGCAAACCGCGTGGCACTTATAAAGCACATAACCACATCTAACAGTGTGCTACAAATATTAAGCTAAATTTTTAAATGACTTCTTCCAGTGGGTATAATAAATAAACGGATTTTATTAATGTTTGTTACTACATAATATTAAATTGAACTTTTTTCGTTTCTTTATAAAAGCATTCTTCCGTTTATTGTATTTATATAAAATTAACTTACTCATTTTTCCAGTCCCACACACGTTTAATGAATTGTTCTCTGCCCAATTCGTGTCGCGTTTTCTTCTCCTCCCTCCACAGTTTCTTCTCCACCACAACTTGTGTTGCAATGCCGGCGTGGTCACAACCGGGGTTCCATAGAGTTGTGCGTCCGTTCATCCTATTACAATAGAAAGCTTGTATTAAATAAATAATTTTACATTGAAATTTTATATTTAGATAAGGTTTTAAATACTTTTAAGTCTAACTATACATTCTTGAATTTCTTGTGAAAACGCAACTTTATATGCACACACATAAAAGTTTTTTAAAACTATTTATTAACAGGGGACGCTACCAGCGTTTTTCCATACAAATGTAATCCCCTGTTTTCTCCCTGGATAATCCTGGAGCAAAATTTTTTTGTTTCTGATCCTGGAGCTATTGTTTCTTTTTTCCACCAACTAATTAATAAGAAAATATGACGTAAAAATCGTAATAAATGGCCCTTTTATGTCACCCTAATCAGAGGACTATAAAACAAATTCGAAAAACTTTTAAGATAAAAAATAATAATAGGGACATAGATTTGTTCTTTTTGAAAATATTTGTGTAAAAACGTTATTCGATAAGCTCTTAGGTATAATTGGTCTGAGCTGCATTTGTTCATATCGCACAATATGGAGGAAGGCTGGAGGGCAGCGCAATGGTAATAGTTTCTTCAAATACCTATTTTTCAAATTCTGCTGTACCCGTGTCCCCTCTTAAAGCACAATCTCTTATCAGACGGCGATTGCGCTTGTATTGTTGCCTGATGAATGATACCTCCAAATTATGTGAGATGGCGACGGCACCCACTTACCATCAAGTGGACCTTTCGAATTTTAGCTTAAAAAAAAACTCACCTATGCCATCTGGTAATTGCATCCTCAACAGCATTGGTGAGTGCATGACCGAGATGCAGTGATCCAGTTACATTTGGTGGTGGGATCACCATCACGAATTTGCCTTTTGAATTCATCTCTTGCAACGATTTCCTCTGAAATATATACAACATAAAAAAAATATATTTCGAAAATATAGGTAACTAGCTGCTGCACGTGACTTCGTCCGCATAACTTTATAAAATATAGCCTATGTCACTCCCTGAAAATATAGCTTTCTAAAGGTGAAAGAATTTTTAAAATCGCCCCAGTAGTTTTGGAGCCTATTCAATGGAAGGAAACAAACAAACAAACAAATCTTTCCTCTTTATAATCTAATATATAAAATTCTCGTGTCACAGTGTTACTCCTCCGAAACAGCTTAACCAATTTTGATGAAATTTTATATTATGTAAACTTTTGGTAGGTCTGAGAATAAGTTTTTATCTATTTTTTATATGCGGGCGAAGTCGCGGGCAGCAGCTAGTATTAGTATAGACATATTATTATGATTAATGTTTGCATATAATTAATTAAAAGTGAAATATTTTTTCAGAATTTAATGTAAATTGCAAAATAATCACCCCATATTCAGGTTTAAAGTAACCCTGTTTCTCCCACCAAGCGTACCAGGCTGCTTCAACATACGCCGGGCTGTAGGCATCGGGCATAGGATCACTTAGGTCTTTCTTCTCACCAGGTGCTGTTTGGGCGGAATATACTGCACTTTCCTTAACCTCTTTCGTTTTTTTCTGTTGACAGAAAAAAAAAAGTGTTGTGTACTGTGTAGTGTAACAAGAACTGAATATATAATATATTTTTTTGATAATAATAACAATTTCTAAAACAACACTGCGTTCACAGTCATTTGGGCAGCCCATCTGATGGTAGTAATTACGGAAGACCACTGTGAAATAACAGCATGTCTGCTGTTGTTCATCAAACTAATACTTTTATCTTGGTTCGCTCAGGTTCCAAGCAAGGTGGCTGCATTATTTAACTATATTATTCTCGAGCAAATAATTCAAGACTGTCCGCAACACTGCCTGGTCGGCTTTCTACAAGCACAAAACTTCCATATGAGCTGTGAAATTATTATTTTTAGCATAGGCTTACCAACAAATGGACTGTCAGTACCTTGGCAAACAAAAAATCATTATTATGTCATGACACATTTGGAATTATAGTAGATTTCCATTAAAGTGAGAGCCTTCTTAAGGAAAATATATATAAAATAATAATAAATATTTTAACTGGACACATTAGATGTGGGTCTGCAATTAAACATATTAAATATAATATAGTCCAAGAAATATTTTTTCTATCATAGCATATGGAATGATTTTAATTTCTTTAAACACAATAAAAAAAGTAAATCTTGCTACATTTTTTTATAGAAAGAAAACCTGACGCAATGTAGAAATGTATTGCAAGGATTGCAAGCAACACGACATGGTTTATTGTATAGGTACATCATTTAAATATCTAGTAATCTTCAGGTACAATCATCTGTGAGGCGAAAATCCTTTCACATTAAATTTGTAAATGATTCTTAACATATTAAACAAGATTTATATATTAAAACTAAATTAAATAAAAATAACCTCAGCCTTATCTTTCTGCACAGCTGGCACAGCACTTTTCTTATCCAACTTGGCTTTAAGTTTCTCTAACTTAGCAGCCTTCTTAGCTTCTTTTTCTAATTGTTTTGCTGTCTTTTCTTGGGGTTGGTCACCGGTAGGGCCGTTTTCAGTTTCGTTGTTAGTCATGATTTTTTTGTAATAAATTTGATATCGTTTCGACTTGAAAATACAAAAATATCACATCACATTCGTTCGACGATCACATTGGCTGATGGATCAAAGAGAATATAATCACTTATGATGGATGGCTGAACATTTAAGTTACTCTATCTATGTGGCTGGCTGAACTGTCAGTGGAAATTGGAATAGAAATAGAAGCAAAGCACTGCGTGACATTGACAAATTGACATATTGAGTAGGAATAATTCCTATGTCACTAGACATAGGAATTTTATGGCCTGTGGTTATAGCAAGATAGAACATGACATTTGACCTCCCCTGTCATCCTTTCTAATAAGAGAGAAGCCATTTCGTTTTGTAAGATAGTCGTTGTTTATATTGTTGCGTAGATTAATTTCCGCATTTTTATACTCATTTATAAATCAAAATCTTTGGATACATACATATTAAGTATGTATTACAAGTGCTGTGTACCAAGATATACAAGTTCGCGACAGGAAGACTCGAAAAATGGTTCAAATTAAATCTATTCTTGATGATTCTTTACGGAATAGAAAAAGTGAATTCGTCCATCTGCCACAGACATTTTGAGGCTCCAAAGAAACATTTAAATTAAGAGTGGCATCCCGTTGAATTCTTTGGAGAGCGGTGGTAATCATTTTTGTGTCCTTTTTCTACATGCGTATAAATGTTGTTCAAGAATACATAATTATGTTTTATGGTGTATTTCAGTTCTAATTTGTATTTAAGTCGTATATTAAGTCCATGTTCATTTTGTCTATATCCTAAAAAATAAATATGTACCAATTATTTACTGTGTTTTAATTGTATGATGATATCCATAGTTAAAAAACTTAAAAATAAATTCAGATCCTTAAAGCTCGTAAAAAAACAAAGAGGTGAGAGAGGCGGGGGAAGTCAAATGTCATGTTCTATCTTGCTATGACCAATCAGGTGAGGCTAAAGTACTCTTGCCCATGTCCAGCGCATTTGTACTGCAGTCCGTCTGATACGTTAGTATCTTTTTTGGCGCTGTAGGCTATGGAGTGTAAGTACATGGAACTAAAACTAGTGATGTCCACATGATAGGGACATTTTAAGGAATACACAATACATTTCTTCATATTTCAAAACTCAAGCGGACACAAATAAACTTAAACAGTCCCTAAGACATCAACAAATAGAATAAAACGTGAATAAAATAGACACTATTATACTTATCTACGGTTTAAAAATACGTAAACATCAAATTAGTTCGCTTCAAAATGGTACACGAAAGTATTATTTTGTATGGGATAACCAATCCAGAGGTATAAATAGAGATCAGTGTTTGACGATATCGCGGTTATCGCGCGCGACGCGATACGATACGACTCGTATCATATCGCGTCGTATCGTTCCCTAAATTTAGGGGGCACGGAGTTAAAAAGGGGCAATGTTAGGGGCAGATTTTTATTGGTTTTTTTTTAGGGGCTCCCGGTTCCGAAGAAAACCTGAAATTTAAATCAACAGAAATATGAACAACAACCACAGACGTAACTATAGTTAGTATGATACAGGAGTCTAAAATAAAATTTTCTAGGAATTGTTATAAAAAAGGCCATTATGCACTAAGCACTAAGCATAATAAAATTAAAAGGACTAATACTAAGGGGTTTTTAGGGGTATTTGATAAAAATAATAGGGGGAAAATTGGGTACGGGTTGGCAACATTGGATACGAGCCGAGCGAGCGGCCGAGCCGCCATCATAAAAGCGCCATTTTGTATTCTTCGTGTTTGTGATAGCGTTATTCTTGATTTCGTGCCTTTTATTTGGAATTGCAACGTGTAGTGTAATATTAGATTATACGTTTTTTCTTCTTGTTTTCGTTGTTTGAATTACGACAAGCATCATGTCCGATCGAGAGGTACTTCAGTTAAAATTAGATCACTCACTTGGATTTGTTTCAAACGGTCGAACCGCGTGTTTTTTTGATGTTGATTTATATGATGCTAACTATATTGGCTTATTGGATGATCGCTTGTTTGATTTCAGAGAAGTCGCTCTAGAACCCGGAACGGTTCTCGGGAGCCGCCAGCAAAATCGGTTGCGATGTCTCGTGGGCACAGCCGAAGCCGGTCTCGTACGCCGCCTCCACCAAAAGACGTTAGAAAGTTTGGAAGTCCGTAAGTAGCATTATTTTGTTCATTAGATCTATATTATTTCGATAACATGTCCAACAACTACAACGTCTCGTCATTGCATGCTAATTTCCGGTTATTAAGTGATATAACCTCGATTTCAAGGGTAGCATTGTAAAATTATAAGCGAAGCGATTTGTTCTAAATGTAAACAGATAACAATCGGCTTATTTTTGGTGTCCATTGTGATAATAACAGAATTTAGCCGTTTCAGAATTTAGTATTTTTAATTTTAATAACATTTTCCATTAGATATTTAATCAATAATCTGTAACCATGGTGCCTACTTTAATCAGTTTGTTCAATAAAAAACAAACTAGGTACAGCCTGAGCGAAACGATAAGCCTTATTGTATTGCCATAAAAATGCAATAACTCGAATTCAATGAATAAAAAAAAAGTTTCAACTAAAATGCGATATAAGTAGAATAAAGAATAGGTATTATAACTGTTTGCTTCATATGTAAATAAATAATTATTTTTTTTATGTAGTAATGCTACTTGAAAGATAAATGAAAGTATTTTGAAGTACTTTTTAAGTATTATTTAAATGTCAGTTTTTATAGAATGGTCAGTAGGCATGTTGACTTATGTTGATTAATGGTAGGTGGCTACCATCACCTATTAAAACAAATAGCGCCACAGGGGTTACGTGTAAACCTTAAAATAATATGGAATTAGGAGAGTAAAAGGCTTTCACATAATTTAGTCACCAAAACCAACACTTTGGTGGTGGTGTGTGGGGATCAAAGAATAAGGCCTCGCTATGTGATCTCACCCACACATCACCGCTGATGGTGGAATCCGGGGAGGTTTCAGTGGGTATTCCTGTTGATAAGTCACTTCACCGGGAGAGTCCCACACTCCCCCTTGTCAACTGTCCCCACTGTCGAGGCATAGTGAGTAAAATGTCATCTCCCCTCCTAAAAAAAAGGGAATATTGGTGGTCTTCGAAACCTCCACAGATAAGATGGTAAGAGTGTTCACACTACAGTGTCATGAACTATAATTCTATGCCCAATGGTGGTAAGAATTACTTACATAGGTTTACACCTGACTAGTATGCAACCGAGATGTAATCGGCAGAGCAGTTGCAGCACCTATGGCGCTGCTTGTTTTATAGGTGATGGTAGCCACCTACCATCAAGTGGACCATTAGCCTGTCTGCTGATGTTGTCATAAAAAAATGTGTGATACTCTTCAGGGCCCGATCCCGATCTGGCTCTCCACGACGTGGGTATCGTTCTGCAAGGTATTCTCGGAGCCGTTCTCGCTCGTACTCCCCGCGCGGCTCGTACCGTCGCTCCCACTCACATAGCCCAATGTCATCGCGTCGGCGACATCAAGGCGATAGGGTGAGTTTTTATTAATTAATTCATTCGTATAAACGATACAATAATGTACTTTTTTTTTGGTGTGAAAAGTTTACCAATATAAAAAGTATATGTCACAAACATGTTGTAAAATGAAATAGAAAATGACTCTAAAATATTTTGACTACACATTTTAGTGAAGAAAAGATAAATAAAGGTCTAGTCATGACCTATCTATTAGTCAGATTTTCACTTTAATAACAGTCAAACATGAGAAATATTTACTGTTCTGTTTTCAAACTGTTTCTGTTTGTATTTAACATTTTTCAATAATTTCTCAAAAATTAAAAAAATGTGATTTTTTAAAATTATTAATTAACCCTGAATTCCTATTTGGTCCGTTTACCATTAATGGATCAGATTGTTGAAAATTTTAGAGCTTACAATATTTTACTAGCAGTTTTGACATATACCTACCTACATTTTTTATATTTATTTTTTTAAATATCAGCAGTGTTTTATGTGATGTAAGAAAAATGGTTGAAAGACATCTTACCATCATGCAAAATGTCCGCTCATCCTTCTATTACTTTGGAAAAATAAATAAAAAAAACGTACAATTTACAATTTTCCACATATATAACCTACATATAATGTATGACTTATATTATTGATAAAATTTAAATTTTTTTGTTATAGAAAAATGTTGCTGACGAGCGGTCAGTTCGTTTAATGGTAAGTGACCAGTGTCACCCGTGAACGTGTGCACAAGTGCCATAGTGGCATTTTGGCATATGTCTTTAGTGGTTTCTTTTATTTGTGACAGTCGATAAGATATTCTAAGTTTTGTTGTTTGTCTTCAGGAGAACCCCACACCATCCCGGTGCCTTGGTATTTTTGGCCTTAGTCTTTACACAACCGAACAGCAAATAAATCATATCTTTTCCAAATTTGGCCCAGTGGAGAAAGTACAAGTCGTAATAGATGCTAAGGTAAGTTACTCTTTAAAATATATTATATACGTTTTTCAGTATATAACATAATATATTTATCACTTATTATCACTCTCTACTTTGGATAAATTAATGAAACCACCTTATATTTAGTCCAAGTTTTAGTGTTTAATTATCTATCAATAAAAGAATTTAGAAATGAACCCACCGGTCAAAGACTTCTAAATAAATAACAAGTTAATTATTTGTCTGTTAACCACATTGTGTTTTGAACTGCTTTTTTTTTAAATGTATAAAATGCATTTAAAGCTGCGGTCATTAGCAGCTACTTGCATGACGATTGAATTGTAACATTTTTACAGACTGGGCGCTCTCGTGGATTCTGCTTTGTATATTACGAGTTGCAGGATGATGCCAAAGTTGCCAAGAACGAATGCACTGGTATGGAAATAGACGGACGTCGCATAAGGGTGGATTATTCTATAACTCAGCGAGCCCACACACCAACACCGGGCATTTATATGGGAAAACCTACGTAAGTGAGCTATTTAATTTAATTTGTACAACACGTTTACAGTCAAAAAGTTATTGTCATTTTAGTTTTGAAAAATGTAATCACTTTTAATCCAATGCAGAAATGCTCACAGACATGATAAATCTAGTGATGTATCCTATACATTGGTAGAACAATGAGCAGATTAGAGTGAACCAATAAAGAGTATTAATTGGATCACTAAAGGGCTGTTTGTACATAAATACAATATAAACTTGTTTTTACATGTGCTTGAATGTTGTGGCGGTGATTAAATTTAAAAAAATATATATTTCAGTGTGAACAGCAGAGGTGACAATGGCTACGATAGACGCCGTGGCGATCGAGAGTAAGTTAAAACTTTGGTCTTTGGCTTTAAACAAGTTTTCGTTACTTAGTTGTTTGTAAAGAGATCATTTATGTCTGCAACTAGTGGAGAGAATTAATTATTATGTCAAAAATAAATTAATTGTTACAACGATTTTCTAACAAAACCACCGAACGGACAGTATGGAATTCGTTTCTACACTTTCTTGTTTCTCAATACTAATTAAGTAACTATTTCTTAATTGATTAGTTCCCCATATAAACGTTCATACCTATGTATTTTATTTACGAGGCAACATTCAACATAGTACTAAAGTTCATCAAATTAGATTCAGGTGTGAAAACAGCAAAAGGCATGATATGATTGGCTCGATCCAAAACATTCATGCATCATCATCATTTCAGCTCCACTGCTGGACATAGGCCTCCCCCAAAACATTTATGCATTGAAATTGAAATACATAATAAAATAACATGTACTGTTTGTTTGTCGTGTGCAGCGATTACTACTACCGCGGCGGCGGTGGCGGATATCGCGAGCGCGACTATTACCACCGCAGCTATCGACACCGGTCACCGTCACCGCACTACCGTCGCTCGCGCCGCTACGAACGGGAACGCTCGTACTCGCCACGTAAGTCACTCACACGCTACTCGAACTACTAACTCACTCTTCTCTCGCGTGATGAGTCACTCACACTCTACTCGCTCACTCACTTGTCGCTCTGCCACTCACAATCAGTCCAACTCACCTTCTACACAATACATGAAGGGCCGTCGCTGACTGACACGTCATATTATTTTTAACCTTATTGCATTGATCTTAGCACTCACACTCCTTTATTTCAATACAAAGAGGCCGTAGACACACAGCTGAGCCGTGTCATGTCACGTAATGCTTCGGCACATCGTGTCATGCAAAGAAGTGTGTGTCACTGTAATAAGGTTCTTACAACTCGCATTATGTCCTTGGTTGCGAATAAGAATTATATATTCTTATTCTTAAAACAATATAATGTTGAGAAAGTCGTCGTCAGTCAGCGCTGGTCCTTATTACAACCTGATGGTTGAGTCCATTTATGATTACGTTCTGATCATTTTGACACTTTAAATTTAAATTGTTACATTTCGACCCCAAGCAGGCTGACGATGGTAGGAGATCTTATGGGATAAGGGATATCGTTGGGATAAGGGATATCGTTGGGATAAGAGAATGCACTCTAGCATTTCTTACTCGCACATCGAAACAACGCATTTTTTTATGTTACTTCATAATGATTGTAACTGGCCATTATTTTTGTTTTTTTAACATTTATATTGTGAAACTTTCTTTTAATTCAAAGATTCATAGTTCTTAACACTTTACACTGTTATTACCCAAGTACATAATTACGCATCATGTTATTTCTTTCCCAGTTAAAAAAATATTTATTTTGACATCTTTTTCCAAATAATCTCAACGGCCAAACACTCACATGCTTCTTAAAAAATATGGACTTTAGTAACGTTTGAGTTTGGGGTCATTTTATATTTGCCAGTGGATGTGCAACTCTTGACTACATAATCTACACTCATATAAAATGTTTTAATTACTTTAACATTTGAAAAGATTAGATCCATTGTAGCACAATTCAGCTTCACTATTTTCTTATTATTTTCTAAGAAGTATTTGAGTTTTAGGCTTTTAGGCCGTCAGTCACGAAAAATTTAAGACTATGAAATATAGAATTGGCTAATTTATGTGTTGGCTATGTAACCCTCAATAAGGTTTTCCATAGGATTTTTTTTTTAAATTAATAGAAAGTTTTTATGTAAATAGTTGATATCCTCTTTTTTTGGAAGTCCAAAATTTTGACAAAATCTTGTTTACAAACAATACTAAATAAAGTAAATTTGTGACATTACAGCTACTGACTGCACACGTCATGAAAGTGATTTTTATCCGTTTGCCTCTCTTAGCTTTAAATGGCAACATTTATTTCTGTGGCAACTACTGTCAACCATTCTGTATTATAGTCTTAAAATTTTGGTGACTTACTTTTAAAAGCATGCTCTGTGAAAAATACAACTTCAACAATACCACATCAATTAAAACGCTCGTTATCACACAACTTTGCTTTTTATTTTTGAGTGTGCTGTTTTGAAAGATGTTGTATTGTTGACATTCTGTTTATTTTTGATTCCTAATCCCATTATAGTTTACAAAAAAATTAATCATGCCTATAATTTTTTTTTTAATTTAAAGCTTGATCCATTATTATTTGATCTTTGTGCTTATTTGTATTCCACATTCATTTAATTTAAAAAGTAAAATGTGCTTTAGTATTAATTTATATTTAAAAAAAAATAGTGCATTAGATTCCTAAAGTGATTTAGAAGTTTTCATTTTGAAGCTTTGTCTCTTATGGAATATTCAGTGAAAATATTACTTTGATTAATAATTCAATGCAGCTTGAAAAAACTTGTCTTTATATTTTCCCAAGTTGACACCTATATAATTATGTGCATAATTTGATCAGGGTTGCCACTATATATATTTCTAAAAATATTTTATACTAAAACTAGTTTTGCCTGCGAATTTGTACACGTGGTATTTGGAATAGCGTGTGACTTTTCTTTGTCTGTGAACTATTTGAAATAAAACAAACGCTAAATGTTCGGGAAGCTTAAGCATAAAAGTGAAAATTGGCATTTAAATCGGTTAAGCTGTTTCTGAGATTAGCACAAACACACAATAGAAATCTATGATTCTAGAGATGTGTTTGAACAACTCACCAGTTGTTTTTATATGGAAAAATGATATATAATAAGGGTGGCAACCCTGAGCATTATTGTAGCGAATGGACGTCACTCATCGCCCATCACTCCACGATATATCATTCATTCAACACAATGGTTATTCCCCTGTTTAACTTTGCAGGTCGTTATTAGTAAGTTCTTCACAGCTGACGCTGAGGTCTTCAGATATAACAATAGTTTTAGTTTTTATTTTGATACAGACACATCCTCCCCGAACATGTCATCATGCATTTAAATGTACCTGTGTTATAAACTGGTTTAAATCGAAGAAACATGTTTACGTTGTGATGTTTGTAAATAGTTTAAATATATTTTAATGACTAAGACTGGTCGCATAACGGTCGAGGAGTGACATGTCAAGTGTTTTTTTTTGTTTTCATTTTTTGAATTGACGATAGGGTCTAGCTTGTAAGTTAGCGTGTAAAGGTAACGGTCCCGTTGCGGGACGCTTTATTATTAGCTCTAATAAAAATATTTCTAACCACTAAGTCTAATGTTGATTTTGTTTGTTTTGAAAAGGTATTGAAACAAGAAGTAAAGGATGAAGTTCCTTGAAACTAACTGTGTTGAAGTTTTGAAAATTTATTGTCGAAAAGTTCCCCTTTCGAAATGGCGGTTGCCGAAAAAGCGGTTCGTGCCGAAAAGGATTTGAAAAAATGGCGAAGTTTTCCGAAAAATATGTTGCGAAGCGAAAAGAATATGATCGAGATCGCCTTCTGCTTACTGCTTGTTTGTGATTCAGAGGCTGACTCAAGAACGGGCAACAGACAAACAAACTGATCATATTCTTTTTCTTTATCTTCTGCCTTTCACGATTACACGAACATATTCTTTCAATATTAATATATTATATATTTATAGTATATATTATATGCCCTTTATCCATTCACAGTATGTATTGTAATACGGTGACATCATGCAGTTTTCTCTTTTTTTTTATTCTAGCGTAGACTTGTGTTGTAACGGTCTTGTCAATAAATTTAGTTTTGTAATGTCATTTTTGAATTCTTCATTGCAATTATTATATTTATCCCACCTTATCTGGTCCACATTCATCCTACCCTCTCTCTGAGAAGTTGGTTTCTAAAATTAAATATAGTATGTAACGGTACATATAGTTCATGCAAAGTACACCTAGTATGGCCATAAATTTTGTTGTTAAGAAAACATTGATTCTCCTATTGTATGAAACATATATTTTAAAAATTAAGGTTCATTTAAAATTATCCCCATTGGCTTAACAAAGTCAAACTTGATGGCAAATTATAACAAGAATAATTATACATACATGTTTATACACTTGGGGAACGTTTTAGGGAATAATGAGAACAAAGAATTTAGATTTTAACAATATTTTTTTTTTAGATTTAGAACAATTTTTTTTTTCATAAAACATGATTTAAGGCCCATACTAGTATTTAGATTTAGTCGTTCTCTTGGTTGAGGTCATTTTAATTGGCACTTCATAATACTTGTGCAACCATCTATTTTACTTTAGACAGGTGCTTGAGAACTTAACTGTACCATGATTCGTACAAAGTAAACTTTATTTTATATCTATCCTATTTTTTTTAATATAAATGAAAATGTATTCATAAAAAATGGTTATAGGAAAACTAATCTGGAGATGAGAACGAAGCGAGGCATTGAGACACTAATTGATAGTACCTACTAGAGTTGTCAATTTGGTCTTAAATGTCGCGTATTGTAATTTGTAATTCATTTCAAAATTAAATAAATTAAAATGACCTCACGCTCTTTCGAGGGTAGTAATAAAATACATAGTCACTAGGGGGTATTCATTTATTAAACTGGCATTAACAAAAATCTCACTATTATGGTATTACAATTTCGACAGTAAGATCTATTTATTTATCTTGTAGATAATGAACACTAACTTTTGAACGCTTACTGGCACATTGTGCTCAATGGGCGTATCATTTTAAATTTACTATACACCTACTACGTTCTAGTACTTCTAGTGCATTGATGAACAAGATTCTACTCTTGAGTAGTTGAGACATTTATGGACTGGACGCAATTGAAAAATAAGCTGTGGCATACTTAGTACTTTAGCTTGCTTGGTTACTATGACTAATGGGATTCGGTTTTGTATTGACATGCGTACGCGTCCATACAGCTTTCCGAAGCTAACTTGAGCTCAAAAAAATATTTATTCCGGACGTTTTGGGCAATACATTATTTTCAAAGTTATTCAAGAGGGTATAATTAGTTACCTTCTTTTTAAACTTTCTGATTTGCCTGATTTCTTTCATACCAGGCTTGGTTATGAGTGGGATTACATAAATCATTAAAGCCCGTTACAAACGTAGCTATATTATATTAATATAACGTGCTATACCTATATAACGGGCTTTAAACTAAACTGTTTGGGGGTAACATCATTCACAACAAAACTAGTATTTACTTATTACCAAAGATATATATAGTACACATATAAATTACATAATATATATACTACTACATTTGCAACATAAAATATTTTTTGCTAACCAGAACATATACGTGTATATGAAAAATAACTACAATTTTCTTTGGACGCCATTTTGAATCATTGGCTGTACTTTTGTACTATTAAATAAGCCGTAAAAAAAATTTTTTAGTCATGACTAAAAAAACCTTAACTTATTTAGTTTTTGAAATACAAAGTAAAATCGACTTGAACATCTTAAATCTACGTAGTTGGCTATGGACAAAATTAAATGAGCAACGTATTTGTAGGGCGGATTTGAAATTGGCGGGAGTTCATAGTGAGTGCAGTCAGCACAAATAATAAGTAAGTATATAATATATAAGATTATAGGCTAAAGTAACCTCGGATTTTGATAAGGCAATCTTCAATCAGCTCAGCAAGTTTATAATAGTATAGCAGCTTTCAATGGACATTTATTTTTAGTTTAAAAATTGGTTGAGCTAGATACATTGCTACTATCTTAGTACTCTACAACTTAGGTAGTTCCAACCATTGGGTGGAAAGTGATGAAAAATGAAAAATTTAAAGCCTGAGAAAACATCTGTGACGATGATAGCGCCGCCACGGCAACATTGGCTCTTTCTCCAGAATAAAAAGTTTTATTGAGCGCTCTAAAGGTAAACACTATTGGCAAGAAACTTACAAACTAATGGCAAGAATTATATGACGTGAGCAATAAATTAGAGCTTTCATACAATCTACTATCTATTCACATCTGTCAATTGCCGAAAATATAGCCATAAAGAATATAAACTTTCCGACTTATAGATTAGATTCAATTTATTGAAGATTTACTGGACTGAAGACGCGATTACAAAGCATATTACATAAACTTTTGGACAGACTTGTGAGTTGAATGCAAATCTTAGAGTAGATACATAAGCAAGATGTAAATTTATTGACAAATATCGAGAAGATTAATGTATCTATGATACATATCTCTAAAACAGTTCAATTTTACAATAAAGCTATGTTTTAGCTTTCATTAAAATTGTCATCAAAAATAATCCCTAATGTTACTTCAAAAAACGAAAATAAATAGTTTTACGAACCTGTTAACTACTACAGTACAGACTAGACGATAATTTGGAAGGAAGAACTATACACTATCTAATATTAGCGGATGTACTTAATTCCTAATAGCTTAAGCGCCTCTTTCACCATCTGTCAAGTAGGCTAACTGTCATTTAAAGTCACCGGTAACCGGGGATAATGGAGCTGATATACCTTGGTTTGTACAGTAAAAGTTTAAAAAAATTCGCCTATCGAATGACACAGTATAAACCGAATGCATAATTCAATAAAACAGAAAATTATTTCTAAAAGTAACTAATCAACACTTCACTTGTAGTTGGTGAAAGAGGCCCTAAGTAAAATATATACAGGCGGTTTGAAAATGCGCCAGTTGGAATGTAAGTATATGTAATGTTTTAAAATTGCCGAAGATTAAATATACTACTATATTGACACAAAAATATGATGGTCTCGTAAAACATAAATTTCACAAAAAACTTTTTTTTTTTATTTGTCCATAGCAAAATATTTTTATAAAAAAATTCTAAGACTTTGGTATATAAATGTTTTGGCCATATTTGAATTATTTTTTAAAATTCCATACACATATAAACACAGACATATATATATATAAGTTGCCACAAATACATATTTTGTATAATAATTATTTATTATACTTAACTTCAACAAACTATTCTGCCAATAGAAGCAGTTTAAGACATTTTCTGTATAAAACGATACGTTCCATTCTATGGAGTTCTAGCTCTATGGTTTACCTCACAGACATTGCAACATAAATACATGAATCATTAAAATTATTGAGAATTTTATTAGAAAATTCAGGCTTGTAATGTATTTATTTTCTAAAATTAATTGCATTGCATTTCGTTATCCAAGTATTTTAAAAGAGATCATTATAACAACTTAAACTTATAAAGGATGGTGATAACATTATTGCACAGGAGAAAATCAACTTTTTTTAAAGTAAATACATGAAGAGCTTTTTCCCTGTATTTCTACTAAACAGAAATAAATATAATAAAGCAATGGATTTTCGGCTTTTTTGTGATGTTGGGAAATAAATAATCTCCTCATGACCATGAGAGTTATTTTATAATAATTTAGCACACTTATTTTAACTAAAAACATTTAGACAACACTTAGCACAAACAATAAAAAGTGTAAACGTGTATAAACTAACAAAAAGAATATACACAAAACATAATAATATTATTAACATAGTCATTGTCATAACAGTACATTGTTTTGTTGAGGAATGTAAAAATTAATTGTTTACTTAGAATAAAAATCTTATAAATGTTTGGAGACGCTAAACTTACCTCGGATGTCATAAGTCAAGAGGGCTCTTGTACTATTTGCAGGTGACCGAGGAAGTTGATTAAGATGTCCCAAGTAGTGGCTGTAATCCTTTACAGCTGCTGTCCGATGGTATATTTTATTGGCTTTAGCAGCACAATCAGTGTGTAGAAACAGATCTACATCAAACATAATATGAAATAAATAGAGAAGCAAGCCGACTATCCATTTGATGTAGGTAGCCACAATCGCCTATTAAAACAAGCTACAGAATTAAAGTAGCTAGCAGGATATGGGGTAACAAAATTAATGACTGTTTAGTGTGAGATAACAGGGTTTCTGTAAATGAGTATGAGATGCCAAATTCCGTTTCCCCTAACTCCTTCTTTATCGTATATGCAGCACCTATAGGCAACAGTTATACCCACCTAAGTAGACAAGATTCATTAAGTGCCACAATGTCATGATACATACCGTAGGCGCAACGCGGATCCGCGTTCCGGCACACGAGTTGTGAAAAATTAATAACGTGAATTCACATTCCGGCATATGAAGGGTTAATTTATGTTATGTAATAAATGAAGGAAGAGAACCAGCAAGCGAAGGTTGGAGTGTTAAAAAAGTTGTTTCTCACCGGCGCGGCGCGAGCGTCATTTGGCTTAGATGAGCAGTAGGGCGTGGTCGCGGTGCAAGCGGCGCCTCGCGCGGAGCGGAGCGGCGGCGAGAGCGTCGGCGGGCCCCGGTGGGCCCGGTGCGCGACCGCCTCTCTCCTGGTAGTACACTTGCGCCTTGCCGCACGACACGCCCACCACCACGCTCTCCTCGCTCCTGACAACGACCATATAATTTCACTTTAATAAAACAAACTATAAAAAAGTAGCCTTACTTTTTTCTTTTTCAACGCGGACGTAGTCGCGTGTACCAACTAGTAAAGCAATAGCATACCTGAGTATATATTCGGAGAGATGTGGATCCTCCGTGAACTCGTTGTGAATGTGGCCCATGGTAGCAATGTCGAGGGCCGCCCAGGGTCCCCCCTTGCGCACTGTGCCCCAATCGGGGTCCAAGGCCAGGTAACTGTAGTCCGTAGGGTCACCTCCGACTCCGGAGTCCGGGGGCTCCACGCACTTCTCCTCTACGGGACCTAGCGAGTTCAAGCTTGTCTCCCACTGTACAAAGAAATTTTTCCATATTAAGAATAGTAGCTGTTGCACGCGACTTCGCCCGCGTAACTTTATAAAATGTTACTTACTCGTTCATAATCTAGCTTTCCATAGCTTAAAGAATTTTCAAAATTTTCTCTTTATAATATAGAGACAAACTTAAATATTTGTATTCCAGAAGTGTTTATAATAAAGATAAAATAAACATTTATAATAAAGATAAGAAACGGGCAAAAGCGGACAAAGACTTTATTTATTTTATAATATTTAATTATATCGACAGCAATAAATAAATATCAAAATATCACACAATTATAAGTAGACTGTCCGTGGACTCTATAATTTTTTTAGACAAAAAACGAGATTACCGTTTTCAAAGTGAACAATATTTACCAAAAAGTTGATAGTGTCGTGATCGTTGGCCGCGCTGAGATCGAGCAGAGCCAGTAGCGCGACGTTGTGTAGTCCGCTCACGAAGAGGCCACACCTCACCCTCGAGCACCCCTCTTGTTCGTCCTCACCCCACTCCTCGCAATCGGACTCCGACGAACTGTCACTGCACTCCTGAGATTTCGCCCTGAGAGTGACATTTAGCATCACAAACTTGGAAATGTTATTTTTGTCTTATTAAGAAATATTATGTTTTTTGATAATATTTTTTATTCGCCATTATTTTTATCAATTAAACACGCCGCAATCGAACAATTGCATTTAAAAAATATAAATCTCGAGCCAATTTTGTTTTTGCAGCGCCATCTAACGATTTAGTCCTAGAACATTAACCACAGCGCCATCTAACGTCGAAAATTTGTACTTCTTGGGTGACGCTGACATCACCTCGCGAGTTTTATCCACACACAAAATTGTGCCCAACGCCCCTAAACAAGTTTTTTACTTCAAAAATTGCACATAAAATACACAAGTTCCTACGAAAAGCAGTAGTTCTAATGAGTGAGTAAAGTATACACCGTAACCAATACTTACCTATCATTAAACGTCACTTGTCTCTCAACAGCCGGAGTGGGAAACTCCCTGAGCTCTAACGGAGTCATCACTCTGCTACTGTAACCGCTTGATTTATCCGAGAAAGCCAGGTGGCTCAATTTCTCCATGAGTGGAGTCAATTGTACACCGCTCAGTTTCTTCTTGAAGCCCGTCACCTCCGAATCCGAGCCCAACTGGGAATCTGAACTGTCCGATAGCGATTTCAATGGCAACGATAGGGATTTTCTCCTCGACTGATCGGCCGCTAGGGATTTCAAAGAGTCCTTTGCTATTTTCTTCGGTGTTCTTTGCGGTGATCTTATTACTTCCGAATCGAAACCTTCAAACTTCTCTTGCTCTTTTATTTTAGTGTTGAACGTGAACATGTTCTCCTTCGACGCGTCCTGTTTCATTCTGGAGTAATGCTGTTCGAGATATTGATTGAAAAGGGACTCTGATATGGCCACTCCGTCGTCCCTGAAAACCGGAAAGGACGGATCGTTTATGGTCATTGTGCTGACGCTTCTGCGCATACTCTCCTCGGGCGAGGGTGAGTCTTCATTGGACATTTTGGATCTCTTTAATCTAAACTTTGAAACTCTGTAGGTTAAATTCTTCAGTGTCTCATGAATGTCCATGACGCTCGCCGGTTTCCTGAGCGGTTCTGGCTTATTGACGTAATGATCTGCTATACAATTGATGTCCAATAGCATCTTGTTATCGCGTTTCTCGTATTCCAACACCTTTGTGCTGTTCTCTATGTTCTTTAAGACGTCCGGTTCAACGTTTTCCTCCACTTGCGGGTCCGGATTTTGACATATCGAGAGCATATTGCCATGCAGCCTTTTATATTCGACCATGGGCGTCGAGCACACGCTTGTTTGCCCGGTGAAAACTTTTTCATTTTCCTTGACATCTTCGTCGAGAGATTTCTGAGTTTTGAAGCTTAGCGAGAGCTTTGTTGGTCTGGGTCTCGGCTTATTCGTGAACGGGACGACGTCGGGCATGTTCGGAGGTTTTCGGGTTACGTCGGAGCCTTGCTCTCGACTCGGGGGAGAGATCATTGTGTGGTCTTCTTCCGGTACTGCTGTGAAGAGCAGAGACTTGTCTCTTTTCATACCAGTTTGTGGGAATTCACGAGGCTTTTCACGTTCCGCTTCTTGGTTCTAAAAGTAGAGAAACACTTTTGTTATTAACTTTTAAAAGTTTTTTATTACAAGTTAAAAAAAAAAATGTATTTTCTGATGATCCCTTGGGAACTGTGACATTTTATGGTTTAAAATTATCTTATGTCATTTTCTGTATCCCTGACAGTGTGTGTGTGTGTGTGTGTGTGTGTGCAAAATACACGAGTAGATAAGGCTTTCATATTACTAGTTAGAAAATTATCAAGTAAAAGTAGGCGACGATATCCTCCTAGCATCCTAGCTCCTAGCTCCAGCCCGCCAACCTTAACGACCTTTATTAAAAAAAAACTATTTAATGTAGGGTAAAATGACCTAATGTTGGCACCCTAAACTTTTCACTAAAAAAATAAGAAAAACTATTCCATAAACTGTGTTCTCACAAAAAATGAATAAATGAGAATTGTTAACACTAAACAGTCAAATGATTTAAACATTGTCAAACTTTCAAATTTTATTTGAGTTGAACAATAGGTCGAAAGGTGCCAATAAATGGTCGTATTTCTTAAAGTGCCAATAATTGGGTACTATTCCCTATATATGTATGTATTTACTCACCTTTTTAAACCTTGCAATCATTTCTTCACCATTTTGATGGAATTCCTGAAGCAGTTCAGATTCCTTTTTGAGTTTATCGTACATTCTTTTCCCAACATATACAACCAACAGTTGAGCTCCCAGTGGCAGTGGGATGTCGGTTTCCAAACTTTCAGCTGGAGATTTAATTCGGTAAGGGTCGACCACTGTCAGATAAGAGGTCAGACTTGGCGGCAGCTGGGTTGCTATTATTCTAAAAAAAAAATTAAAATTAAAAAATTCTTAAATACCAGCATTCAAATGTAGGTACATTATTATTTACACATATATAATATTGAAAAATACTTATTATTACTTATTATTTAAGTAAAGTACAAGTTGTACTGTACAACATTCTTTACTAATAAAATAGCTGAAGTCATTTGGGCAGCCTGTCTGGCGGCAGTAACCAAACCACCTCCTTACAGAATACCACCGTGAAATAACAGCAGTGAGTAAGGGATGCCAGAGCTTATTACCTCATCCCTCCCTTAATATCCCTTATCCTTAATCCTTCTATGTTCGGCAGTGCACTTATACTTATAGCACTTACGGCGTTGCTTGTGTTATTGGCGACGGTAGCCACCTACCATCAAGTGGGCCGTCGGCCTGTCTGTCGACCTTAACATAAAAAAAAAAAAATTAGAACTATTTTAACTTACTTGTTATTGTAAAGTATGACGCCACCCAAAACACCCGTATTCTTGCGACAGTGCTCTAATATTTGCATTGACTCCATGTACACTGAAGTGGCACTCTGCGAATTGTTACTCACTGATAATGTAGTTTTTTATAATTGACGAAAGAATTTTCAAAATCAGCAGTAGTTTTCGAGTTTATTCATTTTAAACGTAGGCATATAATATACAAAAATACAAATCTTCTTTCTTTATAATATAACATTAGTATGGATGTATTGATATAAATGATTTTTTTCGTAAAAAAATCTGTAAATCAATTAAAAAAACAAAAAGAACATCTTAATTATGGTATTACAGATGGGTGCGGAAGGCAGCCAGAATTATTATAAAGTTGACTCTCACCTTTGGCAATGTGAACATTGGCACTCTTTGGAATATGTGGCAGCCATATTGCAGTATTGGCAAGTAAGTTTCAAAGATTTGGTAAAGTTTTTCAGCGAGTCTACGTCGATCGGGCAACGACGCAGCGACCGCCCTCAAGTCACCGTGATACGCCCGCACTAGAGACGCTAACAGTTTCGCACGATTGCTGACTACCCACTCGGGGATATTGCGGTCGCTGCCCACAGCCTGAAAATTAATGAGTTTACCTTTTAAATTGATTATGAAATTGTCATGAGGATATAAAGAGTCATTTGGAGTATATTTTAGAATAAATTAATTGACAGGATTTCAACCAGGTCCAAGACTACTGCACAGATTAATGAAGACCTTGAGTTAATTTCAAATTAAAATCAGTTTATCCATTGCAAACACTAAGAAAATAAAAAAATACTCTTTATAACATTAGTGAACATTATAAGAGATAAAATTTTGTATCAATATTAATAAAATTTAATTGGTGAAATAAATACATACCAAAATATATCTTCCGTATTCTTTGAGCATGAATTTTCCACTTTGCAGTGTTATCGACAAGGGCTGGGAGAAAAGTGACTTTACACAATGCGCTGTGCCAACAACCTGTAAAATATATCAGCTGTTATATAGTAATCTAGTTGTAACAACATCTGATATTTAATATTCAACCTTTCTACCACAATTCTAATTTAAATACTCAATTTTTAAAAGCACATTGAAATCCCCTTACCTGTCCAGCTAAAGCGTGTCTCTGAGTATCTGACACCCACCCAGGATGGAAGTATAATACTGCATCAGCGGGGTCATCTTCTTCTGATGAGCAGTGTTGTGTATCATACACAAACACTATCATCATTTCCCTGAGATCACACACATACTTTCTTTATTAATTCTTAACTAAATATACTTCAGATATCAACCTTGATAACTTTAAATTTAGTACTAAATTTGGGTCTCGATAATCTGAAACCCCTCAGTTAAAACAGGGTGTCTTTCAGATTATGATCCCCTGTTTTAACAAGTGTATTTTGTGTGCAAATGTATAAAAATCTAACATGATCTTCTCAGGTTATTGAACAATAAAAGAATTAGCAAAATTTATATATCTATAAATAATAATCAATATATAAACATGTATGGACTCATAAACCGCTTAATTGATATTGATCTGGTTTTCACTTATGGAAATATCAGTGAATGACAATCTTCTGTGTAACTATATAATTTGCAGAAAAAAATTGCATCCATGCAAATACAGGAGCAGGACGTTAGTTACTTTATAAAAGAATATATGCTTTCAGTAAGTCTTATTAGGACATGACAAAATTCTGAGAGGATTCTTATTGATTTTGATAATATAATAAATAAGAATCCTCTAAGGAAATCAGATTCTCCCTTTATGCAAAACAATTTTTTTAGTTTTAAAAAAATTTAAGATATAAGTACATAATATCATATTTTAAGTTACTAGTAGTATTTAAAACATGATGACAAGTTTCCATTGTATAAGACTAAATTAGTTTTGTTTGTACTATAAATGAATTAAGAGCATAGTTTGTATTTTGAAAATAAATTAAAAATTCACTTAATACTTCATCTTCAACAAATTTAATAAAAGAAACACTATACAGTATATACTGACGTACTAAAACTGATCTTATTAGGTTCATAATATTAAATTACAATAAAAATATTTACTTACTTCGACATATTGATAGCTTTTATTTCGCTATGTGAAACTTAAGACGCTTCAATATATTTACAACATAGCGTTGATTTAAAATAATTCTGTAGAAAAAATGGTTATTAAATTATGTTCAGTTTAATTTTCCGCTCATAATCTAATCTAATTAAATAAACAAATTATAAAATTGATAAAACTGCAGTCAATTTGTTCCGATCGAGAGAATTGATTTGATTGACTTTGACTTGACATTGACATGACTGACTTGACTGCTCAGTGCTCACTATTGACATTGACAGATCAAGTCACCTACCAATGTTGCCAGTTGACAAAGGTTGATAACCAGGAATATTAATTTTGATTAACAACGCCTTTTGATCCATTTTTAATATAAGTTTTAAATAACCAAACATAATTTTATCGTTTTACTCAATCGTTATTCTTATCGTTTTAATTCTAATATACCCCTTTACTAAAATTAAAAAAATAATAATGCTTTTTTGTAAAAATGTATAGATTTTATTTACTCATATACTCATACACGTAGGTCGTAGAACTTCCAACTTTTTTTTAATGGATCATTTAGATATTTTTTATATCAGTAGAAGATTCATCGAAAAGCAAACTACACTTAGTTCCGAAGTTAGTTAAGAGATGACGTGATAGGAGTGATCTTTATTGGTTTTTAAAAAACTAATAAATTGAAAAAGGTTGTTGAATATAAATTAACAAAGGGCAACATCCGTGACCACGGAGTGACGGAGTACGCTTTTTACATATAAATTCAGTCATTATTGGGGGTACGAAATAGTGTTATGTCTCTGTTGTAACGACAAGCAATATTTTTTTGTTGAATTTTGACTAATTCATTTCATTCTATAACTAACCGCTAGACCGATTTTAATGAATTTTTTGTTTGTCTGTGTTTGAGTTAGTCCACGAGTTGGTCTCTGGATTCTGGATGGTCTAGATGTTCCTAGGATTCAGACAGGACAACGTCTGTTGGATCCGCTAGTATAACATTCATAATAATTCACAATAACATTTTATGACTTCGGAAGAATGTTTCTCTCATATTTTTACTTAAAAAATGAATAATTCCAATCATATTGGGGGTAAGAGTAACCCCAATGCGGTTTTTTTTATTTGTTTTCGCCACTGTGTTAGACAAGACACGAAATTACTGGAAAGCGCGAACACCTTTTTTTAGTAATTTTTGATCCCAAAAAGAAATGAACAACAAGTAGGGATTTACAAAATTGTTACTGGCCAGTTCAACAACTTGTAAAGAATTTCACATTAAACATGTCAACAACAAGGTATCTTTATGTATGAATCAGCTCAGCTAACGAAAAAACTCTTTCATTTTATCCTTGTTCGTTTATTTTATCCGTGCGCTCATGTGCGGAATCACAAAAGCAGTTTGAAAGTTTGTTTACGATTTAAAAATATCATGAGTGAAATTTACTTACTTTGCAATGCATTCTTTATGAATTTTTATTTTCGGTTTTGAGTCTGCAATTTCTCGGGCACACTTCAAGGACTACTATTTTTTTTTTAAATACAACTAACAGTGGTAAAAATTTATAATTTTTTAACCCATTTTTAATTGTAAATTATTTACGAGTAATATCGTAACATACCTAATACCTATATTATATGAACTATTTTATTTACCTCGACATTTCAGGTGGGAGGACACTTTCTTTCTAGGTCACACTAAAGGATTTTTTTTAAAAATAAAATTTTTTAAAATTTTTTTAAAAATAAAAGATTTACGAGTAATATCGTAATATATAGGACTTTTATTTACCTCGACATTTCAGGGGTGTCGTTAAATAATTCGTGTCGTGGTAATTTTTTTAATAAATATTTTTAATTAACTCATAGTGGGGTGATAATGATATGATTCTTTTTATCCTGGACAAGTTAGGTTCCTGTGAGATTTAAAAAAAAAAAGCGCTTATGAATTTGCGGGCACCAGTTAGTAAATAAATAAATCTATAAAAATATATTATAATTATTAATAATCTTTTATTAATTTTATTAATAAATTTATTATTATTATTTTATTAATTTCTGTTTTGTGGTTTTTGTATTGTCTTTGTGTTGCGTGAATAAAATTCTTTCTTTCTTTCACATAAAAAGTGTAAGTACTTGTAGTAAATATATACCTAAATTAATTACTCGAATATACATTAGGCATATATTTAATTAACGGTTATAAAGCCAAAAATAACGAATGTGCAACTAGCATACCACACCCTTGCCGTACATGTCTCACTTAGCCTTCAACAAACTGTGTCCTAGATCATACGTGATCGAATTGCAAAAAGTTTAATACTAGGAATGTGGTGTTACAACTGCTCACGTGCCCCGCCTAACCGTCTATCACTCTATTAATAAATTACTTCATTTTGTCTAATACAAATACCAATATAAAATTGAAGTACCTTCCGTGTGCTAACTGTTAATTTAACTGCAAAAAATAATTAAAATTTAATAAATGCACATCAAATTAGTTATACAAAGTAGTTATACAAAGTATAACTGCTGTGATAGTTATACATATATAAGTTATATAAAAAACAAAACTCTTAATATTTTTGTGCGTGTGTCTCTTTGCGTAATCTAAACTCCGTAACGGCTGGACTGATTTTGATGGGACTCCCACTGGCTGATAGCTGATGTTATGGGGACTACTTTAATTTTAGAAAAAAGAAAATTGTTCTATTGCAATTAGTATAGGTAATAAAAATGATAGTTATTTTTTTCTTAACCCTTTTAACCTTTATTAAACATATATTACACCTTTATTACCTAAACATTACCTATATTTTATTACTCACTCACATTAAAGGCGATTTCGTTTGTTGTAACTTATGATATAGGGTAAGGAAATAGGTGTAAGGTAATAGGGAAATGTACTAACGATGTCATCTCATCGATACTTGACGAGCCTAATCAGCCTATTGATTTCGCCCCCTGTGTCTGTCGTATGAAAAAATGCTCAAGAAAACAGGTATCTGAGTATGGTTACTGTCACAGTAAGCCAAAAACTTTAATTTTTCATTCTAAAAATTTAATAAAAAAAAGTGAAAAATTGATTTTTCTTTTTTTGACAACTTTTCGGTCTAAAAAAACTGAAAAGGATGTTTCGAAAAGACCATTTAAACATTCCAAGCGACGGTCCAGTGCCGAAATTTCATCGGAAATCAAATTTACTTAGGTTACATCGTTAAGTTACGTAAATCTATGCTTAATTACAAGCCGCATATAACGTAAGTAAGGTCGTAGAAAGTGAATCGACTCGTGTGAACCGTCAAAAAAACGCCGCCATCTTGGCAGTCTGTGGCGCGCAGTTCGCGCGAGTCGACGTTTCCCGCCAATTCTTTCAATTTCAAAAATCGAACGCGCTCGTAATTCTTTGTGAGCAGAGACAAGTGAATTGTTTTTTTTGTTTTAAATAACGTGCAAGGAAATATACTCGTACAAATAGTGGTGCAGTGAACTATGTGATTTATTTTGTGTAGTACATTCTAAATATTATATTATTTTCGCTAATGCACTAGTAAAGGACCTAAAAATGGGAAGCTCTGATAGACGAAAATCTTTCGATACGCTCCTGAAAATGGTGAGTTTGCCTCAATTTATTTTAGGCAGTAAAATTAACATCAGTAAAAGTATTGCACAACTTCGCAAATTTCCTAAAATTTAACTAACCACCTTCTTAATTGTAGAATAAGCTACGTAATATTTACATTAATTAATAATTAAGTTGTCATAATGGATTATTATGGCGCTATTACCATAACATACGTAATAAATAGGATTTCATCGCTTTTTATCAGGGCCGAGGAAAGTTTGAGCCCACTGCTGTATCCGGAACAGTTGAATAACAAACCCGTTTGATTATTATTATCGATACACAACTGAGATATTCGAAAATTTCTCTCGATTATTTTTCGCAGATTTCACTGATTAACGTGTTAATTAAATGTGTATATGTAAATGTTTAATCTGAGCGACTCTATTAACGAACTGGGTGCTATAAATACTGCGGATTCCATAATTATTTGGATAAATAAATATGCAGTTTCAGTTTCTAAGAATAGAATTGCAATTACAATCATTTGGAACACATATTCTATTAGGAAGAACTTGCAATGCATTAATGAGAAGTTTTTGCGGTCAATCTGGATGGGTAAAGTTTTTAACAACGGTTAAACAAACTCCTGAGGTGTTTTCGTCGCTCTATAAGTAAATACTAATCAATACTAATAATAAATCAGTAAGTGTAGGTAGGTATTGTATGTATGTATGTTCCTCCATAACTCTGAAACGAATTGACTGATTTTCATGAAACTTGGTAGATAAACATTTAGACGTACGAGACACAGGATAGGTACCAGTTAGTATCTAATATTAGTAAGGTAACCCAAATAACATGAATGAATAATATTTATCATATTTAGATGCACGGGACACAGAATATATATAGGCTACTTTTTTCTTTTTCAACGCGGACGAAGGCGCAAGCGCCAGCTAGTATCATAATAATATTATAAATACGAAACTTTCTATGTTTGGATGTTTGTTACCCAATCACACAAAAAAGGCGTAACGGATTTGGATGATATTTTGCACACAGAAAGTTTATTACCCAGATTAACATATAGGATCTTTTAATGATAGAAAAACCTTAGGTTCCTATGGGATTTAAAAAGATAAAACGAACTCAACATTCCGTGTCAATTTAATATGTGCAATCCAAATAAAAATTTAGTACTTAGGTATTACTTAGAGTCTTAGACAAACTATAATTACAGAAATCATTTCATTGCTTTGACATTGATTTAATTTGACACTTATAATTTTAAAAGCACTCTGCCTCTGTCTGTACTATTATAAAATTAACATTATGTACAGTTAAGCAACTTTACGAATACAAATGCTCGCCTTGACATATCTGTGTAATGATTTGCTTAATGTCGTCTTTTGATAATGATATATATATATATATGATATATATACATACTAGCCGGTGCCTGCGACTTCGTCCGCATTGAAAAATGACCGACTCTTACAGATTTATTATTAGTCAATACTAATAATTGATTGATTGAAGATATAAGGCATAAAAGCGGGAATAGTAACATTTAAAGGCAACTATATAAGGCCTTCAGACTGCTAGCCTAATTCGTACATAAAATTTATTAGTATTCGTACCTACTACCTACTTTAGCTTAGTTATTTCTTAACCCGTTTGAGTCCAAATGGACTCAATGTTTTAAAATTAAAACACTAAAGTTCGCCTACTATTCAAAATAATACCTTCATTAAATTAGAAGAAAGCGTTTTAGATTTTTTTAAAGCTCTTCATATAACAGAACACCAACAGAAGATACTCACTAAACACTTTTGTCTCCACCTGTTCATATATTTTGATCCCTCTAAAGTTCAAAGACATGACAATATTTGTTTCTACCAAGTAGAAAAGTTGGCAACAGTTAACTAAAGGTATTATAGGTTGTTTTACGACTCGGAGACTGCATGTCCTTGTGCGCGCGCAGTCTCCCCCTCAATTCCGGCTCCTCGTACATACCGCGAATGCCTTCGGTATTCGTTTATATTATCTATAAATAAAATGTCACACATTGAATATATGAACAAAAAATATCTTCTGGACTAAAATGGTTTTTAATATGTGTTTAACCACGTATGAAATGTTTCTGTTATTATTTTAACTCGCCTTTGTGTTAATTTAAGTGTAAATATGTTTATAAAGAATGTAAGTTTGTTTACATAGTTACGTCAGCAAACAGCAGTCAGCAGCAGTAGTCTATGGTCAGCAGCGCACTTGTAGCACTTATGGCGTTGCTTGTGTTATAGGCGACGGTAGCCACCTTCCATCAAGTGGACCGTCAGCCTGTCTGTCGACCTTAACATAAAAAAAAAAAAAAAAAAACGTGCAATACCCATATACAGGCTGTCCCAGAAATCAACCCAGAGAGGCTAGGTTATGACAGCTCTGGGAAAAGTAAAAAGAAAATCCAGGTAATATGCAGGTTAATGGTATAAAAATATTTAAAAAAAAATATATTATTCAATTAGACTTTACACAAAAAAATATTACAAAGGAAGCTGTGAAACATTTTTCTCTGCTACTCTGCAATAGGTTACAATTAAAAAGTGAGAGCTGCAAATGTTAATTCCTTTGTGTTTTACGACTTGCACTAATGTGAAGGAGCTCCCATACAAAAGACATCAACGCGCAACTTATTCAAGTCCTATTCAAGGTTACTTTGCTTAGTCACTGTATCGTCGACAATAAACTATAATTACGAGTAACATTCGGTGCTAACAAAAGATTCACTTTTGATTTTTCATTGAAAACTATACATGTCAGTTTTATTGAAAAATTAAAACTAAAATTGGTGCTGAGGATTTTTTGTTTAAACATTTTTGCGCCATGTTAATTGAGCCTTAACTTTGTACTTAACCGTCTTGAAATTTGCACCGTTATCAAGAATATAGAAAAGGATTTATGGTCTAGTATTCATCGAGTAAAAATGTACTGTTCCATAGGGACCATCCAAAAATATAAAAAAAACTACGTCTGACAGAAATATATCTCTATATATATAAAAATTTCGTGTCACGTTTTTTGACGCCAACGAACTCCTAAACTACTGAACCGATTTTGATAAAACTTCGTTACTTGCGTGTAATCTGGTCCAACTTAAAAGGTTTTTATTTTAAACCCGGGCGAAGACGGGAGCGTATATCTAGTAGAAGAATAAATAATAATATGCACAAGCTACTTGTAAGTAATAAATATTTAAAAAAATATATTGTTTATGTATTTTTGTCGGGCGTTATTTTTTTTTATTTTTCAAAACTCAATAAAAACTTGATATAGTGTTTTAAATAAAGTATTTTAATATTTTAATTTTATTCACTGTTTATGTAACTTTAAAGAGCATAATATAAACTTAAGTACCTAAGTTTATTACTCACAATTAGTTAGAGCAATTCGCTTACAAGCTTCCGTGTTAGTGGTGATATGTTTTTAATTACAATAAAATTTACATTTGCAAATGCATTGACGTAATTGTTCCATTTCTGTCTATTTCTGTGATTTTAATATTATTTATTTTTCATGAAAATTAAATTAAAAAGCTTTAACTCACAACTTATCGGCCTAAGTGGCAGGTACTAGTTGTACTATAAATACATGAAGCTGTTCGCCTCAAGGGTGTGGTCGGATCACAATGTCAACTGGTCAGACGAGGGTTATTCTGTAAGGAATTTCTTACACAACACGCACAGTGACCACTTATAAATTTAATGAATTATTCATATCAAAATATATTATAAGATATATAGATTTAAAGGCATTAATTTTCTTAAACACAAAAGTTGTTTCGACTGTCTTTCCTTTTAAGTTTTTCCTTATATTAATTTAAGTAGCTACAAGTTTGTCTGGTCAAATATTTTTAAGAATACTTGTTTCTTTTTTCCACTTGTGTCTGCCTGACAACCTATAGTACCTAGAGTTTTTATTAAGTTTTAGAAATTAGAAATTGTCTCTCCAAGCTTTCGATTTCTTAGCCTTTCATTGCTTTTAACTTAATGCTTTGATATCAAATTCTATGGTAACACTAACTTCGAAATCTCGTGTTTAGGAAAAACATCGGTCAGCACTTTATACCTAAAGACAAAATTTTGTTGTGGTATCGTTTTTGTTGTATCTTTATAATAACTTCCACCATTGGAATACTGAAATAAAATAGCATAACAATATGAGCGACAAAAAATATTAAAACACTTTTATTATTACACGAATTGGCAGGTCACAAAAGTAGAGCAATTCTGCAACACTGTCTATTTTAATATTATTAATGACGTAATCTAGGCTCCGTTCGAAAAGTTCTAGACAGATATAACAATGAACTCGTGATTGAGAATGAGACCACTTTGACTCTTGTATAAAATTCTCTGTTTTAAACTACTGCGATACCGTCATTAAAAATAAAATGTAAAAAGTAGAACTATAAAACAAAAATTTGCATAAATATCAGAATTACAATTTCCCTTTGTGTTCTTGTCTTTTTTTTAATTAAAAATAAATAACAACTTAAGATGCGTTCTTACATTATTATGTGCCTATAGATAGAGTATCGTTAAAATATTTTTTGTAGCTGATTTAATGTTTACCGGTTGTTCTTCACATATATTAACATTTTTTCTTTTTTAAGGTCGTTCAAGGCAAGGAAGTCGATTACGGACGATGTAAATATTTTTTTTCATGTAAACAATTTTCTTACAAAATATTCTTTCAGAATTTTATAAGGTATGATGTATTATTGTAGTCATTATCAGATTTTATATCTTACCTTAATAGTATATGCCCGCGACTTCGTCTGCGTCCGATCGCTACCAAACTTCACAGGATTACTCGTTGGACTAATCTATTTAGGTTGTCTGAAAATTTTATCAAAATCCGTTCAGCGGTTTCTTAGTCTATAGGGAACATACATACATACATTTTTTTTTGTTAGAGATGGGTTTGCTCTTGGCCAACAACCAGCTGAGTAGCAAGGATGAGGCCTATGATGGAGCGAGCTCACCCAGAATATGCCTATTCACTCGAACTTTGAAAAGATTAGGGTTAAATGAGCTCGGAAACACAAGACGCCGGCAGGGAGTTCCAAACCTTGGCAGTGCGCATTATAAACGATGTTTCAAAGCGCTTAGTCCGAAAAGGAGGGATTTCGACAAGATGCGGATGGTAACCAGCCGTACGTCTGTATGTCCGATGGAAGAAAGGAGAAGGCGGTATGAGCTCATGCAGCTCCTGTGCACACTCTCCGAAATACATCTTATAAAAGACACATAGACAGGCAATTTTGCGTCTATGTGCCAGGCTCTGCATCCCAGATTTTAAAAGAGTACTGTCGCCTATGAGTCTTCTAGCTCTGCGTTCCACTGAGTCGAGTGCGGCAAGTTGGTATTTGGCTGAGCCAAATACTCCATACAAGATCGGACTTGCGCCTTATACAAAGATAAGAGCTGTCCAGGTGAGAAGTATCGCTTAACCCTGTTTAGGATGCCCAGCTTTTTGACTGCTGTTTGGGCTTTGGACTCAATAGATGTGCCGAAGTTGAGATTAGAGCTCAACCTCATGCCAAGAAGTTCGAGATCATTGGCGACAGGTACAGATGTACCTCGGAAGGCTGGAGCCATACATACATAGAGACACATATCGCCTTTTAAATGTATATATAGATCTCGCTTGGGTCCCTCAGGCAGAGTCCCAAGAATGCTGGCTGCATGAACTGACTATGAAATTATCTTTGGAAATATGTAACATCATTGTCCACCGTTCTCAAGCTATAATTCATGACAGTCCGCAACACCCGCACGCCGGCTTTCTACAAGCGAAAGACTTCCGTATGAGCTGAGCTGTGCAATTATTTGCTTTTTACATACCATGTGTGCACATATGTATACTTAATGCAAGAAGCTATTATATATATCGCTGCTTAAAAACTAAAGGGCCATAAAACAAAAAACAAAAAAAAATGCAATAATACCATCACAATCCCTCATATTGATGTTGCAAAAAGACTTATGGTTGTTTTATTCAATATTTAGTATATTTTGATAATTTTTATTTCTTATTCAAAAGTAACTTATATGCTTATATCTCCTCTAGTATTCAGTTTATAATAAAAGTACTTAAAACATTTAATGCTACTTAAAAATACGCTTCTAACGATGTAAGATATGCATATATTTGATATATATATCTGCTTGATAATAAGAAAAAAAAAATAGACAAAGAATAATTTAATTTATTCGATTAGCTCTCCTGTAAAAAGTGTAATTTTGATTTGTGGCGCTTTTGTTTTCAAGTAGCGATATAACTCTTTAAAATAATAAAAAAACCGAACCAAAAGACAAGTCTTATGGTCCGTAAGCCAGACACTAATTTCGTCAATGATTTCCTCTCAGTCCATAATTTGTAAAATGCCTGAGAGAGTTGTATCATGATGCGTTGTGAACGTCAGCTGCGGCTCCGATGGTGAGTTGAGCAGTGGTAGCCCGTTACGCTTTCAGAGCATCAGCTGACAAGCATTCCACCAAGATATATCCAGCTGACTTTTTTATTTATTAACAGTAATACATAAACTATCATCTCATAAATTTTCTATTGGGAGGTAATCACTGAACACGTATATATTCGTGTGACCTGCAGACGCATAATCCACCATTTTATAAATAGCTGACAATTTTGTTTCTTCAAAATATTAGGCTAACTATAATTTGAGGTATTTTTAATCGGAAATAAACGATTAAAATTTTTTTTTATTATGTGCGTGGGCGGCTACCACTCTACTGCTCAACCCACCATCGGAGCCGCAGCTAACGTTCACAACGCTTCATGATACAACTCTCTCGGTCATTTTACGAGTTATCGACTGGGAGGAAATTGGTCATGAAAATCTGTCGCTGGCTCATGGACCATTACTTTTTCATTATTATCGTTACTATTGTTAGATTGTTGTCATTTTAATTAAATTGGCAAAAAATCTTTAAACCTATTTCCACGTTCATTGTTCAAAATTAATTAATTTCATCTCGGTTATTGTTATAAAATTTAATAAATTATCCATGGTAATTATACATAAAAGACATGTTTACATTTTTTAATTAAGAAGCCGCAAGGTCTACTATTCTCAAAACCCGTGAGATTAGGGAACTTTGTCTATTGTTCGAAATTTAGAAGGTTCTGAGCATAGACAAATCTTGAGGGAAGATATGCAATCAAATTATATTGTATAGTTCAAAAGAAGGTCATTAGAAGGAATTACACTGACTTTAAGTTTATAAATGATAAGTTTTAAGATTTGCTTAATACAATATAAAATATAAATTTTACTTTGGTTACATTTTTAAACATATTTTAAAGTATTTTTTACTTTGTAGATTATCGGGAAAACGGAATCGGATTTGCTGTCTTCATAAGTATTATGTATTAAAAAATATGTACGATAGAATGAATTATGTTTTATAAAATTAATAAAAAAATGATAATCTAAATCATTTACAGAATTTTGTACAAATTGTATAATAATATGTATATCAAGCCTCTTAAGCAGGTTTTACCAAGTTCTTAGGTTCATTAGAGAGGGTTCAAAGTACCTACTTCATTTCAGCGCTGTATTGCTGTGGAGTTTTGATTAAAATGTTAAAAAAATTAATTACGTTGGGACCAATTACAAATCTAGAAATCATTTAAAGAACATAAAAATTTCCCTTACAAACTATTTTACGAATTTCCAAAATAATTTTCACTGCCTCTCAAAAGTGCTATCTTCTTTGTATCACCTTACAGAACACCACCGTTAAATAACAGCATTATGTGATGTTGTGTTTCGGTGAGTGAGTAAGGGATGCCAGAGCCCATTACCCTATCCCTCCCTTATCCCTTATCCATTATCCTTAATCCTTCTATGGTCGGCAGCGTACTTGGCGCTTATGGCGATGCTTGTGTTATAGGTGACGGTAGCCACCTACCATCAAGTGGACCGTCAGCCTGTCTGTCGACCTTAACATAAAAAACAATCTAAAAAATCAAGACGCTTTTCAGTTGGGGATCTTAATGCTTAAAGTTCTCATAAATTATAGCCAGCACAAATTCAAACACTCAGCCATCAAGGTGTTTGAGTCAATAGAACCTTCGTATAGTCTCATTGAGACGTATATAATTGTCTATTGTGAGACGGTTCACTTTTGACTTGTTGTGATAGCGTCTTGTTTCGTGTGAAACATAGTTTTATATATGTCAGGACAACCCTATTGTTTTGGACATAATATGGCAGTATTGTTGACGTTAAACGTGGGACGATATTATTTTTGTAACTTAACTTATTTAAGTTATTAACCTTTGTTTTCAAACATTTTGGAGTTTGGATTATTTTTCTAACTCATCAATAGTGCTAGATTTTGTTTTATATAACTACATAAAACGAACATAAGAAATAAATATAACTTTATTTTAATCACAAAAATTCATAATTCATAAATAATAATTTATAAATACTTAATAATAATTACAATTAATTAATACAATTTTACCAATGTTTTTTGTAACGAATACTTGATAAATACAAAAGTACAATATAACTTTAATTTTAGAGTATTTCATTTGTTTAAAACATACATACTACTGAAATATTTTTACATATAGACGAGAAAAATCGCAATGACATTAGATTCAAATTTAAATAAAAATTAAAACATTGTAAATTAAAATACAAAAAAAATGTTTTTGTGACGATCTCATTTTTATCACCCACATTTTAAATAAACTTTAAATTTGTAATAATAATAATTTGTAATAAAAACGTTCATATGAAAACATAACTTAATACTGACAGGGATGAAAGAAACCTCGTGTGTGTAAAAAGGTATCTTGAGGATAAGATATATTTTTTTAATTATAATATGTTTACTGAAACACAGTTTGATGAAGATTTTACGCACATGTATTTTAGGTCATCGGCTCTGCGATCCAAAATCAACGTTACGCCGCGGCGTAACATTTGAAAATTGAAAGTTGCTTGAATGTGGGACGCAAATACTATCAGTGTTACGTTAATATTTGTTTAACTCATGTAATATTTCCACTTTATCTTAAGTAATGGCTTTTGTAATACTATATAATTATTATATCTTCTAAGTAACTTCAAGTGTCATAGATACGCTAGAATGAACTTAAGCGCGCTCTACTTTGTAGCGATAGATTTTTTCCTATAAGGCTACATTACTAAAAAGTCAAAAGCCTATATAAAAAAACTACTTAGCTGTGCTAGTGTCCGCGACTTCGTCCACGTTCGCTATAGCTAGGTCTTCCTCGATAAATGGACTATTGAGCACGAAAATATTTTTTTTCTATTCGAATCAGTAGTTCCTGAGATTATCGCGTACAACCAAACAAACAAACTCTTCAGCTTTATATATTAGTATATATTCATAAATACATTTTAATTTTGGTAATACTACTTACCAAAATTTTCCTTGTTTATTTCAACTCCTTTTGAGACAAGTTTGTATAATACCAGCGGGATTCAATAGTTTCATTATTATATTACATTTTTCTACTCTTTTATAGTTCAACTAGCTAGTGCTCACGACTTCGTCCGCGTAGAAAAGTATAAAACGCCATCTACCGTATTTTGGATAGATGGTGCTATCTCCCGGGTCAAGCCGCTAGTATTTACTTTCATTTTAGATTTCCCGTAGGAATGAATCATTTTCCCGCGGTAAAAAGTACCCTATGTTCATCACGGATAATGTCGGCTTCAAATGGTAAAAGAATTTTTCAAATCGGTTCAGTAGTTTCGGAGCCTATTCTATACAAACAAACAATCAAATCTTTCCTCTTTATAATTTAGTAGTAGATCTTTAGTATAGATTAAAACATTCCCTTATAGAGACATTCAAGCAGTTTTTCAAAGGAATCGAGGGAATGTAACGTTACACTGCTTTTGTGAATCAATTCTAAGCCTAACCTCTCCCGACACGTAACAAGTAAATAACATACAACTGCCAAGCAAACCGCATAATGACGCTTCACTACCTTCATAGTAACCACATGGTTACGAGACGGTTACGGTGGGAGATTAGGCGTCATAGTAAACTGCTCTGTAACTTATTTAAACCAATAATAACATGATAATGATAGGCATTGATAAAAGCTTTCAAAGGCGTTCAAAGTGTTATCGATGCAGAGAAAGCTAACTCAAAGCTGATTATTTTAAAATCCAAGCTATTTAAAACAATTTTACAAAAAAATATATATTATTTAATTTGCTCATTCGGACTTCATCTTAAGATATTATTAATTAAATAAAAAGTAAAAGGTGTAGGTAATGTTTGCACATATCGCGGCATTTTTTTTTTAATTCAAAAGGTCTGATTAGGATAATTTCACAGATGTATTTACATTGGTATATAATCAAACCTTTATTATGAAACTATAATTAGTGGATCTTTCGATTGTAGCTGTCTTTTAATCTCACACTAGGTGATTTTGAGTGACTAATTTGAAAAAAAAAAACAAGGTTATTATTGACTCAATTAAGTATAATTTATACATATAGCTTCCGAATTTTTTTGTGAGTAATGTTCAGTAATTATATATATATTTATTTGCTTTTTTACAGAAGTACTTACGACTTATGAACATCGTGAGTTTTTTATGTAGAGGGCGACCACACAGGCTGACAATCTACTTTAAATGTTATTTATATAACATCTTAAAAACTTTAAATGTTATGTTATTTATATATAAAATGTTATTATAATGTTATTATTTGTCAGCCTGTGTGGTCGCCATCTACATAAAAAACTCACGATGTTCATAAGTCGTAAGTACTTCTGTAAAAAAGCAAATAAATAAATAATATGAAAAGGAAAAACTATAGCGTGAAGAAAGCGGTGATATAACAAAAAAGATGGCACGGTTCATTTCATTGCGTTTGAATTTGTGCTCACTGCGGCGTAACTGAACTCAATTTAAAAATAAATCTTATTTTATTGTTTATTATAATAATATTACGGAAACTTAATAACTTAATCAAAATATTATAATTCTTGTGTAATTTTAGTGATTATTTTATACTGCATGGAGCCCGCGACTTCTTTCGCGTTGAATAAATAAAATATACCTATATAATATGTAATACTAGCTGGTGCTCGCGACTTCGTCTGCGTAGACTTAGGTTGGAATTTGATTTTGTAGTTATAAATTTATCATCGACATCCAAATCGATATCTAAATTTTAATTACACCACTCTACAGGTACCATTTTTTTTTAAGGTATATAATACTAGCTGGTGCTCGCGACTTCGTATGCGTAGAAAAGTATAAAACGCCATCTACCGTATTTTGGATAGATGGCGCTATCTCCCGGGTCAAGCCGCTAGTATTTACTTTCATTTTAGATTTCCCGTAGGAATGAAGCATTTTCCCGAGGTAAAAAGTATTCTATGTTCATCACGGATAATGTCGGCTTCTAATGGTAAAAGAATTTTTCAAATCGGTCTAGTAGTTTCGGAGCCTATTCTATACAAACAAACAAACAATCAAATCTTTCCTCTTTATAATATTAGTATAGAAGTATAGATAACGCCTGACATATATTGACATATCTATATCTCCATACTAATATTATAAAGAGAAAAGATTTGTATTTTTGTATGTTTTAATAAATAAACTCAAAAAGTACTGCACTAATTCTAAAAATTCTTTCGTTTATAGAAAGCTTGATCAGCGAGTAGGTAATATAGGCTTTTTATATAGTTACGCATACCAAGTCGCTTGCAACAGATAATAGTATAATATATTTTATTATGCTATAACACATTATATATATAGATATCATATTTGACACATTATACGTATATATATAGTGATTGAGATTTATGAGGCTTCCATCTTAGTTTATGTAATGTACGCAACGCAATACGCCGTTTGGAAGCTTGCTTTAACGCGGTCACTGTACAGTAGAATTTACCACACCGACCATCTGTAAAACTTTTACCACAGGTACAGTATGAATGTATTTTTAGGAAAACTTTTGAAGATTTAATTAAAATATTATTTTAAACTAGCTGGTGCCTGCGACTTCGTCCGCGTTGAAAAAGAAAAAAGTAGTGTATCCCGTGTCCTGTACGTCTAAATATTTATCTACCAAGTTACATGAAAATCAGTTAATTCGTTTAAGCGCCTCTTTCACCAACTACAAGTAAAGTGTTGATTACTAACTTTTAGAAATAATTTTCTGTTTTATTGAATTATGCACTCGGTTTTTTTTATAGGCGATTTTTTTAATTATTTTCCATTTAATGTTTGGGACGTTTACCGTAGAAGCAAAGGTATACATATCAGCTTAATTATCCCCGGTGACAGGTGACTTTAAGTGACGGTTTAGCCTACTTGACGTTGGTGAAAGAGGCGCTAAGAGTTATGGAGGAATATACAATACATATATACAATACCTACGCTTACAAATTTATTATTTGTATTGATACTGACGATTGAGTGATTGATTGATTGATGATTAACTATCTGAGACCATTAGCACATTGGGCTTAGCAGTAATGTCTGGTGACAGTAGTAACCAGATAAGCATGTGTTCTGTTGTATTCTCATGCACTTGCAGCATCGTTATCAAGTTCAAGTGGACCGTCAGCCTGTTTTCCTCCTCTTATATATAAAAAAAAAAACAATAATAGCGATTTACAATTTGATTAAAGTTATCAAAATGAGAATAACTAAACAGAATATTTCTGGAATTCTAATACACCTGTATAAAGTGCTACAGATAGGAAATTAAATCATTGACCGACCATCTAGAGTTGAGCAACGCTGAGAATAGGTAACACAACACTAGTATAAATAGTTACCACATTACGAGCTAATATTACGAATGCCTAACCTAAATACATTTGAATTGCATTGTGCCTCTATCTTATGATAGCATAAATAACTATTTTATAAACGATTCCATATACATTAGTTCAATATTAGAAGTAAGAAAAAAAGCTATCATTACCAGCAGTAGGTACTGTTGAAGAAGTTACTTGGTTAAAATATTGCGATTTTTTCCCTAACGTTTTCGTGGGACAAGAACTTAGACAAAATCGTTATTAAATTTTTGCTGATTTTCAGCCAGCACCTTTTGTGACTCACTACACAAACATATTACAACATATTCCATATATACAAAAATATTTTATACTAAACTAGCGAACTGCTCCCGGCTTCGCCCGCTTCCGAACGCTACAAAACATCACAGCATTACCCGCTGGAGATTGTCTGAAAGTTTCATCAATATCGGCTCAGTGGTATTGGAGTCAAACATATTTGATAAACTGATTGACAATTGTTTGTCTTTACTGGTACATAGACAAAGAATTTACTAAGACATCTATATAAATCGTTGTTCAACAGAGAAAGTGCAACGTGCTCGGCTTATCGATATCGAGGATTCTTTCACTTTTCGCCGCAATTTGTGCAACGCATTAGACGACGCATTGCTTTTGGACGATTTCTAAAGATATTTTGTACACTTCCTTGTTTATAATGCCGATCGCTATCTCTGGCGTCGCGCGATTCTTTGCAAATTGATAGATGGAACGCCTCATTCTTTCACGAAACTTTTATGTAATGTAATGTAATTTGCACAAAATTTCTATTTCTACCTATGCGATAGTTAGTAGATTTTACCACTTGTCGTCAACGGAAATGAAATGAAAAAATGAACCAAAATGAATGATGAAATGAAGTCATCCTTAAATGAATTAGAAAAAAAAAAATGAGATTGTTTTTTATATTTATATTGTAGATAACATTATTTTAAAATAAGCAATTATTTTAAAGCTTATTCCAGTGTTTTTGTAAATTTCTGGTTGATGCGGCCAAACTTTTTACAGTACCTATTAAAATTAAAAATATTATATAATATAAAAAAATATATAAAAAGCTTTTACGATAATAATATTATAGTCGTATTACTATATAAAGCGACTAGTACAAAATAGAACCAAGTTGCTCTGTGAAATGTCAGTTACAACACGACTTTGACTTTTAGCTAAAAATAATTCGCTACAGAGCCTCTACATAACCGGATGTTGTTTATAATTTTATTATGAGCAACATCCGAATACTTAAAGTATCTTATGCTTAAAGTGCTTAAGCTTAAGCTCAACCGAAGCCAATAAAATTGGGTTATTTGGATTAGAATGATATATGTTCTTTATAATAATAAAGTACATAATAATAATCTTTCATCTGGTGTCTTATTACTGTTAGTATTTATTTTACATACTTTTTAAGTAATACAGAACTTCTAGATATAATAACTAATGTATGATAATGTAACACATTGGTCCTAGTAGTTCCCTGAAATAAATGAATTTGAATAAATCTATGGTAGATATCCTACCATCAAGTAGACCGTCAGGCTGTCTATCGCCATTCTTATAAAAAGCACTACACTGTATCCGGTTTCACACCCTTTATATAAAATTGTACATAAAAGAATATTAATATAAAATGAAAATGGTAGAACATTAAAAAATCCGTATAATTAGACAATTTAAGAACTAGAACCTCTTACGCTTTGCACACAAAATAATACCCTACTGGTATAATAATATGATATTAATTTCAATATCGGGACCAGTATGCAAATAGAACATGCCTACCACAAGGTCACGTCGCATGTCAACTTTGACATTTAATAGAACTGGTCCAACAAATTACGAAATGTGTTGACTCGTACTGGAATTTGGCAGATGGAGACGACACAAAACTATTCGAATTTTTATTTCCCATAGTCATAAAATTGTGAAGAAACGTGATACCACTGTAATTTCTATTCTATGTACTAGTGTGACGGTCTACTTGATCGTAAGTGATTACTGTCGCTTATAAACACACTAGTTGCTGCCCGCGATTATATACTAAAACTAGGGATGTAATGATACCGATACCGATATCGGCATCGCCGATATATCGGTACCTATTATGCAGTTGTCATTGTGCAATGATATTCCTTTTTGCCACTTTTCTAATTAAACTTTCCTGATTGCCACTTTCAATTCTTTCTTCTTTTTTTATTTCCTAAAAATAAATATAAATTAATGTTTCCTTTAAATTTTGATTGTGAATTTTTATTAATTTATTCTCACTTCTCAAGGCTCGGCCTTAAATTTAAGTAACTTTTATGCATAATAAAGAAAGATATGTAAGTTACCTATTTCATTATTTATTTGATTAATTTATCTATTAAGTCATCGATATCGGTATCGGTATCGTATAGGCAAAATTACATCTCTAACTAAAGCCTTCCTCAAGAACAACTCTATCCATTAGTGAAAACATCATGAAAATAGGTGCAGTAGTTTTTGAGTTTATCGCGAACAGACAGACATATAGACAGACGCGGCGGAGAACTTTGTTTTATATATGTAAGGATAAGTAAATCCAGAGAAATTAATGTGCAAAGAAAAATTAATAGTACATACTTACAAAATATAATAGAATCAATGTGGGAAAAGAATTATAGCATCTATCTGACATCACTTACACAGCAAATAACAATAATAATCTTTATTAGGAGATAGTCACAGCATTTAATACTGATGTACAGTTTTGTCTAAATTAAACTTTTTATATTATTACCATTATTAAATTATTATTACAATTGTTTTGTTATGTAGTTGCGGTTAACGAGTTACTTGGATTGTTGCGGTCCACCGAGCACTTGTTCTGGATTGCGTAATATTATGATTTACAACGTAATATATTACATTATTTTAATAATATTTCATTGATAATAAATGTATATAAATAAAAATGAATCCCCAAATGTGTTGCTAAGCGCAAAACTCGAGAACGGCTAGATCGATTTTAATTCTGTCTTCACTCATGGATAGAGGGATAATCAGGTAAGGTTTTTACGTAAAAAAAATGCACTCCGTACGAAGTCGGGAGCGGATCGCTAATTAGACATAAAGTTACTGTCCCTTTCTGTTTGTTCCTGCGCTTATGTTTGCTAAACCACACAAATATTCAAACATCGAAGATTGATAATCTTCTCATGACACAAGTTTCTTCACTATTCCTTCGTCGGAGCATTTCTAATCACCATGTCTGATCCACATAACATTGTAAATTATTCCTCCTCATATGAGTTTTGAAGCTACCTTAAGCCTTAAGCCATTTGCAGTCTAGAAGCAGGTCCGGAAAGAATGATTACTTGTTAAACGGTACCGGTCGTTTCGCAACCGCCTTGTGGTATTCACTTTCACGTATCGACGCGGCTAGAGGTCACAAGCCTGTGTCTATAAACTTATGTACGTACATACACTTAAGGTCAATATATGGCATTGTCTCTTTGAAGACGATATTTTATAGAAATACACTATTTTTTTTTATAAACCTCGGTGCTTTCTACAAAAAAAATTCCGAAAGAGGTTATGACAATCCCAATTCATGTTATTTGAGTATCTTTATTAATATTAGATACTATATAGCTGGTGCCCGCGACTTCGCCCGGGTTGAATAAGAAAAAGTAGTCTATCATGTGTTCAGTACGTCTAAATGTTTATCTACCAAGTTTTATGAAAATCAGTTAATTCGTTTAAGTTATGGAGGAACATATGTACATAGATACAATACATATACTTTCAGATTTATTATTAGTATTAATTATTGATAAATGCGAAAATTTGGTATGTTTGGATGTTTGTTCCTCGCAGTAAAGCACAAACGGTAGAAACTGATTTTAAATGAAAATTTACACACAGATACTTTATTAATTAAATTAACAGACTCGTATATAGATAGTTTTCCAGCGTCACTGTGGTCATAGTGATAAAGACGCCAAGCGTGTCTCATGTGTTATATTTTCATTTTTCAATGCAGACGAAGTCGCTATCAGAAACTAGTACCTACTTAATATATATCGCAGTAATCTTTTTTTTCTTATTATAGACTAGCTGTTACCTGCGACTTCGTCCGCGTTAATAAAGATAAAAAGTAGTCTATCACGTGTCCCGTACTTCTAAATGTTTATCTACCAAGTTTCATGAAAATCAGTTAATTCGTTCAAGAGTGATGGAGGAACATACATACAGAAAAGAAATCTAAAAATGGTCAATTTAGTTTCAGTATCATGAATAGAGCCTATAATATATACACGATATTTCTGAAAACAAAGTAAATTACTCCATGACCGACCCCTACAGATTTATTATTATACTAGGCTGTTGCCTGCGACTTCGTCCGCGTTAAAAAAGATAAAAAGTAGCCTATCACGTGCCCCGTACTTCTAAATGTTTATCTACCAAGTTTCATGAAAATCAGTTAGAGTTATGGAGGAACATACATACATACAGGAAAAAATTCTAAAAATGGTCAATTTAGTTTCAGTATCATGTATAGAGCCTATATACACGATATTTCTGAAAACAAAGTAAATTACTCCATGACCGACCCCTACAGATTTAATATTAGTATTGATATAGATTATAGATGAGTTTGCTCTTGGCCATCTTGTGACTCTAAGCGCAGACCGTAGCAGTATTAGCACAAAGATTTTAACGACTCGTGTTCCACTTTTGCCACATTCTAACATTGAGAATCGTGAATCATTTAAAGCCAAATCCATAGTATTTATTTCATAATAGATTATTTGCAGATATGAGATAATGAACATGTTTACGACTGTTGTCAACAGGACGATATTTATTTTCTGAATTTTTTGATGTTGATCAAAAAATCAATATTTTTAATATTAAATCAATATTTTATACAACCCTTCCATAAATGGATAGGCTATGAACATTGAACACCCATTCGCATACATTTAAACACATAATTTATCTAAACTAATAATTATTTTACTTATTATTTTTTAAATTAAAACTACTAATAGTTTTAAATTAATTGCGTTATAAGCCTTCCTTTTATAGCTCTCTTCATTAGTGAAAACCTTACCAATATCTGTTATCAAAAAATATCAAAATAAAAAAAAGAAACAAGCGGAAATGGGCGACGACTTTAAAAATCTTATAGGTACCTAATACTTACGTATATACTTATACATTATAATGTTATATATTTTTTTAATTTAAAAAAAATAGAGATAATTTTTAGGAAACAATGAAAGTTAAATCAATCCTATGAATTCGGCTCAGATTCATGAATGTAGAGAGCTAACAGACTTGCAACACAACTAAATAGCATTACATAGATATACAGTAGCGAATTCCAAGACCAAAGAGAAACTAGATGATCTGTGTTTATGCCGATTCAGGCTTAAGTATGTCCAGTACTGGTGGTAAACGAAACGTTGGGAAAACTGCTGACCTCTCAGTGAGAGTGATACAAAGTGTTCATTTTATTATGACGCGAATCTTGTTACCTACTGTTTTTAAAAGAATATTTATGCGAAAGTTTGTGAGGATGTATGGATGTTTACTACTCTTTTATTAGGATGAAATTTGGTACACATAGTTTATTGCTTGAATTTATCCTGGAAAAATATTAGGTCTCCGAGAGATCGTCTAAAAATATTAGAAAAATTGGACGCCCCAAAATTGAAATTGTTCAGATAATTTTTCAGGTGTTATATTTTTAATTTTTCAACGCCGACAAAGCCGCGGGCAACGGCTTGTTCTGAATAAAAGTTTAATTTTTCTCTTTCTCACTACTTACTTCGTCTGGAAAAATAATCCTCAAAAACTGTATTTACTGTATGTCCAAATCATTCATTAATTGTTTACATTATTATTGAAAAGTATTATTTTTAAAATAAACAAGTGCATAAAATAAAAAAGCAAAAAACTGTTGCATGACGTCATTGTTATTTTACGTCATTGTGTCATCGTTTTTTTTTATTTGGATTGCGAATTGCACATAGCTTGTACGTAGATTTATCCGCTAACTACCTACGAGTATATACTCATATCTATGTATATTTTGAAAAAAGTAACTGATTTATTATGTAAACAACAAATAGAAATGGACCGTGATTAGCAACAGTTAAGGGCGCGCTTGCAAAACCGTTGTCTTAACAAATTAACATGATAGCGTTAACAGATAGTGAAATTCTACGTTAAACTGATTGACACGAGCGCAATCGGTTGCGCTCACTGACACCGACGGTACGCTTTTTGCGCGTACCAAAAAAATTCTCGTCTTAACCAAAATAGATCAGTAAACAACAATCACTTAACTAAGAATTGCAAAAAGTATTTAAACGACGGACATTACAGAATTAAGTTTTATTTTTATTTTTCTAATTCCGATCTGAATTATTATTATATCTAGAATGTAAACATTACTTGCTATCCTGACATTATATTATGCGAAAGTAAGTTTGTACCATAAAAAAAGAACATAGAAAAAGGTATAGTGTTCCCGAGGGATTATTTAAAAATAAAAATGAAAAACTCAACGCTTGACAAAAACATATGAGCAATAAATATTGAATAGATGTTTTAACACTTAAAATAAAGAACGTTGTGAATAATTTTGTATATGTTTGAACATAAGAGGTTCTAGTTTTCAAATTTTCGTTAACTATAGAGTAAAAAAATGTATAAATATACATTTTTTTACTCTATAAAATTATAATTTTATTTAAATAATAAAATTATAATTTTATTTAATAAAATTATAATGTATTATAGTCTAGAAAATTTTGTGACTAGACCTTTGACCTCATAATATCGACTCCCACGAGAGAATGCATTCTTTTTTAATATATTCGTTCCAAAATTATAAACTAACAATTTCTATAGTACGAAGATCAACATCGATTTCAAATATTACATATTGTATTGATTTACAACTACCATGGAGAATTTATAGATTATTTTTAATATTAAGTACTATATACTATATCTTTTTATGTTCATTAATACAAAAAAAATTACAGGTAGCGTTGACTACCTGGTATTCGTGACAAGTCAATATATCAATGCCATTCAACTGTAATTTACCTTTGCGAAAGGAAATAATTAATAATATTTCGATTGTTATGCGTCGAACGTATTGTTGTATCGTTTGTGGGTGATTCTGTATTGTTAATTAGATTTCTACAAAGCGATGAAGATAGAAATCGGCGTAGTGAACGCAAAGGCGACAGCGATTTACTAGTTACTAGTAAAACGCTGTCGCCTTTGAAATTGTACCACTTGCAGGTGTTGTTGAACCAGAATTTGATGTTTTGTAGGAATGTGTTTATAGGAAACGGTGATAGCCACTTACTAACAAGTACTTATGATAAGTATATGATAAGGCATGAAAATATAACAGACATACAGACACATTTATAATATTATTATGCATATAATTATATAACTTGCACCAAACGCTTATATTGCGCAATGCGAATTGCAAAGTGATGCATTGTGACTAATGAAGACCTATACTTCAGTACGATTATGAACCTTAACACTTTGACACAAGCGTGCAGTATGTTTAAAGGGATGTTTTGTAATGCTCTATTGGTGTCATTGCACCTTATGTAAATTTAGTATTGTGTGTAAATGTAGGTATAAGATTTAAAAATATCAATTATGCAAAAAAGGTAATAGGACTTCTTGGATTCGGGAAAGTTTTCCTTTTATTTTTCCGGCACAAAATCGTTTTCCTTTTGTTTTTGATTAATAAAATACAGAAAGAAAATAAGGAATCGTTTGAGAGTTTAAGAAAAGTAGTGTAGTGAAAACCATAACTAAATCCATTGTTTGGTTTAATAGAACTTAGCGGAGAAACAGAAAGAGGCGACAATTGAATTTATTATATAATATAATATAAATAGATAATTTTTTCTGACTCATAAATCCAATATTTTATTAAAGTTATATTTAGTACGATTTGTAAAAATGTATATATATATAAATAAGTAATAACAAGGTAAAGAACATATGTACTGAAATTGATTATTTCAAGACTTTATTTCACTTAATTTCTTCATATTGCTTTAGAAAAAAAAATTTTCTTAACTACATCGATAACTTTATTTTTAACATAGAAAAAAAAAAGAAGTTTCATATTATAAAGTTTAACTTTCTTATAGAGTAAGTTAAGGGTTATGAAGTGTTACATAAGTAGATAATTTACAGCAGTACCGTGAGAATAACATCTCGGTGGTAATAATGTTTTACGTGACTATGCGGATGTGTAACAATATATTGTTATCTAACTAGATCAATCAACTACATATAAGTTAAGTGTACATAAGCTATACATAAGATGGATTTCGCCGTTTTAAGTTCTATGTAATTATTTATATTTTGTTATCGGTCAAATTCTATTTTAGTCTAAACTATATAGTTTGTCTTAGATGTGGTTCTATGCAAGTTATATATACATATTACCACAAAACCTGATTTTGGCCGAACTAAGGTCAAATCTGTTCATCCCATGCGTGACAGGATATACTAGTTTAGCCCAGGATAATCTTGTTTGACCTAACTATGTAGGATGGCCTGCGCCTAACTGATTTTGAATTGTTATTAATTATTTTCAAATAAAATTAAGAAAAGGAAACTCATATGATAAATGTAGCTTTCTATATGTGATTTTTTTTAAATAGGTCTAGTAGTTTTAAAGTATACTCATTACGAATACAAATCTTCTCTTGATATAATATTAATATGTACTAAGTTTACTAAGAAAATTATGTTTTTAATATAGCAAATATAAGATTTACCTGCTTACGAAAGAGATTACTCAATATTTTATTTCAGAAAATTCAGAAAAAATATGATGATTCCTACGAGTTTTCTTGCGAAGAGCAGGACCGGATTTAATCAAATCAAAATCAAAATATTTATTCTATCAATTAGGTTTCTACAAGAAACTCTTACGATTGTCATTATAAATTTAAATTTACCAGGGTTTCGGAAAAAAAGCCAAGATAACGATCCTGAGAAGAAACCCCTAATTATCGTCATCCAGAACTACACCAGTTGAAGAGACACATTTTGTATTTTCAACAAATATTTGGTACTGGTCCTGTTCATTACATAAGCTCCACCTGTCGAAGAGACGATGTTGAACACGTTTCTAGAAAGTGATTGATGACGTAACTGGGTGTGGCGAGAGATGAGCCTGCTTCGCTGAGTTGACTTCACCTTCGACAAATATGGTGTCGGCTGTGGGTACTTTCAAATGTATTAAGGCTGACATGTATCCGTATCCTTATCCTCTTCAATTTCTCGTATACTAGCAACCCGCTCCCGGCTTCGCATGGGTGCAATTTTTTTTCTGTTTTATACTAAATATAAGGATAGGATAGTTCTTATTTTGAACCCGGGCGAAGCCGGGGAGCGTGTGACTAGTATAATATAAATTTACCTACTTGAAGTTACTGAGGCGGTTTCATACAAGACCACTTTCTAATGGATAAAAAATTAATACAACTTGATTTTTTCCCACATCGTGGGAAAATAAATGGGAATCATGGGAAACTAATGATATTTTAAAATAAATAGAGGAAATAATGAATGAACGACATTATTATAATAATGGTCAATAAATTCGACATAATCAATATTGAAAAATAAACTACTTTGACCGGTATTAAAAACCATGGCAGGTACCTAATATAAGTCACTCCCTGAGAGTCATAGTCTGAGCACTCAGCTTGAGCCTTGGCTCAAGCTCAGCTCAGCATAGCCATGGGCATAACAACACAGTTCGTTGTTATGCCCATGGCCCATAATGATCTCAATCAGATTATAATTTTCCAAGGTCTCATCTACGTCAATATCTTTATCTTCACACAGGTACAGAATTACTATTTATAACTCCGACTTACTTTCTATTATCCAGTGATAGCTGGATTTCTTCCCCACTGTGATGGCCTATAATGATTGTATTTCTTCTATATTTTTTGAAACTTTAGAAAATTTTTGAACATTTAAATCTTTTTTTGAAAATGGCACTTCAATAGAATTAGCTGCTCCTCTAAATAGGTTTTCCCTTCGTCCACTAGTTTAAAATCTCTGTATGAAATGAATGCTCTTAAGACACACACTAAGCATCTTATATCCATAATTTTTCCCAATTTTTCCTAACCCTTGTGTTATAGGCGACGGTAGCCACCTACCATCAAGTGGACTGTCAGCCTGTTTGCCGACCTTAACATAAAAAAAAAACCCCTTTCACTTAATTAAAAATCTATCGGGAATTATTTATTTAAATGTCGCTAAATCTTTAGTGAACCTTCAATAAATAAAAAAATAATCTACTCATAATAAAACATTAAACGATATCAAAAGAAAGTTCCAATTAGGAACTTATCAAAGCATTTCATTGCTATTGCGAATCATGGTTTATAATCACGAATATTTTAAATCATTACTGTAACCGCTCCAGTTCCTCTTGGGAAACGTTTCAATACGCACCTTAAGGCGTGGCGTTAAGAGTTAAATTTGAACTTGTACGAGTGCAAATAAGTTATAAAACCCCGTGCGAAAGATTCATTGGGTAACCAATGTTGCAACTTCATTGTTTGTATTGTGTTTTATTGAAGTTGTTATTGCTTGTAAACCTATAACCTAGACAGATCGACCTGCTGCGGTTTATGGAACCTATTAGCTTGAACATACTATAATTCAAATTATTGGAGAATCGATTTGCGTATCCCGTGGTATGAAAATTTATAGGAGTAAAATCAGAATTGTCACACGAATGCGTTATGTTATGCGTTATAGTTACGTTCAATTTTTTTTTTAAATATTAATATCACCAATCAATCAATACTTACTAATAATAAATCTGCAAGTGTAGGTATTGTATGTATGTATGTTCCTTCATAACTCTTAAACGAATTAACTGATTAAGTATCATGTAACTTGGTAGATAAAAATTTAGACATACAGGACACAGGAACAGGACAGCCTGACATTTTTCTTTTCTTCTTCAACGCGGACGAAGTCGCAGGCACCAGCTAGTTTTAGAATATCTTAAGTTTTCAAAGATTTAGTATTACTTTACTACTGTTCCGTTTCTATGGAAGTTTCATAGATATTGCGCCATCTGTCACAATATTATTAAAAAAAGGACAATGTTGTTATTTCGGCACTTTTTCCAAGCGTTAGGTTTTTAATTTTTAAGACAGATGTTGCTGAATTAATGAATGAAATTAAACATTTGTATCTGTTTTTAAACCTCGTAGGTGTTTTTAATAAATACCACTTTATTGGTATTAGGAAGTCATGCTCTCAGACAATTTATTGCACATAATTGTATATGCTTGTACTACATAAGCGAGTGATTTGAATTAGAGACGGGTCAGTTTGACCCTGACCGAATCGAAAAGTTGTCATGATGTAACCGACCTTTGTGTTTAAACTGCGGTTTTATTGAAGATGCCAATTTGTGTTCCCACTGTTTTATAGTTTAGGTTTTCTTGTTGGGCACTTTTTGTATGTGAAAAAGCGCTTAACTCGCGTGACCGTGACGCTTTGAAATATTTAGATGTGTGTGTGTTTAGGCGATATAGCAGGCTAGTGGTTATAAAAGCTATGGAAAAAATAAGAAACAAATCCAAGTCACCTAGTTAATAATAGAGATATATTTGAAAATGGGGAAAATCGACAACCAGAACGACTTTTTTTGGGTAAGTATTGTGATCACAGATTTTCCAATTTTGCAGTTATTTATTTTGTTTGTAATCTTAAATAACTATGCTATGCAGTCATAAATTCAATAATTTATTCTGTAAGCTTTGTATACAAAAAAGATTAACTGTCATAAGTTTAACTCTGGTTACACATATTGGCCGACATTTTTTGTTTATTTGTTTTAAGAAAAAAATGTTCATATTTTCATGCTATTAAAATTTTACAATAACAGAATAATCAATAAATATTTAGCAAAATCTTAGATTAAGCGTTTCTTTCACCAACGTCATGTAAAGTGTTGATTAGTTACTTTTAGAAATCATTTTCTGTTTTATTGAATTATGCACTCGTTTTACTGCATCATTCGATAGGCGATTTTTTTTTATTATTTTCTATTTAATATTTGGGACGTTTACCGTACAAATAAAGGTGATACCAGCTCCATAATCCCCGGTTACCGGTGACTTTAAATGACAGTTACGTCAAGTAGGCCATACTTGACGTTTGTGAAACAGGATCTAATAAACCTCTAATAATAATCTAATAAACCTTTGCTAAATATGCTCAATTTAATGTGTAAACGTCACTTTTGACTGATAATTAATTATTATTAGCAGTCATAAATTAGAAGTAATTTTTCTAAAACAACCTTATAGTTTCATCATTACGTAGCAGTACTTACAACTCGCTACGAGTAATTCTTACACTTTTCTGTTGTAGAGATATAATTCAGATATAATAACGTTGATTTGCTAAGGAAGGAAGTAGATATAGCAGTTATAAGGGGACGTGTAAAGCACACGCATCAGAAAAGGTGGCTGAGGCCAGATCGTATCCGGTCGGTTAACTCTCACTTGCGTTACACATGCACACACGAGAAAATTGTGAGAAAAATTTAGTTACACGCGTCCTAACATATCGCTGCTTAAAAACTGCTACATTTTTTAAAGGAGAGCTAATGGGAAAAAAATAAATTATTTCTTGTCTATTTTTTTCTTATTAGATATATATATCAAATATACGCATATAATATTATACATCGTTAGAAGAGTATTTTTATGTTATAAATACGTGTTTTTTCTTAAGTACTTTTATAATAAATTGAATACTAGAAGAGATATAAGCATATAAGTTACTTTTGAATATATAAAAAATGATCAAAATATACTAAATATGGAACAAAACAACCATAAGTCTTTTTGCAACATACAACATATTTTTGATTTTTTGTTTTATAGCCCTTTAGTTTTTAAGCAGCAATATGTACCTACTGTACCTTCCTACTGTATCTATATATATAAAATTCTCGTGTCACAGTGTTTATAACCAAACTCCTTCGAAACGGCTTGACCGATTTTTATGAATTTTTTTGTGTATATTCGGTAGGTCTAATAATAGGTCGTATATAACTATTTTTTATACCCCTAAGTGATAAGGGTGGCCCACCCCAAACCTTTTTTTTGGCAAAACAACGTTTGCCGCGTCAGCTAGTACTATATAAAGTTTTGACGCTACGCTCTGTCTTAGGGGGTCTCTGGTTCGATTCCTAGCAAGGTCAACTTTGGAAATGTACTTTTAAAGGTTGACTCTCTTATCCTTAATCTTAGCGCACTTCCAAAACCTGAGGCGTTGCTTGTTTTATAAGTGACAGTAGCCACCTACCATCAATTAGTGGAACGTAATATTACACATGCAAAAATTAATGAGGATATTGTTGGATTTGGATTGGATCATGTACTGAATATCCGTTTGAATCATGTATGCTTTTATTATATGTTGTAGGTAAGTACATATAAGTCAGTCTCCCCTTTTCGGTGTATGTCTGTATAAGTGCGCTAATCTGAAGTGCCAATCTAATCTAATCTAAAGTGGTGAACGCATTTTGTTCGTGTTCGATGCAAAGAAGGATTGCTGAGAATATTCACATGTATAACTCATGAATATCTATACTAATTTAATATTATAAAACAGAGAAGGTTTGCATATTTTTAATGAATAAACTCAAAAACTAGTGGACCGATTTTAAAAATTCTTTCATCTATAGAAAGCTACGTTATCAGTTAGTAATATATAGGCTACATTTTAGAAAGCTAAGCAAGCGCAGTCGCGTGCAACAGCTATTCTTATATATGTTGGTAGAGTTATCACGTTTTTGTCAAACTGGGTCAATCTGGTCCGTAAGCCAGGCACTAATTTCGTCAATGATTTCCTCTCAGTCCATAATTTGTAAAATGCCTCAGAGAGTTGTATCATGATGCGTTGTGAACGTCTGCTGCGGCTCCGATGGTGGGTTGAGCAGTCGTAGCCCGTTACACTTTCAGAGCATCAGGTGACAAGCATTCCACCAAGATATAGCCAGCTGACTTTTTTATTTATTAACAGTAATACATAAACTATCATCTGATAAATTTTCTATTGGGAGGTAATCACTGAACACATATATATTCGTGTGACCTGCAGACGCATAATCCAGCTGACGTTCACAACGCTACAACTCTCTCAGTCATTTTACGAGTTATCGACTGGGAGGAAATTGGTCATGAAAATCTGTCGCTGGCTCACGGACCAATCAAAAGCACTTTTAAAAATTGGCTCGTCAATTTGATTGGCCATTAGTCTGTCTGACATCCTTCATAATTAAAAAAACACACTATCTATATAATAATTTATACAAAGAATGAAACAGAATTTTGCAACTTGACACTCACCAACCTACATATTGCATACACTCCAATAACTAATACAATTAATTACGTAATTAGATATATGTGACAAGGTCGCAGTCTCCTTTGAATAAATTACTGTTGTTAAAGTCGTCAGCTGTTATGCCACTGCTGACTCTATAATAATAATCTAACAATGGCAGACATGTTGACAGTGTACTGGAAGATGTAGCTATGAAGAAGCGAATGCATAAGGCACAGGTGTTTACAAGTAATATATATTTTTAAAACTTTTTTGAACCAATAAACATTTCTAATTTTTATGTATACTTCAGACTGACTTGCTTCAGACTTTGCACTGATGAATTTTTTATCAAAATCACAATTAATATTTTGCTGAAAGAAACTATGTTATGTTATTTTTAAAAGTTAGTAATACTGTCATTCAAAGATTTTCTAAAAATTACTTGATTTAATTAAGATTAAGATTTCGATTAGAAATTAAGATTTTCTAATAATTCGTCTGGGAATCGAAGCGACTTAAATGTGAAAAAAGAATCACCCGTATTTTTATGATGCCAATCGAAAGAATGGACAAAAAATAATCATTCTTCTTAAGTAATATAGTATCTTAAAAGAAAAGATTAAATAAAAATGTTTGATTCAAATTTCAAAAATATTATATTTATTGCCGACGATGACGTAATTTTTAGAAAATCTTCAAATGCAGTATTCGTTCGAATACTTCGAAACTTTTAAGGAAGTTCTTTCAGGAAAATATCTTATCTACTTACGATATTTAAGGTAGGCTTTCTCTTCATGTCGCATAGTATTGGGACGCCCTGTACAATACAACATACATACTATGTGATCCTTATTTGCAATTGACTAAATTTCAACATTAGATCTTGAGTTAGGACGTGACTCCCTTTAAGCTGTGTGCATAGAAGTGTGACGCGATTAAATTAAGCATACTTGTCTACTTGCAAATACAATGTCGTCCTTTAAAGCCATCGTCGTACGACCTTTTTTACCGTAACCTTTACGCAATTGGTATTTTTTTGATCGATCGTGAGCTACGTGCAAACTTATTTACGAAATAGCACATCGTTGTTGTGGTGACACGATCGCTAGATACATTTAGCAATTCTATTTCAAGTCAGTAGTCAGTTGCAAGTCAGTAGAAGAATGATAGTACCTTAGTACCATTCTTCTCGTGTCCAGTCAACCATGTATATCATTTTCTATTATATCCTAATTTATATAAAAGAAAAGAAAAGTATCTTATCCTGTGTCCTGTACATCTAAATGTTTATCTACCAAGTTTCAGGAAAATCAGTCAATTTGGTTAAGAGTTATAGAGGAATAACATACATACATACATACATACATACATACATACATACAATACATACACTTACAGATTTATTATTAGTATTAATTGATTGATGATTAGACATGTATCTGTCTATCTTATTTCTATAAAATTATATCCATATGAAATCATATAATTTATTAAGTGTGATAAAAGCATATATATTAATTTTGATTAGAATAACCGTTAATTTTTTTGACTCTATACCTAACGTTAAAAATACTCATAAAATTAGTGTGTCTAGTTTCTCGTCCATGACAAATTAATTAGACATTAGGTACCGTGAGAATGCAACGAAATATAATAACAATGTTTGTTATTTTTAAAACCTTGTATAACTACTTTGGTAGTTTATTACAACGTGTGTAAATATTTTATTACTGTGATTAAATTGTCGTAACAATATTATTTTTAACAATGTATCAAGTGTGAGATAGCCAAACCATTTGGAGTTCTTATTTTAGGTCTACATAGAATTTAAAAACGATAATCGGATGGATAAACTGTATTTTAATGTTTAATGTTAGAAACGGATGGGTACACGTATTTTTTTATTAATAGAACAACATACGGAGCCATCCGTACTTCCGTACTATAAATGCAAAATTTTGTATGGATGTATGGATATATGGATGTTTGTTATTCTTTCATGCAAAAACTACTGAACCGATCGCCTTAAAATTTGCATACACGTTGTCTGAGAAAGGACATAGGGTATCAATCAATCAATCAATACTAATAATAAATCTGTAAGTGTAGGTATTGTATGTGTATGTTCTTCCATAACTTTTAAACAAATTAACTGATTTTCATTAAAATTGGTGGATAAACATTTAGAGGTACAGGACACAGAATAGGCGGACGAAGTCGCGGTATTTTATAAAGTTATGCGGGCGAATTCGCGTGCAGCAGCTAGTAAATTATATATAAGTATGTTATTATTATTGTTATATAATATCGAACCTACATGTTTTATTTTGTTTTAGTCATTAAATTTTTTTTTTATTATTTTTTGTTTTTAAGTTACAATATATAATTCGTTGCAATCTAAGTTTCTCAGGAAATTCATCGCTATTGTTTTGGTCCTTCTGGCTTTGTTGTTTATATGCGTCTAGCATAAGGATAGCCGGTCTGGTATTTTTTCCTAAACTGTCTTATCGTATCAAGTTAGTCAATCCCAATGGAAAAGCCAAAATGTAATTTTATCTATAACATTCGTGACCGATACAAAAATGATGTTATTAAGTTCTTTGGCGCCTGCGCGAGCGCAACTCTTTTATTACGCCAGCGCGCTCCAGTTATCGCACACGCGACACTACGAATTCCTCACAGTTTACCTTTAATTACTAAAAATTATACATTTTAGTAGCACACTTTTCAATGTTTTTTATGTGGGTTAATTACGTTAATTAAAACATAATATCTGTAAATATATCTAATATATATTCTTTATAATAGGAAGGGCATAGGCGAATGAGTTTTGGCATTGTTTAATCACTCACCGAAGCACAAAAGAACACGAACTATCATTTATCAGCGGTCTATCAAAAAATAAACATAAATTATACTAAATAAACTATACTTAACTATTTAATCTATCTATAAATAATCTATAATCTAGAAATCTTAATATATAGATTCGATTTTGAATTTATACTTCTTGTTTCTCAAATTGACAGTATTTAAGTAGGAATTCAAATCAAACTGTTTTGATAGATTGGTGCCAGTTAATTAATAAACATTCCTAAATGGTTGCATTTCGCAAGTAGGTGAGATCTAAATTCTTTGAGTGTAACGAGCGTTGGGATTTTAAAATGAACCGGTGTATCTAAACACGAACTGGAAGCAATTTAAATGGACATTGCACTGGAAGTTGACATTTTCGTATATCATTAACAGACCACACCTAAATTTCTAAATCGGTCTTTACTTAGGCAATCACTCAAACTTTGTTGCTAAGGACAGATCTGAAGTCGAAATTTGGGAGTCTTCCCACTTTCTTTGCTACGGAAATTTGCTACTAGCACGCTCAAAAAATCCCAAAGTGTGGATAAGTGGAAACAACTCAAAAGTATTGGAAGAAAAAATACCTCTAGATCAGAAGGATATTATATCAAAGTTTCTAATAACCGTGCACAGCGGCGCCTTATACAAGAGTAGTACTACTAATAATAGTACGTGACCCGTCCAAGGGGGACTTTTCAAAATCGTCTTAGATTTTTGTCACACAGTCGTATTTGTAAATTAAGTTCCTCTTACAATATGTTTTTACATAAGTTGTTTTTTTTTTCTTGATAATTATATATACATATTATACATATTTTTCGACATATTTTTTGCTTGTAATAAAGGTGCCGTAAAAATATAAGCCATTTTTTAACTTTCTGTTTACAAAAAATGATTTAAAACCATATTAAAAACCATATTAAATTATGTATGTACTACGTATTAAATAGAGGGGCGTCTTGGCATCGAGAGGGTGAGGGGTAACAAATTGTAAAAAATGGGTCACGTATTATAGTATGGTGCGTTCCCTTGCTTGAAACTTTCACCATGGTATAGATCAAGTTTGTACTTATTTTGTAAAACAAAACATAACGCCCGAATAAGTATTAACTTATGTTTTGTACTCGCATAGCTGTTGCCATACATATTCATAGCACCGGTTGGACTTGTATGATTACGTGCCGGCAACGTAAGGATGGACACAAAAGTGACCACTCTTTACGGTAACTTGTTAGGCGTATAACGAACTCTTATGTGGCACTCGTATAGAAAGTTCTCATTTTAAGGCTTTCAAATATTTGCATTTTAAGTATTGCAGTCTTTACAGAAGTATTAGTTGTCTGTCAAATTTAATAAATTCTTAAAGGTATTTTGTTTTTATTAATAGATCAATAGCAAACACGTCGTTATTTATTTATTTTTAAATATTTTTATTTGGGAAAACTAACAATTACACCATATATATTATATTAAGAAAAAAAATAGAAACATTTATTAATAACGATAATCCACAACATTTTCCACTAATTAGTAAACTTATAAACGCCTTATAATAGACTTATAAACGATATCTCAATTAACGAAGGTTCACTCACAAGTCACAATAAAAGTACAATTAAAAATAAAATGAACTTTTTTCCAATATTAGAAACAAAGAAAAAGTCAAGTATGTCCATTCGTGCGTACGCTCGCTCAACAGAAAGAGAAAACGGGCTTTCGTCTTAAGAATGCCGTGGCTCGATCAGGAATCGAACCTAGTTGCGTTAACGTCTGTTGCGTAACAAACGTACCGAATGCGAGTAGTGGAATCTTGGAATTGCCTTAAAATTGATCTGAATAAAGCAATTTATAATGTAACTGTCTCTTCCATTTTTACGTAATGTTTGAATCATTAACATCAGGCCGCGAAGAATCGATCGCGAAAACTAATGGTGCAATATTTAAATTTATATTTAAACCTGATTATCAGTCCAGTAATTTCTTTAGAAAAAAGATATCTACATTGTAAGGGCACAGTATTTTATGCTCGCAGTTTGGTGCAGCTTTTGAAGGGTATGGGCCAAAAACAAAAGAAAGAAAGAAAAGAAAGAAAATATGTCAAATATGAAAATAGAAATCTAAAGTTGTATTATTTTATGATTTACAGATCAAATTTAAAAACGTATGTGATCAGAAAGATGGGATTTAAATAGCGCTAAACTGCGTTTCGCACTCAAGAGTCCCCTCTTCTAAACTCTTATCCTCAAACCCCCACCTACCATCAAGTGGACCGTCTAAAATCCATTAAAAGCTAATGGAATCGACGACTTTTTATACACATTTACAACATATACATATTAACAACATAAATTCTGTCTCATTCAATTTAATGTGCATCAATTTAATAGTAATGCGGCCCTCAGAGGAAAATATTGCCCCATTCAAGCGTCACATGTTGCAAACGCGTTCATTGCTTCACGAGTTTGTAGAGAACACCTGCAACCACTTCTTCATCGTCATTAAGTTAACTTATTTTTTATATATTAACTAGCTACCGGCTCCTGGCTTCGCCCACGAAAAACTTCATTTTTTATATTAATAAATATAATAATAAAAATTATCTAACTGGTATTGAAAACCTCATCAAAATCCGTTGCATGTTTAAGGAGAAGTTAACGGCCAAAAAGAGAGACGCGGAAAGCGTATTTAAATTATACTTTGTAAACTTTCATATTATATAAATATGAACTATATTTTTTATCTATAGTTAGAAAATGAAAAACTACACAAGGAGCTCATATAGCTGAAATGTTTTTAAAGTTCGAGTGATTAGGCATCTTCTTAGTGAGCTTGCTCCATCATAGGCCTCATCTTCGCTACACGGCTAGATACTAGCTGACATCCGCGACTTCGTGCGCGTTGAAAAAGAAAAAAGTAGCCTATCCTGTGTCCTGTATGTCTAATTGTTTATCTACCAAGTTTCATGAAAATTAGTTAATTCGTTTAAGAATTATGGAGGAACATGCATACACTAACAGGTTTATTATTAGTATTAATGATTTATGATAAATCTAGCTTATTCAAGACATCGCTTTATACGTATTAATAAAATAAAATACAGACTCGACCTAGTTTAGATGTAAGAATTGATTTAAATCTCACAAAATAATTAAGTAACATGCGATTTAAACTCATGTCTATTGGAACAAATAAATGTTTTTATTTATTTATTAATAAATAAATTTAGCACAAAAATACCATTTGTTGTTTATTTTATTACTCTTATCGAAAACAGTAATGAACTTTTAATAAAAACCGGTAAAAGTGATAAATTTCACGGTTTTCATCACATTTACCAAATCATGAGGTAACTGTGAATACTGACCGGTTATTATCAATAATTACCACATTTATTACATTCACCGTAACATATATACCTGCGTTCACTATATCAAAATCAAACGTCATTTTTATTTTAAAACTAGCTAATGCTCGCGATTTTGTACGCGGTAAGTTAATGTCTTGATAATCCCACAGAAAGCTAAAATTTTTACCGCATAAAAAGTATCCTATATCTTAATCCAGGTAATAAATTATCTGTTTGCCTAATATCATTCAAATCCGTTTCTGAAATTAATGTGCACAGACAAACAGACAAACAGAAAAAGAAATCAAATTTCTTTTTTAACCTCAGTAATATAAATACAACGTGTATAATTATTTTTTTTATATATTTAATAATTTATATTTAGTAACAAGACTCGTTTAATGTTTCATTACAACATGTTTATAGATAAAGAATTGTTTGTTCAAATCCATATTATACGGGTACAGAAGGTAAGAATTACACAATTATACGGAGCGGAACGATTAATACGGATTACATAAGGTAACTTAACACTACTAACATAACCACCAACCACCGATGACTGACTATTGGATAATTCAATTTGATATAAGGAAATAATGCGTAAAATGTACTAGGAAACAATTTAGTAGTAGCGACGGTATATAGTGACCACCGCTTTATATATAGACCACCACCGCGAAATAACAGCACAGACCTTTTCCCTAAACTCCCAACCCAAGTATAGTTTTTTCTACACTATTATATAGATAAATAAATATGAAACATCTTCACACATTTCACACAGCACCACTAGTTCCACAATTAGCAACTAATATATTATGGATGGTTTTTTTGTAAGTACGTACATATTATAAGGTCCAGTAGCACTACCATGAGTTGCTATCGAAATCTTACGTTAGTTTACTTCTGTCGATAACGAACGTTTCATCCTTCAATGTGCTAGTGAATGATTTAACTACCAACGTTACGGTATTTCTCGAGAGCATCAGTCAAATTTGTAACTCATGGTACCGATTTTGTATAGAAATGTCAAGTTAAACGTCAGTCGCTAATGGTCGCTAGCGACTACATTCGATAGGTTTTTCACTTATACAACTCATGTTATCGGTTTTAGTTCTTTGCGCGACCGCTAGAGGCGCTGTACAATTTTTCATACAAATATTTTACGTTCTCGCTCATCTCTCGCTAGCGATTTCGATCGCCATAAACTCATGGTAGTGCTACTGGACCTTATAATATGTACGTACTTACAAAAAAGTAGTTTATCCATACATCCATAAAGTACAAAAAAGTGCTACAGTAGTTTTTGAGTTTATCCATTACAAACGTACAAATCTTCTCTCTTTATAATATTAGCATTGATGTAGATTTAGTGTCTTCTGGGAGTATAGTAATTACTGTAAATATTTGAATCCATTTCTGGTAGAATCAGTCATTACTTTTAAAGGCAGGCGCCCAGCAAGGTGCCTTATATAGATCTTACAATACAGTTACAGTAGAATTCCGTTCTATTTACTCCCTAAAGAGTTAAGATGCTTGAATATTCATAACGCCAACTTGTTATATAAATCATACAGTTAGTTGAGCATTGTGAACTATTGTGGGGTCTAACGGTATGTGTTGGTGGGCCACTCATTGAATGGGGAAGGCCTAGAAGGCATGAACGGAATGTTAAGAAGGCCAAGAAGGCCTTGCTGAGTGCATTTTAATGTATATAGGATGTACGCATTACTTATTATTACGTCGACCAATATGTCGAAATAGTTCATAAGTACTAAGCAATATTCAATGACATTATGAAATAATATTTATATATTTTTTACGCCCGACGCAAAAACGGGTTGTAGAATCGTAGCTCCAAATGGATAGACCGATTTAGATACGTTTCATTTTTATTTAAAATCTGTGATGACCAGGATGGATTTTAGCTCCCTTTTAAAAGACTGTCCCAGACAAAAGATATGTAATATGTATCCAAGCTTATGCTAAAAAAACCGCCTGGCATTTTATTGGTTGCCTGCATCGGGTTACAACATAGCAATTTATTCGTTGCAAAAAATTAACCTTTTGAGTAGGTAAGTCGTGTGTCAGGCCAGGCTATATTTCTTTTGCAATAATTTAAAACGATGTTAATTTTTTGAAGTGTGCATTTGATACCTCAATAAATAAAATTACCTAAATTTTGTTTTCTCTACTCTTATCCCTTGTTGATATTTTTCAAAAATTTCGGCTTGAAGGACCAAAAATAATGTAATAGATTCCAAATGTATTGGTTGAATTTTCAGCCAACAGTGGAGTTTATAGTCATTTATAGTTAAGAGGAAGTCACAGGCTTCAGGATGGACTTCCAGGAAAATATAGGACTGTTTTACCGAACTGAAAAGGGTTCTACGCGAAAAATAACTAAGTAATGGATTACTTATTAGTTTACGCATTTATTTGTATGATCAATTAAGAACACTTTTAAATAAATTCAATTTCATAAAAAAATTCACATATCCTGAAAGCATTATATTGTCATCTGTAATTTATATCTATTGTTTTATTTATTAATTTCTTTTAATTTGTCCATACTATAATTACACACAAAAACTTTCCTAATTTATTGCATTTTCTATTATTGAAAAACCGTTTAAAATCTGTTGCTGATTTAGAATAGGGGCTTAGAAGAATAGCTTCTAGCGAGGAATTAAACTATTGAGTATATCTCCATGTTTGTCTTATTAATTTTGCTGCAAAGAAGTTTTATTTAAGAGCAACAAGCACACGAGCTTTGAATACATGTCGTAAACTTTTGAACAAAAGATTTGTTGTAACATCGCTCAACATGCAAGCGCATTAATTATAACCTCATACAAAAGACATCAACGCGCGCAACGCGTTCGCCCATCCGTTTTTTCACGACTAAACAATGGCATGTTCATATAATTATAAGCGCTGTTCCTACACAGATTACGTAGGAAATTGTGTGCATTTTGCATTAAAATAATTAGTATGTGTCTCGAGCATTGACAGGAAGCGAGAGGTTTGTTTTTAAAATATTAATTAATAGTTATACCCTTTGAAAAACCGCACCGTACTTATTTTGCTTACCGTCGTAATTTGCTTTTATTCAAATTTCTAAATTAATATTTAAGAAATTAGTTTCTAAGGCTTGGCTCAAAGGATAATAAAGTTAATATTAATACATTTTTATGTTAATATGTTAACATACAATGTGCAACATATTTTTTTAATTGTAAAATAAAATTGCTTTATCTTATAATAGCATGACAGATTTAAATAATATTTTTTTTTCTTTGTTCACAGGACATATCGAGATGGCTGTCTCTAATATTAGCTGTACTTACATATACAACACCAGGTAATTTATTTTCAAAACTTATTTACTGCTAACTTGTTATTAACTTTATTTACAATCGAGCCTTTTAGAAGTTTCTTCTAGCAAATTTCAACTTAACTGCGTGCATAAGATTTCTAAAGATTTCTAAATTCTAACACCTTTGTTGTTAATAGTAAAGGAAATACATAAATATATAAACATTTACAAGACGATTGATCCACGCTAAGGTTGCATGTATAGATACATAGATATATAGATACATAGATACACAGATACACAGATACACGGATACACAGATACATAGATACATAGATACATATATACATAGATACATATACATAGATACATAGATACATAGATACATAGATACATAGATACATAGATACATAGATACATAGATACATAGATACATAGATACATAGATACATAGATACAAAGATACATAGATACATATATAGATAGATACAAGATACAGTGCATATATAGATAAATTAAATCTACAAAGGCCATTCCACCGCACCGGCGCAGTGCGTGGGCGCAGTCCCCTCACAATGCCTCATTGTCTAGATTCACTTGAATCCAGAATACAATACAACCATCGCTCGTTCGCTCTTTTTACAAGAAACTGTTTTATTCGTAACAATTAAACCGCACTAATCATTGTGTCACGTAAAAAGATTAACTTTTACTTTTATTATTTACTTAGTTTAGTTTATCTTTACACAGCATCACTACTTCTTCTTGTTAAGTATATGTAGAACGAGAGTCTTCATAAAAGATAATAATATAAGTATATCTTTTACATTTATACATATCTATACTAATATATTATTATAAAGAGCTAGCGTTTGTATGTTTGTTTGTATTAGGAGATAATCTTTGAAACTATTCGTCCGATTTAAAAAAAATACTTTCACCAATAAATTTCATGGTTGAGGTAGACTAAATAGGCTATCCTGGCCATAGGTAATAACATAGATTATACCGCAGGCACACTATGTAAAAATAAAGATCCAACGCTTGGCAAAAGTATAACGTCAACTTTACATAGATATACTTTGTCAGGCTTTATGTATTTTAACGTGAACGAAGTCGCGGGCATAAGCTAGTTATAAAATAATGTCACTGTCCGACTGTCTCTGTTTCACCGCTAACTTGTAATAAACCACCCAACAGTTTTTGATATAGATTTTACTTAACTTTTCTCACACATCACACATCACACATGCTGTTATTTCATTGTGGTCTTTTATAATAGGATATTTATTGCCAGACTAGTAAAATTCTTTAAATGTTTACTGTAATTTATAAAGTATAGTCACTTCGGTTGGGTGATGAAATTCAATGAGGTGTATCGTTCATTATATTGTACAGAAGCGCACTGAGACTAAACGATTTTCTAGCGTGTTACACTTTTATATTGTACAACGTAACTAATCTATCTAACTGTCCACATCTTGTTTATAACACGAAACAAGTAACGAGTAGTAGGCAGACAGTCCACTTGATGATAGGTCACCGTTAACAATTAACACAAAACAGGGATATGCAAGTGCCCCACCGACTCTGATAGGATAAAGGTTATTATTATTATTTGCTTAGTGTCTATTTCTGTCTGCTAGAGAACCAGTATCGCTTCTCGGCCTTTTAGCTGAGATCAAGGTGTAGTAGGATAAAGGTTAGATACGTAAGATATTATGTTAGAGGTATGATATTTTTTTTTGAGAATCTTCTGCAATTGCCGGACGCTTCAGGACTAGAGCAAATCCCAAATGGGTTTATAGTGGGTAAAAATCCCACTTGGTGAACATATGATTTTACACAAAAAAATTATATTTTACATGACTGTATGCATGTATGCCTAAGGTATATTTTTGAATATTATCCCTCCTCGTAAAAAATATTTTGTACAATCCCCTCAAACTGCTAATGCGCAGGAAACTTGTCACATTAACATCCACGTGACGTCATTTGCAACTAAAACAAAGCTGACGATACTGAGTGTGTCATATGATTGCGTCACCAAAATGGCGGCCAGATGCATTAAATTGCTCGGCATTTGACTGTGGAACAAAGTGTGCCTGGCGATTTAGAAACTTTCAGTCTTATTTTATTTAAAAAATACAGTTTTTTTGTTAGTAATAGTTTTCATACTCTATTTTTTTTTCAGTGTCATCAAGCGAGCCACGCGTCGTGTGCTACTACACAAATTGGTCAGTGTACAGACCTGGAACCGCGCGATTTAATCCACAAAACATCAACCCTTATCTGTGCACACATCTTATTTATGCATTTGGAGGTTTCACTAAGGATAACACGTTGAAACCTTTCGATAAATACCAAGATATTGAGAAAGGTATAATATGTTATGTATTTAGCTTATTCTATTTATTATCAAACACGCTTGAGTAAGTAACCTAAAATGTTAAAAATTCTAGCGTTTGGTATTTCATTTTCAACCGGTCTTTTCAGGCGGTTACGCAAAGTTCACCGGCCTGAAGACTTACAACAAGAACTTGAAGACACTCCTGGCCATCGGCGGTTGGAATGAGGGATCAACAAGGTTCTCACCCATGGTCGCTGCTAGAGACAGGAGGAAAGAATTTGTCAGGAACGCTATCAAGGTACATAACATTTTAAAATATGATAATTGCCAATATTCACTACGTTTTAACAGACGGGTTGACGAGTTTCACATATGTAATTGTCTTTAGAGGACGTTATTGCCAAACATGTAGTGATTTTTCTCTCACGAGTTAAGATTATATAGGATACCAACACGCTCAGACTTGAGCCATTTTTTTTTAAATTCATTTTCAAAGTCACTTGCCAGGTATCGAACCCGGGTTGAGAAGCAAGCCATTTAAACTCCTGAGCATTAGGCCGAAAGAGTTTTTTAATAAATTAATCAATGGGGCCTTTTTAGGACTCATTCTCATTCGACCCGAGACCGGACAACACCCCAAGCGGTCGGGGTGTTGTCGGACTAGCATCCCTGGGAGGTGCCCTCCCGTAAAATGGGGGGCATAGCAGGGGAGGGCCCTGGTGCGCTAATGCGAGCCCAGGATCCTCCTACTGCTGTGGAAGGCCGCCGCTTGGTTTTAGTGGGTATATCTCCCTCATTAGGGGGAGGGGAGTCCCACATAACCACATCGTCCCCCCTGAAGGTGTGTGTATGCGTAACGCATTTCCTAGCGTCAAAAAAAAAAGGCATAAAGTTATCGTGCTTAAAGAAAGCATAATTTATCGTCTCATCAAAAATTTTAAGGCCTCATTGGAAAATTTAAAATTTGTTTCAGTTCCTCAGACAGAACCGTTTCGATGGTTTAGATCTTGACTGGGAGTATCCAGCGTTCAGAGACGGCGGTAAACCGAAAGACCGGGAGAACTATGCTAAACTGGTGAAGGAGTTGCGCGAGGAATTCGAAAAAGAATCCGAGAAGACCAATAAACCTCGTCTGCTGCTCACCATGGCTGTGCCTGCCGGTATTGAGTACATTCAGAAGGGCTTTGACGTCAGGACACTCAACAAGTAAGTTTTATTCAACTTAAGACATAGACCATATAAGAAATTTCTGTCATTTATTGCGCACTGGTTGGTACGCGTGACTTTGTCCGCGTTTAAATAAAAAATAACGCCCGACACCTGGATTTTTATTTTTAGAAAATCTTCTGGATAAAATAAGAAATTTTACACACACATTGCCAGGATAGCAATTAAAATTAACCTTTGTCTGAGTATTATTATATAAAATGTTTACTATATAACTATCACGTTTTACAAAGAAAGAAAAACTTGTAAAACTGTGACGGTGTAAAACTTTTAAACTTTACTTAATTAATTATTTTAAATATTCATTTATGCAAATGTAGCGTGGTAAGAGGAATTTGTATTTTATAGAAACTTTTTAACTGGAGCACAAATTTGAGGTTAATTATAACCTACAAAACACTTACTATGTAAATTATCATGCATATGAAATAATAGTGATAATAGAGATTTATGTAAAAATAATGGGCGAATTGTAAAACAGTTAGTTGCGTAATTAATGCACACACAGACGCCATAATAAAGAAATATCGTAGCGCAACGTCGAGATGAATTACATAGGAAACAGAGCAGAGAGGCGAACGATCGAGGACTTAGGATGAGTTGAATCGCTTGCATTGTTTATACAATGTAGGGTGACAACAATTTTGATGGCCTTGTAGAAATATATGCAAAATCGTAATTTTTTATTTTATTGTTTTATCTTCTCTTCGTAACTCAATTCTAGTGTTACATTTATATTCCATTCCCTAGTAAATAGAAGTAAAATTTAATAACTAATAAGTTTACAATTTTCTTTCTATATTTATACATACTCTTATTATAAAATAATCCGTTGATTCCTTCCAATTCACCCAAAGAACTTGTTGCTATTTTTCACTAATGGAATGAGCGATAAAAGAGGAAGGTTATAATAGTGTATATAATTTGCACAAAAAAATGGCATCCGTGCCGTGCGAAGCCGGAAGCGGGTTGCTAGTTTATCTATATAAAAAGAATGTTGCTGAAAATTCTTTTTATATAGATATATATGCTGAAAATGTTTTTGGAGTTCACTCCTAAAACTTCGTCCGCGTAGAAAAGTATAAAACGCCATCTACCGTATTTTGGATAGATGGCGCTATCTCTCGGGCCAAACCGCTAGTATTTACTTTTATTTTAGATTTCCCGTAGGAATGAAGCATTTTCCCGCGGTAAAAAGTAGCCCTTGTTCATCACGGATAATGTCGGCTTTTAATGGTAAAAGAATTTTTCAAATCGGTCCAGTAGTTTCGGAGCCTATTCTATACAAACAAATATACAAACAAACAAACAATCAATCAAATCTTTCCTCTTTATAATATTAGTATAGATTGAAAGGGCAGAACAGGACAGAAACTGCGAGTGAGTAATTTTTTTGTCTAAAATGAAATGTTTCCTGACTCTCAAGACATTCTAAATACAAATAATTTCAAATTTGTGGTCACCTTGTTGAAGTTGCACCGGCATTCCACCTTTATTCTATTGTCTATTCCATGAGCCCATTGTGTTGGCGTCACATTCAAATCGACGAGGTTAAAACCTCCGCAAAGATATTTAGCGATTAACATGTGTTTATTTTTGTTTGTTACATCTCCTATGGCAACATGATAAAATAACTAAATTGCTGCCTAAGGCGCCCACGTCGTCTATGATTTCTTTAAACCTCTATTAGGAAGTATAGCTTAATAATTCAATTCGATAGTTTTTGTCAGTGTCAATAAATTTTAAGTTTTATTTTTAATCTAATTAAATAATAATTTTTAATCTACCGATTTCTTGGGGTACGAGTCTCATAGCACTGAAGGTCTATGAATAAATTGCAAAAATAAAAAAATATATATACGAAATAAAGAAAGAAAGACGAGCCCGTTGGACGAGTGGCAAGGGTGCTTGCCTAACGTTCCAGGGGCCCCGGGTTCGATTCCCGGCGGGATCAACTTTGGAAATTTTAATATAATTTTCAAAATTGACTCTGGTCTGGATTTGAAAAGTAGTGGTAGGGCACACTGCGTTTCGCAGTCATTTGGGCAGCCCGTCTGGCGGCAGTAACCACCCCCTTACAGAATACCACCGTGAAATAACAGCATATGTGCTGTTGTGTTTCGGTGAGTGAGTAAGGGATGCCAAAACCCATTACCCCCTTCCCTTCCTTATCCCTTATCCTTAATCCTTCTATGGTCAGCAACGCACTTGTAGCACTTATGGCGTTGCTTGTGTTATAGGCGACGGTAGCCACCTTCCATCAAGTGGACCGTCAGCCTGTCTGTCGACCTTAACATAAAAAAAAAAAAAAAAAAAAAGAAGAAAGAAAGAAAGAATTTTATTCACTCAACACAAAGACACAAACATAATACAATAATAATGAACGGAGAGTGATAATAAATTAAAAGATGCGTGTGTCCTCGTGGCAGTGAAACGGGTACTGGCTCAGCATTGTGCTGAGATGCAGCGCTGATTTTCAGCCAGCACCGTTTGGGACTCACTAGTACACACATTGACGCTACACAACCATACCGTAAATAATTACACTATACAAACATATTTTATACAGAATACGAAATCATATTTAATAAATTATTTAGATAGATTTACTGTTTAATTATTTAAACAGTAAAGTTTATTTTAATTAAATAAAAATAATATACATTACAAGCCAAATTTGAGTATGTTTTTCCTTAACACTCCATATGTTACTCCAGAACATCCAATTGTGATGTTCTCATCACAATTTCAAATAAAATCGCTTGTTAGCGTTTGCTATAGATTAATATAACTAAAATTATAAATCTCTGAGTTCCTTACACGACGAATCTTAACAAATGTATCCACACAAAATATTTGAATAGTATAATTAATTATACAAATGGTTATTTGTCCCGCCCATGCGGATCTCTGCAGTTTATTGTAAAACGTTATTTGGCGGGCTTGACCAAATATGTTATAATGAAATTCCATTAAGTTAAACTTAATGGAATTTTATTACAACATATAAAACCAGTCAATAGATATAAAAAAAACAAATAGGATAGAAACCTATACTTACATTTTAATAGGTAGGTACGTTGTCATTTTGGGTCCGTGGTGTTCGCCCACAGTGGTGTTAGCACCCGTGGTGTTTGCCCACAATCGTTTCATTTCAATAAGAAAAAAATTCATTTCCCTTGTACACAATCGCCGTTTGCACCCACTATAGTTCGCGAACTGTAGCACTACCATGAGTTGCTATCGAAATCTTACGTTAGTTTACTTCTGTCGATAACGAACCTTTCAATGTGCACGTGAATGATTTAACTACTAACGTTACGGTATTTCTCGAGAGCATCAGTCAAATTTGTAACTCATGGTACCGGTTTTAGTTCTTTGAGTGACCACTAGAGGCGCTATACAATTTTTCATACAAATATTTTACGTTCTCGCTCATCCCTCGCTAGCGATATCGGTCGTCATAAACTCATGGTAGTGATACTGATCTTAAAATGCTCGACCTATAACGAGTTGGTTGAAGTTGAAACATAAAATTTCCTTGCTACCGCATTTATCTTTCTTATACTTTTATCTTTCAACTTATTTACTATTTCAATTCATTTTTTTATTTTACTAACAAAATTCACTAACGTTTTGTGTAATTAAACTAATAATTTAAAAGTCGAAAAGCCCATAAAATGTATGAAATTTAATTTATTCAAATCGTGGGCAAACACCACGGGTGCTAACACCACTGTGGGCGAACACCATTTGTGATTAGATACGGTGTCGACTAATTGCTTGTGATTTTCTTAATTTCCAGGTATCTGGATTGGATGAATCTCCTCACTTACGACTATCATTCGGCTTTTGAACCAGCTGTGAACCACCACGCACCTCTATTCCCGCTAGAAGAACCAAACGAATACAGCGTCGATAACGAACTTAATATCGTAAGTATCTACACAAACAAGTGTGTGTGTGTATACAATTATAAAATAAATTTAAATTTTCACAATTCGAACACGCCGAAAGAACATCTTTTTTTAAGAAAATATTGTGTGAATGGCGCAATATATCTAAAACTTCCGAGATATTCTAAAATATTCAAAAATAGAACGTAACGCAAACCGCGTGACAATTTTGACTTTACTCCCATAAATTAATTTTCATACCACGGGCTTTATATACGAAAATCGATTCTCAAGGAGTGAAAAAAATTTTTTTGGCCAGATTTGATTGTTTGTTTGTTTGTATAGAATAGGCTCTGAAACTACTGGACCGATTTGAAAAATTCTTTTACCATTAGAAGCCGACATTATCCGTGATGAACATAGGCTACTTTTTACGGCGGGAAAATGCTTCATTCCTACGGGAAATCTAAAATAAAATAAAAATACTAGCGGTTTGGCCCGGGAGATAGCGCCATCTATCCAAAATACGGTAGATGGCGTTTTATACTTTTCTACGCGGACGAAGTCGCGAGCACCAGCTAGTAAATAATATTTTGACATATGGGTCCAGTTGCCCGAAAACAAATTGTACTTTAATTGTTAGTTTAATCAATTTCTTTACAGGATTACACAATCAAATTCTACTTAGAGAACGGAGCGGACCGCGACAAGCTAGTCCTTGGTATACCAACTTATGGCCGATCGTATACTTTGTTCAACGCTGACGCCGTGGAAATTGGATCGCCAGCCGACGGTCCTGGTGACCAAGGGGACGCTACTAGAGAGAAGGGATACCTGGCGTATTACGAGGTTTGTAGATGTTGTACTTATTGCCAACAATGATTATTTGAAATAAGGTAACGACTAACGAGCCATTTACGATAAATAAGGAAAAATCTTCATCAGGCAAAAATAATTCAAAAAAAGTGTCTGTATAAATTCACAATTAAGGAAAACCACCACAATGTTGTAGGTATTATTATGACCAAAACGAAAGGTGAATCAGTTTTAAATAGAAAAAAATTCAAAAGAAAACCATAACTGTGGTTTCTCCATTCAAAAAAAATCTCAACGTTCTTCTTTCAGTTCTTTTAATTACTGATTACTCTGCCTTGGTTGAGCTTGGTTGAGCGACTTTGAGCTTTCTCACAAGCACTTGTAAAATCATATTTCTTTTAAATAACCTTCAGATTTGCGAGGCTCTCAAAGCCAAAACCAAAAAGCGTAATGCGGATTCTGAAGAAGACTCCGAAGAGGATTCTGAAGAAGAAGAAGTCGACGAGCCCTGGACTGTAATGTACCCGAACCCAAATGCCATGGGACCAGTCGCTTACAAAGGCAACCAGTGGGTCGGATACGACGACATTGAAATTGTTAGAAGGAAAGCGGAATATGTAGCTGAAAACGGATTAGGAGGTATTTTCTTTTTATTACTTTGACTTACACTTAGGTGTGAACTCATACCTAATAGTTTCCAGAATATTTCACACAACTTTCGTTGTGTAAATATCAAAATATTCTGGACAGTGGACACTATTATGTTTTCTTTACTCAAATGCATCACAAGGGTTAGATTTTGGTAATAATTTTGATAAAGCATTTTACTCTTGTACATCGAGTATACTATGGCAAAGGAATGAACAGGATTACAACTTTATTATAAATAATATAAAATTATATATATTATATACAAATGAAAAGTGTACATTACATTACATTACATCTGGCTTAAATCAATTATTTTTAAAATAATTATAATTCCAATTATAAACCCTATCAAACATACACGCCAAGTACGAACCTATTCACAATAATCGTTGTTTAGTGAAAAAATAACAAACAGTTTAAAATATAATAGACGTGGTTACAAAGTAGCAAAAATCTTGTTGGTAAATTTTATTGAAGTTCCATCCTACTTAATACTCTTACTTAATTTCACTTGAACTCAACTTTGTGTCCATGTTTGTAAGATTTTCTATTAGAGACAATTTTCATTGGTATAAATGCGTGTACTTTGTTAAATTTTTCTATTTAACTATCTCATTTAATTTCTCTTCGTATGATTCATCTTGGAATATGGTGATCAAATTAAATATCAGTTTTCCATGTGCACATCATTATATATTATAAGTACAACTCAATAATATAACATTTTAAAACTCATAAGTACATTGTATACATAATAAACATGTTTCAATAATAAACTTTACTTTCTAAAACGATGTCTGTAAAACAACTTCATAATTTTCTATCTATTTCACAAGCAAATTCTTTTCTTATATTTTCATAATTTAAACTAGCTTATTTTTAAAACCAGCCAGTATTAAATAAATATGTAGCTCAACGTACTTTTGTTACAGGAATTATGTTCTGGTCGATAGACAACGATGATTTCCGTGGCAATTGTCACGAGAAGCCTTACCCCCTCATCGAAGCTGCCAAGGAAAGTTACATAGCTAAGTTAGGGTAAGTTAGTAAATCGCTTTTTGGTATCCGTAATTGAAATCTCAAAAATATTTCGAATGACATTATTAATGCCTACGTTTCAGATCAACACATAACGTTATAGTGACAGAAAAACCAGCATCATCGAATAGAAATAGAAAGAAGAGACCAAGGATTACTACTACTACTACAGCGAAACCGTCTCCTGCTGCCAAGTAAGACCTATAGTACTTTTATTTTATGTTAAGGTCGACAGACAGGCTGTCGGTCCACTTGATGGTAGGTGGCTACCGTCGCCTATAACATAAGCAACGCCATAAGTGCTACAAGTGCACTGCCGACCATAGAAGGATTAAGGATAAGGGATAAAGGGAGGGATGGGGTTATGGACTCTGGCATCCCTTACTCACTCACCGAAACACAACAGCACATAATGCTGTTATTTCACGGTAGTATTCTGTAAGGTGGTGGTTACTGCCGCCAGACGAGCTGCCCAAATGACTGCGAAACGCAGTGTGCCCTACCACTACTTTTCAAATCCAGACCAGAGTCAATTTTGAAAATTATATTAAAATTTCCAAACGAACCCGGGGCCCCTGAAACGTTAGGCAAGCACCCTTATACTAGCTTTAGTCTGCGAGTTCTTCCGCACTTATTTTACTTAATTTAACATAACTTTTGTCAGGCGTTTATTTTTCTAAATAATCCCTCTAGAACAATAGTTTTTTTTGTGGATGAAAGGTATCCCATATCGTTTTCTATATCACTGACAATTTGTTTGCAAAATTTCTTTATAATAGGTCGAGTTATTAAGGCGTGAAAGCGTAAAAAATAAACAAACTTAGTTTTCGGGCCATAAAATTAAATGCCCTAATGAGATTTATTAATAACTAGCTGCCGCCCGCGACTTCGCCCGCGTAACTTTGTAAATTATATACTAAAACCTTCCCCTAGAACCACTCTATCCATTGGTGAAAACAGCATGAAAATCGGTGCAGTAGTTTTTGAGTTTATCGCGTACAGACAGACAGGCAGACAGACGCGGTGGAGGACTTTGTTTTATATGTAAGGATTTCAAAAACCTTTTCTGTTAGGAATTTAAAAAACAGCATAATTACAGTTGTTAATTCCAAAAATTTGGTGATACCTAATTTAAATAATAACATAAAAATAAACATGTTTTGTTTTTTTATTTTGTGCAGGGCCCAAAGCAATAAACGGACTTCTTTGACGAGTACAACACCTGCATGGAATGTCATCACTCCTGAACCACCGACTACTCCTGATCCCGGTTCAGGTGAGATATTGTTATCAAGCAGAGGAGTTGTATTAAAATTACATCTACCTACTTCTTCTAAAATGTATTGTATATACTCTTTTGTTTGTATCTGTTTGTTCAGAATGTATTTCTGTTAATTTAGACAACTCAGGTGTACGGCAGAAACTCAATTTAGTTTATAGTGCACCTAAACTGTGTTTTAAAATTCATTCCTTTATCAAAGTCGTATACTCTTAGTACAGTTGGCCGCATAAGTCGATTAACACATTCAAAAGTGCAAAACAACTGAACACTCAACTTACTCACTTAATTACTTACTTATTGAAGCTTTTTACGATCGTTTGTACGTGAAGTTTATCTTGTTCTCTAGTCGTGACAACGACTTATGGCGCGTTGAGAGTTCAGTTGTTTTGCACTTTTGAATGTGTTAATCGACTTATGCGGCCGACGGTACCTAGATTATATTTTTTGTGTGTGTAAATAAAATAAAATTAAAAAAAATTACTACAACAAAAAATTATTTTATTTTTCAGTGTAATTTTAACTAAGTTGCATTATGCCTTTTCAGATTTCAAATGTACGGACGAAGGATTCTTCCCGCATCCGCGCGATTGCAAGAAGTATTTCTGGTGTCTTGACTCGGGACCTTCAAACCTTGGCATCGTAGCTCATCAGTTCACGTGTCCTTCCGGTAATTTTATTATAGTTCGTGTAGCGAATAAAGACTTCTCGACAAATGTGCGCAGAACTCTATTTTTAGGTCTTTGAGGGGGCAGGGGAAAGTGAGGGGCGGGTACGCGTCGGGGTGCCGACACGTTATTGGCAGACTCAGTCGCTCTTCCCCTCCCGCACTTCGTTCGCGCGTCTCGAGTCTCTTGGGTACTGTTGCGTACAGATTGTTTTATCGTATTAGTAAATACGTCATGGTGAATAAATGCCTAAAAAAACGTTGTCCTTCGACATCGCACGATGATTTTATGGAAGGAATATCAACACTGCCTGTAATGTTAAGTTAGTTAGGTGAAAAATTACGAAATACGAAAAAAAATGACATTTTCCTTAGCAATTTTGTGCGCAATTGTACACATGCGCCGATTCCCCCACTAGTGTCGCCTTCAAACCTTAATATAATAATTCACCTATACTTGCTTTTGCAGAGACTTTTTCGTTTTGTAAGTTTTGTAATTTCTCATGCAGTCTGTTGCAGTTTTACAAAAAGAATCCCCAAAAAAAAAAAAACTAGAACACTACTCAATATTTAGGTCAAACCCATTGTCAAATCTAAGAACGAAACCGTTCAATCGTGTTTATTTTTCAGGTTTGTTCTTCAACAAAGCGGCAGACTCTTGTGACTTCGCCAGAAATGTTCTCTGCAAGAAACCTGCTGCGACCACGAAAGCTCCCGCCACAAAAACTACAGTCACCTCAACCACGACTACCACTACGACCACCAGGAAGCCGATTAAGCTCAGCACGAAAAGCTCATCGCTTTTCAGAACTACGTCAACTACCACCACTACACCTGAACCAGAGGTATTTATTGTCTATACTAATAATATTACACAGAAGGAAGATTTGATTGTTTGTTTGTTTGTTTGCATTGAATGTGGGTCCGAAACTACTGGACCGATTTGAAAAATTCTAGTTTTTAATAAAAATACTAATATAATATATTTTATTTTTTCAGAACGAAGAAGAATACGATAACGAATTCGATTCGGCTGATGTAGATGCCGAAGATCCAAAAGTTATTAAGGAACTTATAGATTTAATTAAAAAAGTTGGTAAGTGTGCTAAGTCTTCATATCTATATACAAAGCTGAAGAATTTGTTTGTTTGGTTGTACACACTAATTTTAGGAACTACTGATTCGAATTGAAAAAATATTTTTGTATTGGATAGTCCATTTATCGAGAAAGGCTATAGAGATATAGAGCCTATATCTATAGAGATATAGGCTATAGTCGCCGGGCACCAGCTAGTTTTTTTTTTATAAACGAAGGCTGGCAGTCCATTGATGGTCGATGGCTACCGTCGCCTATTAAAACAAGAAATGGAGAAAGTTGTAGCCAAATGCGAACTGCTAAGGAGTGGAACTCACTGCCTGTGTCTGTGTTTCCTCAAATTTACAACCTCGGGGTCTTCAAATCTGGGGTAAATGGGCACTTACTTGGTGAGCGTGGTCCACCTTCGGCCGCATCTGCACTTTACATAAAGTGAGATCGCGGCCAAACGCTACCTTGACTCAATAAAAAAATAAATAAATAAAAACCTCCATATGTCGCCGCTTAAAAACTAAAGGGCCCCAAATCTAAATTACACTTTTTACAGCAAATCTAATCGGATTACAGCTAGTCGAAAAATATAAATTATTTTTTGTATTTTTTTTTCTTATGACATATAATTTATAAAATATATATTATGCATATTATACATAGTTAGAAGCGTATGTTGAAGTAGCATTAAATATTTTAAGTACTTTTATAATAAACTGAATACTAGAGGAGATTATAAGCATATAAGTTACTTTTGAATATATAAAAAAATATCAAAATATAAAACAACCATAAGTCTTTTGGCAACATACAATATGAAGGATTGTAAAATAAAACATTTTTGGATTTTTTTGTTTTACGGCCCTTTAGTTTTTAAGCAGCGAGGTGTTTACGCAATAAGTTGTCTAGATTCAGTTGCAAGGTATTAAATACAAAATTTTCCAATCTTTGCATCAATAGATAGCAACGCTAAAGTCCTACTTACTCTAATATTTGCAGGAGGCGTAGAACAATTGGAGAAACATTTGAAATTGTCTGATTCATTTGGAAGTCAATTGAGTACTGACGGCGCAGTTACTACAACCGTATCACCGATCATCAGCAAGAAGCTTTATCAGAAAGTCCTAGAAAGAACTCGTGGAAGAAATAAGTAAGCATCGAAAGCTAATAATTTTTTATTATGAAAATATCACACCTTTTGAAAAAATCACCGTCAAATGTATAAAAACGCTTATATGACCCTAAAAGTTTGTTAGAACTTGACTCTTAAAATTATATAGATAAAACTTAAAAAATACATTACGTGTATTTACAAATATTAAATTGCTCATCAGCTAATAATTTCATTCCATACATAAATAAGTAGCATTGTTTCGAAAAAAAACATGTCAGTCGTTGGATGCACGTCAGAAGTGAAAATTAAGCTTCACAAAATTACATTACATGACAGTGTCGCGAGTTCAATGGCTTTTGCCCATCTCAAGCTAAGTATATGAAAATATACAGAGATGTCATTTATGGTTACATTTACATTACATGACAGTGTCGCGAGTTCAATGATTTCCCCCCCTCAAAAATGTCTAGAGCGCCTAAAGAAGTTTTCACTTCAAAAATTCCAAAAAATACTTAACATCATTTTATTTTGTAATCTATAGCAATCGAAAGCACCGAATGAAACTTTTTAAATGGTAGATTTTTTTATTATTTCAGATATGCCAACAATAACGAAGCTGCAGACAACTCCGTGCTCAACAGTCGAAGAGGACCACAAAATGCGGGCTTAGAGTCTACGCAGGACAAAGACAAATTGTTCAGAAAGGATAGACCACAGTATGTATTGAAAGTTATGTTTATTATTATTTTGGTTTAAGCACAACGGATAAGCTGATGGTCCATTTTGTGGGGGTATAGCTACCGTCTCTTTTTCAGTCAGGATATAAATCCCGAAAATAATTGTAAGAACAACCGTCTTTGGAGGTTTGAAGAATAGTTTCATTGTCTCCTTTACGATAATAATAGTCATTATGATAAACCAGTCCATATCACTACATAGTATAAAGTCAAAGTCGCTTCCCGTCTGTCTGTTTGTCCCTATGTATGCTTAGATCTTATATTGCCTGCGTTATATTGCCTTACACATTTAGTCAGACGCTACACATCCCTTACTTCTAACGCGGGCGAAGTCGTGGGCACCAGCTAGTATCCTATACAATGAAGTTTAAAAGGCATATATGACTTTCAATCGCTGTATTGACTGCTTCATTTGTAAAATATTACAGGTACACAACTATAAACAGACTTAGATCATCAACTTCAACGACTGAAGAACCTCAAGAAAGCGAAGAGTCTGAAGATGAACCAACAATAGAACAACAATCTTTATACAAATCTAGAGCAATAGAAAATCAAGCTAAAGTCGGTACTACGGCCAAACCACTTCAATATGTAAATATCCGTCGAGCGAGACCCACTACCACATCTGATACTGCTGACGATACAGCTTCTAGGTAATAAGATTTATATGTACCCTTGATATTAGAGAATAACGTAACTTCTAAGAATAAAAACCTCTTAATAGATTTCTTACTCTTCTACAATACAAGAGCTGATATAGGCTTTCTCAATGAAGTCCTCTTCAATAACAATAGATATAGTTTAGAACTCTTCGTTATTGCCATTCAAACTCCAGAGGATTAGTTACCTAAAAGTGTTTTTAGATCACTAGTAACTCGCCAGTGCTAGGAATTAGAAGAAATCCCACCTATATTATAATAAATTCGCTGAATTAAAGTTATGGAACAATATTAGGAGTAAAGTATATAAGAACACATAAGATTTCATTAGAAGAAAGTTAAGATACTATCGTCGTCCTATTATATCAAGTTCATCACTTGAGCCTTCTGTTAAAATCTCGTAGAACACCGCCTGTTGAGAAAAGTAAGTGGTTAAAAATGTATCCATGATGTTATTGAGAAGCTAGTTGCATATCTTGTACTGATTACTTTTATTTATTTTAACATATTGCAGAAATGCATTGTTTGAACGCTCGGAAACTTACGTGACAGCATCGGAAGGTCCAACCATAGACATAGCGAGTGCTCGGCGAGAGAACATTCCAGAATATGTCACTATAAGAAGACAAAGACCTACTACGGAGGAAACCACAACAGTGCAGTAAGTTATCAAACATATTAGAACCTATTATGTAGTTATAGAAGTTATAATAATTAATATTTATGCACCACAAAATATATCTGAGTCAATACATCAATACTGATTAAAAAATTCACTCAATAGTTTAATTTAGCATTAATCAACATTGCTTTGTAGAATATTTAAGTCTATTTTTATTTTACAGGTACCAAACCTTTGAACCAAAGGAATCTCAAGAAGAGACGTCCGAAAAGGAAATTACTCAGTCGGCTCAACCCCAGTATACATCAATAGTGCGCGCTAGGTCAACTACAGTTCCGCCGCTTGACGAGCCCAGTAGTCCTCCACCTACAACAGTCCTTGCAGTCCAAATATCCTCCTTATTGAACTCCCCTTCTTCCGTCGAAGCGGAATCTCCTGAGCCCGAAACATCTGCTCCTGCTGAAGTCGTTGAAACGACAACAACCTCATCCACGACCCTTTCGACCACTACCACGACAGCTGTTCCTTCTAGTCTGCCCACACGTCGAACAGTGCTTCGAAGACGAGGATCCACAACAAGCACAACGACCACTCCTTCCACTACAACACAGGTGAGTTCCAGGAATTATACTTCCATACGTCGTCGTCGGCCTTTATCTAGACCAAACGAAATATCAACGGACTCAGATGAAACTTCAGAACTCCTAAGAAAGATTAGATCGACTACCCCCGACAGTCGCGAAGTGAATGTTGTTAAAAATGACCCTCCTGTAACAATTCGTAGGTTTAAAAGTAGATATCAATCGACGCAGAACGAGGACTCTGTTCCCGCTGCGGCCTCACCGATTTCCAGAGGGAAATTTAAACCTACGCTTAATCGTGACGAATTGCTTTCTCTAACGCCTATAGATGGTGACGAATCGCCTCGATTTGTTCAAAAAAGTAGTTTTAGTCCTAAATCAGATAGAGGTTTTAGGAGCAGGACCTCTACAACTATTTCAGATTTTACTGCCGACAGCGAAGCGTCAGCAGCAACAGTTGAAGTAAGACGTCCAAATATCTTGCGTAGAGGCCGCGGTAGGTTTTCTCCGAGTTCTACAACAGAACCTCAAGTCGTTGAACAATCTACTTCTGCACAAACAACTTCGAATCAAAGAAGACCCACTTTTGCAAGATTTGCACCACGTCCATTTACAAGAGTCACTACAACATCGACGACGACAGAAAATAAAATTGAAGACATACAAGACGAATACGTAACTGAAAAAATTCCACTGAGAATCCCATTTGGTAGAATTAGACCATCGTCAATCACTCCTGTTTTACAACCTCGTAAACTACCTTTTCCATCGCGCCAGCAAACCACTCCTGCCATATCCATAAATGATGACATTGAAGAAGAAGAAGAAGAAGAAGATAAAAATGAGGACATATTTTTATCAGAAACTGCTATAGAAGAGAAAGAACACGACGAAAAGCAAGAAGATGTAAAAAATGAGGAAATAGACGAAGTACCTAAACGTCGAATCATTATCAAAAAGTTAAGGACGCCAACTAGTACGACAACAGAAGCCACCATTTTCACTGAAGCAATTCCTGTCGAGGATGGTGGTAAAAGAAAGTTTAGAGTAATAAGACGAAGACCATCTTCAAGTACACCTACAGTAGAGTCTGCTTCACTACCACTTGAAACCACTACATCTGCATCCACAAGAATTCGAAAAATAATACGCAAAAAAATCAAGCCTGTTGAAGATGAACCAGAAATATTATCTAAGTCTATTGGTTCTTTAAACTCTGTTCCGAAAGAAGATACTACAGAGGCTGTTTTTAATTATGGAGAAAAAACAAAGCCTTCTGTTATAATATTGTCTTCTACAGTAGTACCCACTACTAGTACTGAATCTAAAGTACAATCTGTAGAAGAACCAGTTACAGAAACACAAAACCAAAAGATTATTTCTTCAAATGAAGAAACACGCGAGAAAGATGTTTCTAAAGAAGATGTAACTGAATCAGTGATAACTGGTGAAAACGACAATAACTCTTCAGAAGAGTTAACCAATTCACAAACTAATTCAGATTCTTTACCTGAAGTGGTGCTTGAAAGTGGAGAGAAATCCGTAGATTTATCCGAAAATGTACCTACTCCAGAAATTGAAGAACCAGAAACTACAACAACTAGTACCACGCAACTAACTTCCCCTTCAACACGTACTAGACTGCCATATAGACCACCTAAACGGCTTTTTACATCTACAACTGAATCTTCTGCATCCTCAAGTAGCAGAACTTTTAGTCGAAAGTACAATCCTGGTGCCTATACTAGCCCAGCAACTGTACCTAAAAGTCCCGAAACATTTAAGGCAACAGTAACTCGAAAACCTCTATTCTCGTCAAGAACATTCACTAGGAGACCATTCACTACCGCTAGAACAACACAAAAAATTGAAGAAGAATACGCCGAGGATGAAGAAATCTTTGATGAAGAGGAACCTGAGGATTCATTAGTTTTAGTACCACCCAGTCAGCTCTTTACTAGGAGGCCTAAACCAAACGAGGACGAGGAAGAAGATTACGCAGAACTTGAAGAGCCAGAAATTGAAGAAAACTCAGAAGAAGAACAACAAAATAGATTCACTCCGTCATCTAGAAAGCCAATCTTTAAACCTCGCGTGATTAATTCAAACACTTTCAGGGCTTCAACATCAACGACAGAGTTACCTAAAAGATTTAGTGCAGTTCTAAATAAAACTACATTGTTTAGTAGATTTGGTAATAACAGACCTTTGAATGAAACAAAGAAGCGTGTGCAAAATGTGCCTATTGGATATGATAACAAAATTAATGATTTATTAAACAAAGGAACACTAGAAAAGGACGAAGAGATAACAGCGACAAGTATTTCTACAGATGCAATTGAAACCACTACCATGGATGATGATGAGGATTATCTTACAATGACTGAGAAATCTAGCACATTATCTGAATACACGAATACAGCTGGAGAAACTGCATCAACAATAAATTTGGAAAATGAAATTACTACAACGCAAATGGAATTTAATGATAGCACAGATGACTACTTAGAGTATACAGAAGGTACCACAAATAATCCAAGCACTCAAGACTCCACGTCCAATACAGAGACTGAAACTGTTAATGATACGCCAACAATTTATAGTACAACAGTAAAACCTAAAGCTGAGATAGTATACGTAACTACTACAGCGTCCGTCGAAACTACGACGACCATTCCAACTGTGTCGCCAGTTGTGAGAACACAATTTGACAAACTATTTTCAGTCAGCAGAGTTGTTGAAGTGTCTTCAAAATTAGATAAACATCGAGTAAATAAAAATAATGAAACTACTCTTATCGAAGAAGGAAAAGTCATGGTTGAGAAGAAGCCTGTAGTAGATAAAATTGGAGAAGTAAGTAGATTTAGTTTGATCAAAATAGTTGAAGAGGATATACCTATATATCTGACAAAACTTGGTCACGTATATCCCGTAGAGAATCCTCCAGATAATCCTATACGCATAGATGAAGGCAGGAATGCAAGAGCTTTAGTTAACTTTGCAGATATTCCTAGAGAAAACTTAGTCGCTTCTGAAAGTATAAATGAGGCCTACAGGCATATCAATAATGTTTCAAATATACATAAGGAGGTAGAGCATGTGCCGAATGATGATTTCTTATCCTACATCAATGAAGATAAAAAGACAGATAAAAATAGCGAAGACGATACTTATCGTGCTGAATGGCAATTTATACCAGCCGCTTACGAAAATGAGAAAAACAAACAGAACAAAGCGGCAAAGAGTTTCGAAATTGTAACACCCCGTAACATGCTTACTGATCCTTCTACACTCCCATTAGAGGGATTGTTTAAGACGGAAAATCCTATGGCCAAAAAAATTTCTAGTAAAGACAACCAACCTTTCGTTGTGTACTCCGCCTCGATACCAGAACTGAAGGAGGAAGATAAAAATGTAAAAGTTCAAGCACAAAAACCAGAGGCAGGCCGCAGTATCGTTACTTTTGCTAAAGGCCAACAGTTTAACGGAGCGCCCACTGACGTCACCACAGTACAATATCCTGTTAACGTGTCCTTATTACCTAAAACTTCTGAAACCACAACTACTGCTAGTACGACAACAACAACCACAACCCAGAATATAAACACGAGCCCTATCATACAACTCCTAACTACGCAACAGTCTACTACTTTTACCACTGAATTAACAACAATCACCTCAACCGACTCAATTACTACCACTGAAACGGTTCCAGAGGAAACAACGACAGCTAAACTATCTCTCTTTGACACAAAAAGATCCAAATTTGCTTTTCCAAGAAGACCCGTCATAAAACCAGCAAACATAACACGAACAAATCCGATTAGGAGTGCTAAAAAAATTAACGCAACCGTAGTGTCAAATGTAAATCAAAAATTAAATAAAACAACAGGATTTAATCCAAGTAAGTCTCGTTTTAGTGCTATTAGAGCACAAAACGTACCAGTGGACGCTAGGAAAAAATCTACCACTTCTAAACCAGCTACGAAAACTTTTACAACGGAAAGTCCAAGATCAAGCACTGAAAGAAGATTATTTATTAAACCAATAAGACCTCTTTCGCGACCGTCGTTTGTACCAAGAAAAAGTACACCTACTCCTAGAGTTGCTGGTGATACCTAAAAAATCATCAATTAAAGCCCGTCACAAGCGTAGCTATAATATATTATATTAAGTCATAGAAATATATATTACTAGCTGTGCCCGCGACTTCGTCCGCGTGAAATAGTGACTATGGGTAGTGACTATGGGTGAAATAGTGACTATTTTTATTTTACAAATTATACACATTTTAATGCTTCTATAACTCTAAAAAGAACATTCTAAAGCCGACAATAGTCGTATGTCATCCGTGACACTAATCATCTTTCAAAACCCCGAGCGCAAAGAGTTTTCATACAAATGACGATACTTCCATACAAACTTTTATCTCCTTTTTCAACCCCTTACAACCCTTTTGCCGCATTAAAAAGTAGTCTATGTCCTTTCTGAGGTTCTAGACTACCTGTGTACCAAATTTCGTTTGAATCGGTTCAGTAGTTTTGGCGTGAAAGCGAGACAGACAGACAGACAGAGTTATTTTCGCATTTAATATGCGTGTGTGGTCACTCCAATATTTATATAGAAAATATATAGTAATATGACTGGCTATAATTTATATTAATATATATTATAGCTACGTGTGTGACGGGCATAATAAATTTATACTTGGTGTCTTTTTAACTCTATTGCCATTGATTAGCTCGGTTTCTCTGACCATAAGATAACATGACTGACGAAATAAATATGACTTTTCATAGGTTTTTCTGTTCGGTAACTTGGGTTTAGATAAATAGATAATGGTCCACGACATAGCATATTATGAGAACATGCCAATATTATCTCTAAGCTGGTAAATTACAAATTAACAAAAAGAAGTTTCTCTGAGTCCAAGATATTTGCGGAACTATAAAAGCCATTTCCATAATATTTTTAATGCTACAAATTTTGTATATATAGTGTTAGTTGAATGTTTTTTTCTTCTTAAAACTCAACAGTTTCTTTGTAGTCATACTTTAGACGTTTATAGCTTTAATTTAGGATATTCATAGGTCTAGAAAGTTTGTTTATACCAAAAAATGTAAGTATATTATTTTTGTGTGTTGTTAATTTGATTTGGTATAAAAACTTTCCATTACAAATTGTCATAGTTTACGATTAGGCTAGTTCGTATTTAAATAACTTTAAAACTTTATAATAACCGTTACCATTTTGTATTTAAAAGTTATAATAATTTAATCGGGCATTGTAACGAAGGAACCAGATGTATGTAATTTGAAATGACAAAAAAGATTTGTAATAAAATTATTAGAAAACAATTTAACATTGTTTTCGTTATTTATTATTGTTTATTATTTATGAACACGATAGCATATATGACAGCGTTTTCGAGGAGACCATAAAAAATAAAAAAAAGCCAAGATTCATTAATAAAAAGATCTTCACAAAAGCATAAAGATGCTGCAAATGTATACAATTGAAAAGCGCCATTTGTACTATTTACGTTTCATCTCATCATTAAGGCAATTGCTTTAAAAGCTCATTTTATATGCATTTTTAAAAGTTACATATTCTTATATTTAGATTTGTTTAAACAATGTCTAATTTTTGATTTTTATATTAATTATTTATTCTTCGAAGTGTATGTATGACCACCTGTGCACCGAACTTAGTAAGGTAAGTACCTCTTTACTTATTTTCGTTTATGTTACCTATATAATTACTTATAATTATTATATATGTATTACATTACGTCTACCTGAACATTAGATAAGTCATTACACAATAAAATGTTTTAAACTGTTAAAACAATTTAACAAATTAAAAAAGCACAAAAGATTCTTTGCGATCTTTCGTCACATAGATATTGAGACTGATTAAATACAAAATTTGTCTGTGTTTGGAAAAAAGTATACTGAGTGTTATTACTTATAAATAATAATAAAATTTAACGATAAAAAAAACACCTCCCCAAATTGTTTCTAACAAAACCTCGCCATTGACAAAAATAACGATCCCACGTTTATGAACAATTAGTTGATTATTAAGAATTTTCTGTTTTTCCTACATGATTGTGTTTTAGTAACAAAACACTAGACATTGTTAGGTTTTCCATCATCGATTCTATTCAATACACGAAGACAATCGTTTCACAAACCTGTCACGAAGAAACAGACATTTAATTTTGCGTTAATTAAAGTGATATTTAATTTTACAGTTGGGCTACACTGTAAGAAGTACTCGACTGTGTCGCGGACACTCCCCTGTGTTATACTTACATTAATACGCGTGTAGCTACGTTAACTACAAGTAATATTTTCCTTGAGCATATTATATCCAACGAATTCGAATATACTGTACCCAGCCACCACCCACAGCTGTACCATCTATACTAATATTATAAAGAGGAAAGATTTAATTGTTTGTTTGTATAGAATAGGCTCCGAAACTACTGGACCGATTTGAAAAATTCTTTTACCATTAGAAGCCGACATTATCCGTGATGAACATAGGATACTTTTTACCGCGGGAAAATGCTTCATTCCTACGGGAAATCTAAAATAAAAGTAAATACTAGCGGCTTGGCCCGGGAGATAGCGCCATCTATCCAAAATACGGTAGATGGCGTTTTATACTTTTCTACGCGGACGAAATCGCGAGCACCAGCTAGTATTATATACCTTAAAAAAATGGAACCTGTAGAGTGGTGTAATTAAAATTTAGATGTCGATGATAAATTTATAGCTACAACATCAAATTGCAACCTAAGTTGCTGATATGATTCCAATTTCTGGTCGTTAGTTTTTTCTACATGTATTTTCATTTATGTAGGTACTGTGAATTTCCTTTGTACCGAGTCACGTTTTCAATAAAACTAGTCAATGAATTCGATTTATCAATAATGGTTTATCGACACGCACGAGTCAACTGCATGACCGGATGTAAAGGGCTTGTGTACTATGTCTTATTTTAATATTACCTAGTTATTACTCTACCGAACGTGCGGCATTGAAGTTTAAGCTTTATTTTTTACTTTCATAACTTAATTTTCTATAACCCTATATTTTTAAAACACCAAAATGAGTTTAAATTTTTCGAATTTTCATTGACCCTGCCGGTTCTGGCATTTGACTTCTTGGAGATCTGAACTGCTCATTTATAATAAACTGTTTGCAGATATATTAATGTTCTCAAATTAGTTTTTCTACAGGAATATATTTTTTTAATTTTGATCTAGTCGTTTTAAAAGTGCAAACATCTTTTCGCCAAGCTTAAGTAAATGTCTGATTTTAGGATTGAATATAAAATATTTCTACCTAAAGCTTTCCGAAATATGTATGTTTATTATATACTATATATAAGAATACTAGCTGGTGCCCGCGACTTCGTACGCGATGATATATTAAAAATATAAAAGCAATTATAACGCTTGACGCCTTGTTGCTATAACACATTGGCCAGGCGTTAGTTACAGTTTTATATTTTAGATAATCCCTCGGGAACAGTACTTCTTTCTTGAATGAAAGGTACCCTATGTCCTTTCTGGTGTCGCAGACAACGTGTATGCAAAATTTCATGGTGATCGGTTCAGTAGTTTTTGCGTGTAAGCGTAACAAACAAACAAACTCACATTCACATTTATAATATTAGTAAGGTCCTTACCTCAGAGTTTTAAAGGACCTACCTATTTTACAAATTTAAGTTAATAATCTGTCCAAATATTATCATTTAATTGGAATAATTAGCATTGACCCACTATAAGCATTTCTAGCAACGTGTCTATAAACCTTATATGTGCAGACCCTGACGAGTGCCCTTCACTTTTATATATGCCAATTAAATAACTGAACCTAAGTTTAGCCACAATTTAGATAGTTTTAAATATCGTGCCTATATTACCTCAGTTTTGTTTTTTTTTTTTTACCGAACTAAAATCTTAAATCCAATCATTTACTCAAATTGAGACCCTTATTTACGTAAACGAATTATCTGAACTAATAAGTACCTTGTTGGGGATAGCAATATTACCTATAAGTGGGTTAACGTTATATAGTTATAGGTTTAAATAATATATTATGGTATTTTTATTTTACCATAATGGTTTTTTTTTTGCCTATTAATAAATTATTTGTAGTATCCGAAACTCCGAACGTAAATGGTTTTCAGCCAAAAACTAAAAAGAAACTTCGGCTTTGGTCTATTTTCAGCTGAAAACGAAAATATGGCCGAATCATGATTTTTGGCAGAAAACGAAACTTCGTTCGGTATGTCACTAATAAATTATTCGGTGCCTTTCGGTGCATAGAGGTATAATTCCAACTAGTAGATTCGGTGCCACTTCTCCGCTTTGCACGCGGAAGAGTTTTTTTTTATTGGTGTACTAGCTGTTGCCCGCGACTTCGTCCGCGTTGAAAAAGAAAAAAAGTAGCCTCTTCAAAGAAGAAAAAAATGGTTGAATACTTATTAGAGTTATTAGTAGCAAATTCGCGAGGAAAAGCTAGAAACCCTATAAGTAGTTGTTAAAAGATATACTTACTACTTTAGCGTAATGTAAAGATGCGCAGGAGTCGTGATATGTCTTTGCTCTCTCGGTTGCAACATAGCGGCTCAATCATTGCCCTCTGTGTCATTTACCTACCCAGGTTTTATTTATACGCAAACAAGTTTGTAAGATATCTTTAAAGGCGTTCTCGCCTATTTATATTTTTATATTTAAATATAATCCCTACAAAAGTAATAAAACAATAAAAGATGTGCATAAATTACCAAAATAAGTACATAATCTGTATAGAAGTAATATTATAAACTAGATGTTGCAAGGGACTTCGTCCGCTTTAATGTTACTCGTTAATGAAAGAACAATGAAAGAAGTTTCAAATCGGTCCAGTAGTTTCGTAGCCATTCAACAAACAAACAAACAAATCTTTCCTCTTTATAATATTAGTAAAGATGTGAAAGTAACTCCGTCTGTCTGTTAACTTTTGACGCTCAACCGATCATACCTAATGAAATTTCTCATACACGTTGTCAGAGATATGAGAACATATTATGGTACATTTCATCCAGAAAAAAGTACTTTTCTCAAGAGGTTATAAAAAATTTAATAAAAAAAAATAACGCCTGGCCAAAGTCATATAGCATATTTTTCATATTTACATAGTAGTATTTACATAGTACAAAACAGGATCGCTACCCACCGTCTTATCTGTCCCTCTGTATCTGTATCTTAGATCTTTTAAACTATACATACATTTCACTAAATGGAAGGAACGTCAAACGAAGAAGCGTCAAACGAAGAAGCTTTTTATATGTAACTAGCTGTTGCCCGCGACTTCGACCACGTTCAAAATAGCCTAAAGCTTTCCTCGATAAATGGACTGTCCAATGCAAAAAGAATTTTTCAATTCGAACCAGTAGTTCCTGAGATTAAAGCGTACAACCAAACGAACAAACAAAGCTTTGTATAATGGTATAGATTTACAGAAAAATCTGTACGAAGGCGAGAGCGATCCTCTAGTATTATAAAACATGCAATCTAATTCGTTCTTTTGTTAAGTCACAATAAAATGTGTGTGTGTATAGTAATGAATATTACAATATAGACTTGTAATTCTAAAGCTTTTCTTATGAGTCAGGAATAACAAATAGCTTTTGAATTAGCTCACACCTGTGACACGGTTAGAGCTTTTTGTACGCGCAAAATAGAATCACGTTCTCGCGGGCCTTAAACTTTATTTGTTATGTAGGTACGCAGTTAATTATTATGACAGACGTCATGTCAAGCCTACAAAGTCTAGATCGGCCATAGAAACTGTTATTTATTATATAGTAATGTTCTACTACATCCTTATATGTGTATGTGAGTTTGTTTGTTACGCTTTCACGCAAAAACTACTGAACCGACCACCATGAAATTTTTCATACACCTTGTCTGCGACACCAGAAAGGACATAGTGTACCTTTCATCCAAGAAAAAAGTACTGTTCCCGAGGAATTATCTTAAAAAAAAACTGTAACTAACGCCTGGCCAATGTGTTATAGCAACAAGGCGTCAAGCGTTATGATTGCTTTTATATTTTTAATTTATCATCGCTTTCAAAGTCGCGGTTACTTATAAGTATATTATAAATGCGAAAGTTTGTAAAGATAGATGTATGGTTGTTTGTACTGTGTCACGAAAAAACGGCTCGACGGATTTGGATGAAATTTGGTACACAAATAGTGCATTACCTGGATTAACATATAGGATACTTTAATTCTTCGAAAAATGTTAGGTTCCCGAGGGATCGTCCAAACATAAAAATAAATAGAGACTGCACTCGTCACAGCTATAAGCTATTATAACGCCCCACAAGGGCGTTATAATACTCGTATATTTTCTTAGGTGTTATATTTTGTACTAGCTGGTGTCTACGACTTCATGCGCATTGAAAAGAAAAAAGTAGCCTATCCTATGTCCCGTACGTCTAAATGTTTATCTACCAAGTTTCATGAAAATCGGTTAATTCGTTTAAGAGTTATGGAGGAACATAGATACATACCTTACACTTACACTTACAGATTTTATATTAGTATTGATTTTCCAAAGCGAACTAACTCACGGAGAGCACCGGCTTAGTTTATTTATAAACAAACAGTCTTAAACTTGATGGATAATGTTATAAACTTTTAATAGGATTGTCTAGTCTAGACAATTACTACACAGATATAGTCTAGTCTGCAGATAAATGAAATATCGTGATAGAAGCTTTGATCGCAGCGATCGTACAACTCGAATTTTCATCTGAAACTTAGGACCAAGGTAATAAATTAAACGCAAAAAATGAGTTCTTTTATTTCGCAAAATAAGAAAATAAATAAAACTTCTTCGTTTTGAGTTACAAATATTTTAATGCTGTAGAGATTTCATAGTAAGAATTCTTCGCTGTAGACACCTGTAACAAAAGGAAATAATATTTTTAATAAACATTCACACAATCGAATATGGTCGTTTAAAATAGGAAAAACGTAACTTTTTTTAATAAATTATTTAATTTAGTTGAATTTATTTAACTTTTGTATATATATGCATAATTTATTTCAAATATTCTAATTTAATATGAATTTAGGTAAATTTTGGCACAATCTGGATTAACATATAGGATGCTTTTTATCCTGAAAAATGTTCGGTTCCTGTGGGACTTTCAAAGAATGAACTACAGCGCGTACGAAGTCGTAGGCACAGACCACAGTCTAGTACTGCAATATATTCTGTTTTAGATATTATGCCATTTTAACAAATAAGTCATTACATCAGTCAACAAAAATTTTTTTTTTTTTTTGGTTTCTGTTCTAAATTCTGATTCTGATTTCTGATTCTAGACATATAAAAATAGTTACATTTTCATTTTTTGCTTTTGCCTGATTTATGACGATAAGTAAGATACGAGACAGCCCATACAATACAAACATAAGAGAAACACTAAAAATATTCATTTTTGAACTTAATTTTTCCGTTATTTTACATATATTTCCTGTTGTTTATCAAAAATCTTAAATGACAAAAGCTCTAAGTAGTGTTCAACAAAACTTTTCTAATTATAATTGAATATAAAAGTATGGAAATAATGTATGAATCTATCATTTGTCTTAAAAGAATTAAAAAAAATGCTCTAGTTTCTACAAAAGCAAACTTTGATAAAAAAAAATATTTATTCCCTTATTTTTAACATAGAAGAAATCAAAATTTCATAATATGCAGAAGCCAGACCCAAAAATCGTGTTGACCTGTGTTATAATAAATATTTTCACACATTCTACAGAGCACCAGTTCCAAGTATCTATAATACAAGCATAGTTGCTTAACTATGCTGGTATTTTATATACTACAAAATATATATATTTTTATAAATACATACATACATATTATAAAATACAAAACATCCATGTACAAAGGTAAAATGTTAACACATTATAAACTTTTGCCAAACGTGTCGTCAAATTTTTTATATTCTTTACTACTGAATATACTAAATGAACACAGTATATCTACGGCTTTTTAAGCAATAATTACCGCCAACATAACAATAATAATAGATGTATACTGGCCAGCAATAAACTTGTTTGCCAACATGACGACAAAAAATGAATATTGATCAGTTAATCACGCACAGCATCCGAACGGTGAAAACAGCTTTCACTGAGCAAATAGCTGTTTACCCATGCCCACTTTATCATTTTCTAATTATATAACCATTTATTGGCCGTTCTTTGCATTAGACTCGTTACCTTTTTTTTTGTAAAGGCGGGATCTTGTCTATTATATTATATGTTTCAAATATTTGTTGAACATTTGAGACCAAGTGAAGTCGCTAATTTATTCACTAATTCAACTGAACTAAATAGGTATTTTATTATTAGAAATATTACAACCAAACTCAGGCGTTTAAAAATTTGCCTATATTCAAGAAAATAATAATAGAAAATACATTCTTTTTAAGTTATATTTCTTTTGGTAAAAAGACCGGAGTCCTAAATTAAATTGGTATAAGTTGGAACACGATGAATTTAGTTTGGAATAAAATAAAATATAAAAATAAAAAAAATGTCTAAATATTTCTTGTTATTTACGCCAAAATGTATTTACACCTACTTTCTCACGTCTACATATTAAATACACTCTTTTTCATTATTTTATCCTTATCATATCTTTTAAAATATAATTGAAGACATTTTTGTATAACTTTTGCTTAATTTAAAAAAGAATTATAGTGTTTTTGCCCGCGACTTCGTCCGCTTCCGATCGCTACCAAACTTATTCACAGGAACAGAAACTGGACTAATCTGAAGTTGTCTGAAATCGCCTTTTATATAAATAGATATAAAAGGCGTAGTACCTATCTGGTGTTTATATTATACTCTTTATTAGACTAGCCATTATAATTAGTCCCACCATAGAGTAAATAGTTACTTAACCAGTAATAGAGGGACAGACACGTAGAGACACAAAAAATGTCGAAAAAGTCGATAAAATGTAGATGGCCCCTATGTAGATTACGATTATGAGTTGCCATTAAAAATCCGTCAAAGGCGCCCAAGTCGATTATGAGTTTCTATTAAAAATCCGTCTAACTCAAAGGTCGCTGTAGTCAGTCAATTCGTATCATGCACATGTTATATGGCGACATCTAGTGAGCAAAAAAAGAAACCGCACGGATTCTATAAATATTTTATTGTTATATGACGACATCTAGTGAGCCATAAAGAAAGTAAAAATGGTGTCAATATGAATAACATCATTTAACATCAAATTCGACATTACTAGTGACATCAAGTGAGCCATAAAGAAAATAGAGCCGGAAGTTTCATGTTTAAAACGGAGCTCGCCCCTCTATTACTGGTTAAGTAACTATTTACTCTATGGTCCCACGTACAATGTCAAACACCCCGGCAATTATCTCAACAATAAGATACTCAACGTAGGCGTTGAGTAACTGCCTATGTGATTTACCAACCAGACCAACCTCTCTTTCTCAACACGCAAATGATCTTTGACACACTCTAACTAAACAATCGTGTTCCTATTACACTTAAGGATTGATATCGCCGCTTAAAAACTAAAGGGTCATACAAGAAAAAAATCCAAAAATACTTTTATTACAAAAATACAATCACAATCCTTCCTATTGTATGTTGCAAAAGACTTATGGTTGTTTTATTCAATATTTAGTATATTTTGATATTTTTTTATTTTTTATTCAAAAGTGACTTATATGCTTATATCTCCTCTAGTATTCAGTTTATTATAAAAGTAATTAAAACATTTAATGCTACTTAAAAATACGCTTCTAACAATGTATAATATGCATATATTTGATATACTTACTCGTACATCTAATAAGAAAAAAATAGACTAAAAATAATTTAATTTTTTTTCGATTGTAATTTTAATTTCTGGCCCTTTACTTTGAAAACCCTCGATTTGCACTGATCAATTATTTTCAGCAAATTATATACTTACACAAACCTTTCTCGTTTATCGCTCTTTTCATTAGTGAGAACCGTATCAAAATCCTTAGGTTAGTTTAGGTGAAATTAGCAGAAAAACATACAGATTCGAACAGCGCTTTATTTTATAATATTTATGTAGATAGTCTATACATATTTAGTTGTGTTGTTTCTATTATTATAATATGTTTTAACACTTTTAAATAGCCGGAAACTTAAACTTACAAAAATAACCTTACGTTCTTTAAATATACTTTTTAATTAGTATTTAACTATTATATATTAATGTCTGATATTTAGCTTTCAGATAACAGAAAAACATATTTTTGTTACAAAATATATTATGATAATTTACAAAAAAATTAAACATTGTTTAGTTGTTTTATATAACAAAAAAATGTATTTATAAATCCTAATTTAGATATCGTACGTGCGAAACATACTACCAGTCTTTTTCTCTGAATCAATCGTGTATAGTATATACTACTGTACATGTGAAAAGTTGCGCAAACATTTACGCAACCAGAACTCACAAATGTATCATAAAATATTTATTATAATTAACAGAAGTATAACAAATAAGTGAAAGCCAATGATTATCTAGAAAGTGTTTGTGTCGGTGCGAACGTTGAGTGGCGTTTGGTAGTTATTGAGAAATGGACAGGTATGCAAATACCATTCAAGATCAAAAGCGAGTCATCACGTAACAGACAGGTTGTGCCTCGCCCTCCTGAATACCTTTAGGGTACAGTCAGCAAAAGAAATACTTACATAATCGGTGACAATAACAAACATTACCGTAAGACGGAATACAAGTATGATAATGTCTTATAGAATAACTAGATGGCGCTTTTCGACTCAAAAAAATCAATTCGAACCAGTAGTTCCTGAGATTAGCGCATACAATCAAACAAACAAAGAAACTCTTCAGCTTTATATATATTAGTATAGATATAGAATTTTTATTTATAAAGTACTAGCTTCTATCCACGGCTTTGTTCGTGTTTAATTTTTATTGCATATACATGTATACATTTTTGTCAGATTTCAAATTGATTATTTTTTATATTTTTGATGATACCTCGGAAACAGTCCTATTTCTGAATATAGAACGCAGGTCAGTATCCTGCTTGTAATTAAATTATATATTTTAAGAATTATGTATTTAATTTTTATTAACAAGTTATTGTTAAAATTTTTGCTGTAAGAAAATAAACAGCGATTTTTAACTCCATTTTCATCTGGGAACAGTTTCATTTCGTCTGTATGTAGTAGCGTATGTATGTAATTTTTTATTACTCACTATTAAATCATCATTCAGTAATAAATATCTGCCATAGAAAGTGTCTGCGTCTAGCTAGATCTAGTTCAAGTATTCAATTTATAGCAAATAGTTACGTTAAGAAGCGGTCAAAGATTTCTAACGAACATAAATTCTGATAAAACTGGTTCTTTAGAACATATACCTGTATAAGTATATGAGTAGGTTCCGACAGCTTGTCCACACGTATTGACGTAACGAATGCTTCTAATTAATTTCATTATACATATATTTTCGCTTACTAGAATGAGGCCAGAACTCATAATGAAATTCAAATTTAAATTGCAAATGTATATCACAAAAATAACTATATTTTAATAACCCAGAACGGATTTTGTCAACTTGGTTCGTCATGATTTGTGTTGTGATGCAATAAAAATATATCGCAATGTTCCTTAATATGTTGGAGAAAGTGTTTATCTGTTATTCGATTTTTTTTTAATATAGACAGTTTGTTATATTATTTATTATATAATTAGTTTTTTTTTGAAGTGAAAAATTCTTTAGGTGCGTTCATTTAATGTAATATAATGTTACCGACACCTTTGTTGACAATTATTATTAAAAAACATAGTAATTTCAAATAATAGATACTAATATTAAATCTGTAAGTGTAGGTATTATAGGTATGTATGTATGTATGTATGTATGTTTCTCCATAACTCTTAAACGAATTAACCGATTTTCATGAAACTTGGTAGATAAACATTTAGACGTTCGGGACACAGTATAGGCTTTTTCAACGCGGAAGCTGATTTATGAATAAATTATAAATTAATATATTAAAAATTAATAATTTATTAAAAACAAAACGCGGAGAGTCTCATAGACTTGTAAACGCTGCAAGAGTACTGGCGTGAAAATTCAAATTTTTCTTAAGATACCTCTACTAACTTAGAGAAAATTTCTAACACAGATAAAACGGGTTTAACGACTCTCGCGAAACTCAACCAATATAATGTTCATCAAGAAAAGATTAAAACTAATATTGCCATCACATTTTTTTTTAATTTCCGTATTTAGGTACCTACTATAGTAGGCCAAGGAGCGATCGCAAATAAGGCCTCCCTCATTAATAAGCATAGAGATGCTAATTCGTATTGGTCTTAACAGAGCCAAGGCTGCCCACGCGGATTCCGATACAATGTGTCGACACCAACATAGGGCGTGATACACATTGTTGATTTTATCGACGAGATAGGTACAGTCGGCCGTATAAGTCAATTAAGACGACGCATTGGAAATTTTGGTG